>CM060920.1:785126685-786579185 GCA_030737875.1 Allium sativum
AGGTTCACTTCAGATCTGAAAGTTTTATTGTGGCAAAGGTGAGTGATTTGCATAGTTTTTGCACTAATTACGGTAATTAAGGGTAATTAGTGAAGATTAGTGAAATTATACACTAATAAATTCTGGAAAAATGTTTAGAAATTCTTAAATAATGTTTTATGCCTCTGGTTGAAATTTGGTTCGATTTGATTAAGTTTTGTTAACCCTATGATCAGTTTTACTTAAACATGCTTAAGGGAAAATAGGGAGTTTTGGCCACTTTTGATCCATTTTGATTCATTTGAATGGTTGTTTGCTGTTGTAGTTGCTATTACATGTTGCTATGACTCTATGGTGTGTTTTATGATTGATTAGAAGTGTTAGATTTGTCAAAAACGCCGTCGAATGGCGTAAACTGCTCGCTGGAAGGACTACAGGAAATCATCCGAACCGGATCGGTGGGAGTGAGGGCGATCCGATCCGATGGCGCGACCCGATCCGCCGATGGCTGAAGACCCCGATCCGATGGCACGACCCGATCCGCCTCTCGTGAGCATACCCAAACCAATCCACTTCAGAAGCTCACGATCCGAACCGATGTGCCTCCACGACCGAAGGGAAGCGCCACGAGCCATGGAGCACGACCCGAACCAGTGGGAGTGCCTCGACCCGATCCGACCTGGTGAAGGCGATACGATCCGTGAACCGATCCGATGTGGGGCACGATCCGATGATGGCGACCCGACCTGGAGAGTGTGCCACGATCCGAGCTGGGGAGGAGGTTATTCACGATCCGACAGTGATGACTACGAACTGAATGAAGATTGATCCGGATAAAGATGATGACCAAAACCCGAGATGCAAAGGAAGTCCAAATGAGAAGCTAGAGCTCAAGATCCAGATGGGAATCAACGAGTTCGCTTCATGATTGGGCTTTGCTGCGGGACGCGTGTTAAGGGGTTATCGATGTCTATAGCTTTGGACTACTATGGTAGGAGGTACAGAGGCGGATTCAGGGCCATTATGGCATTGGTAGGACCAAGGACTACGACCAATGTGGTGGGTCATTGAAAGGTTTGGTCATGACTCCATGTGTTTAGCTTGGTCGCAGCAGGGTTCTACAAGTCGGGATTCGTCGTTACCTCAATTTGTCTAGTGTTCCAAAGTGGTAGATATCGTATGCTTTACGCACTGAGTGAGAGATGTGAGGATGGTTGCCATGGATGATTTGTTTGCTATCATTATGACATGCACACCCCACCCCGTATCCTTACACTATTTATTATGGCACCTTAGAGCATTGTACGGTATGTGGTACTAACTCTTTGGTTGCAGGTTCAGGTTTAGGTATGGTTTAGTATACCTGTTATTACTCTGTTTAGATGCTTATCACTCATACCAGGCTTTATGTCTGACCCAGAGTTTTATGTCTCCTCTTATTACTCTGGGTGCTCACACGAGCAGACTAGAGACAGGTTAGCTGGTGATGCACGGGTAGATGATCCGGAGACGAGCAGGAGGCTTCCACGTAATATATATATATAGTATTCTCCCTGTGTTGTTGAAGATCACTGCTTGGGCATTGGTGGTGCATCTTCTACTTTAGTTTTCTTTTGATTAGAGACAGTAAATTTGGAAAGTTGTAATAAGCTGTATTTGGATTTCCGCTGCTCTGATGTTGACATTGATTATTAGTTATCAGCTTATGCACTGTCTCGCCTGTTTTATGTCAAGTATGTTATTATTATATTTTATCCCATGCGCTGTGAGACATTCTACAGGTTCCTTGATTAGTTCATTCTCTTTCTTCTTTTCTTTGGCGACCGTCCTGTGCTAGTCGGGCATGTGTACAGCTCACTTTCGGAGGAAATGCAGGCTGGTGCGGGGCGGGCCGTCACACTTGGTATCAGAGCTCTAGGTTGCGTAGTTAACCTAGGGAAGTTATCAGGGAGAGATAATATACGTATACGAGAGAGCGTATTTGTGGTTATTTTGGTTTTCAAAAGCTATATATATACTATTACTAGTATAAGGATGAAGTCATACTGCGCTAGCACCACTATGGAGTCGTTAATCGTTTCCTTTTCCAGATTGACGATGAGCCGAGATACTAGAGGTGCTGGTAGAGGAGCCAATAATGGGAATGCTGCTGACATGAGGACGATGTTTACTGACCTCATGAGAGAGATGCTTAGAGATGTGCAGAGGGCAGCTCCCAATGGTGGAAATGGTGGTGGTCCAATAGTGCAGGCACCAAGGGTCGACTTCGCCAAGCTGAATAAGGATTATACTAGCCTTGGTGGGAAGCCGTTCCATGGAACGGAGTCGGCCACGGATGTTCAAGATTGGTTGGATAGTTGCGAACGTATCTTCGAGGATTTGGGTATCGAGGATGCAATGAAGAGAAAGTTAGCGTCCCGTCAGCTGCAAGGGCGGGCAATGAATTGGTGGAATGCTATAAAAGCAGCTACTCCTGAAGATCAGATTACTTGGGAGCAGTTTAAAGCTCGCTTTAGCGAGAAGTTCATTCCAGCTGCTCAGAAGTCAGTGTTGTTTAAGAAATTCTTGGAGCTAAAGCAGAATGGCAGAGCTGTCTCGGAGTATATTGCTGAATTTGACACTTTGTCAAAATATGGGTTATCTCTTATTGATACTGCCGAGAAAAAGAATGAGAAATTCATAACTGGTTTGGATCAGTACTTGGGGGAAAGACTTATTAATCACATCGATGAGACGTTTGAATCTATTGTGGGGAAAGCGTTAAGATCAGAAAGTCTCTACCCTAAGTTGAAGACTGAGGTTGCATCTGCAGAAGAGCCAAAATCACAAGCAAGTGGTGAAGGCAAGGGTGGTTCCCAGAATAAGAGAAAGCAGAACCAAGCTAAGGATGGCCAGAAGAAAAAGAATAAGCAAGATGTTGAGTGCTTCAGCTGTGGTAAGAAGGGCCATTATGCTAGTAATTGTTGGGCCAAGCCAGCAGATAGGAAGTGCTTCAACTGTGGCCAGATGGGACATCACAAGGACAAGTGTCCACAGCCCCCTAAGGAAAAGCAAATGGTGAAAGCATATGCTCTTAATGCTATTCCTTCTTCGTCGAATGCCCCAACAGCGGCGGAGAAGGGAAAGAATGTCGTCATTCAAGGTATGCTTTCTGTTTATGATGTTCCTATTAGAGTTTTGTTTGATACCGGAGCTTCCAGTTCTTTCATATCTAGTGACCTGGTAGATAGGTTGGGATTGGAGCCCGAGATTGTTGATAGACCTTTAGTAGTGACGAACCCGATTGGTGGTTCGACTAGCCTTAGCATGATTTGTCGTAATGTGGTCTTATCGAGTCATGGATGCATGTTTGTTTGTGATTGCTTTGTTTTGGGCTATACTGGGTTTGGCATTATTTTGGGAGTAGATTGGCTCCAAAGATACGGGGTGGTGGTAGACTGTGAGGGCTTGTTGGTGACAGCTAGAGCGGATGATGGGCGGAGGATAGTGTTTGGTGGTCTACCCAGTAAGGGGGTATTGGCTAGTTTTCTAAACTCCCTCGACATTCCGCATAGTGAGTTGTCAGGTTTGCCCGTGGTTGGCCAGTATCCGGATGTTTTCGAAGAAGTGACCGGACTTCCACCACACCGAGAGATTGAGTTCCGTATTGATTTGGTAAAAGATGCCAGGCCTATAGTGATGCCACTTCGTCGTATGGCACCAAGAGAGCAGCGAGAGCTCGAGGTGCAAGTCAGCGATCTTTTGAAGAAGGGATTTATCAGAAGGAGTGTTTCTGAATGGGGAGCACCAGTTGTGTTTGCTACCAAGGCGGATGGTTCCCTTCGTTTGTGTGTAGACTACCGCGAGTTGAATAAAGTGACGAGGAAGAACAAGTATCCTCTACCGCGGATAGATGATTTGTTTGATCAGTTGAGTGGCGCGAGAGTATTTTCTCAGTTGGATCTCGCGACAGGTTTTCATCAGCTTAGAGTGGAAGCTGAGAGTATAGCTAAAACGGCATTTCGGACGCCGTCTGGGTTTTATGAGTGGTTGGTCATGCCATTCGGGCTGACCAATGCCCCAGCATATTTTGTGGATCTTATGAATAGGGTATTCAGAGATCAGTTGAATAAGTTTGTCCTTGTGTTCGTTGATGATATTTTGGTCTATTCGAGGACAGAGGAAGAACACAAGGAACATTTAAGAGTAGTGATGGAGGTGTTGAGAAAACACCAATTGAAAGCAAAGTTTTCTAAGTGTCACTTCTGGAAGAGGGAAGTGAGGTTCTTGGGCCATGTTGTATCAGAGAATGGTATTGCCGTAGACCCGGCAAAGGTGGCTACGGTATAGGATTGGCCTACGCCCAAGAATGAAACAGATGTAAGAAGTTTCTTGGGGTTAGCGGGATATTATCGTAAGTTTATCCAAGGTTTCTCCAAGATGGCAGCACCATTGACCCAGTTGACCAAGAAGAATCAAGCTTTTGTCTGGGATGAAAGGTGCAAGAATGCATTCAAAAGTTTAAAGGACAAGTTGACAAGCGCACCGGTGTTAGTCATTCCTAAGGGGGATGAAGAGATGGCGGTATACACGGATGCCTGTGGTACCGGACTAGGCGCTGTTTTGATGCAAGGCGGTAGGGTGGTGGCTTACGCAATTCGGCAATTGAAACCGCACGAGAGAAGATACCCTACCCATGATTTAGAATTGGCAGCGATCGTGTTCGCGTTAAAAATGTGGAGACACTATCTCTTGGGAGAAAGATTTGAGTTGTTTACAGATCATAAGTCGTTAAAGTATCTCTTCTCTCAGAAAGATCTGAATCTCCATCAGCAGAGATGGTTAGAGTTCTTAGCTTCCTATGATTTTGACATCGCATACACACCAGGAAAGGGCAATGCGGTGGCTGATGCATTGAGTAGAAAACATGCCAGCTTAGGGGCTATGTTCCTTGAATGGAAGCAACTGGAGTATATCGCGGGGTTTGATTTCAGACCAAAGTGCGAATTGGATCCAGAAATGTTAGCAAGTTTGACGATCAGACCCACTTTGATTGAGCGGATCGGCTCTAGTCAGAGGGACGATCCTAACCTATTGGAAATCATCTCCAAGTTAGAGATGGGTATCGATGAGGAGATGAACAAGTATGGGCTTGATCGAGATGGATGGCTTAGAAAGGATGGAAGACTAGTCGTACCCAATGTCAATGGATTGACGGATGAAGTGCTTAGAGGATGTCATCACTCAAAACTGACTATACATCCCGGTGGTAATAAGATGTATCGAAACATGAGACAGACTTACTACTGGGAAGGGATGAAAAGAGACGTTGGGAAGTTTATATCCAAGTGTATGAATTGCCAGCTAGTTAAAGCCGAGCAAAAGAAGCCTAGTGGGTTGTTGCAACCATTAGAAATTCCCGAATGGAAATGGGAGCAAGTCTCGATGGATTTCATTGATGGTTTACCAAGGACTAGATCGGGACATGATAGCATTTGGGTAATTGTGGATCGGTTGACTAAGAGTGCAAGATTCATACCAGTCAAATCGACCAGAACGGCAGCTAAGTTAGCAGAATTATATATGAAGTGGGTAGTGAGATTTCATGGAGTACCCAAAAGCATTGTGAGCGACCGAGACCCGTTGTTCACTAGTGGGTTTTGGAAGAGCTTACAAGAGGCTCTAGGGTCAGAGTTACATCTCAGTACCGCATATCATCCTCAGACCGACGGCCAGACGGAGAGGGTGAACCGTATCTTGGAAGACCTCTTGAGAGCATGTATATTGGATTTTGGTGGATCATGGGATGACCATTTGCATCTAGTAGAGTTTGCATATAATAATAGCTACCAATCCAGTATCGGTATGGCTCCGTTTGAAGCTTTGTACGGAAGACCGTGCAACTCACCATCATGTTGGATAGAGACTGGCGAGAAGTTTATGCTTGGACCAGATGTGGTGAGGGAAACTTCAGATAAGATTAAGATCATTCAACAACGAATGAAGGCTGCCCAGGATAGGCAGAAGAGTTATGCTGATAAGAGGAGAAGAGACTTAAAATTCTCCGTTGGCGACTTGGTGTTTGTCAAGATTTCTCCGTTGAAGAGCGTAATACGATTTGGCAGGAGAGGCAAGTTGGCACCAAGATTTGTTGGCCCATTCCCTGTTCTTGAACCAGTCGGGAATTTGGCATATAGAATTGACTTACCGGAGAAGATGGCGGGAGTTCACAACGTATTTCATGTTTCCCAACTAAGGAAGTTCGTTCACGACTCAGATATGACTATTTCACCTGATCAGTTAGAGGACTTTGAAGTAGAACCCGAGGCGGTTGGGAACCGCAAGCCGGCCCGTATTGTCGAGCACGACATGAAGCAACTTCGAAGGAAGGCGGTGAAGCTAGTCAAGGTACAGTGGAGCGAGGACGAGAGTGATTGTACTTGGGAGACAGAGGAGGACATTAGGAAGACACACCCAGAACTCTTTGCCTGGTAAGATTTTGACTTCGATTTAGTTTTCCGCATGCTAGGATAGGCTTGTTTGCTTGTTTTGCATGTTTGATGGTGTATGTGGTTGTTAGGCATGCGGGATCCTTTGTATGTATTGGGTTAAGGAATTTCGGGGGCGAAATTTCTTAAGGGGGTGAGAGTGTAACGACCCACATTCTACGCATCATAGGATCGTAGAATATTTATTTCTGTCACATACGAAGTCGTATGGCCATGTAACTTTGGGAGATGACTATTGGGGTCATTTCCCATGTTCATGATTTTTCCCGATTTTTAAATGACCATTTTACCCCTAGTTGTCACTGTTTTGGCCATAACTTTTGACTGGAAAGGAATTTTGACGTGAAACCACTTCCATTGGCTCCGGATGATGGTTTCTCTTTCCATAGAGTGGTTACATTAGCCAAACGGACTTACCGTTTGGGAGATATGGCTGAAACAAGTTTCAGATGGTGAAAAGAAGCTTAATTGGGCTTAACCGGGTAATTAGCAGCTAGGCCCAGAGGGGAATTTCGGGTTTAGGGGTATATAGGGGCTGATTAGGGTTAGAAAACATTCCTTTAGACATTTTCCAACCGCCACTTTCATTCCTCTTAACCTAGCCATGGCCTCCACTCTTTAAATCTCTCTAAAAACACCCAAAATCACTTCCTAATCAAGGATTAAGGCTTAGAGGCATCAAATCAAGGAGGATTAGCACAAGGACCGAGGTAGAGCTGCTGTTATATATTGGAATTCGTGCAAATCAGAGGTTCACTTCAGATCTGAAAGTTTTATTGTGGCAAAGGTGAGTGATTTGCATAGTTTTTGCACTAATTACGGTAATTAAGGGTAATTAGTGAAGATTAGTGAAATTATACACTAATAAATTCTGGAAAAATGTTTAGAAATTCTTAAATAATGTTTTATGCCTCTGGTTGAAATTTGGTTCGATTTGATTAAGTTTTGTTAACCCTATGATCAGTTTTACTTAAACATGCTTAAGGGAAAATAGGGAGTTTTGGCCACTTTTGATCCATTTTGATTCATTTGAATGGTTGTTTGCTGTTGTAGTTGCTATTACATGTTGCTATGACTCTATGGTGTGTTTTATGATTGATTAGAAGTGTTAGATTTGTCAAAAACGCCGTCGAATGGCGTAAACTGCTCGCTGGAAGGACTACAGGAAATCATCCGAACCGGATCGGTGGGAGTGAGGGCGATCCGATCCGATGGCGCGACCCGATCCGCCGATGGCTGAAGACCCCGATCCGATGGCACGACCCGATCCGCCTCTCGTGAGCATACCCGAACCGATCCACTTCAGAAGCTCACGATCCGAACCGATGTGCCTCCACGACCGAAGGGAAGCGCCACGAGCCATGGAGCACGACCCGAACCAGTGGGAGTGCCTCGACCCGATCCGACCTGGTGAAGGCGATACGATTCGCGAACCGATCCGAGGTGGGGCACGATCCGATGATGGCGACCCGACCTGGAGAGTGTGCCACGATCCGAGCTGGGGAGGAGGTTATTCACGATCCGACAGTGATGACTACGAACTGAATGAAGATCGATCCGGATAAAGATGATGACCAAAACCCGAGATGCAAAGGAAGTCCAAATGAGAAGCTAGAGCTCAAGATCTAGATGGGAATCAACGAGTTCGCTTCATGATTGGGCTTTGCTGCGGGACGCGTGTTAAGGGGTTATCGATGTCTATAGCTTTGGACTACTATGGTAGGAGGTACGGAGGCGGATTCAGGGCCATTATGGCATTGGTAGGACCAAGGACTACGACCAATGTGGTGGGTCATTGAAAGGTTTGGTCATGACTCCATGTGTTTAGCTTGGTCGCAACAGGGTTCTACAAGTCGGGATTCGTCGTTACCTCAATTTGTCTAGTGTTCCAAAGTGGTAGATATCGTATGCTTTACGCACTGAGTGAGAGATGTGAGGATGGTTGCCATGGATGATTTGTTTGCTATCATTATGACATGCACACCCCACCCCGTATCCTTACACTATTTATTATGGCACCTTAGAGCATTGTACGGTATGTGGTACTAACTCTTTGGTTGCAGGTCCAGGTTCAGGTATGGTTTAGTATACCTGTTATTACTCTGTTTAGATGCTTATCGCTCATACCAGGCTTTATGTCTGACCCAGAGTTTTATGTCTCCTCTTATTACTCTGGGTGTTCACACGAGCAGACTAGAGACAGGTTAGCTGGTGATGCACGGGTAGATGATCCGGAGACGAGCAGGAGGCTTCCACGTAATATATATATATATATATATATATATATATATATATATAGTATTCTCCCTGTGTTGTTGAAGATCACTGCTTGGGCATTGGTGGTGCATCTTCTACTTTAGTTTTCTTTTGATTAGAGACGGTAAATTTGGAAAGTTGTAATAAGCTGTATTTGGATTTCCGCTGCTCTGATGTTGACATTGATTATTAGTTATCAGCTTATGCACTGTCTCGCCTGTTTTATGTCAAGTATGTTATTATTATATTTTATCCCATGCGCTGTGAGACATTCTACAGGTTCCTTGATTAGTTCATTCTCTTTCTTCTTTTCTTTGGCGACCGTCCTATGCTAGTCGGGCATGTGTACAACTCACTTTCGGAGGAAATGCAGGCTGGTGCGGGGCGGGCCGTCACACTAGGACCATTCTAACCCCTATAAATAAAGGGTTAAACCCCATCCTTTTGCACGCAATTCTTAAGGCAAGAGCAAAGCTCTGCCATTTCCATCTTCTCCCAAATCTCTTCTAAATCAGATCTAAATATATATAAACTAAACAAACATAGATTGAAGAAGATTATAATCAGATTTATGTGCAAAAGAGATGGTGCTTCGAATAGGCTTTCTTCCCTTCATATTTCTCCCTCTTTCCTATTTTCTTGTAGATCTAAAAATATAAAAGAACCCGTTTTTGGAATAATTGTAGATCTGTAAAATTTGGGGGATTGTAGGCCTAAAGGTTTATTCAAATTCAAATTTGGATAGCTTTCTGGTGAGGGGGAAATTTATATATATCGTTTATAATTACATAATTAATTCATTTGAAATAGATATAAAATGTACTCCTAAAAGTTTATCAGATTTGTTTATTGTTTTTGTTAAATATGAAATAATTGTGGTTTGAACATCAGAATTTGTAGATCTATTAAGTTTATTATATTATTTCCTACGATTGTAATTAGGTTGTTGTGGTTATTGTATACACCTTAGATCTAGAAATCAGTTCCAAAACCATTATCAAAATTGTAGTTTTATTCCAGATCCTTAGTTTTGGTGTTGATATGAGTTTATGAAAATTTAGATTAAAAGATTATGCTTGTTTATGTTTGATATTGTTGGGCTTATACATAGTTATTATAAAAATGCTCTTTTTATTCTTTTTAATAAAAAAGATATTATTTCAGATCAGTAAGAAATAGGTACAAAACAATTAGGAATGGATGTGTAAATTTACTTACATTTGTACATAGTTTATAAAAACCGTTCCAAAAACATATATTTCTGATTTCTTATGATTCAAATATTTTTAATTATTTTGGGCATATTTGCAATAACTACATAACCTTTTACAAGATTTCAAATCTTAAACAATATTAAATCTAAAAAGTTTTTTTAGTCGTTAGTTTAGACCAAAACATAAATGGTTAATAATAATAAAATAAAATATAGTAACCATGTTAAACGCGCTTAAATATATATACATATATTCATATCCGTCTGAATCTACGTAAATAACAAATATATTATTATAATAAATGTTGGTTGATATTGTTGTGTGTTTGAATAGTTTTTGTTTTTATGGAAATGTATATGGGAATATAATCCGTAATAAATGGAAATAATTACTATGACCTTTATAATAATAAATGAAATTTATTTGCTATAAATAAGGTCATAAACAAAATAAGGAATGTTGTAACCATCTTTGATTGGGGAAAATAATTTGAATAGGATAAACATGCTAAATGTTACAATCTGAATTGTGTTAGGAATAGAAATTGTGATTCCAATTAGGGAATTGATTAAATTATATATATATGTATGTATACACACACACAAACAATAAATAAGTGGAATTGAAATACAGTAACAAATGTAGTTACAATATATAGAGTAGAACTAAAATGGGACTGGTATAAATAGGATAATAAATGGCTTAGGAAAATATGACCGTTAGTGTCATAAATGGTATTTAATATGTTAACGGATGCCTTAGGAAATATAACCATTAGGGTCATTAGTGACAGGTAACCTAATTAATAATAATAATAAGAATACAAAAAGGTAACTAATGGGGAATGCTTAGCGTAATAAATGCTAAGTCCAATAAGTAATTTAATAAATATCCTAAGATAGGAAGTTATAAATTCCTAGTTAATCTAGAATTATTATAATCCAAAATAGGAATTGGACTTAGTAGGTAAACGATGCAAGGTCAGCTGCCTTATCCGACAGAAGTTTGCACTTTCCAGTAGTCGGGTATATGTACAACTAATGTGAGATATCATTAACAATAGGAACCCCTGACGATAGTTAATTGCGTAACGAGGGTTATTTCCTAAAACAAGGCCTATCTCAAGAGCGAGGCACCTGTCTCCTATCCCAAAAGAAAAATCCTTAAAAAGAAAATAACTCATAGTGCAGCCTGCTTCGGGATAAAGGTATTAAAGTAGTTAGATCCACCCTTTAAAGGGTATTAAGCGATTGTGTAGCTCTTAACAATAAGAACCCGTGACGATAGTTAATTGCATAACGAGGGTTATTTCCTAAAACAAGGTATATTTCAAGCGCGAGGCACCTGTCTTTTATCCCAAAAGAAAAAACCTTAAAAAGAAAATAACTCATAGCGCGACCTACTTCGGGATAAAGGTATTAAAGTAGTTAGATCCACCCTTTAAAGGGTATTAAGCGATTGCGTATCTCACCTCCCCATAATCAAGAAGCATGAAATAGCTTTTGGGTGCGAGCTTGGTAATCTCTACGTCAGTCCGTTTCCTCTAGGTAGTAAGTGATCAGGTTATGGGTCCACCTTGGGATTAGGTATTAATTGGCCACTCTAAATGTACTAAAGGTCTGCCTATCCTGCGGGAAGTACCGAGTGACTAGGGGAATTATCTAATAAGGCTAGCTAGATAGTAACGTGGGGGTCCACCGGGGGAAGGTCATAAATGGCGAGATGTTACTATCTCTCGTCTTATGCGGGGCATGGATATATGCGTGAATGACAGAAGTCTTTAATTAGTAGGACTTAGTAGCTAGTGTCCTCTAATTTATGTTAGCGTAGGATAAACCACCATATAAGGTATTGAGTGACCAATAGGTCTGCCTTGGGTCTTAAGTGATTGAAAGAATCCACCCTTACCTTACATTGGTAGCGAGGTCTTAAGTGGCTATATATAAAATAAGTACCCTCCTTATGTGACAACAAGAAATTAGGTGCCCGCCTCTTAATTAGTTTATGGCGGTTTAAAGGCTTCATACGTATGCGTAAATGTTCTATCTCAATATTGTGATATCATTATGTTTACCTTGGGTTTAGATGTTAGTCATCGTGCGTAAATTCTAAATGGGTTAGGTTAGAATTACTATCCCTTTTAGGCATATGTTTTGGTTTTGACCAAAAAGAGTACATTGTGTATCGTAGATAGTGTTATACATTTTGTACTCACTAGGACTTTTGTTCTAACCCCCTTCTCATAACAACTTTCAGGTTTATCTCGGGTGAGATAATTCTTATCAAGTATCCAAATTTGATTTTTTGTTCTCGTTCTCTCTTGCTCAATATCGATGTGGTGATATGCCTTAAGGTAGTTGCCTTAATCGGTATTGGTTATCTTATTTCATTTTCGTTGTAAGTTAGTTTTATTTTACTCTGATTATGCTCATGCTCATTATTTGTAGGTAACAGTTTTATACTCTCTGCACTTGGATGGGTTTAAATTTTGATTTTTGTCGAAATTCAGGTCCGGAAAAGTGTGGGTTGTTACAATCTGATTTGAAGAATTTTACGGGTTAACAAGTAGGAATGGTGTTCAATCAATTCCTAGAAGGGGATCTGGATTGAGTTACTAGTCAATCCCATGGGTGTATAAACATAGTTTTATTAGTTTTAAAAGTTAATTTTATAGATTGATTAAAAGGAAAATACGAGCCCTGGCTTTGTACATTGCACCCAGTATTATCGACCACAATATTTCATAAAAATGAAATATATAATTTATGCATAATAGGGCCACAACAAATCGTTGTTCCAAGATTATGGGACTGATTCAATCAATCATCGTGAGCTTGAAAATTCCATCTCTAACCTTTTTGCCAATCTCATAGGGTTCTTCTTAGTTTGGTCTGAGTGCTTTAATGATCTATTTTACATGCTTTAGGGCGGGACTCCAATTTTGAAGGTTCAGGTGTAGACCACTGCGTTGAATTGTTACGATTATCTTTTTCAAGCAAGCAACTATCCTTAGCTTACCTTTCTATCGTTCCTCACTGATTTGGCTAATTGATTCGATTAACAGTTTCTTGTTCTTTCTTTGATTAAAATGTATTCACCAATGAAAGGGAACCTCTGAATTTCATCCATATCACATCTTCTGAACCATATCCCAATGGAAAGTATGTATGTCGTACATTTATGCTTTATCTAGTATCATATAGTGCAAGTGTAGCTCATTAATCCATCTTCCTTTGACTTTCATAAGCCACTTCTTTATTTTGGATTTAATAATCCTGTCCACTGCTTTCACTTCATTTGCTAACTAGTGCACCACTATGGAGTAACTCCTTTCTAATCAGATTTCTTACAAAAATTTTGAAAGTTGACACTTTCAAGCTGAGCACTATTATCAGTGATAAACATTTCAAGTACTCAGAACTTGCAAATAATATTTTAATCACAAATCTAATTACCTTTTTAATGGTAATTGTGGCTAATGGTTCCATTTCAATATTAATACCCTAGGTATTGATTTTGATGACGACAACTATATAAACCTTACTACTAATATATCCTCAAACTATGCAGTTACATCAGATATATTATAAAGTAATTTATAGAGATAAACAAGAGTATAGAAGAAGGTTAATCAGAGCAATGGAAGAATAACATAGGAAGCATAATCAGAACAAAGCCTATCAGAGAAGAATGCTAACAAACAGAGGAACTTGAAGTAATGAGAAGTTGGTTGAACCTTTGAATATTTTGTTAAAGATCCCATGGCAATTGTACTTGAAGATAATCAGCCATTGACCTCTGCCGAGTCACAAAAATCCACAAATATAGGGTAATTTGAAATGCTAAAAATTTGAAACACATATAATTGTTGTTGTTGTTGTTCATATTTTGCAACACCTATATGTCAACATATAATTTTTGGTCTATCGACATATAACGATTTTTCAAAATTTCAACTTTTAAATGAAGAGTTATTTCCCTCCATCCATTCACCAAAAGACACCTCTCTTCAACCACTATCTAAAGGCTTCTGGAAATGAATTTTATCAACAATTTTTCTCATTTTCTTCTACTACTTCTCCTCCAAACATTTGCGCCACAAATTCATTGAATACTTTTCAAGTATCCTTGCAAATCCACTGTCTTTCACTCCAATTATTCATTTATTTGCAAGCCAGACAATATCAGAGAGTTATACCTGAATTCACATCATTCTCTCTCTGATTTCGTATTATTTCCTCAAAGAATTTAAAGATATATTTCCATTGGAGATCTATAGGATCATTGTACCAAATCTGCAAGAATATGTATTGAAGATACGATTACATGCCATTGTTTGTTGATGTTGATAAGGAGAAGGTATATCCTGTAGCCCGTGAAATAAAGATTATAAAGGTGTACTTACCATCCATGGAAAGCAAGTGATTATAGTGAAATTATGCATGGTAAAGTGCAGGACTGGATGTAGGATTGGTTAATCCGAACCAATATAAAAATTCTGATGTTATTTACTTTACTGCATTTTATTTTATTACTTAATTCTTTCTGTTTTCAATTTGAATAGATATAGTAAATACACTTTACCCCTTTAGTGTCTGAACATCCTTAAGATCCATCCAACACTATGTTGTTGACGCCCCAGTTCCTAACAATTAGTATCAGAGCACTGGTTTCAAAAATTAATCAACTGGTTTTCGAAAAGTATAAATGGCTACAAACACTTGTAATACCTTTATTGATTCTTTTGTAGAAGGGAAATCTACCACTAGACCCCCTTTATTTGATGGCAGTAATTATGCTTGTTAGGCTTATAGGATGAAATTTTATTTGGAGTCAAATGATTTAGATATTTGGAACATTACCCAAATAGAATATATAAAGCCTCAAACTGAATATTCAAAATGAACACCGGGACAAAAGACACAAGCACTTAATAATACTAAGGCCATGAACATTTTATTTTGCTCCTTAGATAGAAATGAATTTAATCGAGCATTTATTTGTAATTTCGCATATGAAATTCGGAAAATATTGGAAGTCACACATGAAGACACTATTAAAGTACAACATACAAAGATATCTATGCTAATTCATCAGTTTCAACTCTTTCAGATGAAACCAAATGAGTCTATTTATGATAGGGATATTTAGTTTTAAGGATACATTCACAAAAAAATTAGATCAAAGGACAATAAGTTTGATAATTAAAATGAAGGAGAAAGACCAAATTATATTATATCAACATGAATGTCTCTTTAATTTATCATCATTACTAAACTAATTAAAAAATAAAAAATTGCCCTCAAAATTGAAACAAAAAATGTGATTTTAAAATTATTTTAATCGATTTAAAATGTTATAAACATATTGAATTGATTAGCTCTGAAAACTAAATGAATATAGCTTTATAACGTAAAAATATAGCTTTATATTGTCACCTAAACATAAAACCAAGTCATTTTAAAGGTAATGTCATTTACACTCGAAAAGAGCTATATATAAAAAACGAAGCTATATGCATTTAGCTTTCTATCCTGAATTTGTTTATATTCTTTTTTTCCATATTCACAAAACAAAATTTGATCTTTTTATTTGACTTTTATTAATTTTTAATATTATTATCAAAGAAAAACATTTTTGTATTAATTTTTATTATTTGTGAAATGCAACTTGTGTCCTTAATTTATAATATCTGAACTTTTTTCAATTAAAATGTGGAAGTTGTCCTTGATTTAAGTAGCGAAAGTTGCTCATCCTTAGAACTAATTATTTTCTAAAATGTGTCCTTTAAACAAATATCCACTTTCTGATATGTATTCTAGATTTCAAGATATAGTACATGCCTTAATGACATTAGGAAAGAAAGTTACTGAAGAAGACCAGGTTAGAAAGATCTTGAATTCACTTTCTAGTGAATGAGATCAAAAAACTCTGGCAATCGAAGAAGCTAATGATATTAGTGCTATGGCAATAGAAGAATTAATTGGTAATCTAATGTCTTATGAAGTAAAGTTGCAGGTTAGAAATGAGCATTTGGGAAATAAGAAGAAATCATTGGCACTAAATGCTATGATCGACAATGGTGAACTAGATGATGATAATGTTGATGACATATCGAGTTTACTACAAAAAGTTCAAGAAAATCTTGAAGTATCGGATAACAAAAAAACTTTGGAAAACTAACAACTATAATTCCAGAAATGGAAATGTTTTTAAATGTTTCGAATATGATAAACCTGGTCATTTGAAAAGAGACCGTCCCAACTTAAGGAAACCAAAGCAATTTTCAAGTAATTTCAACAAGTAGAGGAAACAAGCATTCGACACAACATGGGATGATGCAGATACATCAAGTAATAGTGATTCAAAAACAAAAAATGCCACATTTGCTTCATGGAAATGGATGACCAGGTATGGAATTTTAATAAAGGGATTACCAATGTCTTAAAAGACATGTATAAAGGATATAAAATGCTTAGGAAAGAGTACGAGGATATTTTAGTAGAGATAGATAAGTTAAAAATGTTTTATGAAAAATTATGTAAAGAAAAACAATGTCTAGACGATGAAATTGAAAGATTTAATGGTCAAAAAAATGGAAAGGATTTAACACTTGAAAGTTTTGAAAAAATAAAAAGTGAAAACGAGTCCTTAAAATCAGAATATCTTTCAATGAAGTCACAGAATAGTGATCTGAATGACAAAATAACATCTCTAGACAATGACATTCTTAACCATAGTAAGGATTTTGATAAAATGAAAACTAATATTGATAAATTTAACAAAGACAAGGATAATCTAGAAAAAAAATATTATCTACATCTAAACACACTAGGAATAAATGTGGACTCGGATACACCCTTAGGCTAAATAAAAAAAATAGTACTCATTGTACTAAGTTTGTTAAAGCCATCAAGTTCAAACCAAAACCTAGGAAATTAAAGTTAAATCCTCCAACTAGGTTCACTAATTTACTGGTTCCAAAAAGGTTGGATAATACTAAAAAGGAAAAATATATTGATAATTTTATTAGTAAGGTTCATTTATCTAATGATTATATTTTGAAAGAGCATTCAAACTCTTTATGGGTTTGGCATCCCAAAACTTAACCCTATGGATCAAAAATAAAAAGGTAGCAGTGTGCATATTTAATAATTTTTCTAGTACCAAATAGCAGATGCTCAAAGAATATGAAGAGAAATTTATTAAACATTGGAAAAATATCCAAAGGTTTGTTATTATCATCGGCAAAATCTGTAACTCTAAAAATAACCTAATTATTCAATAAAGTTTATTCCATGTTTTGAATTTGTTTGATTTCCCCTCCTGTGTTTTGTTTATATGCATATACAAACTCTACACATTGTCTAGCAATAAAATTAAGCAATGTTTTTACCCTTTTTGTCCATGACAAAAGGGGAGAAAAGGTATAAATATACTAGACAAAATGATCGTAGGAGTGCACAGAGTTATGGGGAGTCATATATAAAAGTATTACATTTTATCTATCAAATGTTTATATGGTTGTCATCATCAAAAGGGGGGATTGTAAATAACCTAGGTAATCATTTTGATGACAACAACCATATAAACATTACTACTAACATGTCCTCAAGTTGTGCAGTTACATCAGATATATTATGAAGTCATTTATAGAGATAACCAAGAGTACAAAAGAAGAATTAGAAAAGAAGGTTAATCAGAGAAATGGAAGAATAACAGAGAAGGATAATCATAAAATTGAAGATCAAAGCCTATTAGAGAAGAATGTTGAAGAGCAGAGGTGTTTGAAGTGATAAAGAGTTGGTTGAACCTTAAAATACATTGTTAAAGATCCCACGCCAATTGCACTTGAAGATAATTAGCCATTGATCTCAACCGAATCACAAAAATCCACAAATATTAAGTAATTTGAAATATTGAGAATTTGGAACACTTATAAATGTTGTTGTTCATGTTTTGCAACACCTATATGTCGACATATAATTTTTGATATGTCGACATATAACGGTTTTTAAAATTTCCAACTTTCAAATGAAGAGGTATTTCCCTCAATCCCTTCACCAAAAGACACATCTCTTCAAGCACTATTTAAAGTCTTCTGGAAACGAATTTTATCATCAATTTTTCTCATTTTCTTCTACTCCTTCCTTCCATACATTTGCACTACAAATTCATTGAATAGTTTCAAATTATCCTTGCAAACCCACTCTCTTTCACTCTAATTCTTCATTTATTTGCAAGCCACACAATATCAGAATACTTGAATTCACATCATTCTCTCTCCGGTTTCATCCTATTGCATCAAAGAATTCAAAGGTATATTGTCATTAGAGGTCTATAGGATCATTGTACCAAATCTGCAAGAATCTGTATTCAAGATATGACTACTTGTCACTGTTTGTTGCTATTTATAAGGATAAGGTGTATCTTGATGCCTGTGAAATCATGATGGCAAAGTTGTTCTTCCCACTCATGGAAATTAAGCAATTATAGTGAAATTCTGCATGGAGAAGCGTAGGACTGGATGTAGGATTGGTTCATCTGAACCAGTATAAAAGTCCTGGTGTTATTTATTTTACTGCATTTCATTTTATTAATTATTTCTTTTTGTTTTCAATTTAAATAGATATAGTAAATACATTTCACCCATCTAGTGTCTAAATAACCTTAAGATCCATCAAACGCTGTGTTGTCGACACCGCAGTTCCCAACATTTAACTCATTTTAAAGTAATCAATGACAACTATTGTTTATTTAACCCTTCCTTTTCTATTATTAGTATACCAATGAGATAGATGCCTAAGACTGCAAATTGCCAAGGGCTAGCCATCTTCGTCAAATTAGAAAAAAGAGCTCCTAGAATCATCAAAAATCTCTAACATTAATCACACTACCTTGAATAATCAGATGCGCCTTAATCCATTGTTGGCCAGAAGTATCCATAGCGCAACACCTTCTTTGTTAAGAGTTTTTCCTCTAGAATGGTTGTCACGGCTACCTTGGGGAAACTCGTTGAAAATAATATCTTCATCTTTTCTAATTACACATCATAACTGTGGCACAGAGAAACCTCTCTTGTAGAATCTTCCATCCCGCATAATGAACCTTGACGCTTTCTAAAGGATTTGCTTTCAGTCATTTGTTCCGTTAGGATGGACTCCTTTGAGCAAATTACCTTTAATCATTGTCATCCATATTTCATGCTCTTTAGTGATCTCAAGAATTCAATCTTTGTCCATTTTTCTGTGCTGTGAGTCGTCAAAACCTTAACTAATGCCAGTCCCATTAGCTGTGCATTTCCGAAGCAAAGGGGATTTGATAACGAGTTACCCTTTATGTTGTCCTCTACGGGATTGAGTGTAATGTTCGAGGTCATTAAGCATTTATTAGGTTTCGACAAGTAAGGGGCAAGGTTTACACCTTAGCTTGGTATTCTCTACAAATTTGGCAAACAACGCGCTATGTGTAACTAAAGATGTCTAGAGCTTTGATCCTTAGTTATCTGCTATCTTCAGACCTAGAATTAACACCTTGTACTATGTTTCATTGTTGATGGCGGGGAGTGTGGGACTCGTTTGATAATAGGAAGGTACTGATTGATATGGATTCCAAGCAAACAAACACAAGCCACCCCTAAGCTCAGTCCCCTAAGTAAACTAGGATTTTAAGAGTCCCCAAAAAATATGATATCTTAACACCGGACGTGAAACCTCTTAGCTTATTAATTAAACAAGTTTAACTTAGCAGGTTTAAGTTCATAAATAACCCTATATTATATATTTCCTTGTTGTAAATGACATTTATTAAATATAACAACCCTTTCCCGAATAATACAAGCACCTGCTCAGATGTATATAGATTACAGTAACATGTTTTACTTAATTTACATTTGATTCACATAATATTTCATAACATTTTCTACTTAATTTCAGATTAAGTCCAACCTATTCAGATTTAACATGTTTATAATTCTTCCTATATAATTATCCCAATTATATAGTCAATGGTTCCAATATGCCAAAATCTCCTTTTTATTGTCATTACACATTATTCCAATATAACCCAATTTTTCGCAATTCTAACGGAAAAGGCCTAGGCTCTCGATGGCTTAGGCTCGGCGCAAAATAAAAAGGTAAAGGATAAATATAACCAAACTGGAATATAAACAAACTGATAAAATAGGCATAATAAGACTATAAATAAAAACAGCAACAAAAAGGGAATAAGGAAGATAGATATACAAATAGACAGATAATAACTAAAAATGAACATGTAATTGACAGTAATAAATTAAAAATAACTTAAACTTATAAACACCGTTATTTTTTAGATCCAATATGTATTCACTGTCAAAATATTTCTTTTATATATAGCAGATCTAAACATAACGTGAAACTCACAATGGTTTGTATTACATCTAGAAAAGGTGTTTTTAAAATAGTTGTAGAAGAACAAGAATTATCCCTTCAATCTAAGTTCTGGTACCACCTCGACATTTTCTTAATTTTATTTAGAACATAACTTGGAGGAGGAAGAAGATGAAAAAATGTTTGTATGCAAGAAAATGGTGATGCTACTAGCCTATTTATAGATAAGTTAGGGTAATTATAAACCATAGGATATTATGTTTTAAAATAAAACCGTACAATACACATCACCGCTGAGTTAACAATAAATATAACTCACAAACTGGACCAGGTTCAGGCGCAGGAGTTTTCCCTGCTTCTTGGGTGGGTTAACCCACCTCTAACGTGGGTCGACATTAGTATCGACCCATGGATCGACATAGAAGTCGACCCATATAGGGTCAGGTCGAATCCTGACCGTTGCATGCTAAGTTAATTTATTATATATTATATTAAATTTATCTCAAACTTCTTCATACTTAATCTGATTTATGAAAATCAAGGGTCTATCAAAACCAGAATTTTGTAATGAACACAACCGTGAAGTCTGTTTTAATCAATTCTTAATATTTTATTAATTAGTATTCATTTTATTATCTTTTTTAATGTAATCATGGTCTACTAAATTATAGATTTTTACATTCTCCCCTCCTTATAGGATTTTGTCCCCAAAATCTCCAAGTTAAGAAGAATGTTATTAATATTATCAACTATTACCTACACCCATCTACTTATCCATTAACCAATGGCATTTGTTGTCCTTAAAACTTCTTATGGTTTATATGAACATATGCAAAGGTGTTGTGCATATATCCCTACACTAATGCGAAAATCAGGTGATTCACTTATTCAGTTGACTTCCTTAATTCAATATATGTATGTTCCATATATCTAGTATGTATGCAAAAGAATCCTAATAGTGCATATAAGTTCTATATATGTGCACGACCATTCACCAAAATGCAATATCCATGTGATGATTCAACCATTTTCATTCATTAAAAATAAAATAAAATGCGCACATATCCATATGTAATATGTAAGTGCTTGAACTGGTCTAGTGCCTAATGTGTGTGTATGCGCATCCACTTGCATCCACTAACAAACAATTGCATCCATTTGCAACTATCAAGCATAACATGTCTCAAACACATGTTTTCAACCATAGGCTTCTAGCTAAGGATCAAGATTCAAACGATAAGAAAAAAAACTCGAATTCAAAAGCTTAGAAAGGAACTAAGAACGTACTCTCAAACAGAAAATGGTAAGAAGCGTGAATCTTGTCTTCGGGTATCCATGTCGCATCATCACGATCTTCTCCCCATTGCACCTTCATTAACTTGATCTCCTTGTTGTGTAACTTTTTAATTTCCGATCCAAGAATATGGGTATGAACTTTTCTAATGTAGCCTCCTTTTCAACTTCAACATCCTCAAGTGTACTTGGCTCTACTACCTCTGCTGAATCATGTAGGCATTTCCTCAAGTGGAAACATCGAACACGTCGTAAACTCCGGTCAGCCTCTCTTGTAGTCTAACTCTGTAGGCCATCTGGAATATCCTCTCAACTATGAGGAATGGCCCTATAAACCTTGGCACCAACTTCCCTACTGAGCTAAAGTGAGCAACATTTATTAAAGGTGACACCTTGATAAACACCATATCTCCTACCTTAAATTCGAAGTCAGTACTCCTCCTATCGACTTATGACTTCTGCTTGTCTTGAGAAACCTTGACCCATCTATGAATAAGGTCTATCTTCTCAGAAGTCTCTCTAATCATCTCTGGCCCAAGTAGAAGTCTGTTCGTAGACTCCCACCAACATATTGGTGATCTGCAGGGTCGTCATGAAAGCACCTCGAAGAGTGTCATACCAATACTCGACTGATATCTACTATTGTAGGCAAACCCAACTAGTGGGAGATGCTCCTTCCAAGTCCCTCCGAAGTTTAATATACACAGTCTCAATAAATCCTCGAGAACCCTATTGACTCTCTTAGTCTGTCCATCGGCCTGAGGGTGATAAGCTATGCTAACTCGTAACTATGTATTTAGTGCCACTTGCAATCTCTTCCAAAACTCACTCGTAAAGATGGGGTCACGGTCACTGACTATACTTGAATGTACCCCATGAAGTTGGACAATCTCTCTAAGGTATACCATGCTAGCCAAGTTGTTGTCCTCTTTCTCTTGACGGGAATAAAATGAGCGCTCTTAGTCAATCTGTCTACTATAACCCATATGCTTGTGTTGACCTTCCTCGATCCAGGAAGTCCATTAATAAAATCCATAAAGAAGCTCTCCCATTTCCACTGTGGATATCAAAGGGCTGAAGCAATCCGCCAAGTTCCCGTTGTTCAGTCTTTACTTGTAGCAAGTGTAACACCCCACACCCGCTACGGTCACTCACTAAGGGAATGCCATAACATCGGTGGAGTATTTTAAGTGAATATAGAACAGAAAAATTACAACAAGACAGATATAAGTAATACTTGAGAATTTAAAACATCATTTCATTTCAGCGGAAAGTAAAACATGTTTGGTTACACCAAAACCATAAATAAGAGTCAAGTACATAATATCCATCCTGATAAAAACGAAAGTACATAATCCCACTACATAACATAATAGCCATAATAGAAAAGATAATCTGAGATTTACATCCACGGTCCAAGCTCCAAAAGATAGATAAAGCAGTCTGATCAAAGCCCACTAGCGCTAGGCCCACTCTGAAAACCTGAGGGTTGGGAAAAAGATAAAGAAACAACGGGGTCAGACATAAGTCATAACTTGCATATGAACTTGCATCATAACTTGCATATGAACTTGCATCATAACTTGCATATGAACTTGCATCATAACTTGCATATGAACATGTGTCATAACTTGCATATGAACTTGCATCATAACTTGCATATGAACATGTGTCATAACTTGCATATGAACTTGCATCATAACTTGCATATGAATATGTATCATAACTTGCATATGAACTTGCATAACATGCCATACTTAGAGACAAACTTGCATATATTATGCATATCATAAAAAGAGACAAACTTGCATAAAACCAAACACTTAGCATGCATAAAACCAAATACTTAGCATGCATAAAACCACATACATAGCATGCATAAAACCAAATACTTAGCATGCATAAAACCAAATACATAACTTGCATAACATGTTACATATAGACTTGCATATAATCTCCCATATAGCTTGCATAACATGTTACATATGAATCAATGTTCAACATAGTGTTTTGCATCATAAAACATAGCATTAAACTTGCATATAGCACACAACATACACTATACTAAACTTGCATAAACACATTGATTCCACAAACATAGCCATATCTTATCATATCCTATCATAATCAATTTAACAATTGAATGTTAAGTCTATAGAAACTCACCACTAAACTCCAATAAGCAAACCCTTGCCACAAATCACCCAAAAACTCTAGCCTTGAACATAAAGCTTGCAACTTGATGATGAATGCAAGCCAATGATCACTCATACAACTCAAAGATGCTTGTATGCACATGAAAGCCTTCATAGAAATAGTTTAGAAATAGGATGGAGGCTAGGGTTTTGAGTGGAGGCCATGATCATAGAAAATTTTGGCATAGTTTAGTTAGGAGATAGGAGTATGACCATTTAGGGCTAGCTTAGGGTCTTATTTATAGGATTAGGCAAGTGTTTTAGGCCATTAGATTAACCCTAAATTAGATTAGGACCCTTAGATTTCGGAACCTTCCAGAAACCAGCCCTAAGACCAAGCCCAAACCCCAAACTGGTGCACCAGGCCAGCCAGAAAGCTGTGCAGGTTTCTGGCTCGACACGGGCGCACTTCCCAAGTGCGCCAGTGTAAAAATGTGTTGGCGCACTTCACAAGTGCGCCAGTGCATTTTTGTGTTGGCGCACTTCACAAGTGCGCCAGTGCATTCTGGCTAGTTTTTTGGTTTTTCTGCCTAACTTCGTTCGTCCATATCTTCTTCATACGGACTCCGATTTTTGAAAACTCAGACTCTATTTCGCGTATTTTTCCGAGACGAACGCAATGGTGCAACCCGTTTCCCCTAATTCCCACATCTGGGATTAGTTATTCTTTAATTTGTGAATTTTAGCATTAACCGAAATTCGGGGTGTTACAGCAAGTCAAATATCAGGCCACAAACTCTGCCACATCCTTCTTCATACCAGTCCAATGAAAAAACGTCTTCATATCATGGTATATCTTGTCACCACTCGGATGGATAGTCATCCGAGAGTGATTAGTCTCCTCAAGAGTTGTCCTCAACAAGTCTCTAACTCTGGGACCAAACTTCCTTCCATCTCGACGTCACCACTCCTTCTCGTCCATAGAATATCTAGCTAGGTGACTAAAGGTCTCTCCTCCACTGTGTCTATCCAAGATGTCCACGAACTATTGACCCTCTCGCTATGTGGATCCAATGCGCTCCATAAGATTAGGTCGCACCTCCAACGATGCTAAGAAACCGGGTGTAAAATTCGTAGATGGTCTAAAATCAAAGGTTGAGATAAACTCCAGGCTCTGCCTCTCTACAAATAAAGGACTCAAGGACATACTTTGCCTACTCAATGCGTCCGCAACCACATTCCTCTTTCCTAGGGTATAAGCTATATCGAAATCATAGGACGCAAGGAACTCCATCTAATGTTGATGCCTTAAATTGAGATCCTTTTGCAACAATAAATACTTGAGCGACTTGCGACCCGTGTAGAGCTCGAACCTTTTACCAAATAAGTAGTATCGCTAAGTCTTAAGTCCGAACACTATAGCCGCTAACTCCAAATCATGGGATGGGTAGTTCTTCTCATGAAACCTTAATTACCAATTCCCATAGCAGACCACCCTACCTTCTCACATAAACACGACACCTAACCATGTGTCACAAGAATCCATATAGACCGCAAACACCTTGTCACCATCGAGAAGATTCAAAACAAGGGTTGATGTCAGAGCCCTCTTTAATCTTTGGAATGCATCCTCGCAATCTATGCTCCAAGTGAAAACTAAATTCTTCTTTGTCAAACAGGTGAGTTGAGCTGATATCCGTGCAAAGTCCTTAACGAACTTTCTATAATGAACTTTCTATAATAACCCACCAACCCCAAGAAACTCCTAACCTTTGTCGCATTCTTAGGGGCTTTCCAATATTGAACTACGACAACTTTAGTGGGGTCCACCGCTCTTCCATCCTTGGAGACAGCGTGCCCTAGGAACCTTACTTTATTCCTTTAGAAATGACACTTGGAAAACTTAGCCTTAAGATGATGCAATCTGAGAGTGCGTAGAACCTGTTCTAAGTGTACAACATGTTCTTCCTTGCTCCTCGAGAAAACCTGAATAACATCCACGAAAACCACAACGAACTTGTTAATGTACTCCCTAAATGCCCAACTCATCGAATATATAAAGTACACGGGTGCATTGGTCAGCCCGAAAAGCTCGACCAGGCACTTAAATATTCCGTCTGGATTCCTAAAAGCAGACTTGTTTATACTGCCATCTACCACCCTTAGCTGGTGAAATCCCATGGCTAGATTTAACTGTGAGAGAATCGAAGTGCCTACTAGATGATCATAAAAGTCACCAATCCTCGTAAGTGGGTGCCTATTCTTCTTGGTGAGCTTATTCAACTCTCTATAAGCCATGCATAGACGGAGAGAGCTATTTTCCTTAGTCGCAAAGACGACTGGAGCTTCCCACTCAGAAATGCTCTGTCTAATGAATCTTTTCTCGAATAAATCACCTACTTGCTTCCTGATCTTCCTCCTCTCTCTAGGAGCCATGTGGCTCACTAGTAAAGCGGCAAGTTTTGCATTCTCCACCAAATAAATCCAAAGTTTTTACCTTTTGTCGAAGAGTTAATCCTCTAACCTCATCCAACGCGTCTAGAAAATCTCTCACTATGGGTACTGATATAATATCGTCAATAGAAGCATCAAGGGAATCTAGGGAATTAAGCATAACTGACCCTCGTGGGTCACGAGAAATCTCGAGAGTTCTCCCGTGGCATGTCAGAGGCCTAAAACTCTCCTTTTACAATTTATAATGGCACCATACATGGGTAGCTAATCCATTCCTAGAATAAGCCCGTAAGCCATAAAGGCAAGAACATATGCGTCGCACTCAAACTCGATGCCCATAACAGAAATTCTCAAATCCCTACATATCACAGACAGATGAGTCGTATCTCCTATGGGGTTTGAGACCACTATAGGATCGGAAACTATACAAGTGCCTAGGTACAGACTATCTACTACAGAATTGGATATGAATGAATAAGAAGCACCGGAATCAAAGAAAGTCCTAATATGACAGTTAAAAAGAGAAATCATACCATCAACGGAGACTTTCCTACCTCAATCCAGTCCGCCAGCCTGAGCTGCCTCTCGCGCGTGAACTTGTCCTCTAGACGATCCTTCCTTCTGGCCTTGCTTGTCAGGGCACTACTTGATGAAATGTCCAACTTAACCACAGCTGAAACATGCATTCTTGGTCTTCCTACAATCTCTAACAAAGTGCTATGTATTTCCACAGCCATGGCACTTTACCTTTGTCTTGATTTGCGCCTTATCATATTTTCCTCCCTTGTTTTGTGCCCCCTTCTTGGACCACCACTTCTTCTCAGTTTTAGGTGTAGCCACCCGGAAAATTTGAACCAGTTAATTTTTTTAAATTGGCTATTTTAGTGGATTTAAAATATTTAAAATAAATATTTTAAATAATAACGATGAAAAGTGTGCTTGAATCGATGTTTGAAAATAAATATAATTATTTCTAATTATAAACAAGGCCTTAAATGGCGCGGTAGTTTCAAAATTTGAATTCAAACTTTGACTGACTGTACCGGGTGCAAAATAAAATGGATTTTTGTGAAACCAAAAATATTTAAATCTGTTAGCGAATATCTTTCTAACGAATATGAAAAATCGAAGTTTCACAACTGGAAGCAAAAGTTATGGCCAAATGAATTTTCAGAAAGGTCGCTATAAAGTTTATATAGCCCGTGAAAATGCCCACTTTGCAAACGACCTCAGAATTCGACGAAACCACTTTTGTTGGATCTGGGATGTCAAATTATTGCTAGATTTCAAATTTCATATTTTTTGAAGCTAGTATGTGAGCGTGGCAAAGGAAAATGTGTTTGGTCGATTTCTATTAAATTGGATCGACCAGAAAAGGGCCATTTTTCAAACGGTCTCAGAATTCGACGAAACTAGTTTTGTTGGGACCGTATCGTCAAAACATAGCTGGATTTATTTTTCGGGAATTTTTAGTATCAGTATGTGGCCCCAGCAAATTGAAATGTACGTTCAAATTAAATATTGAATGTTTTATATTTAATTTGAAGGAAAACTGACTGAAATAGTCGAATGGGCCTTCGAAACATATCCCATTGTGTTCGGAATGGGTGTATTTAGCTAGGGACGACAGTCGTTGGGTTTGGATTGGAGTTCGTATGAGATAAGGGGTATTTTTGGATTTTTAAAATTTATAAATATAAAAAAAATCCCTGGCCCAATCATATCGCGACAAATCGTTTCTCTCTCCCCGTAATCAACGTCGACGAAGGCAGAAAATGCTTGACTCCTTCTCTTCTTCATTTTCTCCCTCTACGCTCAAAATTAGACCTCCATCCAGTTGAAGATTTTGAAGAGCTTGAGACGAGCTTCAAATCCATATAAAGTTTGGATTTTTTTCGTGACCTGTAGAGCTCGAATCGAGCTCGGGAAGTTGGTGGCTTTAAACCGCCGCCGTGGCCACGTTTGACCACCGAGTGGGCCCCACCACCGTGCGCATGTGCGCCGCTCCTCCCCCTCCGACGCTGCTAAGGCCGATCGACGAATAACTACACGGATTCGAAGAAAAATCGAAACCTAGTTTCGAACCCTTCAATGAGGTAACGACTGAAAATTATATAAACTATATTATATCACTTTAAAGCGCTACGGTTTTTGATTTCACTGTAAAAATCATATCTTTTTCGTTTCTTGATGAAATTCAGTAAAGCAAGTGACAGTGGACTCATGTGGACGTCTTCTACATTCTAGAAGAGACCACATTTTTCTGAGCCTTCTGCAATTTTTGGTGGAGTGGAACCCAATGTGAGATTTCTGAATTATAAACGACATGGAAAACGACGATGTATAAATTATATAGTCGATGTATGAGTTATATAAGCGTTGTACACCTCATGTATAAGCGTTGTATAAGTTGTACGTTCGATGTATAAGTTATATATGCACTGTAGAAATTATATATGTGTTGAATGGAAGTGAAATATATATATATATATATATATATATATGCCCCTCGTCCACAAACCATGGACGATATTTATTGGTTGTGATTGGTGTGAAAATTGGTTGATAGTGAATGGTTGATTAGAATTGTTTGTGGTTGAAAAATACCCATTTGTGGTTGAGAATTATTTGGTTGAAACAACATAGGATTAGTTTGTGGAAAAGAAAAAAAATATACATGCCGCCTGCGTGCGAACTAGATGCATGAAATCCCCATTGTCAAAAGCTGCGTGGCTTTAAGGTAGAGCGAGGAGCCGTACTAGGGACGGCCCCGGTTTTAACTACCCTGCCGTTATGCTGCCGAAATTTTGAATAATATTCATGTGTTAGAATTATTTTCATGTGTTGAAACTATATTCGTGTGTTGAATAAAAATTAATTCGTTGAATAGAAATTCATTCGTTGAATAGAAATTCATGTGTTGAATGGTATTCGTGTTTTAAATGAATTGTTTTAACAATACAAATCACATCTTTATTATATATATACGAACTATAGAAAACATTCATGTGTTGAATAGAAATTCATTCATTGAATAGAAATTCATGTGTTGAATGGTATTCGTGTTTTAAATAAACTGTTTTAACAATAAAAATGACAATTTTATTTTATATATATACAAACTATAGAAAACATTCATATGTTGAATAGAAATTCATTCGTTGAATAGAAATTCATGTGTTGAATGGTATTCGTGTTTGAAATAAATTGTTTTATAATAAAAATCATATTTTTATCATCTATATGAACTATATAAAATAGTCGTGTTTTGAAATAAATTGTTTTGCAATAAAACTCACATTTTTACTATATACATGAATCGTTAAAAATAGTGAAGTGTTGAAATAAAAGTCGGATGGATAAAAATATCATTTTTATCAAATGTATGAAAAGAAAATAGTTTTGAAATAAAAGAATCGATTATATATATATATATATATAATTGAAATATATCGAATAACGAAGCTGCAGTTCATGTTTTGAAACCGTGATTTCAAACGATTAGTGCGGGAGATCCGACCATCGGATTTTCCCGAAACCGAAACCGTTGGGTTCGCCTTGGAAATATCTTTCCAACGACACCCACTTTGTGAAGATCCAACGGTTGGATTGTCTGGAATGTTTAATTCAAATCTGAAGGAAAACAGCGCCAGAATCAATTATATTTATATATATATAAATATAATTAAATTAAATCGAATAACGACGCTGCAGTTCGTATTTTGAAATCGAAACTTCAAACGAGTGTACCGGGAGATCCGACCGTCGGATTTTCCCGAAACTGAAACCGTTGGATTCGTTTTGAAAAGATATTTCTAATGATATAAAATTTGTGAAGATCCAATGGTTAGATTTTCAGATATGTGTAAATCAAATCTGTAGAAAAACAACGCCATGGCCGCGTTATGGCCCGAAGCGTCGTTTGAATGAATTGGCTATAAATAAATAAATAAAAATAGCGATAAATTGTTATAAAATATTATAAACGATATGGAATGGAAATAAACCGAATTTACCTGGTTTATTGAATATTTGATGATTGAATGTGAAATTTATAAACTAATTGGAGGTTAGCTAAGTCGATGGTTTCCTGGGTTTTGATCTGATGTTGGTTTCGGCCTTCAGGGTTAATATTTGGGAAATCGTTCTCTTACTGATTGACGGTTAGTGACTAATGAATTGGAATAAGGCATATGTTGTGTTTGTGTAGCACTTGTTTATTATATATGCGAGTTGCTCAGAAAGATCGGGTTTATCCCATTCTGAATAACTGAATAAATGATAAGAAATCGAAGATGAAGACAGTGATTGAAGACCGGAGATCTTCACCTCGGTTGGATGATAACTGATGTCCTGATTGGGAGGCATCCCGAAATATGGATAATGAGTGGTGATCGTCCAGATGTACGTGGAGATCGATGGGTATGCGAGGTATATAGTGCCTCCGGTTTCATTCAGACCCAGAACGGACTTGCAAATGGACTGTGTGACTGACATGGGAATTCATTCTGTGTGATTGATAGCCATCAGTTGCATGGTGTGAATTGCCTGTGTGGCATGCTAAGATGCAGTGATCAAGGCTTCTGTTGAAAAGAAAAGTCTTGTAGTTGATGATCAAAGCACGGCCTGTGTGGCGTAGCTTTGTGTATAACGTGAATTCGTGAGCCTCACACCCCGGTATGAACCAGAAACGGGAGAGGACATTAGGGAGGGCATGCGTTTCCTTCTAGCTAGAGGTGGTGTCGGTGCTTAAACTGGCTGACATTTATATTATCTTCACCTATGTAGTTGCTGCTGTTGCGAGGCGCCTCGTATATTTCGGTCGATCCGGGACCGACGGAGTCATTCGTTGGCTCATTTACGCCCCAAAGGGCGAGGAAACGTATTGTTCAGGCACTATAATCCACTCCGTGTGGACCGGCCCTGACGATCCAAGGGGCGGTTGCGGTTGTTCCTGAGACACGGGCTAGAGCGTCTCGAAGTCGGTAAGGACTATCTTTTGCCTTGGTTCATGATGGAAATCCAATTTCCAAATACGACAACGTGCGGTTTTAATTGTGTGTGTATATATATATATATATATATATATATATATATATATATATATGGCGACATGATATATGGTACCCATGCCGTCTATGATTGATAGTTATGATTGAAATTGTTTTTGAAACATATAAACACTAGCAATAATATCAAATTCTTTTGTTTTATTCGTATCAAGCATATTTTGGCCATTGTAAGGTAAAACTCTATCCTCCGGTTTGCATTGCATTGTGTGATGGGAACTGAGTCTTATAATGGCTTCATTTTTATAAAAAGCATTGCGATGTTTAAAAGATTTACTTGTTTTAAAGCACTGACAATCCAATGGAATAAACCTGTTCTGCGAAAGTGGCGTGGTCCTGTGATTAGCCATATTATAAAATGTGTTAAGTAGATTTCTCATACCAGTCCCATGACTGACTCGTAGTTTGTTTCACTTGCAAACTCGGGTGCCCTTATTTCTACACGGGCATCCTTGTCTTCAGGTTTTAGCAGGCTCTTTCGGGATAGCTGGAGCTGAAGATGAATTCTATCATTTATCTCTTTTTATGTTGTTCAGCTCCTATTGTACATATTATGTTTGTTTTTTGCTGTAGACATTTATGTATAGCTGAACTGTATTTCTACTAAGTATGATCCTGTATACTGTGTAACTCTGATGATTACATTTATCCAGTGTATTATTTGTTCTTTATCTGGTGTATTTATTTAATTCTGCTTTGCTGTTATCTGTTTATGTGTTATATTCCAAAGATTACCCTTGCCACCATCAGTGCGGGGTTCGGGGTCGTCACATTAGGCTTGTCCTCCTTAGTCTTAACTTCTTTCTTCTCCTCTTTCCCTTCCTCATGCATCAAAGCCATGTATACTAGTCTCTCAAAAGTCGCTCCCATCGGGATATATGTCAATGCTAGTCCTGAGAGGGGTTGATTCATCCCTTTCGCGAATCTTAAAGCATAGCGATAAGAATTTTTAAACTCACCCAAGTAGATACTACCTACTCCGCCTGAGTCACCTCCCACCAAATTGATGCTTCCTCTTTCAGTTACCAAGCGTCAAACTGAATCTATCTTCAATTGTCTAACTCTAACAATTCGAACACATTCTCCGTCTCTCTAAGCCAATTGTGCACCTCCATGAAACTCTCAGTTCCAAAAAACAGTTTGCCTCCCATCATATTGAAGTCCTTATAAATCTTAGAGAAGTTGACTATAGAATTGGGTGGAACTACTGCAGCTGCAGTTGGGGGTGGGATATTGCCTTGCACTTCGACATGTGTCGTAGCCTCTTCATATCTATAGAACCATGTTGAAATGGAAATGCCCTTGGGGATGTTAGGATCCGTGGACAAGCTGAAATGAGAAGAAAAAAGAGATCGAAGGAATATTGTAAATGATTTGAGGGGATTTTTTTTTCAAAAATAGGTTTTACTTGAAAATACTTTTCTTTGAGAATTCTTTTTCAAAAACTTTTTCTCTGATCCTGTAACATTGGGTCTGATACCAAATGTGACACCCCATGTCCCTTAATGTTATCCATATTAGGATGCATTAAGTTCTGTGAAGCACAATATGTATAAAGTGATAACATCAGAGACCAATTTCACAAGACAAAATATAAAGATGCAACGGAAAACTACCAAACTACTATTATAAAACCAAATACAAATTACGTTTTCAAATACCATTAGCCATAATTGTAGCTATCTATTTCGTGGAAGTACAAACCATCTGAGTACAAGTATAAAACCATCTGTCTCGTGGAAGTATAATCCACCACCCTAAGAACCTGGGGGGAAAACTAAGAGAGTGAAGAAAAACAAAATAGGTTAGACATAAAGTCTGGCAAGTTCTAGTGATTTTTAGCATAAGCATAAGGAAAGAAGTATCAAGACAAACGAATAATAATGGATATGAAAATACAGTAAAATATGCAAGTAAGAAGTAAACGAGATAAGGTAAGATCGAGTAAGCTTCTCATTCAGACCCTTGAACAAAATTTCTGCACCAACTATCAGAATAATAGGATTAGGTTTTACCCTAATTACTATCAAGTGATCGGCTCCCTATAAACGCAAATAACCTATGCCAACCACAACAGTCGAGGATATTAGTCACGAACTTGTCAACTTTAAAGACACAACCCTATCTGCCAGTGTTACACCATCTTATCTTCCCTTATTAGACCCATCCACGCTCATGACTCCGCCAGAACGCGCTCGTACCTATCTCCAAGATTTGAACCTCTTACATGCATTCATCAGTAAAGCGTGCCCTAGTCCTTATCTAGTGCAGGACTCGTTTGATAATAGAGGGTACTGATTGATATGGATTCCAAGCAAATAGCAGAATTGACACAAGCCACCCCTAGGCTTGGTCCCTTAGGTAAACTGGGATTTTAAGAGTTCCCCCAAAAACATGATATCCTAAAAATAGACGTGGAACCTCTTAGCTTATTAATTAATTAGGTTTAATTTAACAGGTTTAAGTTCGTTAGTAAGCACCATATAACCCTACGTTATATTTCCTGGTTGTAAATGACATTTATTAAACGTAACAACCCTTCCCTAAATCCTAAAAGCACCTGCTCAGATGTATATAGATTACAGTAACATGTTTTACTTAATTTACATCTAGTTCACATAACTTTTCGTAACATGTTCTACTTAATGCCAGATTAAGTCCAACCTATTTAGATTTAACATATTTATAATTCTTCCTTCATATATATCACTTATAAGTGACTTTTTCTAATGGGCGAATTAATGGCCGATTTTCACTGAGCTCCTACAATTTTTCTTGCTTCAATTAATCTCGCCTATTTTCTCTCCTCTTTTTGTTACTCAACTGCCTCCTCTCTCAAGTGGGAGACGGTTGTTGTCATTGCTGTCCTATTTTGGGGCTTTAGGGTTTGTCGAGTATGCCTGAAAAATCTATTTATGATTTATAGGATCTTTCGTCAGAACACGACCGACCTCGGATGTGTTTATCGAGGCACTCTCTTTGATTTGCCCTGGTAGGGTGGTTGTTGAGGAAGTATGGCTTTTTTTTCTGTTCTTGTGAAGGCGAGTTCTATGGCATCCTTCTTGGCGCTAAATCATGACCACTTCCTGTTGGTTCCTGATGTGTTCCTTGAGTTGTCCCCAGTCTCATCAGAATCTCTCGTGATGATGAACTGGATTACATTTTTTCGGGGATGTGGTCATCTGCTGTTATCGCCTCAGAAGGCTCTGCCGAATGACATGAGCTTGTGCAAAGGGGATTTCATCATCTCGTTTGTTCCTAGTTTGTCGTTTGTTGTCCCGGGTGGTCACTCTTCCTTGGCTCTAATAAGGGGTTTCATGGTGGGTGAAGTTTGCTGTGGTGTTTCTATTTTGGATGGGTTGACGACTAGTGACCTTGATGTGGCCGTTGATGAAAGGGAAGTCAAGCCTTGTTATCAGCGATCACCAATGCATTCACTCGACAAGTCCAGGTCTCTCCATGGTTAGGGCATTGAGTCTCATGTTCGTCTTCGTCATTAACGCCGACATAGGCGCTCGAAGAAGGCAGTAGAGGATGCTTCACCTCGACCTGCTGATATTGTGGTTTCCCCGTAGGATCGGGTTAGCTCCTTGCAAATAGAAGCATATTTAGCTTTGATCCACGTCGGTGTTCACAACTGCTTTGCCTTATTATCTATGACCGATTCTTCGAATTTTGGGGAAGGCATGTGCAGGCCACCAATGGGATTGGATATAGATTCAGATTCTGTTCCTCCTCGTCGATGGCTTCATGGTTCTAATTTCAAGCATTCTCGTTCTCCTTGCTGTAAGGTTGCTACTAGTGGTTAGGATCCAAACACGCGACTGAAAACTTGTTTGCATCCCGAGTGTCATGCTCGCGGCGAGGCAATGGTTGTAGGTTTTGCGGGTTTCAATGGGAGTTTGGTAATGGGTTGCAGAAGGGTATATTCTTCGGCTCACCTACCTATCTATGTTTGATCTTTGTTTCGTTTTTCTTGTTCTGTATTTGGCTATTCTTTAGTTTTCTTCTTTGATTTTGTTTGGTTCATGGTTGTTAAACCAAGTTCTAGGATTTCAGATTCTTGTGTGCTCGAGAAGGTTCTTGGTCCTTCTCTGTATTGTGTTGGTTTTCCTTCGGGTTCAGTGACTTCGTCTTGTGTTTGGGGTTGCAACCTCCATATGAGTGGTTACATTGGCTTATCAGTTGAAATATGTCTCAATGGGTGGTTTGGATTTATCTTTTGGACCACTTATTTTGATGGTTACTATGTTTTTTCTGTTGCATAGGAGTGGTAAACTCTGTCCCTTGCTTCTCGGGCTATTTGGTATGGTTTAGGCACAACGAGACTGCCATTGTCTCGTTTGTGTCATGTGTAGGTTTTTTGTGAGTTTGGGTTTCCAGTGGCCTTCTTAGGCTCTTTTTTTGGTCAGGCGCAAGGTATGGGGTGGTATTTTGGTCAAGTCTGTATAGGCGCTCCATTGGCGGATCACTATACTGATTTACCTAATAGACACCATACTCTGTTGAACTTCCATGCGATGTCAGCTAGAGACCTTATTGCTTTTCCTTACCCGACTCGCTGGTTGTCACTCGTGTCCCTGGTTGGTCATTGGAGGATATCGGTTCTACGTGGTTGTCAATCTCATGACATCCCAACATTGGTATCGTCCATACAGGAATTGGTACCGTGCCTTTTGTGGGTCCCTACATTTTTCTGGTGTTCTCTAGTTTCTGTTTTTCCTGTTGTTCACGTTATTTTTCCACCTACCCACGTAGCTGAAGTGGTCGCTTCCTTTTCGGCCACTTATGCTCCACTTTTCAGTAAGGAGGAGACAACGATCGTTAACGATCGATTATCTCTTCTTACCAAGAATTCGTGTCCATCGCGGACTGGTGTTTCGCACTCTATCATGTCTTCGATTGTTTCTTCTTTTTCCTCTTGTTGTAGTTCGAGATCCACTCCTTGCACCATTCACACACGCTCTATAACTATGACACCCCACGTCCATTAATGTCACTCACTAAGGGGATGCATTAACTTTTATGGAGCGTTATAAGAGTATAGAACAGAACATCACAAGACATATATATATATAAATTGGTACTTAAAAAATTCAAAATTTATTCATTGCAGCGGAAAAGCAAAACATGTCTGGTTACAACATCAAAACCACATACTAAAGCCAAGTACACAAATATCCATCTTGAAAAAAATTATTATTAGAGTACATAAAAGCAAAACCATAATCCCATTACAAAATGCCATATGAAAGAGAAACAAAGATGAGCATTACTTTCGGCACTTCCAAGCACTTCCAGAAGAGAGAGAGAGAGAGAGAGAGCAAAATCCAAATCAAGCCTCGCTAGTCCCGCCCTGAGAACCTGGGGGGGGGGGCATGAAAAGAGGCGAAACAAAAAGGGTCAGACATAAAGTCTGGCAAGTCCAGTGAGTTTAACAATACAGTTAGTAAAGTAGCAGGATAAGAAAGAGATGACTGTAACATGAACATATATGACAAGATAAACAAGATGGACAAGATATAACATCGATTGCGCTTCGAACCACTACAAAATGTTTCATGCACCGCACCAATACTAGTTTCATACTAAAAGGTGATCCCTCCCTACTAATCATAATAATGGTAGCTTCGTGTACTCCTAGCTACTCTCGTAGGTGCCCACTTGGTCCTACTGTTAGAGTTTGTGCCATAGAGGCAATTCATTTGATGAGATTGATAACACTGTTGATGTTATTATTTTATTTGGAATAAAATATTATTCTATTATATTGTATTTACTGCGTAATATAAATATTAGTATAATAGAATTCCTTAGAATAATAATACGGGATTGTATAGTTCGAGTAAGACTGAACTTGAGATTATATGATATGTCAAGTATTATAATTCTTAAATGTCCCTAGTCGAGTTTTATTGTTTATACAGGAGAACAATAAAGCGTTGAGACTAGTATATTGATTGACTGATGATCACATCTCATTGATCATTAATATACATGATATTAAAGTCAAGATATAAATACGTATTAGAGAGTAACGTATTGGGCTGACCCACCGTGAGATAACTACATGGAACATAATTAACAGTATCATAAGTTATTCTCATAGTGATAGTGATATAATGGTCCTCAGACCTGAAATCATTATAATTTTATTCGAGGATATTTGTGTTTTGATATCATCTAAAGTTATTTCGTAACAGAGTAACGATAACGGTGATTATTGGATACATCTCGAATCGAATGAAAATTATGAATGATCTAGATGGAGTTTAACCCTACGATATATTCGTAGTGATATCCATGGGCCTCTTGATTGAGTGAGACTGTGAAATGCATGGCCGTGCTCAAATATTGATTTGTCCTGAACAGTCTACTCATTGATCAAGTTAAACGGATTAAATTATGAAGAGGATGATACGATCCATGCCTCCAGTTTAATCTTGGATATAACGGTTAAAAGGATTAAATTATATTGATACACTATTCATAAAGGTCATATCGAATCATTGATATTGTTGTAGCTTGGGTAGCAGTGATGTATTACTAGATGCCGCTCACTGTTTACAGTTTAAATGTTTAAATTGTTGCCAACGCTACAACAACCTATAGGGTCACACAAATAGAACGTAGTAAAAGAGATTTTATTTTAGACAAATAAAATATCAAAAATGTTGATATTTTATTTGATGTTGAAAAGGTATTCAATAGGGTTCCTATTTGATAGTAAAAGATTTGGTTTAAAAAGGAACATATGTATTCCTTTAAAAACCGCGGCTTGAACCCTAGGGTAAATTGGGTGGATAAGATCAAACCAGATGAACCGATGAAAAGGCCTTTCAAAAAAACCCTAGAATAAAATGGCGGCTAGTACCCCTTTACATCCTCGAATTCAATCTGATTGAAATCAAAAAAATAAAACGTTCTGGTGGATACTTGTAGAGGCAACGGACTTCTGTTTTGCTTAGATTCGATATACCAGCTCATTGATCTAGAGATGGAAGTGGCTTCAAAGGTAAAAACCCTAAATCTAATTAATATAAGTTTTGATTTGTTTATTTTTCGCATAAGATCCTATTTTAAGTTGTTAAAATAGAAATAGGGTTTCGATTTAGATCGATTAAAAACCCAACGGTGGTATCAGAGCCAGGTTTTTGCGAGAAATTAATAGGTTGAACTTTGATTTTGGGTTATTCGTCTTTGATTAATCATTTGTTTGGATGAATCAGTTATACTAATATGCTTTAATACTGACAAGATTAGTTTGATTTGGTGTGTTGATTTATCTTGAAATGAAAAACAGTTTCATGTAGATACGAGTTAATATTCGATATTAATTCGATTCACTATATCTTGTACAACTAAATCAATATATAAATACGGATTTATATCTGAGACCATGTTTTAATCTGTTTATTATAATGGATTAAGAACTACGTATACTAATACGCATTGATAAAAGACCTGGAACATGATTACATTCTGATATAAGTTGTTTCTTCAAGGATAATATTTTGTGTTAATTTCAATTCTTAAAAGGTGATTTACAGATTGATATTGGATATCAATTTTATTGCCAATTCCTATTTAGTTAATCCTTGTTAACTGGATTAGTTATTGTGGGCTTAAATTTCAAATTAAACCTCTTATTATAGAATACAATCATAGAGTATGACCCTGTTTTTGTTTGATTTGAGAAATCAAAAGGGTTTTACTTATTCCATCAAGCCCACAGTTAATTCAATGAATTTAAAGGTGTTTGAATCAAGTAATGTGAGCCCTATTATAATATGACTCAGTTTGTTGCATTACAAAATCTTATATTGATTAGCAGAATGTTTTAAATCATTTTAAAACATGTAAAACGTTCACATGTTTATTTGCTGAAATTCAGGTTCACTCCAGTATTTCCTTTTATTTTATTATTAAAATGTCAAGCAGTCTATGGCTTAATTTTATAATAATTGGAGAATTGTTTTAAAGCATACTCCCTGAATATGATATTGATCATAAACACAAAATAACCTTCAGGTCAGTGTACATATATATGATATATGCGGAAAAGTCTGTTTTGAAATATAACAGATATAAGAAATCAATGCAACCGGTACATGGTTATGTAATTTACATTGTTGTGTATAGAATAGAATGAGTTCTATTTACCTTAAATACATTCGACATATTTTGGGTTTTATGATCTATACATGAAACCAAATAAGCAGAGCTATGAAAAGTTATTAAGTTCTTTTGATTTGATACTGACATGGCTTTCATACTAGTTGTACATAAATTGTATATGAATCTGGTATTTAAAACTTTATAAACTGGATTTTATGATAAATTAAAATCTGATTTTAACTAAGATATCAAATTTTCCTGTCAGTTTATCATTAATTCCCAACGATAAATCAAAAACCCAGTTATGATTGATCATGACACCTGGCAATCTAATTATAATTTTGAGATGCTGATTTCAAAATTATATATATATATATATATGTGTATATATATATATATATTATTGTCTGAAGAATTTGAAAAATGATGATTCATTGCTGCTTCCATCTGTTTTATACATATATATATAGAGTATAAATATATATATATGTATGTATGTATGTATGTATATTTGATCATATAAGGATTCATGACTATATGCATACGTGTCAGCATAAAATTTGTACACTTATCAAAGTATATTTAATTTTATTCTTATCTGTTAAGTAAATAACTTGATGAATAATCATCAATGTATGAGTGATAACAGATTTGAAGTCTAAAACACTGTTGATAATATGTATCAAAATGTTTATGATATCGATAAATGAACACTATCAATTCAATAATCAAAATGTTTGATTGAACTGAGTGCAATATTATGTTGGACTCAATTACACGTATAGTTTACTTTGAATTCAATCCTGGTTTTAATACTTTGACCTTTCATTCTTTTGGTTTTAATAACACTTAATTTGATGAAATTAACTGTTATTATGACTAATTTATTGTTATATATATATATATATATATATATGTATGTGTATATGTATAATTGCTTATATATAAAGATGGATATATTAAGTGTACTTCAATCAAAATTAACATATATGTGTTGACATATATGAAATAACCTGTTATATAAAACTGCATATGTACATGTATAAAACTAAATGTATACTTATGATGATAAGTATACAATATATACATGTGATTTCATATAATAGAAATATGATTTCCTGATTTTAGTTTTATGCTACTTGTGTTGGTTATTGTAACATGATACTAATTATATCATAATTGGCTACTCATGATATACTGATGTCATGACACCTTGATATGCTGATATAAATCTAAGTAATTAACACAGTTTATTGAAGTAATTTGGGGTATAAATGAATAATACCTTATATGCTGTTTAATATTAGAATCTGGTGAGATTAAACTGTCTTAGACAGAACTGTCTAAAATATTTTAAAATGGAATTATTAAGATGTTTAAGTTTGCACAGTTTACATATCATAATCTAGGTAGTCTAAAGTGTTTAGATCTGAACAATATAAATGCTAATATCTGGATACCTTGATATGTTTGAATCTGAGAGGTTCAGTATTTGTATTCTAATTGTAGATGCACTGGCCATAGCAAATATGATTTGCTAATATTTCATCCTCATTTTAAACATTTTCATCATGTACATTAATCTGTTTTAATTGTTAATCAGATATTAGTTACCTGGATTATGTATATACAAGAAAATGATCAATATAAACAGAAATGAACTTACACATTGGCCATTATTCCAATATATATATTAAATACATATGATGTATTTAACTTTGCTTAAAACCAATGGACCATGAATGAAATTGTTTCATACATGCAGGCATAATTGGTTGCTGAAATTGTTTTGGCTCGGCAAGAAGATAAACTCAACAGGACACGTTCCGCAATTGCAAATATTGAAGTTTGCTGTTTTGTTTGAGAATGTACCAGTCAGTAATAGCCAACATTTGTAAATGTTAGTTGACATGTATAATCTTTTAAACATGTAAGTAATACCTATTTGTAAGATGACAGTGCAAGTAAATAGATGGTCTATTGAATCTTGTAAGTTTTAAAAGGGGTCTGACCCTTCAGTTAATTCTGGTTCTTTTATATGTGAAAGGTTAATATCTGTTGCATGTAAGTGACATTATTTATTAATGTTTATGTTTTGCCATGACCTAGAATGTTGATATATGTTTTGTTTAGGGCTTAAACTCATTTATAAGGAACTGTTGTAGTAAAATTGCCACCTCAGTTGTACTTGAGAAGTTAACTTCGATTTGCATTGAGATCAGAATTGTATATGAGTTGTACATTTATTTGTAATTAGGCCCAAATTACAAATGAATCCATGTTTCCATTATATTTGAAACTTGTAAATTATTATTGACATGCGTTATGATGGCTAATGCTACTTAACAAATAGGCTTTGATATGATCAGTAGGTAATGGGGACATGAATATTTATATATCTGTATATGTATGTGATACATGCGTAAATATTATTTAATGCAATTTATATTTGAATATAGAATACGTATATTGTGATATGTGTAAATAACTCTAATATTGTTCGTCACTACGAATTATAAATTCCCTCTAAAGCAAATTTTGTTATATTAAGTCATAGTGACGTCTTCTAATAATATACTCATCACTGTCCAAAATCACTGGATGTAACTAACGCCAAAGCGTTGTGCACCTTTTATTTTGGTTATATGCGATGGAGTAAAATGTGGTGCTCCAACCTATTATTGGGTCTGACTTAACTAGGCTGCATAATACGATTATGGCCTTAGAGACAAAAGCATGAATTATTCTATATATTTTGAGCAAATGAATAATACTGAACAAAATGTTCAACATGCGATCCAAGAATTATATAGACGATATAATTGACATAAGATGTCTACCTAAAAGGTTGTGTTTTGGGGATTTGCCAAAGCAGAGTCAAGACATGATTAGATATGGATCTTGAAACACCGTTATATATATATAACGATATGTATATATAAACAGAGGGATGTTAATTTGAGTGGGAGCATATCTTAGTTTAAAATATATACATTTATGTTAATATAAATTTTGATTGTCAAAATTTTATATTAAATAAATATTAAAGAATCAGTTATAATTTATTATCTATTGTAGATATTAAATAACAAATAACTCCGATAATTTAAATTAATTCTTTAGAAGGATAAATTGAATTAAATCAAATTTCCTAACTAACATTGAAATTTGAGGATTGTCCTCAAACAAATTAAAACATAATTGTTCTAACAAATATAGAGGATCTAAAATAAATTAAAGTATGACTTCAACTGAATAAAATATAAATGTTATAATAATCTACTTATATATTTCTAGTATTAGATACTAGATATAAATCACATAAATGTATGTTGATTTACAGAAATTGCAGAATAAGTAGAAATTTGATATAAGAACAAGTGGACTTACAATTGGAAATGAAGCAAATGTTGATAGATTATCCATAGTAAGTTGATTCTTGTTGGATATACTGGCTTAATTAAATAAATAAAATAATTGTTATTACGAAATTCCAATTAAAATAAATGTTATAAAATATCTTGTTTAGACAAGATTGAATTTCATTTATAATAAAAGAATAATTGTTATTCATTTTATTTAAATGAAATATCTATGGAATTTCACAAGTAGTTAATGAATATTACAAATCGTTAACTATAATGTACTTGACATTAATACTGAATGGATTAAATTTAGCGATTTAAATCCAACATACTTCTAGCATTACCAGTTAGCCCTTATAAACAAGAAAGTATATCAAAACTCCATAGTGATGGAATTTTGAAATCATTTGATTTCGAATCATATGAAGTATGCAAATCTTGTTTATTAGTTAAAATAACTGAATCCTCTTTCACTTGACATAGTGAATGAGTGATAAGTATTGGGTCTCATACATAATGATGTATATAGAGCAATGAATACATAAACTAGAGGTAGGTTTTATTACTTCATTATATTTACTGATGATATCAGTAGATACAGATATGTGTATCTTATGAAACACATATCAGAATTCTTTGAAAAGTTCAAAGAATTCAAAGTGAAGTTAGAAACCAATTTTGATAGAAAATAAATTCTCTTTGAAAGGATCAAAGAGAATATTTAAGCCAATTAATAAATGACTGTCCATATGAGTTTGGAATTGTTTCATAACTTACTCCATCTAAAAGACCATATTGAAATGGTATGTCTGAAAGGAGATATCGTACATTATAAGATAAAATACGTACGATTAATGATAAGTCATATGGATCTTCCAATAAATTAAATTTAGAACAATTGTATTAAATCCCACTAAAACGATCTAAAGACGCCATATAAGATATGGACTAGGAAATGTCCTAGTGTGTTTGATACGATGATTTGGGATGTAAAGACGTTTCTTAAACGTCCTTTCTCTGATAAGATCAGACCTAAATCAGATAATTATTCTGTGGATATAAATTCTCTGAGAATAAAATGTTTATTGCTCGATTTGGTATCCTTTTGAAGGAGAGCCAGTCTCTAAGATATCGATGGGAATGAAATAAATTTCGAAATGTGTCGAAAACCCACAAAATACCATCGAATCTTGTATAGACAAGAAATTGAGTGGGAGTGTCACAGTAATACTAATGTTATTTGATAACACATTAATTACTGAAAATAAAGGTAGTTTTAAAACAAGAAATAAATACTGATTCTAAGAAAGAAAATGTTTGGATTAAGAAGTTCATAACTGAACTTAATTGATTGTTGATCGAATGATATACATTGCGATAACAATATGGCTGTTGCTCGGGCCTAAAATGTTGAACTCATCATCAACCCAAACATATATTTTGAGAAATATAATTCTTATGTGAAGTTGTTCACAGAAGGAATAAACATATCTGCAAAGTTACAAAAGTTGTAATTTTGCAGACCTACTGAATTAAACTCTGTCGCAGCAGCAGTAGTTTAATAGTCACATTAGTTTCATAAGTATACGATAAGTAAATGATTGACTCTAGTGCAAGTGGGAGATTGTTAGAGTTTGTGCCCTAGAGGCAATTCATTTGATGAGATTGATAACACTGTTGATGTTATTATTTTATTTGGAATAAAATATTATTCTATTATATTGTATTTACTGCGTAATATAAATATTATTATAATAGAATTCCTTAGAATAATAATACGGGATTGTATAGTTCGAGTAGGACTGAACTTGATATTATATGATATGTCAAGTATTATAATTCTTAAATGTCCCTAGTCGAGTTTTATTGTTTATACAGGAGAACAATAAAGCGTTGAGACTAGTATATTGATTGACTGATGATCACATCTCATTGATCATTAATATACATGATATTAAAGTCAAGATATGAATACGTATTAGAGAACAGTATTGGGCTGACCCACCGTGAGATAACTACATGGAACATAATTAACAGTATCATAAGTTATTCTCATAGTGATAGTGATATAATGGTCCTCAGACCTAAAATCATTATAATTTTATTCGAGGATATTTGTGTTTTGATATCATCTAAAGTTATTTCGTAACAGAGTAACGATAACGGTGATTATTGGATACATCTCGAATCGAATGAAAATTATGAATGATCTAGATGAAGTTTAACCCTACGATATATTCGTAGTGATATCCATGGGCCTCTTGATTGAGTGAGACTGTGAAATGCATGGCCGTGCTCAAATATTGATTTGTCCTGAACAGTCTACTCATTGATCAAGTTAAACGGATTAAATTATGAAGAGGATGATACGATCCATGCCTCCAGTTTAATCTTGGATATAACGGTTAAAAGGATTAAATTATATTGATACACTATTCATAAAGGTCATATCGAATCATTGATATTGTTGTAGCTTGGGTAGCAGTGATGTATTACTAGATGCCGCTCACTGTTTACAGTTTAAATGTTTAAATTGTTGCCAACGCTACAACAACCTATAGGGTCACACAAATAGAACGTAGTAAAAGAGATTTTATTTTAGACAAATAAAATATCAAAAATGTTGATATTTTATTTGACGTTGAAAAGGTATTCAATAGGGTTCCTATTTGATAGTAAAAGATTTGGTTTAAAAAGGAACATTTGTATTCCTTTAAAAACCGCGGCTTGAACCCTAGGGTAAATTGGGTGGATAAGATCAAACCAGATGAAAAGGCCTTTCAAAAAAAACCCTAGAATAAAATGGCGGCTAGTACCCCTTTACATCCTCGAATTCAATCTGATTGAAATCAAAAAAATAAAACGTTCTGGTGGATACTTGTAGAGGCAACGGACTTCTGTTTTGCTCAGATTCGATATACCAGCTCATTGATCTAGAGATGGAATTGGCTTCGAAGGTAAAAACCCTAAATCTGATTAATATAAGTTTTGATTTGTTTATTTTTCGCATAAGATCCTATTTTAAGTTGTTAAAATAGAAATAGGGTTTCGATTTAGATCGATTAAAAACCCAACACCTACCCCCACTAGTTGTACCGACTACCCTCCCCATTCGATCGGCTCCCTAACTCGTAGATACTCGTGCTGGCCCCACAGTAAGGTGTATCCCTCCCTAAAGTGGCAACTTGATACTTCTAAAATGCACGTCTTATACCTACACGATGCAACAACGTCTTACCTACCAAACCAGAGCCACGCACGCTCATGACTCCATTGGACTTGCGTTGCCATCGCTCTTTACTCTTTTGACCTCTTACAATCAACCCTAGTAAGCATGTCCCATCCTCGACCTAGTTCGAGCACATACAGATACTAAAATGGGTTACTGGTTGAAAAGGGTCCCCACACTTGACACAAGCTCCCCTGCTAGGCTTGGTCCCGACTATGATTTCCCACTTAACCCCTTTTATTACTGCCATGTCTTACCACATGTCTCATTATGGTCAAACACTCTTAATTATGTTTCACATGCTATCCATGTCACCCACTTAACGCCTTTACTATTCCCATGTCTTACCACATGTCTTATCTTGGTTAAGTGTTTTAATTAATTCATTATACTCGTAATCATGTAAGGCCTTCCACATTAGATTGTCGTTTGCAGTTGCTGGATGTGCTGGGCGGTTCCGGGTAGACTTCTACCGCATTCCGAATCTAACCTCGTGCCTTAGCACTATCACGCATATAATTTCTGCCTTTGACCTCTCACATTAGATTGCCGTTTGCGGTTGCTGGATATGTCGGGCGGTTCCAGGAAGACTTCTATCGCAAACCAATCTAACCTCGTGTCTCAGGCGTTCATTATCTTTTCCTTTTATTCATGCCCAGTTTCAAATCTTCAATTAATGTATTCCAGTTGCCCATAATTTCCAATTATGCTTAAATGCTAATTCAAGTTATGCCTATAATTCCATGTATACAAGTTGTACCAAATTATGCCCAAATCAATTTCGTAGTTATCAACAATTTATGCCAAATCTCAATTTATTACATATTTCCCAAACTTTTCCCTATCATCCTAACGTTATTCGTACGTAAATCTCAATGTAATATGCTTAGGCTCGAAGTTAGCCTAATCTCAAAAGGAAAACGGAAAAGAAGAAGGGAAGAGAATCAAACATCAATATTGGCATAAACATATAAATAGGCATGTAAAATGAATAATGATAAGATAGATCAAATAGGCATATGATAATAGTAATTGGGTATGAATCTGAAGGATAATGATTTACAAACTTGATAAGATTCATATTATGTACAGGCATATACATTAGATCCAATTTACAATCCTATCACAACTACTTTTTAATTTAATTATATGTGAAAGTAGCATAAACTCATGCGATAGGATTCTTAGAAAAGAGAATTAGTCGTTGTTGTAGCAATTCTGATCTTGAATAATCTCTACTTTGATTGTTGAAGAAGAAAAGCTAAATTTAATTGGAGATATGGAGGCGCCATGGATTAGGGTTGAAGAGATTAGGGTTAGGTTTAGGTGTTTATTTATAGGTGTATTAGGTGAATTAGGACCTTTGGATTTGATTAGGAACCATATGAACCACTCAAATTAGAAAAACACGTCATCAGGAAACTGTCCTGAATCAACCAGTCGACTGGACAACCGGTCGATAGTTTTTACTTCTGCTTAAAAATTGTCGACTAGTGATAAATGGACGGTCGACTTGTAAATGGTCGAATGGTAAAAATGGACGGTCAACTTGTTTTACAGCTTTAAACTTCAAATCTTCCGAGCTTCATAACTTCTTCATACGATGTCCGGTTTACGAAACTCGGACTCTATCTCAAGCAGAATTCTGAGACGAACGCAATGGGGTAACCCGTTTCACTTAATTCTTCTTATAAAAATTAAGTATTCTTAAATTTGTCAGTTTTAATATTTTAAAATTATGGGGTGTTACATTCTCCCCTACTTAAAGGATTTTGTCCCCGAAATCTCCAAGTTAAGAAGAATGTATGCCCTACCATCCATCATCCATCTACTCATCCATTAATCACGGGCGTCCATTGTCCTTAAAAAATTTCTAATGCTTTCATGAACATATGCAAAGTGTGTGTATATGTCCCTGTCCTAATGCAAAATAAGGCAGTCTACTGATTCAGTTGACCTCCTTAATGCAAAACATGATAGTGCCATGCATCCATTATGTATGCAAAAGAATCCTAATGAAACATATCATTTCTATATGAGTGCACAACCATTCATCCAAATGCAACATCCATATGATAACAAATTCAATATGCATCCATTAATTTAAATATGCAGACTCGTCCATATGCAATATGAAAGTGATTGAGCCGATTTAGTGCCTAAGTGTGTGTAAATGCATCCACGAGCAGCCACTTGCATCCACTTCAATCCACCAAACACATGTTTACAACCACAAGATTTTCAACCTAAAGATCGAGGATATAATCGAGAGGATATACTAAACGATAGAACAAGTATAAATAAAGTGATAGAAAAAGGGGAAGTTAAGAACGTACCTTCAAAAAGCAAAGGGTACGACGCACGTATCTTGTCTTCCGTTTCCCAATTTGCGTCTCCTTGATCATCTCGCCATTGGAATTTAACCAACTTGACCTCTCAATTGCGTAACTTCTTGACCTCCGATCCAAGGATGCATGTAGGAACTCGTCTAATCGTGGCATCTCGCTCTACTTCCACTTCCCTAAGCATGCTCGGCTCCACTACTTCCGCGGTATCATGTAAACACTTCCTTAAATGTGACACTTGAAGTACGTCATGAACACTACTAAGCTTCTTAGGAAACTTTACTCTGTAGGCCATTTGTCCAATTCTTTCTGTAATGGGGAATGGCCCTACGAATCTTGGTGCCAATTTCCCTACAGATCCAAAACGAACTACAATCCTCGATGGTGATACTTTCATAAAATACGTTCTCCAACATCGAACTCAAGATCGGTTCGTCTCTTATCAGCGTATGAGTTTTGCCCGTCTTGTGCTGTCTTCATGCGTCTTCAAATCAAGTCTATCTTCTCCGAGGTTTCCCTACCATCTCGGGCCCAAGCAAAATCTTATCCGTAGATTCCCACCAACAAGTCGGTGATCGGCAAGGTCTTCCATATAGAGCTTCAAAAGGTGCCATGCCAATACTTGTCTGATAGCTGTTGTTGTAGGCGAACTCTACTAATGGAAGGTGTTCCTCCCATGTCCCTCCAAAGTCCAAGATGCATAACCTTAAAAGATCTTCTAGAATCCTATTCACTCTTTCTGTTTGGTCGTCCATCTAAGGGTGATAAGCGGTGCTCAAACACAATTGCGTTCCTATCGCCTCTTGCAAGCTCTTCCAAAACTCACTAGTGAAAATGGGATCTCGATCGCTTACGATACTAGAAGGTATGCCGTATGGACGAACTATTTCTCGGAGATAAATAGATGCTAACCATGTCGCTGTTCTTTTATTCTTAATGGGAATGAAATGGGCGCTCTTGGTAAGTCTATCTACTACTACCCAAATCCTCGTATTACCCATCCTTAACCTTGGCAACCCGTCAACGAAATCCATGGAAACGCTTTCCAATTTCCACCGTGGAACCTCTAAAGGGTGAAGCAAACCACTAGGCTTCTTTTGCTCAGCCTTGACTTGCCGGCACACTAAGAATCTAGAAACAAACTCAGCCACATCCTTCTTCATTCCGGCCCAAAAGAAAACTCGCTGCATATCCCTATACATCTTGTCACCACCAGGATGTATGGTCATCTTAGAACGATGTGCGTCTTCAAGGATCGTCTTCCTCAAGCTCTCGTCTCAAGATACGCAAAATCTTCCATCCCAATGCAACCAACCTTTTTCATCTATAGTATCCCTACTAAGATGGCTCGAAGACTCCCCTCTTATGAGCTTGTCTACTATCTCTATCAATTGTGGGTCATCTCGCTGTGCCGCTCCTATCTGTCCCAAAAGCGTAGGTCGCACCTCTAACGATGCCAACAAATCAGGTACATAATCGATAGAGGGTCTAAAGTCAAAGGTAGATATATACTCTAAACTCTGCCGCTCGACAAACAAAGGACTCAAAGTCAACCTCTTTCTACTCAAGGCGTCAGCTACAACGTTACCCTTGCCAGGGTATATGCAATCTCCAAATCGTAGGATGCTAAGAACTCCATCCACCTCTATTGCCTTAAGTTTAGATCTTTTTGAAAGAACAAGTATTTTAGTGACCTATGGTCTGTATACAACTCTAACCTCTCTCCAAGCAAATAGTGACGCCAAGACTTAAGCGCAAAAACTATGGCAGCCATCTCTAAGTCATGGGTAGGGTAATTCTTCTCATGGACCTTTAACTTCCTTCCACCATAGCATATCATCCTTCCCTCTTGCATTAAAATTGTGCCAAGCCCTGTCCCGCAAGCATCGGTATACACGGTGAATGGTTTACTCCCATCCGGAAAAACTAAAACTGGAGTTGTCGTCAATGCCCTCTTCAAATGTTGAAAAGCATCGTCGCAGTCAACATCCCAAGAAAAGGTCAAGTTCTTCTTCGTCAACCATGTAAGTGGGGCTGATATCTTCGTAAAATCTTTAATGAACTTCCTATAATAGCCTGTCAACCCAAGAAATCTTCTTGCTTCCATTGCATTCCTAGGAATCTTCAAATCTTGGATTGCCACCACCTTTGCAGGATCCACTGCTATCCCCTCCTTAGAGACCACGTGCCCTAATAACCTTAATTCCTCCAAAAATGGCATTTGGAGAACTTAGACTTGAGTTAATGTGCTCGAAGGGTCTCTAAGACTTCCCTAAGATGTAGGGCATGCTCTTCCTCGCTTATAGAGAATATCAAGATATCATCCACAAAAACTACCACGAACTTGTTTAGAAACTCCCTAAACACCCTACTCATCAAGTCTACAAAATATGTTGGTGCATTCGTCACACCAAAAAGGCATGACAAGCCACTCGAAGAAACCATCAAGAGTCCTAAAATCAGTCTTGTCTATATTATCCTCAGCCACCCTCAACTGATGAAATACTGTAGCTAAGTCCAACTGCGAGAAAACTGAAGCACCAACCAACTGATCGAACAAATCATCTATCCTCGGCAATGGGTGTCTATTTTTCTTCATGAGTTTATTTAGCTCCCTATTGTCCACGCACAGTCTAAGCGAACCGTCCGCCTTTGTAGCAAAAACAACTGGAGCACCCCATTCCGAAATACTTCTTCTTATGAACCCTTTCTCAAGCAGCTCCCCTACTTGTTTACCGATTCCTTCCTCTCTCTCGGAGCCATATGGCGCACTAGCAATGCAACTGGCTTTGCATTATCTACTAGGTATATACGGAAGTCTATCTCACGCCTCAGGGGTAAACCCCAAACCTCATCAAAGACGTCATCATACTCACAGACTACTCGAACAGATTGCAAATCATCGATGGATGCGTCAAGTGATCTAGGTAGCTAAGCATCACTAAACCCCTAGGGTCACAAGAAATATCAAGGGTCCTTCCACAATGAGTCAATAATCTAACTACCCTCCTTTCACAGTCTAGGATGGCACCATACCTGGCTAGCCAATCCATCCCTAGAATCAAACCATAGCCCATGAAACCAAGAACGTTGGCGTTGCATTCAAACTTAATGCCCAAGATAGACGCTCTCAAATCCCGACAAACCATAAATAAATGAGCTGAACCACCAATAGGATTTGAGACTACAGTGGGATTCATAACTAAACTAGTATTTAGGTGCAGTGTTTCAACTAACGAAGCAGATATAAACGAATGTGAAGTGCCAGAACCAAACAAAGTTCGAACAGGATGATCAAAAAGGAAAATCAAACTTTGGACATAAATGTTTCTACCTCCTTCTTGCCCCGGTTCCATGAGAGCATGGACCTGCCCTCCAGAAGTAGATCATATCCTCTGCCCTTGCCCTTTGTCAGTACCTCCTTGGGTAATCTTTAATCATATGTCCTGCCTCACCGCAATAGTAGCAACCAGGCTTCTTCTTCTTTCTACAGTCTTTCTTTAAGTGGCCAGGTATTCCACAATTGTGACACTTCCTTTTCTCTTGGCCCTGTTATCCTTACCGTCTCTCTTTTGTTGTTGTTGTGCCTTCTTTGGATCCACTTTCTTATCTTGTGTCCTATCCATTTTAGCACCATTCTCCTCTTCATTCATCAACGCCATTTCAACAAGTTTCTCAAAAGTAAACCCCATAGGAATGTGGGACACAGCCAACCCATGAAGCGGTTCGTTCAAGCCCTTAGCAAATCTCAAGGCTTTCTTATGTGGCGTGTTCACCAACTCTAAACCAAATCTCGCCAATTGATTAAACTTGTTAACATACTCCTTAACATACAAGTTTCCTTGTTACAAAGCCAAAAACCTCTCCATGTATAAACTTCCTTCTGCTTGTGAAAGAAATTTCAACTCGAATCTATGTCTGATATCCATCCAAGTCTCCACTGCACGTTCTCCATTCATTAACTCCCACCAAAAATAGGCTTCATCCTTCAATAGCCAAGATGCTAGTTGAACCTTCCCTCCATCGTCTACGTCAAAAATACCAAACAGGTCCTCCACTTCCTTGAGCCAGTTTCTAGCCCCGACAAACATCTCAGTCCCATGAAACGGTTTTCTGCCCATCGCACAAAAGTCCTTACATATCTTAGAAAAAGCATCTATACGCGGAGGAAGAGGTGGAACGACGACTGCAGCTGGGGGAGGAGGAACGTTTACTGGGAATGCGGTAGTAGCCCTAGCCTCCAGATACCTTCTAAACCATCCTGGTATCTGTACGCCCCTCAGGTATATCGGATTCCCCAAACATGCTGAAAGAAAAAGGAAGAGATTCAAAACAGAGAATCAAAAGAAAGATATATGGCTTTTGGGTATTATGTTTTTCATAATAAACCTTTCTCTTGAAAATACCTTCTTTAAAACATATTTTTGAAAATAATTCTTTTAAAAATCTTTTAAAATACTTCAAAAGCACGTTTTAAAAAAATTCTTTTTATCTGTTCTAGTAACCTTCAGCTCTGATACTACCCGTGATAGCCCACGTCCATTAATGTCACTCACTAAGGGAACGCATTAACTTTCATGGAGTGTTATAAGAGTATAGAACAGAACATCACAAGACAGATATATATATATATATATATATATAATGGTACTTAAAAATTCAAAATTTATTCATTGCAGCGAAAAAGCAAAACAGGTCTGGTTACAACATCAAAACCACATACTAAAGCCAAGTACACAAATATCCATCTTGAACAAAATTATTATCAGAGTACATAAAAGCAAAACCATAATCCCATTCCAAAATGCCATATGAAAGAGAAACAAAGCTGAGCATTACTTTCAGCACTTCCAAGCACTTCCAGTAGAGAGAGAGAGAGAGAGAGAGAAATCCAAATCAAGCCTCGCTAGTCCCACCCTAAGAACATGGGGGGATGGAAAGGAAAGAAAAGAGGCGAAACAAAAAGGGTCAGACATAAAGTCTGGCGAGTCCAGTGACTTTAACAATACAATTAGTAAAGTAATAAGATAAGAACATAAATTGGATATAAGAGAAGACTGTAACATGAGCAGTATGACAAGGTAAACAAGATGGACAAGATACAACATCGATTGCGCTTCAAACCACTACAAAATGTTTCCTGCACTGCACCAATACTAGTTTCATACTAAAAGGTGATCCTTCCCTCCTAATCATAATAATGGTTGCTTCATGTACTCCTAGCTGCTCTCATAGGTGCCCACCTACTCCTACCCCTACTAGTTGTATCCACTACCCTCCCCATTCGATCGGCTCCCTAACTCGTAGATACCCGTGTTGGCCCCACAGTAAGGTGTATCACTCCCTTAAGTGGCAACCGATACTACTAAAATGCATGGCTTATACCTACACGATGCAACAACGTCTTACCTACCAGCCCGGAGCCACGCACACACATGACTCCGTTGGACTTGCTTTGCCATTGCTCTTTACTCTTTTGACGTCTTACAATCAACCCCAGTAAGCGTATCCCTTCCTCGTCCTAGTTCGAGCTCATATAGATACTAAAATGGTTTACTAGTTGAAAAGGGCCCCCACACTTGACACAAGCTCCCCTCCTAGGCTTAGTCCCAACTAGGATTTCTCACTTAACCCCTATTATTACTCCCATGTCTTACCACATGTCTCATTATGGTTAAGTGCTCTTAATTATGTTTCACATGCTATCCACGTCACCCACTTAACCCCTTTACTATTCCCTGTCTTACCACATGTCTTATCTTGGTTAAGTGTCTTTAATTAATTCATTATACCTGCAATTGTGTAAGACATCCCACATTAGATTGCCGTTTGCGGTTGCTAGATGTGCCGAGCGGTTCCGGGTAGGCTTCTACCGCAATCTGAATCTAACCTCGTGCCTTAGCACTATTACGCATCTAATTTCTGCCTTTGACCTCTCACATTAGATTGCTGTTTGCGGTTGCTGGATATGTCGGGCGGTTCCGGGCATACTTCTACCACAACCCAATCTAACCTCATGCCTTAGGTGTTCATTATCTTTTCCCTTTATTCATGCCCAATTTCAAATCTTCAATTAATGTATTCCAATTGCCCATAATTTCCAATTATGCTTATAATGCTAATTCAAGTTATGCCTATAATTCCATGTATACAAGTTGTACCAAATTATGCCCAAATCAATTTCATAGTTATCAACAATTTATGCCAAATCTCAATTTATTACATATTTCTCAAACTTTTCCCAATCATCCCAGCGTTATTCGTACATAAATCTCAACGTAATATGCTTAGACTCGAAGTTAGCCCAATCTCAAAAGGAAAAAGGAAAAGAAGAGGGGAAGAGAATCAAACATCAAAATTGGCATAAAAATATATATATGCATGCGAAATAAATAATGATAAGATAGATCAAACAAGCATATGATAATAGCAATTGGGTATGAATCTGAAGGATAATGATTTACAAACTTGATAAGATTCATCTTATGTACCGGCATATACATTAGATCCAATTTACAATACTATCACATTTACTTTTTAATTTAATTATATGTGAAAGTAACATAAACTCACAGCTATAAGATTCTTAGAAAAGAGAATTAGTCGTTGTTGTAGCAATTCTGATCTTGAATAATCTCTACTTTGATTATTGAAGAAGAAAAGCTAAATTTAATTGGACTTGGAGCAGCAGCATGGAGGCGCCATGGATTAGGGTTGAAGAGATTAGGGTTAGGTTTACGTGTTTATTTATAGGTGTATTAGGTGAATTAGGACCTTTAGATTTGATTAGGAACCATCCGAACCACTCATATTAGAAAAACATGTCATCAGGAAACTGTTTTAAATCAACCAGTCGACTGGCCAATTTCAATCGATCGACAGTTTTCAATTCTGCTTAATAACGGTCGACTGATGATAAATGGGTGGTCGACTTGTAAACGGTCGAAGGGTGAAAAATGGGCGGTCGACTTATTTTACATCTTTAAATCTTCCGAGCTTCATAACTTCTTCATACGATGTCTGTTTTATGCAAACTCGGACTCTATCTCAAGCAGAATTCTGAGACGAACGCAATGGCGTAACCCGTTTCACTTAATTCTTCTTCTAAAAAATAAGTATTCTTAAATTTGTCAGTTTTAATATTTTAAAATTACAGGGTGCTACAATAACGGCTTCTAAGCAGGTCATTACATATACTCAACATACTCTATATCTTGTCTGAGGTGATGGAGGTCCCTTCTGGTGCTTTGCTTTCTCTCTGTTTCCCTGATGGCGAACTTCTTCTTTTGGAATGTGCATGGTATTGGGAATGACATGTCGATAGCTAGGTTGAAGCGCATCATTGAAGCATTTTGTTTGCCTAGTGGTGCTTCGGAACCTTTTGTAGGTCCAAACAAGGCCACTAGTGCCGTTTTATCCCTTTGCTTTGGTAGTGCCTTAGCCAATGTCTCCGGCAAGATTTGGGTCCTTTTGTCCAAAGATATAGTGGTCCACTCTATCTCTGACTCCATCTAGCTTCTTTTTGTAGCTTGTTCGGATCCGTCTATCTCCTCCCCCTTAGGCTGAAGCGCATCGTTGAAGCATGTTGTTTGCCTAGTGGCGCTCCGGAACCTTTTGTAGGTCAAGACAAGGCCACTAGTGTCGTTTTATCCCTTGGCTTTGGTGGTGCCTTAGCCAATGTCTACAGTAAGATTTGGATCCTTTTGTCCAAAGATATAGTGGTCCACTCTATCTTTGACTCCATCCAGCTTCATTTTGTAGCTTGTTCGGATCCGTCTATCTCCTCTCCCTTTCTTTTCTTGGCGGTTTATGCCAAGCGCGATTGGTCAAAGAGGCAGTCTCTATGGTCAGGCATCATCTCACTTTTTGAGCTAGGTTTTCAAGCCTCAGTGTTGGGAGGCAACTTCATTGTAATTGCTTCCCGAGCCGAGAAACGAGGAGGAATTGCCACTAACCGTTCAGTGGTTGTGGATTTTAATGCCTTTATCGTTAGTTCGTGTCTCTCCAAGGTGCCTTTTGTTGGATCAGCTTTACCTGGTATAAACCAAGAAGGACCAAATCGGATTCTATCTAGACTGGATAGAATTTTCGAATCGGAGGGATGGTTCAACCTCCCCTTCACGTTTTGTGTTTCCACATCATTTGAATTGTGTAACGAACCGGAAAAAGGCGACCTTGATTATCCGATATACAACACATATCGGACATCAAGAGTCCAAAATACCGGATGGTTAATGAAAGAAATTAGAGGGTGAGAATAGATAAGATAGAAACTTAGAATAGAAGAAGAAGAACACAACATTAGAGTAACACGAATCTCACAGCGGAATGAACAACATATAATAGATAACATGTCCTTGAAATAAAATCAGTATATGTATACAATGACATTATTAGAGCACAACACTTACAACACAGCGAAAATAACTATAGCTATATAATCTTGAAGCCTCCTGCTCCAAGCTCTTCCAGTATATCTGTAAATCCAGAGTACTTGACTGCCCGTACAAAATTTAGGCACCCAAGAGTTTAGGGAAAACAAAACAAGATAAACTGCGGGTCAGTCGTGGGACTGGACAAACCGAAGGCACTATTCAGTACATCCATCTTAGGCACTGTTATCTAAGACTTATACAATAGCCCTTGCACTTTACTCCATCTTCAATTATCTTTGGCATATAAGATTCGCAACGCTTATGCCAATACACAGTGGTTCTTCGGATAATAATCCAACAGGTCTCTCCATATTAACAACGTTAAAATGGTCAAAACTTTGATAGTCTGTGATTTAACTATCAAATGAAAACATGTCTGTGTACATACAACGATCTTATTTCCAAATGGAATTTATCGATCCAATTATCAAACATATATATCTATATATATTTCCTCATTTTCTATGTTTAGAAAATGTACGTCATTAACACTGGAAAACATTTTCATGGCTTAATTACGTATCACTATTCTTCCACAACTGTCAGTCCCTGATTGTCAACTAGTATGAGAACAATTCTCTAAGTATTAATCCCGGAGGCTGAAACCAACATCAGATAGACACTTAGAAAACCATTCAGTTTACTAATCTCTAGTCAGTTTCTTACTTTATTTGATTTACTCTATTTCGAATAACCAATATTCGATACTCTCTATTTTGAATAACTTTATATTCAATTAACTCTAATCGACTAATTCTAACTCGAATAATTCCTTTATTTAATCCATTACGTTTCTATCACTTAAGTCTTGTTTAAAATTTCCTTTTATAACTCTATTTATTTCGAAATAAATAATTCGTTTTATAACCTTTATTTGTAAATGTTTTACAAATATTTCTCTTCCTATATTTGTCTGTTTATTTTCTAAATAAATAATCCTCTTATACTTCTATTTATTTTCTAAATAAATAATCCATTTTAAGTCTATTTATTTATCAAATAAATATTCCTTTTATAAAACTCTATTCATTTTATAAATATTTTCCTTTTATCTTTATCCTGTTTATTCTCCCAATAAATATTTCCTTATGATATTCTATTTGTCTTATAAATAAATATCCTCCTTTATAAACTCTTATTTATTTTCTAAATAAATGTTCTCCTTTATAAAAGCCTATGATTTTATAAATACTTTATTTTCAAAATATTTCCTTTTATAAAATCGATTGATTTTATAAAAATTCCTTTATTTCAATATACATTGAAATATTCCTTTTTACATCCCAGGGTCTCTTATGATATTTAAAATAGCAAACCACAATGATCGATATCATTTAAACACACATAATCAAACAGATTATATATCACATCATATATCAAAATATATGAAAAACAGAAAAATATATGTTGAGGAATCCCGTTGGATTCCTCCGACCTGTTTCCTTGCATCCACAGAAGTTAAACAATATAGATAACTTCACTTTCATTTCAAGAAGAAATATTCTGATCGACAGAATTAATATCTAATAACGATATATATATATATATGTATGTATGTATGTATGTATATATATATAACCATAACTGTGTTTTCAATCAATTATTTAACAGTCCATCTAAACAGTTAACACACATCAATCATCAGATAATTATCAATCCTAAATATACGTTAGAAAAAATATAACTGTTCAGAGTTGGTGAGTTTTATTCACATTGGACGATCATCGTTAATAATGATAACCATCTCTTGATTCAGACGGACAGTTTATTTTGCAATAAATTGTAACGAGCTCCAATCCACTCCCAGTCAGTTCCATTATGTAGCGCCAGTCCATACGTTCCCAACGGATCGGACCGTTCAGAATTCTTTTCTCTTGGCCCATTTAGACAAATCCCCCAACCCGCTAATCACTGTTCTAATCATCATTACCGCACTAATTCTCTGCTCATCCCGTTTCTTCCTGGAAAACACGGCCTTCCCTGTTCTATTTCGATACTCCCTCTACTCCATGATTATTCAACAAATCATTACCCTTTAACATTAAATCAACCTTAAATCAACGTTAACACTTTCTTCCCCAAATTTGTATCTCACGCCCAGACTTTCGCAAGCCATAGCCGCGCGTTCTCAATCCTCACTCCTCGCTCGAAACTCCACGATAAATCCAACTAAAATGACTGAAAATCACAGCTTCGAATCCTCTTACTACCCACACCCAATATGTCGAACTTGCTGCTCATAATGCAGTTGCGTTCGAACAGCCGAGACATAGGTTCCAGGGAAGTATCGACCCTTTTGATCATGAATTCACCCCAAACTTCCTCAAACCATGTTGTTTACTCTGCTAACCCTGAAAACAACTTCAAATTCAAGCAACGATGCCTCACTCCTTCGAATATTTGAACCCCAAAACCCCTCCGCGTGCGCTGGAACGAACACAGCTATACAAGTGTTGTTCGAACACTTCAATACCCATATAGTTTCGAAGGGAATCGATCCAGGAATCCCAATATACATACGAGATGACTTTATGATTTTCCATCGATTTGTTTTTGAATTTAGAAGTATGGTTTTTGCTGTGGAGAAGGAATACTGGCAGCGCGATATTTTCCTTGATCGATGAATGAATCGAATTCGGTTAGAACGGTGGGTTAAGGGTATTTATAGGATCCATTAGAGTTTGTTTGTGAGGGTGTCATGCCTCCACGGTTTGCTGGAAAAAGAAGAATGGTGGCACCATTTCCAACCATGAAAGATGAAGAAAAGAATTAGTTTTAAAATTATAAAACTTAGTGTACCTCGCTATGTAATATTTCATTTCCATATGAGTCGTTATGAACAGATATAAAAATACCGTCGTGACCAGTAAGGTACCACGACAAAAATATAAAAATACTGGTAGATTAACTCATATTGTGAAACCCCAAAAATGTTGATTACAGGGTGCAAAATGCTCCAAATAAAAAGTTGCTTATTAAATTAACTAAAAATTACAGTAAAATTCTAAAAATTAAATTATCATTATGTCTCAAAAGAACCTTGTCTAAATTCAAACCCGATATTCAAATATTTTTAAATAACCGTTATGGCCAAGAACGAATATACCGCTGTTTTTTTGAATATTTAATTTGGACATAACTCAAAATCTACATGACGAAATCTCGATTTTTCTCTTTCACTAGAAGAATATACTTCACCAGCTCTGAACGTTTCTTGTTTCACAGAAATCCGGCTTAAAACGAAAATCTGTATATTCAGTTGAAGTTCAAATCGTCAATTAACGAACTGCCGCGCCATTTCAAGCTCGATTTTAATTATAATATAATTATACGCTCAAACTGTCGTTCAAATAATATATTCGTTATTCTAATTTAATTCTAAACTGAATTAAATATCACAGATGATCCCGTTCACATCCTATCGCCATTTCAACCAAATTCTTATTATTTCAGAATTTAATATATTATTTAAATTAAATATTCAAAGTTATTTAATTTAAACCATTAAATTCTCTAATTCACTATTAAATAATTAAATTATTATATCTTCGAAAAATGCGGGTCATTACATTCTTCCCCACTTAAAATAATTTCGTCCTCGAAATTGCTAAGGTTGAAAACAAACCCTATCGACCGGTTAGAACTTATTTGTTCACTTCTTACATTTGGTTTCAACTGAACCAATTTAATTTCAATTAAATTATTAATTAAGTCTTATCATCGAAAATTTTCAGAAATCCTGAAAATTTTCTAACTCCTTAACTTTTCGAAAAATTCCGCCAGCACCTCCTTTGTACTGGTCAATAGGTCAAACTCCAACTCGCCTCTCTGGGCCATCTCCAACCCAAAAGAAAATCAAACAGCCAAGCGGCTTGCCAATTCGGCTCATAAATCTTATATCCCATAGAAATATGAACTTGTACCTTTTTGTCGACATATCATTATTTCCTTTCCACCTGTTATCAATTCAGCAGATACAAGGGTCTTCCCAATAAAATCTCAATCTGTTTTTATCCACAAATCCAATCATTCGCTTATACCTAAGTCGAATTCAATTTCAAATCAAAGTTCCATTTTCGATTTTTTTTCTTAACTCATCAATCCAATATCCAGTTAATTTGTTTCAATTCAGTTCCAGCTTGGTTTCATACATTTCTATTTAAATTTGTTTTTAATTCAAACAGTCTCTTCCTATGGGTTTTAAACAGTTTACCATATTGAAAATCAAACTTTTCTTTTCAGGATTCAAACCAACTTGTTTTTCTCAAAACAATTCGAAAACAAAATCTTTAGTAGTAATCCGTCACTTACAACTCGAAAATGAATACTGATGATGCAGCTGTCATCATCAGAATCTATTTTCCAGCAACCGAAGTGAGTTCAATTCTATAAAACCATTTCTAAACATTTCCACTTTGAAATTCATTTCAAAATATAATTCACACTGCTTATAAAACAATTTAAAATCTCCCAAGATCTTAAATTTTCCTTATTTTTAATCCAAATCCATTTACAAACAATTATCCAATTTTCCAAAGTTTTAATTCAATTTCTGGTTTAAATTCAGATTTAATTTATTTCAATTTCATATATTTCACTTATATGAATTTTGATCGATTATTTACATAACCATTTCACTTGATAATCTTATTCGATTATAATAACAACCAATATATACAATACATATACTTCTTTGTATCAAAATATACTTTGGGTAAACTTATTTTAATTTACCCTCTTTTCAAAACATATCGTGTCGACCCATCGTATTCGAGTGTTTAGTAACTAATACCAATATAGTGGATCAAATTGATCGATCAGAACTTATAAACAACTCAACCAATATATCTCCATAATATAAAACCATTTTTATATTAAATAACAAATACGCGTTCATATATACACACTCAAACTCAATCTAGGGTATTACTAACCCCATCTCTACTGAGTCACGCCACAGAGCCAAGGTAATTCGCTTAACCTTAAGCTCTGATACCAACTGTAACGACCCGGAAAACGACGACCTTGATTATTTGATATACAACACATATCGGACATCAAGAGTCCAAAATACCAGATGGTTAATGAAAGAAATTAGAGGGTGAGAATAGATAAGATAGAAACTTAGAATAGAAGAAGAAGAAGAACACAACATCAGAGTAACACGAATCTCACAGCGGAACGAACAACATATAATAGATAACATATCCTTGAAATAAAATCAGTATATGTATACAATAACATTATCAGAGTACAACACTTACAACACAGCGGAAATAACTATAGCTATATAATACTGAAGCCTTATGCTCCAAGCTCTTCTAGTATATCTGTAATTCCGGACTACTTGACTGCCCATACAAATTTTAGGCACCCAAGAGTTTAGGGAAAACAAAACAAGATAAACTCTAGGTCAGTCATGGGACTGGTATGAGTAAAACAGTCTAAAACAGTTTGAACAAGCAAACAATATCTCATAAGACCACGCCGTATAACGGAACGGGTTTTTCCCTTATGAGAATCCAAAATATCTTTATATCAAAAACCTTTTGATATTATTATAATGTATATCAACCACAATATAATAATCGTCTAGCAGAACGCTTTCAACTCACGTTCTACATATATAGTATACAATCAAAATCGCAAGCACGTACTGGGTAATGGATTTCCAACTATGATAAGGTATGGAACCACCTTTCGCTAGTGTACCTCTAGAGTGGAATACACTGGGTTCAACAAGAACATCTTGCAACCCGACCACACATGACTGACCACTCATTTCGCTTGAGTGTATCGAATGTATATCACCAACGGTTGGGATCAGCAACCGTTTCCCGAATGGGATAGCATTAACAATAGATTTTTAGAAGTAAATGAAACTCTAGATCAGGTGATTATACACCCTAATAGGTGCGACCTTCATAGCCATGCTGCCTGCCCGATTTCTGTCATTTCCCGGTTGTGAGGCTAGAGGCCACGCTTATCCCTGACATATCACACATTTATTCACTTTGAATGCCACATCGTCATACCCGCCAAATCACAAATTGAATTCCCCAAAAATACCATGGGTATACAGCTAAGAGAAACGAATTCCTCCGCCACCAAACGTGAATACGTTTGAAGAGATCAACTTACGCGATCTATTAGATATACTCTGTCAGACCTTCTTCCATACAAGTTGTCCTGGGACTGGACAAACCGAATGCACTATTCAGTACATCCATCTTAGGCACTGTTATCTAAGACTTATACAATAGCCCTTGCACTTTACTCCGTCTTCATTTATCTTTGGCATATATGATTTGCAAAGCTTATGCCAATACACAGTGGTTCTTCAGATAATAATCCAACAGGTCTCTCCATATTAACAACGTTAAAATGGTCAAAACTTTGATTGTCTGTGATTTAACTATCAAAAGAAAACATGTCTGTGTACACACAACGATCTTATTTCCAAATGGAATTTATCGATCCAATCATCAAACATATATATCTATGTATATATATTTCCTCATTTTCTATGCTTAGAAAATGTACGTTATTAACACGGGAAAACATTTTCATGGCTTAATTACGTATCACAATTCTTCTACAACTATCAGTCCCTGACTGTCAACTAGTATGAGAACAATTCCCAAAGTATTAATCCCGGAGGCCGAAACCAACATCAGATAGACACTTAGAAAACCATTCAATTTACTAATCTCTAGTCAGTTTCTTACTTTATTTGATTTACTCTATTTCGAATAACTAATATTCGATACTCTCTATTTTGAATAACTTTATATTCAATTAACTCTAATCGACTAATTCCTTTATATAATCCATTATGTTTCTATCACTTAAGTCTTGTTTAAAATTCCCTTTTATAACTCTATTTATTTCGTAAATAAATAATTCGTTTTATAACCTTTATTCGTGAAAGTTTTACAAATTTTTCTCTTCCTATATTTGTCTGTTTATTTTCTAAATAAATGATCCTCTTATACTTCTATTTATTTTCTAAATAAATAATCCATTTTAAGTCTATTTATTTATCAAATAAATATTCCTTTTATAAAACTCTATTCATTTTATAAATATTTTCCTTTTATCTTTATCCTGTTTATTTTCCCAATAAATATTTCCTTATGATATTCTATTTGTCTTATAAATAAATATCCTCCTTTATAAACTCTTATTTATTTTCTAAATAAATGTTCTCCTTTATAAAAGCCTATGATTTTATAAATACTTTATTTTCAAAATATTTCCTTTTATAAAATCGATTGATTTTATAAAAATTCCTTTATTTCAATATACATTGAAATATTCCTTTTTACATCCCAGGGTCTCTTATGATATTTAAAATAGCAAACCACAATGATCGATATCATTTAAACACACAAAATCAAACAGATTATATATCACATCATATATCAAAATATATGAAAAACAGAAAAATATATGTTGAGGAATCCCGTTAGATTCCTCCAACCTGTTTCCCTGCATCCACAGATGTTAAACGATATAGATAACATCACTTTCATTTCAAGAAGAAATATTCTGATCGACAGAATTAATATTTAATAACGACATATATATATGTATGTATATATAACCATAACTGTGTTTTCAATCAATTATTTAACAGTCCATATAAACAGTTAACACACATCAATCAACAGATAATTATCAGTTCTAAATATACATTAGAAAAATATAACTGTTCAGAGTTGGTGAGTTTTACTCACATTGGACGATCATCGTTAATAACGATAACCATCTCTTGATTCAGACGGACAGTTTATTTTGCAATAAATTGTAATGAGCTCCAATCCACTCCTAGTCAGTTCCATTGCATAGTGCCCGTCCCTATGATCCCAATGGATCTGACCATTCAGAATTCTTTTCTCTTGGCCCATTTAGACAAATCCCCCAACCCGTTAATCACTGTTCTAATCATCATTACCGCACTAATTCTCTGCTAATCCCGTTTCTTCCTGGAAAACACGGCCTTCCCTGTTCTATTTCGATCCTCCCTCTTCTCCATGATTATTCAACAAATCATTACCCTTTAACATTAAATCAACCTTAAATCAACGTTAACGCTTTCATCCCCAAATTCGTATCTCACGCCCAGACTTTCTCAAGCCATAGCCGTGCGTTCTCTATCCTCACTCCTCCCTCGAAACTCCACGATGAGTCCAACTAAAATCACCAAAAATCACAGATTTGAATCCTATTACTAGCCATACCCAAGATGTCGAACTCGCTGCTCATAATGTAGTGCGTTCGAGCAGCTAAAACAGGGGTTCTAGGGAAGTATCGACCCTTTTGATCACGAATTCATCCCAAACTTCCTCAAACCATGCTGTTTACCCTGCTAACCCCGAAAACAACTTCAAATTCAAGCAACGATGCCTCACTCCTTCGAATAGTCGAACCCCAAAACCCCTCTGCGTGCGCTGGAACGAACACAGCTATACAAGTGTTGTTCGAACACTTCAATACCCATATAGTTTCGGAGGGAATCGATCCAGGAATCCCAATATACATATGAGATGACTTTATGATTTTCCATCGATTTGTTTTTGAATTTAGAAGTATGGTTTTTGCTGTGGAGAAGGAATACTAGCGGCGCGATATTTTCCTTGATCGATGAATGAATCGAATTAGGTTAGAACGGTGGGTTAAGGGTATTTATAGGATCCATTAGAGTTTATTTGTGAGGGTGTCATGCCTCCACGGTTTGTTGGAAAAAGGAGAATAGTGGCACCATTTCTAACCTTGAAAGATGAAGAAAAGAATTAGTTTTAAAATTATAAAACTTAGTGTACCTCGCTATGTAATATTTCGTTTCCATATGAGTCGTTATGAACAGATATAAAAATACCGTCGTGACCAGTAAGGTACCACGATTTCAAAAATATAAAAATACCAGTAGATTAACTCATATTGTGAAACCCCAAAAATGTTGATTACAGGGTTCAAAATGCTCCAAATAAAAAGTTGTTTATTTAATTAATTAAAAATTACAGTAAAATTCTAAAAATTAAATTATCGTTATGTCTTAAAAGAACCTTGTCTAAATTCAAACTCGATATTCAAATATTTTTAAATAACTGTTATGGCCATAAACGAATATACTGCTGTTTTTATGAATATTTAATTTGGACATAACTCAAAATCTACACAACGAAATCTCGATTTTTCTCTTCCACTAGAAGAATATACTTCACCAGCTCTGAAGGTTTCTTGTTTCACAGAAATCCGGCTTAAAACGAATTCTATATATTCAGTTGAAGTTCAAATCGCCAATTAATGAACTGCCGCGCCATTTCAAGCTTGATTTTAATTATAATATAATTATACGTTCAAACTGTCGTTCAAATAATATATTCGTTATTCTAATTTAATTCTAAACTAAATTAAATATCACAGATGATCCCGTTCACATCATATCGCCATTTCAGCCAAATTCTGATTATTTCAAAATTTAATATATTATTTAATTATTATTTTAATTAAATATTCAAAGTTATTTAGTTTAAACCATTAAATTCTCTAATTCACTATTAAATAATTAAATAAATTAATTATTATATCTTCGAAAAATGCGGGTCATTACAAATTATATCCAAGTGAAATCCACAACGCTCTCTACCTCCCAACCTAAAGTATCATCGCTAGTGGAAAAGGTGATGAAGAGCTCTAACCCATGAAAAATTCAAAGTTTCTTCCTCGCCATACTTGGGTCCTTTTAGTCTCCCTATCGGTCTTTTCCTAGGTGTTCCTTTTAACCTCCATTATTAGTCCCATTTATCAATACTAACACCGTCATTTCCTAGTCATGAAGAGAAACATCCCAGCTCTATAATACAACAACCCAATTTGAATAAGGCCATAGTCTTAAATTAGAATAAAGGGACGATGGTAACAATGTGTCATAAATGATAAATGACAGTAGAGCTAGTAAGGATAATGTAAAAATAAGTGAAACCAGAAGGTAGCTTATAAAGAAGAACCTTGACATTAACGAACAGATCCAATAGCTGAATCAAATGCCTATATGCTTCCAAAGTTTGAAATAGGAATGTGATTACATCCCTAACCCCGAAACTATGGATGAGTCATGGGAATATATAAAGACTTATGTAACCATAGAAGCATTGGTTTGAAATCAAGAGGCCAAAATAATAAGTTTTCGAAAACATGAATCGACCTGCAAAGAAGACAACCAATATGATATGCAACATTAAGAAGACGCTCCAAATCCAAACTGTCCCTGTGCAAACCGATGGAAGAGTAACTGGGGCACAACTAAGGTTGTAGTGACAAGTTGGAAAAGATGCGGTCATGATAAAGCAATCAAAAAGCAAGAGCACAAAATTATAAGGATATGAACAACCATGAAAAATAGAATTGGGGGCAACTAAACAAATTGCCTAGAGTATCTAATCTCTAGGCAAATACAAGAACTCTTGTAGTTGTAAAAATTAACTCCCCCAACAAGGGAAAACACGCTGAAACTTCACCAAAATCCTCATATACACTGAAATGCAGTACATAAGTGGATCGCATGTGATTTAATAAAATGCCATATGGAAAATCAAGCCACATGCACAAGCAGTTGCACAAAGTACGCAAAACACATGAAAATTATGCAATTTTGATTATGTTAGAAATGATTTAATCTTAATTGCCAAGATCTTTCATGAACAGGATAAAATGAAAGCACTACAGCGAGAAACACCAACCCGTCTAGTCCGCGAAAAACGAATAGGGAAATCTACTTCGTCTATGACATAAATGGAAAGTGAACTCAAGCAGGTTTGAAATCCATATTGGGTTGAAATCCATGCCTCAGCCTCCAAACCTCAAAAAAAGTATTGTAAAGCCCTCTCCCCACATCGATGCAGGCAACTGAGGAACCACGTGAGTTTAAGTAAAGGTAAACCAAAGTAAACTAAAAGGGCATAAAGCGTCAGGTAGCTCCAGTCCTAATAAGGATTGAAAATCATAACTAGGCATGGAAAATGAATAAGCCTCTTCCTATCATTTGACCACTATATAAGGCTGGAACCCAAGCATGTAGGAAACGAGTTCTGTCAACAAAACTCAGCACACAACGCACAAAGTGGGACAATATACCTTGAATGCTGCTCAAAAGTGCATAAGCTATAATAGGACCTCGCCCAAAGAGGAAAATGTGTCGTTTCACTAGACATAAAAGTGAATGACCAAGAAGTCATTCTAGACAATGATACTCCATGCCAAGATAGTCAGGTATGTTTTATTTTGGAATACAAGCCTGTACAAATGATGCTTGGAATCTAACAGAAGTCGACAAGTAATCACGATTCAGATTCTGAGTGTCGGTTGTGGTATGTATAGTGTGTTATTTGAGAAAAGCAAGTGTGGTGCTCTTAAATGTAATAAATGGAATATCATGCATAAATAATACATTATAAGAAAAATAATGTAACTTATACTTTGTCTTTTAATTACTCTCTCAAAACTTACCCGTTGTCCATGAGAAAACGACAATGGAGCCTTTGTCCGAAACGACACGGCAAATCCACCTTTTAGGATCCAATGAAAGCGGGAGAGCAGGAAAGGCGGTATTATTAAATCATCAAGTATATCAGGTTCCAAATGAATATCAGCACCTGGATCCAAATAAGTAAAAGAACTTGGATTAATTCATAGAAAGTGACAAGTGAAGCCAGGAAAGGAAAAGATTGGCCTTAAAGCTATGGGCATTCGGCTAAAGCAAAGCCGACCTTCACTACCAACTATGCACATTATGTAATTCAATTGTATCCTCCCTCTAATAACACTAGTCTAAAAAGTCAAAAGTAATGAATTTCTACACTAACCAGAGAGCATGGCAAAGTCTATGGAGTGCATGTTACATTTCAAAGGGAAGATGGGACTTTAGTCAAGCTTGGTTGGGAATTCACTATGTTCTAACTGAACATAAGCCAAGGCTAAATTGACCGCCGATCATTGTCTAAGAGATGGCTAGATCCTTTTAAATGCATAGCGACGAAGTATAGCCCATATGAAAGGAGGGTGTAAAACAAAAGAATTCCATTAGTGCGTACAAGCCAATGGCAAGCTATGGGATTGAAAATGATTTAGAAGAAACACCACATCTCAAGAGAAATTGCGCATCATGTTCTGTAACATTCAATCAAAGATGGGAATCCCATGACTTGATTAGCTGCAATTATCACATAATACCCTACTAGGGGATGGATTATAAATTCTAGAAGGCAAGTGAAAAGCCTATGACCCGACTAGAAGGAATAGCGACAATGATGGTACTATCAAAAAATGCACCTTTAATTTTGCAAAATAATTACGGTCAACACGGCATAACCATTTAAGCAAATCCGATACGATGCAATTCCTAACCCCTGAAGCATATCTCGTAAGGAAGGAAAAAGGAAGGAATAGTGAGAAGTAAAATCAAATGGGGGGCAGATCCACAACTTCACCTTGAGTCGACAGTTGTACATCACCTTCAGGAATCCCGAACTAAAGGCACACATGTCAAATCATTCGACATGTGATCACATAAGGGCATCTCCTTGGCGAATTCGAAATGAGCTTAAGCACTAAAAGTCAGGCACATTCCCTTTTGTGGTAATGCTATTTGAATAAGATCATGAGAGGAGGCCCCGATATAAACTAAGGAGGAGTACGTGGTTGTAGTCCATTCAGCTATGGATTGAGTAGAGTCGCCCCTCCCAGAGTGTTTGTGGATAAGATATTTTGATGCTTTTCTACACAAGGAAGCTCGTACACAGAATAGCTAGATTTCCCGTTTCCTAAATGTAATACTTTTGTTGTTAAGAATTGTGGAATGGATCGTTAGGGCAAAACTAACACTAGAAGGAGGGAGGGTAAATAGTGTTTTTGAAAAATTAAACAAAATCTTAAACTTATATGATATACGATATGAATCAAACACAACAAAAACAATCACAAACACATAATCAAACACAAACACAAAGATAAACAAAAATAAAAAGCAGAAAAGGAAAGAACACACCAGATTTTATACCGGTTCGGATTACTCCTATGTCCTGTCCCACGCAACGCTGGATTACGCTGAGTTTTATTACTATATCAATATCAAAGTGCAACCCCCTTGATTTCATGGCTACAAGGTTAACACCGATTCCAAACACCCTTGATCAAGTATATTCCCCTTGATTTCATGGCTACAAGGTTCATACCGCTCTGGTTCCTTGATTTCAAAGCTACAAGGAAAACACCGTTACCCAAACACTTCCACAGAATTATAATAGCCCTATAACTCTTCAATAGCACTTCAATTCAGAGAGTAATGAGTAGAGAGTGAGATGAGAAGAAGTTTTATACAAATAGAATTGAATTCAGCAGAGTGTAAGTGTAGAAATCATAAAAATAAGAAATATTAATGGTGTAAAGAAAAGGGATGAAGATGGAGAAGAAGAATGATGAAAAAATTCGAAATCAACCCCTATTTATAAGATTTGAAAGGTTGCAATGCTTGTGGAACGTTACAAATAATGAAAAGACACTTCTTTTGAAAATAAAAAAATGTGACACTTATATGTCGACATAGGCATAAATGTATGTCGACATATGCCATTGTAAAATTTATTTATAGCATTTTTGAAGTGTTTTGATATATATATATATATATATATACATATATAGGGGCCGACTATTTGGACATAAAATTAAACACAAAAAGAGAGACGCAAAACCTCCACCATTAGATTTGTTTGTCTTTTTGTGGAGAGTGGAATTCATGGGAGGATCCAATGGTTAAAATTTATTGTGTGCAATTTTGTGTTCTTATTTTGTGTCTAAATAGAGTTCTCCACATATATATATATGTATAGTTCTGGAAATTCTTGAATTAAAACATAGTTTTGTAAATGAATATTATACAGTTGAAAATCATATGAAAACTTAAATATAAACTATATAAACATATTTATAAAATTATAGAGTTTAAAACTATGTAAATACAAAGTATACAAAGTATATAGTATATAAAATTATAAAACTTGAGTTTAAAATCAAAGTAAAATAGAGAGAGTAAAATATAGAAAATAAAATAGAGAAAATAAAGATTAAAGGTAGAATAGAATTTGAAATCAGAAATTGAAAATCAGAATTTGAATTTGAACCTGGAGTCCTATTCAGAGTCCTACATAACTAGACTCTATTACCATATTTATCTTGAACTCTTGATTACTCATGAGTCTTGAATCGTCTCTGAAATCTGAATCTCTAGAAACTCTTAAACTGTACAGTCTTTAGTATTAACTCCTATATATAAATCCTGCATACATGTCTATATATACAACCACACCGTATGTTTAATATATACAAGTTTTAAGTCATAGAATCCAAATCAAATAAATTCAAACAAATCAATCATACCAAACAATTAAACGTTTCTTGGGACTTCTACCCATTCATCTTGCCTACTTATCGGGTTCTTCTTGATGTCCTTCCATTCTTCTTCATTGTTAAGTGACTATTTGTTCTTTTCATCCCTGAAATGAGAAGAGAATGACCAAAAAATTACATCAAAATGTTTTTCTTGATATTCAACCATTCTCATCTGAATTAACACTGGATGGCGCTGATTACGTAGTACTATAAAGAGGATTTTCTTGAAGGAATTCAAAGAATCTTTAAGATTTTCACTTATGTTATGAGTTGGATTTTCTGTGGTTTTGATAAGAAATGAATAGAGAAGAAGGAGAAATGAAATAATGATATTTTCTCGAATAAATAGGGTCTGGAATTCGTTGGATTTTGAATGCATATGAGTTAGTTATTTAGTTTTAAAATTTGAAAAGTTTTAAAATCTCGTAGTTATATGTTGACATATGCAATTGTGTATGTCGATATATCCTATTAAAAATTTTGTAAATTTTCTAATTTTGAATCTTTTGATCTTATATTATAATTATTTCTAAAGTTTTTGCAGTAACTTAAAGATAATTTTAACATAAATAAAACTCCATTCATTACATCATAAAAGCAAATACATCCAACTTAATTAGGACACACTAAATATGAGATTCGAAAGCAAATACAAGTGAATACATAAAGATAAATTAAACTAGATCGACTAGTTTTCAGCGGATGAGGAGGAGGAAGGTGAGATTCCAAGCTTTATTCCAATCTTGACCATGAAATTAGTCATTTTTGAAAAATCCTTTATAAGATTCTTTTGATATCTTCACTTGGTTTTGAACAATCATCTCTTTGGAAATGGTTCTAGTGTTGGTTGGACAATCAACACTTTCTAAAGAAGTTTCTTCTTCTTCTTCGATTTCCATAAGTGCTTGTTCTTGTTGCATTCGAACTTGTTTGGATTCGAATGTCTCATATGGTTGGAAAGTGAGAGGAATTTGCATGAGATGTATGTTTGAATAGTTAAACACTTTCCTTGGAACAAATTCTTCTCTGTGAAGATCAACTCCAAAGTATTTGAAAATGTGGGTGAGATAAACTCCATAGTAAAGAGTGTTTACTCTTGATGGCATTTCTATGGGCTTAATCTCTTTTAAGACCATATCGGCCCAATTGAGGTTATAGCTACCAATAATAACAAACAGAGCTTTTTGGACTTTAAGAGTTGGATTATTAAAGTATCCAGAACGGGGAGTGATGGTATATTGGAGGAGAAGGTTTACGATTCTTGTTTTTGAATGGAAAAAGCGATTTCTGAAATCCATTTGATTATCGCTTTCAAATATGTCGTGATAAGTCTCTAAATCGGTTTCGTCGATAATAAAATCCGAAAACTCCGAGCCTATGCTTATACGATTTAAGATATTGCCCAATACTTCGACATCAAGAAAATTCGCGTGCCTTTGACGCTACTCCAAATTTGGTCTTCATTGCCTTCATAAAATCCGCAATTAAGATTCGCATAGAACATCTTGATAAGCTTGGGATAACACATTTTGTCATTATCCGTGAGTCAATTATACCTAAGACTTCATTGTGTTGAAAGAGAGAGAGATAAGACCATAAGAAGGAAAGTCTCCAAAGACGGCGAAAGCACCTGTATTAACTTTAGCATTTGCTACATAGTTAACACAGGTTTTGATAACTTCTTTGTCATTATGAAGATAACCTTTGATGGCTTTAGCTAACTTCAATTTCTGAGATGAACTTGAGGAAGCCATTGAATTGATAGTTTTGAAGAGAATAGATATGAAAAATATTGTTTTGAATTGTGAATGAAAGGTAGAGAGAATAGGTGTATATATAGAAATTGAGTGGATACAAATTAAATAGGCACACCTTTTTAGAAGTCAATGACATATTTTCAGACCTTGGGAGTTGGTGAAAAGTTGGAGGGAGGTTTGAAAGTTTAAACCTTTAAAATTCAAAATTTAAATTTCAAATTTCAGGCCGGATATGTCGACATATATACTTATTTTCAAAGGAAATTTGAATTTTGTGAAATGTGATTTAAATTATTAATCTATATTCAGGTTTAATGATTTTCTGAAAGAATTCTAATCCTAACAAACATCCAAAAAAAATTATTTTATTATTTTGTGTTTCAAAATTCAAAATTTAAATTTTAAATTTCAAGTTTGAATTTTAAGATTTTAATTTTAAATCCAAAACAAACATAGCAAACAAACAAAGCAACCATTCAACCAAAGAAAATATAAAAATTAATTAAGTCATACCCGGTTTTTAGACCATTTTCTTTAAAATTTTCTGAATTCTGAATTGTTGTGAAACACATATTTGAATTTTCAGTTTCAAGCTCTTCATCACTTGATGATGAATCTAAATCATCTAACATTACTGCATATGCTTTCTTTCTCTTTCTTGATGAATTGATGTTGTCCATTTGTTGAGTCGACCCATCTAGATATAGACGCATTCTCCTTATATGGCCTGGTTTGTTGTAGTCATAACATTGATCATCATTTCTTCTTGAATTTCCTTAGCTATTATTTTGAAAATATTTTTTCCTTCTACATTTCAGAAAATTTCAAAAATGTTTTGTCATTATGGTTGTTTCGTCATCTTCACTACTCGAGTCAAAATCATTTGTTGTTGCTTTAAATGCAATGGATTTCTTCTCAGTTGGCATGTTTCCCATTCTTTTCTGTAATTGGACTTCAAAGACATCAGATTTCCGATTAACTCTTCAATCTTCATTTCACTGACATTATTGGATTCTCGATTGCCAAAGTTTTCGGGTGCCATTCTAGAATCAATGAACTCAATATTTTTCTGACTTGATCTTCTTCAGAATTAGTTTTCTGAGTGCTGTTAATGAATGCACTATCTCTTGAAATCTGCAATACATATCGGAGATAAACTCATTCTCGTTCATTTTGAATAACTCAAACTGATTAACTAACATTGATATCTTAGTTTATTTAACTTTGCTAGTTCCTTCGTGAGTAACTTGTAAAGTTCTCCAAATTTCATAAGCAGTTTTACATACTGGCACTCTATTAAACTCATTCCTATCTAATGAAAAAAACAACATACTCATGGTTTTAGAATTTCTTTGTGCAACAGCCTTTTGTTCATTTGTCCATTGTGCAAAAGCAGTCGTGGGTTCAACAAAATCATTATGTGTATAATTCCATGTGTCTAATCCTACTGATTGTAAATATATTTTTATTCTACATGCCCAATATGAATAATTACTACCATTAAATAGTGGTGGTCTAATAGTGGACTGACCTACAACAAAAGAACTATTATTGCTGTCAGTGTTGGTTGACATTATAACTATTTTCAAAAATCAGATTATGAACTTTTTGAAAGACCTTGCTCTAATACCAATTGTTAGGAATTGCAGAATGGATTGTTAAGGCAAAACTAATACAATAGAAATAATAACAGACACAGAATCAAACACAAACACAAAGATAAAAAAAAATGCAGAAAAGGAAAGAACATAATGGATTTTATTACTATATCAATATCCAAGTACAACCCCCTTGATTTCACGGCTACAAGGTTAACACCTATTCCAAACACCCTTGATAAACTATATTCCCCTTGATTTCACGGCTACAAGGTTCACACCGCTACGGTTCCTTGACTTCACGGCTACAAGGAAAACACCATTACCCAAAAACTTCCCAAACAATTACAATAGTCCTATAACTCTTCAATAACACTTCGATTCAGAGAGTAATGAGTAGAGAGTGAGAGGAAAATAAGTTTTATGTAAATAGAATTAAATTCGACAAAGTATAAGTGTATAAATCATAAAAATAAGAAATTTTAATGGTGTAAATAAAGGGAATGAAGATGGAAAAGAAGAATGATGAAAAAATTCGAAATCAACCCATATTTATAAGAATCGAAATGTTGCAATGCTTCTGGAACATTACAAAGAGTGAAAAAACACTTCTTTTGAAAATAAAAAATGTGACAGTTATATGTCGACATAGGCATAAATGTATGTCTAAATATACCTTTTTGAAATTGGATTTGTATCATTTTTGAAGTGTTTTGATATGTATATATTTGAAAACTATAAATATATATATAATTCTGGAAATTCTTGAATTAAAACATAGTGTTGTAAATGAAAATTATAAAGTAGAAAATCATATGAAAACATAAGTATAAATTATATAAATATATTTATAAAATTATAGAGTTTAAAACTATATAAATATAAAGTATATAATATATAAACTTATTAAACTTGAGTTTAAAATCAAAGTGAAATAGAGACAGTAAAATATAGAAATTAAAATAAAGAAAATAATGATTGTAGATAGAACTGAATTTGAAATCGGAATTTGAATTTGAACCCAGAGTGTTATTCAGAGTCTTACATAACTAGACTCTATTACTATATTTATCTTGAACTCTTGAAATGTTGATACTGATGAATTTTGAATCATCACTAAAATCTGAATTTATAGAAGCTTTTAACTGTACGGTCTTTAGTATTAATTCTTGTATATAAGTCTTGCATGTGTGTGTGTATACATTCTAGATAAAAGTGTTAGTATATATTATAATCAATTAATATTGAAATAAGGTTGTTGTCATCAAAACTCCATTCTCCAATATTTGTAACGGAAGAAGTTCGAAACTTGAATTGGCATGTGTCAATCAAAGGATACTGAACGTCATCCAAGGAAAGTACGACACCATATCCATATGAGTTGTATCCAACGATTTGTGTTCTCATTCAGAGGATACTATCTCATGAATGTGCGCACTTGAGCTAAGAAAACTTTCCGTACTGCTTCTTTTTATCGGACTTAATGTTGTTGGCTTGAGCAATCGACAATGAATCTATCGCCAAAATCGACACGGGAACCTCTCCATTTTAGGTCCTTTATATGTGATGGCGCTTTAAAAGAAGGACCTCGAAAACAAGATAAGCCATGCTTCATTTAACTATTAAGACTACGCCCAAATATTGTAAAGGCAGTCAGAAATGCTATGAGCTTCAAATTATGGAGTTCCAGGGCATTGGAGATTGCAAAAGCGTGTTTCTTCATCATAAAAGCCGATTTAGGGACATATGATCCATTTTCGCAGCCAAGGCAGCTCAAATAGTCCATATGCACTACAATTATTCTGTAAGTTGTGCGACGTGGCAGTTAAGTTTAAGTTCAAGGTTCGGTCATGTCTTATTCTAGAATTTAAGCATCGAGACGATCTTAAGTTGAGCAATATTTAGATTGAATCTCCAATTCATCCAAAAATCCAAAGATAAGGGGTTAGAAGCTCGGAAGTGTTCTAGACTCTAGTTCAATCTAAACAGATTATTAGTTTGAAATACAAATTTAAAGGTAAGTCATGCCATTGACCATGACCACATTACAGTTGATCTCAAAATCCTGAAAGCAACACACTTTACATAGTAAGCCTCACGATCAAAGTGATCAGGTATGTTTCATTCCAAAATAAATCTATGAATGGAAAGTGCCTAGAATTCAAAGAGGAAACGACTCGTGTTTGCCAATTGAATTCTATGCATTGACCTGCCCCCGCGAACTTGGCGCATATCTATCAATAGTGTAATCTATGCTTTCTTTTTATCTTTCTAATTTTAGAACTTACCCATTATCGGTTGAAAAGTCGATAATGGATTTGTCGCCATAAGTGGCTCGGAAGGCTTTCCCTTTCAAGACATTTGGATATCCAAATGTAATACTAAAAATTTAGATGATGTAAGTGTTCTCGGATTAACATACACAGCATTCAGAGGTCCAGTGGAATTGCAAGATTCCAACGCCAATTGAATACATCCTAAAAATCAAGAATAATCTTCAACATCGATCTGAATTAGGGTTCTACCTAAGCGACGTAGGGAGAAAGAATCGGCTCCAAAACTCGAGAAGTAAAAGGGAAATTTACTAAGACTTTCCAAAAACTGACAACCCAATTCCAAGTCACCCCAATAGTCCAGTTTTGCATTATTCTCTTGAACCAACACAACATGTATTTCACACATATCATTTACTAGCCAATTTGGAAAATCCTAAGAAGTTCAAATCAAATTCGCATTGTTATCGCTGACAAAGACAATCCAACTTAAGAAACTCAAGTAGGCAGTTGATTGGTCAAAGACAACTATTTAAAATTAAGTCAATACAGGTAGCTAGATCTACCAACAAAATGACTTAATGATGACGCATTCTAGAGCATATCATATTTTCAACAGAATGTACTATGAGGGGAAATGTTAATTCAATTTTAAACCCGTAAGAGTCATATAGGAGAAGTTCAAGTACAAGCATGATATTATTATCTCAAAATGAATTCAAACTTGGCCAGCAGAACCTAGATAACAACAAGAAGCGGTATCCAAAGTTTCATGCCGAAATGTAGTAACACCATGGACCGGTGTCGATCTGTGCCCTATGGGCTGGCACCGATCCATAGGATTAGGTTATATTGGTATAGAGCTTGATTTATTGTTACCTTTTGTCTTCCTGAAACCTAGTGCCAAAGTTATAGGTCAGTTGGATCAGTTTAGCTATGGTTGCTCCATGGGCCAAAGGGAAAGCGCACAAGACGAAACAACAAGTATACAACTCTATCAAATGAAGTAAGTCCTACACAAAAACTTATATGGAAGCCTAAAAAGTCCTATGGATCTCGAATCTGAAGTTAAAAGTGCCTTAAGAATGGCATGTACCGGTACCAGTCCATAGCCCATGGACCGGTACCGATCTATCAGTACAGGTCACCTAGACATGATTTCTTGAGGATGTCTTCTCCGTGCCTTTACTAGCCTATCTACAAGCGCACTTGATCCAATACCTCCCAGAGCTCTATAAATACTCCACATATTGTTACAAGAAGGGAGATCCAATATTTGTTAAGCAAAAACGCTTTCGGAGTCAATCCTTAACTATTCTTCACCTCTAACAGACATTGTTCATCTACAAGGCAATAACCATCTCAAGAGATAGGAATCTTAGGTCACCTAGGTTGATTACTGATATCTACTCCAATAGTCATTAGTCCTTGTGATTTCTTATAGAATCGCTACTATGGAGAGTATTGTAATTGCCTGTAATTCATTGTATTTGGCTTGGCAAAGATCATCGTAAAAGTGTTCAAAGTGAACATAGGCTTGATCTCAAGCTGAACTGTAACACCCCACCTCCGCCAGGGTGGCTCTTGCAAGCACTCTGACTTTGGAGGGGCGTTTGAATCAGGTAAACATGCATAATGATATATCAAGGCAGAACAAGAACATATGTATATATGTAAACAGAGTAAATAAGATAAGTAAAACAGCGGAAGATTTCAAACTATTTCAAAACAAGTTTGGTACAACATAATGTCAACTTTCCAAATACATAAGTCTAGATAAAAACAACATTTCTGAAAAACTGAAATACATAAGTACTATCCCCAAAATAAGTGATAACCATAGCTAGCTTCATGTCAAGACCGTACATGAGCTAAAATCCCACAAGCAAGCGATCAGAAATCCAAGCTAAGCTCCAATATTCCCACCCTGAGAACCTGGGGGGGAACGGAAGAAAAGAGGCGAAAGGAAAACAGGTCAGTCAAAAAGACTGAGTAAGCCCTACTACAATCAATGTAAACTGATAAAGTTAACTGGAATGAGAAGCAGGTATGATCATAAGGATAATTACATACTAGCATGGCGAATATCTAACAGATAATTCAAAGGAGTCATCACATAATCAAGGTGAAGTTTTTCACCACAGGTGTACCAGCATTCTAACATGTCATGTATAAACAAGAATTTATCCCTTGGCCTAAACTTGGCCCAATATCAGGTGTTGACCTAAGTCAAGATCCAACTTCTTAGTACCAATACTAGTATAACAGGATTAGGTGTTACCCTAATGTCTACATCGAAACAGGACGGAACAGAATGGCCCATAGATAGAGTTCGGGAAAAATGGGCTTTTACCACCCTAACAGATAAAGTACAGAAACGGAATGCTACAATAATGGGCCTTTACCACCCTAACAGATAAAGTACAGAAACGGAATACTACAATTAGGTGTACACTAGTAGTGGGCCTTTACCACCCTAGCAGACGGTACCACGCAGAAATAGACGGGTGTTACCACCCAACCAAACAGACGGTACCAACAGAATCAGACAGAGCTAAGTGTACCCTAAATCCTACCCAAGCGATCGGCTCCCTAATACATAAATACCCTATGTCGGCCCCACGATAGGGTGTATCACTCCCTAAAGTGGCAACCAATTGGCACAGGCGTATTTACAGATGTCACGGCGTCTTACATCCTCAGAGGCAGACCGGGATCCATGCACGCACATGACCCGGTTGGAACGCACCATCAACACTCATCGCCATTATCAGAATGAACCACTTATAATTAGTTCAGTAAGCGTGCCCGGACCCTACCTACAGTTGGGTCAAAGTTTTGATACCAGAAAGGGTTACTGACTAATATGGGTCCCAAACAACAGATGACACAAGTATTCCCCCTTGTGTCCCCAGACTATCAGATTCAGATTAACTTTTTAACAGAGTTCAGACATACCAGGTTCAGACGATCAGTTTTCAGACTAACGGATCAGATAACAGATTTGCAAACTTGCCTAACTTGGTGTGGGTCCTACAGATCCGCAAAACAGGTTCGTTTAATTTATCAATCAAATTAGTTTATCCAGACCAGGTATCCAATCGGTTCTCAGCCTTATCAAATTACTGAGTTGGATTGGCTAAGTATAGTTCAACTTAACCATGTTAAATTACCGAGTTCAGATCGGTTAAGTGTAGGTTAACTTAACCCTAACCACTAGTCGTATTTTTTTCGGTTAAGTGTCATTAAGAAATCAAGCCCGGTTTCACTTAACCTACCCATTCATGTCAAATTGGTTAAGTGTCATAAATCAAAGTTACTTAACCTTATCATGTAACATTAATTAATTTAATGCACCTTAACCTCTCACATTAGACCTCGTTGTGGTTACTAGTTAAGCCGGGCGGGTCCGGGTAGCTTTACAACACAACTTGGTCTAACCTCGGGTTCAAGGTACAACATGACCAACTTCTCACATTGGGTCCTATTGTTTGTAGCAACTAGTTAAGCCGGTCGGTTCCGGGTAGGTTTACGCTACAAACTCAACCCAACCTCGAGTTGGTCACACTTATCTTTTCTAAGTGTCATGTCCATCATGTTTCCAAAACATGTTACAAGTTTTCAAGCATTTGGGTAGACCTAACTTAATAGGTAAATTCCCAAAGGGTAGACCTAACTTAATAGGTAAATTCCCAAGCTTATGTTTTTATGTCTTTTAAGTTTACTCAACCCCAAACGCAATCCCATCGCTTACATATCGCAATAGCGCATAAAGGATAGAAAGAGGGAACTTGGCATAATCATGACATAAAGGTGTTGAAGCCACAAGTTCAACATGGTGGCATATGAAATGTACATGTGTTCATATACTTGAATATTACATTTTTAGGCCGCAAAAGCATGCATAAAACCAAACTTAGCATATTGGTGATACATGGTGATAAATGACATGTAGAAATGGCCATAAGTTCGCATTTAGCCTCACATGCAAGTTATCATAAGAGATATGATAACTTACATATTGCCAAAATGTAACCTTTAGCATAAAGCTTGAAGCTTTAAGCTCATAAACCCAAGATAAGCTTGCATAACATGATAACATGAAAAAAAGGATCAACCCAAACTTGCATAACATAACTTGATGAACTTGCATAACACATCATAGTAAACTTGCATATCATATCATAGTAAACTTGCATATCATAACATGGCATACTTGCATAACATAACATCATAAACTTGCATATCATAACATGGCATACTTGCATAACATAACATCATAAACTTGCATATCATAACATATCAAACTTGCATATCATACATTTAACTTTAGAGTTTAAGTATGAAAGTAGAATAGGGCTTACAATGCTTATGAAGACACAAAAGATATGACAAAGCCCTTATGCAATCAAATAGACCCAAAATGCAAGCTCTAACATAAAAACCCTTGAGCCAAAATGATCAAAACTCTTTCTTTATGATGCAAATATAGAAACTTGACTTGAATGCAAGCTAATGATGCTCATACAAGCTTGAAAACACTTGTATGCATGGAAAATCTCTCATAGGAATTTTATGAAGAGGGTGGAGGCCATGAGAGGGATAATTTTGCCATAGTTTAGTTGTAGGATTGATTAATAATGATTTAGGGCTAGCTTAGGGTCTTATTTATAGATTAGGCAAGTGTTTTAGGCCATAGGATTAAACCCTAGTTCCAATCTCAGCCCTCAAAACCGAATCTGGCCCCCAAGCTCAACATAAACCCAAAATGGTGCACCAGGCAAAACTGCCCGGCTGAGCCAAGTCGACAGCCAAGTCGACAGGGCTGTCGACTTGGGTCAACCAAGTCAACTCCCAAGTCGACAGGGCTGTCGACTTGGGTGCTCTGGCGGGAGTTTTCCCGCCTGGCCCAATATGACCCTAATTTTCAATTTCAAACTTGAATTTGAAATCTGTTTTTACTTTGAAATTTTCCGAAAACTTCGTTGGGCCTTAATCGGGTCATACGGACTCTGATTTTCGAAAACTCGGACTCTATTTCGCGTATTTTTCCGAGACGAACGCAATGGCATAGCCCGTTTCCCTTGATTCAGATTTATGAATTAAATTCTTCCTCGATTTACGTTATAACAGGTTATCAGAAATACGGGTTGTTACATTCTCCCCTCCTTAAAGGATTTCGTCCTCGAAATCTTCAAGTTAGGAAGAACGCATCCTACCATCCATCATCCATCTACTCAAATCATCATTCACGAGCAATCATTGTCCTTAAAGATTCTAATGCGGTATGAACATATGCAAAAGGTGTGTGTATATGTTCTTATCTAATGCAAAGATCCTCAATGCAAAGTATGTTAGTGAAATGAATCCATTATGTATGCAAATAGTCCTAATCATATAATACTATATGTGTGCACAAACATTCGTCCATATGCAACATCCATGTGCCAAATTAACCATCTTGCAACCATAAGAATTAAAAATGTACACACATCCATATGCAACATGAGAGTGTATTTCAAGCCGATCTAGTGCCTAGTGTGTGTTTATGCATCCACGAGCAACCACTAGCAACCACTTGCATCCACTTGCAACCATCAAACATAACATGTCTCAAACACATGTTTACATCCATAGGATTCCTATCTCAACAAGATACGGTCGAGTGATGGAAGCAAGTACAGATAAAACAAAAACTTGGTACATATACTTACAGACTACCAGTACAGATCAGATTTTCCCAAATGATTCTTAGGAAACTAAGCATGGTAGAAACCCAGAATGTATTCGTCATGCCCAACACAGATACTCTCAAACCCCAATTTATCACAAACAGATGAGTTATAACTCTCAGGGAGTTTGAGACTATTACCAGATCAGAAGCAAGACTAGCATTAAAGTACCGAGTTTCTATTACAGAATCAAAATACCAGAAAAAGAGTTTCAAACTGAAAATCAGACAAGGAAAGTTAAACATCCTACAGACAAATTATTCTAGCCCTAATCTATTCACTCGCCATGCGAGTATTCACTGTTCCTTCTGATGTAGTCCCTTTCTTCTTCGGGCAGTCCCTAGTGAAGTGTCCCATCTCTCCACAGTTAAAGCAAGTACCCTTCCTCTTTCTGCAATCCTTGTTTAGATGAGTTGAGCTTCCACAAGTAAAGCACTTCTTTTCCTTCTTATCTTCAGACTTCCCCTCCTTCTTTTGCATTTCCTTTTTGGGCCCCGTTTTCTTGTTTTGAGACTCATTCACCTTGACCTCCTTCTTTGCACTCTTGTTCTCTTCATTGAGTAGGGCCATATCTACCAAACTCTCAAACGTGGCCCCCATGGGCACATGAGACATAGCTAACTCTTGTAACGGCTCATTCAATCCTCTAGCAAAACGAAGAGCCTTCTTCTGAGTAGTACTCACCATATCCAAGCCAAAACGAGCTAACTGATTGAACTTGTTCACATATTCTTTGACAGACATGTCTCCTTGCTTCAAAGCAATAAACCTCTCCATTTGCAAATTCTCTTCAGCAGAAGACAGAAACTTAAGCCCGAATCTTGTCCTGAAATCGGCCCAAGTCTCAACGGGCCTAGTCGCGGTGGTGATCTCCCACCAATAAGCGGCTTCATCCTTCATAAGCCAAACCGCCAACAAGATCTTTCTCTGATCATCTAACCAAGGATAGCGAATAAATCCTCGGTCTCTTTCAACCAATTCCGGGCCTCTACAAAAGACTCGGTACCTAGAAAGTTCTTGCCACCCATTGCTTTGAAGTCCTTGCAAATCTTCGTGAACTCTACTGGAGGATGCTGAGGGGGAGGGGGAGGAGGAACCTCAGCGACAGGAGGAGGAGGAACATTAACCACCGGAGGAGGAGTAACATTTGCGGGGCCGGCTTCGGTCGCCCTAGCCTCCATAAGTCTCCTATACCAAACAGGAACTTGCACTCCCTCTGGGATAACAAAGTTATCTGTCATACTGAAACGAAGGAAAAGATAGATTCAGAACGAGGGAACTAAGAATAGATAACTAAGGATTGTGCTAATGGCTTTTTGGGGAATAGCCTTTAAAATAAACTAGACTTTTCTTTGGAAAATACTTTATACTTGGTTTTGAAAATAGTTTTATAAAAGTTTTAAAAACCTTTTTGTTCCTTCTCGTAAACCATATGCTCTGATACCAAATGTAACACCCCACCTCCGCCAGGGTGGCTCTTGCAAGCACTCTGACTTTGGAGGGGCGTTTGAATCAGGTAAACATGCATAATGATATATCAAGGCAGAACAAGAACATATGTATATATGTAAACAGAGTAAATAAGATAAGTAAAACAGTGGAAGATTTCAAACTATTTCAAAACAAGTTTGGTACAACATAATGTCAACTTTCCAAATACATAAGTCTAGATAAAAACAACATTTCTGAAAAACTGAAATGCATAAGTATTATCCCCAAAATAAGTGATAACCATAGCTAGCTTCATGTCAAGACCGTACATGAGCTAAAATCCCACAAGCAAGCGATCAGAAATCCAAGCTAAGCTCCAATATTCCCACCCTGAGAACCTGGGAGGGAACGGAAGAAAAGAGGCGAAAGGAAAACACGTCAGTCAAAAAGACTGAGTAAGCCCTACTACAATCAATGTAAACTGATAAAGTTAACTGGCATGAGAAGCAGGTATGATCATAAGGATAATTACATACTAGCATGGTGAATATCTAACAGATAATTCAAAGGAGTCATCACATAATCAAGGTGAAGTTTTTCACCACAGGTGTACCAGCATTCTAACATGTCATGTATAAACAAGAATTTATCCCTTGGCCTAAACTTGGCCCAATATCAGGTGTTGACCTAAGTCAAGATCCAACTTCTTAGTACCAATACTAGTATAACAGGATTAGGTGTTACCCTAATGTCTACATCGAAACAGGACGGAACAGAATGGCCCATAGATAGAGTTCGGGAAAAATGGGCTTTTACCACCCTAACAGATAAAGTACAGAAACGGAATGCTACAATAATGGGCCTTTACCACCCTAACAGATAAAGTACAGAAACGGAATACTACAATTAGGTGTACACTAGTAGTGGGCCTTTACCACCCTAACAGACGGTACCACGCAGAAATAGACGGGTGTTACCACCCAACCAAACAGACGGTACCAACAGAATCAGACAGAGCTAAGTGTACCCTAAATCCTACCCAAGCGATCGGCTCCCTAATACATAAATACCCTATGTCGGCCCCACGATAGGGTGTATCACTCCCTAAAGTGGCAACCAATTGGCACAGGCGTATTTACAGATGTCACGGCGTCTTACATCCTCAGAGGCAGACCGGGATCCATGCACGCACATGACCCGGTTGGAACGCACCATCAACACCCATCGCCATTATCAGAATGAACCACTTATAATTAGTTCAGTAAGCGTGCCCGGACCCTACCTACAGTTGGGTCAAATTTTTGATACCAGAAAGGGTTACTGACTAATATGGGTCCCAAACAACAGATGACACAAGTATTCCCCCTTGTGTCCCCAGACTATCAGATTCAGATTAACTTATTAACAGAGTTCAGACATACCAGGTTCAGACTATCAGTTTTCAGACTAACGGATCAGATAACAGATTTGCAAACTTGCCTAACTTGGTGTGGATCCTACAGATCCGCAAAACAGGTTCGTTTAATTTATCAATCAAATTAGTTTATCCAGACCAGGTATCCAATCGGTTCTCAGCCTTATCAAATTACTGAGTTGGATTGGCTAAGTATAGTTCAACTTAACCATGTTAAATTACCGAGTTCAGATTGGTTAAGTGTAGGTTAACTTAACCCTAACCACTAGTCGTATTTTTTTCGGTTAAGTGTCATTAAGAAATCAAGCCCGGTTTCACTTAACCTACCCATTCATGTCAAATTGGTTAAGTGTCATAAATCAAATTTACTTAACCTTATCATGTAACATTAATTAATTTAATGCACCTTAACCTCTCACATTAGACCTCGTTGTGGTTACTAGTTAAGCCGGTGGGTCCGGGTAGCTTTACACCACAACTTGGTCTAACCTCGGGTTCAAGGTACAACATGACCAACTTCTCACATTGGGTCCTATTGTTTGTAACAACTAGTTAAGCCGGTAGGTTACGGGTAGGAACTCAACCCAACCTCGTGTTGGCCACACTTATCTTTTCTAAGTGTCATGTCCATCATGTTTCCAAAACATGTTACAAGTTTTCAAGCATTTGGGTAGACCTAACTTAATAGGTAAATTCCCAAAGGGTAGACCTAACTTAATAGGTAAATTCCCAAGCTTATGTTTTTATGTCTTTTAAGTTTACTCAACCCCAAACGCAATCCCATCGCTTACATATCGCAATAGCGCATAAAGGATAGAAAGAGGGAACTTGGCATAATCATGACATAAAGGTGTTGAAGCCACAAGTTCAACATGGTGGCATATGAAATGTACATGTGTTCATATACTTGCATATTACATTTTTAGGCCTCAAAAGCATGCATAAAACCAAACTTAGCATATTGGTGATACATGGTGATAAATGACATGTAGAAATGGCCATAAGTTCGCATTTAGCCTCACATGCAAGTTATCATAAGAGATATGATAACTTATATATTGCCAAAATGTAACCTTTAGCATAAAGCTTGAAGCTTTAAGCTCATAAACCCAAGATAAGCTTGCATAACATGATAACATGAACAAAAGGATCAACCCAAACTTGCATAGCATAACTTGATGAACTTGCATAACACATCATAGTAAACTTGCATATCATATCATAGTAAACTTGCATATCATAACATGGCATACTTGCATAACATAACATCATAAACTTGCATATCATAACATGACATACTTGCATAACATAACCTCATAAACTTGCATATCATAACATATCAAACTTGCATATCATACATTTAACTTTAGAGTTTAAGTATGAAAGTAGAATAGGGCTTACAATGCTTATGAAGACACAAAAGATATGACAAAGCCCTTATGCAATCAAATAGACCCAAAATGCAAGCTCTAACATAAAAACCCTTGAGCCAAAATGATCAAAACTCTTTCTTTATGATGCAAATATAGAAACTTGACTTGAATGCAAGCTAATGATGCTCATACAAGCTTGAAAACACTTGTATGCATGGAAAATCTCTCATAGGAATTTTATGAAGAGGGTGGAGGCCATGAGAGGGATAATTTTGCCATAGTTTAGTTGTAGGATTGATTAATAATGATTTAGGGCTAGCTTAGGGTCTTATTTATAGATTAGGCAAGTGTTTTAGGCCATAGGATTAAACCCTAGTTCCAATCTCAGCCCTCAAAACCGAATCTGGCCCCCAAGCTCACCACAAACCCAAAATGGTGCACCAGGCAAAACTGCCCGGCTGAGCCAAGTCGACAGCCAAGTCGACAGGGATGTCGACTTGGGTCAACCAAGTCGACTCCCAAGTCGACAGGGCTGTCGACTTGGGTGCTCTGGCGGGAGTTTTCCCGCCTGGCCCAATATGACCCTAATTTTCAATTTCAAACTTGAATTTGAAATCTGTTTTTACTTTGAAATTTTCCGAAAACTTCGTTGGGCCTTAATCGGGTCATACAGACTCTGATTTTCGAAAACTTGGACTCTATTTCGCGTATTTTTCCGAGACAAACGCAATGGCATAGCCCGTTTCCCTTGATTCAGATTTATGAATTAAATTCTGCCTCGATTTACGTTATAACAGGTTATCAGAAATACGGGTTGTTACATGAACCACTATAAAAATGTGTTTCTTCTCTTCACTTTATGTTTCTTTCCTTTTTCCGTTTATTTTACCTGTTCTGTTATGTTTCCCCATAAATGGGTGGTCCTTTCACTAAAATTTGGTGGTAGTGTCACTTTTGGTGTTAACACGCATATAGCATAAGAGATGGATAGTAGGATCCTTCAACCATTGTGCGCCTTCGACACCAGTAATTTAAAGTCCAATCGGTTTAGTGTATTCCGTATATCTAGTGTAAAAGGGGTACGATTAATGCAGTCTATGTCAAGTTGAGACGTCATGCCTTGAGAAAACTATTGAATAACATCCAAAATTTGAATTCCATTGATAAGGATCTTTCACCGTTCATTAAATCCTACGTTGATTCCATTTTGTTTATCCAGAAGAAGAGGTATGATAATTTTCGACGTTACCATCTAGCTTTACCCGGGTCCAAGGAGTGTTTTGGGTATAAACTGAATTCCTGGGGCTCCTCCTTTATCTAATCCCACGCGCGCTTGTGCTTGAGTCAAATTCCTAGAACCAATATCCAAAACACAAACAATTGGATTGTTGCAAGCCAAATCGCTAACTCCATGGGGGTTGCCCCTGGTTTGGACCAGTTCGATACCAATATAGGTCAAATCGGTACCAATCTAGGTCAAATCGGTACCAATCTAGGTCAAATCAGTACCAATCTAGGTCAAATCGGTACCAATCCAAGGACAGCTAGTGGGATGTGCCTTTAAGTATTGTTCCATCTGAGCCTCCTGGCCTTTCACATTCTTCCATCTGAGCTGGAAATGTTGTCAGCATCTCCTCTTGTTGTTTGATGAGTTCATCCTATCGTTTCTAGTTACTTCACCACTTCATCCATCTCTTCTTGAGTTATAACAATAGAGGGATTTCTAATGGAGGAAGCTTATTGGCTCTCTTACAATCTAGCGCATTTAGATTGAGTGGTAGCATAGTTCTTTTTCCATTTAACCATGTTTGGATCCAGGATCAATCTGAATCCCTAAGAAAAGAGGTAGTTGTATCCTACTAAGTGCACCAAAATGTTGATGATGGATTTTGTTAATCGAATCCAACACCCAAATCCCAAATAGTAGTTATAGAGAAACGCTGTAAAACCAAACACAAAATGCAACAAAGTAAAAGGACATAAAGATTATGGTGGTTTGGAAAATCGTGCCTACATCCACTGTGGGTTGCATGAATGTCCCTTCGTCCGTTGTCCTCCGGGATTTTCGAGGCGTTGGCTGGAAGGAAGTATTTTCAACTGCTTTGAGTTTGAATTAAGTTGAGTTACGGGCTCTGGGTTAATCTTGAATTTCTGTAATAGGGATTCCTCCACCACCGAAGGGTACAGAGCACCAAGGGAATACTGAGCAGTTGAAAGCCATTCCCATTACAGCTCGGGATACAAAGAACATCTTAGATAAAGACGATCTTCATAGGATGGGCTTACTTCCCGCCGGGTGTACAATATTTTGGCCAGCGGCTGCTGGAAAGGTAAAGACGGAAACTGAAGGAGAAGGGAGTTCTCCGAGCCGCAAGAGGAAAGTGCCCCATGTCATGTCCAAGTGACCTAAAGTCGCGAAGACTCGGAAAGGAGCTAGTGCGAGCGGTGCTGGAGATGAGGAGACACTGACCAGAGAAGAGGGTCGACCACTTATTCCAGTACCATCATGACTGTTGAGATGGGGACGGGAGTGTCGGACAGGCCGATTTCCCCGGTTACTGCCTCTGAGACCACCGCATCGTTGGAGAGAGTGGATCAGTTTAAGGACTTGGACAAAGTCCCAAACAATGTCCCTTTGACTTGGCCCAGCGGCACAAACTATAGAAGTTTAACATTAACCATTAGGGAGATGACCCCTCACAACGAGCCTCAATCTAGTGTGTGGAGAGTGCACTTAGGGCACACTTATAAACACTGCATGACGCATCTTTTTTTTGCATGCATAGAGTGTTCGAGTCAAATATTGAATTTGTCCCTTTGCTAGTGAAATGGCCAGAGGAGGTAGAGGTTGAGGCCAAAGGTCTAGAGGTCACCAACCATCGTGGAGTGGGTTCCTCAGAGATTTTAGAAGAGATACTAGTTTATTTGATGAGCACCTACACCCTCACGATTGTGGTAGAAAGAATTGTCACACAGAACGATCCCGTCATTCCGAATGTAACAACCATGAATTTTGGGGTAAATTTTAAAAAAATTATTTTAACTAATTGTAATGGGTTTTGATATTTAAAATAATTTATTTAAAATAATAATGATTAAAAATTTATTTAAATCCAAGTTAGGATGAATAATTTAATTTTAATTATAAAAGGAGTTAGAAATAGCGCGGTAGTTTGAAAAGTCAAACTTGAACTTTGATTGACCGTACAGGATGCAAAATTTAACGGATTTTAGTGAAACCAAAAATATTAGAATCTCATTTAAAATATCTTTCCAACGAATCCGAAAAATCGAAATTTTATAGTGGGAATCAAAAGTTATGACCAGTTGAAATTTCAGAATAGTCGTTGTAGGATGTATTTTTTTTTTAAAATACTAAAAATAGCCATTTTTTAAACGACCTCTGTTCTTGACGAAACCAATTTTGTTGGATTCGGAATGTTAAATTATTGCTAAGTTTAATTTTTCATAATTTTTAGAATTAATTTGTGACCATGGCAAAAAGATTTCAGTTTGGTCAATTTCGGTCAATTTTAATCGACTTGAAAAAGGCCATTTTTCAAATGGGCTCAGAATTGAACGAAATAAATTTTCCTAGGTCCGCAGCGTCAAAACATAGCTAAATATATTTTTCTGGATTTTTTCGAGTTCGTATGTGACCCCGGTAAATTAAAGAGTATGTTCGAATTAACGTTAAAAAGATTTATTTTAAATATAAAAGAAACATGTTGTAAACTTCAGAATTGGACTTTGGCACTAGTGCCATTGCATTCAGAAGACGTCAAAACCTATTGTTTGACAGTCGTTGGGCTCCATTTGGAGATCGGATGGGAAAACCATAATTTTGGAATTAATTAAATTAAAAACAAAAGAAAATACGCTTAATATACTGGTATAAATACGGGCTACTGTACATCGTCTCTTCCTTTCGTTTCAAGCCACCGTCCCCCCTCTTCTTTCTCAAAATTTCAAGCTTCGATTATTCCCTCCTCACTCAATTTCAGACCACCCCGTAGTGTTGCTTTTTGAAGAGATTTTCCTCCTCTTCGATCCCGTACCAAATTCAAACCCCCTCGTGCCACCTACCTCGAGAAACGCGCCCCCCAAACAGTCGCGTTTGAACCGCCGCCGGGCCCACATGGCAGCGCCGCACCAACCCCTCCTCCTGGCGCACGTGCGCCTCTCCTAGCTGGGCCACCTCCAACAAACCGCTCCTCCAATCGATCACCCAATCTTCTGAAAATTTGGATCAAAGTTTTGAACCTTTCCTGAAACTTACGGTGTGAATATTTTTAAAGGGGCGTGACACTCATAAGCATTGCAAATCTATTATTTAATTTGTAAAATTCGTAACTTATTGATATGAACTCCAAATCACATAATTTCAGATCCGTTGGAACCGTGACGCTGAATACGACCTTTTAAAAACTGATTGGGACAAATTCTGAAGCCGTGGGAATTTTTAGATTCGCTTTGAACATGGTGAGATGTCTAAATTGGATAATTAAATTAAATTTAATTATTTTACTAGCAGTTAAACAATTGATCGTATGTAAATATATTAGATCTGCGACGTGATAAGATTATTGATGTTGTTTTGTTTGATTTGTCGTGTTTTGTTTTTAGATCTGTGGTTACGTATATGGATCTGTATAGATCCAATAATTATCATCATGTTGTATAAAAATTGGATTAAACTGAGTTTTTAATCCAATTAAAAATATCATCTTGCCTGAGAATCGAATGAGATTAGAAATTTTAAATCCATTCAAAATATTATATTGGTTGTGATTCTTTTATTGACATTATATTGTAAAAAAAAATTATCATTTGGGTACAGTTGTTGAATTAAAATAAATTGTTCCTTCAAAGCAGATTATTAGGTTATCATGTTCATTTTATTTGTAAGTAAAAGAGCATATTTTGTAAAGACATTTTTATTTACATTGTATGTGTAAATAAAAAAGACAAATTTGGAAAAGTCATTTTTTAATTGTAAATAAAAAGGCAAATTGGATAAAGACATTTTCATTTACATTTTAATTGTAAATAAAAAGGCAGATTGGATAAAGACATTTTCATTTACATTTTAATTGTAAATAAAAAGGCAAATTGGATAAAGACATTTTCATTTACATTTTAAATAAAAATGCATATTTAGAATTTACATTTTTATTTGCATTTTAATTCTAAATAAAAAGGGCTTATTTGAAAATCACATTTTTGTTTACATTTCATATGTAAATAAAAATCCATTTCACAAGGATTGGATTTGGTTACATTCTATACATTAGAAAAACATGAATTTAAGAATGTACATTTTTGTTTGTGATTAAAAAGAAATCATTTTTATTTGTAAATAAAAAGAAATCACTTTTGTTTATGTAAATGAAATTGAGTCACATTTTAATGTGTCATGTTTATGCATATGAAATAGAATCATATTTTAAATGTCATGTGAATGCATATGCAATATAATTACATGTCAATGTCATGTTAATTCATATGAAAAATAAATTTTTTTATGTGCTAAGTAAATGCATTAGGAATGAATATTTATTTAAGTGGCATGTTAATTCATTAGAAACAATCATTGGAACGGTTTATATATATATATATATTATAAATACAAATTAGAAGAGAAATGTTATTTACACCGTCATGTGTAAATTAAAAAATGAATATTTACACTGTCATGTGTAAATTAGAAATGAATATTTGCACCATTATGTGTTAAATTAGAAATGAACATGATTTACACTGAAATTAAAATTACATTTTTTTTGTAATAAAAAAGATAAGATTTGTCATTGAAATTAAAATTACATTTTTTTTTGTAATTAAAAAGATAAGATTTTGTCATTGAAACTAAAATTACATTTTTATATGTAATTAAAGAAGAAGAATTTGCATAGTAAATAAAATTACACTTTTTTTTTGTGTAATTGAAGTATTAAAATTTACATTGCAAATTAAAAAGTATGAAAAATACATTTATAGAAAGATAAAATTACATTTTTATGTAATTAAAAGTGGAAACTTAGATTTTCATTAGAAGAATAAAGGAGTTATATTTGCATTTTTATGTAAATAGATTTTCAATAAAGGAAATTAGAAAGGAAATTTACATTTTTATGTAAATAAACAATGAAAAAGGAAAATTTACATTCTTATATAAACAAACAGTAAAAAGGAAAATTACATTCAAAATGTAAATTAGAATAAAAAGGACATTTTTGTTAGCAAATTAAATTTAAAATTAAAATAAAAACCATAGAAATAAAGATTACATATTTATTGACCTTTTTATATGCAATAAAAAGAAGCAGAGAATTAGAAAAGTTACATTTTTCTTAATGTAAATAAGAATTAGAAGAAAATTACATCTTTATGTAATTAAGTTAAAGAACATAAAAATTACGTTTTTATGTAATTAAGTCAATTTCTATGTGAATTAGATTAAAAGTGAAAAAATTACATTTATCATGTAAATTAAGATATAGGAAGAAAATTACATTTTTATGTAATTAAGTTAAAGTTTATATTTTCATGTAATTAAGATTTAAAGTAAGAAAATTACATTTTTATGTAATGAAAAGATTAGATTTTGACATTGCAAAATTATTTAATGCAATGTAGATTATATTAAAAAGAAAGGTCACATTTTTAATGCAAATTATATTAAAAAGATAAGTTTACATTTTTAATGCGATAAAAATAATAGAATTAAAATGTATATTTTTATCGTCATTTTAGATGCGATAAAAAGAGTTGAAATGAAATGTATATTTTTATCGTCACTTTAGATGCGATAAAAAAATAGAATAAATATTATATATTTTTATCGTCATTTTAGAGGCGGTAAAAAGAAGTTACATTTTTCAATGTAAATATAAGAAAAATAGTTGGTTACATTTTTATTTGTAATTAGAGAAATATAGAAATTTACATTTTCCAATGTAAATAAAAAATGAAATAAAAGTTTACATTTCTTAATGTAAATAAAATAGGAATAGAAAATTACATTTTTCAATGTAAATAAAAGGATTAGAAATTTATATTTTAATGAATGGATTTTTCATTAGAAAGAATAATGAAACCAAATATACATTTTGTGAAATTTGAAAGATAAAAGAAAATATACATTGTTATGTTTAGCATGTGTATGTAAATTAAAATAAAAATAAGCATTATTGTGTGTCATGTTATACCTCGACATTATATATACAAATAGGGATATTCGATGTTAGCAAAATATAGTGAATGGAATGGATGACAGAATTATATATAATTATATAATTATATATATATATATATATATATATATAAATTAAAATCAAATGAACTAAGAGTGGTAGTTCGCATCTTAGAATCATGTCTTTAATTGATTATACCGAAATATCCGACCGTCGGATTTTCCCAAAACTGAAACCGTTAGGTTCGCCTTGGGAAGACCTTTCCAACGATATGAATTATGTTAAAATCCAAAGGTTAGATTTAGAGAAACGTGTAAAACAAATTTGAGTAGAAACAGCGCCAGGGTTGCCCATTGACCCGAAGCGTCGTTAAATTAAATTTAGCTATTTTTATATAAATAAAAATAGCGATAGATCGTTATTAAATACTAATAACGATATGAAATGATTTAAAAAAAAATATATGCGAGGATCATTTGAAAAGTCCAAGTTCAATCTCATCTCAAATGATTATACGTCGACCTAAGTCAAAGAGTTGAAGACGGTGATTGAACACCGGTAATCTTCGACATCGAATGGATGATGGCTACTGATGCCCTTGATTGATTTGCTACCTTGAAAGGGGTTTCGGTGGTAGTTGTCCAAACGTACTTGGAGATCTACCGGATATAGTTTCGTTCAGACCCAAAACGGGCTTAAAAATGGAATGTGTGTCCGACATTGTACTCCTTTATATTGTATTTATTGATTTTCTTGTCAAATGTATGAATGCTTGGTGGCGGAGAATTTATTCTCTTGCTTAACACCCTTTTGTATATTTTGGCAAAGGATTAATAGTATGATATGGATTGACAGTGTGGCATACCAAGATGCAATGATAAAAGTTTCTTGTTGAAAAAAGGCCTTGTGGTTGATGATCAAAGCATGGCCTGTTTAGGCGTAGCTTGGTGTATTACGTAGCTTCACGAGCCTCACACCCCGGTTGAGTCTAAAACGGAGCAAGGGAACGCAGGGAGAGCATCACGTTTCTTTCTAGAGAGAAGTGGTGTCATGGTATGGAGCCCAGACATTTTTACTTATGTGGATGATGAATGAGGCGCCTCAGATATTAGGTCCAATAGGACCGGGAAACGTGTGTTCAGGAATAACTAATCCGCAAAATCGTATGTGCGGACCGGCGCTGCAGCTTTCCAAGGTTTCACTGCGGGGGATCCTGAGACATTAGCTAGAGTGTCTCGAATCGGTAAGGAGATTGTTCCTAGCCTTGACTCATGATGGAAACCCAATTCCCAATACGACCCTACGGACATGATTGTATTACTAGTATGGAGGCATAGTATATGGTAGCTATGCTTCCTAGGATTGATACATTTACTTTGAAATGTTTTTGAAACATATATACACTAATAATAATATCAAATTCGTTTTTATCGTACCAAGGATGTTTAATCATCATAAGGTAAAACTCTATCCTCTGGTTTGCGTTGCATTGTGTGATGGGACTTCAGCCTTATGATGATTCCATTTTTCTAAATAGCATTGCATTATTAAATGATTTACTTCGATTTATGCACCGGCAATCCAGTGGAATAAAACCCGTTCCGCGTAAGCGGCCTGGTCCTTGGTTTTTCCTTATTGCTATTAGTTATGTTAGTTAAGAATTCTCACACCAGTCCCATGACTGACCTGTTGTTTGTTTCCACCTTTGCAAACTCGGGTGCCCTCTTTTCCACATGGGCAGTCGAGTAGTTTGTCTATAGCTCCTTATCTCGAGCAGGATTCTGGATTGAAGCTTAAAGCTGTGTCCAGAGCATAGTTCTCTTCCGCTGCCTTAGTTATTTTATTTCCGCTGCACTATATTGTATTATAATTTGTTGTAATTTATCTTCCGCTGTATTTTAAATCGATGTACTCTGATATTCTGTACTCTGATGTAAAATCATTATGATGTTTATAAAAGTCTGATGTTATTGTTCTAATGTGTTGTATACCCAAACCGATCGATCGGGTCGGGCGAAATCTGGGCCGTTATAGTTGGTATCAGAGCTCTGGTTAGCTCAAATCTTTGGGGTAGAACTCATTAGAACTGAACAAAAGACTCATCAGAGGTTAGATTAGTAGTATTCGATAAGAATACTCATTAGAGATTGGATCATCAGTATCCTAGAATGAGAAAACTCAGTAGAGATAGGGTTAGTAATGCCCTAGAATGAGTTGAGGGTGCCCAGTTTATAATTAACGTATTTTTGATTATGTATAATCCGATCTTTGGAAATATGATTTTTGAATATATAAAGTTATATATTTTAATAGTTAATCAACAAATAAAATTATTTAATATAGGATACCTAAACAACTTTTTAGCTTCGTTCTATTTCGAGGACGAAAAGTTTTTAAGTGGAGGAGACTATAACAACCCTGAATTTTGGGGTAAATTTTAAAAAAATTATTTTAACTAATTTTAATGGGTTATGATATTTAAAATAATAATGATTAAAAATTTATTTAAATCGAAGTTAGGATGAATAATTTAACTTTAATTATAAAAGGAGTTAGAAATAGCGCGGTAGTTTGAAAAGTCAAACTTGAACGTTGACTGATCGTACAGGATGCAAAATTTAACGGATTTTAGTGAAACCAAAAATATTAGAATCTCTTTTAAAATATCTTTCCAAGAATCCGAAAAATTGAAATTTTATAGTGGGAATCAAAAGTTATGGCCAGTTGAAATTTCAGAATAGTCGTGGTAGGATGTATATTTTTTTTAAATATTAAAAATAGCCATTTTTCAAACGACCTCTGTTTTCGACAAAACCACTTTTGTTGGATTCGGAATGTCAAATTATTGCTAAGTTTAATTTTTCATAATTTTTAGAATTAATTTGTGACCATGGCAAAATGATTTCAGTTTGGTCAATTTCGGTCAATTTTAATGGACTTGAAAAAGGACATTTTTCAAATGGGCTCAAAATTGAACGAAATAAATTTTCTTAGGTCCGCAGCGTCAAAACATAGCTAAATATATTTTTCTGGATTTTTCTGAGTTCGTATGTGACCCCGGTAAATTAAAGAGTACGTTCGAATTAATATTAAAAAGATTTATTTTAAATATAAGAGAAACATGCAGTAAACTTCAGAATTGGACTTCGGCACTAGCGCCATTGCGTTCAGAAGACGTCAAAACCTATTGTTTGACAGTCGTTGGGCTCCGTTTGGAGATCGAACGGAAAAACCCAAATTTTGGAATTAATTAAATTAAAAACAAAAGAAAATACGCTTAATATACTGGTATAAATATGGGCTACTGTACATCTTCTCTTCCTCTCGTTTCAAGCCGCCGTCCCCTCTCTTCTTTCTCAAAATTTCAAGCTTCGATTTCTCCCTCCTCACTCAATTTCAGACCACACCGTAGTGTAGCTTTTTGAAGAGATTTTCCTCCTCTTCGATTCCGTACCAAATTCGAACCCCCTCGTGCCCCCCACCTCGAGAAACGCCCCCCCCCCAAAATAGCCGCGTTTGAACGGCCGCCGGGCCCACATGGCAGTGCTGCACCACCCCCTCCTCCTGGCGCACGTGCGCCTCTCCTAGCCGGGCTACCTCCAACAAACCGCTCCTCCAATCGATCACCCAATCTTCTGAAAATTTGGATCAAAGTTTTGAACCTTTCCTGAAACTTACGGTATGAATATTTTTAAAGGGGTGTGGCACTCATAAGCATTGCAAATCAATTATTTAATTTGTAAAATTCGTAACTTATTGATACGAACTCCAAATCACATAATTTCAGATCCGTTCGAATCGTGACGCTGAATACGACCTTTTAAAAACTGATTGGGACAAATTCTGAAGCCGTAGGAATTTTTAGATTCGCTTTGAACAAGGTGAGATCTCTAAATTGGATAATTAAATTAAATTTAATTATTTTATTGGCAGTTAAACAATTGATCGTATGTAAATATATTAGATCTGCGACGTGATAAGATTATTGATGTTGTTTTGTTTGATTTGTTGTGTTTTGTTTTTAGATATGTGGTTGTGTATATGTATCTGTATAGATCCAATAATTATCATCATGTTGTATAAAAATTGGACTAAACTGAATTTTTAATCCAATTAAAAATATTATCTTGCCTGAGAATCGAATGAGATTAGAAATTTTAAATCCATTCAAAATATCATATTGGTTGTGATTCTTTTATTGACATTATATTGTAAGAAAAAATTATCATTTGGGTACAGTTGTGGAATTAAAATAAGTTGTTCCTTCAAAGCAGATTATTAGGTTATCATGTTCATTTTATTTGTAAGTAAAAGAGCATTTTTTGTAAAGACATTTTTATTTACATTGTATGCGTAAATAAAAAAGACAAACTTGGAAAAGTCATTTTTTAATTGTAAATGAAAAGGCAAATTGGATAAAGACATTTTCATTTACATTTTAATTGTAAATAAAAAGGTAAATTGGATAAAGATATTTTCATTTACAATTTAATTGTAAATAAAAAGGAAAATTGGATAAAGACATTTTCATTTACATTTTAAATAAAAAGGCATATTTAGAATTCACATTTTTATTTGCACTTTAATTCTAAATAAAAAGGGGATATTTGAAAATCACATTTTTGTTTACATTTCATATGTAAATAAAAATCCATTTCATAAGGATTGGATTTGGTTACATTTTATACATTAGAAAAACATGAATTTAAGAATGTACATTTTTGTTTGTGATAAAAAAGAAATCATTTTTATTTGTAAATAAAAAGAAATCACTTTTGTTTATGTAAATGAAATTGAGTCACATTTTAATGTGTCATGTTTATGCATATGAAATAGAATCATATTTTAAATGTCATGTGAATGCATATGCATTATAATTACATGTCAATGTCATGTTAATTCATATGAAAAATAATTATTTTTTTATGTGTTAAGTAAATGCATTAGGAATGAATATTTATTTTAGTGGCATGTTAATTCATTAGAAACAATCATTGGAATGGTTTATATATATTATAAATACAAATTAGAAGAGAAATATTATTTACACCGTCATCTGTAAATTAGAAAATGAATATTTACACTGTCATGTGTAAATTAGAAATGAATATTTGCACCGTTATTTGTTAAATTAGAAATGAACATGATTAACACTGAAATTAAAATTACATTTTTTTTGTAATTAAAAAGATAAGATTTGTCATTGAAATTAAAATTACATTTTTTCTGTAATTAAAAAGATAAGATTTTGTCATTGAAACTAAAATTACATTTTTATATGTAATTAAAGAAGAAGAATTTGTATAGTAAATAAAATTACACCTTTTTTGTGTAATTAAAGTATTAAAATTTACATTTCAAATCAAATAGTATGAAAAATACATTTATAGAAAGATAAAATTACATTGTTATGTAATTAAAAGTGGAAACTTAGATTTTCATTAGAAGAATAAAGGAGTGATATTTGCATTTTTATGTAAATAGATTTTCAATAAAGGAAATTAGAAAGGAAAATTACATTTTTATGTAAATAAACAATGAAAAAGGAAAATTTACATTCTTATATGTACAAATAGTAAAAAGGAAAATTACATTCAAAATGTAAATTAGAATAAAAAGGACATTTTTGTTAGCAAATGAAAATTAAAATAAAAACCATAGAAATAAAGATTACATCTTTATTGACCTTTTTATATGCAATAAAAAGAAGCAGAGAATTAGAAAAGTTAATTTTTCTTAATGTAAATAAGAATTAGAAGAAAATTACATCTTTATGTAATTAAGTTAAAGAACATAAAAATTACGTTTTTAAGTAATTAAGTCAATTTCCATGTGAATTAGATTAAAAGTGAAAAAATTATATTTATCACGTAAATTAAGATATAGGAAGAAAATTAAATTTTTCTGTAATTAAGTTAAAGTTTATATTTTCATGTAATTAAGATGGAAAATTACATTTTTATGTAATGAAAAGACTAGATTTTGACATTGCAAAATTATTTAATGCAATGTAGATTATATTAAAAAGAAAGGTCACATTTTTAATGCAAATTATATTAAAAAGAAAAGTTTACATTTTTAATGCGATGAAAATAATAGAATTAAAATGTATATTTTTATCGTCATTTTAGATGCGATAGAAGAATAGTTAGTTATATTTTTACATGTAATTAGAGAAATATAGAAATTTACATTTTCCAATGTAAATAGAAAATGAAATAAAAATTTACATTTCTCAATGTTAATAAAATAGGAATAGAAATTTACATTTTTCAATGTAAATAAAAGGATTAGAAATTTATATTTTAATGAATGGATTTTCATTAGAAAGAATAATGAAACCAAATATACATTGTGTGAAATTTGAAAGATAAAAGAAAATATACATTGTTATGTTCAGGATGTGTATGTAAATAAAAATAAAAATAAGCATTATTGTGTGTCATGTTATACCTCGACATTATATATACAAATAGGGATATTCGATGTTAGCAAAATATAGTTAATGGAATGGATGACGGAATTATATATAATTATATATATATAGAAATTAAAGTCAAACGAACTGAGCATGGTAGTTCGCGTCTTGGAATCGTGTCTTTAATTGATTATACCGAAATATCCGACCGTCGGATTTTCCCAAAACTGAAACCGTTAGATTCGCCTTGGGAAGACCTTTCCAACGATATGAATTATGTTAAAATCCAACGGTTAGATTTAGAGAAATGTGTAAGACAAATTTGAGTAGAAACAGCACCAGGGTCGCCCATTGACCCGAAGCGTCGTTAAATTAAATTTAGCTACTTTTATATAAATAAAAATAGCGATAGATCGTTATTAAATACTAATAACGATATGAAATGATTTTAAAAAATATATATGCGAGGATCATTTGAAGAGTCCGAGTTCAATCTCATCTCAAATGATTATACGTTGACCTAAGTCGAAGAGTTGAAGACGGTGATTGAAGACCGGTAATTTTCGACATCGAATGGATAACGGCTACTGATGCCCTCGATTGATTTTCTACCTTGTAAGAGGTTTCAGTGGTAGTTGTCCAAACGTACTTGGAGATCTATCGGATATAGTTTCGTTCAGACCTAAAACGGGCTTATAAATGGAATGTGTGTCCGACATTGTACTCCTTTATATTGTATTTATTGATTTTTTGTCGAATGTATGAATGCTTGGTGGTGGAGAATTTATTCTCTTGCTTAACACCCTTTTGTATATTTTGGCAAAGGATTAATAATATGATATGGATTGACAGTGTGGCATACCAAGATGCAATGATCAAAGTTTCTTGTTGAAAAGAAGGCCTTGTGGTTGATGATCAAAGCACGACCTGTTTAGACGTATCTTGGTGTATTACATAACTTCACGAGCCTCACACCCCGGTTGAGTCTAAAACGGAGCAAGGGAACGTAGGGAGAGCAACACGTTTCTTTCTAGCTAGAAGTGGTGTCATGGTATGGAGCCCAGACATTTTTACTTATGTGGATGATGGAATGAGGCGCCTCGGATATTAGGTCCTACAAGACCGGGAAACGTGTGTTCAGGAATAACTAATCCACAAAATCGTATGTGCAGACCGGCCCTGCAGCTTTCCAAGGGTTCACTACGGGGGATCCTGAGACATTAGCTAGAGTGTCTCGAATCGGTAAGGAGATCGTTCCTAGCCTTGACTCATGATGGAAACTCAATTCCCAATACGACCTTACAGACTTGATTGTATTACTAGTATGGAGGCATAGTATATGGTAGCTATGCTTCCTAGGATTGATACATTTACTTTGAAATGTTTTTGAAACATATATACACTAATAATAATATCAAATTCGTTTTTATCGTACCAAGGATGTTTAATCATCATAAGGTAAAACTCTATCCTCTGGTTTGCGTTGCATTGTGTGATGGGACTTCAGCCATATGATGATTCCATTTTTCTAAAAAGCATTGCGTTATTTAACGATTTACTTTAATTTATGCACCGACAATCCAGTGGAATAAAACCCGTTCCGCGTTAGCGGCGTGGTCCTTGGTTTTGCCTTATTGCTATTAGTTATGTTAGTTAAGAATTCTCACACCAGTCCCATGACTGACCTGTTGTTTGTTTCCACCTTTGCAAACTCGGGTGCCCTCTTTTCCACACGGGCAGTCGAGTAGTTTGTCTATAGCTCCTTATCTCAAGCAGGATTCTGGATTGAAAATTAAAGCTATGTCCAGAGCATAGTTCTCTTCCGCTGCCTTAGTTAAATTATTTCCGCTGCACTGTATTGTTTTATAATTTGTTGTAATTTATCTTCCGCTGTATTTTAAATCGATGTACTCTGATATTCTGTACTCTGATGTAACATCATTATGATGTTTATAAAAGTCTGCTGTTATTGTTCTAATGTGTTGTATACCCAAAGTTAACGTATTCGGGTTTTGAACGGTCTTGGTCGATTTTGCGATTGATCGGGTCGGGCGAAATCCAGGCTGTTACACCGAATCTCCTAATCCCGCCAACTGATCATCTGGGACAAACACAAGATATGACACAGCGTGCACCAGGAAGCTTTCATCGACAACCCCTGCTTACATTTCGCCCTTAGTGCATGTCGTTACTTCCAAAGGGAAGGAGTTGGTGAAACGGCCAAAGGGAGCGGTTTCCCAAGCATTACTTTGACGAGATAAAATGGCTTCCGGATATAAACCCGATCCCCCGGATGGACATCGAAGGGGTATGGATGAAGGTGCATGCCGCTAATTACCAGGTCGATGAGTTCAGAAGGTATTTTAGGTATCTCGAAGATGATTCAAAAAAAACATGGAGATTGCAAATCTAACGCAATCAGTCAAGGACGAGCGGTTCAGTGTTCAGAGACGGGAGAAGGAATTGCGTAAGACAATCTTTTATGTTATACCCGTTTCTGCGTGTTTGAGCAACCTGTTTATATGCTAGATCTATGTTACCTAAATAGATGAACTTGATGAGAAGTATGAGAAGCTAGAGAGAGGCGCAACACACTGATAAAACTTTCAGGGATATCATGGCCTCGGTGACAACAAACAACGCAAATCTTAAGGGAGAGAACTTGGAGCTGGTGGAGGAGAATAACTACTTGGTTAAAGAGAACTGAAAGGTGTGCCAGCTTCGAAAGGACAATGTGGCCTTGGTAAAGGACAACGGAAGGCTAAAAGTTGAGAATGTCGAGACCTAAAAGCTTATGAATAAGAATGCAAAGTTGAAGAGGCTACTGGAACATGCTAAGAAGGATAGGAAAGCCGCTGAGTGTAGTAATAGGAATGTGATGAGCTTACTAGATGGAATAAGGGTTGAGCATCAGCGGAAGGTGGAAAAGCTCAAGGAAGAGATTGAGGATGCCGAGGCTAGAGCAAAGTAGTCTCTAGAGGATCCCATCTGGTGTATGTACGTTAAAGCACCGAGATTCCGCGGAATCTCATGGGTAAATGGTTGCCCCCAAGTGATGGCTCAGAAAAGGGAAAGTCTGTTGCAGTTTGAGGCTCAAAGGCTACAGGTGGAGGCCGTAAATGAATTCCCACTCATGGAAGGCCACCTAACCAAGAACGAGCGTGAGGTGTTGGCAAAATGAAGGAGACTACTACACGAAGATACTGAGAAAGCGAGGTTGGCAGAACTTGCTGCCGAGAAAGGGAAGTTTGTTCCTACAGAGAGTGTGATTGTCACTCACGAGTTCGGGGAGGGGAGTTCTCACCAGCAGCAAGTTACATCATCCGTCACTACTAGTGGTCCCATGGTCCTAACTCTTACTACAACCGAGTATCACCCTGACTATCCTTCATTGGGGCTGGAGGGCTCCTCTCTGACTACAACTGTGAGCACCTTGCCTATTGTTCCCGCGCCACATGCTTTGGAGGTAAAGTTTCATTATCATGAATGCCTGAGAAGGGTATAAGCACTAAATTAAATGAGGCTAAGTAGACTTCTTCCTTCTTGTGCAGCCCCTTTCAGAGCGGAGATGACAATAGGCTTTGTCCCGACACTTCCCCGATTACCTAATAGACTGGGACTGCAAGGGACACTGTTCGGAGAGGGAGGCGAACTAATGGATACTTTCTCAAATGTGGACCTAAATGCTAGTACTTATAAGGATTTTCTCTTTGACAAAAGAAATAATGGGCGGCCAAGGGATCCATGTGACAGGCTCGGTAGATGCAAGTGTGTAGAAAATGTATGATTTGGTGCAATCGCAGAAAGCGCAGCTGATCGCCAAGGAAAGAAAGAGAAAGAGACAAGGCATACTAATGAGGCTACTCTACATGTGGCTCAGGTGAAGGCTAGGAAGGATGCTGAGGAGAAGGCCAGTGCCGAGATAGCGAGAAAGAAAGTCGTCGATGAGTCAGAGAAGAAGAGGGCCAATGATGAGGCCAAGAAGAAACAAGCTGACGAGCACGCCAAGAGAAGGGGTAAAGAAGCATATAAGAAACTAAAGGTGGACGCGGCTATGAAATTTAAGTCCAGAAAGCTGGCCGAACAAAAGGTTGCAGAGGATGCCAAGAATAAGGGTGATCAAAAGGATGAGAAGGCAAAGAGGATATGGGAGAAGGAAGGAACCGAGGTCGTGATAGCTCTCCCCACAGGTGTTGCTCTAAAACTGCTGCAAGCTATCCTACCTGGGGACATTACAGAGAAAACAAGCAGCGAGAACGACGATGGGAAACACAAATCAGTATCCTTCGAGTCCATCTACCTGACCAAGAGTAAAGGAGGAAGTGGCGGGGGAAACTCTGGGAGGAAGACGACGAAGATTAGTGACGACATACCCAGTGTTGAATCTGTCAAGAAGAGGAGGAAGAAGAAGGATGAAACGCCACAGTGATTGTTATAGGCATCATTGATATTTTGGTTATGTAGGACGATATTATATATGAGTACGGTGCTCGCTTTTGGAGGTATGATGTTGTTTTCTTGTATGCCATATCATTAGAAAGACAGACAGATATATGTAGTTTGCTTTTGGGTTGTGAATGAGAATGCTGGTTGACTTTTCTTATATTTCGTTACACTTAGGTAAACATAATCTGGGATGTCACTCTTAGCATTCCAAGTCGCACGAAGGTTGTAAGTGCCGACTACGCTCTCGGGGTTTTCCCTTGGTCAGGAGTTTTGTGTCGTGCGGAGTTCGGGTTTGGTCTCTCCTCTCGGCACCTCCCTGGGGTCATTGGTCCTTAGTCATATGAAGGCACAGAAGTCATTGATTCTTCGTTTTGATTCTCCCGTTGCTTCGTTCGGGTTAGAGTTCGAGCGGATCGTTGACTCGCCAATTGTTGCCCGAATCTAGACCCTTCGGGTTGGATGGAGCTGAATGAACGGTCGACGTCACATTCTTTCGGTTAATGGGATGCCCCCATATCTGGATACTCGGGAACATGGTTGGACACTCAAGTGAATGAGCATCCCGAGTTGTTTATACTTGACCTCGTCGTTGGTTCGAGACTCGAGTCAGAGTTTCTTATACTCGGTCCTTTCGTTGGTACGAGATTCGAATCAGGGGACCAATTCCCGGCTTCAGGGTGTCGATCTAGTGTTGTGCGCTCATGTGTGCAAGTTCATTGTAATAGTTTTTCAAACATATATTACGCATCAAGTAAACACATCTAGAACAAAGAGTACTGAAAACTATCTTTACTGGTAACTTTGGCGGCTATGGCCTTTTCTTTATAATACCTTGAATTTGAGGAAAACAAAACATTGTTGGAAAGCAAGAAATATTTACAGTAAGCTATGTGAAGTGGCGACGGAGATGTTCACTATTCCAGGATCTTGGGAGTTCAGCACCATCAACAGTCGTTAGCTTGAACGTTCCATCTCCAAACCTCCATTCTATAGCGTGCGGACCTTCTCAACGAGGACTAAAACCGGTTGGTGCGGGATGAAAAGTCGTGTGACTAAGTGTAGGATCTTTATATATGGAATAAAGCGGAATTGACTATGATATAGTAACTTGTCTGATATAAAAGTTATGCAAGTAAAACTAAACAATATAGAATACCACAAATAAGTAAAAGCATTAAGTAAAGTGACACTAGGAATTTTATACTGGTTTTGACTTCCCGTCCTACGTCCAGTCCCAGACTCCTTCTGGAATTCACTATCAACAACCTCTCTCCACCCGGAGGAACAGGTTCACGACAATCCGAGCCCCCAACAAGGATTTTCCTACCTGAGCACCGACACAGGACCTTTACAAATTACAAGAGTTTGACTTCTACTTGTGTTCTTGAAACATTGAATAGCCAATGATTGAGTACACCCTTTCTATAATCTTGTCCTCAATTATATATCGTGTATGTGAAAATTGAAGGAAGTATATTACTTATTGAACCAAGAGATATGAAATAATTCCAATGATTCAACAAGTAACTTCAATATAGGAGAGCATTTAAGAATGCAAGAGTTTAGAAATGTAGATCAAAAAGTAGATTAGATTTAGAAAGAATTGGTAATTTGAAAACTAAGTTTATAATGTATATATAATAGTTGAAAGGCAGTGATCCTTCATGAAGAGTTTAATCAAAGAGATGCACCCATTTCATTTCAAAAATGAAGAGAAACGCCTTCATGAAGAATGATGTCTCTTCATAAAAATGACTGTTGTTTCGAATCTGTCAACTGGTCTGTAAATCACCAATCAACTGGTTGAAAATTCTGAAATTTGTATATATTTAAAATTTGTAGAAACTAGGTGTTACTGGGCAAAAATATGCTCGACCAGTCGACTAGTTCAACAGTCACCAATCGAATGGTTAAGTATATTTTGTCCAGTAATGACTGTTTTCATCCATTTGTTTATATATACTTTTTTGAAATACATGCGTATGTGTTATATAATGAGGATAGATTTTAACATTGATGTAACATGACTAAACACATATATATAAACTAACTCTTTGATTTGATTTTCCATTTCATTATTGTCTTGAATCAAAAATCCTGTGAATTAATATGGAAAAGATACGTTTCAGGACGAGGTCGCCGATGTCAAGGTCCTTTGGATAGACTCTAGAGTTGAAATACCAGGCGACCTGTTGATGTTGTGCAGCAGCTCTGAGTTCACCTTCGTCTCTTTTCTCTTCAAGTAAATCAAGCGACTCGAGGAGAAGGTCTTGATTGGTCTTTGGATCGTAGTAAGTGACTCGATGAGTGGAGTTTGAGATCAATGGAAATTATGGCTTCAGATCCATAGGCAAGAGGGAAGGGAATATGGCCAGTCGCTGACTTATTGATGGTCTGGTAGGCCCGTAGGGCAAGATGGAGCTCATCTACCCATAAGCCTCCAGCTTTTTCAATAAGCTACTTGATGATGTATTTTATCACTTTGTTGATAGCCTCAACTTGCCCATTGGCTTAAGGGTGTGCAACTGCCAAGAATCTTTTATCGATGTTGTGTCATTATTAGAATGTCTTGAACTCAACGCTCTCGAATTGGGTCCTGTTGTCGGAAATGATAGCTTGAGGGACTCCATATCGAGTGATGATGTTGCGGACAACAAAGTTGATCTCCTCCTTGGTAGTGATTTCAGTGAGAGATTCTGCTTCTGCCGATTTGGTGAATTAATCGACTACGACAATATCATAGCATGCACCGCCTCTGGCTATCAGAAAATTTCTGATGATATCTATCCCCACACGGAAAATGGCTAAGGGCTGACCATTTGTGTCAGCTCAGTAGGCGGAGCTCTTGGAATCATGGAAAATCTATGGGATTTATCGCACTTGCGGGGATAGTAAGTGGCATCTTGGTTGAGTGTGGTCTAGAAGTAACCATATCTAAGGTTCTTCCTTGCTAGAGTTATCCCTCCATTGTGGTCACCGCACTCGCCTTTGTGCACGTCTGACATCAATGTCGTAAGTATTTCTAAATCACTTCGACTGGGCTATCCCCAAGATTTGCGCATCCCAGAAGCTTTCCATCTTGGCTAGTGAATCAGCTTTCTCGTTCTATCCTCAAGGGATGTGCGTAATGATGTAGTGGTTGAAGTTGGTGAGGAGTTCGTGGACCCGAGCGAGGTAGGGGGAAAGTTGTGCCCTCTGGCCTGATATTCACAATACACCCGTCGTATGATGAGTTGTGAGTCAGAGTAAATATGGATACCCTTGATGTTAAGTTCGACTGCAATTCTAAGTCCAGCAATCAAGGCTTCATATTCTGCATCGTTATTGGTAGCAGGAAAGTTGAGTTTTAATGCGTAACAGATCAAGCGTTCCCCAGGAGTAACAAGTACGATTCTAGTGCCAGAACACTGACTGTTAAGGGATCCATCAACAAATAGTTTGCATTAAATGTCTGTAGTTTCCCCGTCTTCTGGTGGAGGTTCTTCAGGAATTGTGAACTTCACTATGAAATCTGCGAGGGCTTGTCCGAGGATGGCTCAACAAGAATGAATGTGATCTCGAACTGGCTTAACTCTATGTTCCACTTTAGAAAAGTTTCCCAGATGCCTCAGGTTGTCGCAGGACCTGTCGTAGCAGCTGGTAAGTGTAATAACCCGGAAAATCTGAGCCAGTTTAAAATTTTTATTTTGGCAATTTTAGCGAATTTTGAATATTTAAAATAGATTATTTCAAACAATATCGACGATAAATTTATTTTGAATATAATTCGAACGTATATAATTATATACGTCGTCGTTAGAATATAAATAATTATATATAATTATAAAAGGAATTGAAAATGGCGCGGTAGTTCGATAATTCGATTTCAAACTTCAATTGAATGTACCGGGTGCAAAACAATCCGGATTTTAGTGAAACCAAAAATAATAGGATCTAATTGATAATATCTTTCCAACAAATCCGAAAAATCGAAATTTCATAGCGGGAATCAAAAGATATATCCAGTTGAAAATTCTGAATAGTCGCTATGGAATTCAGGCCCTTAAAAATTGAAATTTTGCAAGCGACCTCGGATTTCGACGAAACCAGTTTTGTTGGGTCCGTGATGTCAAATTATTGCTAGATTCCAAATTTCATAATTTTTCGAATCAATATGTGAGCGTGGCAAAGGAAAACGCGGTTGACCAGTTTCAGTTGATTTTAATCGACTGGAAATTGGCCATTTTTCTAATGGTCTCGGAATTCGACGAAACTAGTTTTGTTAGGACCGTATCGTCAATACGAAGCTAGAAAATATTTTTCTGGAATTTTTCGAGTTAGTATGTGACCCCGGTAATTTGAAATGTACGTTTAAAATTCAATATAGCAATTTAAATGTAAATTTAACGGAAACTGATTGTAACGATCAAATCAGCCTGCGATACATATCCCATTGTGTACGGAATGGGGGTAAAATGCTATGGACGACAGGCGGTGGGCCTCGTTTAGAGGTCGTATGTAAAAGTCAACTTTTTGCAAAATAAAATAATTAAATAATAAATTAAAAACTTCTCCCTCTCCTAACCCCCTTTAAACCCGTTGGCCCCTCTCTTCTTCAAAATCATTTTTCAGAAAGAAAAAAAAATAAGAAAGGAGGGCGCGATCGATGCCGCCGCCCCCCGATGAACCGCCGCCGCCAGAGGTGGCGCAGCCCCTCCCTGCGCCATCCTCCTCCCTTCTTCTTCCTCCTCCTCCCCTTCTCTTCCTCGACTGCGACGCCCGAAGACCCCCCCCTCCTGCGCGCAACCTCGTCGCCACCTTCCCTTCCTCCTCCCACGACCATCGCACTTCCCCCCAGGCCGTCAATCGCCCCACCGTACCCCCCGACCTTCAGACTCCACCCCGACGCCCAGAAAACCTAGAAGATGCGCCGCCACCACTGCTTTGGGTACACCACTGCCTGAGACAGCCTTCGCCCCCTCGATCCGTGCTGCTCAGCAGTTTCCCCCTCTCCAGTACACGAAAAACAGTGAGTTTTTATATACATTAACTTTGTTTTCAGTTTTGAATCTAAATACCACTATTAAAACATGATCTTTAATATATATATGTGGCATAAGGGAAATACATGATTTTTAGAGGATAAAAATTTGATTTTTCATTGCTTAAAAATATGATTTTTATATTTTTAAAGAATTAAAAATATGATTTTTATATTTTTAAAGAATTAAAAATATGATTTTTATATTTTTAAAGTATTAAAAATATAATCTTTACTATATAGAAGTGGTAGAAATATGATTTTTGTTTATGTAGAGAATTAAAAATATAATTTTTACATGATAGGAATATTAGGAATATCATCTTTATATGTGTAGAAAAATAAAAATGTGATTTTTATAATGATATTTTTATAAAGGCGAAATCTATATTTTTGAAAAGGCGAAATCTATATTTTTGAAATGGAATTTTTATCTGTATAGTAGCAATGTAAAAATAGAATTTTTTATCCATATAGCGTGATAGTAAAAATTTGATTTTTATATATTGAATAGCAAAGTAAAAATTCAATTTTTATATATTGAATAGCAAAGTAAAAATTCGATTTTTATATATTGAATAGCAAAGTAAAAATTCGATTTTTATATATTTAATAGCAAAGTAAAAATTCGATTTTTATATATTGAATAGCGAAGTAAAAATTCGATTTTTACATATGTAGTGACTACAGGCGACGAAAGTGATAAAAGGCGAGAACGATGAAGATTTCTATAGAAGAAGAGTCAAGGAGTTGGGATAGCTATTAGTGAGAATTTCTCACCTTTCAATTTCTTTTCTAGATATATATAAATATACTAGGATGCAGACGGTGTTTAGTAGCACCCGACACAATCGTCCACAGACCATGGACTTGTTTGTTTGATTGCAAAAATTAGTTAGATTATTTGATTGAAATTGAATTGTTTGGTGAAATGAATGGATTTGATTGATGTGTGAATGGCGTGGGCCTTCACTAGACCGGGGATAAGGCTAGGCCTCGTCCCGTTTTTAGTATCGTGCCATTATGCCGCCGAAATTTTCTAAAATATGTTAGAAAAATAAAAATATCATTTTTATTGTGTAAACGAACTGAATAGAAATCCATGTGTTGAAATAAAATATTTCATCGTTAAAAATATAATTTTTAACGTGAATGTGGATAAAATAAAATATTCATTTACAAACCGGACGGTTTGTTTATGTACACTTATTTGAAGGACATTGATTGGGACGATAAATTTTACTCATCTCCCAACTGCACAAATAAAAATATGTGTTTGATTGTTTGAAACCCCACACGGGTGTTGGGATGAAATTTGAAGTTCACTCATCCTGATTGATTAAATATGTCGATCGATTGATTGACAGGCTGTTATAAGCGTTAGATATCTATATTTGATGCTTATACAGTGTAGTGCACTTTGGTTGATGGTTGATTATATTTTTCAATGCTATTATATACGTGTGATGTATGAAAATCCATATAATTAACATTATATGGTGATTGATTGGGCCTCATTCCCATTTAGATAATAAAGAACAATATAAAATAAAGGTTCATGTGTTGACTGTACTCATCCGTTGAGATTGGTCATATGTTGAACGAAATATTTTAATAATAAAATTTACATCTTTATCGATATAAAATAAAGGTTCATGTGTTGACTGTACTCATCCGTTGAGATTAGTCATGTGTTGAACGAAATCTTTTAACAATAAAATTTATATCTTTATCATATATAGAATTAGAAATCAACTGGAAAATAGATGAGATGAGTGGTCTCCTGGATATTAATCTGATGTTGGTTTCGGCCTTTGGGGTTAATATTCAGGAAATCGTTCTCTCACTAAATTACGGTTGGAGTCTGATTCAATATCAAACTATAGATACCTTAATTTTTATAAAATATATTAAATAACAAAAATAGTCACACGTGGACAGTACTCATTCGTTGAGATTAGTCGTGTGTTGACAAAAATAAATATTCATTTGTTGAATAGAATATTTGAAAATAGAAATATATGAAGCCGTGTTGGTTAGATTGACGCCATTTTGACGTGAACGATATTTATATCGATTTTATTCGATTTCGAAATGAATTGAATATAAAACGATTTCGAAATGAATTGAATATAAAACGATTTCGAAATGAATTGAATATAAAACGACCTCGAAATGAATTGAATATATAATGAATTTGATTCGAATAGAAAACCAATTTGGATTGAATCGAATAGAAAATGAATTGAATATATAATGAATTTGATTCGAATAGAAAACCAAATTGGATTGAATCGAATAGAAAATGAATTGAATATATAATGAATTTGATTCGAATAAAAAACCAATTTGGATTGAATCGAATAGAAAATGAATTGAATATATAATGAATTTGATTCGAATAGAAAACCAATTTGGATTGAATCGAATTGAAAACGAATTTGAATCGAATTGAAAACGAATTTGATTTGAATCGAATTGAAAACGAATTCGAATTGAATTGAAAACGAATTGAAATGAATTCAAATTGAATTGAAGTTTGAATTGAATAAACATGAATTTTAAAACGAATCTTTAAAGAAGAATTCAATTTTGCTTTGAATTGAAATGGAAGTTGAAAATATTTTTGAAACGAATTCAAAACTATTTATATAATTCGTTTTTAAGTAGTAATCGACGAAATATATATACTATATATATTATATATATAATATAATGGCCTGAATAGAACGCGCCGCGCCGCGGTAGTTCGTGAATTTCGACCATTTATTTCAAACGGACATTACGGGAGATCCGACCGTCGGATTCTCCTAAAACCGAAACCGTTGGGTTCGTATCGAAAAGTGCTTTCTAGCGAATATTTGAAATTCAAAATCTAACGGTTGGATTTGGAGATACGTCCAAATCAAATTTGAAAAAGGTCGCTGTAAGTGCAGTTCGATGGCCGTTGATGGAAATCGAGTGTACAGGCCTTAATAAAATTATTAAAAATATCAATAATTTGTGTGAAATCATAAGAAATGATTTGAGAAAAATTGGGGTGAAAAACTCCATATTTGAAAAGATAAAAATGGATTTTTATCGAAATGAACTAGTTTTGAACTAAATTTAAAACCCGATTTTTATTTTTAAATAAATAAATTAGATTTAAAAAGGGGTTTTAAATAATCGAAATTGCTAATATATTTGATTGGATTTGAAATGGGTTTAAATAAAATGTGATTTGGGTTTGTCGTGAACTGTGTTTTAAATAACACCTAGTTCTTTAACCCAGTAAAAGGAGTTTTAATGAATCTGCAATTAGATTGAAATGTGAATTGATAATTCAAATTATCAAATTTAGAAAATGAGCGAGAATGGAGTATCACCAGTTTTTGCTCCAAAGCGATAGTTAAATCTTTGATTAGATTTGAACGTGAAATGGTAATTAGTTTTACCGACAACACTGTGGTGTTAGATATGGAGTATCACCAGTTTTGCTTCATGGGATGAATAGGTTGGGATTGGGAAATAAAATAAATAATTACTTCGGTGTGGTTCGCTAATCTCGACTAGATGGAAAACCATAATTTGGTTTGATAGATCATCCAAAGGAAGATTAAAGGGTAAATTCTAAAGAATTTATCTTGGATAAAATTAATGGGAACCTTTCCCTAAAAATGTGATTTTGTGAATAAAAGAATATTCTAAATTGGAATGAGGCGTATGTTGTGTTTGTGTAACATTTGTTTTAATATACGCGGGTTGTTCGGAAAGTCCGGGTTTATACCCATTCTGAATAACCGATTCGACGATATGTCGAAGATGAAGACGGTGGTTGAAGACCGGAAGTCTTCACATCGTTTGGATAATTACTGACGATCCTGATTGGGCGGTACACCCAAGACGATGGAAATAGTTGGTGGTCGTCCAGACGTACCTGGAGATGGATGGATATGCGAGGAAAGTGCCTCCGGTTTCGTTCAGACCCAGAACGGACTTGTAAATGGATTGTGTGTCTGACACTGGATTTTATTCTGTGTTGATTGATTTCTATTAAATATACATCTGTTTGGCGGCGGAGAATTTATTCTTTTGCTTAACGCCCTTCTCTGAGACGTACGAGCTCAGAGGTTGTATATCGATGGACATCAGTCGCATGGCATGAATTGCCTGTGTGGCACGCTAAGATGCAATGATCAAGGCTTCTGTTGAAAAGCAAAGTCTTGTGGTTGCTGATCAAAGCACGACCTTTGTGGCGTAGCTTTGTGTATATCGTGAATTCGCGAGCCTCACGCCTCGGTATGAGTCAAAAACGGGATACAGACTGCAGGGAGAGCACGACGTTTCTTTCTAGCTTTGGTGGTGTCAGTGACTTACCAGCCCTGACATTTATATACTTTTCACCTTTGTGGTTGTTGGATGAGGCGCCTCGATTATAGGTCTGTAAGGACCGGGAAACGTGTGTTCAGGAATAACTAATCCTCTAACGTAAGTGAGGACCGGCCCTGAAGATCCAGGGGTTGTCCAGAGTGCGTGGCCCTGGGACATTTGCTAGAGTGTCTCGAACGCGGAGAGGAGCTTGCCCCTTGCCTCGATTCATGATGGAAATCCAATTTCCAATACGTGTATTTCGGCTTTAATTGTAGAACTAGTAATGGCGACATAGTGGTATGGGGCACTCATGCCGTCTATGATTTATATTTATGATTGAAATGTTTTGACGCTATACACTTATTATAGTATGAAATGATTTGTTTTAAACGTACCAAGCATGTTTGGCTGTTATAAGGTAAAACCCTATCCTCCGGCTTGCGTTGCATTGTGTGATGGGACCTGGGTCTTATAATAGCTTCATTTTTCGAAAAAGCATTGCGTTGATTATTCTATGCACTGGTATTCTTGGGAGGAAACCCGTTCCGTGTTATACGGCGTGGTCCCTTGAATTACTCTGTTTTAAAGTAAAGTTTTAAATAACTGTTTTAGTTCTCACACCAGTCACATGACTGACCTGGAGTTTATTGTTTTAACCTAAACTCTGGGTGCCCCTATTTTCCGCACGGGCAGCTAGTAGTTTCGGTTTTGCAGATCTATATTCACAGGATCCTGGTTTACAGTTGGAATGATATCCGGAAAGCTCTATATTCGTATATCACCTTCAGTTGTGCTTTGTATTATTTTCCGCTGCTATGTAATTTAATGTAATCTCTAATATTTATCGAATGTAATTTATTCATTTATACTCTGTATATTCTTGTATCTGATGGAATTGTTGTAATAACAATGAAATGTTCTTCCATCTGCGTTCTATTTTGTCGTGTTCTCAACGCTATCCGCGCTTTTCTTCACGGGGATGTTCGGGTCGTGTCAGTTTGGTATCAGAGCTTTGGTTTACAGAGCTCGAGAACAAGACACATTAGAACCATACGAAAGGATTCATCAGATATTGGATTAGCAATATCCAATTAGAATGACTCGTTAGAGATAGGATCAGTAGTATCCTAGAATGAGTGTGATGAGTATATCATTCAAATGAAAACAATTTTGTTTTGAAAATTTAAATCGTTTTATACGTATTTGAATATTTATTTATTTTGAATTTGGACAATCCAATATATAAAGGTTTTGCATATACGCGTCATGAACGTATATTCGAAGTTTTAATATATTGGATATGGAATCACATTCTAATCGCCCGGAGATGGTACTGATGATTGTCATGACATCATCAGTATTTATGTTCGTGTTTCGAAGGTGTGATATCTATATATTTCCATTAGACTGGTGTGAGAACCAAAATATAGCTAGAACACATTGTTGTGAATTGGCATCAAAAACATGATCTTTTGTATATGTATCAAAATTATGAATTTGAAACTCTAATTCACTAATTGATTGATGTTTGTGTTGTTTGTTTATTTGTTTGATAATTTTGAACCATTATGCCTAATTAAACCAAATATTGAACTGTATTGAAAATTGGTCGCATTTGCTTGCATATACAAATACTTACATTGAACAGGTCATAGCAAGGAGGCTAGAGCAGAGAATAAAATTTGTTTGCCCGACAAATAGGTACATGTTTACTATATAATTTACTGTTTTGTTTGGGTGATGATGATTTTATGAGCCTATTGGCTAGCCGCTTGGCTTTTTCTTTTTCTTTTTGAGATCAGAAGGCCTATATGGCAATTTCGGGATTTTCCCGTGGCTCCCGGTGCAGGGGAGGTTATGGCGAAATTTTTCGAAAATTTAGGGTGTTAGCCAAATTTTTGAAAATTTGAAAATTCTCAGAAACTGAAAAGTTGGAGAATGGAAGCCAGATCGAACGTAGAGTTGAATAATCAAACCACTTTCGACTTTGTTCCTTTTCGGGGACGAAAAGTTTTAAGTGGGGGAGATTGTAATAACCCGGAAAATCTGAGCCAGTTTAAAATTTTTATTTTGGCAATTTTAGCGAATTTTGAATATTTAAAATAGATTATTTCAAACAATATCGACGATAAATTTATTTTGAATATAATTCGAACGTATATAATTATATACGTCGTCGTTAGAATATAAATAATTATATATAATTATAAAAGGAATTGAAAATGGCGCGGTAGTTCGATAATTCGATTTCAAACTTCAATTGAATGTACCGGGTGCAAAACAATCCGGATTTTAGTGAAACCAAAAATAATAGGATCTAATTGATAATATCTTTCCAACGAATCCGAAAAATCGAAATTTCATAGCGGGAATCAAAAGATATATCCAGTTGAAAATTCTGAATAGTCGCTATGGAATTCAGGCCCTTAAAAATTGAAATTTTGCAAGCTACCTCGGATTTCGACGAAACCAGTTTTGTTGGGTCCGTGATGTCAAATTATTGCTAGATTCCAAATTTCATAATTTTTCGAATCAATATGTGAGCGTGGCAAAGGAAAACGCGTTTGACCAGTTTCAGTTGATTTTAATCGACTGGAAATTGGCCATTTTTCTAACGGTCTCGGAATTCGACGAAACTAGTTTTGTTAGGACCGTATCGTCAATACGAAGCTAGAAAATATTTTTCTGGAATTTTTCGAGTTAGTATGTGACCCCGGTAATTTGAAATGTACGTTTAAAATTCAATATAGCGATTTAAATGTAAATTTAACGGAAACTGATTGTAACGATCAAATCAGCCTGCGATACATATCCCATTGTGTACGGAATGGGGGTAAAATGCTATGGACGACAGGCGGTGGGCCTCGTTTAGAGGTCGTATGTAAAAGTCAACTTTTTGCAAAATAAAATAATTAAATAATAAATTAAAAACTTCTCTCTCTTCTAACCCCCTTTAAACCCGTTGGCCCCTCTCTTCTTCAAAATCATTTTTCAGAAAGAGAAAAAAAAAATACGAAAGGGGGGCGCGATCGATGCCGCCTCCCCCCGATGAACCGCCGCCGCCAGAGGTGGCGCAGCCCCTCCCTGCGCCGTCCTCCTCCCTTCTTCTTCCTCCTCCTCCCCTTCTCTTCCTCGACTGCGATGCCCGAAGACCCCCCCCCCTCCTGCGCGCAACCTCGTCGCCACCTTCCCCTCATCCTCCCACGACCATCGCACTTCCCCTCAGGCCGTCAGTCGCCCCACCGTACCCCCCGACCTTCAGACTCCACCCCGACGCCCAGAAACCCTAGAAGATGCACCGCCACCACTGCTTTGGGTTCACCACTGCCTGAGACAGCCTTCGCCCCCTCGATCCGTGCTACTCAGCAGTTTCCCCCTCTCTAGTACACGAAAAACAGTGAGTTTTTATATACATTAACTTTGTTTTCAGTTTTGAATCTAAATACCACTATTAAAACATGATCTTTAATATATATATGTGGCATAAGGGAAAGACATGATTTTTAGAGGATAAAAATTTGATTTTTCATTGCTTAAAAATATGATTTTTATATTTTTAAAGAATTAAAAATATGATTTTTATATTTTTAAATTATTAAAAATATAATCTTTACTATATAGAAGTGGTAGAAATATGATTTTTGTTTATGTAGAGAATTAAAAATATAATTTTTACATGATAGGAATATTAGGAATATCATCTTTATATGTGTAGAAAAATAAAAATGTGATTTTTATAATGATATTTTTATAAAGGCGAAATTTATATTTTTGAAAAGGCGAAATCTATATTTTTGAAATGGAATTTTTATCTGTATAGTAGCAATGTAAAAATAGAATTTTTTATCCATATAGCGTGATAGTAAAAATTCGATTTTTATATATTGAATAGCAAAGTAAAAATTCGATTTTTATATATTGAATAGCAAAGTAAAAATTCGATTTTTATATATTGAATAGCAAAGTAAAAATTCGATTTTTATATATTTAATAGCAAAGTAAAAATTTGATTTTTATATATTGAATAGCGAAGTAAAAATTCGATTTTTACATATGTAGTGACTACAGGCGACGAAAGTGATAAAAGGCGAGAACGATGAAGATTTCTATAGAAGAAGAGTCAAGGAGTTAGGATAGCTATCAGTGAGAATTTCTCACCTTTCAATTTCTTTTCTAGATATATATAAATATACTAGGATGCAGACGGTGTTTAGTAGCACCCGACACAATCGTCCACAGACCATGGACTTGTTTGTTTGATTGCAAAAATTAGTTAGATTATTTGATTGAAATTGAATTGTTTGGTGAAATGAATGGATTTGATTGATGTGTGAATGGCGTGGGCCTTCACTAGACCGGGGATAAGGCTAGGCCTCGTCCCGTTTTTAGTATCGTGCCGTTATACCGCCGAAATTTTCTAAAATATGTTAGAAAAATAAAAATATCATTTTTATTGTGTAAACGAACTGAATAGAAATCCATGTGTTGAAATAAAATATTTTATCGTTAAAAATATAATTTTTAACGTGAATGTGGATAAAATAAAATATTCATTTACAAACCGGACGGTTTGTTTATGTACACTTATTTGAAGGACATTGATTGGGACGATAAATTTTACTCATCTCCCAACTGCACAAATAAAAATATGTGTTTGATTGTTTGAAACCCCACACGGGTGTTGGGATGAAATTTGAAGTTCACTCATCCTGATTGATTAAATATGTCGATCGATTGATTGACAGGCTGTTATAAACGTTAGATATCTATATTTGATGCTTATACAGTGTAGTGCACTTTGGTTGATGGTTGATTATATTTTTCAATGCTATTATATACGTGTGATGTATGAAAATCCATATAATTAACATTATATGGTGATTGATTGGGACTCATTCCCATTTAGATAATAAAGAACAATATAAAATAAAGGTTCATGTGTTGACTGTACTCATCCGTTGAGATTGGTCATGTGTTGAACGAAATATTTTAATAATAAAATTTACATCTTTATCGATATAAAATAAAGGTTCATGTGTTGACTGTACTCATCCGTTGAGATTAGTCATGTGTTGAACGAAATCTTTTAACAATAAAATTTATATCTTTATCATATATAGAATTAGAAATCAACTGGAAAATAGATGAGATGAGTGGTCTCCTGGATATTAATCTGATGTTGGTTTCGGCCTTCGGGGTTAATATTCAGGAAATCGTTCTCTCACTAAATTACGGTTGGAGTCTGATTCAATATCAAACGATGGATACCTTAATTTTTATAAAATATATTAAATAACAAAAATAGTCACACGTGGACAGTACTCATTCGTTGAGATTAGTCGTGTGTTGACAAAAATAAATATTCATTTGTTGAATAGAATATTTGAAAATAGAAATATATGAAGCCGTGTTGGTTAGATTGACGCCATTTTGACGTGAACGATATTTATATCGATTTTATTCGATTTCGAAATGAATTGAATATAAAACGATTTCGAAATGAATTGAATATAAAACGATTTCGAAATGAATTGAATATAAAACGATTTCGAAATGAATTGAATATAAAACGACTTCGAAATGAATTGAATATATAATGAATTTGATTCGAATAGAAAACCAATTTGGATTGAATCGAATAGAAAATGAATTGAATATATAATGAATTTGATTCGAATAGAAAACCAATTTGGATTGAATCGAATAGAAAATGAATTGAATATATAATGAATTTGATTCGAATAGAAACCAATTTGGATTGAATCGAATAGAAAATGAATTGAATATATAATGAATTTGATTCGAATAGAAAACCAATTTGGATTGAATCGAATTGAAAACGAATTTGAATCGAATTGAAAACGAATTTGATTTGAATCGAATTGAAAACGAATTCGAATTGAATTGAAAACGAATTGAAATGAATTCAAATTGAATTGAAGTTTGAATTGAATAAACATGAATTTTAAAACGAATCTATAAAGAAGAATTCAATTTTGCTTTGAATTGAAATGGAAGTTGAAAATATTTTTGAAACGAATTCAAAACTATTTATATAATTCGTTTTTAAGTAGTAATCGACGAAATATATATATTATATATATTATATATATAATATAATGGCCTGAATAGAACACGCCGCGCCGCGGCAGTTCGTGAATTTCGACCATTTATTTCAAACGGACATTACGGGAGATCCGACCGTCGGATTCTCCTAAAACCGGAACCGTTGGGTTCGTATCGAAGAGAGCTTTCTAACGAATATTTGAAATTCAAAATCTAACGGTTGGATTTGGAGATACGTCCAAATCAAATTTGAAAAAGGTCGCTGTAAGTGCAGTTCGATGGCCGTTGATGGAAATCGAGTGTACGGGCCTTAATAAAATTATTAAAAATATCAATAATTTGTGTATAATCATAAGAAATGATTTGAGAAAAATTGGGGTGAAAAACTCCATATTTGAAAAGATAAAATGGATTTTTATCGAAATGAACTAGTTTTGAACTAAATTTAAAACCCGATTTTTATTTTTAAATAAATAAATTAGATTTAAAAAGGGGTTTTAAATAATCGGAATTGCTAATATATTTGATTGGATTTGAAATGGGTTTAAATAAAATGTGATTTGGGTTTGTCGTGAACTGTGTTTTAAATAACACCTAGTTCTTTAACCCAGTAAAAGGAGTTTTAATGAATCTGCAATTAGATTGAAATGTGAATTGATAATTCAAATTATCAAATTTAGAAAATGAGCGAGAATGGAGTATCACTCGTTTTTGCTCCAAAGCGATAGTTAAATCTTTGATTAGATTTGAACGTGAAATGGTAATTAGTTTTACCGACAACACTGTGGTGTTAGATATGGAGTATCACCAGTTTTGCTTCATGGGATGAATAGGTTGGGATTGGGAAATAAAATAAATAATTACTTCGGTGTGGTTCGCTAATCTCGACTAGATGGAAAACCATAATTTGGTTTGATAGATCATCCAAAGGAAGATTAAAGGGTAAATTCTAAAGAATTTATCTTGGATAAAATTAATGGGAACCTTTCCCTAAAAATGTGATTTTGTGAATAAAAGAATATTCTGAATTGGAATGAGGCGTATGTTGTGTTTGTGTAACATTTGTTTTAATATACGCGGGTTGTTCGGAAAGTCCGGGTTTATACCCATTCTGAATAACCGATTCGACGATATGTCGAAGATGAAGACGGTGGTTGAAGACCGGAAGTCTTCACATCGTTTGGATAATTACTGACGATCCTGATTGGGCTGTACACCCAAGAGGATGGAAATAGTTGGTGGTCGTCCAGACATACCTGGAGATGGATGGATATGCGAGGAAAGTGCCTCCGGTTTCGTTCAGACCCAGAACGGACTTGTAAATGGATTGTGTGTCTGACACTGGATTTTATTCTGTGTTGATTGATTTCTATTAAATATACATCTGTTTGGCGGCGGAGAATTTATTCTTTTGCTTAACACCCTTCTCTGAGACGTACGAGCTCAGAGGTTGTATATCGATGGACATCAGTCGCATGGCATGAATTGCCTGTGTGGCACGCTAAGATGTAATGATCAAGGCTTCTGTTGAAAAGCAAAGTCTTGTGGTTGATGATCAAAGCACGACCTTTGTGGTGTAGCTTTGTGTATATCGTGAATTCGCGAGCCTCACACCTCGGTATGAGTCAAAAACGGGATACGGACTGCAGGGAGAGCACGACGTTTCTTTCTAGCTTTGGTGGTATCAGTGACTTACCAGCCCTGACATTTATATACTTTTCACCTTTGTGGTTGTTGGATGAGGCGCCTCGATTATAGGTCTGTAAGGACCGGGAAACGTGTGTTCAGGAATAACTAATCCTCTAACGTAAGTGAGGACCGACCCTGAAGATCCAGGGGTTGCCCAGAGTGCGTGGCCCTGGGACATTTGCTAGAGTGTCTCGAACGCGGAGAGGAGCTTGCCCCTTGCCTCGACTCATGACATAAATCCAATTTCCAATACGTGTATTTCGGCTTTAATTGTAGAACTAGTATGGCGACATAGTAGTATGGGGCACTCATGCCGTCTATGATTTATATTTATGATTGAAATGTTTTGACACTATACACTTATTATAGTATCAAATGATTTGTTTCAAACGTACCAAGCATGTTTGGCTGTTATAAGGTAAAACCCTATCCTCCGGCTTGCGTTGCATTGTGTGATGGGACCTAGGTCTTATAATAGCTTCATTTTTCGAAAAAGCATTGCGTTTATTATTCTATGCACTGGTATTCTTGGGAGGAAACCCGTTCCGTGTTATACGGCGTGGTCCCTTGAATTACTCTGTTTTAAAGTTAAGTTTTAAATAACTGTTTTAGTTCTCACACCAGTCACATGACTGACCTGGAGTTTATTGTTTTAACCTAAACTCTGGGTGCCCCTATTTTCCGCACGGGCAGCTAGTAGTTTCGGTTTTGCAGATCTATATTCACAGGATCCTGGTTTACAGCTGGAATGATATCCGGAAAGCTCTGTATCCGTATATCACCTTCAGTTGTGCTTTGTTTTATTTTCCGCTGCTGTGTAATTTAATGTAATCTCTGATATTTATCGAATGTAATTTATTCATTTATACTCTGTATATTCTTGTATCTGATGGAATTGTTGTAATAACAATGAAATGTTCTTCCGTCTGCGTTCTATTTTGTCGTGTTCTCAACGCTATCTGCGCTTTCCTTCACGGGGAAGTTCGGGTCGTGTCAGTAAGTGTAGACTTTGACTGGACGAGAATGAAGGTAAGGTCTTAGCTTCTGGGAGGAGATCAATAGATAGTAATCTAGCTTTTTGAGTTTTGGTTATTTCTTTTCTGCCCCGATCAATCTCTTATTGATGTAGCAAACGGGCGTTGAACACGATCTTCCATGCGGACAAGCTCTGATATAATTACCTGCACAAAAACAACCAAATAGAGATATAAATCTTCGTGATCCACGGGTTTTTACAACATCGGTAGTCTCTCCAAGTGATTCAAGAGGTCCTGGAATGCGCCAACGCACTCTGGTGTCCATGTGAAGTTGCGCTTCCCTTTTCGAAGCAAGGTGAAAAAGGGAATGCATTTGTTAGTTGCTTTAGAGATGAATTGACTTAGGGAGGTCACCTTCCCATTTAAGCTTTGAACATCTTTGATGCTCCGAGGAACTTGGATGTCCCGGATAGCCTAAATCTTTACTGGATTGGCTTCGATGCCCCTCGAATTGACAATGAAACTCAGGAATTTTCCTAATGCAACGCCAAAAGAGCATTTCAAGGGATTGAGTTTCGAGCCCTATTAACGGAGGACACCGAAAATTTCGGTGAGGTCGTTGACGTGGTCGTTCGATACCCTCGTTTCCACTAGCTATGATCCATGTAAACCTCCATGGATATCCCGATTTTGTCCTTGAACATGCGGTTGACCAGTCGATGATTGGTGGCTTCAGCATTCTTGAGACCGAAGGGCATGATGACATAGCAGTAGAGCCCAATATCGGTTATGAAAAAGGTGTGATCCTGATCTGGAAGTTACAATGGAATTTGATTGTAGCATGAGTACACATTCATGTAGGAGAGAAGCTGGTAGTCGACAGTAGAATCAACAAGCTGGTCGATCTTTGGAAGTGGGAAGCTTTCCTTCGGACATGATTTGTTCAAGTCTGAGTAGTTAGCATACGTTCCTTCACCACTTGCCGTTGACTTTCTTGACCAGGACTAGGTTGGAGACCCATTCGGGGTAGAGGGCGTTGCAGATGAAGTCATTATCAAGCAAATTATCCGCCTCCTCTTTGAGCGCAGCCTATCTTTAAGTTCGCAAGATTCGACTCTTCTGTTAAACTGGAAGATGCTTTGGGTCGATATTGAGCATGTGACGAGCGATTCTTGGGTCGACGCCACACAAGTCAGAGTGGGTCCAAGGGAATACATCGAGGTTGGCCCTTAAGAGTTCCACAAGCTCTTCCTTTATTATGGGTTGGAGTTGTGATTCAACTTTCAAGACGTTTGTCAGGTTGTCGGGGTTGATCGAAACATCCACTGTAGGTTCTATCGGGGTATCCCTCTCTAAATCGGGCTCGTCATCTTCCCTTGGATCAAGATCATCGAAAAGATGGCAGTGGCAGCTGAGCCAAGACACAGACACCTTTGATTGATATGCGGAGACGGTCTTGGTGCAGGAAGGTGGAGGCATTGTCTTTCCTTTCACCTCGTTGCGGGCGTTCTTCCATTCGACGAGAAATCAGGCCATTGTCGTAGCTTGGTCAACTTTGATTGTACCGATCCCATTCTCTATCGTAAATTTCATTAGAAGGGACCATGGTGACATTCAGACTTGTAATTCTGCAAGGAAGGTACGTCTAAAGAAGACGTTGTATGGAGAGACGACGTCGATGACCACAAATGTAAGGATTCAGACCCAGCTCTAATCCCCATCTCCAAGTTCCACTGACAGTTCGACCATGCCCACGGGTTGGTTAGAAGAACCTTGAAGCTGTGGATTATGGCATGGAAAAGCTTCAGGTCTTTGGCCTCTAATCTCATTTGGATGTAGGTCGACTTAAAGATGATATTGAACGAGCTTCCTGAGTCAATGAGGATCCTTTGAACAAAAGTAGGGCCAATCTGAGCAAGGATGATGAGAGGGTCTATAGTTGGCTTCTCGATTCACGTGGACACTCTCTCGCAAAAGACAACATCCTCCCTAATTGTTTTCTGGAGCTTGGCGGGGACAGGTCATCCAAGAAGGAGCATGCTTTATAGTTGGCATGCTTTATGGAGTTGGCGTACTCCTCCATCTTGCGAAAACTTTCATGAGAGGGAAGCGGTCTACCATAGATAGTGTTGATCACCATGCCATATGGTCTCTGATTTGATGGCCTTAAGGTTGCATTGGGTGGAGGAAGAATGGGCGTTGAAGGGCCCGTGGATGCTTCGGTAGTAGTAGGATTTTGAACATACTGTTCTAGGTGTTTCTAGCGGATGAGCTTTTCAATCACATCCTTGAGGTGGCGACAATCGTTTATGTTGTGCCCAAACATGGCGTGGAATTTGCAGTACTTGTCGTAGTTCTTCTCACGGTCAGTGGATTCCCTTGTGTGGGGCTTCTTGTATTGTAGAGTGTTATAGGCCTCTAGGTAGATGGCCTCCAAGTCAAGGTTGGGTGGAGTGTAGTTCCTATAATTGTGGTAGCAGTCATGCTATTAGGGATCTCCAGAAGCTTGATTATTGTTTCGACCGCCACTTTTACCCTTTTTGGCTTAGGCTTGTACGATACCACCCCTAACCGTTGTCGAAAGATTCTCCGACTTGCTTTCCTTTGACCCTGCCAATGTGGAGGTTGTTGGGGTGGCTGCCTTGAGTATCCCAGTTGTGCCAAACTTCCTCTTGAGATAGGAATTGTCCAACATTTTCGTAGAAATCCCCCAGAGTCTTAGGATGCTCCCTGTGTATCCACGCCGCAAACTTGGAGCGAGCGAGGACACCTTTGGCGAGTTGGACAAGGACTGCATGGGGTTCCTGGTCGTCAATCTCAACGAAGGCAGTGTTGAAATGCTCAAGGTATCTTTTGAGGGTTTTTATCGGACCTTGATAGAGTTTAGAGAGGGTGAGAGTATTCTTCGATGTAGGAACGTGCATCCTGAACTGTCTGATCATTTCGGTTGCCAGTTGGTCGGAGGTGGAGATATATTGAGTCGGAAGGCGGGTGAACCAAAGCAAAGCCATGCCTTCCAAGAAAACCGGGATGAACATGCACTTAACGACATTTGTGGCCCTACTAGAGTCAATGTGCTACTCATAGCGGTTCAAAAAAGAGCAGGGGTCAGTTGTTCCTTTGTAGAGCCCTAGTTGTGGCATGGTAAATTGTCGGGGCCACTCGACTTCGTGCATGGCCCTGGTGAAGGGGTACATCTCTAGCGGGTTTCCTACATGTCGTTGACATTCCCTCGCATATTACTCATGATCGTTCAGACCATGTCGGGGAGATATGCTAGATGGACATCCGTTGGTGGAATCCAGCAGTTGTTGTTCACCTCAGGAGTCCTGGGTCACAGATGTCTTCGAGGATGGACATCAGGCTCATCCTCATCCATGTCATCAGCATTGTTGGGATGATTCTCGTACGATTGATGAGATTGAGCGGGTTGATGAAGATTTTGATTAAAAGAGACTTGGGTTTATTGAGTTGTTGAAAGTGTAGGTGCCAAGTTCAGAGCAGCGACAACTGGGTTCCATCGAGAAGAGTGTCAAGTTGAGAGTGAACCTCCTCCTGCAGTTGGCACTCTGGGGCACCTACGCTTAACTCCTGCAGTTGGCACTCTGGGGCACCTATGCTTAACTCCTGCAGTTGGTACTCCGAGGCACCTACGCTTAACTCTGGAATTAAGCGTAGGTGCCCCGGTTATAGGAAGAAGAGTTTTCTAACGCGTTGTGCTGCAGTCGAGCGTTGTTCTAGGCGAGTTGGATTTAAGCGATGAGGCATAGACTATCCTAAAGTTGACGCATATGGTCGATGTAATTATTCAACGCGTCATTGAGCACGAGAGATCTACTTCAGACTTTTTATTAAGCGCGTAAATCTGCGCTTGAGTTGCGGGAGCATTGGGGTTCATAGAAGGAAGGATGTCCATTTCGATCGGGTTTCTCGCCGATTGGAGTTACTGAGAGGTAGCGCGTCGAAGTCGAGACGGAGATGTGCAAAAAGAAGAGGGCTTAGGTTCTCAGTGAAAGCACCAGAATGTTGATGACAAAAAATGTCGTAACACCAAAAGATTCTTAGTTACTTAAGAATATTGTTTCGCGTGGGAAAATAAAGTGCAGAATGCAGTAAATAGCATTGGGATTTATACTAGTTCTGTCCGTGAGGGGCCTACGTCCTATTTGAAGGCGTTAGCTGATATTTTATTCACAAACATGAGTCATGTATTTTAGAGTCATAGTTGTTTTATGTTAAATCTTTGATAAAAGAGATTTTATGATTCTTCCTCCTCAAGAGCTAGGCTACCATTAATGGAGTTCTTGGAGCTTATAGAGCTGTTAAATCAGCAAAAATCCAACCTTTGTGAAGAATGAGCAAGAGGGTATTTATAGGTAGTGGGTTAGGTGGGAGTAGGTGAGCTTTGGGGAACACACAGCAGAAAATCCCATCCCAGGAGCGTAGGCATTAAAAAATCGCACCCCACCATGTTTGAAGGTGAAAAATCATGTCCCCCAGTTGGGATGTGAATTTTCGCATCCTAGAGGGATGCGTTGTACCACACTTGAAAGGGGGAGACAGAAGTATCGCATCCGATGGATGCAAGTGCAACACGTCCGATGGATGTGAGTGCTTCGCGTTCGATGAATGTGAATACACCGTGTCCGATGGATGTGAACGTATCGCGCCCGAAGGATGTGAGCAGATTGCACTCGAGGGATGTGAGTACGATGCATCTAGTGGATGCGATGACACCGCATCTGGGGGATGCGATAACATAACATCCTTAAGGAATGCGATACGACGGGGTGCAATGTTGCATGATGCGATGGGAAACCATGTGGTGCAAGGGAGAGTGATGCGATACGAGATGGGAGAGCATGAAGCAATGTATTCATTTCGAGGAGTTGTGAGGCTATCGCTCGCTTGATTCCTCCCAGGCTTGAGTCCTTGATGTTTAGGCGACACTTTAGGAATTGACGCCATGCGATGAGTCGAGTCGAGTGGGCGTTTTGTACTCCTGAGAAGAGGACTAAAATGCTGGTTAACAACAACGATTGGCCCAGGCTTGGAAGTGGACTATCAAAACTGCCTTCCGTAAATGTCATTTCATTGTCTTTCCACTTTGGGAGAACTCGTGGTTCTTGTTGAATTGGTCTTCTTAAACGAGGCATTCGTGCTCTTATTCGCAGTACCACCTTGGCCAGCAAGGCAGACCACTCGGGAGTGGCTATGATGACCGCCCATAACTCATGCACTTAACAAGAGGAATGCTGCGTTGAAAAACGCGTGCTAGGCAGCTATCGACGACACCCCACCTCCGCTAGGGTCACTCACAAAGGGAACGCACTAGTTTTGGTGGAGTATTATCTAGGTAAACATGCACAGAGATATCACAAGGCAAAACATAAATAAAGCAGCGGTAGAAATTAAAAACCAACTTTTTATTACTTTCAAGAAAAGAGTCAAAACCTCATATATCCAAGATACAAATTATTCCATTACATCAGGTTCCAAATAGAGAAGCATAAACTTAAGATAACAAAAGTAGATTATTCCCCATAAATAGCAGAAGCAGCCATAGCATAGCCCAAGACCAAACCGTACATGAGCTGTCAGAAAGCAAGCTAAATCCAAGCTAAGAGCTAGTGTTTCCTCCCTGTGAACCTGGGGGGGAAAACGAAAGGAAAAGAGGCGAAAGAAAAAGGGTCAGTCATAAAGACTGGTAAGCCCTAGTGACATTCAGTACGAAAACTAGTAAAGGTAACATGATATGTGAAAACTGGAATTAAACATAAGGATGATAACAAAACTGGTAGGATAATTAAGATAACAAGATAAGTCAAGTCTAGCATCGCATATTCAAGGTTCGCTGCACCAACTGTACTAGTATTCTAACCCATGTCAAGTATTAACCATGAAACGATCCCTTTGCCCAATATCATGAAGTGACCCATTACAGGGTCCTACGGTACGATCTATTAATTGATCGGCTCCCTACAAGTTCTAGCTCGTCATGTGTCTGTGTCATACGACCCTATCCTGAAATGTAGTTACCTGTGCTAGGTCCACCATAGGGTGTATCAAGTCCTATGGTGCCAACCACCGACACGAATCAAGCACGCACAGTGTAAATTTATGGGTGCCCAATGCCTGCTTTTTCAACTCTGGACTACGTGCACGACCATAATCCGCCTGAACCTACAATGGCGCACCTACTCAGCCGTCGTTCTGGTCGCTTACAATCAACCCAGTAATCGTGCCCCACCCTTCCTAGTCCCAGGTAATCGTGATACATCCAAGTGGGTTACTGCTAAAAAGGACCGCGTAACTAGGGTTTCTAATGGGTTAAGTGTTGTCATTCAAATTCGTGACTTAAACCTATCCAAATCATGTATCAAGTTGGTTAAGTGTGTTCAAGCGGTTCATGACTTAACCCTATCAAATCATTGTGTCAAGTTAGTTAAGTATATTCAAGTGGTTCATGACTTAACCCTATCATGTGGCATTAATTCATTAATGCACTTTAACCTCTCACATTAGACTAACTGTTGTGGTCACTGGATTTGCCGGGCGGTTCTGGACAGATTTACACCACAACATAGTCTAACCTCGGGTTTTTCGTGCGATATGACCAACTACCCACATTGGATCCTATTGTTTGCAGTTACTGGATTCGCCGGGCGGTTCCGGGCAGATTTACACTGCAAACTCAACCCAACCTCGAGTTGGCCATTTTCAAGTTTATCTAATTGTCATGCCCACGTTCAAGTTTTCATGTCAAAATTCATGTCGAGTTTTCATGTCATGTTTCATGTCAAATCGTGTCAAGTTCATGTCCATATCCAGGTTCAAGTTATAATAACATTCATGTTCAAAGTCAATTCATGTTTTACCTAGTCTACCCAAATCGTATTCCCATCGCACGTAAGCTCGAATCGATACAAATAAATCTAATTAGGGAATAACATAAAAAGGGACGGGTATAAGGTGACAGAAGTGATTACTAGCATAACATGGTATGACTTGAGATAAATGATTATAACATTATTGGCATATGGAGTATTGGCCTCAAACATAAAGATTCCAAATCTAACAAAATAAGGTACTAGTCAAGATAACAGTTGTCATAAGGTGATAGTATAGTCATAGTAACGATTGACATAAGGTGATAGTATAGTCATGGTAGCGATTGACATAAGGTGATAGTCATAAACTTGTGACTAATAAAAGATTCAACATGAAAATATGAGGGGTTTCTCTTTTTGATTTACAACATGAATAGGCCCCAAATCAATGTCATAGTAATATCCAAGAGTCAAGATCCAAGATGAATAAGAATGGATGTAAAACAGTCATCATACATAGGTCTAATTTCAATTTACATCATATTTATATTACATTTACAGTTTAAATCTAAAAATAACTGGGGCTTACAGATCGTGGTTCGAGAATTAGAAAAAGAGAGTCGATGTTGAATCTTTATATGCTTAGTCAAGTCCTAATAGAAATCCCCAAATCAGCAATTCTCTTAATGTAGTCTCAACGTAGAAGAAGCAGTCCCTTTCTCAAACTTTTCAACCAGAATCAGAGCAGCATAAGGTCAGAAAGAATTTTGTGTAGAGAGACTAGTGTGAGGGGATGTATATATAGGGTCAGGTCAACAAATGTAGACAGAAACGAGGCCAGAAACATCAGAGTGAATCCAGCTTCAAAAGTGGGCTCGGGCACCAGGTCGACCCCCAGGTCGACACTATGGTCGACCTGGTCCTGGGTAGGTCGACTACATAGTCGACCCCCAGGTCGACCAGGTCCTGGGCGGGAAATTTCCCGCCCAGTCCATTCTGAGGTATTTCGAATTTTGAATTCGAATTGAGCTGTTTTGAACTTGAAAACTTTTGAAAACTTCGAAATGTCATAACCTAGTCATACGGGCTCCGATTTTCGAAAACTCGGACTCGTTTCCAAGTAGAATTTCGAGACGAACGCAATGGCGTAACCCGTTTTCCTTGATTCCTATCTTAAAAATTAATTCTGCCTTGATTTATGGTTGTTACACGTTATAAAAATACGGGTTGTTACATTCTCCCCCCTTAAAGGATTTCGTCCCCGAAATCTCTAGGTTAGGGAGGATGTGACTTACCATCCATCATCCATCTACTCAAAGCATCATCCACAGGCAACCATTGTCCTTAAAAGATTTCTAGTGATGTATGAACATATGCAGAAAGTGTGTGTATATGTACTTATCTAATGCAAAAGATCAGGCGGTTACTGATTCAATAAACCTCCTTAATGCAAAATATGTTAGTGTAATGAATCCAATGTGTAAGCAAATTCCTAACATAATTTATAATCTCTACATGAGTGCACAAACATTCATTCATATGCAACATCCAGGTGATAGCATAAAAAGTTCCATCCATGTACAAGTATAAGCACTCATGCATATGCAACATGAAAATGTGACTGAGCCGATCTAGTGCCTAATGTGTGTCATGCATCCACTAGCAACCACTTGCAAACATAACCCATAACATGTTTCAATCACATGTTTACATCCATATGGTTCTACCTAAGGTTCTCAAGATAAGATTGAGAAGGTAACAAGACAAACGTAGATAGTAGAAGCATAATACGAAAAGGTTTTCAAGTTTATAGGAAAAAGAGACCGAGAATGTACCCTCAAAAAGAAATGGGTAAAGCGCGTGTATCTTCTCTTCGGTTTCCCAAGTTGCATCTTCTTGGGCTTCACTCCACTGAACTTTAACTAGCTTGACTTTTCGATTCCTTAACTTCTTAATCTCCGTTCCTAAGATACGAATCGGAACTCGCCTTAATGTTGCTTCTTTTTCCACTTCTACGTCTTCAAGGATGCTTGGCTCAACCACTTCGGCTGACTCATGCAAGCACTTCCGGAGATGCGAGACATGAAAGACATTGTGCACCCCAGCCAGCTTCTCGGGTAAGTCTACCTTATAGGCCATCCGTCCAATCCTCTCAGTGATGGGGAACGGTCCTACGAACCTTGGTGCTAGCTTTCCAACTGCTCCAAAACGAACTACATTGCGTAACAGAGAAACTTTTATAAAGACCATATCTCCGACTTCGAACTTTAGGTCTGTCCTTCTCTGGTCCGCATAAGATTTCTGTCTATCTTGGGCAGTTTTCATCCGTCTTCGTATCAACTCAATCTTGTCATAAGTGTCCCTTATCATGTCGGGCCTAAGTATAAGTCTGTCTGTCGTCTCCCACCAACAAGTTGGCGACTTGCACGGTCTTCCGTACAGGGCTTCGAACGGTGCCATTCCGATGCTAGCTTGGTAACTATTGTTATATGCAAACTCCACGAGAGGAAGATGGTCTTCCCAAGTGCCACCAAAGTAAAGAATGCATAGCCTCAGGAGATCTTCTAGTACCCTATTTACCCTTTCGGTTTGTCCATCCGTCTGTGGTTGATAGGCCGTGCTCAAGTTCAGTCATGTACCCATTGCTTCTTGCAGACTATTCCAAAACTGGCTAGTAAAAATCGGGTCACGATCACTAACTATACTATAAGGAACTCCATTCAACCGTACTATCTCTCGAAGGTAAATAGACGCTAGCCCTGATGCGGTTCTATTGCTTTCCACCGGAATGAAGTGAGCACTTTTCGTGAGTCTATCAACTATGACCCATATGCTAGTATTTCCCTTCCTTGACCTAGGCAATCCATCCACGAAATCCATCGAGATACTCTCCCATTTCCATTGCGGAACCTACAAAGGATGTAATAGCCCACCAGGCTTCTTCGACTCGGGGTTTACTTGTTGGCACACCATGCACTTCGAAACGAACTCTGCCACATCCTTTTTCATTCCAGCCCAAAAGAAAATGCGTTTCATATCCCTGTACATCTTATCCCCTCCGGGATGTATAGTCATCTTCGAGTGATGCGCCTCTTCGAGAACTTTCCTTACTAGGTCTCCCACTTGTGGGACACATAGCCTTCCATCGCGCCTTAGCCATCCCTTGTCATCTATGGCATACCTACTGAGGTGACTTGATGTCTCACCACTAATCAGCTTGTCCATGATTTCGACTATATGTGGGTCTTCCTTCTGTGAAGTCCCTACTTGATCTAGAAGTGTAGGTCTTAACTCAAGAGATGCAAACGTAGCAGTCAATGACTCAACAGCAGGTGTAAAATCAAAGGTTGCTATAAACTCAAGGCTTTTCCTTTCAACAAACAAGGGGCTCAAAGTCAACCTTTTTCTACTTAGCGCGTCCGCCACCACATTACCCTTGCCAGGGGTATAAGCTATATCGAATTCATATGATGCCAAGAACTCCATCGACCTCTGTTGCCTCAGATTCAAATCTTTCTGTGAGAAGAGGTACTTAAGCGATTTGTGGTCAGTATATAGCACGAACCTCTCCCCTAGAAGATAATGGCGCCAAGCTTTAAGTGCAAAAACAATTGCGGCCAACTCCAAGTCAAGCGTGGGATAGTTTTTCTCATGAACTTTAAGTTGTCTGCCCCCGTAGCATATTACTCTTCCTTCTTGCATTAGGACAGCGCCTAATCCCGTGCCGCACGCATCTGTGTACACGGTAAACATCTTACCTCCATCGGGTAATGCCAAAACTGGAGCTGTGGTGAGGGCTCTCTTAAGTCTCTGAAAAGCATCATCACATTCTATGTCCCATGTAAAAGTTAGGTTTTTCTTTGTTAACTTAGTAAGAGGGGCTGAAATCTTAGCGAAGTCCTTAATGAACTTCCTGTAGTAGCCTGCCAAACCGAGTAAGCTCCTCACCTCCGTTGCATTCTTAGGAATTTTCCAGTCCTGTACCGCAACTACCTTTGCGGGGTCCATGGCTATGCCTTGCTTAGAAACTATATGTCCAAGGAATCGAACTTCCTTCCTCCAAAAATTGCATTTGGAGAACTTAGCCTTTAACTGGTGTGCCCTAAGCGTTTCCATGACTTCCTTGAGATGTCTAGCATGCTCTTCTTCATCTTTTGAGAAGATCAAAATATCATCCATGAAAACTACCATAAACTTGTTAAGGAACTCCCGAAACACCCTACTCATCAAATCTACAAAGTACGCGGGTGCATTCGTTAATCCAAACGGCATGACGAGCCATTCAAAGAACCCATCTGGAGTCCTAAACGCAGTTTTGTCAATGCTATCCTCAGCCACTCTAAGTTGATGGAATCCTGTGGCTAGATCGAGATGAGAGAAAACAGATGCTCCCACAAGCTGGTCAAACAAATCGTCGATTCTTGGTAGTGGGTGCCTGCCGTGCCCGCATCGTTGGCCCTGGCTTCTAAGTACCTTCGGAACCATCCTGGCACGGGTATACCCTCAGGAAGGTTAAAATCAGCCATGCTGAAAAACGAAAAGAAAAAGATTCAAACGAGGAAACAAAGGGAAGTGCTAATGGCTTTTGGGGAATAGCCTTTTTAAAAATAAAACTTTTCTTGAAAAAAATGCTTCTTTATAAATGGTTTTGAAAATAGTTTCGGAAGGTTTTTAAAACTTTTGCCCAGCCTGGTAACCTTCTGCTCTGATAACAAATGTAACACCCCACCTCCGCTAGGGTCACTCACAAAGGGAATGCACTAGTTTTGGTGGAGTATTATCTAGGTAAACATGCACAGATATATCACAAGGCAAAAAATAAAAAAAGAAGCGGTAGAAATTAAAAACCAACTTTTTATTACTTTCAAGAAAAGAGTCAAAACCTCATATATCCAAGATACAAATTATTCCATTACATCAAGTTCCAAATATAGAAGCATAAACTTAAGATAACAAAAGTAGATTATTCCCCATAAATAGCAGAAGCAGCCATAGCATAGCCCAAGACCAAACCGTACATGAGCTGTCAGAAAGCAAGCTAAATCCAAGCTAAGAGCTAGTGTTTCCTCCCTGAGAACCTGGGGGGGGGTAAACGAAAGGAAAAGAGGCGAAAGAAAAAGGGTCAGTTATAAAGACTGGTAAGCCCTAGTGACTTTCAGTATGAAAACTAGTAAAGGTAACATATGTGAAAACTGGAATTAAACAAAAGGATGATAACAGAACTGGTAGGATAATTAAGATAAAAAGATAAGTCAAGTCTAGCATCGCATATTCAACGTTCGCTGCACCAACTGTACTAGTATTCTAACCCATGTCAAGTATTAACCATGAAACGATACCTTGGCCCAATATCATGAAGTGACCCATTACAGGGTCCTACGGTACGATCTACTGATCGATCGGCTCCCTACAAGTTCTAGCTCGTCATATGTCTATGTCATACGGCCCTATCCTGAAATGTAGTTACATGTTCTAGGTCCACCATAGGGTGTATCAAGTCCTATGGTGCCAACCACCGACACGAATCAAGCACGCACAGTGTGAATCTACGGGTGCCCAATGCCTGCTTTTTCAACTCCGGACTACGTGCACGACCATAGTCCGCCTGAACCTACAATGGCGCACCTACTCAGCCATCGTTCTGGTCGCTTACAATCAGCCCAGTAATCGTGCCCCACCCTGCCTAGTCCCAGGGTATCGTGATACATCCAAGTGGGTTACTGCTGAAAAGGACCGCGTAACTAGGGTTTCTAATGGGTTAAGTGTTGTCATTCAAATTCGTGACTTAACCCTATCCAAATCATGTATCAAGTTGGTTAAGTGTGTTCAAGCAGTTCATGACTTAACCCAATCAAATCATCGTGTCAAGTTGGTTAAGTATATTCAAGTGGTTCATGACTTAACCCTACCATGTGGCTTTAATTCATTAATGCACTTTAACCTCTCACATTAGACTAACTGTTGTGGTCACTGGATTTGCCGGGCGGTTCCGGGCAGATTTACACCACAACATAGTCTAACCTCGGGTTTTTCGTGCGATATGACCAACTACCCACATTGGATCCTATTGTTTGCAGTTACTGGATTCGTTGGGCGGTTCCGGGCAGATTTACACTGCAAACTCAACCCAACCTCGAGTTGGCCATTTTCAAGTTTATCTAATAGTCATGCCCACGTTCAAGTTTTCATGTCAAAATTCATGTCGAGTTTTAATGTCATGTTTCATGTCAAATCGTGTTAAGTTCATGTCCATATCCAGGTTCAAGTTATAATAACATTCATGTTCAAAGTCAATTCATGTTTTACCTAGTCTACCCAAAACGTATTACCATTGCACGTAAGCTCGAATTGATACAAATAAATCTAATTAGGGAATAACATAAAAAGGGACGGGTATAAGGTGACAGAAGTGATTACTAGCATAACATGGTATGACTTGAGATAAATGATTATAACATTACTGGCATATGGAGTATTGTCCTCAAACATAAAGATTCCAAATCTAACAAAATAAGGTACTAGTCAAGATAACAGTTGTCATAAGGTGATAGTATAGTCATAGTAACGATTGACATAAGGTGATAGTATAGTCATGGCAGCGATTGACATAAGGTGATAGTATAGTCATGGTAGCGATTGACATAATGTGATAGTCATAAACTTATGACTAATAAAAGATTCAACATGATAATATGAGGGGTTTCTCTTTTTGATTTACAACATGAATAGGCCCCAAATCAATGTCATAGTAATATCCAAGAGTCAAGATCCAAGACGAACAAGAATGGATGTAAAACAGTCATCATACATAGGTCCGATTTCAATTTACATCATATTCATATTACATTTACAGTTTAAATCTAAAAATAACTAGGGCTTACAGATCGTGGTTCGAGAATTAGAAAAAGAGAATCGATGTTGAATCTTTATATGCTTAGTCAAGTCCTAACAGAAATCCCCAAATCAGCAATTCTCTCAACGCAGTCTCAACGTAGAAGAAGTAGTCCCTTTCTCAAACTTTTCAACCAGAATCAAAGCAGCATAAGGTCAGAAAGAATTTTGTGTAGAGAGACTAGTGTGAGGGGCTGTATATATAGGGTCAGGTCAACGAATGTAGACAGAAACGAGGCCAGAAACATCAGAGTGAATCCAACTTCAAAAGTGGGCTCGGGCACCAGGTCAACCCCCAGGTCGACACTATGGTCGATCTGGTCCTGGGTAGGTCGACTACATAGTCGACCCCCAGGTCGACCTGGTCCTGGGCGGGAAATTTTCCGCCCAGTCCATTCTGAGGTTTGAATTTCGAATTTTGAATTCGAATTGAGCTGTTTTGAACTTGAAAACTCATGAAAACTTCGAAAGGTCATAACTTGGTCATACGGGCTCCGATTTTTGAAAACTCGGACTCGTTTCCAAGCAGAATTTCGAGACGAACGCAATGGCATAACCCATTTCCCTTGATTCTTATATTAAAAATTAATTCTGCCTTGATTTATGGTTATTACACGTTATAAAAATACGGGTTGTTACAATCAGGGTAGAATAATATATGCATAACCTATTGCACAACTCATAGCATAAGGATAAAATATAATATAATATATACAACATGAAGTAATAGTAAAGCAGAATTGAGCAGAATCATAAAACTTTCATATCAACTCGAAAGTATGTCCATACAACATTGGATTACACAATAAGAGTCTATACAATAGGCCTCACTACAGTCTCTCAGAGAATACATCAAACAACGGAAAACAACAACTGATAGACGAAAACTAATATAAAAGCCTCGCGCTCATGGTCACTCAGCAGCAGCATCCTGATCAAGATCTATCACCTGTAACCTGCTCCTCAGTTTACCCATCCAAAACCGGCTAAATAGCCCAAGGTATTAAGAGGAAACATAAATCCTTGAGTTAGACAATAGTCTTAATGAGCGACAAAATTGCTATCTAACATCATCAATAAAGTATATGAGAAAAAGGTAAATCAATCAACTAACCTACCAATATCAACAAAGAAGAAACCAAACCTGTGTCTTCCACATACGACAGTGATAACCTTTACAATTAACCACATAAAAGCAATAAACATCACAACAAATTATCCAGCATAGACCATTCTAATCGATGTCAACATCTCCCAAGCACAAACCTGAAGTCCTAAACCAACATCACAACTAATTATCCAGCATAGACCATTCTAATCGATATCAACATCTCCCAAGCACAAACCCGAAGTCCTAAACCAACATCAAACAAGAACCCAAGAGATATCTCCTTCGATGTCAAATAATCTACACAAGACGATAAAGCAAAACAATCATCATCCATGACTCTGGTTATCACAACCAATCATGTTTTGAAGCCATCGCTAAACGTATGACTGGCCATATCATCATGCCATTGGTCAAGGGCTAATGGTAACCAAGGTTTAGCAAAAACTCCAAATGTCTTTCGTCCTTACGTATATAGGCCTTACGTCGCTACTCAGGGTACTCGACTAATCAACTAGTCTTTTAGGCATCCCTATTATACCCCAACTTTGAGTCCGGTAGAACCTACGATAAAGGTAATTCCTCAGCGTTCTTTATCTCTAGTCATCATCATTGGCGATGCGACCATTAATAAGCCCAAATCATCTTGAGCAGCCATTATCCACGAGTTCAAAACATACTTGAGTCATCTGCATCTTCGTTGCATTTCGCCGATCAACGAACACTTCATATCAATTCGAATATTCCTCTCTAAATTCAATTCGAAGCCACATCCATTCTCAAACCAAAATAATCATTGCTTTTGGTCGACATTCAATCCATATCACTTCAGCCGTTCCGCTATGAAAAATGACCCATAGTAAAAAAACGACCCATATCCAAAAAGGACCCATAGCCAGGAAAAACGACCTATAGCCAAAAATGACCCATAGCCAGGAACAACGACCCATAGCCAAAATAACCCATAGCCAAAATTGACCCATAACCAAGAAAAACAATCCATAGCTAAAACCCACCCAAATCCAAAAACAACCAATAGCCAGGAAAAACGATCCATAGAAAAAAACGACCCATACCCAGGCAAAACGACCCATAGCTAGGAAAAATGACCCATAGCCACACAAAAAAGACCCAACTTCGTTTTGTGATCTGCAAGTCACTATCCATACTTCAAATGACCCGTCCTCGAACGACCCAACTTTGAGTGACCCAACCATATGAAACTCATCAAGTCATGATCAATAAATGAATAAACAAAAACAATGGATCTAAACTTGCATAAACAAATGAATTAACATAATAATTACCGATTTAAATTGCTAAACTAAATCCTATGGTGATTCAAATGGAAATATACTTACCATGATGTAGATCTAGGTGAAAAAAACTTATAATGGTGGAAATAAGATCAAATAACCCATATACTTGATTGAATATGTGTGAGAGATGCTTATCACTCACCAAATCTTCAAAATAACTTGAAGTCACTAAATTCCCAATCAGAACAACGAAGATTGTTCTTCAAACCTCTCAATTTAATGCGATATCCCTTCACTAGATGTAGATCTAGCTTTTCTTGATGTAGATCTTCAATCTTCTTGCGTAGATCTAGAATTTTAATGGAGGAAAGATGTATTTGATTGAGAAAGTAGGATCACAAGCTCAACCAAATGAGATAATGAAGAAAGTAAACTATTATCCATGACTCTACCCACTATTTATAGACTCTAACCAGCCCATTAATGAGCCACACCAAATTCGCCCATTAATGACTAGCCAAACCTATACAAAAATAGTGCAGCACTAAAACAATGATTCCTCCCAAACCGCTAAACCAAATCTTTAATGTGACTACTTTATGGAATTGGCAACACCATTTCCTTTCCAATGAAATCGATCTCAGCAAGTAATTCAATCACAGTCAAAAGTTATTACCTGTACAAAATTGGCTGGGTCAAAATGGTCATAAATAAAATTGGTAAAAATTATGGACATGTCTCACTACCCCATAACCAATATATCAAAATATGAGAATGATCCAACCCTCATGAAATAAATAAAAAATATTTTACGATCCTACGATACGTAAAATGCAGGTTGTTACATTCTCCTCCCTTTGGAATTTTGCCCATGAAATTTCAATCAAACACAAGCAACCACAATAATTCCGCATGCCTATCATCCACGAGTAGTCAATTTTACCACCTAAACTAACATCCATCAAGTCACTCATCCATAGCCTTACCCTAGCACGTGAAATTCTACCAATAATAGTACAAGCTACAATAATGTAAGGTGACATGACATTAATGGGTCATACCACGAAGAGTTCTGGATGGATCGTCTTCATACTCTCTTCCGTCTCCCATGTACAATCGTCATCATCTCACTCCAGCACACGTTGAGTAGCCTAACCGTATTTCTCCAAAGATGTTTCGTATCATTCCCCACAACGTGAAGTGGCTTACGAGGTTTTGTAACTATGGACTCGACTTCTAGGCCTTCGTACTATTTTGGAGATATAACCGCTTTAGAATCATGCACACACTTCCATATAAACGACACATGGAAAACATTTTGTACAATCAACATCTTCTCGAGTAACTTCAATAAATACGCGAGCTTTCCCATCCACTTGATTATCGAAAATGATCCAACAAACCTTGGAGCTAACTTTCCTTTGCTTCTGAACCGAACAACATTATTTAACGAAAAAATCTTCATGAATACCATATCGCCAACGCCAAATCCTAAATCTTTTCAATGCTTATCGCATGACTCTTTTGAAGATCTTGGCCTGCCTTCATTCGTCGCCGAACTATCTCGATACAATCCGATGTTTCTCTAATCATCTCAGGCCCAAGTATCAACTTATCTCCAGTCTCTAACCAGCAGACCTGAGAATTACAAGGTCTTCCATACAACACCTCAGATGGTGCCATCCCACTGCTCGATTGGTAGCTGTTGTTGTTAGCCTACTTTGTGGTTAGGCTACGCAAAGCTAAAGAATCAAGTGATAAGCATATTCAAGAGTAAGAGAAGCAGTGAACATCTATTAGGATCAGATCGGATCCCCCTAACCGAAGAGGGTATTCTTTAAGCTTCACTGTGTTTGAATAAGCTTTGGATGCCAAAACTCGAATTAGTTCGGTCTATGGATATCCGATCCGGAGCTTGCAACATCCATCCGATCCGAATTAAGGACCATCGTCACGGCAATTGCGCCCCACGTTCTCCCATAAACTCGGAGCATTTGCATCCCAAAATCTCACGTTTTTGATGTGCTGGCAACATCACTGAGCATCCGATTCTGAATCACACGGGATGGAACCCACATGGCACCGACCCGGGTTGAATTTCAGCCTATAAATACCCCTTAATGCACCATTTTAGGGATCATTTTGGCAAATCTTCACTCTAGCTCTAATACCATCGAATTCCATTGCTTTATTCAGATCACCATCAAATTTTGGAGCATATTTCATGAAGCATTGAGAGGAATTATCAATTGTATTAGTGATATTGAGTGATAATCAACATTGTATTTGCATTTGAATCACCCATCAAAAAAGTATAAAGTGGACATAGGCTCTTTAACGCCGAACCACTGTAAATCTCATGTTCTCCTTTTTTTTCTTTTCTATTTCATTTAGAATTATCATTCGTTTGTGTGTTAGAACCATTTTTTGTTCTAACATTTTGGTTGCTTTCACTGAGAAAGTTCAATTCTCAGCGTTTTGGATTATCGTTCTACTATTTGGACCCTCAAGTTCAAAGAAGTTAATCCACCTTCTTCAATGTTTTTGGAAGTTTCTAACTAATCTCAAGAGAACTGGATATCATGACCAAATTGAAAGGAAAAGAGTTGCAAGTTACTTGGGAAAGTGAGGCAAATGAAGATCAACAAGCTATGGTTGTAACCAGGTCGAGAGGCCAGAGTTCAGGACCAAGCCGGATCAAAAGAGTATCATCGACCCGAATAGAATCAGATGATCCGAACCGAACCATTGATACCGATCTGAATTCCTGAACACTTCTAGTGGCTCCCCCCGATCTGAACCGCAGAGGTAGTCATGGTCTGATCCGAACTGAATGCAGTTGAGGCTGGAAATTCCACTCGAGCCCCTGTAAAGGCTCCGATACTGGCTGTGACAACTAGTGATCGACCTACTACATCTGCGCCCGTTGCACACATGGATTTCTCATACCTACTCGATATGCTAGATAGCACCAGGGATGCTTTACAAGCCCATAAGTGTGATAGCTTTCTTATGCGAGAAAACATGAAAACCATGAGTAGGGAAATAAGTGAGATTCATAGACAAAGAATGCCCTCTCCAACTCATCGTCTCCCTGCGGATCATTCATCCTCCTCAGACGAAGAATGTCCACGTCAGAGGATGCCATTTAAAAGGCTCGAGAATCTGGAACAGTTGACATTTGGATCGTTGGGATCCCGCGAAGATGCGGCCCTTGTTTTGGGACCTAATGACCCAAGTTTGAGAGAAATAATGATGCTACCGATGCGAGGATCTCACGTCCTTCCCAGAGATCCAAACATCACTAATCCCACTCAGGTCCAGCTTCTCCAGCCCACTCATCCCGTGAATGATCTGGATCGTAGAGGGCGAGGAAGTTCAACGGCAACCCGAAACCAAAGATTGTCGCCTGACGTAGGCATTGGACGTACTAGAAGAAATAGAAGTGTAGATCCTGAACCAGCTTTGACTAACATAGAAGTGGAAGCGATGGTGCGACATATCATTGCTGACTGTCGACATTACACCAATGAAGACTGGGGTATTGAGTGTAGCCACACCTCATTTACTGATGATATTCTAGACTTTTAGTTTCCCTGACGATTTAACTTACCGCAAATGGATCGATATGGAGGGAGAACCGATCCCAGACAACATTTGATGAGATATTCATGGTATATGAATGCCGCAGCAGCACCCGAAGCCATGAAATGTAAAGCTTTGTCAATATATCTTGAAGATATCATGCCAATGTGGTTCATGTGACTCCCTCCCTGATCAGTTTCAAACTTTAAAGAATTAAGTGAACTCTTTATGAATCAGTTCTGACTCCATATCGGAAATTCCAAGAGAGTCATTGAACTATCTAGGATTAAGTAGGCCCCAGGTGAATCTTTGAAGTCATATCTAGATTGCTTCAACTTAGCAGTTACTGAAGTAAACGATCCTCATGAACCGATCGTTTTGATGGCTTTAATAAATGGAGTTGATCTAAACATGGAGTTTGGAGGATATTTGGCTGTTGACAAGGGAAGCATTCTACGAAAAGCCCAATATTCGCTTGCAGCGAGAGGAAATTTACGTCGATTGAAAGATAAAATCATATGGAGCTTCCAAAGAAGATATTCAAAGTAATGTTGCTATGAAACAGTCTAGCAATAGTTCCGGGAAGGTCAAGGTAAACGTTAGCAACAAAAATGGAGGAAATAGCAATAGGAATAGAAACGGTGCTAAAAGAAACATAAATCGTGGGAACAACTCTGGAAAAAGGCCTCAGTTTCAAACTTTTGAACACTACACACCATTGAGTGATACTTTAGAAAACATTTACCTTGATACTTATAACGTTTTGCAATATAAGAAACCTCCTCCTAGAGACTCTACTGATAAGGAGCTCGCAATTGGAAAATTCTGTCTATTTCATGGAACTCACGGTCACTCTACTAATGAGTGTCGACATCTAAGAGACATTGCTGAAAAGATGTTGTGGGAAGGAAAGTTAGATGAATACAAGGTTGCCCCGAGAGACAGTGGGCAAGGAGGGAAAGCCCTGAATCAAAATTAACCAGCTTCTAAGCCCACAGCTCAATAGAAGGGAAAAGGTATTGTTATTAAACACCATAGTTGGGGGACCACACCCAGGTGGGTCCAGTAATAAGGTAATGGAACAGTATGTTAATGCATCCAAGCATCCCGAGATAGGAGAATGTAGTAACCTCGAAGAAGCTGCACTCATAAAACAGCAGAAGGCAGCCACTAATGATATCGTCTTCCGAGACAGAGAAAGTATTGGCGTTGAAGCACCAAGCACTGATCCGTTAGTAATAACTACCGTTATTGGATCTGCAATAGTCAAGAAAGTTCTTGTATACAATGGGAGTTCTATTAACATCCTATTTAAAAAGGATTTCGATCAGATGAAACTGGAAATGAAAGACTTAAAGCCATGTGAAGGTTGGATTCGTGGCTTTAACGAAACCTCAGCCGCCCTGATCGGAGTAATAGACTTACTCATAAAGTTAGGCGAGTGTGAGCGTAGAAGAGTGAGGATCCTCCAATTCATCATTATGGAAATTGACTCACCTTATAATGCTTTCTTAGGACAGACAACACTTTCGGTGTTCAAGGCTTCCATTGCTCTATGGTGCTTGCTAATGAAATTCCCAATAGACGCCGGAGTGGGAATGATTCGAGGTAACCAAGCAACCAGAAGGGCTTGCTACATGGAAGAGTTAAAAATGTTGTGTAACGGAAAGAGTTCAGAATCTAAAAATACTTCCTCTCCTGCTAAGGAAAACTCAGCATAGCTGCTAAAGACAATACCGCCTAGGGAATCACCTGATGATATTCCTGGAGATATCGATCCTAGAGAGGACGAGGAACCAGGAACCAGAAAGGCGACACCCAACTAGGAGACTGTTGATATCCCAATCGATAGCAACGACCCTACAAAGGTCTTGAAGATTGGATCTCATTTGGATTCTTTCCGAAACGAAAAAAATAATTGATTTTCTGAAAGTGAACCTTGATGGTTTGCTTGGACTCATGCGAATATGTGTGGAATTTCTCCTACGATTATGAGCCATTCACTAAGCCTAAACCAAAAGCATCCTCCGGTGAAGCCAAAAAGGCGTATGTTGGGCCCAGAAAGGTCAACAGCCTTAAAGGAAGAAGTAGAGAAGCTAAGGAATAACGGGTTCATCCGAGACTCGAAATACCTTGATTGGATATCAAATCCTATCCTGGTCAAGAAATCAAATGGGAAGTGGTGAACGCGCATTGAATTTTCTGATTTGAACAAAGCCTGCTCAAAGGATAGCTTTCCACTCCCCAAGATTGATCAGCTGGTAGACTCAACAGCGGGACACGGACTTCTCTCCTTCATGGCTGCATATTCAGGGAACAACCAGTTCCTCATGCATGTACTGGATTAGGAACATACTAGTTTCATTACGGACTTAGGGTTGTACTGATACGTGGTGATGCCATTCGGACTAAAGAATGGAGGAGCCACATATCAGCGCTTGGTGAACCGAATGTTCTACAACCAGATCGAGAAAACAATGGAAGTCTATGTAGGTGACATGCTTGTAAAGTCCAGGCATTCTTCCAATCACACGAAAAACTTGGTAGATATGTTCGGCATTCTACGACAGTACGGGATGAAGCTAAACCCGTTGAAATGCTCATTCGGGGTTGCATTAGGAAAATTCCTCGGGTTCATAGTCAGTTCTCAGGGGATCGAGATAAATCCTGATTAAATTGCAGCGATCAGGAACATAGAAGAGCCATGAAAAATCAGAGATGTTTAGAGTTTGGCCGAAAAAGTTGCAGCGTTGAGCAGATTCATTTCCTAAGCTACGGACATATGTGTTCGTTTTTTCGATCTAATTAAACGAGGGAAACGAAACTTCGAGTGGATACCTAACTATGGAGAGGCTTTTCAAAACTTGTTGAATCTGCTAGAAAACCCACCAATCTTGTCTTAGCCAGTGGACCATGAGGACCTGTTCATTTATTTAGCAGTATCATCTCATGCCATCAGCTCAGCTCCGAGAAGATGATAAGGTCCAGAGGCCGGTGTATTACGTAAGCAAAAAATTAGCGGTAGCTGAACGTAACTACCCAAGGATAGAGAAACTTTCCTATAGCCTCCCGATTTCATCCTATATATTCCGTCATTATTTTCAAGCTAATCCAATTGTGGTATACATTGATCAGCCGCTTCACCAGGTCCTGTAACGACCTGAGGTGTCTGGGAGACTGCTTAAATGGAACATTGAATTGAGCCAGTTCAACTTAAATTACCAACCAAGGAGATCAATAAGGGGACAAGCCTTAGCTGATTTCATTGCAGAGTTCACCATTCCCGAAGAGGATGTATTAGATGATAAGGCTAACTCCTCAGAACCAAATCTAGAACTTAGCGCCTGGAAATTGTATACAGATGGGGCCAAAAATGATCGAAGGCCCGGCACTAGAGTCATTTTAATAACACCTGAAGGACGATCGATCTTATGCTATATGACTTAAATTTTCAGCCACCAACAATGAGTCCGAGTACGAAGCCCTGATTGCTGGGCAAAAACTTGCTAAAGATCTAGGGGTGACAACACTAGACATATTATGTGATTCCAAATAGTTGTTTGCCAAGTTCGAAAGGAATTTGAAACCAGGGGAATCTGACTCGTCACTTACCTTGAAAAGTTGGAGGAGTTACTAGGCAACCTGGAGCATTACAGCATAACTCATATCCCTAGAATAGAAAACCAGAAAGCTGACAGACTGGCTAAGTTAGAAAGCTCTGACAATCTGGAAGATACTGAGATAGTTTCGATAGAGGTACTGAAGTCACCAAGCTTCAATCAGATGGAAGTTTACCCAGTATTGGAAGTTGAACCAAAAAGGGAGTCATGGATGGCACCAATTAAGAATTTCCTTAAAAACGGAATACTCCCAACAAAAAAGAATGAAAGACGAGTTGTGGTTCGTAAAGCTCCAAGATATGTCTCACAGGACGAAATTCTTTACTACCAAGGATTTTCCATGCCCTTGCTCCGGTGTATAGCACATTACGACATCAAGCGTGTATGGAGAGAAGTACATGAAGATTAATGTGGAGACAACACCGGGGGCCAAACATTGGCTAAGAAAGTATAATGGTATATGCACTTCTGGCTTACCATAAATAAAGACGCAACTGATTATTCATGACACTGCAACTAATGCCAGAAATTTCCAAAAGTTCCTAGGGCACCTCCGACTCAACTCAAGTCAATGGTGAGCCCATGGCCATTTGCCGTATGGGGAATCGACATCATCGAAATTTTACCAATCGCTAAAGGAGGAGCAAAGTATGCAATCGTGGCCATAGAATACTTTACAAAATGGGCGGAAGCCGAACACCTAAATACGATCTCAACGAAGAGAGTGATTAATTTTGTAGTCAGAAACATCATTTGTTGATTTGGGATTTCCAAAGTCATTATAACTGACAACAGAACCCAATTTGATAGCGTAGAATTCAGAAATTTTTGCCAGAAGTATAAAATCGACAAAAGATACACAGCAGTAGCCACCCGTAATCAAATGGACAAGTTGAGGTAATAAACAAAATTATTAAGTCCATCCTTAAAAAAACGATTGGAACAGGCAAAGTCCATGCGGGTCGATGAATTACCATTATTAGCATTATCGGCTTATCGAACGACTTACAAGACGGCAATGGGTCATACTCCTTTTGCACTTTCATTTGGCTCAGAAGATGTTATTCCAGTGGAGTTGAAAATTCCGTCTCACAGGACAATGTATTATGATCCGATGACAAATAAAGCGCTTCTCCTTGAATCCTTGGATATGGTTGAAGAAAAGAGAGACGAAGTAGAATTGCGTGCCTCGACGCACATGCGCCAAGTGGCACGCTTTTTTTTTGATGCAAAAGGTTGTGAATTGCGAGATTCATGCCTTACTTCATTAAACATAAAAGAGTAATACAACATATAGTCTAGTGCAACATACGTGTATGTACATAAATATACACAGCCAAAAAATACCCCATGCACGTTGGCATGACTAGCAAAAATAATAATATGATTACATAGTACATCAAAGTAAAAGCTTAGAACACAAACATGCTGAAGCAGCGTCATACTCGCCTACCTCGAGCATGATCCATAACTTGAGCAGCTATTGTATCCATGAATTTCACAGCTTCATTTCCTAAACAGAGTGAAAAAAGTTTGAAAATGCAGTAAATAATTGGGTTAGGAATTTTCATTTTGCATTTAAATTTTAGCGAGTTTCTTTCATGCCAAAGTATCAATACATAAGCAAAATTCAAAACAACAAATAAGTGGCACGCATTTATGACAGGAAGGTTTGTCCTCGGACCTTCGAACCTGGAGACTTGGAATTGAAGTGTGTCTTCCCACCCCCGGTTCATCTAGGACCGAAGTGGGAAGGACCATACGCCATCCAACGGAAGCTTGATATAGGAGCTTTCAAGTTAATGACCATGGATGGCGAAGAGATTCACAGAGCTTTGGAATTCCCAACACTTGCGGTAGTATTTGACTTAGATTTGTGTTGTTTTTTTTTTTTGTTTTATGAACCATGGAAAAAGGCATGACTTGCCTAGAAAAGTTTGGTTAACATAAACAAAAGATTATAAAGTGGACATAGGCCACGACTTGGACGAACCACTATAAAATATCGTGTGTAATTTACTTTTCCTGCATAAACCTTTTTATATATTATGTGATTACTGTGATCTGAGTATGAGACACTAGAAATTTGAATCGAAACCAGACCAAACGAGACAACCATTTGCATGACAAGATAAGAAGAATGGGAATACAATGTCCCAAACTCTAGTTCTCATAAATCGAGAGAAAGTATAAAGGACGGGAAGACGACATCCCAAAAGCATGGAGGTGCACCATGATAAGAAACCGCCTTGAATGCACCCTAACCTGACAGTACGACATGAGAGTATAAAGGTGCTAAGAATAAGCGCCAATGAGAAAATACCCCAGTCCCGATGAAGGACGGGGGCAATCCGATGTCGAACCTAATCAACCTCGAACAAGCCTGGTCAGGAAATTTATTCAAGATTGATTGGGGGCAAACACACCACATCCCCTTCTATTGATTGCATAATTAAGCAATAATTTCTGCTTAATTATGTTTTGATTTTTATTTATTACTTATGTTTTTAACACTTTGATCATTACTGAACTCAACTAAGATAAACGACAAACTTGCAAGTATTTGACATAGTAGGAAACAAACTATTTCATTTACATGAGTGCAGGTTTATACAAGAAGATAAAACAAAGGGATGCGAGGGCTGCACTCGCTACAACAACAGCGGTCCAATGGAACAGATGAAACAAATTTTCATTTGGATTTTGGGACAGACGTAGCTTTCTTGGTTGCCTTGACCTTGTCCTTTTCCCCTTTTCAGCTTCAGAAATGATATGCTTCGGCTTTTTTTTGCTGAAACCGAAGTATTGGGATCAGTAGAGGATTTTTTGGCAAGCTCTTCGGTGATTGGCCTAGTTGAAGGTTTGACAACTAGCTTCGACCCTGGAGGAACTACCATAAGGGGTTTGAGACTTTCGGGATCTTCCTTTGCAACTTTGGCTTTTAAAAGCATATATTGCTTAGCCTTCATATCAGCCAAAGTCATGTCATTAGCATCACCCGAACCTCCAGTCACAACAACATCATCATCCTCCTCATGTCCATCGTTGCCGCCATCATCTTCAAAAGAATCTATCATATCCCCATATTTGGGAGTTTCAATGCTAAATGGCTAGAGAGTTTTGTCAGTGACCTCTCCCTTTTTGCCCTCAACCTTCTCCCCAGGTTCAGAGCCAGTAGCCTCATCCTTTTTCTCCTACACTGTTTCAGCAGATTTTGCTTCAGTAACTTCTTCTTGTTGCTCGTCACTCTTCTCAGCTATCTTCGCACCTACAGGGCTAGAAGTAACAATTATTAGTTCAGAAGATAAAGGATGTTTCTCTATTGATTGCCCGATGATATGGCGGAAGGTTGAGATAGCCCTAACGAACTAAAGTGAAAAGGTGGAAATACCTTTGGATGATTTCTCAACATCGGTGGCAGGAGTGTCTAGAGTATTCTTAGTGATTGGAGACAAGAAGGAAGTCTTGGGAATTCTTGGATTCTCTGGGTCATATCCCTCCGTCTCTTTAACCTCGAGGGCTGTAGAAGTAGAACAGACATTGATAGTTTCTTTTCCTTTGGCCTGGCGCTTCTCTTCTTCCATAATAGCAGCAACGATTTCACGACCTTTGGCCAAACGTGCCAACTCCTCACCCCTTTGAAATTTTTCCATAAGTTTATCTTCGTTAATGGAGTCTACCTTGAGTTCTTTCTTCTCCCATTCAACAATTTGATCCCACACGTAAACCAAAGTTGTGGGGTAGTCTTTAATCCAAGCGATGTCCCGATGACGGATCACTTGCGCAAAAAAAGTATCATAAGCTCGCTGTAACCATCCAATTCTTTTTGCCTAACAAAAAGCTGTAACACCCCGTGTATTCTATAACTGTGAAATTTACAAATTAAAGTATAATTAATTTTAAATCAAAGAATTAAGGGAAATGGGATACGCCATTGCGTTCGTCTCGGAATTCTGCTTGAGATAGAGTCTGAGTTTGCCTGAAACGGATATCATATGAAGAAGTTATGGACGAACGAAGTTGGGCGAAAAACCGGAGAAGGGTCAGAATGCACTGGCGCACTTGGGAAGTGCGCCAGAACAGAAATGAACTGGCGCACTTGGGAAGTGCGCCAGTACATTTTTGACCTGGCGCACCTGCCAAGTGCGCCCAGGTCAAAAATGACCTGCTGGCCAGGTCTGGTCTAGTCTTGGCTGGCCAGGTCTGTGTTTGGCCGATTTTCAGAAGCTTGCTTTGTCATTAGGGCTAGGTGGCAGGCTCTAATTGGTCTCTCTTTCGAATGAATGGCTACGATCAATCCAAGCAACATCGATGGTCCTAATCAGTTCATAAACTCTATAAAAATGACCCTAGACTCAACCTAATCTATTCATTCAAAAATAAGAACAAAGCCATCATGCTGCTGAGGAACGACTAGGAGTAGCCACCAATTTGGGAGAAGACTAGGAGGAAAATTCTAAAGCATAAAGCAACTTAGACAAATCAAATCAACAAGGAATCGCATCTTCAAATCCCTAAATTTGAGAATTCGCCACACAATTGTAAGTAGAGTATTATTTTGGTATGAACAAATAATTGTGTTGGCTTGTATACTTGATGTGTGGGGATAAAGTAATTCATATTTGTGCGTTACTATGATTCTTATCGATTTGGAATATTGTATACGTTTGGATATCCTCAAATTATGTTATTCATTATAAAAACTACATGTTTGCGGTAGTTTTATGCAAGTATACGTTTGGAATATTCGCAAATTATGTAATCCATGTTGAAGCTACATGTATGTAGTTGTTTAATTGAAATTCATGCAAGTTTGGGGCTTGGCTACTATGCCATCATAATGTGTATTTTTATACAAAAATCATTTTGTGAGTAATTGGAGCAAATTTGGGTTATTATAATCCATATAAAATTATGTTGAAAATTTGGCATCATGAACTATGTATTAAGCCATACTTTTGTACTAGAAAACCTCTTTGTGAACTTATGAATATGACTAGGCTATGATCGATATTTTGCATAATTGAAAACCATGTTAGGTCTATATTGTTAACAAGAATTATATGATGACATATGTGGTACATAGCTAGGTTAAATTCAAAATCCCATTTGCAAGTTTGCATGACTAAAGTAAAAATCATGATTTCATGTTGGAAATATTTATGCCATAAGTATATGTGTGCCATGGTTATGTGAATAGATTTAGAATCATGATTAAGTTGGATTAATTCTAGTTGAAGTATACTTTTGTATTAATCACAAAAGTAAGCACCTTTGTAAACATGTAGTAATCTTATAAACATGATTTGCTTATGTTTGACATTATGCCTAAATGAAATATAGGTTTATGTTGCAGTTAAGCCTATGTGTCAATAGTGATATTCTTAGCTTAACTACAAGTTTACATGGTTTGATTCATGTCACTTATGCTTTATGACCAAAGTATATGTTACTACTATGCAAGTACACCAGTTTCTATTTTGTAGTTCCAACGTCACATTGCAAGTTCATGCGTTCACATTCCCCTTTTTGTGTATGTAATCACACTTTAAGCCTCCCCTTTTTCTCATGGCTAAGTTGGGCTTAAAAGCCTAAGCCCAACATATATTATGATAAACGAACGTATTAAACGGGGGAAAATAGCGTTGGGCCAAATTAATTAATAAATGAAAATATAAAGTAGAAGGGCCCAAATTCAAGTATGGGTTGGGCCCATGATTGGTGTAATCTTTACACCATTAACTTAATAATGGGCCGCAAATATTTACATATAAGAAAAATAAAGAAGAAAGACAAAATATGTAAATGTAGAAAATACGATGTGTTTAACCCGAGGTTGGATTGAGTTATGATGTAAACCTGCCCGGAACCGCCCGGCTGTCCAGTAGTCACAACAATACCTATCCAATGTGGGTGGTTAAACATGGAGCCCAATAAGGACCCGAGGTTAGACTGAGTTGTGGCGTAAGACTGCCCGGAACCAACCGGCAACAGGCAGCCACAACAATACCTGTCTAATGTGAGAGGTCAAGGCTTTAATAAGACAATTAAAGCTGAGTCAGGATTGTTAGGATTAAGTGGACTAAAGACTTAATCAAAATGGAACATGCTAAACTAAACGGACTGGTGGGGGTTAGGTTAGAAAACACTTAACCAACTTAGCATGTTGGCTAGAGATAGAAAACCTAGTAACGGGGGACCCTTTTCAGCAGTAACCCTAGAAGGTGTATCATGATACCCTGAAACTAGGCAGGGTGGGGCACGATTACTGGGCTGATTGTAAGAGGTCAAATCGACGGCGGTGGTGTAGCAGTGTAGGTTCTAACGGGGTGCGGGCGTGCACACACTCCGGCGCAGAAAAATAAGGCACTGGGCACCAGTAGCATACCTGTGCATTCTAGGATTGTGTCGGGCCGCCACCATGGGACTTGATACACCCCATGGTGGGACCAGCATAGGTAACTACAACATCGGGGGCCGTAAGACACATGTAACTATGCGAGTAGGAGCCGATCATCATAGAATGGATCACTTCACCCTGATTATGGGGTGCCAGTTGGGAACTAGTTTATATGGGTTCAGAGATTAATATGGGGTACGATAGTATATTCGACCCTAGACAACTTAACCAAGTTTATAGTGCTTTCCCCATTTCTTGTTTATACTTATCATACCCAGTTATTTATTCATAGGCAGAATAGTCCTAGACTTACTCAGGCTTTATGTCTGACTCTACTTTTCTTTCGTCTTCTTTTCTTCCGTTCCCCCCCCCCCCCAGGTCCACAGGGAGGGAACACTGCAGCTTGACCAGCCTTCATATCATATCCAGCTTGAAGAGGAAAAATGTATTGCTTGGACCCTTTCGTTTTGAACTATGGCTTTGGACAACCACTATGGGGCTTTTGCAGTTTATTTATGTTTTTTTATGCTTCTTTAAATGATGTAATCAAGACAGATTATGAAAGTGTTATGTTATGTTTTTGGAAAGGATGTAAGACAATCATGGTAATGTTGTTGTAACACGTATTTGCTTTTATGAAATAAAAGTTGCTGTTTTTCTGCTGTTTACAAATATGTGTTCTTATATCTGTCTTGTATATCTGTGACTTATACTTATAAACCTCCACCAAAATTAGGGCATTCCCTTTGAGAGTGGCACTTACGGAGGTGGGGTGTTTCACTTGGTATCAGAGCATAGGTTTACCAGATAAGATAAAAAGTTTAGAGAAATTATTTTCAAAAAGGAAATTTAAAGAAGCATTTTTAAAAGATAAAATATTATTTTGCTTTAAAAGGCAAAGTCCCTCCAAAGCCATAGGTACTATCTCTTATCCTTCGTTTTGAATTTATCCTTTTTGTTTCAGCATGTCCGAAGATCTTAACTTGCCAGAAGGGGTGCCAATACCTGGTTGGTTTAGACGGTTCTTAGAAGCAAGAGCCACTCAGCCAGGTCCTACCGTTCCTCCTCCCCCAACTGCTGGAAATCATCCAGCTGCAGCGACACCTTTTCCTCCACCTCCTCCTCGGGGAAACACTTTTGCTAAGATATGTAAAGATTTTAAAGCTATGGGAGGAAAGGATTTCCATGGAACTGAGTCCTTCGTGGCAGCTAGAAATTGGCTGAAAGAAACGGAGGACCTATTCATCATCTTTGAGGTAGAAGATAGACAAAAAGTACAGCTGGCAGTATGGCTATTAAAGGGCGAGGCCTCCTACTGGTGGGAAGTCACTAATGCAGAAAGACCAGTGGAGACATCGGAGGACTTTAGGGCAAGGTTTGAGACTAAATTTCTCTCAGATGCGGAAAGAAGTTTGCAGTTGGAAAAATTCTTATTTCTTAAGCAAGGGGACAAGACAGTCAGAGACTATGTGAATCAGTTCAATGAGCTGGCTAGGTTTGGGCTTGACCTAGTCAACACCCCGCACAAGAAGGCTCTCCGTTTCGTCAAAGGGTTGAATGAGCCATTACACAGTTTGGCCATGACCAATATACCCATGGGAGCCACGTATGAAAGATTGGTGCAAATGGCGTTGCTGAATGAAGAGGATAAGGGCAAGAAGGAGACAAATGCAGAAAGCTCTCAAGGGAAGAAAGAGGGTTTGCAGCCTAAGAAGACAGAATTTAAGAAGGGCGGGAAAGGCAACAAAGAGAAGAGGAAGTGCAATTTCTGTGGCAAAGTGGGGCACTTAGTTAAGGACTGCCGGAAAAAGAAGGCCAAGGAGAATGGTGGGTGCTTTTCTTGCGGTGAGACAGGCCACAGGGCTAAAGACTGCCCAAAGAAATGAGGACAGGGGCAGAGGGCTGGATCCACCCTAGGGGCACAGGTTCATGTGCTGGAAGCGCCACCTCTGCAACAGCGAGGTATAAATACTTCTGTAGAAAGTGTAGTTTATCTTTATGATCACCCCGTTCGCACTTTATTTGATTCTGGCGCATCACACTCCTTTATCTCGTCTGCTTTAGTAGAATCTCTACACCTAAAAACTAGTATGGTAGAGGACCCCTTAATTGTTTCAAACCCAATTGGGGGCCCAGCTCATTTGTTTATGATCTGTTTGGGATTGAAAATTTCTATTCTAAGTGTAGAATTCCAATGTAGTGCCTTTGTTTTGGGCTTTTCGGGGTATGGTTTGATTTTGGGTATGGATTGGCTATCCAGTAATGGGGCCATCCTTGATTGTGAGAAAAGAGTTGTTAGGCTCCTAACCCAGCTCGGTAATACTTTGGAAATTTCTTGTAATCCCTCGTATGCGGTTATGCTTAGTTATCTTGAATCGCTACATGCCTCTGTTGAAAATATGCAATCAGTTAGAGTGGTCCGGGAATATCCGGATGTCTTCGAAGAGGTGAAGGGCTTGCCTCCGAAGCGGGAAATAGACTTCCGCATATATCTGGTAGATAATGCAAAGCCCGTTGCGTTGCCCGTTAGACACATGGCTCCACGGGAAAGGAAAGAGCTCAGTAAACAGATTAAAGAACTTCTAGAAAAGGGGTTCATTAGGAGGAGCATTTCAGAATGGGGCGCTCCAGTGGTGTTCGCTACAAAGGCGGATGGTTCACTCCGTCTATGTGTTGACTATAGGGAGCTCAACAAGCTAACGAAAAAGAATAGGCACCCTCTCCCTAGAATTGACGATTTATTTGACCAGCTTGTAGGAGCGTCTGTTTTCTCCCAGCTCGATTTAGCAACCGGTTTTCATCAGCTAAGGGTGGCTGAAGATAGCATCGATAAAACGGCGTTCAGAACCCCAGACGGCTTCTTTGAATGGCTTGTCATGCCTTTCGGCTTGACAAATGCACCTGCTTACTTCGTGGACCTGATGAGTAGGGTATTCAGAGATTTCCTCAACAAATTCGTAGTGGTCTTCGTAGATGATATCCTTATCTTCTCAAAAAGTGAAGAGGAACATGCTCAGCACTTAAGGGCAATCATGGAAACTTTGCGAGTCCATCAACTAAAAGCCAAATTCTCCAAATGCCACTTTTGGAGAGAAGAGGTGAGGTTCCTTGGGCACATAGTATCCAAACAAGGGTTAGCAGTGGACCCTGCTAAGGTAGTGGCGGTACAGGATTGGAAGACACCAAGGAATGCAACTGAGGTCCGAAGCTTTCTAGGACTAGCAGGTTTCTATCGAAAGTTCATAAGGGATTTTGCGAAAATCTCAGCTCCGCTCACGAAATTAACCAAGAAGAATCTAGTGTTCAATTGGGACTTGGATTGCGAGTTTGCTTTCCAACGACTGAAAAGGGCTCTTACAACAGCCCCAGTTTTGACGCTGCCAGATGGGAGCAAGATGTTCACTGTTTATACGGATGCATGTGGGACAGGGCTAGGCGCCGTCTTAATGCAAGAAGGAAGGGTAGTAGCTTATGGCGGGAGGCAGTTGAAAGTGCACGAAAAGAACTACCCAACCCACGATCTTGAGTTAGCCGCCATCGTCTTTGCACTCAAGTCTTGGCGACACTATCTCCTAGGTGAGAAGTTCGAACTTTACACTGACCATAAATCGTTGAAATATCTTTTCTCGCAGAAGGATCTTAACTTGAGGCAACAGTGATGGATGGAGTTTCTTGCCTCGTACGATTTCGAAATCTCCTATACTCCGGGCAAAGGCAACGTAGTGGCAGACGCGTTGAGCCGAAAGAAATTGACCCTAAGCCCGTTGTTTGTTGAAAGACAAAGCCTAGAGTTTATAGCCAGCTTCGACTTTAGGCCTTCCTTCGATTTTGTACCAGGCTTGCTAGCATCTCTCGAAGTGCGCCCAACTGTAGTGGATTCAGTAGGGGCGGCACAACGCGAAGACCCTCAGCTTGTGGAAATAATTGATGGGCTAATTAGGGGTGAGACTTCAAGTCACCTCAACAGATACTCCATCGACGATAAAGGATTGCTAAGACGAGACGGAAGACTGTGCATCCCACAGACAAAAGATTTAATAAAGAAGGTTCTCGAGGAAGCACATCACTCCAAGATGACGATACACCCAGGCGGAGATAAAATGTACAAAGATATAAAAAGGACTTTCTTCTGGAACGGCATGAAAAAGGACGTGGCAGAATTCGTTTCTAAGTGTATGGTGTGCCAACAGGTTAAGGCGGAACAGAAAAAGCCTGGCGGACTGCTACATCCTCTGGAGGTCCCGCAGTGGAAGTGGGATAGCATCTCAATGGACTTCATCGATAGGCTGCCTAGGTCTAGGAGAGGCAACACTAGCATTTGGGTAGTAGTGGATAGGCTTACTAAAAGCGCCCACTTTTTACCTGTCAAAAGTAAAAGAACTGCCTCATCCCTAGCATCACTTTACCTCAAAGAAATCGTTCGACTCCATGGAATACCATCCAGCATTGTTAGTGACCGAGACCCCATCTTCACCAGTGAGTTTTGGCGGAGTCTGCAAGAAGCAGTAGGAACGCAGTTATGCTTGAGCACAGCCTATCATCCCCAAACCGACGGCCAAACAGAGAGAGTGAACAGAGTTTTGGAAGACCTTTTAAGGCTATGCGTCCTTGACTTCGGAGGGACATGGGAAGACCACCTTCCTTTGGTGGAATTTGCCTACAACAACAGTTATCAAGCAACCATCGGAATGGCGCCCTTCGAAGCTTTATATGGAAGACCGTGCCGATCGCCCACTTGTTGGTGGGAGTCTACTGATAAGCTCATACTTGGACCAGATATGATCCGAGAGACTTCAGAGAAAGTAGACTTAATACGAAGAAGGATGAAGACGGCCCAAGACAGACAAAAGTCCTACGCTGACAAGAGGAGAACCGACCTTGAATTTGAGGTTGGGGACAGAGTTTTTCTTAAGGTATCTCCGCTAAGGAACGTTGTTCGTTTTGGAACCACAGGAAAGCTAGCGCCAAGGTTCGTAGGGCCATTCCCTATCATCGAGAAAATTGGGAAAATGGCCTATAGATTAGAGCTACCCGAGAAACTGGTCGGAGTTCACAACGTTTTTCACGTTTCACATCTCCGAAAATGTCTACATGAGTCTGCTGAAGTGGTAGAGCCAAATATCCTAGAAGAAGCAGAGGTGGAACGCGAAGCAACCATAAGGAAAGTTCCAACCCGCATATTAGGAACGGAAGTGAAGAAGCTACGCAACCGCGAAGTCAAGCTCGTCAAAGTTCAGTGGAGCGACGCCGAGGGAGACGCGACTTGGGAAACTGAAGCTAGAATACGCACTGCCTACCCTTTTCTGTTCGAGGGTACATCCTTGATCTTTCCTTTTCCTTAAGTTGCGCTTTTATCTATCTTTTTAGGTATATTTCCTCGACCTTATCTTTTAGGTAGAAACCCTTTGGATGGAAACATGTTATGGATGATGGTTGCAAGTGGTTGCAAGTGATTGCTAGTGGTTGCTCGTGGTTGCATATACACACACAATCTAGGTTTTAGATCGGCTCAGTCACTTCATATTGCATATGCATATATGTTTACATTCGTATATGGTTGAACTTTAATGTGTTGTCATATGGATGTTGCATTTGTATGAATGATTGTGCACTCATGTAGAATCATGAATAGGAAAATTTGCATACATAATGGATTCATGGCACTTACATAATTCGCATTAAGGAGGTCAACTGAATCAGTAGACCGCCTGATTTTGCATTAGATAAGTACATGTACACACACACTTCGCATATGATCATGAAGCATTAGAAGTCTTTTAAGGACAATGGATGCTCGTGTTTGATGGATGAGTAGATGGATGTTTGGATGTTAGGATGTACATTCTTCCTAAACTTGAAGATTTCGGGGACGAAATCCTTTTAAGTGGGGGAGAATGTAACACCTCGTGTATTCTATAACTGTGAAATTTACAAATTAAAGTATAATTAATTTTAAATCAAAGAATTAAGGGAAACGGGATACGCCATTGCGTTCGTCTCGGAATTCTGCTTGAGATAGAGTCTGAGTTTGCCTGAAACGGATATCGTATGAAGAAGTTATGGACGAACGAAATTGGGCGAAAAACCGGAGAAGGGACAGAATGCACTGGCGCACTTGGGAAGTGCGCCAGAACAGAAATGAACTGGCGCACTTGGGAAGTGCGCCAGTACATTTTTGACCTGGCGCACCTGCCAAGTGCGCCCAGGTCAAAAATGACCTGCTGGCCAGGTCTGGTCTAGTCCTGGCTGGCCAGGTCTGTGTTTGGCCGATTTTCAGAAGCTTGCTTTGTCATTAGGGCTAGGTGGCAGGCTCTAATTGGTCTCTCTTTCGAATGAATGGCTACGATCAATCCAAGCAACATCGATGGTCCTAATCAGTTCATAAACTCTATAAAAATGACCCTAGACTCAACCTAATCTATTCATTCAAAAATAAGAACAAAGCCATCATGCTGCTGAGGAACGACTAGGAGTAGCCGCCAATTTGGGAGAAGACTAGGAGGAAAATTCTAAAGCATAAAGCAACTTAGACAAATCAAATCAACAAGGAATCGCATCTTCAAATCCCTAAATTTGAGAATTCGCCACACAATTGTAAGTAGAGTATTATTTTGGTATGAACAAATAATTGTGTTGGCTTGTATACTTGATGTGTGGGGATAAAGTAATTCATATTTGTGCGTTACTATGATTCTTATCGATTTGGAATATTGTATACGTTTGGATATCCTCAAATTATGTTATTCATTATAAAAACTACATGTTTGCGGTAGTTTTATGCAAGTATACGTTTGGAATATTCGCAAATTATGTAATCCATGTTGAAGCTACATGTATGTAGTTGTTTAATTGAAATTCATGCAAGTTTGGGACTTGGCTACTATGCCATCATAATGTGTATTTTTATACAAAAATCATTTTGTGAGTAATTGGAGCAAATTTGGGTTATTATAATCCATATAAAATTATGTTGAAAATTTGGCATCATGAACTATGTATTAAGCCATACTTTTGTACTAGAAAACCTCTTTGTGAACTTATGAATATGACTAGGCTATGATCGATATTTTGCATAATTGAAAACCATGTTAGGTCTATATTGTTAACAAGAATTATATGATGACATATGTGGTACATAGCTAGGTTAGATTCAAAATCCCATTTGCAAGTTTGCATGACTAAAGTAAAAATCATGATTTCATGTTGGAAATATTTATGCCATAAGTATATGTGTGCCATGGTTATGTGAATAGATTTAGAATCATGATTAAGTTGGATTAATTCTAGTTGAAGTATACTTTTGTATTAATCACAAAAGTAAGCACCTTTGTAAACATGTAGTAATCTTATAAACATGATTTGCTTATGTTTGACATTATGCCTAAATGAAATATAGGTTTATGTTGCAGTTAAGCCTATGTGTCAATAGTGATATTCTTAGCTTAACTACAAGTTTACATGGTTTGATTCATGTCACTTATGCTTTATGACCAAAGTATATGTTACTACTATGCAAGTACACCAGTTTCTATTTTGTAGTTCCAACGTCACATTGCAAGTTCATGCGTTCACATTCCCCTTTTTGTGTATGTAATCACGCTTTAAGCCTCCCCTTTTTCTCATGGCTAAGTTGGGCTTAAAAGCCTAAGCCCAACATATATTATGATAAACGAACGTATTAAACGGGGGAAAATAGCGTTGGGCCAAATTAATTAATAAATGAAAATATAAAGTAGAAGGGCCCAAATTCAAGTATGGGTTGGGCCCATGATTGGTGTAATCTTTACACCATTAACTTAATAATGGGCCGCAAATATTTACATATAAGAAAAATAAAGAAGAAAGACAAAATATGTAAATGTAGAAAATACGATGTGTTTAACCCGAGGTTGGATTGAGTTGTGATGTAAACCTGCCCGGAACCGCCCGGCTGTCCAGTAGTCACAACAATACCTATCCAATGTGGGTGGTTAAACATGGAGCCCAATAAGGACCCGAGGTTAGACTGAGTTGTGGCGTAAGACTGCCCGGAACCAACCGGCAACAGGCAGCCACAACAATATCTGTCTAATGTGAGAGGTCAAGGCTTTAATAAGACAATTAAAGCTGAGTCAGGATTGTTAGGATTAAGTGGACTAAAGACTTAATCAAAATGGAACATGCTAAACTAAACGGACTGGTGGGGGTTAGGTTAGAAAACACTTAACCAACTTAGCATGTTGGCTAGAGATAGAAAACCTAGTAACGGGGGACCCTTTTCAGCAGTAACCCTAGAAGGTGTATCATGATACCCTGAAACTAGGCAGGGTGGGGCACGATTACTGGGCTGATTGTAAGAGGTCAAATCGACGGCGGTGGTGTAGCAGTGTAGGTTCTAACGGGGTGCGGGCGTGCACACACTCCGGCGCAGAAAAATAAGGCACTGGGCACCAGTAGCATACCTGTGCATTCTAGGATTGTGTCGAGCCGCCACCATGGGACTTGATACACCCCATGGTGGGACCAGCATAGGTAACTACAACATCGGGGGCCGTAAGACACATGTAACTATGCGAGTAGGAGCCGATCATCATAGAATGGATCACTTCACCCTGATTATGGGGTGCCAGTTGGGAACTGTTTATATGGGTTTAGAGATTAATATGGGGTACGATAGTATATTCGACCCTAGACAACTTAACCAAGTTTATAGTGCTTTCCCCATTTCTTGTTTATACTTATCATACCCAGTTATTTATTCATAGGCAGAATAGTCCTAGACTTACTCAGGCTTTATGTCTGACTCTACTTTTCTTTCGTCTTCTTTTCTTCCGTCCCCCCCCCCCCCCCAGGTCCACAGGGAGGGAACACTGCAGCTTGACCAGCCTTCATATCATATCCAGCTTGAAGAGGAAAAATGTATTGCTTGGACCCTTTCGTTTTGAACAATGGCTTTGGACAACCACTATGGGGCTTTTGCAGTTTATTTATGTTTTTTTATGCTTCTTTAAATGATGTAATCAAGACAGATTATGAAAGTGTTATGTTATGTTTTTGGAAAGGATGTAAGACAATCATGGTAATGTTGTTGTAACACGTATTTGCTTTTATGAAATAAAAGTTGCTGTTTTTCTGCTGTTTACAAATATGTGTTCTCATATCTGTCTTGTATATCTGTGACTTATACTTATAAACCTCCACCAAAATTAGGGCATTCCCTTTGAGAGTGACCCTAACGGAGGTGGGGTGTTTCAAAAGCTATGCATGGGCATCTTCGGCAGATTTAAGAGCAATGCTTGCGTTTCCCTCAGCTAAGACTACCCTTGACTCGACCTCCGTCAGCTTAGCTTCCAGCTCAGCAATTCTCTTTGCCAGCTTATCCTTCTGCTGCTCAAGAGTAGTGCAAGCTAATTGTGCCTTGACACTTTCAGACTTAGCATCCTCGGCTTGCTTTTTTAAATCTTAGTGTTCCTGGCTGTGAGATTCCAGTACAGTGTGATAACACTTTTGTAGCTCCTCGTGTTGTTTTTTGTAGTTTTTAGCATTCCGCAAAGCAAAAGCAAGCTGCACTTGAGCATCCTCGACTTCCTTCTCTGGATTTTTCAAAATGCTTTCAGCGTAATTGGCCATCTCCTTCATGTGGTCTATATCAGTAATCATGTCCCGAATGATCTTGGAGAGATTGCACAAATACTCATACATCTCCATATATTGCTTATGTGCTAGATCTATTTTTGCTTTGGCATCATCCGCCCATTTCGAAGGCATTGGCTCGAGTGCGGGAACAAACTGCATGTGTTCAAAATAGTGATCCGAAAATTATTTCTTCAAAATATGCAAACTTCGCCTTATTTTCAGAATCAAGTGACATGGACTTGGCTATATATAATTCAACATTTCATCGTCTAGCAGGAACAATTGATGTTGTGCTTTTTTCTGGCCTTTTCTCAGGAACTTTGTGTTTGTCTTGTGAACCGCCATGCTTCGACGGTGGTTTCTCTTGAAAATGTTTTTCTTTAGGAGGATTTGGAACTTTAGGATGTAGTTTGTCCCCTTCACGATGGTCTTGGTGGCTCTTGTGCTTGTCAAGATCTGATCGATGGGGAGAATGGGAGCGCGGAGAATAAGGACGACTAGAATCATAGTCTCTCCTGTTATCTCTACCACGACTTTCATGCCGATCATATTCGGTATCGGAATAAACCTAGGCATGTTGGAGTAGACTTTCCTGACATCATAACGTGGATGTGTCATTTTTCCTGCAAAACGATACAAGTACATGTTAGAGTCGAGGATTAGTATAAAATGGAAGCGCTGTGACATGCAGTACATGTGTAGTGTATATATCCTAAGTGGTTTGCCCCTAACAGACCGGAGCCTGGATTTAGGCCTGTGTGTGCAGTTTCCCTGGCTTTCACAGGAGTAAGGTCCTTTTCTGAAGTATGAGTGAAAGGATCTGTTCTAAAATCTTTGGAAGTATAGATAGTGTCGGGCAGGGGAAGTCTTCCTAAACCCCCGTATATAAAATCATCTATAATGGAATCATCTCCTCGGGGCGTGATTGACGGCAGCTCTATTGGGGAAATCAGTTTTTCAGGGGTAGCCGCATCCTCAAGGGTGATGTATTTATCTCTATCCTTAGCAGCTATGTTCGCTAATATGTCATCTTGGGTCGAAGTGGGAGAAGGACTCTTGTGAGGCATCGTTGGATCTTTCGAACTCTCTCCCTTCTAGAGTAAAACTTAAATGGGCCCCTCGGCTGAGGGTATATATACATATGGACCTTCTCCATGGCCTATGCTACGAGTGATAGAAACTAAGTGATGGCGGTGAAGGCATTCATCCATTAGGCAGTATCTGATGGTCAGGAATTTTTGATCACCATTAAGCAGTCGGTTCAGATGATCAAAGTACACCTAATGCGTTTCCTGTGCGGGTTAGAGACTACCAGTAAAAGTGAATGACAGTCAATACATTTACAAAGGAGGTTGAAATTAGAAATCGGAGGCTAATATTTTTACTTGACTTAAGCCATCTCCTGGCACATCCTGGTTATTGTTTGATATAGAACCATTCGGGCCTTGGATCTCCAACTTTGCTACTAAATGGTGCACTAATGATTTTCCTCTTTGGCACCGATTCAAAATATTAAAGGACGGGGAATCCTGAGTTCGGTGCTTGAAATTGTAGAAGAAAAGAACATCTTCAAAGGTGAGCTCTATACCTAGAGTTTCCCTATAAGCAATATATAAGGTATACAGATAAGCATAGGAGTTGGGTTGGAGCTGCATTGGAGAAATATGCATTTGTCTCAAAAAATCGACTGCGAATGACGAAAATGGAGGAATCGCCCCCAACAAGGCACATTAACCTACTGATCGCCACATACCCTTCGGGTGGATTATGAGCCAGATCTGTTCTAGTAGGCAACTTGGTGTCCTTTCGGAGAATTCCATGTTTCAAGTATATTCGAGCAAGTTTGGAATTATCAATGGTCGATGCGATGGAGTCACCAGGTTTGTCCAGAATAATGACATTCTCTAATTCGTCGGGAGCGTGGCTATCTCCTATCCCTCTATCCTCCTCTTTATCCAAAGAGATATCATCTATGGGTGACGCCGCATGTTCATGAATTTCTATTTCGTAATCCGAGCCCGCACTGTCCCAACTCGGATCTGGTGTGGAGTGTATATCTTCGATGATAGGATTTTCAGATGGTCCCACGACCTCTTTCCTCTCTGATAACCTAGCTGAGCATCTCTCAGTCATAATTGTTGTACTAACGAAGAGATAATAGGGATTAGAGTGTAGATGCCAGTGCCCCCCATGTGTGTGTGTGTGCACTAAGTTGTGGAAATGTGAACAGTGGCGAATACAAGATTAATAGAGAAGCAAGCAGTATGAAAAGTAGCCGTATGTTCATAAGGTCTAAACATTTTAGTTCAGAAGGCTCTATCCTAACTGTTCCTGAAGTCACAAGCCATAGTTAATCTTGGTTCAGTTGGTCAAAACATTCTTGCATTTCATTTTGAATAACAACAGATCAGTTCAGATCCTTATGTTAGAAGCGGATCGGTTTGAGTACCTTTGTCATCAGTGGATCGGTTCGAGTGTATATGTCATCAGCGGATAGGTTCAAGTATTTATGTCATCAACGGATCAGTTCAAGTATTTATGTCATCAGCGGATCGAGTCGGACGCTTCTCTCAATCGGATCGGATCAGAATTCATGAGCCGAAGAGAACAGATCGAATAAACCTACAGAGAAGTGGCTTCATTCAGATAGGAAAGCACCGAACCGCTCTAGCGTCATGAAGTCCAAGTCTCTCTATGGTGGGCAAGTTTAAGGCTCCAATCAATATTGTTTCCTACGATCTGAATCGAAAGAGCATGCTTTATCCCAATTACTTTAAGATCATCCGCTCTGTCCCAAACCAACCCCATTCTTCTCTTCTTTTTCTTCTTCTATTCCGCCTCTCAAAGAACACCAAACCCTTTCATTTTCGAATGCTCACTTATGATAAAGTATTCATGAAGTGACGTCTTTGATGCGAGCTCAGACCATATCAACCACTGCCTTGAAGTGGCAATAGGACCACCAGCGACGACGATGGTGAGCTGACGGGTCCAGGCAACGTATCGAATGTTGAATCAGGTAAAATTATCCAATTTGACCCCAATTTCGAGTTAAGATTGGAAGAAATTAAGTGAAACAAGAATTGAAAAGAACCTATGGATCTAATTCGAAAGTTGAAGGAATTGCTTGAGAATTCGAGAATTAGGGATTTTCTATCTTAAGTTTAAGGAAAGACGGCAATGAAAGAAAGAATTTAAAATGAGGAAAGTACGAATTTATATACAAACAAAAGACTCTTCGTTTTCCATCAGATTAGACCGCCTAGTACGACCCAAACGGAAAAAGAAGATAGATAAGTTTGATGCCTTTTTTGGCCCCGTGATGTGGTCAAGGGCCAAGCACAATGCAGATCGAACTAAACCGATCCGAACCCAAGCATAAAAGGTTAATTCAAAAGAATATCACTCAACACGTGGAAGCAAAATTCAAGAGGTAACATTGGAATCTCAATACATATATCAGAAATTACCTGAAAGAACTGCCCAGACTTTAAAGTGAAGCCTTGAAGTTATTGAAGATAACAAGTGTAATTCACGCGTTCCATGGTGTATTTATAAACTCCGCAAATGTCAAAAGACACTACTTCATGAAATGGCGCGACCCTATGAACAAATGGACACAACTATTGAATGACACTAGTTCAGAGGCAGATTGGTTGACTATTTCGAAGCATACTTTATCTCAATAAAAGCATACTTCGAGGGGGGAAAATGTTAGCCTACTTTGTGGTTAGGCTACACAAAGCTAAAGAATTAAATGATAAGTGTATTCAAGAGTAAGAGAAGCAGTGAACATCTATTCATATCGGATTGGACCTTCCTAACCAAAGCGGGTGTCCTTTAAGCTTCGTTGTGGTCGAATAAGCTTTGGATGCCAGAACTCGAGTCGGTTCGGTGCTATGGATATCTGATCCAGAGCTTGCAACATCCATCCAATCTGAATCAAGGACCATCATCATAATAGTTGCACCCCACGTTCTCCCATAAAATCGGAGCAGTTGCATCCCAATATCCCACGTTTCTGATGTGTTGGCAATATCTCTGAGCATCTGATCCCGAATCGCACGGGACGGACCCCACATGGCACCGATTCGGGTTGAATTTCAGCTTATAAATACCCCCATAATGCACCATTTTCAGGGATCTTTTTGGCAAAATCTTCACTCTAACTCTTATACCAGTGAATTCCATTGCTTCATTCAGATCACCATCAACTTTTGGAGCATATTTTTATAAAACACTGAGATAATTATCAATTGTATTAGTGATATTGAGTGATAACCAACATTGTATTTGTATTTGAATCATTCATCAAAAAAGTATAAAGTGGACGTAGACTCTTTAATGCCGAACAACCACAATAAATCTCGTGTTCTTCTTGTTTTTCTTTTTTATTTCATTTAGAATTATCATTTGTTTGGATGTTATAACTTATTTTTGGTCTAACAGTTGTTATACACAAACTTAACTAGACATAGATGATCTTATCACGATCCTCCGAAGTCCAATACACAAGCTCTTAGGAGGTCTTCCAATACTCAGTTAACCCTCTCAATTTGACCATCAGTTTGGGGATGATAAGTCATACTTAAACACAACCTGGTTCCCAAAGTCTCTTGCAAACTCTTCCAAAACCCACTTGTAAACAATGGACCTCGATCACTCGGGAAACTATGGAATCAAACTATCCATTAAATGTAAAGCTCGACCAACTTCAATAATGTCCTAGTCGATTTGACAGGAATAAATCTCGCGCTTTTGGTCAAACGTTCCGTTATGATCCAAATGCATTCATTTCCTACCCTGGTTCTAGGTAGTCCATCGATAAAATCCATTGACATCTGCTCCCATTTCCATGTGGGAACTTCCAATGGCTGAAGCAGTCCAATCGGCTTCTTCTGTTCAACTTTCACCAACTGACAGTTCACACATTTGGAAATAAATTTTCCAACATCCCGCTTCATCCCTTCCCAGTAGTAGGCTTGCCTCATGTCCAGATACATCTTATTACCATCGGGCTGAATCGTCAATTTTGAATGATGACATTCCCTCAGAACTTCATCTCTCAATCCGTCAATGTCGGGAACAACCCGTCATCCTTTCTTTCGAATCCAACCCTCTTAATCAACCTTGAATTCTTTATCCTCTGGTTCCAACTTCTGGATAATCTCGACAAGCTTCGCATCACGCTTTTGGATTTCACAATCCTTTCGATAAGATTAGTTCTTATCGATAAGCTTGCCAATATTTCAAGTTCTAACTCACACCTAGGCCTGAAATCAATTCCTGCTAAGTATTCGAAGTGCGTCCATTCCGAAAATATCGCTCCCAAACTTGCTGTCTTTGATTCAACGCATCTTCCACTGTTTTACCTTTATCAGGAGTATAGGCTATACCAAAATCATACGATGCTAGAAACTTTAACCACCATTGCTGCCGAAGATTCAAATCCTTTTAGGAGAAAATATACTTTAATGACTTGTGATCCTTAAACAGCTCAAATCTAACTCCCAACAGGTAATGTCTCCACATCTCCAGAGCAAACACGATCACTGCCAACTTCAAATCACGAGTCAGGTAATTCCTCTCATGCGGCTTCAGTTGTCGATTCGCGTAGGCCACAACTCTATCCTTCTGCATTAGCACTGCTCCAAGTCCAGTACCACATGCATCGATGTCTACCACCATTTTTTTAATCCCTCTTGGAAACCTCAAAACAGAAGCACTCTGTAGTCTCTCTTTCATGATTCCAGAAGCTTGCTCACACTTCGCATCACATGTGAACTCCTAGTTGTTTTTCATCAATCTAATTAATGGTGCAGCTATCTTGTAGAAATCTTTGATAAACCAGCGATAATATCGCCCCAACCCAAGGAAACTCCAAACATCCATCATATTCTTTAGTCTATCCCAGTCCTGGATTAGTACTAATTTTAGCGAGGTCAACCGCTATTCCATTTCTAGAAACAACATGGCCTAATAACCTCACTTCACTCTTACAGAAGTGACACTTCGAAAACTTAGCTATTAGCTAATGCTTTCGCAAGTTTTCATAAACAACTCACAAGTGCGTGTTGTTCTCTTCCTTAATCCGAGAGTAAACCAGAATATCATCCACGAACATAAGCACGAACTTGTTTAACCGATCCCTGAATACCCTATTCATAAGATCCACGAAATATGCTGGTGCGTTAGTTAATCCAAATGGAATCACCAACCATTCGAAGAAACCGGATGGTGTCCTAAAAGCAGTCTTCGACACACTATCTATTTCCATCCTCAACTGGTGGAATCCCGTTGCCAAATCCATTTGAGAAAACAACTTGGCCTCGTGAAGTTGATTGAACAAGTCGTCTATATTTGGCAGCAGATACTTATTCTTATTGATCACCTTGTTCAGCTCATGATAATCCACACACAATCGCAAAGATCCATCAACTTTGGTTGCAAACACAGCTGGTGCACCCCATTCGGATGCACTTCTCCGAATAAAATCTTTTCCTAAAAGGTCACGTACTTGCACCGCAAACTCTCATTGTTCCTTAAGTGTCATCCGCCTAAGAGGCAAGACGATAGGTCTATAACCTTCGACCAAATCGATTTTGAACTCAATCTCGCGATGCGATGGCAACCCTTTGGCCTCGTCCAAGACATCTTTAAACTCATTTGCGATTGGCACTGACGACAAGCCTTAATCACAAGCGAATATAAATAGCTCATGAAGACATCATCTTCGGGCTTACATCGAATCACAACCATTTGCCCTTCCACATTCCTGACTGTCACCTCCAGCTTCTTGCAATCCACTTTTGCCGCATACCTCTTAAGCCAGCCATACCCAAGATAACCCCAAACCCAGCGAAGTTTAAAACAAAGCAATCACACACAAAGAAGCAACCATGACTTGACAAAACTAGACCACGACAAATCATAGACAAACTAGATGAACCCCCAACTAGATTAGTCACAACAAATGGCCTATCACAAATCTTGGATTCAAAACCCAAGTGGAAAACAAACTCATTACAAATGAATGAATGCGATGCTCCAGTATCAAATAACACACGAACCGAAGATGATGGCACACTTCCCTTTCTCCTCTGTCGTAGGAGCCCTTGAAGATGATGGCATAGCCTCCAAAGCATACGCCTTCATGATCTGGTTTCCTTTAGCTGGTTGTGGGCAATCCTTTTTAGTATGCCAGGCTTGCCATAGTTGTAGCATTTCTTCTCAGCTTTCGGATTCTTGCAATCTCTGGAATAATGGCGTTTTTGTTGGCAGTTTTAGCAAGTCACTTCGCCTTTCTGATTTTTCGGACCATCCTTCCCTTTCTGTTGTTGTCGCTTCCTCTTTTCGTTATTACCACCATGCTATGGTTTTGGTTCCTCCTTAGCTGCAACAACAGTCTCTTCCTTGGGAAACAAACTCTCATGCCTCAGAACTTTCTCGATGATCTTCTCATAAGTGTCATCTAGATGATCCACCGGCTAGTTCCCAAGGTATTTGTCCAAGTCCATGACAAACTTATCGTTCTTCTAATAAGGAGTCTTGAAATATGAGCAAGCTACTTCGACAAAGCTTTGAAGCCAGAAACATACTCCAACACTGGTTAAGCATTCTGCTTAAGCTCCACAAACCTCTTAAACATAATAGACTTCTAAACAGTAGAGATAAACTTCTTCTCAAACTTGACTTGGAATTGCTCCCTTGAAATCTCATCTTCTGGAATATCTAGAGTGATAGAGTTCCACTAGTCCATTTCTTTGTCCTATAGCTGTCTCGATGCAAGCTTCCTTTTGGTCGCATCATCAATTCTCAAGTCTCCAAATATTTGAATGTAAGTATCAAGACGCACTTAAATCTCTACAATCATTTCGTCCCCTTAAAAAGCATCCCTCCTAGAGTACTGAAGTCTTTGCATGGCTTTGCGAAGTCCACGGCTCTAAGCAGTTGCACTTGAACTCCTACATCTACCGCAGCTGTCTCTGGAGCGAGATCCCTCCTCATGATCACTGCTATCATGGCCTCGAACATAGCTGGGTAATCTGGTATACCGCCATTTCCCCCTCCAGGAACAGCCTCCTCCCTATCAACGTGTCTCGATGGTCGATGACTCATTCTAAATCTGTGATTTAGAATGATTAGTCCATGCCAAGAAAAACTACAAATGGAGTTCAAACGCTACTATACTGTATACTAAAATATAGTTTATATCCATCAGAAATCTACAAATACGTCTCTCATATGTAATTACGTCATTGAACTTTGGCTAAAATCGATAACCAGAGCTCTGATACCAAATATGGCGACCGCCCATAACTTCTGCACTTAACAAGAGGAATACAATGCTGAAAGACGTGTAAGACAGTTGTGGACGATCACCAGGGCGGAATAATATACGCATAACCTGTCGCATAACTCACAACACAAGGATAAAATATAATAGAATATATAATACAGGCAGTAATAGTGAAGCAGAATTGAGCAGAATCTTAAAACTTTCATATCAACTTGAAAGTATATCCATACAACATTGAATTACACAATAAGAGTCTATACAATATGCCTCACTACAATCTCTTAGAGAATACGTCTAACAATGGAAAACAACAAATAGTAGATAGAAGAAAACTAATACAAAAGCCTCCTAACCGTCGTCGCTCAACAACATCGTCCTCATCAAGATCTATCGCTTGTAACCTGCTCCTCGGTCTACCTATCCAAAATCGGATGAACAGCCCAGGGTAATAAGAGAAAGCATAAAACCTTGAGTCAGACAACAGTCTTAGTGAGAAATAAAACAGTTATCTAACATCATCAATAAAGTATATGAGAAATAGGTAGATCAATCAACTAATATACCAACATCAACAGAGAAGAAACCCAACATGTCTCCTCCTACCTGACAGTGATAGCCTTTACAAACAACCAGATACAAGCAACAAACATTGCAACTAGTTATCTAGTGTAGACCATTCTAATCGATGTTAACATCTCCCAAGCTCAAGCCCCGAAGGCCTAAACCAACATCAGACAAGCACCTAAGAGATATCTTGTAACACCCCGTGTATTCTATAACTGTGAAATTAACAAATTAAAGTATAATTAATTTGAAATAAAAGAACTAAGGGAAACGGGATACGCCATTGCGTTCGTCTCGGAAAAATACGCGAAATAGAGTCCGAGTTTTCGAAAAACGGAGTCCGTATGAAGAAGATATAGCCTCCGGAAGTTTCTGAATTAAGTTTAAAATTCGAACAGCTCAGAAAAACAAGTTTAAAATTAAAAATCGGGCCCAATTGGCCAGGGCGGGAAAATTCCCGCCTAAGGCACCCAGGTCGACTGGGCTGTCGACCTGGTCTAGCCAGGTCGACAGGGCTGTCGACAGGGCTGTCGACCTGGTCCAGACCCAGGTCGAACCCAGTCCACCCTGGCTGGCCTAGTCTATGTTGGTCGATTTTCAGAAGCATGCTTTGTCATTAGGGCTAGGTGGCAGGCTCTAATTGGTCTCTCTTTCGAATGAATGGCTACGATCAATCCAAGCAACATCGATGGTCCTAATCAGTTCATAAACTCTTTAAAAATGACCCTAGACTCAACCTAATCTATTCATTCAAAAATAAGAACAAAGCCATCATGCTGCTGAGGAACGACTAGGAGTAGCCACCAATTTGGGAGAAGACTAGAAGGAAAATTATAAAGCATAAAGCAACTTAAACAAATCAAATCAACAAGGAATCGCATCTCCAAATCCCTAAATTGGAGAATTCGCCACACAATTGTAAGTAGAGTATTATTTTGGTATGAACAAATAATTGTGTTGGTTTGTATACTTGATTTGTGGTGATAAAGTAAATCATATTTGTGCGTTACTATGATTCTTATCGATTTGGAATATAGTATACGTTTGGATATTCGCAAAGCATGTTATTCATTATAAAAATTACATGTTTGCGGTAGTTTTATGCAAGTATACGTTTGGATATTCGCAAAGCATGTTATTCATTATAAAAACTACATGTTTGCGGTAGTTTTATGCAAGTATACGTTTGGAATATTCGCAAATTATGTAATTCATGTTGAAGCTACATGTATGTAGTTGTTTAATTGAAATTCATGCAAGTTTGGGGTTTTACTACTATGCCATCATAATGTGTATTTTTGTGCAAAAATCATTTTTGTGAGTAATTGGAACAAATTTGGGTTATTATAATTCATATGAAATTTTGTTGAAAATTTGGCATCATGATCTATGTATTAAGACATACTTTTGTACTAGAAAACCTCTTTGCGAACTTATGAATATGACTAGGCTATGATTGATATTTTGCATAATTGAAAACCATGTTAGGTCTATATTGTTAACAAGAATTATATGATGACATATGTGGTACATAGCTAGGTTAGATTCAAAATCCCATTTGCAAGTTTGCATGACTAAAGTAAAAATCATGATTTCATGTTTAGAAATATTTATGCCATAAGTATATGTGCGCCATGGTTATGTGAATAGATTTAAAATCATGATTAAGTTGGAATAATTCAAGTTGAACTATGCTTTTGTATTAGTAACAAAAGTAAACCCCTTTGTAAACATGTAGGAATCTTATGAACATGATTTGCTTATGTTTGACATTATGCCTAAATAAAAACATAGGTTTATGGTGTAGTTAAGACTATGTGTCAATAATGATATCCAATTTAGATTCTTATCTCAACTACAAGTTTACATGCTTTGATTCATGTCACTTATGCTTTATGACCAAAGTATACATTACTACTATGCAAGTACGCCAGTTTCTATTTTGTAGTTCCAACGTTATGTTGCAAGTTCATGCGTTCACATTCCCCTTCTTGTGTATGTAATCATGCTTTAAGCCTCCCCTTTTTCACGTGGCTAAGTTGGGCTTAAAAAGGCTAAGCCCAACATATATATAATAAACGAGCGAATTAAACGGGGGTAAATAGCGTTGGGCCAAATTAATTAATAAATGAAAATATAAAGTAAAGGGGGCCCAAATTCAAGTATGGGTTGGGCCCATGATTGGTGTAACCTTCACACCATTGATTTTTAATAATGGGCCGCAAATATTTACATATAAGAAAATAAAGAAGAAAGACAAAATATGTAAATGTAGAACATACGATGTGTTTAATCCGAGGTTGGATTGAGTTGTGATGTAAACCTGCCCGGAACCGCCCGGCTGTCCAGTAGTCACAACAATACCTATCCAATGTGGGTGGTTAAACATGGAGCCCAATAAGGACCCGAGGTTAGACTGAGTTGTGGCGTAAGACTGCCCGGAACCAACCGGCAACAGGCAGCCACAACAATACCTGTCTAATGTGAGAGGTCAAGGCTTTAATAAGACAATTAAGGCTGAGTCAGGATTGTTAGGATTAAGTGAACTAAAGACTTAATCAAAATGGAACATGCTAAACTAAACAGACCGATTGGGGGGTTAGGTTATAAAACACTTAACCAACTTAGCATGTTGGCTAGAAATAGAAAACCTAGTAGCGGGGGACCCTTTTCAGCAGTAACCCTATAAGGTGTATCATGATACCCTGAAACTAGGCAGGGTGGGGCACGATTACTGGGCTGATTGTAAGAGGTCAAATCGACGGCGGTGGTGTAGCAGTGTAGGTTCTAACGGGGTGCGGGCGTGCACACACTCCGGCGCAGAAAAATAAAGCACTGGGCACCAGTAGCATACCTGTGCATTCTAAGGTTGTGTCGGGCCGCTGCCATGGGACTTGATACACCCCATGGTGGGACCAGCATAGGTAACTACAACATCGGGGGCCGTAAGACACATGTAACTATGCGAGTAGGAGCCGATCATCATAGAATGGATCACTTCACCCTGATTATGGGGTGCCAGTTGGAAACTAGTTTATATGGGTTCAGAGATTAACATGGGGTACGATAGTATATTCGACCTTAGACAACTTAACCAAGTTTATAGTGCTTTCCCACTTCTTGTTTATACTTATCATACCCAGTTCTTTATTCATAGACAGAATAGTCCTAGACTTACTCAGGCTTTATGTCTGACTCTACTTTTCTTTCGTCTTCTTTTCTTCCGTTCCCCCCCCCCCCCCAGGTCCACAGGGAGGGAACACCGCAGCTTGACCAGCCTTCATATCCAGCTTGAAGAGAAAGAATGTATTGCTTGGACCTTTTCGTTTTGAACTATGGCTTTGGACAACCACTATGGGGCTTTTGCAATTTATTTATGTTTTCTTTATGCTTCTTTAAATAATGTAATCAAAGACAGATTGAAGGAGTTGTGTTTTTTGAAAGGATGTAAGACAATCATGGTGATGTTGCTGTAACACGTATTTGCTTTTATGAAATAAAAGTTGTTGTTTTTCCGCTGTTTATAAATATGTGTTCTTATATCTGTCTTGTATATCTGTGACTTATACTTATAAACCTCCACCAAAATTAGGGCATTCCCTTTGAGAGTGACCCTAACGGAGGTGGGGTGTTTCACTTGGTATCAGAGCATAGGTTTACCTGATAAGATAAAAAGTTTTGGAAAATTTATTTTCAAAAAGGAAATTTAAAGAAGCATTTTTAAATGATAAAATATTATTTTATTTTAAAAAGGCAAAGTCCACTCCCCAAAGCCATAGGTACTATCTCTTATCCTTCGTTTTGAATCTATCCTTTTTTGTTTCAGCATGTCCGAAGAACTTAACTTGCCGGAAGGGGTACCAATACCTGGTTGGTTTAGACGGTTCTTAGAAGCAAGGGCCACTCAGCCAGGTCCTACCGTTCCTCCTCCCCCAGCTGCAGGAAATCATCCAGCTGCAGCGGCACCTTTTCCTCCACCTCCTCCACGGGGAAACACGTTTGCTAAGATATGTAAAGATTTTAAAGCTATGGGAGGAAAGGATTTCCATGGAACTGAGTCCTTCGTGGCAGCTAGAAATTGGCTGAAAGAAACTGAGGACTTATTCATCATCTTTGAGGTAGAAGATAGACAAAAAGTACAACTGGCAGTATGGCTATTAAAGGGCGAGGCTTCCTACTGGTGGGAAGTCACTAATGCAGAAAGACCAGTGGAGACATGGGAGGACTTTAGGGCAAGGTTTGAGACTAAATTTCTCTCGGATGCGGAAAGGAGCTTGCAGTTGGAAAAATTCTTATTTCTTAAGCAAGGGAACAAGACAGTCAGAGAGTATGTGAATCAGTTCGATGAGCTGGCTAGGTTTGGGCTAGACCTAGTCAACACCCCGCACAAGAAGGCTCTCCGTTTCGTCAAAGGGTTAAATGAGCCATTACACAGTTTGGCCATGACCCATATACCCATGGGGGCCACGTATGAAAGATTGGTGCAAATGGCATTGCTGAATGAGGAGGATAAGGGTAAGAAGGAGACAAAGGCAGAAAGCTCTCAAGGGAAGAAAGAGGGTTTGCAGCCTAAGAAGACGGACTTTAAGAAAGGCGGGAAAGGCAACAAAGAGAAGAGGAAGTGTAATTTCTGTGGCAAAGTGGGGCACTTAGTAAAGGACTGCCGGAAAAAGAAGGCCAAGGAGAATGGTGGGTGCTTTTCTTGCGGTGAGACAGGCCACAGGGCTAAGGATTGCCCAAAGAAACGAGGACAGGGGCAGAGGGCTGGATCCACCTCAGGGGCACAGGTTCATGTGCTAGAAGCACCACCTTTGCAACAGCGAGGTATAAATACTTCTGTAGAAAGTGTAGTTTATCTTTATGATCACCCCGTTCGCACTTTATTTGATTCTGGCGCATCACACTCCTTTATCTCGTCTGCTTTAGTAGAATCTCTGCACCTAAAAACTAGTATGGTAGAGGACCCCTTAATTGTTTCAAACCCAATTGGGGGCCCAGCTATTTGTCTATGATCTGTTTGGGATTGAAAATTTCTATTCTAAGCGTAGAATTTCAATGTAGTGCCTTTGTTTTGGGCTTTTCGGGGTATGGTTTGATTTTGGGTATGGATTGGCTATCCAGTAATGGGGCCATCCTTGATTGTGAGAAAAGGGTTGTTAGGCTCCTAACCCAGCTCGGTAATACTTTGGAAATTTCTTGTAATCCCTCGTATGCGGTTATGCTTAGTTATCTTGAATCGCTAGATGCCTCTGTTGAAAATTTGCAATCAGTTAGAGTGGTCCGGGAATATCCGGATGTCTTCGAAGAGGTGAAGGGCTTGCCTCCGAAGCGGGAAATAGACTTCCGCATATATCTTGTAGATAATGCAAAGCCCGTTGCGTTGCCCGTTAGACACATGGCTCCACGAGAAAGGAAAGAGCTCAGTAAACAGATTAAAGAGCTTCTAGAAAAGGGGTTCATTAGGAGGAGCATTTTAGAATGGGGCGCTCCAGTGGTGTTCGCTACAAAGGCGGATGGTTCACTCCGTCTATGTGTTGACTATAGGGAGCTCAACAAGCTAACGAAAAAGAATAGGCACCCTCTCCCTAGAATTGACGATTTGTTTGACCAGCTTGTAGGAGCGTCTGTTTTCTCCCAGCTCGATTTAGCAACCGGTTTTCATCAGCTAAGGGTGGTTGAAGATAGCATCGATAAAACGGCATTCAGAACCCAGACGGCTTCTTTGAATGGCTTGTCATGCCTTTCGGCTTGACAAATGCACCTGCTTACTTCGTGGACCTGATGAGTAGGGTATTCAGAGATTTCCTCAACAAGTTCGTAGTGGTCTTCGTAGATGATATCCTTATCTTTTCAAAGAGTGAAGAGGAACATGCTCAGCACTTAAGGGCAATCATGGAAACTTTGCGAGTCCATCAACTAAAAGCCAAATTCTCCAAATGTCACTTTTGGAGAGAAGAGGTGAGGTTCCTTGGGCACATAGTATCCAAACAAGGGTTAGCAGTGGACCCTGCTAAGGTAGTGGCGGTACAGGATTGGAAGACAACAAGGAATGCAACTGAGGTCCGAAGCTTTCTAGGACTAGCAGGTTTCTATCGAAAATTCATAAGGGATTTTGCGAAAATCTCATCTCCGCTCACGAAATTGACCAAGAAGAATCTAGTGTTCAATTGGGACTTGGATTGCGAGTTTGCTTTCCAACGACTGAAAAGGGCTCTCACAACAGCCCCAGTTTTGACGCTGCCAGATGGGAGCAAGATGTTCACTGTTTATACGGATGCATGTGGGACAGGGCTAGGCGCCGTCTTAATGCAAGAAGGAAGGGTAGTAGCTTATGGCGGGAGGCAGTTGAAAGTGCACGAAAAGAACTACCCAACCCACGATCTTGAGTTAGCCTCCATTGTCTTTGCACTCAAGTCTTGGCGACACTATCTCCTAGGTGAGAAGTTCGAGCTTTACACTGACCATAAATCGTTGAAATATCTTTTCTCGCAGAAGGATCTTAACTTGAGGCAACAAAGATGGATGGAGTTTCTTGCCTCGTACGATTTCGAAATCTCCTATACTCCGGGCAAAGGCAACGTAGTGGCAGACGCGTTGAGCCGAAAGAAATTGACCCTAAGCCCGTTGTTTGTTGAAAGACAAAGCCTAGAGTTTATAGCCAGCTTCGACTTTAGGCCCTCCTCCGATTTTGTACCAGGCTTGCTAGCATCTCTCGAAGTGCGCCCAACTTTAGTGGATTTAGTAGGGACAGCACAACGCGAAGACCCTCAGCTTATGGAAATGATTGATATGCTAATTAGGGGTAAGACTTCAAGTCACCTCAACAGATACTCCATCGACGATAAGGGTTTGCTAAGGCGAGACGGAAGACTATGCGTCCCACAAACAAAAGATTTAGTAAAGAAGGTTCTCGAGGAAGCACATCACTCCAAGATGACGATACACCCAGGCGGAGATAAAATGTACAAAGACATAAAAAGGACTTTCTTCTGGAACGGCATGAAAAAGGACGTGGCAGAATTCGTTTCTAAGTGTATGGTGTGCCAACAGGTTAAAGCGGAACAGAAAAAGCCTGGCGGACTACTACATCCTCTAGAGGTCCCACAGTGGAAGTAGGATAGCATATCAATGGACTTCATCGAGGGGCTGCCTAGGTCTAGGAGAGGCAACACTAGCATTTGGGTAATAGTGGATAGGCTTACTAAAAGCGCCCACTTTTTACCTGTCAAAAGTAAAGGAACTGCCTCATCCCTGGCATCACTTTACCTCAAAGAAATCGTTCGACTCCATGGAATACCATCTAGCATTGTTAGTGACCGAGACCCCATCTTCACCAGCGAGTTTTGGCGGAGTCTGCAAGAAGCAGTAGGAACGCAGTTATGCTTGAGCACAGCCTATCATCCCCAAACCGACGGCCAAACAGAGAGAGTGAACAGAGTTTTGGAGGACCTTTTAAGACTATGAGTCCTTGACTTCGGAGGGACATGGGAAGACCACCTTCCTTTGGTGGAATTTGCCTACAACAACAGCTATCAAGCAACCATCGGAATGGCGCCCTTCGAAGCTTTATATGGAAGACCGTGCCGATCGCCCACTTGTTGGTGGGAGTCTACTGATAAGCTCATACTTGGACCAGATATGATCCGAGAGACTTCAGAGAAAGTAGACTTAATACGAAGAAGGATGAAGACGGCCCAAGACAGACAAAAGTCCTATGCCGACAAGAGAAGGACCGACCTTGAATTTGAGGTTGGAGACAGAGTTTTTCTCAAAGTATCTCCGCTAAGAAACAATGTTCGTTTTGGAACCACAGGAAAACTGGCACCAAGTTTCGTAGGGCCATTCCCTATCATCGAGAAAATTGGGAAAATGGCCTATAGATTAGAGCTACCCGAGAAGTTGGCCGGAGTCCACAACGTTTTTCACGTTTCACATCTCCGAAAATGTCTACATGAGTCTGCTGAAGTGGTAGAGCCAAATATCCTCAAAGAGGCCGAAGTGGAACGTGAAGCAACCATAAGAAAAGTTCCAACCCGCATCTTAGGAACGGAAGTGAAGAAGCTACGCAACCGCGAAGTCAGGCTCGTCAAAGTTCAGTGGAGCGACGCCAAGGGAGACGCGACTTGGGAAACTGAAGCTAGAATACGCACTGCTTACCCTTTTCTTTTCGAGGGTACATCCTTGATCTTTCTTTTTCCTTAAGTCGCGCTTTTATCTATCTTTTTAGGTATATTTCCTCGACCTTATCTTTTAGCTAGAAACCTCTTTGGATGGAAACATGTAATTGAAACATGTTATGGATGATGGTTGCAAGTGGTTGCAAGTGATTGCTAGTGGTTGCTCGTGGTTGCATATACACACACAATCTAGGTTTTAGATCGGCTCAGTCACTTCATATTGCATATGCATATATATTTGCATTCGTATATGGTTGAACTTTAATGTGTTGTCATATGGATGTTGCATTTGTAATGAATGATTGTGCACCCATGTAGAATCATGAATAGGAAAATTTGCATACATAATGGATTCATGGCACTTACATAATTCGCATTAAGGAGGTCAACTGAATCAGTAGACCGCCTGATTTTGCATTAGATAAGTACATGTACACACACACTTCGCATATGATCATGAAGCATTAGAAGTCTTTTAAGGACAATGGATGCTCGTGTTTGATGGATGAGTAGATGGATGATTGGATGTTAGGATATACATTTCCTAAACTTGAAGATTTCGGGGACGAAATCCTTTTAAGTGGGGGAGAATGTAACACCCCGTGTATTCTATAACTGTGAAATTAACAAATTAAAGTATAATTAATTTGAAATCAAAGAACTAAGGGAAACGGGATACGCCATTGCGTTCGTCTCGGAAAAATACGCGAAATAGAGTCCGAGTTTTCGAAAAACGGAGTCCGTATGAAGAAGATATAGCCTCCGGAAGTTTCTGAATTAAGTTTAAAATTCGAACAGCTCAGAAAAACAAGTTTAAAATTAAAAATCGGGCCCAATTGGCCAGGGCGGGAAAATTCCCGCCTAAGGCACCCAGGTCGACTGGGCTGTCGACCTGGTCTAGCCAGGTCGACAGGGCTGTCGACAGGGCTGTCGACCTGGTCCAGACCCAGGTCGAACCCAGTCCACCCTGGCTGGCCTAGTCTATGTTGGTCGATTTTCAGAAGCATGCTTTGTCATTAGGGCTAGGTGGCAGGCTCTAATTGGTCTCTCTTTCGAATGAATGGCTACGATCAATCCAAGCAACATCGATGGTCCTAATCAGTTCATAAACTCTATAAAAATGACCCTAGACTCAACCTAATCTATTCATTCAAAAATAAGAACAAAGCCATCATGCTGTTGAGGAACGACTAGGAGTAGCCACCAATTTGGGAGAAGACTAGAAGGAAAATTCTAAAGCATAAAGCAACTTAAACAAATCAAATCAACAAGGAATCGCATCTCCAAATCCCTAAATTGGAGAATTCGCCACACAATTGTAAGTAGAGTATTATTTTGGTATGAACAAATAATTGTGTTGGTTTGTATACTTGATTTGTGGTGATAAAGTAATTCATATTTGTGCGTTACTATGATTCTTATCGATTTGGAATATAGTATACGTTTGGATATTCGCAAAGCATGTTATTCATTATAAAAACTACATGTTTGCGGTAGTTTTATGCAAGTATACGTTTGGATATTCGCAAAGCATGTTATTCATTATAAAAACTACATGTTTGCGGTAGTTTTATGCAAGTATACGTTTGGAATATTCGCAAATTATGTAATTCATGTTGAAGCTACATGTATGTAGTTGTTTAATTGAAATTCATGCAAGTTTGGGGTTTTACTACTATGCCATCATAATGTGTATTTTTGTGCAAAAATCATTTTTGTGAGTAATTAGAACAAATTTGGGTTATTATAATTCATATGAAATTTTGTTGAAAATTTGGCATCATGATCTATGTATTAAGCCATACTTTTGTACTAGAAAACCTCTTTGCGAACTTATGAATATGACTAGGCTATGATTGATATTTTGCATAATTGAAAACCATGTTAGGTCTATATTGTTAACAAGAATTATATGATGACATATGTGGTACATAGCTAGGTTAGATTCAAAATCCCATTTGCAAGTTTGCATGACTAAAGTAAAAATCATGATTTCATGTTTAGAAATATTTATGCCATAAGTATATGTGCGCCATGGTTATGTGAATAGATTTAAAATCATGATTAAGTTGGAATAATTCAAGTTGAAATATGCTTTTGTATTAGTAACAAAAGTAAACCCCTTTGTAAACATGTAGGAATCTTATGAACATGATTTGCTTATGTTTGACATTATGCCTAAATAAAAACATAGGTTTATGTTGTAGTTAAGACTATGTGTCAATAATGATATCCAATTTAGATTCTTATCTCAACTACAAGTTTACATGCTTTGATTCATGTCACTTATGCTTTATGACCAAAGTATACATTACTACTATGCAAGTACACCAGTTTCTATTTTGTAGTTCCAACGTTATGTTGCAAGTTCATGCGTTCACATTCCCCTTCTTGTGTATGTAATCATGCTTTAAGCCTCCCCTTTTTCACGTGGCTAAGTTGGGCTTAAAAAGGCTAAGCCCAACATATATATAATAAACGAGCGAATTAAACGGGGGTAAATAGCGTTGGGCCAAATTAATTAATAAATGAAAATATAAAGTAAAGGGGGCCCAAATTCAAGTATGGGTTGGGCCCATGATTGGTGTAACCTTCACACCATTGATTTTTAATAATGGGCCGCAAATATTTACATATAAGAAAATAAAGAAGAAAGACAAAATATGTAAATGTAGAACATACGATGTGTTTAACCCGAGGTTGGATTGAGTTGTGATGTAAACCTGCCCGGAACCGCCCGGCTGTCCAGTAGTCACAACAATACCTATCCAATGTGGGTGGTTAAACATGGAGCCCAATAAGGACCCGAGGTTAGACTGAGTTGTGGCGTAAGACTGCCCGGAACCAACCGGCAACAGGCAGCCACAACAATACCTGTCTAATGTGAGAGGTCAAGGCTTTAATAAGACAATTAAGGCTGAGTCAGGATTGTTAGGATTAAGTGAACTAAAGACTTAATCAAAATGGAACATGCTAAACTAAACAGACTGATTGGGGGGTTAGGTTATAAAACACTTAACCAACTTAGCATGTTGGCTAGAAATAGAAAACCTAGTAGCGGGGGACCCTTTTCAGCAGTAACCCTATAAGGTGTATCATGATACCCTGAAACTAGGCAGGGTGGGGCACGATTACTGGGCTGATTGTAAGAGGTCAAATCGACGGCGGTGGTGTAGCAGTGTAGGTTCTAACGGGGTGCGGGCGTGCACACACTCCGGCGCAGAAAAATAAAGCACTGGGCACCAGTAGCATACCTGTGCATTCTAAGGTTGTGTCGGGCCGCTGCCATGGGACTTGATACACCCCATGCTGGGACCAGCATAGGTAACTACAACATCGGGGGTCGTAAGACACATGTAACTATGCGAGTAGGAGCCGATCATCATAGAATGGATCACTTCACCCTGATTATGCGGTGCCAGTTGGAAACTAGTTTATATGGGTTCAGAGATTAACATGGGGTACGATAGTATATTCGACCCTAGACAACTTAACCAAGTTTATAGTGCTTTCCCACTTCTTGTTTATACTTATCATACCCAGTTCTTTATTCATAGACAGAATAGTCCTAGACTTACTCAGGCTTTATGTCTGACTCTACTTTTCTTTCGTCTTATTTTCTTTCGTCCCCCCCCCCCCCCCAGGTCTACAGGGAGGGAACACCGCAGCTTGACCAGCCTTCATATCCAGCTTGAAGAGAAAGAATGTATTGCTTGGACCTTTTCGTTTTGAACTATGGCTTTGGACCACCACTATGGGGCTTTTGCAGTTTATTTATGTTTTCTTTATGCTTCTTTAAATAATGTAATCAAAGACAGATTGAAGGAGTTATGTTTTTTGAAAGGATGTAAGACAATCATGGTGATGTTGCTGTAACACATATTTGCTTTTATGAAATAAAAGTTGTTGTTTTTCCGCTGTTTACAAATATATGTTCTTATATCTGTCTTGTATATCTGTGACTTATACTTATAAACCTCCACCAAAATTAGGGCATTCCCTTTGAGAGTGACCCTAACGGAGGTGGGGTGTTTCATATCTCCTTCGAAGTTGAATAATCTACCCAAGACGATACAAGAAAACCAATTATCATCCATGACTCTGGCTATCACCGCCAATCTTGCTTCGAAACCACCGTTAAACGTATGACTGGCTGTATCGTCATGTCATCGATCAAGGGCTAATGGTAACACCAGTTCTAGCAAAAAGTCCATACGTCTTTTGTCGCTACGTATCTAAGCCTTCCTTTGCTACCCAGGGTACTCGACTAATCTTCTAGTCTTTTAGGCATCCCTATTATACCCCGGCTTAGAGTCTGTAGAATCTACAATAATGATAATTCCTCAGCCTTCTTTATCTCTAATCGTCATCGTCGGCGACATAACCATTAACAAGCTTAATCATCTTGAGTAGCCATTATCCATGAGCTCAAAACATACTTGATTCGTTTGCATATTCGTTGCATTTCGCCTATCAACGAACACTTTATATCAGTTCGAATATTCCTCCCTGAATTCACTTTGAAGCCACATCCATTCTCGAACCAAAATAGTCATCACATTTGGTCGACATTCAATCCATAGCACTTCAGTCGTTGTGCAATGAAAAACGACACATAGCAAAAAACCGACCCATAGCCAAAAAGGACCCATAGCTAGGATAAATGACCCATAGCGAGGAACAATGACCCATAGACAAAAAGGACCCATAGCCAGGAAAAACGACCCATTGCCATATACAACCCATAGCCAAAAACGGCCCATAGAAAAAAAACGACCCATAGCCAGGAAAAACGACCTATAGCCAAAAACGACCCATAAACAAGAAAACTTAAGTATAGCCAAAAATGACCCATATTCAAAAATGACCTGTAGCAACTACAACAAAATAATCATATTACAACTGTTTATTCGCAACTTGCATAAAATAGTAGTTGTGATAGATACTTTATAACAAAATTAATTATATTCAAGTACATTTTTAACAACTGTATTTATGTAGCAGTTGTAATATAAATCTATAATAACTGCCGACTTCTATGTAGTTGTAAATATCCATCTATAATCACTGTTTTTTTTGGAGTTGTAATACTTATGTCAGCGTTCCTTGGCATTCTAACTTAAAAAATTATAAAAAATTAGAAGTAAGGCTACGAAACATTTTCAGGCCGCTCTTTCACAAAATTCCTAATATCCCAACCTCGCTGTGTCCTTTACGTCCACGATTAAAACAAATCACCGTCCATCCATCCACGTTATCCACCGATCTCCTTCAACTACCTTTACGAAACCCTAATCGAATCTCTTGATTGCCATCAGATCTCCTTCAACAACTATCGCTTTCACGAAACCCAAGTCGAATCGTCAGATCTCCTTCAACAACCGGTCGGTTTCATGAAACCCTAGTCGAATCGTCAGAGCTCCTTCAACAACCGGTCGCTGCGTTTGGAAAGGACGCGTTTCCGGTTTCTTGGTGAGGAACTGCCGTAATTTTGAAGATCGTTTCTGGGTAAAATTAGTTTCCTCTTGTAGTATTTTAAATAGTATCTGCACTTTTAAATTTTAAAATTTTATCGGTTTTGTTGTTGATAATCATTGGCCATGTCTGTTGGAGTTTGTATTTGCCATGTCTTTGTGAGGAACTGTACATTTCTGGGTAATTTTAGCGGGTTCAAAGTAAAATGTTTCAACCGTAATAACTATGTATCATAAAATAAATGAGAACATCTTACATTGCTAAGTTATGTTTAGTCATCGTTGGCACTTAAAGGCAGACCCATCCTGCTGATGAGTAGATGGTGAAAGTCTGCTGTCAAATTTGATTTTAGGGTTAGGCATGGAGTAATGAGTTGAAGAATGGGACTCATAATAGCTGATTCAGATAAATTAAAATTGGCTAAACCTATAAACTGTCTGTGGACTTGTTGTAATAAACCAATTAGAGAGAAAATTAGTAAGCGATGTTGGGGAGAAGATAGGGTAAAGTTTTCATTACCACTATGCAAGCATGGCGCAGCAGCTGTTATCATTACCACTATGCAAACTGTTAAATAGAAAAGAATGAATTGAGATAGGTAAAGGTATTTTCTTTTTTTGTATTTCTCTATTTATTTTTTATGATAATCAAACAATAGTTGAACTATAGATTCCATTTGAGCTTTTGTAGTTCATGGCTTTATGGCGCTCTGATATGTGCGTCAGTGCAATATGAATATTTTTCCTTTTTCTAAATAATAATAATATAGGAGCGGCATTTCAAGTAAACAAAGCCTTCTTTTTGATGTCTTGGTGGTACAAGCCCATGACTTCTAGAACCTCTCCATAGAATGTGATAGCACTAACCATTGAGCTAGTGATTCTAGAATGGTACAGTATAAGTTCTAACCTTGAAAAGTTCAAAATGTGCCAAGAGGTAGCGGTTAGTTTGATACAGAGTATTGTGTGTTACATTTTCAATACGTCAAATGACACAAGGGAAAAAAGGTGTTAGAAAATGCAAATCATTTTCTAAGAAAGGGGAAAATGGAAATATGACTTTTTATATTTTGCAAAAGGTACAAAAAACAAGAAAATGTCATTTTTGTAAAATTTTATATGTTTAATCCATTTTCCAAATCATCCATTTTCACCTTCGCCTCTCTTATGCATTTTTGAAATGCATGTTGACAACGTAAAACACTGCCATCTAATTTTTTTAAGAAACATGTGTGCCTATGAATTTTCAGCATTAGCTATATGCTGTTATGGGTAATGCTTAAGCCCTAGATTTGAGTCTGACGCTTGGGCACCTATTGATGCTATAGTGCTTCACCTTATCTTTTTATATTTCCATTGATTGGCACCTTGTATTTTTGTGGATTTTTTACTCTTACCGCTATTCTCTGCATTTAAGCAACATAATATTTCCGTATTAGTCATCAATTTCTAAGCTGTAATACGATAATTGACTATAAAGTAAGCACCAAAAGGACTTCAATTCTAAAATTGTAAGGAGTAGGTATTAAATATATGTGCAGGGAATGTTTTCTTAGGACCTTTCATTTCACACCAAAGATTTTACCTTCACTGATTGTGCAGGGAATATCGGTTGTGTTGTTAATAATCATTGGCCATGTCTGTTGTTGGAGTTCGTTTTTGTTATGTTCACCTAATCTATCAAAACCAAATAAATCTATTTATGGTTGATGTAAACAGACGTGACGATCAAGTCCTAGTTCAGGTTTTTAACAACCAAACCAAAGAAATCGGATGTCCAGATATATTTAGAACAAGGAATAGATATCAAAATATAAAAAATTAAAGAAAGAGACAATATTTTGAAACCCAATTCTTAAAAACTTAACTAATTGAACAGTGGAATACTACAGTGATAGGTTCATGCAGTTTATGTTAAAATACTACGGTGATAGCTTATTGAATCACATATTGATTTACTTGAGTTTTTTATTTATCAAAGCAACTTTATATTGTACTGTACATGGTTTTTACATATTTGTTTGATGTTACAGTAGTTGCATGTTAAAACAATACTATATATGATATGTGGTTAGTTATTTACAAATTATGTTTTTTTTTCTTCAGGTTGATCACTTAATAAAATAAGCTTGAAAGGTTTGCATCCATGGGTAGGAACAAGCAACATCAAGCAGAGGTAATTGTCTTGATCCTTACTATTAATGTAAAAAATCATATTTAGCATGTTTTGCATGTACATTAACCATTTAAAGCCGTCCCCTTGACAAGTCACGCACAAGAAATCATAATATTAAAAATATACACGGCAGCTCAACTGTTGATTAATAGGAACAGACCTAAAACTGCTTCCATTTGTTAGCAGTACACAAAAGTCACAGGAGCCATAATTGTCCTTGCACTTTGCTTCCTGGAATTTTGGTACTTAAAACTTGCACTTTACTACCTGGAATTTTGTATCATTAGGTCCTTCGGTGCAGTCTGAAGGAGAAAATTGGTCTGGTCTGATAATGAGCGGCCACCAGACTGCTGATCAAATGATAAACTGCAAAATTATTTACCCATTTTATCTGAAAGAAAGTACATTTTGTGATTTTGTAAAACCGGGAAGAGATTTTTGTAAGTATGATATTCTTGCCTCATTCACTGACCTTCAAAAAACCAAAACATATTAACAATAGCTTACTGTTATCTTTCTTTCTTTAACTCTACAAACAATTTCTCTTTCTATAATTAGTGTGGAGATTAAATGCTATATTAAATCACATGATTTCTATCCTTTCTTTGCATTATATTTTTTTCTGTTAATATATCGAGCTGAAGCCCAGCAGCACACTCATTTCTAGCTATGTTGCTTAAAGACATTGATTCTAGCAGACTACATTTTTGGTAGTCGCCGATATAGCGCCATTAATACAACAATCTTAACATACTATAATTGTAACCTACTTATTCTGAAAATAATGCTAGCATACCATAATTTTAACCTAATTAATAGTATTTAATTAGGGAAATAAAATAACAATCTTAGCAAATGATAATTCGCTGTATTAGTTTTGTACACAATAAACAATGTTTAATAAGAATGGAGCAACTTATAGCTTGCACGTGAGCCAGTAGGTGTTCAGTTGCTTTGCTTCATGGATGTGAGATGTTGTCTAATTGAAAGAAGATACAAACTGTGGGTTATAAACACATTTATTTTAAATTGCTTTACTGTGCTCGGCTTTGCACCTTAGGTACATATTCGTGAAGTTATCATAAGAAAGGTTCATTTAATAATGAATCTGTAAATAAGATCCATATTTCATTCTTAGTCCATGGTTCTAGCAAAAGAGATCAGAAGCTTGTGAATTTTTATTTTTATTTGGGTTGAATATTCTGAAAATTGCACATATGCACAATTTTTTAAAGCATAAAATTCTGTTTTACCCTGTGTCAATTCTGAATATATGGTAATAGCATATGCTCCATGGTTAGAGCTAATATCATACGACATCAATTCTGAATAACATCCTGTGTCAATCCAAATTTCCTGATTTTTATTGCAGTGGAAAGACAAATCTGACACATTTTATCCGTCTATATGCCAGTGGTCTGTTAGAAGGAAGGATAAATCTTTTTTTTCATCACCAACTAGAGGCAGAACATAGAGTATATATATAGCTTGTAGCTATTTTCTTTAGCCTCTAATTAAGTTTGATTGGTTTAAGATATATTTCCAGACAGTGATGGATTTGCCAATAGAACTTTTATCTACTGCAATTACAAAGGATCACTTTTCGTTTTCTCAACAATCAGATGACATATTATGTGTGGTCATATTTTACCGATTAAAGCGTCTAAATAGTGATTTCATATATGTCTGTTTTCTTGGTAGTTATCGATATTATTTATATTTTTCATTGTCCAATTGGACATTATTTACATTCATGCTTTCATTATAAAATAGATACATCGTCATAAACTTACCGTTATTGATTGAAATAAAATTAAAATAAACAAGATTTACTATTATTTTCTATGGATGATCAATTTTTATTTATTATTATTATCAAACATGAATGCTACAGGAGTCATAACCATTTATGGCATTTTTTTACTTCTTATAATAGACCCTAAATGATGCCGTTATTTCAGTAGAATACTTTTTAATAGTACAACATGACTATACACCAATAGTTTGTTAGAAGGATAAATTGATCTTCTTATTACCACTAGAGACAAGGCATGGAATCTATTTTCTTTAGTCTCAAATCAAATGCAATTTTAAATAAATCTAGTTAAACAGAAAATACAAACACAAAATTTTCCATCTAGCTTTAATGAGAAATTAGAGTCTAGTGTCTAATTAGGCCAATATGAGAGACTGAAAAGCTAAGCAGCGGATGAATTTTACACTTAACTATGTGGACTGTGGACCTGCTATTAACAATATAAGTTAGTAGTTGGTTGGAAATGAGTGAAAAGTGTTCTTGTATGACCTGCTATTAACACATTGGTTGTAAATGAGATCCATCACATCTGACTGACGCACATTCAGCCCTTGATATTCAGAGGCTGAATATTAAGGGGTGAATAGCCTAAAAATATCCTCAATATAATCAGGCGTTTATTTAGTAGGCATGACTGTGGGCTCAATTAAATAAGCACCCAACCCAGTTCAGGATTCTGAATCGAAAACTGAATATTATCCTTAATATTAGGGGAGTCGCCTCTGTTGGAGAGCTCCCTCTCTACTATTCTGTATTTTGGAGCTCTGTACATTTTGATTTATATAGTCTTCTATAGTCATGATCTACATCGGATATTTTGGCATCTCTAAAGTTTATATGAAGTACATAACCAATGGCCAGCTGTTTATAGTTATTTGGTTTATTTTCGTATTTTAGATTTTTATTTAGAGTAGCCAATTATTATTTATTTACCAATAGTCGTTAGTTTTTGTTTTTGTTTTTTCTGAAAAAGAAATGCTAACCATTAATAGAATAACAACATGTTTTGGGTTTACAGTTTGCGGTATACAGTTTGAGATTCTTAGAAATAGAAATGCTAACCATTAAAGTGAGATTCTTAGAAAAATTTGCTGTTATATTTCATTTGCGGTTATAACTTACATGTTCCCTCTCTTTTTACAACTATCTAACCCTTCACATCATTGTTCTACATAATTCTCGTCTCTTTTCTTTTCCTTCCACTTCTCCCTATTTTTCTATTTTTTCTTATATGTGTAGTGTACACTTGTGTGACAATGTATATAGTCCGCCTCTTCTTATTTGTACAAGATTGAGAAAACGAAATTCTCGTTAGTAATTTTTTACAGTCAGAAGTAATGAATTTCACTTTTGAAATAATGTTTTGCTTTATTTAAGCTATGCGGGATATATTTTCCAGTACTGCAAATTTAAGTATAGGTCTGTATGGGAATTATATAGTATTCCAGTTTCGTAATTCGAATATGATAGACTTGGACAAAAATAACTCACATATAGTAGGATAATAAGAGGACCTAAAGTACATGCATGATTTTGGCACAAATAATATGAGTAGAATAAGAATACATGAAGAAATTAAGAACTGGACAAAGCTCGGCAAGCCAGAGAAAATGACAACTTTTTTTTGGCAAGGCAGAAAATGACATATTTTGGACTTGCACAACCATATAATGGAAGACTATGTATTCCATCATAAAAACACCCAAAATTTTCAAGGAACAGTATCATTGAATGAAGATGGTGTGTCAAAGGTATTTGGTCGCGTACAAAGAGGTAGAATAAGGGGACTTGGTTTTGGGGTTGCACCAACTCAGTTCGCAGCTCGTATGAGTAGTTCCAAAAAAGTACGTGAGATGGGAAATCAATTTTCTACCTTACAGACTCAAATGAAAGAGCTTTCTGATATGTTCATGGCTGTAAGTTATAACCGATTTAATGTATTAATGAGTAATTGATAAGCGCTTAAAAATTAATTAGTGATTTTTTTTAACAGAATATCAATGGTAAACAAAATGCAGTGGAAGAACCAATGACTCCACGTGGTAATACGCCACAGGTATTTCTTATTATTTTTTTCCTTTTTTCAATGACCAACGGTTACCTCCTCATTTTTACACCTTCCAAAAGGGTCTTGATTGAACCAGTTTTGACCGTTAATGATCATAGCTTGTTAGTGTTTTTTTTATAAACATATAGTATACTCGCCTATGGTAATACTGCAATATGTACAAAGATTTTGGAAATTATGACCAGTTTTGATCGTTAATAACCAGTTTTGAAATATTAGAACTATAATATACTCGCCTATACACGAAGATTCTGGAAATCATCCATGGCGGAAACTGTTAGACCCAAAAGTGGTTCTAACACCCAAATTGATTAAAAGCAAGATGAAATGAGATAAAAATAAAAATGAACACGTAGGATTTATAGTGGTTCGGCGAAGAAATGCCTACGTCCACTTATCTTTCACTATATTCAATAATTCAGTTGCAAACACAATGTAAGATTCACTCAATTCCACTCACAACTCACTTATGTTCACTCAATTGACTAAAACAAAAAATGAAAGATGATTTGGATTCTCCGGGAGTAATGGAGTTCGGATTATGGAGGTGGTTCAATTCTCAAAGTGCTGAAAAAAGATCCTTCTCTTTGTCTCCAGACGGGGTATTTATAGGTGTGAATTTGCTTGAAACTTGATCCGGGTCGGGGCCACATGTCGTCCATCCCACTATCTTCGGGTTCGGATGAACTATTATGTTGACAACGCATCAAAGGAACGAACGTTATGGGTAGGAACTGGTCATAGCCGGTCCGGATATCCAGGCGATTTTGCAGGAGAGTAACATGGAGCATGGGTTCGGGTCGGAGACGCGCAGATAAGGGGTTCGGATCGGGATACCTGATCCGAACCGGATTGGCTTGGATGCAATGCTCTCTTCTTCTCTAATCTGCTCCGCTCCGATCCATTTTCGTGGCAAACAGGTGGCTTTCCGATCCAATCGAGATTTAGTTGCCCTCCGATCCGATTAGATATGCCTTACCAACTTACTCAGTAGGAGTTCACCGATCCGAACAGAGGACTCTATCCGACCCGAACCGATAGGTTGCTCTGACCCGACCCGAACAGCTGCTGCTATCTAATCTAGATTGTAGTGTCTTCTCCAATCCGAACCGAAGTCTTCTAATTAGAAATGCTCTTCAATGTCTGGTTTCTTGACTTTGTGTTGCCTAGTTCACAAAGTAGGCTAACAGAAACCAAAGCAGGTAACACCCTGTGGTGATACTGCAATTGCAAATCTGGACCTAGATCCGTTTAATAGTGTTTTTTCATAAACATATATAATCAAATATTAGTAGTGTTGTTTTACTATTCCTTATTTAGCATACATTTTTTGTCGAAAAATAGGGAAATGTGTTTTGTACAAATTTAAAATAAGAATTTCGGTTTGCTTTTGCTGTTAAAACATATGCATCGCAATTTTTTCAGTGACAACATCCTTGTATGTGTAATGGAATAAACGAAAATTATGACCTTATCTGAAAACATGCATTATACTAATATTAACTAATAAAAATCTAGTATTAGTTAGTAGTAATCAATATGCAATTTTTTTTCAAGATTCTCACAATATTTTCATCCTATGTACCACTTCACATATTCACATTTTTATACAAATTTTTCTCAATCTAAGCATTTGCATTGAATCAAATACGTCAAGCATGTTTAATAGCTTAAAGCATGTTTAATTTATATGAATGACTGGAAGGATGTTACGCCCTGTGCATGACATATTAAGATGTAAAAAACGACAAAAGAAAATTTCATCGAGGAATATAGTAGAAATTCTCAACAAATGTTATTTTTTCAAAGCCTACTTTTACTAAATTTATTTTACAAACTGAGTTTAACTCCTATTAGAAAATTTTACTTGGTAACACTACAATAAAGTAATATCTTTCTGTCTTTACATGGGACATAGATGTATTCAATATAACCACATGCCGATATGAAAGACGACATACAAATAATTATTCTCTTTTTCCTAGCATTAACAAGGAAATTTAAATAACGAAATGAACATAAAATAGTTAAGTTTCACAGTTGTGGATTGATATTATTTGGCTGAAATCGCATCAAATGCAATCTCTGGTTTATGAAATGAATATAAATATTACAAAACATGTTGATGCATCAAAACCATAAGTGTTGTAGGGTCCAAAGCTAGTGGTATATTTTACCACAAATCATATCATCAAATGAAGGGTTCTAGATAACCAACAAAACACAAGAAAGGCGAGGTCTGAAAAATATTTTGTATAGGTAATGTTTAGAGAAAATAAAATGAGGAATGAATAAGAAACTTTTATAGAGATTGAATTTAAATATAATCCTAAATTCCGTATGCACAAACAGGCATTTGATCAAAAATAAATAAAAAAAATTGATGTCCTGGTAATTTTTCGGTGTTTACAGTTTTAAATCCCCTTTAGTTCAGAAATTGATAACCATAAAAATATCGCAGGCCTGTAAACTTAACTACAAATCTCGACTAGGATGATGTGCATACCTGGCATCATTAGAAAGTTCAAAATTAGTTTCCATTTCTTTTTTTATAAACCTGTTTGAGATTTTAGAAGTTCCAATCACTTTCAAAAACTCCAATATTTTGGTTACGATTTTAGGTAGTTCAATTACATACAAGCTTTGTTTTCACTAAATACAAATCAGTAGGTAGTTCTACTTATAGTTCAATCAAAACCTTACCATACTTATGCATGTTGAACCATTTATTATTGAGTTTTATTGTTAGTTTCCATGTTCATCTTTTTTCTTGAGTTAACTTGAAAACCAAGCTTTGCTGATAAATTTTGGGAAAGGATGTGTGTCAAATACATACTATGAGTACCTTCATGCCTCCTGTTGGTGTTCTCGCCTATGCATTCAGTTCAAATAACATATACATACTTATACTGCTGTCTCCCATTAATTACACTGATTGTTTTGCATAGTTTTATTTTGAAATTCCTACAATTTTTATTCCTATAATAATGTAGTTGCCGCAAAAAATAATTTCAGTGCTGATAGCGTTCACGTTGACTTAGTTAGTTGCCGCAGCAAATAATTTCAGTGCTGACTGTCTGCTGGGAGGAGGAGGATTTGGTCAAATTTATAAAGGAAAATTAGAGCGCAGAAAAGGGGGATATGGTCCAGCTCATACTGAAAAATTAAATAATGCAGTCTATGTATGTATCAAACTTTAATATACTCATCAAATTTTAATCTATTTCATTTATTATGTTGTCAAACTCTGAATTTTCCGATTACAAAGAAATATTCATGACTTTATTTGGTTGTGGCTCTAAGGAGGCTTCATCCCATTGTTCCGGAAAGACTTCCAAGTTTTTGCAAAGGAGTGACAGTGCTAAGCAAGCTATCACTTGATAGCTTTAACCTTAACGTGGTTGATTTGATTGGATATCGTATCAACCAGGATCAAAGAGTTCTAGTGTACGAGTACATGGCAAATGGATCACTTGAAGTCCATCTTCTTAGTATGTATTACATATACATAATTGTTAATATGTATGTTGTAGAGTGATCATGAAATGGGAATAATTTTTATGTTGATGCAGGATGTAGTTTAGATATGAAGCCTCTCGATTGGAGAACACGGATAGAAATCGCGATGGATGTGGCTGATATGGAAATGCATTTGATAGAACTTGTTCTGCCGAAGGAATAAATCTTGTTGCATGGGTAAGTGCTATTTTCTTTTTTTCTTATTCTCAGTTCAAACATTTATTTGTTAAAGAGTTGAAAAGAGCAATAATATATTGTCTTGTGTATGCAAATGATAGTTACTACATAGTTCAAATAACATATACAGGCTTATACTGCTATCTCGCCTGTGCTCTTTTGAGATTCTACATTAATTATTGGCAAGTGCTACACTGATTGTCACGCTCATGCTGGCTGTCATGTCAGTAAAAATGTGCTCCAACATAGTTAATTCCATGCGATATTTCCATTGCATCTGAATTTGTACTCGTATCATTAAACACCAAATCTGTCAATAAGATCAGGAACTCTCCGTGTCGTAGCACGGATTCGCTCTAGTCTATAATAGAAACAACAATTATTAAAAACATAGTTAATTCCTATAAACAGAGAATGTTTTAAAACGTTCTCCTATTGATGTCTACTTTGGTTGTTGCCGTTTATTGTTTTGTGCACGCTATTTGATAACTATATTTACATTTAATTGTTTGTTATTCTTTTGCAGTCATATCGGAGTAGCAATAATTTCCCAACTGGTGGTAATACACAAGTCATTTCTAGAAAGTGCAAACTATTGAGTTGGCAAAGAAATGTTGTAGAAGCAACAATTGCATAAAGTGATCATGTTGTTTTAGTGCACCATATACCATTAGGAACAAATGTTTGAAGGTTTGGGTTGATATGGTGGTGAATCCTCAAGCTATTTTATATAGGCCTACTTCAGATATCTATACTATTGGGCAAGCGGTTGGGATGATTGTCGCTTGGCATAAGGAGTACATCTCTTTTGATTGGTGCGTATATGTACTTATATTTGGCTATGATTTGACTATGTTATGGATTTGGCTATGCTATATAATGAAGTTATAAATTCAAAAACAGTGTAAGTTGAATTGTTTTTTACAATTATAAATGCGAACGGATCGTGTTATTTCAAGTAACTTGAAACTGCTGTAGTTATTATTAATGAAATATTTGTTTTATTTGTAATGATTTAAAATTTTATGGTTAATACCAGCTATAAAAGTACTGAGTGCAATTTTTAGTTGTAGTAGATTGTGTTACAATTAGTACAACTGTTAGTAACAGTTGTGAGTCTTTTGCAACTGCTAACAATTGTTGTGAAAGGAATTTATAACAATAGTTAGCAGCTGTTACAATAAGTAAAAATGGTGTTTACAACAGCATAAGCAGTTGGGAAAAGAATTTTTACAACTGTAATTGACAGTTGTCAATAAATCTGTTACAACTGTCATTAATGGTTATAATAAAACTTTTTAAAACTGCCCAAAACAGTTGTAAAATAGACCTGTTATTACAACTCCAGATATTAAGACTGTTGTCACCAGTTGTTATAACCGTATTACAACTGTTATTAATCGTTGTAATAAACATTTTTACAACTGTCCGAAAAAGTTGTAAAATAAACCCGCTATTACAACTCCGGATATTAAGATTGTTGGGCGCGAGTTGTAATACACCTATTACAACTCCGAATATTAAGACTGTCGAGCTCGAAAAACGACCTAACTCCATTTCGTGCTCTGCAAGTCATGATCCATACTTCAAAAAACTTGACCTCAAGCGACCCGACTTCAAACAACCTGAACTTATGCCAGTTTTTCAATCATCATTTCTTGCTTCCCAAGCCATGCGACCCATGCAAAACAACCCATCAAAAAAATGACCCGGCTTTAGATCTGAACTATCTATCTCCAAACTCAACCAATCCATCCCCAAACGACGACGTCGACGCAAACAACACATCTAAATCATCCAATTTAACCATCAACACTTTATGAAATCATCAACAACACTTAAACGACAACTACTGATCATACGACCATATGAAACTCACCAAATCATGATAAATCAATGAATAAATAGAAATAATGGATCTATACTGGCATGAACATAAGAATTAACATCGTAATTACTGATTTAAGTTGCTAGATTAGATCCTATGGTGATTCAAATGAAAATATACTTACCATGATGTAGATTTAGGTGAAAACAACTTAAAATGATGGAAATAAGATCAAACAACCCATATACTTGATTGAATCCATGTGCAAGATGTTTAGTACTCACCAAATCTTCAAAATAACTTGAAATCACTAAATTCCCAATCTGAAGAGTGAAGAATGATCTTCAGACCTCTCAGTTTGATGTGATCTCCCTTCATTTGATGTAGATCTAGCTTTGCTTGATGTAGATCTTCAATCTTCTTGCGTAGATCTAGAATTTTAATGGAGGAGAGATGTATTGGATTGAGCAAGGAGGATCACAAGCTCAACTAAATGAGAGAAAAAAGAAACTAAACTATTATTCATGCCTCTACCCCGTATTTATATTCTTTAACCAACCCACTAATGGGCTACACCAAATACATCCATTAATGACTAGCCAAACCTATACATAAATTGTGCAGCACTAAAACAATGATTCCTCCCAAACCGCTGAACCAAATCTTTAATGTGACCACTATATGGAATTAGCAACACCATTTTCTTTCCAATGAAATCGATATCAGCGCCTGATTTGATCCCAGTCAAAAATTATTCACTATACAAAAATGATAAGGGCAAAAAGGCCATAAATAAAATTGGTAAAAATTACGGACAGGTCTCATATCCCCATAACCAAAAATCAAAATATAAAAAATATCCAGACCTCATGGGAAAAAATAAAAATATTTTATGATTCTTTGGTACGTAAAATGCAGGTTGTTACAGTGGCAGTGATTTTTGACGTTATGTAGCCAATTCCAAAGGGGTTGGTAAGGCAAGTGTCGAACTTCATTGTCACTTTGGTGTAAGTCATTCACTAGAGTGTGGCACTAAGGTACATTTTGAATTTTGTATCCATGCTAGTGACCTTATAGGTGGTGTTTTATTTCATTGGCCAGTAATGGCTCGTGTAATCCCTTTTATATTCAATTATGCTGGTGGTGACTCCTGTTTAAGTTTTCCTGTTAAGCCAGGTAATGTGCTAGCCTATGGTCGGGTACTGCATGTTATTGGTAGTGTTTTGGTATCCCCCTTGATCACTCATCAGTTTGGTTGGATAAAAGATAATCATTTTTGTGTGTTGTTACTATCAAAATTAGCACCGAGACGTGTTGACGGTGAAGGGGTATCAGACCATCACAAGCATAGAAGAATAATCCATAAGCAATAACCTAGCTTAGGATAAAACTAAAGCCTAAAGGAAGTGTCCGGTAGGGAAAGCAACCAACACCATCATCAAAGACAAAACTTAGATCCGATGTGAAGAGAGAGTATCGATAGGGTAGTTTTGGCATGAAAGGAAATCAACAAGATGTCGTCCAAAACCGGAAGCGGACAAAGAGAGAGGCCAAGAGTTCTAAAAATCGAGACCTGGAAGGATGAAAGGGCTACCGGCATTAACTTGCTTAATGCTGATACATTAAGAGACAAAAAGCATTAAAAGCATGGAGTTTAAAACACAAGGAAATTGTTCGGGAGAAAGTTATCAAGACCCCAGTCGAACGATTACCGAGAGGTCACTTTAGCAAACAATCAAAAAGGCACCGGAAAGCACCCTTCCGGAAAACCAAACACCTTTTAGGGATTCACCGAAAGGGTTAGCGGATCCGAGACCATACACCAGAAGCATGAAGGAAAACTCTAAGAAGAGCTAATGACAAAACCCAAAGCCAAAGATATCTGTACCAACAGGTTGGTATCGGTACAGATATAGAGAGGCAACATTAAAGAAAAGCTCTAAAGACCGGAAGCATCCTTCCAGGAATTGAAGACCGTCATCCAGAGAGCCTAAACCGGCACCCTAAAAGCAATAAACAAAGCAAAAAAAGCGGCCGACAGTCAGAGCATCTGGAACCAGAAGGAAAAGAGGCCGACAGAGGTTTCTTTTGGCCCAATAGCAAAAGGGGCCCCGATCTGTCTATAAATAAGACCCCAGGGGTCTCATTTGGGGACAGTATTTTCATTTCTCCATCTTGTTCTCTTTCTTTCCAGAGAAAACCCTAATTTAAAAATCGAATTGGGTATTTCTCTAACTCTTTTAATATATTTGTAATTAATATAAAGGAGAAAGTCCAGGACTTAAATCATTTCTCGATTTGATAATCATATTGTGTTTATAATGATTAGACAGAGAGTTAACACTAACCTTTCTTGTGAAAGAGTTAATCATAGCACCTTCGTATGAGGGAAAATCCTGGGTTCAACCAGAGCTTTCTCCTCTTTCAGGCTATTAATAAATGACTTGGCTCTTTCATAATAAGCCTAATGCAACCCAACCTCAGAAGGGTGCCTGCTGTGAGCTTACAGCTTGATAACTAACGCAACCAAAACCCTTTTTATGGGCTAGTTAGATGCGGAAGTGTCATATAAGCCATTAAGCGCTATGGCATGCAAACAATGCGAACGTTGTGAGGCATTAGCCTGTTTCCTCTTAACACAATGTATATTATTTTATCTATGGTCTAAAGGTGATTGTGGCATAAGGTTTTATTCGTATTTAACTTGTAAAACCCTTTTCCCAAGGTTGTCACTAACTTCGTGGTATCGTAAGCATGATGCTCACCCTTTGAGGGAAGAGTAACCAATCTTCGGACTGAAGGTTTTGATGCCTAAGAAATGGTGAAACTCAAGAAGGGAACTGATTCAGGGTTGTATTCCAATGAACTTTAGTTCACTTATGTGTCAAGCTTCTAAGCATATGCATTGTTCTTCCTAGTTCGGGTGTTGACAAAAAATATCGTTGACATTTTTGCACTATAAGGAGGGCTTGAACCTCTGTCTTTTATGTTTACCCAATTAAAAATTAATTTGTTAAACTTATTTCACCATGGAAGGGGAAGATGAAATCAAAAAGATTGGAGGAGAGAAATAAAGAACCAACTTCTAATGCAACCCTTGAAGGAATGTGGATCAAATGCTCAATCTAAACCATGTTGAAGAAGGAACAACTTCCATGCTGGTGCAACCGCTAAATCCAAATGCCGTAGAGGAAAATTCCGCTAAGATCATGGTTCTGGAGAAATAGATCTAACAAATGCAAGCTCAAATGAACGCTAATCAAGTGCAGAAATCTTCAAAGCTCACAATGTCTAGCCAAAGGGAGGTGGATGAGTCTCCGAAGAGAAAGGCTACCATCCAACACTCTGAAGCAAAAGTAAAGCTCAAAGCAGCTTCCTCTAAAAAGAAAAGACTGCATTTAACAGGGATAGATCATCAGGGAAATCAATGTGACTAAGAGGAATCCGAGAGCTCTACTTATAAAGGTTATGAACCTAAGAGAATGAATTATGACAACACAGAGGCTTATCTCAAAGACATTGCTAGAAAAACCATTAAGGACCTGTTAGGAAGCAAAGGGAAAAGAACCCACGACGATAGGGTTCATGATAATGAAAGAGTGTCCCCTTTTACCGAAGAGATCATGAGCACTATAATACCATCTAGGGTGAAGGGTCCCACTATAAAGTATCTCGGGAATACTAACCGTGATGATCTTCTAATGGCTTTCGACAACCAAATGGATCTCTATAATGCTTCGAGGGTCGTCAGATGTCGTCTTTTCCCAATGACCCTCAAGGGAGAAGCAGCCAAATGGTATCGTTAATGTAGAGAGAATACCATCTATTCAGGGAAACAGTTAGCCTATGAATTTTCCGTACAATTTTACATCTGCAACGATCAGACGGTTGACTACACAGTTATTGATAATATCAAGCAGAGGAAAGGAGAGTCCCTAAGGGATTACTTGAAAAGGTTCAACGTAGAAGCGTTAAAGGCAAAAGATATGAATGATCATGACAAGGTAATTGTTGTGCATTTAGGGTTAATTGAAAATACCCCCTTTGGAAGGGACTATACATTCAAAATGTAAAGACCTGTAAGACTTCCACTTTCAAGCTGACAAGTCCATCCGTACGGATAAATTGTACTTCACAAAGAAGAAGTTCAGGCCTCGACGGGAAGGAGGAAAGCCGAGCTTTGGTAGAAAGCCTCAAGGTGGAAGATTTGGGTTAGATGGAAATCAGAAAAGGCCATGGTAGGAGGATTCTAGTTACAACTTAGTCACTTTAAGCAAGCCCATTTCATTTGTGTATGTTGTGGCAAAAGAAAGGGTCAATGACTTCCCCGTCTTGTTCAAAGCCAAGAATTTCCCTGAACCCCATGCTAGAAGAAAGTATTGTGAGTATCACAAGACGAACGGACATAAAACTTATCAGTGAAAGGTTTTGGACGAGATTATTCAGAAGCTTATCCGTAAGGGACATCTGGAAGAGTTTGTTTTACACAAGCCATCATCTGCCCAGCATACGAGTAGACAACAACAGATTTCAGCCAATGAAGTAGAAACCACTGTGGAGGAAGGTCATCTAGACTTGGGACCACCAATAAACAAAATCAATGTGATCCATGGTGGACCACATCCTACTGGAAATTGCCCGGTAGCCAGGAATCGATACCTAAAGGAGGCTCGCAAAGGGATATTCTCTATTAAAGAGGAACCATCATTGAAAAATGCCCGTTACACTCTCAAGATGCACAACCTAGTAATTTCTCCATACGAGATAAAGAAATGGGTCTGTCATCCACACAATGACCCTCTTATGATAACAGCTCAGATTGGGCTCTCTGTAGTAGCCAAGCTCCTTGTTGATACTGGAAGTGCAGTCAATGTCATCATTAAACTTGCTTTCAATCACATGGGAATTTCCAAGGAGAAGTTGGAGCTAAGCAACGAGCCAATCTTCGACTTCAACAATAAGGGATCAACTCCAGTGGGGCATATCAACCGCCTAGTACAAATTGAGTTGTCTCCACTCTACCGAACCTTTGAAACTCTTTTGTTTGTAATCGACCTACCATCCTACTACAATGCCTTCTTTGGAAACCTGCTCTAGAGGAAATGGATGCTTTTGTCTCTTCTAAATACCTTATGCTAAAATTCTTGACAAAACAAGGATGGGGTACCATTAGGGGAGAACAATTTAGTTCCCATGAGTTGTATTTTGCAACAGTTGACAAATACAAAAGGGAGTATTCTTTGTACTTTGATTCCTCTACTATTTTTCAACCTTCGGATGATGGATTCTTACATTCAACATTCGAAGCTAAAGTAAAATTCAATAAAACCGACAAGCATACAGATGGTAGGAACACTTTTCTGAGACGAAAAAGGAAGAGAGTCGATAAAATAAATTTGGCAGAAGAAGAAGAAATTGTCACATATTTGGACTTTGGAGGGGACCCTAAAAGGATAAAACCCATAGGGGATTTGGAGGAAGTAAATGTTCATCTAAAGGATAAGACCAAAGTTATCAAGATAGGGAAGAGGTTGACAGAACCTTTGAGGTGTGACCTAGTTCAGTTTTTGTAGCTCAACAAGGACGTTTTCGCTTGGACTCATTCAGACATGGTTGGAATCAATCCTTCAACCATAAGTCATGCCCTAAACATCTACCCTTTTGTAATCCCAATTCAACAAAATAAGAGTTAATACAATAGAGACCGTTCAGTGGCTTTAAAAGTGGAAGTCAAAAGGTTAGAAACAAAAGGGTTCATCCGAGAAGTTTATTATCCCAATTGGCTAGCCAACCTTGTTCTGGTAAAGAAGTCCAACGGAAAGTGGAGGACTTGTGTTGATCATGCAGATTTCAACAAAACTTGCCCAAAGGATTGCTATCCCCTCCCACGGATAAACCAGTTGGTTGAGGCACCAAGTTGTCATAAGATCCTATCCCTTATGGATGCTTACTCGGGGTATAATCAAATTCCCATGCACAAACCTGACGAAGAGCATACAAGTTTCGTTACCGGCTGGGGAACATTTTTTTATAAAGTAATGTCCTTCGGGTTGAAAAACGATGGAGCAACATACCACAGGCTAGTTGATAGAATGTTCCAAGAACAGATAGGGCATAACATGGAAGTATACATAGATGATATGCTAATAAAGTCTGTCAAAGAAGAGAGCCACCTGGAGGACCTAGAGGAGATGTTCAACATCTTAAAAGACTACCAAATGAAGTTAAACCCGTAAAAATGCTCATCTGGAGTCCAATTTGGAAAATTCTTAATGTATGTGGTAAGCGAGCATGGCATTAAGGCTATCCCTGACCAAATCCAAGCCATCAAGGATATGGGAGAACCCAAAACAAGCAAAGAAGTCATGAGCCTGAACGGAAAGGTAGCAGCCCTTGGTAGGTTCATTTCTAAGGCTACTGATAAATGCGTCCATTTCTTCGATGTTATAAAGAAAAAGAAGAACTTCGAGTGGAATGAAGAATGCAAAAAGGCCTTTCAAGAATTGAAAGACTACATGGGGAAACCCCAGTTTTGTCTAATCCCGAGGAAGGAGAAGATTTATATCACTATATGGCTATTTCAGAATATGTGGAAAGCTCAGTCCTTATAAGAGAAAGTGATGGAACTTAACACCCAATTTACTATGTTAGAAAAAGGTTAAAAGATGTAGAAATCTGATACACCATAGTGGAAAAACTAGTGTATTGCCTAATACTTACAGCACGGAACCTAAGGGGTTACTTCCAAGCACGTCCTATTAAGATTTTAACTAACTCCTCTTAAGCAAGTTTTCAGCAAGACGGAAATCTCAAGAAGGTTAGTGAAATGGGGGATTGAGCTTAGCCAATATGAATTTGAGTTTCAACCTCAAGCAGCGATCAAAGGCCAAGCACTTGCGGATTTTGTGAACGAGTGCACGAGCTTCATCACAGAACAGTCAACCAAAGAGAATGACTTAAAGGCCAAGTGACAATTGTTCATAGATGGGACTTCAAACAACAAGGAGCAGGGGCAGGATACGTCATAATTACTCCTGATGGGCACCGCTTGCACTATGTAATGAAGTTAGGGTTTTCAGCTACTAACAATGTGGCTGAATACGAGTCAATGATGGCAGAATTGAACCTAGCACTACAGTTGAAAATACCTTGAATAGAAATCTTTAGTGGTTCACAACTAATGGTAAATCAGATAAAGCAAACCTGTCAAACTAAAGATGCACAGTTGGCCGTATAGGTAAAAAGGATACTAAAGATGCTTTCTCAGTTTGAGGACTTCTCAATACATCAAATCATAAGTGGGGAGAACGCCCAAGCTGATTCACTAGCCAAACTGGCCAGCTTCCGAGGAGCATCCGAAACTCGAGTAATCCCTGTAGGATACCAAGAAAAACCAACATGAAGAGCCTGAAACAGGAAAATAATTGTTGATCCTAACTAGATCCCAAGCTTTCAAAAAAGGGAGACGAAATGGATAAGGAGGTTTCTTCTGATAGAGTACCTTTTTCAGTGGAAACAAATTATCATTATGAAAATAGTTGGATGACCCCTATAGTGGATTACCTCCTGAACGGAGTTCTACCCCATAGTAAGCAAGATGCGAGGAAGATAAGACACCAAGCCCCTACATTTGTGGTTACAAATGGGATACTCTATAAGAAAGGGTACTCACTTCCCTACTTGAGATGTGTAAGCCTTGAGAATGGTCTTAATTTATTGAAAGGAGCACATGAAGGTTTGTGCGGGGACCATTCCAATGGAATTAAGTTAGCCAAGAAGGCCATGCGATAAGGTTTTTACTGGCCACAATGGTTAGGCAAGCAATTGAATATGCCAAGAAGTGCGAGAAATGTCAAAGGTATTCCAAGATACCTCGGCTACCTCTAAGTGAGTTAACCACTATCTCGAGCCCATGGCCTTTCGATGTACGGGGAAAGATTTGATTTGACCTCTTCCAGTTTCCAAGGGTGGAGCTAAGTATGTCGTAGTAGCCATTGATTACTTTACCAATTGAGTGGAAGCAGAACCCCTTCCGACAATCACATCTAAGAAGGTGTTGAAATTTGTGATTAAGAATATTTTTACTCGCTTTGGGATTCCTTACAAAATCATATCAGAAAATGGAACATTATTCGAAAGCGAGGAATTCACTCGATTTTGTAATAAAAATGGGATCATCAATAGCTTTTCCTCAGTAGCACATCTGAGGGAAAATGGAGCCGTCGTGGCGGTAAATAAAACCATAAAGACAATTCTCTAAAAACAACTAAACCGAGCTAAATGGAATTGGGTAGAAGAATTACCCTTAGTGCTTTGGGCTTATAGAACTTCCACCAAAATGGCAACAGGACATACCCCATTTTTTACATGTGGATGTGAAACCATGCTTCCAATTAAGGTTGAAATCCCTTCTCACAGAAGGATAGCCTACGCATTTGATCCTAATCAAGAGTTAAGAAAGGAATCCTTAAACCTAATACAAGGACAAAGAGACAAAGCTACAATTAGAACGGACGAATACCAAAGGAGAATCACAAAGTACTAAAATACAAGGGTTAAAACTAGAACCTTCACAAAAGGAGGTTTGGTTTTACGAAGGGTAATATCCAGCACCAAGAACCCATCGGATGATCCGCTTGGCCCAAATTGGTAGGGATCATTAGTCATTCATCAAGAAATCAAACTTGGAACACATAGGCTTTGCAAACCAAATGGTGACCTCGTTCGAAGAACGCGGAACTCAAAACACTTAAGACCCTACTTCTCAATAGAAAATGGATAAAGAAAGGTCTACTCCAAGAATATTCACATAACTAATGGTGTGAAAAATCTCTCAAAGCTCAGAGTTGGCCAGGGCAGGGCACCCCCCGAAGGGGGGTAATGTATAAGCCTTTCTCCGCGCCCAAAACAGAAAGGGCTAGGTTAAAGCATCGAGAGCGTAAGCCTCCAAACCACACCAGAAATGGTCGTGATGAAGCATCTAATTAGCACGCCCTTCCTCTGCTCGCAGAAGAGTACGCCCTACCTCTGCTCTAGAAAAGTACGCCTTGCCTCTGCTATGAACTAAGCACGTCCCACCTCTGCTTGTAGAAGAGCACGTCCTGCATCTTTTTATGTTCCGCGTTACCTGAAAAAGGAAACGCAAACCATTATCATCGCCTACGATGGCCGGGATAGGGCACCCCTTGGAGGGGGTGGAGTGTAAGCCTCTATTATCGCCTATAATGGCCAGGGTAGAGCATCAAAAGAGTAAGCTTAGTTCCATGTCTATGATGACCCGGTCTAAGCATCTAAGACCTTATCATCGCCTACAATGGTCAGGATAAGGCACCTCCTGGAGGAAAGTCGGGTAAGACTTTAGGCCCTGCTTGTGGATAAGCTAGCCAAGCGCACTAGACGCACATGCCTACAGAGTAGCCAACAAAACATGTACACCCTTTGCTTTGACAATCACAAGCCTGGGAAGAGGCTTAAGAAGCACGTACGTCCTCTGCTTTTCTAAAAATGAAACAAAAAAGGGTAGACTTCTATTAATACCGGAAGTGGATTTATGGTCTTCAATCTTTAATGCCCGAATAAGGGTTGGCTCGGGACTTCTATTAATACCAGAAGTGGATTCCTGGTCTTCAATCTTTAGTGCTCAAATAGAGGTTGGTTCGTGACTTCTATTAATACAAGAAGTGGATTTCTGGTCTTCAATCTTTAATGCCTGAATAAGGGTTGGTTCAGGGCTTCAATTAATGCAAGAAGTGGATTTCTGGTCTTCAATCTTTAGTGCCCGAATAAGGGTTGGTTCGGGACTTCTATTAATACCAGAAGTGGATTTTTCTTCTTCAATCTTTAATGCCCGAATAAGGGTTGGTTTGGGACTTCTATTAATACTAGAAGTGGATTTCCGGTCTTCAATCTTTAATGCCCGAATACGGGTTGGTTTGAGACTTCTATTAATACCAGAAGTGGATTTCTGGTCTTTAGTCTTTAATGCCCGAAGACGGGTTAGTGATCTACCATAAAAGGGTTTCTAATCTTCAATTTTTAATGCCTAAATAACGGTTGGACCAAGACTTTCCTTCCTTTCTGAAAAGAAAAGTTATGACTTTATGTTATGGACGCCTGAGTAGGGATCCTTTAGAATGTCATTCTATATCCAGTAACTCGCTACAAAGATGCCACTATGATCATTTCATTGTGGAATTCGATATTGATGATAATGTCCATTCACAATTGGTAAGTAGGAAGTTCCCTAAACTCTCTTCTTTATTTTCCAGCATGATACAAAGCATAAATAAATATTAAACAGTAGACACAAGTCTAATATATTATTAGGGCTCAATCCCGAACAACACTTTATCTAGTACATATGCAAGTAACTATAAAAACTAACGCGGAATATTAGTTGTTGAAGTTCATGCAGGAAAAATGTGAGGAGATCCAAAAAGGAAGTCTGACTTGCAAAAGTCGAAAACATCCCTTTTCCGGGGGTGGCAAATGTTACTACCAAAATTAGCACTGAGATAGGCTGATGATGAAGGAGTATCGGACCATCACAAGCATTGAAAAATAATCCACAAGCAATGATCAAGCACAGGATAAAACCGAAAGCCTAAAGGAAGTATCTGGAAGGGCAAGCAACATGCACCATCATCAAAGAAAAATCTCATACATGTTATGAAGAGAGAGTACCGATAGGGTAGTTCCGGCATGAAAAGTAATCAACAAGAGGTCATCCAACACCAGAAGCTGATGAAGAGAGAGATCAAGAGTTCTACAAACCTAGACCCGGAAGGACGAAAGGGACATCGGCATTAACTTTCTTAATGCCGGTACATTAAGAGACAAAAACCATCAAAAGCACAGAGTTTGAAACACAAGGAAGTTGTCCGGGAGAAATTTACCAAGACCCAAGTTGGACGATAACCAAGAGGCCACTTTAGCAAACAATCAATAAGGCACCGGAAAGCACCCTTCCAAAAAAACAAAACACACTTTTGGGATTCACAAAAAGGGCTAGAGGATCCAATACCATACACTTGAGGCATGAAGGAAAACTCCAAGAAGAGCTAATGACAAAACCGAATGCTCATAACGGGAAGCCAAAGTTATACATACCAATAGGATTGGTATTGATACAAAGAAGAGAGAGACAATATTAAAGAAAAGTTGTAAAGACCAGAACCATCCTTCCGAGAATCGAAAACCGTCATCCCGAGAGCCTAAATCGACACAGTAAAAGCAATAAGCAAAGCAAAAAAAAGAGGCCCAGAGCTAGAGTATCCGAAACCAGAAAGAAAAGCGATCGATAGAGGCTTCTTTTAGCCCAATAGCAAAAGGGACCCTGATTTTTCTATAAACAAGACCCAAGGAGTCTCATTTTAGGGACAAAATTTTCATTTCTCCATCTTGTTCTCTTCCTTTCAAGAGCAAACCCTGATTTCAAAATCAAATTGGGGATTTCTCCAAATCTTGTAATATATAAGCGATTAATATAAAGGAGAAAGTCCAAGACTTGGTCATTTCTCGATTTGATAATCATATTGTGTTTATAATGATTAGATATGGAGTTAACACTAACCTTTCTTATGAAAGAGTTAATCATGGCACCTTCGTTAGAGGGAAAATCTTAGGTTCAACTAGAGTGTTCTCCCTTCTTTCGGGCTGTTAATAAATGATTTAGCTCTTTTATAATAAGTCTAATGCAACCCAACCTCGGAAGGGTGCCTGTTGTGAGCTTATAGCTTAATAACTAACACAACCATGGCCCTTCTATTTGCTAGTTCGAATGCGGAAGTTCATATAAGCCATTAAGTGCTATGACATGCAAACAATCTGAACATTGTGAGGCATTACCCTATTTCCTCTTAACACAATGTATATTATTTTATTCAGGGTTTAAAGGTAATTGTGGCATAAGGTTTCAGTCTTAATCAACTTGTAAAACCCTTTTCCTAAGGTTGTCACTAACTTTGTGGTCTCATAATCGTGATGCTCACCCCTTGAGGGAAGAGTAACTAATCTTCGGACCGAAGATTTTGATGCCTAAGAAATGGTGAAACTCGTTAAGAGCACTTATTCAGGGTTGCATTCTATTGACCATTAGATGATTCATGCGTCGAACTTCTAAGCATATGCATTGTTTATCCTAGTTCGGGTATTGACGAAAAATATCATTAACATGTGCCATTCCCTTTTATTGGGTCATTTCTCGCTCGACCATTGTTGGAGTACAAACTAATAACAAATATTTTGTTATGATGTTGGTATTCATTGTTATCAACAATTGTTTGTATTTTTATGATCGCTTAATGGCCTGCTTTTTTAGGGTACTATATTTAGTCTATTTGCTTGGTTTATGCTTTATGTCCTTAATCTGATATGGGTTTGGTTGTCTCCTTGCAAGAAGTTACTTAATCGGTTTACATTTCTTAATCAAGTTTTTCTTTACTGGCCAGTGGCCAGTCAGGTTTATGTGGTATTAGGTAGTTGTCGTTGGTGGCACTATATATCAATCATTGATATATTAGTGTTATGCAAGTTTCTGGTAGTTGGTGATAATGTTTCTAGTATGTTAATTGATGCTTTTAAGTCGTTAAACTATTTTGGACATTCAAGGTTGATTTTCCTTATTTTGGGTCATTTATACTTGGTGATAGATTTTTTTTCCTTCATGCGAATCTGTAGCAGGTTTCGATTTCCCTACCGACACCCCTCCTCTATCTTGCGTTTTTCTTATTGGATCTGTTGCATCAGCTTTCGCTGCTGATTGTTTTGGCTTTTATCGGTCTATTATCGTCCCACTTGCTTATCAAGCTCATGATATCTTAGTAGAGATAACCACCAAATAGTCAAATGTAACCGCTTCCGTAACTGTCCCAGCATGTAACACCCTATAATTTTAAATAACATTATAATGATAAACTAAAGAATACTTAATTAAATATTGGGAATTAAGTAAAACAGACCATACCATTGCGTTCATCTCGAAATTCTTCTTAAGATAGACTCTGAGTTTGCATAAAATGGACATCGTATGTGAAAGATATGAAGGTTTGAAGTTTGTATACATATAATAGTCTTATGTATAAAGAAAGCAACCAAAATTTTCAAATTAAATCAAATGGAATGAGCGGCAAAACTGGGCGGGAACCAGACCTATTGGGTTTGACACATGCCTGGTCTAGATCGACCTATGGGTCGATATAAGGTCGGGTGGGTCAACCTGTGGGTTGACCTACACTAGATCTGGCCGGGTACTTAATTCTGAAGTGGAATTTTTGTTGGCTGGGTTCGTTGAAGGTGGGCTATATATAGGACACCATTTCTATTGTTTTTCTTCACCTCAAACAATGGAAACAAGGAGATGCTGCCCCAGCTTGGATTTAATCAGACTATCTTCTTCAACACTAGTCTATATTCATACAAGAATTTCTTCTGCAATATCATATATTATTCCCAATTCTTTAGATGCAATCTCTGTGAGTTCATGTTACTTTTAGATATAAAAATTTAATAGTAACCCTGACATGTTTATAAATCTGGTCTGAACCTATGCCTGTTAAAGATCTGATTCATAACTAAACAGTTCTGATATTACATGTATTCCTATACACACCTGATCTGCTGTTTAGTTCTTATATGCCTATTTCTGATATACCTATTTCTGGTATTATATGCCTATCTCTGTAACACCCCGTATTTCTGTTAACACTAAAGTTGATAATACAAAAATAAATGTGTAAAGGGGAGATGTATCTAATGTGCATACAAGAATAATAATAAATGTGTAAAGGGGAGATGTATCTAATGTGCATACAAGAATAATAATAAATGTGTAAAGGGGAGATGTATCTAATGCATACGTATTTATATGGATTGACAAATAATATGTGGCGTAAGACTGCCCGGACCCAACCGGCATACAGGCAGCCACAACAATATCTGTCTAATCTGAGAGGTTGGTGCTCTAATAAGACAATTAGAGTTGAGTTAGGACTGATAGGGTTAAGTCAATTTAATAAATACTTAACCAAATTCAACATGTTAAATAATTTGGATGGGTGGGGTTAGGTTCATTCAGACACTTAACCACTTAACATGTTTGACTAGAAAACCTAGTAACGGGGACCCGTTTCAGCAGTAACCCAATTAGGTATCATGGTACCCTGAACTAGGCAGGGTGGGGCACGATTACTGGGCTGATTGTAAGCGGTCAAAAGCGACGGCGGTTGGTGCACAGTGTGGGTTCTAACATAGTGCGGGCGTGCACACACTCTGGAGCAGACAAGTCAGGGCACTGGAGCATCAGTAGTATACCCTATGCATGCTAGAATTGTGTCGGGGCCGCCACCATGGGACTTGATACACCCCATGGTGGGACCTGCATAGGTATCTACCATATAGGGCCGTAGGACACACGTGAATATACAAGTAGGAGATGATCTTTTAAAGAAAGAGAAAGGGATCACTTCACCCTAATCACGGGGTGCCTGTTAGTATAAGAATTAATAGGTGCAGAGATAGAGATTTAAAATAGGGTGCGAAGGGATGTTCGTTTTAGGACACCTTATCTAGTTCTAGGATAGTCTATTATCCTGATATCGTCCTGTTCTCACTTTATGCAAGTCATGATCATTTTATTATTAACATTCTAGGAATATAGCTAGATTTACCAGACTTATGTCTGACCCATTTTCCTTTCGTCTTCTTTTCTTCCGTTCCCCCCTCCCCCCCAGGTCCACAGGGAGGAAACACCGCAGCTTAGTCAGTTTTTCATCCAGCTTGAAGAGAGAGAATGTATTGCTTGTATTTCTTTCATTTGGACCATGGCTTTGGATATCATTTATGGGGATTATGCAGCTTTATTTATGTTTCATGCTTCTTTAACTTTTAAAATCAAGACAGTATTATGGTTGTAATAATTGGAAGTTTGTTTTGAGACAATGTTGGAAATGTTCTGTATGAACACGTATTTATGATAATAAAAGTCTGTTGGTTTTTCCGCTGCTTATTTATATGTGTTTATATCTGTCTTGTGTTTTATCTGTGTCTTTTACTTATAAACCTCCACCAAAATTAAGGCATTCCCTTTGTGAGTGACCTTAACGGAGGTGGGGTGTTTCACTAGGTATCAGAGCATAGGTTTACCAGACCAGATAAAAAGTTTTTGAAACTATATTCAAATTAAATTTTAAAGAAGCATTTTTCAAGAAAAAGAATTGTTTTATAGTTTTAGAAAGGCATAATCCCCAAAAGCCATGTGAATTATCTATCCTTCGTTTTGAATCTTTCCTTTTTCGTTTCAGCATGTCGGGAGAATTTAACCTTCCAGAAGGTGTGACTGTACCTGGTTGGTTTAGAAGGTAATTGGAAGCTAGGGCCAATGAGGCGGGACCATCGAATCTTCCTCCCCCAGCTACAGCAATTCCTCCTCCTCTTCCTCCCCCAGTTGCTGAAATTCCCCCTCCTCCTCCTCCTCCTCCTCGAGGAAATGCTTTTGCCAAGACTTGTAGAGATTTTAAAGCTTTGGGCGGGAAAGACTTTCATGGAACCGAGTCCTTCGTAGCAGCCAGGAACTGGCTGAATGAGACCGAAGATCTTTTCGTTATCTTCGAGGTAGAAGACAGGCAGAAGGTAAGACTGGCAGTGTGGTTGCTCAAAGGAGAGGCTTCCTACTGGTGGGAAGTCACCAATGCAGAAAGACCAGTAGAAACGTGGGAAGATTTCAGATTTAGATTTGAGCTGAAGTTCCTTTCAGAAGCTGAGAGAAGTCTTCAAATGGAGAGGTTCCTATCCCTTAAGCAAGGAAGTATGACCGTCAAAGAGTACGTCAACCAGTTTGATCAGCTGGCTAGGTTCGGACTGGACCTAGTCAACACCCAACACAAGAAGGCTCTCCGCTTTGTCAAGGGACTGAATGAGCCGCTTCATAGCCTGGCCATGACCCATATACCTATGGGAGCTACATATGAAAGGCTGGTACAGATGGCGTTACTACATGAGGAGGATAAAGGCAAGAAGGAGACAAAGGCGGAAGGGTCTCAGGGAAAGAAAGAAGCTTTACAGCCTAAGAAAACAGACTTTAAGAAGGGCGGGAAAAACAACAAAGCTCGCGAAACAAGAAAGTGTAATTTTTGTGGTGTGGTTGTACATGTGGTGAAAGACTGCAGGAAAAAGAAGGCAAAGATGAATGGTGGTTGCTTTCATTGTGGAGAAACAGGACACATAGCTAAGGACCGCCCTAAGAGGCGAGGGCAGCCGCAGAAAGCTACATCCACTTCGGGTGGACAAGTTCATGCACTGGAGGCACCTCCTCTGCAACAGCGAGGTAGAAATACTTCTGTAGAAAGTGTAGTTTATCTTTATGATCACCCAGTTCGCACTTTATTTGATTCTGGTGCATCACACTCCTTTATTTCATCTGCTTTAGTAGAATCTCTGCACCTAGAAACTAGTATGGTAGAGGATCCCTTGGTTGTCTCTAATCCAATTGGAGGCCCAGCTTATTTGTCAATGATCTGTATGAATTTGAAAATCTCTATTCTAAGTGTAGAATTTAGATGTAGTACCTTTGTTTTGGGCTTCTCGGGTATGGATTGATTTTGGGCATGGACTGGCTATCCAGTAATGGTGCCATCCTTGATTGTGAGAAAAGAGTGGTTAGGCTCTTAACCCAACTCGGTAACACTCTGGAAATTACTTGTAATCCCTCGAATGTGGTTATGCTTAGTTATCTTGAACCGCTTGACGCTTCCGTTGAGAATTTGCAGTCAGTTAAGGTGGTCCGAGAATATTTGGATGTCTTTGATGAGGTGAAAGGCTTACCTCCGAAACGGGAAATAGACTTCCGCATCTATCTTGTTGACAATGCGAAGCCCGTTGCTTTGCTTGTTAGGCACATGGCTCCTAGGGAAAGGAAAGAGCTCAGTAAGCAGATTAAAGAGCTTTTAGAAAAGGGGTTCATTAGGCGGAGCATTTCAGAATGGGGCGCTCCAGTGGTGTTCGCTACAAAGGCGGATGGTTCACTTCGTCTATGTGTTGACTATAGGGAGCTAAACAAGCTGACTAAAAAGAATAGGCATCCTCTCCCTAGAATTGACGATTTGTTTGACCAGCTTGTAGGAGCGTCGGTTTTCTCCCAACTTGATTTGGCGACCGGATTTCATCAGCTAAGGGTAGTTGATGATAGCATCGATAAGACATCTTTCAGAACCCCAGACGGATTCTTTGAGTGGCTTGTCATGCCTTTTGGCTTGACAAACGCACCCGCTTACTTCGTGGACCTAATGAGTAGGGTGTTCAGAGATTTCCTCAATAAATTCGTGGTGGTCTTCGTAGACGATATTTTGATCTTCTCAAAAAATGAGGAAGAGCATGCTCAGCACCTAAAGGCAATCATGGAGACTCTAAGAACACATCAGTTAAAAGCTAAATTCTCCAAGTGCCACTTTTGGAGAGAAGAAGTGAGATTTCTTGGGCATATAGTGTCCAAAGAGGGGTTAGTTGTAGACCCCGCAAAAGTAGTAGCGGTGCAAGATTGGAAGGCACCCAGGAATGCAACCGAGGTCCGAAGCTTCCTCGGGCTTGCAGGCTTTTATCGGAAGTTCATCAGAGATTTTGCAAAAATCTCAGATCCTCTTACAAGTCTAACAAAGAAGAATCTATTTTTCTCTTGGGATTTGGATTGCGAGTTTGCTTTCCCACGCTTAAAAAGGGCTCTTACAACAGCCCCAGTTCTGACCTTGCCGGATGGAAGCAAAATGTTTACAGTATACACGGATGCATGCGAGACAGGACTAGGCGCTGTCCTAATGCAAGAAGGAAGGGTAGTAGCTTATGGCGGAAGACAGTTGAAAGTTCATGAAAGGAACTACCGAACCCACGACCTTGAGATGGACGCCATCGTCTTTGCGCTTAAGTCTTGGTGCCACTATCTCCTAGGTGAGAAATTTGAACTATATACTGACCATAAATCTTTGAAGTATTTCTTCTCGCAGAAGGACCTTAACTTAAGGCAACAAAGGTGGATGGAGTTTCTTGCCTCGTATGATTTCGAGATTTCCTACACTCCTGGCAAGGGCAACGTAGTCGCAGATGCCTTGAGTAGAAAGAAGCTAACGTTGAGCCCGATATTTGTTGAAAGGCGAAGCCTAGAGTTTATAGCCAGTTTTGACTTTAGGCCCTCCTCTGATTTTGTACCCGGTCTGTTAGCATTGCTAGAAGTGCGGCCCACTCTCTTAGACTCAATAGGGACCGCACAACAAGAAGACCCTCAACTTGTAGAAGTGGTTGATAAGCTCGTTAGGGGTGAGACTTCTAGTCATCTCGACAGATATACCATCGACGACAAAGGGTGGTTAAGACGGGATGGAAGACTATGCGTCCCACAGGCAAAGGAGTTGGTGAAGAAAGTTCTTGAGGAGGCACATCATTCCAATACAATACATCCAGGCGGGGACAAAATGTACAAGGACTTAAAGAGAGTTTTCTTTTGGAGTGGCATGAAGAAGGACGTGGCAGATTTTGTTTCTAAGTGCATGATTTGCCAACAAGTCAAGGCAGAGCAGAAGAAGCCTGGCGGTCTGCTCCATCCTCTAGAGGTCCCACAGTGGAAGTAGGATAGCATTTCAATGGACTTCATTGATGGGCTGCCTAGGTCTAGAAGAGGCAACACTAGCATTTGGGTAATAGTGGATAGGCTTACTAAAAGCGCCCACTTTTTACCTGTCAAGCGTAGAAGGACTGCCTCGTCTCTAGCATCTCTTTATCTTAAGGAGATAGTTCGACTCCATGGAATACCTTCCAGCATTATTAGCGATAGAGATCCTATCTTCACAAGCGAGTTTTGGCGGAGTCTGCAAGAAGCTGTAGGCACACAGTTATGTTTGAGCACGGCCTATCACCCCCAAAATGATGGTCAGACGGAAAGGGTGAACAGGATTTTGGAAGACCTTTTGAGACTTTGCGTCCTTGACTTTGGAGGGACTTGGGAGGACCATCTTCCTTTGGTGGAATTTTCCTACAACAACAGCTACCAAGCCACCATCGGGATAGCGCCCTTCGAAGCTTTATATGGAAGACCGTGTCGATCGCCCACTTGTTGGTGGGAGTCTACTGACAAGCTCATACTTGGACCAGGTATGATCCGAGAGACTTCAAAGAAAGTAGACTTAATACGGAGAAGAATGAAGACAGCCCAAGACAAACAAAAATCCTACGCAGACAAGAGAAGGACCGACCTTGAATTTGAGGTTGGGGACAGGGTTTTCCTTAAGGTATCTCCTTTAAGGAACGTCGTTCGCTTTGGATCCACAGGGAAGCTAGCACCAAGATTTGTAGGGCCGTTTCCTATCATCGAGAAGATCGGGAAGATGGCCTACAGGTTAGAGTTACCCGAGAGACTGGCCGGAGTTCACAACGTTGTTCATGTTTCTCACCTCCGGAAGTATCTACATGAGTCAGCGGAAGTGGTAGAGCCAAACATTCTAGAAGAAGCTGAAGTAGAACGCGAAGCAACTGTGAGGAAAGTTACAACTTGCATCTTAGGAACTGAAGTGAAAAAGCTACACAACCACGAAGTCAAACTCGTCAAAGTTCAGTGGAGCGATGACGAGGAAGACGCGACTTGGGAAACTGAGGATAGAATACGCGCAGCCTACCCTTTTCTTTTTTAGGGTACATTTTTGATCTCTCTTTTTCCTTAAAGTCATGTTAGTATCTATCTTTTTAGGTATATCTCCCCGACCTTACCCTTTTATCCTTAGGTGGAAACCCCTTTGGATGTAAACATGTAATTGAAACATGTTATGGATGATGGTTGCAAGTGGTTGCAAATGTTTTCTAGTGGTTGCTCGTGGATGCATATACACACACAATCTAGGGTTTTAGATCGGCTCAGTCACTTCATATTGCATATACATATATGTGTTTATGTTTGTATATGGTTGAAGCTTAATATGTTGTCATATGGATGTTGCATTTGTTTAATGATTGCGCACTCATGTAGAATTATGAATAGAAAAAAGTTTGCATACATAGTGGATTCATGACACTTACATAATTTGCATTAAGGAGGTCAACTGAATCAGTAGACCGCCTGATTTTTGCATTAGATAAGGACATGTACAAACACGATGCATATGATCATGAATCATTAGAAGTCTTTTAAGGAAAATGGACGCTCGTGTTTGATGATTGAATAGATGGACATTTGGATGGTAGGATATATGTTCTCCTAGACTTGGAGATTTCGGGGACGAAATCCTTTAAGGAGGGGAGAATGTAACACCCCGTATTTCTGTTAACACTAAAGTTGCTAATACAAAAATAAATGTGTAAAGGGGAGATGTATCTAATGTGCATACAAGAATAATAATAAATGTGTAAAGGGGAGATGTATCTAATGTGCATACAAGAATAATAATAAATGTGTAAAGGGGAGATGTATCTAATGTGCATACAAAAATAATAATAAATGTGTAAAGGGGAGATGTATCTAATGCGTACGTATTTATATGGATTGACAAATAATAGTAAATGTACATTAAGAAAGAAATGGTGAAACATAATTGGCTTCTCTTTACAACGGACGGCTCTGGTTAACCCTAGCTTCATCGACGGCTCAAATTAACTTGCAACTCTATAAAAAGACCCTAGGTCTCAAACTGAAAATTCACAAAAAAAAAAAAGAATAAGAATTGGAGCCACCATGCTGTCTGCTGAGAACTAGAGGGAGCCTCCACTTGAAAGAGACGAACAACATAGCGAATACAAACTAAAAGATTAAAAAGCAACAACAAATTAGAATAAAAGCAACGTCTTCCCAAAGGAAAGCTTTGCAAATTCAGAATTTCAGAACTCAGAAAACAAGACCGTCTACGATTGTAAGTTTAGCTACATTTTTAGAATGCGAATTAATATGAATATCATGTGTTGCGATGAAATGATAATAGTACGATACTCGTTATGTTATTAATATACGTTTGTGATTTGATTCTATTATCATGTTGAATTTAGAATTATTAAGTATGATGTTTATTATGTTTTATAATATTAATCTATGCCAGTGACTTGATTCTATTATCATGTTAAATTTGAGATTATTGGATTAGATTATTTGTATAAGCATGGACTTGGATTGTAACATCTTATGAGAATTGTGTAGTTTATTATGCAAGTTTATGTAGTGAAGTTATGCGACCAATTGTCAAATCTATATGTTCATGTTTATGCAAAACTTATGCCATGTTCACACTTATCATATGTTGGGATTAATTTGCAAGTATGTTTAAATCTATGTTACTAATTAACACATGTGTATGTTGATTAGCCTATGTTGCTAACTCACATATACGTATGTTGATTTGCCTATGTTGCAAATTAACATATGTATATGGATTAGTTCATATTGCTAATTCTCATATATGTTGTTAATATGGCTTATGTTAAAAACACATATATGTTGAGTTAGCCTATAAGTGCAAGTTCATACCTATGACATTATAATGTTTATGTTAGTCTTTTTGCAAGTTTATACCTATGACATTATAATGTTCATGTTAGTTATTTTGCAAGTTCACCCTTAAAATGTTCATGTTAGTTATTTTGCAAGTACACCCTATTATGTTCATATTGATTATGCCATCAATACCAAAGTTATACCCTTGTCATGTTTATGCTAATTTATGCCAATTTGCGTATATTAAATTAGGCTAAGTTTTTAGCCTAATACTTTACACCAAAAATCATGCGAACGTAAATTAGGCTGAGATGGTTAGCCTAATATTGGACGGGGTAACGTTGGGTTAAAATGATAATTTTAGGAAAACTTGCCATAAATTGGTCATTAATCACATAAGTGATTTATGGCATAAAAAGGCATTAATTACCTTAATTAATGAGATTAATTGGAAATGAATGTGACAGTAATTTGAATTTGAATAATTTACATAATTAAAATGTAAATTAGAAAATACGAACGCGCTTAACCCAAGGTTGGATTGAGTTGTGACGTAAACCTGCCCGGACCAGCCCGGCTTTCCAGTTGTCACAACAATAGCTATCCAATGTGAGAGGTTAAGGCATGGGGCCCAATAAAGACCCGAGGTTAAACTGAGTTGTGGCGTAAGACTGCCCGGACCCAACCGGCATACAGGCAGCCACAACAATATCGGTCTAATCTGAGAGGTTGGTGCTCTAATAAGACAATTAGTGCTGAGTTAGGACTGATAGGGTTAAGTCAATTTAATAAATACTTAACCAAATTAAACATGTTAAATAATTTGGATGGGTGGGGGTTAGGTTCATTCAGACACTTAACCACTTAACATGTTTGACTAGAAAACCTAGTAACGGGGACCCATTTCAGCAGTAACCCAATTAGGTATCATGGTACCCTGAACTAGGCAGGGTGGGGCACGATTACTGGGCTGATTGTAAGCGGTCAAAAGCGACGGCGGTTGGTGCACAGTGTGGGTTCTAACAGAGTGCGGGCGTGCACACACTCTGAAGCAGACAAGTCAGGGCACTGGAGCATCAGTAGTATACCCTATGCATGCTAGAATTTTGTCGGGGCCACCACTATGGGACTTGATACACCCCATGGTGGGACCAGCATAGGTATCTACCATATAGGACCGTAGGACACATGTGAATATACGAGTAGGAGCCGATCTTTTAAAGAAAGAGAAAGGCATCACTTCACCCCAATCACGGGGTGCCTGTTGGTATAATAATTAGTAGGTGCAGAGGTAGAGATTTAAAATAGGGTGTGAAGGGATGTTCGTTTTAGGACACCTTATCTAGTTCTAGGATAGTCTATTATCCTGATATCGTCCTATTCTCACTTTATGCAAGTCATGATCTTTTTATTATTAACATTCTAGGAATATAGCTAGACTTACCAGAGTTATGTCTGACCCATTTTCCTTTCGTCTTCTTTTCTTCCATCCCCCCCCCCCCCCCAGGTCCACAGGGAGGAAACACCGCAGCTTAGTCAGTTTTTCATCCAGCTTGAAGAGAGAGAATGTATTGCTTGGATTTCTTTCATTTGGACCATGGCTTTGGATATCATTTATGGGGATTATGCAGCTTTATTTATGTTTCATGCTTCTTTAACTTTTTAAATCAAGACAGTATTATGGTTGTAATAATTGGAAGTTTGTTTTGAGACAATGTTGGAAATGTTCTGTATGAACACGTATTTATGATAATAAAAGTCTGTTGGTTTTTCCGCTGCTTATTTATATGTGTTTATATATGTTTTGTGTTTTTTCTGTGTCTTTTACTTATAAACCTCCACCAAAATTAAGTCATTCCCTTTGTGAGTGACCTTAACGGAGGTGGGGTGTTTCAATCTCTGTTATTTTTAATGCCTATTTATATTCTCCTCTCTTTCCCTTTTTATTTTTATAGCATAGGCTACCTTCGAGCTTAGGCCAATATCGCTGAAATATGTGTACGAACAGAATTAGGATAAACTGGGGGACATGATTGGGAGTGATAACTTGGGGGCATAACTTATACTGTGAAATATGACTAAAATTTTAGGGGTATACGTTATACTGTGAATTATGACTGGAATTTGGGGCATATGAATCTGTAGGCTTAATTTAAGATTAAACAAAACATGTTAACGAAACTGTAAAGAACCCATGAAACCTGTTTAAATCTATTAGGGGTATGTCAACCTGTATAATCTGTTGGGGTTAAGTAAGTCTGTTTAATCTGTTGGGGTTATGTAAACATGTTTAATCTGTTGGGGTTAAATGAACCTACTAACCTGTGAAACTTAAACTGTTAATATATAGAAGTTAGGCGAACATGTTGACACGTAAGCTTAACCTGTTAAAAATCCTAGCTAATTGGGGGACACAGGTTTAGGGATTTGACTTGTGTCATCTGCTGTGTGGGACCCATATCAGTCATTATCCCATTTTGGTATTAAACTGGGGGCCTCGCACTAGGTATGGGCTAGGGCACACATACTAAACTGATTATAAGAGGTTCATCTGAAAAGGGGTGTGTACGGGCGCGTTCCAACGGAGTCATGTGCATGCATAAGTTCGAACTGCAGGGGAAAAATAAGCCATTGTAGCACCAATAAATAGGTTCGTGTCCTCTGTAGGTTGCCACTTTAGGAAGTAATACACCTTACAATGGGACCAACACAGGGTATTTACAAGTTAGGGAGTCGACCGCTTAGTGGTATTAATTAGGGTACCTGTTTGTTTCCTGTTGAGGTACCTGTTATTTCTGATTGAGTTAACGCCCATTATGTCTGTTGAGGTGCCTGTTATTTCTATTTGGGTAAAACCCGTTACTAGAGTGCACCTAGAACTACCATTATATTTCTATGGGGATCATTCTGTTTCTGTCAAGTAATTTAGGGATACCTAATTCGGTCACATATATGCTATACTATTATTGGTGCAGATAAAAATATTTGAGAAGCATGATCTACTCTGTTTATTCTATTTATTTTGCTCGGTCTTTTTACACCTATTATATCCTACTGTTATCTCTCATCCAGTTTATATGTCTGTCATAGGACTTTTACTTCTTTATACGCTAAAATCATTGGAAGCGCCAGACTTTATGTCTAACACATTTTGTTTCCTTTTCTTTCTCTTCCTCCCCCCCCCCCCCCCCAGGTTCTTAGGGTGGGAACGCTCAGGCTTGATTAGGATTCTCTCCTCTGTTTCCGCTTGGATCTAGATCTGCTTTGACTACTTGTCTACTTTATTATGGCTATTACTGGGGATTATGATTTTATATTTCTGTACTCTGATGGTTTTCAGCGCAAGACAGATGTTTTGTTTTGATGTACTTAGTTTCATTATTTTATGCCTGTTGTTGTAGCTGGCTTTGAGACTAAATTGTTTTTCTGCAAAATAATGAAGTTTTAAATTTCTGCTGCTATTTTATATCTGTCTTATGATATTATATTTCTATTTACCTATAATGCTTCACGGAAGTTAAAACATTCCGATAAAGAGTGACATTAATGGACGTGGAGTGTCACATTTGGTATCAGAGCTGAAGGTTACAAGATCAAATAAAAGATTTTGAAAATTGTTTCCAAAAGCTTTCAAAAAGAAAGTATTTTGAAAGAAAAATATGTTTTTGGAAAACATGTTCACCAAAGCCATATAAAATATCTCCCGATTCACTGTTTGAATCCTTTTTCCTTTTCTTTTCAGCATGTGTGGCGAACTGAATCTTCCCGAGGGTGTTCAGATACTGGCTCGGTTCCATAGATATCTTGAGGCTACGGCGCCTACCGAAGGCCAAGGAGAATACCCTTCCCTAGCTACGACCGATTTTCCTCCTCCTCCACGAGCGAATAATTTCTCTAAGATCTACAAAGACTTCTATGCAATGGGAGGAAAGCCATTCCGAGGAACTGAGAACTTTGTGGAGGCACGGGACTGGCTAAAAGAGAAAGGGAATTTTATTGGGCTTTTTGAGGTTGATGACCGCAGGAGGATACAATTGGTTGCATGGCAGCTTAAGGATGAGGCTTTGTTCTAATGGGGAGTGACGCGAGCAAGGCGTCCAATTGATACTTGGGATGATTTTTGATAGAGATTCGAGATGAAGTTTCTCTCTAAGGCAGAAGAGAGTATGCAGATGGAGAGGTTTCTGGCACTGAAGTAAGGAAGCATGTCTATCAAAGAGTATGTCAATAAGTTCAATCAGTTGGTAAGGTTTGGTCTAGAGCTGGTGAATACCCCGCACAAGAAAGCTTTAAGGTTTGCAAGAGGATTAAATCATCCTCTTCAAGCATTGGCATTATCTCATATTCCGATGGGGGCTACGTTTGAGAGGCTGGTTGATATGGCATTGATGCACGAAGATGGTAAGGATGAGAAAAAGGAGGTTAATACCGATGAGACATAAAACAAGAAAGTTTGGCCGAAGAAAGAACCGCAAAAGAAGGGTGGAAAGAACGACAAGGTTCAAGGCAAGAAGAAGTGTCTTGGTTGAGGGAGCGTGGGTCATTTGGTCAAGGATTGCAGAAAAAGAAAGAATGCTTCCTTCAACTTTGAAGTATTGCTTTGACTACTTGTCTACTTTATGGCTATTACTAGGGATTATGATTTCACATTTCTGTATTCTGTTGGTTTTCAGTGCAAGGTAGATGTTTTGTTTTCATGTACTTAGTTTCAATATTTTATGCCTGATGTTGTAACTGGCTTTGAGACTACGATGTTTTTCTACAAAATAATGAAGTTTTAAATTTCTGCTGCTATTTTATATCTATCTTGTGATATTATATTTCTGTTTACCTGTAACGCTTAACGGAAGTTAACGCATTCTGATAAAGAGTGACATTAACGGACGTGGGGTGTTGCACTTAATATCAGAACTGAAGGTTACAAGATCAGATAAAAGGTTTTGAGAATTGTTTCAAAAGCTTTCAAAATGAAAGTATTTTGAAAGAAAAATATTTTTTTGGAAAACATATTCCCCAAAGCCACATAAAATATCTTCCGATTCTCTGTTTGTATCACTTTTCCTTTTCTTATCGGCATGTCTAGGGAACCGAATCTTCCCGAAGGCGTTCAGATACTGGCTTGGTTCCATATATATCTTGAGGCTACGACGCCTACCGGAGGCCAAGGAGAAGCCCTCCACCAGCTGCAACCATTTTTTCTCCTCCTCCACGAGCGAATACTTTCTCTAAGATCTGCAAAGAATTCTGTGTTATGGGAAGAAATCCATTCCAAGGAACTGAGAACTTTGCAAAAGAATGGAACTAGCTAAAAGAGACAGAGAATTTGTTTGGGCTTTTTGAGGTTGATGACCACAGGAAGATACAGTTGGCTGCATGGCGGCTTGAGGATGAAGCTTCGTTCTGGTGGGAAGTGACGCAAGGCGTCCGGTTGAAACTTAGGATGATATTTGATAGAGATTCGAGATGAAGTTTCTCTCTCAAGCAGAAGAGAGTATGCAGATGGAGAAGTTTCTGGCACTGAAGCAAGGAAGCATGTCTATCAAAGAGTATGTCAATAAGTTCAATCAATTGACAAGGTTTGATCTAGAGCTAGTGAATACCGCGCATAAGAAATCTTTAAGGTTTGCAAGAGGATTAAATCATCCTCTTCAAGCATTGGCATTATCTCACATTCCGATGGGGGCTACTTTTGAGAGGTTGGTTGATATGGCATTGATGCACGAAGATGGTAAGGATGAGAAAAAAGAGGCTAATACTGATGAGACACAAAACAAGAAAGTTTGGCCAAAGAAAGAACCGCAAAAGAAGAGTGGAAAGAACGACAAGGTTCAAGGCAAGAAGAAGTGTCATGGTTGCAGGAGCGTTGGTCATTTGGTCAAGGATTGTAGAAAAAGGAAGAATGCTTGCTTCAACTTCGATGTATTGCTTTGACTACTTGTCTACATTATGGCTATTACTCGGGATTATGATTTTACATTTCTGTACTCTGATGGTTTTCAGCGCAAGACAGATGTTTAGTTTTGATGTACTTAGTTTCAGTATTTTATGCCGGATGTGGTAACTGGATTTAAGACTACGATGTTTTTCTACAAAATAATGAAGTTTAAAATTTATGCAGCTATTTTATATCTATCTTGTGATATTATATTTTTGTTTACCTGTAACGCTTCACGGAAGTTAAACCTTTCTGATAAAGAGTGACATTAACGGACGTGGGGTGTCACATTTGGTATCAGAGCTGAAGGTTACAAGATCAGATTAAAGGTTTTGAAAATTGTTTCCAAAAGCTTTCGAAAAGAAAGTATTTTCAAGGAAAAATCTATTTTTGGAAAACATATTCACCAAAGCCATATAAAATATCTTTCGATTCTCTGTTTGAATCTCTTTTCCTTTTCTTTTCAGCATGTCTGGGGAGCCGAATCTTCCAGAGGGCGTTCAGTTACTGGCTTGGTTCCATAGATATCTTGAGGATACGGCGCCTACCGGAGGGCAAGGAGAATCCCCTCCCCCAGCTGCAGCCGTTTTTCCTCCTCCTCTACAAGCGAATAATTTCTCTAAGATCTGCAAATACTTATGTGCTATGGGAGAAATGCATTTCCGAGGAACTGATAAGTTTGTGGACGAACGGAACTGGCTAAAAGGGACAGAGAATTTGTTTGGGCTTTTTGAGGTTGATGACCGCAGGAAGATGCAGTTGGCTGCATGGAAGCCTAAGGATAAGGCTTCGTTCTGGTGGGAAGTGACGCAAGTAAAACGTCTGGTTGATACTTGAGATGATTTTTGATAGAGATTCGATATGAAGTTTCTCTCTCATTAAGAAGAGAGTACACAGTTAAGAGGTTTTTGGCACTAAAGAAAGGAAGCATGTCTATCAAAGAGTATGTCAATAAGTTCAATCAGTTGGCAAGGTTTGGTCTAGAGCTAGTGAATACCCCGCAGAAGAAAGATTTAAGGTTTGCAAGAGGATTAAATCATCCTCTTCAAGCATTGACATTATCTCCCATTCCGTTGGAGGCTACTTTTGAGAGGCTGGTTGATATGGCATTGATGCACGAAGATGGTAGGGATGAGAAAAAGGAGGCTAGGACTGATGAGACATAGAACAAGAAAGTTTGGCCAAAGAAAGAACCGCAAAAGAAGGGTGGAAAGAATGACAAGGTTCAAGGCAAGAACAAGTGTCATGGTTGCGGGAGCGTGGGTCATTTGGTCAAGGATTGCAGAAAAAGGAAGAATGCTTGCTTAAACTTTGATGAATTGCTTTGACAACTTGTCTACTTTATTGTGGCTATTACTGGGGATTAAGATTTTACATTTCTGTACTCTTATGGTTTTCAGCGCAAGACAAATGTTTTGTTTTGACGTACTTAGTTTTAGTATTTTATGTCGGATGTTGTAACTGGCCTGGAGACTACGCTGTTTTTCTACAAAATAATGAAGTATTAAATTTCTGCTGCTATTTTATATATGTCTTGTGATATTATATTTCTGTTTACCTATAACGTTTCATGAAAGTTAAACCATTCTGATAAAGAGTGACATTAACGCACGTGGGGTGTCACATTTGGTATCAGAGCTGAAGGTTACAAGATCAGATAAAAGGTTTTGAAAATTGTTTCCAAAAGCCATCAAAAAGAAAGTATTTTCAAAGAAAAAAATTGTTTTTGGAAAACATATTCCCCAAAGCCATATAAAATATCTTTCGATTCTCTGTTTGAATCGCTTTTCTTTTCAGGATGTCTAGGGAACCGAATCTTCCCGAGGGCATTCAGATACTGGTTTGGTTCCATGGATGTCTTCAGGCTACGACACCTAGCGGAGGCCAAGGAGAAGCCCATCTCCCAACTGCAACCGTTTTTCCTCTGCTTCCATGAGCGAATAGTTAGTCTAAGATCTGCAAAAACTTATGTGCTATGGGAGGAAAGCCATTCCGAGGAACTAAGAACTTTGTGGAAGCACGGAACTGCTAAAGGAGACAGAGAAATTGTTTGGGATTTTTGAGGTTGATGACCGTAGGATGATACAGTTGGCTGCATGGCAGCTTAAGGATGAGGCTTCTTTCTGGTGGGAAGTGACACAAGCAAGGCGTCCGGTTGAAACATGGGATGATTTTTGACAGAGATTCGAGATGAAGTTTCTCTCTCAAGCGGAAGGGAGTATGCAGACAGAGAGGTTTCTGGCACAGAAGCAAGGAAGCATGTCTATCAAAGAGTATGTCAATAAGTTCAATCAGTTGGCAAGGTTTGGTCTAGAGCTGGTGAATACCCCGCACAAGAAACCTTTAAGGTTTGCAAGAGGATTTAATCATCCTCTTCAAGCATTGGCATTATCTCACATTCCGATGGGGGCTACTTTTGAGAGGCTGGTTGATATGGCATTGATGCACGAAGATGGTAAGGATGAGAAAAAGGGGGCTAAGACTGACGAGACACAAAACAAGAAAGTTTGGCCAAAGAAAGAACCCCAAAGGAAGGGTGGAAAAGAAGACAAGGTTCAAGGCAAGAAGAAGTGTAATGGTTGCAGGAGAGTGGTTCATTTGGTAAAGGATTGCAGAAAAAGGGAGAATGCTTGCTTCAATTTTGATGCATTGCTTTAACTACTTGTCTACTTTATTATGGCTATTACTGGGGATTATGATTTTACATTTATGTACTCTGATGGTTTTCAACGTAAGACAGATGTTTTGTTTTGATGTACTTAGTTTCAGTATTTTATGCCAGATGTTGTAACTCGCTTTGAGACAACGATGCTTTTCTGCAAAATAATGAAGTTTTAAATTTTTGCTGCTATTTTATATCTATCTTGTGATATTATATTTCTGTGTACCTGTAACGCTTCACGGATGTTAAAGCATTCTGATAAAGAGTGACATTAACGGACGTAGCGTGTCACATTTGGTATCAGAGCTGAAGGTTACAAGATCAGATAAAAGGTTTTGAAAATTGTTTCCAAAAGCTTTCAAAAAGAAAGTATTTTGAAAGAAAAATATGTTTTTGGAAAACGTATTTCCCAAAGCCATGTAAAATATCTTTCGATTCTCTGTTTGAATCCTTTTTCCTTTTCTTTTCAGCATGTCTGGGGAACCGAATCTTCCCGAGGGCGTTCAGATACTTGCTTGGTTCCATAGATATCTTGAGGCTACGACGCCTACCGGAGGCCAAGGAGAAGCCCCTCCACCAGCTGCAACCGTTTTTCCTCCTCCTCCTCCACAAGCGAATAATTTCTCTAAGATCCGCAAAGACTTCTGTGCTATGGGAGGAAAGCCATTCCGAGGAACTGAGAAGTTTGTGGAAGCACGGAACTAGCTAAAAGAGATAGAGAATTTGTTTGGGTTTTTTCAGGTTGAGGACCCAGGAAGATACAGTTGGTTGCATGGCAGCTTAAGGATGAGGCTTCGTTCTGGTGGGAGGTGACGCAAGCAAGGCATCCGGTTGATACTTGGGATGATTTTTGATAGAGATTCGAGATGAAGTTTCCCTCTCAGGTAGAAGAGAGTATGCAAATGGAGAGGATTCTGGCACGGAAGCAAGGAAACATGTTTATAAAAGAGGATGTCAATAAGTTCAATCAGTTGGCAAGGTTTGGTCTAAAGCTGGTGAATACCCCGCACAAGAAAGCTTTAAGGTTTACAAGGGGATTAAATCATCATCTTCAAGCATTGGGATTATCTCACATTCCGATGGGGGCTACTTTTGAGAGGATGGTTGATATGGCATTGATGCAGGAAGATGGTAAGGATGAGAAAAAGGAGGCTAAGACTGATGAGACACAAAACATGAAAGTTTGGCCAAAGAAAGAACCGCAAAAGAAGGGTGGAAAGAAGGACACGGTTCAAGGCAAGAAGAAGTGTCATGGTTGCGGGGGCGTGGGTCATTTGGTCAAGGATTGCAAAAAAAGGAAGAATGCTTGCTTCAACTTTGATGTATTGCTTTGACTACTTGCCTACTTTATTATGGCTATTACTGGGGATTTTGAATTTACATTTCTGTACTCTGATGGTTTTCAGCGCTAGACAGATGTTTTTTTTTTTTTGATGTACTTAGTTTCAGTATTTTATGTCGGATGTTGTAACTGGCTTTGAGACTACGATGTTTTTCTGCAAAAAAATAAAATTTTAAATTTTTGCTGCTATTTTATATCTGTCTTCTGATATTAGATTTATGTTTACCTATAACGCTTCACGGAAGTTAAACTATTCTGATAAAGAGTGACATTAATGGACGTAGGGTGTCTCCTTTGGTATCAGAGCTGAAGGTTACAAGGTCAAATAAAAGGTTTTGAAAATTGTTTCCAAAAGCTATCAAAAAGAAAGTATTTTCAAAGAAAAAACTATTTTTGGAAAACATATTCCCTAAAGCCATATAAAATATCTTTCGATTCTCTGTTTGAATCCCTTTTCCTTTTCTTTCCAGCATGTCTGAGGAATCGAATCTTCCTGAGGGTGTTCAGATACTGGCTTGGTTCCATAGATATCTTGAGACTATGGCGCCTACCGGAGGACAAGGAGAAGCCCCTCCCCCACCTGTAGTCGTTTTTCCTCCTCCTCCACGAGCGAATAATTTCTCTAAGATCTGCAAAAACTTATGTGCTATGGGAGTAAATCCATTCCGAGGAACTGAGAAGTTTATAGAAGCACGGAACTGGCTGAAAGAGATAGAGAATTTGTTTGGGCTTTTTGAAGTTGATGACCACAGGAAGATACAGCTGGCTACATGGCAGCTTACGGATGAGTCTTCGTTCAAGTGGGAAGTGACACAAGCAAGGCATCAGATTGACAATTGGTATGATTTTTGATAGAGATTCGAGATGAAGTTTCTCTCTCAGGAAGAAGAGGGTATGCAGATGGAGAGGCTTCTGGCATTGAAGCAAGGAAGCATGTCTATCAAAGAGTATGTCAATAAGTTCAATCAATTAGCAAGGTTTGGTCTAGAGCTGATGATTACCCCGCACAAGAAAGCTTTAAGGTTTGTAAGCGGATTAAATCATCCTCTTCAAGCATTGGCATTATCTCACATTCCGATGGGGGCTACTTTTGAGAGGTTGGATGATATGGCATTGATACATGAAGATGGTAAGGATGAGGAAAAGGAGGCTAAGACTGATGAGACACAAAACAAGAAAGTTTGGCCAAAGAAAGAACCGCAAAAGAAGGGCTGAAAGAATGACAAGGTTCAAGGCAAGAAGAAGTGTCATGGTTGCAGAAGCGTGGGTCATTTGGTCAAGGATGGCAGAAAAAGGAAGAACGCTTGCTCCAACTTTGATGTATTGCTTTGACTACTTGTCTACTTTATTATGGCTATTACTGGGGATTATGATTTTGCATTTCTGTACTCTGATGGTTTTCAACGCAAGACAGATGTTTTGTTTTGGTGTACTTAGTTTCGGTATTTTATGCCTGATGTTGTAACTGGCTTTGAGACAACGATGTTTTTCTACAAAATAATGAAGCTTTAAATTTCTGCTGCTATTTTATATCTGCCTTGTGATATTATATTTCTGTTTACCTGTAACGCTTCACGAAAGTTAAAGCATTCTGATAAAGAGTGACATTAACGGATGTGGGGTATCACATTTGGTACCAGAGCAGGAAGTTACAAGATCAGATAAAAGATTTTGAAAATTGTTTCCAAAAGCTATTAAATAAGTATTTTCAAAGAAAAATCTGTTTTTGGAAAACAAATTCCCCAAAGCCATATAAAATATCTTTCGATTTTCTGTTTGAATCCATTTTCCTTTTTTACAACATGTCTAGGGAACTGAATCTTCCTGAGGGCGTTCAGATACTGGCTTGGTTCCATAGATATCTTGAGGCTATGGCGCCTACTGCAGGCCAAGGAGAAGCCCCTCCCCCAATTGCAACTGTTTTTCCTCCTCCTCCACGAGCGAATAATTTCTCTAAAATTTGCAAAGGCTTCTGTGCTATGGGTGGAAAGCCATTCCGAGGAACTGAGAACTCTGTGGAAGCATTGAACTGGCTAAAAGAGATAGAGAATTTATTTGGGCTTTTTGAGGTTGATGACCGCAAGAAGATACAGTTGGCTGCATGGCAGCTTAAGGATGAGGCTTCGCTCTAGTGGGAAGCTACGCAAGCAAGGCATACGGTTTATACAAGGGATGATTTCTGATAGAGATTCGAGATGAAGTTTCTCTCTCAGGCAGAAGAGAGTATGCAGAAGGAGAGGTTTCTGGCACTGAAGCAAGGAAGCATGTCTATCAAAGTATATGTCAATAAGTTCAATCAGTTGGCAAGGTTTGGTCTAGAGATAGTGAATACCCGCACAAGAAAGCTTTAAGGTTTGCAAGAGGATTAAATCATCCTCTTCAAGCATTGGCATTATCGCGCATTCCGACGGGGGCTACTTTTGAGTGGTCGGTTGATATGGCATTGATGCACGAGGATGGTAAGGATGAGAAAAAGGAGGCTAAGACTAATGAGACACAAAACAAGAAAATTTGGCCAAAGAAACAAACGCAAAAAAAGGGTGGGAAGAACGACAAGGTTCAAGGCAAGAAGAAGTGTCATGGTTGCGGGAGCGTGGGTCATTTGGTCAAGGATTCCATAAAAAGGAAGAATGCTTGCTTCAACTTTGATGTATTACTTTGACTACTTGTCCACTTTATTATGGCTATTACTAGGGATTATGATTTTACATTTCTGTACTCTGATGGTTTTCAGCTCAAGACAAATATTTTGTTTTGATGTACTAAGTTTTAGTATTTTAAGCCTGATGTTGTACCTACCTTTGAGACTACGATGTTTTTCTGCAAAATAATGAAGTTTTGAATTTCTGCTGCTATTTTATATATGTCATGCGATATTATATTTATGTTTACCTGTAATGGTTCACGGAAGTTAAACCATTCTGATAAAGAGTAACACTAACGGACGTGGGATGTCACATTTGGAATCAGAGCTGAAGGTTACAAGATAAGTTAAAAGGTTTCGAAAATTGTTTCCAAAAGCTTTCAAAAAGAAAGTATTTTCAAAGAAAAATATGTTTTTGGAAAACCTATTCCCCAAAGCCATATAAAATATCTTTAGATTCTCGGTTTGAATCCCTTTTACTTTCTTCTCAGCATGTCTGGGGAACCGAATCTTTCCGAGGGCGTTTAGATACTGGCTTTGTTCCATAGATATCTTGAGGCTATGGCGCCTACCGGAGGCCAAGGAGAAGCCCTTCCCCCAGCTGCAACCGTTTTTCCTCCTCCTCCACGAGCGAATAAATTCTCTAAGATCTGCAAAGACATCTGTGCTATGGGAGGAAAGCCATTTCGAGGAACTGGGAAGTTTGTGGAAGCACGGAACTGGCTAAAAGAGACAGAGAATTTGTTTGGACTTTTTGAGGTTGATGACCGCAGGAAGATACAGTTGGCTACATGGCAGCTTGAGGATAAGGCTTCGTTCTGGGGTGAAGTGATGCAAGCAAGGCGTCCGGTTGATACTTGGGATGTTTTTTGATATAGATACGAGATGAAGTTTCTCTCTTAGGCAAAAGAGAGTATGCAGATGGAGAGGTTTCTGGCGCTGAAGCAAGGAAGCACATCTGTCAAAGAGTATGCCAATAAATTCAATCAGTTGGCAAGGTTTGGTCTAGAGCTAGTGAATACCCCGCACAAGAAAGCTTTAAGGTTTGCAAGAGGATAAATCATCCTTTTCATTCCGATGGGGGCTACTTTTAAGAGGCTGGTTGATATGGCATCGATGCACGAAGATGGTATGGATGAGAAAAAGTAGGCTAAGACTGATGAGACACAAAACATGAAAGTTTGGCCAAAGAAAGAACCGAAAAAGAAGGGTGGAAAGAACGACAAGGTTCGAGGCAAGAAGAAGTGTCATGGTTGCGAGAGCGTGGATCATTTGGTCAAGGATTGCAGAAAAAGGAAGAATGCTTGCTTCAACTTTGATGTATTGCTTTGACTACTTGTCTATTTTATTAAGGCTATTACTCGGGATTATGATTTTACATTTCTATAATCTGATGGTTTTCAGAGTAAGACAGATGTTTTGTTTTGATGTACTTAATTTCAGTATTTTATGCCAGTTATTGTAACTGGCTTTGGGACTACGATGTTTTTCTACAAAATAAAGAAGTTTTAAATTCCTGCTGCAATTTTATATTGGTATTGTGATATTATATTTTTGTTTACCTGTAACGCTTCACGTAAGTTAAACAATTCTGATAAAGAGTGACATTAACAGACGTGGGGTGTCACATTTGGTATCAGAGATGAAGGTTACAAGATCAGATAAAAGGTTTTGAAAATAGTTTCCAAAAGCTTTCAAAAAGAATGTATTTTCAAAGAAAAAACTGTTTTTGGAAAACATATTCCCCAAAGTCATATAAAATATCTTTCGATTCTCTGTTTGAATCCCTTTTCCTTTTCTTTTCAGCATGTCTAGGAAACCGAATCTTCCCGAGGGCGTTCAGATACTGGATTGGTTCCATAGATATCTTGAGGCTACGGCGCCTACCAAAGGCTAAGGAGAAGCCCCTCCCCTAGCTGCAGCGGTTTTTCCTCCTCCTCCATGAGCGAATAATTTCTCTAAGATCTGCAAAGACTTCTGTGCTATGGGAGGAAACCCATTCCGAGGACTGAGAAGTCTATGGAAGCACGAAACTGGCTAAAAGAGACAGAGAATTTGTTTGGGCTTTTTGAGGTTGATGACCGCTTGAAGATATAGTTGGCTGCATGGCAGCTTAAGGATGAGGCTTCATTCTGGAGGGAAGTGGCACATGCAAGGCGTCCGGTTGATACTTGGTATGATTTTTGACATAGATTCGAGATGAAGTTTCTCTCTCAGGCAGAAGAGAGTATGCAGATGGAGAGGTTTCTGGCACTGAAGCTAGGAAGCATGTCTATCAAAGAGTATGTCAATAAATTCAATCAATTGGCAAGGTTTGGTCTGGAGCTGGTGAATACCCCGCACAAGAAAGCTTTAAGGTTTGTAAGAGGATTAAATCATCCTCTTCAAGCATTGGCATTATCTCACATTCTGATGGGGACTACTTTTGAGAGGCTAGTTGATATTGCATTGATGCACGAAGATGGTAAGGATGAGGAAAAGGAGGCTAAGACTGATGAGACACAAAACAAGAAAGTTTGGCCAAAGAAAGAATCTCAAAAGAAGGGTGTAAAGAACGAAAAGGTTCAAGGCAAGAAGAAGTGTCATGGTTGCGGGAGCGTGGGTCATTTTTTCAAAGATTGCAAAAAAATGGAAAAACGCTTGCTTTAACTTTGATGTTTTTCTTTGACTACTTGTCTACTTTATTATGGCTAATACTGGGGATTACAATTTTACATTTTTGTACTCTGATGGTTTTCAGCGGAAGATAGATGTTTTGTTTTGATGTACTTAGTTTCAGTATTTTATGCCTGATGTTGTAGATGTCTTGTGATATTATATTTCTGTTTACCTGTAACGCATCACGGAAGTGAAAGCATTCTTATAAAGAGTGACATTAACGGACGTGGGGTGTCACATTTGGTATCAGAGCTGAAGGTTATAAGATCAGATAAAAAGTTTTGAAAATTGTTTCCAAAAGCTTTCAAAAAGAAAGTATTATCGAAGAAAAAACTGTTTTTGGAAAACATATTCCCCAAAGCCATAAAAAATATCTTTTGATTCTCTATTTGAATCCCTTTTCCTTTTCTTTTCAGCATGTCTGGGGAACCGAATCTTCCCGAGGGCGTTCAGATACAGGCTTGGTTCCATAGATATCTTGAGGCTACGACGCCTACTACAGGCCAAGGAGAAGCCAGTCCCCTGGTTGCAACCGTTTTTCCTCCTCCTCCACGAGCGAATAATTTCTCTAAGATCTGCAAAGGCTTCAGTGCTATGGGAGGAAAGCCATTCCGAGGATCTGAGAACTTTGTGGAAGCACAGAACTGGCTAAAAGAGACAGAGATTTTGTTTGGACTTTTTGAGGTTGATGACCGCAGGAATATACAGTTGGTTGCATGGAAGCTTAAGGATGAGGCTTTATTCTGGTGGGAGGTGACGCAAGCAAGGCGTTCGGTTGATACTTTGCATGATTTTTGATAGAGATTCGAGATGAGGTTTCTCTCTCAGGCAGAAGAGAGTATGAAGAAGGAGAGATTTCTGGCACTGAAGCAAGGAAGCATGTCTATCAAAGTGTATGTCAATAAGTTCAATCAGTTGGCAAGGTTTGGTCTAGAGATAGTGAATACCCCGCATAAGAAAGCTTTAAGGTTTGCAAGAGGATTAAATCATCCTCTTCAAGCATTGGTATTATCTCACATTCCGATGGGGACTACTTTTGAGAGACTGGTTGATATGGAATTGATGCACGAAGATGGTAAGGATGAGAAAATTGAGGCTAAGACTGATGAGACACAAAACAAGAAAATTTGTCCAAAGAAAGAACCGCAAAAGAAGGGTGGAAAGAACGACAAGGTTCAAGGCAAAAAGAAGTGTCATGGTTGCAGAAGCGTGGGTCATTTGGTCAAGGATTGCAGAAAAAGGAAGAATGCTTGCTTCAAAATTGATGTATTACCTTAACTACTTGTCTACTTTATTATGGCTATTACTGGGGATTATGATTTTACATTTCTGTACTCTGATGATTTTCAGCTTAAGACAGATGTTTTGTTTTAATGTACTTAGTTTCAGTATTTCATGCCTGATGTTGTAACTACCTTTGAGACTACGATGTTTTTTGGGAAAATAATGAAGTTTTAAATTTCTACTGCTATTTTATATCTGTCTTGTGATATTATATTTCTATTTACCTTTAACGCTTCATGGAAGTTAAACCATTCTGATAAAGAGTGGCACTAACGGACGTGGGGTGTCACATTTGGTATCAGAGCTGAAGGTTACAAGATCAGATAAAAGGTTTTGAAAATTGTTTCCAAAAGCTTTCAAAAAGAAAGTATTTTCAAAGAAAAAACTGTTTTTGGAAAACTTATTCCCCAAACCATATAAAATATCTTTTGATTCTCTGTTTGAATCCCTTTTCCGTTTCTTTTCAGCATGTCTGGGGAACCTAATCTTCCCGAGGGCGTTCAGATACTGGCTTGGTTCCATAGATATCTTGAGGCTACGGCGCCTATCAGAGGCCAAGGAGAAGCCCCTTCCCTAGCTGCAACCGTTTTTCCTCCCCCTCCACGAGTGAATAATTTCTCTAAGATCTACAAAGACTTCTATGCAATGGGAGGAAAGCCATTCCGAGGAACTGAGAACTTTGTGGAAGCATGGAACTAGCTAAAAGAGACAGAGAATTTGTTTGGGCTTTTTGAGGTTGGTGACCACAGGAAGATACAGCTGGCTGCATGGCAGCTTAATGATGAGGCTTCGTTCTGGTAGGAAGTGACGCAAGCAAGGCATCCGGTTGATACTTGGGATGATTTTTGATAGAGATTCGAGATGAAGTTTCTCTCTCAAGTAGAAGAGAGTATGCAGATGGAGAGGTTTTTGGCACTGAAGCAAGGAAGCATGTCTATCAAAGAGTATGTCGATAAGTTCAATCAGTTGGCAAGGTTTGGTCTAGAGCTGGTGTATACCCCGCACAAGAAAGATTTAAGGTTTACATGAGTATTAAATCATCCTCTTCAAGCATTGGCATTATCTCACATTTCGATGGAGGCTACTTTTGAGAGGTTGGTTGATATGGCATTGATGCAGAAAGATGGTAAGGATGAGAAAAAGGAAGCTAAAACCAATGAGACACAAAACAAGAAAGTTTGGCCAAAGAAAGAACCGCAAAAGAAGGGTGAAAAAAATGACAAGGTTCAAGGCAAGAAGAAGTGTCATGGTTGCGGGAGCTTGGGTCATTTGGTCAAGGATTGTAGAAAAGGAAGAATGCTTGCTTCAATTGTGGTGAGGTCGGACACTATACTAGCGAGTGCCTGAAGAGGCAAGGACATGGCCAATGGGCAGGATCTTCTGGAGGGAAGGTGCATGATTTCAAGGCCATTGTACCGGACAGAGGTAGAAAAATTTCCATTGAAGGTTTGATTTCTCTTTCCGATCATCCAGTTAGGACCATTTTTGATTCAGGAGCTTCTCACCCATTTATATATGATTCTATGTTTGAGTCTCTGCACCTTAGTACTAGTTTTGTTTCTGACCCTGTTATTTTCTCAAACCCCATTGGGGGCACGACTCATATGTCTGTGATATGTCGGGGTTTAAGAATATCTATGTTGGGCGTCGAGTTTGAGTGTGACGCATATGTGCTTGGTTTTATGGGTTGTGGTCTGATTCTAGGGATGGATTGGCTACCATGTATGGTGCCATTCTAGACTGTGAGAGGAGGGTCATTAGACTATTGACTTACCGAGGAAGGAATCTCGAGATTTCCTGCGACCCAAAGGGGTCTATCACTCTTAATTTCCTATAATCACTTGATGCTTTTATCGATGATTTGCAATATGTACCTATAGTTTATGAGTATTCGGATGTTTTTGATGATGGTTGGGGACTAACTCTGAGGCACGAGATTGATTTCCGGGTATACTTAGTGGATAACGCGAAGCCAGTCGCATTGCCTGTTCACCACATGGATCTTAGGGAAAGGAGGGAGCTTAGCAAGCAAGTAGGGGAGCTACTTGAGAAGGGGTTCATTAGGCAAAGCATATCAGAGTGGGGTTCTCCAGTCGTCTTTGCAACTAAAGTGGATGGCTCGCTTCGCTTATGTGCAGATTACAGGGAGTTTAATAAACTCACTAAGAAGAATAGGCACCCACTTCCAAGAATTGATGATTTTTTTGACCAGCTTGTTGGCGCATCTGTTTTCTCTCGGTTAGACTTGGCCATGGGGTTTCATCAATTGAGGGTGGCTGAGGACAGTATAGACAAGACCGCTTTAAGAACTCCAGATGGTTTCTTTGAGTGGCTAGTCATGCCTTTTGTGTTGACGAATGCACCCGCATATTTTGTGGATATAATGAGTAGGGTGTTCAGGGAGTTTTTGAATAAGTTCGTTGTGGTCTTTGTGGATGACATTCTGATCTTCTCGAAGAGCGATGAAGGGCATGCCGTACATTTAGGGGAGGTTTTGAGGACTCTCCAAGCGCACCAGCTTAAGGCGAAATTCTCCAAATGTCACTTTTGGAGAGAGGAAGTAAGATTTCAAAGGCATGTGGTCTCTAAGGATGGGATCGGTGGATCCCGCTAAAGCAGTTGCAGTACAAGATTGGAAGGTTCCAAATAATGCAACGGAGGTGAGGAGTTTTCTTGGGTTGGCAGGCTATTATAGGAAGTTTATCAAGGACTTCGTAAAGATATCAGCCCCACTCACTAGACCGACGAAGAAGAATCTGACCTTCTCTTGGAGCATTGACAGTGAGGATGCTTTTCAGTGGTTGAGAGGGCTCTGACAATAGCCCCAAATTTGACTTTGCCTGATGGAAACAATGTGTTCACAGTGTGCACTAATGCATTCGGTACAGGGCTTGGTGTCGTCTTGATGCAAGAGGAAAGGGTAGTATGCTACGGTGGTAGACAGTTGAGGGTTCATGAGAGAATCTACGCTACCCATGATTTGGAGTTGGATGTTATGGTACTCACGCTAAAGACATGACAGCATTATCTGCTTGGAGAGAGGTTTGAATTATATATGGATCATAAATCTCTCAAGTATCTATTCTCATAAAGGGATCTCAATTTGAGACAACAGAGATGGATGGAGCTCCTAGCGTCCTATGATTTTGAGATTGCTTATACCCCTGACAAGGGTAATGTGGTGGCGGACGCGTTGAGTAGGCAGAGGACGGCTTTGAGTCCTCTATTCGTAGAGAGGTGAGCTTGGAGTACATATCAACCTTCGATATTGAGCCATCTATGGATCTTACACCTGATTTGTTGACATTCTTAGAGGCGCGACCTACTTTTATGGATCAGATAGGATATTCGCAGCGAGAGGACCCACAGATAGTAGACATCTTAGATAGGCTCAGTAAAGGGGAGACATTTATTCACCTCAGTAGATATTCCACGGATGATAGAGGGTGGCTACGAAGGGATGAGAGGCTTTGTGTTCCCTGAGTTGGAAATCTGTTGAAGAGAGTCCTTGTGGAAGCGCATCACTCTAGGATGACTATCCATCCGGGCAGTGATAAGATGTATAGAGATATGAAGAGGATTTTCTTTCGGGCTGGGATGAAGAAATATGTAGCGGAGTTTGTCTCTCGATGTTCAGTTTGCCAGCATGTTAAAGCTGAACAAAGGAAGCCTGACAGTTTGCTTCATCCTTTGGAGGTCCCAGAGTGGAAGTGGGAGAGCGCCTCTATGGATTTCCTTGATGGTTTTCTTAGATCAAGGAAAGGAAACACCAGTATGTAGGTTATAGTAGACAGGCTTAACAAAAGCACTCATGACCCCATGGTTGGCATCAGTTTATCTTCGTGAGATAATTCATTTACATAGAGTACCTTCTAGCATAGTGAGCGATTGTGACCTCATCTTCATTAGTGAGTTCTGGAAGAGCTTGCAAGAGGCATTAGGTACCAGTTGTGTTTGAGTACCACATATCACGCTTAGACCGATGGGCAGACTGAGAGGGTGAATAGAGTTCTTGAAAATCTTTTGAGGTTGTGTATCCTAGACTTGGGAGAAGCGTCGTCTGTTGGTTGATCTCGCATACAACAACAGTTATCAGGCTAGTATAGGTATGGGACCCTTTGAGGCATTGTATGGACGACCTTGTAGATCACCAACTTATTGGTGGGAGTCTACAGATAGGTTTCTGCGTGGACTTGAGATGATTAGAGAAACTTCAGAAAAGATTGATCTTATCCGTAGATGCATGAAGACAACTCAGGATAGGCAGAAATCCTGTGCAGATAAGAGAAGGACTGATATTGAGTCTGAAGTGGGGGACATGGTTTTCATAAAAGTATCACCTCTAAGGAATGTGGTTCGCTTTTGATCTGGAGGGAAATTGGCGCTAAGGTTTGTAGGGCCATTTCCCATAGTGGAAAGGATATGTCAAATGACCTATAGAGTGAGACTACCAGAGAGATTGGCGAGTTTTCATGATGTTTTCCACGTTTCTCATTTGCGGAAATGTCTGCACGATACGGCAGAGGTAGTAGAGCCGAGCATGCGTGAGGAAGTAGAGGTAGAAAGGGAGGCGACAGTTAGATGAGTTCCTACCCATATACTTGGATCAGAGGTTAAGAAGCTACGTGACAGAGAAATTAAGTTGATGAAAGCTCAATGGGGAGAAGAGCGCGAGGATGCAACTTGGGAGACTGAAGACAAGATTCGCGCTTCGTAACCTTTTCTTTTCAAGGGTTTGTTCTTAACTTCTTTTTCCAAGCTTTTATTCGTACTTTATTCTATCAATTAAGTTTATTCCATCGATCGAATCTTCAACCTTTAGGTATGAAACCAATGGATATAAGCATGTGTTTGAGACATGTTATGTTTAATGGATGTAAGTGGGTGCAAGTCTTTGCTAGTGGTTGCTCGTGGATGCATACACACACACTAGAAACTAGATCGACTCAAAATACTCTCATACTGCATATGGATGTGTATGCGTTTTTTTATGGATGGAAGTGGATGTATCTAAAAGTCTATGATAGGATCGTATAAATGTCTAAATTATAGCAAGCACTGATATTATGTAAATAATAAGCAGTAAAGATAAAATAAGAGATATTCACACTGATATTTTATCCTGGTTCGGACCTCCGGTCCTACGTCCAGTCCCGACGCTCCCCTTCGGCTTTCTTACTATCAACAAAATTGACCTCATTTCGCCCGGAGGAATAGGCTTACAGAAGATAAGTATTCTTGACAATCTTGTGTTCTTTACAACACTGATATTGACTAATTTGTACATATTGCTCCTATAATCTTCTTGAGTTGATATGAAAGTTGGATCACTAGAGATAATAGAAGTATTCTAATGCTTGACTGAAATCTAGAAAGTATTTTAGAGCAAAGAGCCTTTTAGAGAATATAGAATAGATCTGGAAAATAAGTAATTAAAAAACTTGAATCTTAGATCTATTTATAACAATCTAAGAGTTTCTATGAAAGATTGTGATTTTTGAAATAAATCCTTTGTTTGAAAAGAGATTTCTTTTGAGAAAATCGTCTTGTTGAGAGAAGAGTAAAAGTTGCAACTGTTCAGATTAAAAAGATTCCTTTTGAAATTATAGGTCATGTGCCAGGACAGACATCTGTCTTATTTGTTAGACGTCTGTCTTTGTAAGCTGATTCAACTCACAAACTTAGACAGACGTCTGTACTTAAGACTACAGATGACTGTGTGTGCAGGAAAATCAACCTGAGGCTCTCTACAGACGTCTGTCATATATATGACAGGCGTCTATGCTGAGCCAAAGAGATTTTTCCTGCCCTGGTGATAGACGTTTGTTGTAGATAGGACAGACGTCTGACACTGCACAGATTTTATGAATTCTCTAGGTTTCTCTCATATTTTGTGAAGGAGATTGTACATCAGATCTAACATACTATATACAATCAACACATTATCTGTGATATCCATTGAGTGTCCTTGTTGTTGTCTCCTTGAATTGCTACCTGCATGAATACATACATGCATACATACATACATACATACATACATATATATATATATATATATATGTTTGTATAGTGTATATAGTGTGTCATCATCAAAACTAGGGATCTAACGTTCTCCCCCTTTTTGATGATGACAACTATATAATTCTAAAGCTCCCCCTGAGTTAATGATTTTTACCTTTTCTCCCCCTTTGGCATTATCAAAAAATAAAGCAAGCCAAAATATTTAGAGAGCAAAAGGTGTCGAGCATGCATAGTTCAATACATAAACGACAGAGTACCAAACGATAAAAGTTATAGTTGCAAACTAGATAAGCATACTAATAAGAGTGAGTAGATAGAAAATAATACTAAGCATACGTGAAATATCCCCATAAGTCCGATGTTTGGTTACCTTATTGTCCCCAATGTGAATTGTCGTTGTAAATGGCATTTTCTTGAATGGGAAAGTCGTGTAGTGTGGGCTGCGAATGGTGAATAACATCATCTGGTTCCCATTCAGATTCTTCCTCCTCTCCATATGATGCAGGTTCCTTACCAAGTGCATGTTCTTTGGGTGGAGGTGATTCATGTGGAGCAGTAGGTCGTGGTGGAATGTAGATAACCATGGTTCCGCTTGGAGCAGGAGTGGGCGACGCTGAGGATGAACTAGAAGAGGATCTTCCATGGACTTTGCGAATAATCTTGCCAAGCGAACGGACAACTTTTTCCAAAGTTTTCTCAACCTTTGTCATCCGGGTAGAGAATGATCATTCAAGATGAGTTACTTTCTTTCCTATGATTTGTTGATTTTGAGAAAGTAGTAGTTGGTTATGTAGGGTAAGATCTTGTGCATTCTCTCTGGGTTCGGTTATGACTCTAGCTTCTTGGATTTTGGGATCGACCTGGTATTCGGAAGGTTCGCTTGGTTCAGTATGTTGTCGTTGACGTCACTGTGGGGTTTGAATTGGTTGTCGTGGATGTCCTTGTTGTTCTTGCCATTGGTCAAAAGAGATGATGTCTTGTGGTCGATCGGGTAATTTCATTAATGCGCAAAACTTATTCCGCTATTCTCAATTGGTATTTTCGGATATGGTGAAAGATATAGATTGATCTCTTGTGACCAGAAGATTGGCATTAGATACGCTCTATAAGGAATTGTTCTTTTAGTTTGGGCCCAAAAATCTTGAGTTTGCTCAAAGATATATTGTGCCCAACTTGCCCGTGTATATCCAAAAATCGCATACAACGCCTTATGGTCATTCAGATATACTTGTTCATGACTTCCTAGTCGTGGAAAAACAGTATTAATAAGCATCCGATTTATAAGACGTGGACAAGAGCGGAATTTAGATGGAGTCATCTTAATAAGATTATCTTGCCATATTTGATGAGTAACTCGATCTCGAGGTTGAAATCGCATATCTGGGATATCTTGCAAGTGAATGCATGTATATGATGTGTTTAAGATTTGTCCTAGCATCTCGATATTAAATTTAACTATTTGCCCATAAACCAAGGACCAAACCCAATTTTCTAGGTCCGACGGAGACCATACCGAAAATGAGATCAAGTTTATGAAGAACAAGTAGATTGCAAGAGAATCAACCATACATTTGTTAACTTCATATTCAATTAAATTGGTAAGCTTTTCTCGAGTTAGGATAGTGTTGACATCATATTGTTTTAATTGAGAGAGAGGATAAAAAGGTCCTTGATGAATTGGCTTCTTCTTCAAAGACTCTAATTGTTTTGGACCATCTTTCTCCTTCATCCACCCTTCAATTTGTTGATCAGTGGCATAATTAGGCGTTTCGATAGGTGGTTGAGAGGAGGAGGCTTCAACAACCTTCTTTCATTTTTTGGAGGGTTTTCTTAGGGCCATTGAATTTAGAGTTTGAGAGTGGTTGAATTTAGGGATTAGGGTTTTCTTCTAGAGGAAGATGGAAATGGTAAAAAGTGAATTAGTGATAGGGTGAAAAGATATATATATTGGGGGTAAAAAAAGGGTTCAGATGGGTGCTAAGACGTCCGTGGGGTGTTGTACTGACGTCTGTAACAATAGGAAAAAAATATCCCAAGGACTTATGCAGACGTCAGTTGAAATTATAACAGACGTCTATGGTGAAGCATTCCTAAAGTTTATATAAAAAGTTGGTCAGATTTCTGTTGACTAATGTGTCAGACGTCTGGCACTACAAGGTTTTTAACCCGAGAGGTTCTACAAACATCTGACCATTTTTTTCAGACATCTATGCTGAAACTATTTGTAAAAATATGTTTAACATGTTCAGATGTCTGTGGGTATTAGGGTCAGAAGTCTGGTACTACAGAGATTTGAAACCGGAGAGTCACTATAGACATCTGAGTTATTTGTGTCAGCCGTCTGTGCTGAGACTTTTTGAAAATTATACTTTGATATCATGGTCAGATGTCTGTAGTTATTTAGTTCATACGTCTATTGAGAAAGTATACAAATTGTACAGAATAAAAACAGATCATTCATTATCACAATGCATTATTACAATGTTTTATCAATGAGTGAGATAAATCGTTATATCAATGCATTATCATAATGCATCATATTATTTTGAAAACAAAAAATATGAATAATAATATTCTTCAAGTCTTCAGCTTTAATTTATTAGCGGTTTGGTGAAAATGGTGGTCTCTATGGAGAAGTCCATGGGTTTATCGGATCGTTTGACATACGAAAAGATGAAGATGGATCCAGTGGATTGACCGGTTTCGGGAGAGGTTCGGAATTTTTTTTAATTTAGAACTACAAAACTTCAATGCGACTTGTCGTAGGTAGCTCAACATGGAAGAAGTAATTTTCTATTCAAAATATAACTCTTTTTAAAGTTCTAATTGTTCCTTTTGATAGTGATGAATTTCGTCAATCTTTCGTTTAGTATCCAGTGAAGTAAATAAAGCTCTCTTAGCTCTTTTGGAATCTGGTGTGAAATCAGTACGATAATCCTGCCATTTGTACATTGGTTCATGTTTTGATACTGGAGTTAGATCATGTGGTGTTTCTGTCGAACTATCAGTGGTGAACGTAATGTTGAATGATGAAGTAGATTTATTTGACATTTTTGATAGTATTTGTTATTTTGCAATAATTTTTTTATAGAGTAATATCGTGTATTTATAGAAACTTGTTTACTAATTTTTACTCCTCAAAATAAGCATTTTAAATTTTAACCAAACAAAAAGCGAGGTAAAGAGAGAAATAAGGTGTATTTTTAGACAATAAAGCATATCATAAATCAGAAAGAGAGCAAATCCCTAAATCTCTTCGTAAATTTATAAAAGTTGATTCATTTAAAGGTTTTGTGAATATATCAACGATTTGTTTATTTGTATTTACGAAGTCTAATGTATTATTACCTTTTTCTACATGATCTTTTAAAAAATGATGTGTAATGTCAATGTGTTTAGTTCTAGAGTGATTAATAGAATTTTTTGACAAATTAATGGCACTTGTGTTATCGCAATATATCGGTGAATTAGTAATAAATTTTCCAAAATCTTTTAATGTTTGCTACATATAAATTACTTGAGCACATGCAAGAGCAGCATATATATATTCTGCTTCGCATGCTGAAAGTGAAACTGAATTTTGTTTCTTACTAAACCATGGCACCAGAGATTGACCGGTAAAATGACATGTACCACTCGCGCTTTTTCTAGCAGACTTGCATCCTCTGAAATCTGCATCACTATATGATAAAAGCTCAAAGGGACTACCAGTTGGATAGAAGAGGCCGCAATCTCTTGTGTTAGTTAAGTATCTCGAAATTCGTTTTACTACTATAGTGTGATTCCTTTGGTTGAGCTTGAAAGCGTTCACATAGACAAACACTCATCATGATGTCTGGTCTACTTGCAGTTAGATATAAAAGTGAACCAATAATACTACAATATAATTTTTGATCAAAGTCTTTTCCAGTTTCATCCTTTTCTAATTAAGCAGTTGTGCTTATTGGTGTTGGTTTTCCTGATGTATTTTCCATGTTAAATCTTTTTAAGAGATTTCTACAATACTTTTCTTGGTTTGTAAAGATTCCATTCTTGGTTGTTTAATTTGCAATCCATGAAAGAAATTTAATTCTTCCATATGTGACATTTCAAATTCATTTTTCATAATATTAGAAAAATCATTACAAAGATCTTTATTAGTTGATCCTAAAATTATGTCATCCACATATATTTGAATAATTAAAATATCATTTTGAATTCTTTTGACAAAAAGTGTTGTATCTACTTTTCCGATTTCAAAACCAGAGTTAAATAAATGTGATTTTAATCGATCATACCAAGCATGAGGTGCTTGTTTTAGACCATATAAAGCCTTTTTTAATTTGTAGACATGTTTTGGAAATTTTTCACGTATGAAAAGAGGAGGTTGTTCAACATAAACTTGTTCCTTTATTTAACCATTTAAAAAGGCACTTTTCACATCCATTTGAAATAGTTTGATATTGTGATGAACTGCAAAAGCTAATAAAGTACGAATAGCTTCATGACGTGCTACTGGTGCAAAAGTCTCTTCGTAATCGATCCCTTCTTCTTTGTTATATCCTTGAGCAACTAATCGAGCTTTGTTACGTATTATATTTCCAGTTTCATCAGATTTATTTTTATATAAACCCATTTTGTTCCTATTACTGATTGTTCTATTGGTCTAGGTACCAATTCCCAAACTTCATTTCTTTCAAATTGATTAAGTTCTTCTTGCATGGTTAATATGCATGATCCATCATTAGCTACTTCCTTATAATTTTTTGGTTCTAATGATGAGATAAAAGTTATATGACTCATTTGATTAAGTTGATGCCTAGTAGATACTCTTGAATTCATGTCTCCTATAATATTATTTGTAGGTTGATCCTTCAAAATACGAGGGGGTGACCTTAAAGTAGTTACTGGTTCATTATTATTTGAATTAGTATCATTTGGAAATCCATTTTCATCGTTATGTGTAGATTTAATATTTTGAAAATTTTCGTCAAATGAAACATGTAAACTTTCTTCAATCGTATTAGTTCTTTGGTTAAAAATTCTATAAGATTTACTTCGATTAGAATATCCAATAAAAATTCCTTTATTAGCTTTTGGATCAAATTTTTCTATATTATCTTTTGTGTTTAATATAAAACATTTTGATCCAATTTTTTTAAAATATGATACATTTGATTTCTCTCCGTAAAGCATTTCGTAGCAAGTATTTTTTTTAAGGTCATAGAGTTACTTTATTTAATACATAACAAGTTTTAGCTATTGCCTCAGCCCAAAATTGTTTTGGTAATCCACTGTTATTCAAAATAGTTCTGGCCCATTCTTGTAAAGTTCTATTTTTCTGTAACAACCCGGAAAATCGGAACCAATTAAAAAAAATTAATTTGGCTATTTTAATGAATTTTTGGATATTTAAAATAAATTATTTTAAATTATAAAGATGAAAAGTCTATTCGAATCGATGTTTGAAAATAAATATATTTATTTTAATTATAAACAAGGCCTGAAATGGCGCGGCAGTTTGAAAATTTGAATTCAAACTTTGATTGACTATAGTGGGTGCAAAATAAAACGGATTTTAGTGAAACCAAAAATATTTAAATCTTTTTATGAATATCTTTCTACGAATCTGAAAAATCGAAATTTCATAGCGGAAATCAAAAGTTATAGCCAAATGAATTTTCAGAAAGGTCGCTATAGAGTATATGTAGCCCTTGAAAGTAGCCATTTTGCAAAGGACCTCTGTTTTGGACGAAACCACTTTTGTTGGATCCGGAATGTCAAATTATTGCTAAGTTTCAAATTCCATAATTTTTGAAGTTGATATGTGAGCGTGGCGAAGGAAAATGTGTTTGGTTGATTTTAGTTAAGTTGGATCGACCAGAAAATGACCATTTTTCAAACGGTCTCTAAATTCGACGAAATCAGTTTTGTTGGAACTGTATCGTCAAAACATAGCTAGATTATTTTTCTGGAATTTTTGGGATTAGTATGTGGCCCCGGCAAATTGAAATGTACGTTCAAATCAAATATTGAATGTTTTATATTTTAATTTGAAGAATAACTTACTGTAACAGTCGAATTGGTCAACGAAACATATTCCATTGCGTTTGGAATGGGGGTATTTAGCTGGGGACGACAGTCATTGGGTTTGAATTGGTGTACGTATGGAGAAGAGGGTAGTTTGGATTTGAAATAAAATAAAAATTAAATTATAAAACCATCATCCAATCACATAGCTCCATCTCTACTCTTCTTCCCTGATACCCTCTCGATTTTGACGGAAACCGTGCTCCCTCCTTCTCTTCTCTCCAGCGCTCAATCCGCTCACAAGATCGAACACTTCGGTTAAACTTTTTGAAGATCTTCTCGAGAGCTTTAAATCCATACCCGTTAGGAAATTTATAGTGGAGCGAATTGCTGGAATCACCTCAGGGAAGAGGCTGACTTCCCAGGGCCACTGAGGCCTCTACAAGCCACCGAAGTGGGGCCCACTTCTGGTGCAGGTGTGCCTCTCCTGGCGCTTCATCGTGATGCCTTCCGATTCCAACCTCGTGCTTCGGATTTAGCGCAAAATTGAAACCTAGTTTCGAGCTTTCAGCTGAAGGTAATGGGTTTGGTAATTTTGAACAGATTTTAACACTCTAAAGCATTGCAAACTTATAAAAATCATATCTTTTTGATATGTGGTCGAAATCCAATAAAACAAGAGACAGTGGACTCGTGTGGACGTCTTCTACATTCTAGAAGAGACCAGATATTTTTCTGAGCCATCTACAATTTTTGGTGGAGTGGAAACCAATGTGAGATTTTTGATTTATAAACGATATGGAAATGACGATGTATAAATTATATAGTCGATGTATGAGTTATATAAGCGTTGTACACCTCATGTATAAGTTGTATGTTCGATGTATAAGTTATATATGCGTTGTAAAAATCATATATGCGTTGAATGAAATTGAAATGATATTGAAATGAAATCGAAATATATTTATATCCGAATATATATATATATATATATATATATATATATATATACTCCCCTCGTCCATAGTCCATGGACGATATATATAGGTTGTGATATTGTTTGGATTTGGTTGATGTGAAATTTGGTAAATATCATGAATGGTTGATTGGAAATGATTGATTTTGGTTGAAATCCCAATAGGATTAGTATATGGGAAAATTCGTCTGGTACGAACTAGATATTGAAATCCCCGTTGTCAAAAGCTGTGAGGCTTTAAGGTAGAGTGAGGAGTCGTACTAGGGACGGTGCCGATTTTAACTACTCTGCCGTTATGCTGCCGAAATTTCTGAAATATTTCTGTGTTTGATTTATATTCATGTATTGAAATATATTCATGTGTTGGGAAACTATTCATTTATGAAATAAATTGTTTGAACGATAAAAATAACATTTTTATCGAATGAAAGAAATAGAATGGTTTGAACGATAAAAATACACTTTTATCGACTTAAAGAAATAAAATGGTTTGAACGATAAAAATGACATTTTCATCGAATGAATGAAATTAAACTGTTTGACAAATAAAAATCACATTTTTATAATATATATAAATCGCTAAAAAATTTACATTTTTGAAATAAATGGTTTTAACAATGAAAATCACATTTTTATAATATATATGAATAGCTAAAATCTACATTTTGGAAATAAATTGTTTTACAAATAAAAATCACATTTTTATCATATGTATGAAGTATATAAAATAATCGTGTTTTGAAATAAATTGTTTTAACAATAAAAATCACATTTTTATTATATATATGAATGGTTAAAAATAGTCATGTGTTGAAATAAATATTCATTAGATAAAAATATTATTTTTATCAAATTTATGAAATGAATATGGTTTTGAAATCGAAGAAAGAATTATATTTATATATATAATTAGAATAAATCAAATAACGAAGCTGCAGTTCCTATTTTGAAACCGTGATTTCAAACGATTATTGCGGGAGATCCGACCATCGAATTTTCCCGAAACCGAAACCGGTGGGTTCGCTTTGGAAATATCTTTCCAACGACACAAACTTTACAATGATCCAACGGTTGGATTGTCTGTAATATTTAATTTAAATATGAATGAAAGTAGCGCCAGAATGGATTATATATATATATATAATTAAAATAAATCGAATAACGACGCTGCAGTTCGTATTTTGAAATCGTAATTTCAAACGATTGTACCGGGAAATCTGACTGTCGGATTTTCCCAAAACTAGAACCGTTGGATTCATTTTGAAAAGATCTTTCTAATGATATAAAATTTGTAAAGATCTAATGATTAGATTTTCAGATATGTGTAAATCAAATTTAGAGGAAAACAGCGCCATGGCCGCGTTATGGCCTGAAGCATCGTTTGAATAAATTGGCTATTTTTAAATAAATAAAAATAGCGATAAATCATGATAAAACCTTATAAACGATATGGAAATAAACTGAATTTACTCGATTTATTGGATATTTGATGGTTGAATGTGTTTGACATGAAAATTACATTAACGAACTGAATTATGGATGTCGAATAATTTAGCCATTGAAATGAATTGATTTGAATTCTAAATATGCGTGGATTATTTGAAAAGGCCGAGTTAATTCTCATTTCAAATAACTGATCGATAGTTATAAGTCGAAGATATGAAGACGTGCAAGACCGATGATCTTCAGGTCAGATGGATGGCTACTGATGCCTTGGATGGGAGTTGCTGCCCTGAAGGGGTTACAGTGGTGGTTGTCCGGACGTACTTGTTGATCGTTCAGATGTGCAAGGAATAAAGATCCTCCGGTTTCGTTCAGACCCAGAACGGACTTGTAAATGGATGTATGTCTGACGTTGTAGACTGACAACGTGGCATACAGAGATGCAGTGATCAAAGCTTTTGTTGAAAAATAGAGCTTTGTGGTTGAAGATCAAGGCAGGGCTTTAAATAGCTAGCTTTGTGTTTAGCGATGATTCGCGAGCCTCACACCCCGGTATGGACCAGAAACGGGAGAGGACCTCAGGGAGGACCTGCGTTTCCTTCTTGCTAGGAGTGGTGTCAGTGTTTTACACCCCTTGACATTTTACTTATGTGGATGATGGATAGCGAGGTGCCTCGGTTATATCGGTTGCTCCAGGGCCGATGGTTTGGTCGGTATATGACCAATTTACTCCCCATAGGGCGGAGAAACACAGTGTTTAGGTACTATAATCCACTCCGTGTGGACCGACCCTGACGATCCAAGGGAAGTTGCGGCTGTTCCGGAGAAATGGGCTAGATTGTCTCGAAGCGGTAAGGATGATCCCTTGCCTTGGTTCATGACGGAAATCCAATTTCCAAATACGACATCGTGCAGTTTTGATTGTATACCTATATATGGCGACATAGTGGTATGGGGCATTAATGTCGTCTATGATTGATACTTATGATTGAAATTGTTTTTGAAACATATAAACACTAGTAATAATATCAAATGCTTTTGTTTTATTTGTATCAAGCATATTTTGGTCATTATAAGGTAAAACTCTATCCTCCGGTTTACGTTGCATTGTGTGATGGGAACTGAGTCTTATAATGGCTTCATTTTTATAAAAAACATTGCGATGTTTAAAAGATTTACTTGCTTTAAAGCACTGGCAATCCAATGGAGTAAACCCGTTCCGCATTAGCGGCGTGGTCCTGTGATTGGCCTTATTGTAAAATATGTTAAGTAGATTTCTCATACCAGTCCCATGACTAACTCGTAGTTTGTTTCATTTGCAAACTCGGGTGCCCCTATTTCTACATGGGCAGCCTTGTATTCTGGTTTTAGTAGGCTCTTTCTGGATAGCTGGAGCTGGATTCTATCACTTCTTTCTTTTTATGTTGTTCAGCTCCTATTGTACATATTATGTTTTGTTTCCGCTGTAGACATTTATGTAAAGTTGAATTGTACTTTGTACTAAGTATGATCCTGTATACTGTGTAACTCTGATGATTATGTTTATCTAGTGTATTCTATTGTACATTATCTGGTGTATTTATTTATTTCAGTTCTACTGTCATTTGTTTATGTGTTATATTCCAAAGATTACCCTTGCCACCGTGGAACGGGGTTTGGGGTCGTCTCAACAACACCCTTTTGTTGTGGTGTTTGAGGCATGGGTAAATTATGACTAATTCCTTTCTTATTACAAAAATGATTAAATAGTTCATTTTCAAATTCTCCTCCATGATCGCTACGAATTCTTTTAATTTTTGAATCTAATAATCTATTATTCTTTTAGCAAAAATTTTAAGCAAACCGAAAGTATCACTTTATGTTTTAAAAATAAAGTCCATGTGTATCTTGAAAAATCGTCAACAATTACAAAGTCATATTTATTATGATTTAAAGAACGGGTTTGGGTAGGACCAAATAAATCTAAATGTAGTAGTTCTAGAGGTCGACTTATGGAGATCTTATTTTTTGATTTAAAAGAACTCTTTTTAAGTTTACCAAATTGAAAATTATCATAAAGAACTTTTACCATAAAATTAATTTTTGGTAAACGTCTAACTAGTTCCGTTTTAGATAGTTTATGAATATTTTTTAAATTTATGTGACAAAAACGTTTATGCCAAAGCCATGGGTCTTCATGATTAGCGGTTAAACATAAATTTGTCTTTTGTTTTGATTTCATATTTAAAATATATATGTTTTTATTTCCGTTTCCTTCAAAGATTAAATTTTTATGCTCATAAAAAATGTTTCATTTAACTTTTTCAAAACTAATCTAAAAACCTTTGTCATAAAGTTGACTTACACTTAAGAGGTTATGTTTCAAATTTTTAACTAACAATACATTAGAAATAATAGGAGAGTCAGATATACCAGTATTTATGACTTCACCAATGCCAATGACATAGCCTTTTGAATTGCCACTGTAGGTAACTGTGCCACCATCCATGTATTTTATATTTGATAGCATGTTCATGTTTTTTGTCATATGCTTGGAGCAACCACTATCCAAGATCCATTTCCCCTTTTGTCTTGATTTGGGTACCTACAAGATAGAAAAAATTTATTGGCACCCACTTCCTCCGTTAGGGTCCTAAACGTTAGGTAATGAAGGTAACCATACCCATGTGGGTTTGGGACCTTTAAAAACATAATTCGAATTATATATTACATTTTGTAAAAAACTTTTAATATGTTTCTGTCTAATGTCTGTTATTAGTTTTAGGAATCCATATTTTTACTTCTTTAGGTAATTCAACCTTTTTAGGTTTTACATTCTCCTCTTTATGTATTGCTTCTGTTTTATGAACATTTTTTCTTTTAGTCTTTTTATAAAGAAAGCTATGATTTTTAAAATTATTTTCCTTTTTAAAGCCTAAACCATTTCTATTTCCTGATGGTTTTGAGCTTTTAATTAAATATTCTAAAAAAAATCCTTTTGTTGAACTTGGAAACATTTGTAGTAATCTTTTCTAATTCACTTTTAAGTTTTGAGTTCTCAGATAATGAAACTTCTAATTCACTACTCAATTTATTACATTTTTCTAAAAAGATATTATTTTCTAGTTTAATTTTTCCTAATTCACTAGATAAAAAATCATTTTCTAAAGATAATTTATCATTTTTAAATTGTACATTTTCTAGCTCTTCTTCTAGCATGGTTTTCTCATCTTTCAATAATCCAATCTCAATTTCCATTCTATTTATTTTAGCAATGTATTCCTTATTCAACTTTTTTTGTTATCTAAATTTATCGTCTAATTCACTACTAATTTCTTAGATTTCATTATAAGAAAGTTCAGGACATACCTCATCAACATCAGCCATAAAACATACATTAGTTTGTTCTGAATCACTGTCGCTATCACTTTCTAATGAAGATGAGTCTGTATCATCCCACGTTACTTGAAATGATCTTCTTTTCTTTTTAAACTTCTCATTCCTTTGTTTCTTATCATTCTTTGGACAATCCTTTTTATGTGACCATATTCATCACAATTAAAACAATTAACCACCCGATTTGTTGAGCTTGGTTTTTCGTTCTTCTGAAACTTTGTCATTTTTCGGAATTTCTTGAGTTTGTTATAATTCTTTGCTATGAATACTATATCTTCTTCATCTAAGTCTGAATCTTCATTATTTGCCGAAAAAGCTAAATTTTTCTTTTCCGTATTTTGTTCTTTTCTAACCTGCAAGTTAGCTTCATAGGATAATAGATTTCCTATCAATTCCTCAACTTTGAGCTATGAAAGTTCATTCGCCTCTTCTATGGCTAAAACTTTTCTTTCCCACTCATTAGTTAAAGAATTTAAGATACGTGTAACTAAATCAAAATCAGTAAATTTAACTCCAAGAGCCATTAAATTGTGTTGAATAGTTTGAAACCTAGTATACATATCACTAATAGTTTCACCTGCTTTCATTTTAAAAGATGAAAATTGATTTTGTAAAATTGATATTTTGGTTTGTTTGACTTTTATAGTACCTTCATGAGTGATTTGTAAGGTTCTCCATATGTCATAAGCAGTAGTGCACATTATAACACGTGAAAACTCATTTTTATCTAATGCACAAAATAATATATTCATGGCTTTTGAATTATTAGAAGCTGTTGCCTTTTGGACATTTGTCCATGTGCTTAATTCAGCAGTTGGTCAGCCCATATTTCTAAGCCATTTGCTTCCATAAAAATTCTCATACGTGTTGACCAATAAGCATAATTAGATCCATTAAACAGTGGTGATCTTTGTGTAGATTGTCTTTCTTGAAAAATGCTACTTACAATGTTACTTGCCATGTTAAACACAATGAAACAAACACAAGTTACTAATATTTGTTATAACCATGCATTGACATCAAATGAAAGTATATGATAGGATCGTATAAGTGTCTAAACTATAGCAAGTACTGATATTATGTAAATAATAGGCAGTAAAGATAAAATAAGAGATATTCACACCGATATTTCATCCTAGTTCGGACCCCCCGTCCTACGCCCAGTCCCGAAGCTCCCCTTTGGCTTTCTTACTATCAACAAAACTGTCCTCGCTTCGCTCGGAGGAATAGGCTAATAGAAGATAAGTATTCTTGACAATCTTGTATTCTTTACAACACTGATATTGAATGATTCGTACAAATTGCTCCTATAATCTCCTTGAGGTTATATGAGAGTTGAATCCTAGAGATAATAGAAGTATTCTAATGCTTGACTGAAATCTAGAGAGTATTTTAGAGCAAAGAGCCTTTAGAGAATATAGAATAGATCTAGAAAGAATAAGTTATTAAAAGACTTGAATCTTAGATCTATTTATAACAATATAAGAGTTTCTATGAAAGGTTGTGATTTCTGAAATAAATCCTTTGTTTGAAAAGAGATTCCTTTCGAGAAAATCGTTTTGATGAGAGAAGAGTAAAAGTTGCAACTGTTCAGATTGAAAAGATGCCTTTTGAAATTATAAGTCGCGTGTCAGGATAGACGTCTATCTTATTTGTCAGACGCCTGCCTTTGTAATTTGATATAACTCAAATACTTAGACAGACGTTTGTACTTAAGACTACAGACGTCTGTGTGTGCAGGAAAATCAACCTGAGGCTCTCTACAGACGTCTGTCATATATATGACAGACGTGTGTGCTGAGTCAGAGAGATTTTTCTTGCCCTAGCGACAAACGTCTGTTGTAGATAGGACAGACGTCTAACACTGCACAGACTCTATGAACTCACTAGGTTTCTCTCATATTTTGTCAAGGAGATTGTACATCAAATCTAACATACTATATACAAATCAACACATTATCTGTGATATCCATTGAGTGCCCTTGTTGTTGTCTCCTTGAGTTGCTACCTGCATGAATACATACATATGTGTGTGTGTGTGTATGTGTGTGTGTGTGTGGTGTATATAGTGTATCATCATCAAAACTGAGGATCTAACAGTATCATCATATGGATGTTGCATTTGGATGGATGATTGTGCACACATATAGCGTTTACATGATATACTGACATTATTTGCATACATGTTGAATTCATGGCACTAACATACATTGCATTAAGCAGGTCGACTGAATCAGTAAACCGCCTGATTTTTCGCATGAGTATAGGGACATATACACACACCTTTGCATATGTTCATGTAAGCATTAGAAATCTCGTAAGGACAATAAATGCCTATGATTAATGGATGAGTAGATGGTTGATGGATGTTAGGATAAACATTCTTCTTAGACTTAGAGATTTCGGGGACGAAATCATTTAAGAAGGGGAGTGTGTAACACCCCGAAATTTTGAAGGACGTTATAACGATAAACTAAAAAATACATAACTGAATATTGGAAATTAAGTAAAATAGACCATACCATTGCGTTCGTCTCGGAATTCTACTTAAGATAGACTTCAAGTTTGCATAAAACAGATATTGTATGAGAAAGATATGAAGGTTAGAAGTTTGTATACATATAAGAGTCTTATGTATAAATAAAACAAAAAGAATTTTCAAATTAAATCAAATGAAACGAGCTACAAAACTAGGCAGGAACTAGACCAGTTGGGTCTGACCGATGCCTGGTCTGGGTCGACCTATGGGTCGACCCAAGGTCAGGTGGGTCGACCTATGGTTAGGGTTGGGTTGACCCACACTGGATCTGGCCGGGTACATAATTCTGAACGTGGACTTTTCGTTGGCTAGGTTCATTGAAGGTAGACTATATATAGGACATCATTTCTATTGTTTTTCTTCACCTAAAACAATGGAAACAAAAAAAATGCCGCCCCATCTTGGATTGAATCATACTATCTTCTTCAACACCAACATATATTCAAACAAGAATTTCCTCTGCAACGTCAGCATATTATTCTCTGTTCTTTAGATCCAATCTCTAAGAATTCATATTATTTTTAGATATAAAAATTTAACAGTAACCCTGACCTATTTATAAATTTGGATCTGAACCTATGCCAGTTAAGGATCCGATTCATACCTAAACAGTTCTGCTATTACATGTATTCCTCTGTACACCTGATCTGCTGTTTAGTTCTTATATGCCTATTTTTGATATACCTATTTCTGTTATCATATGCCTATCTCTGTTATTTTATATGCCTACTTCTGTTCTCCTCTATCTTTCCCTTTTTATTTTTATAGCCTAGGCTACCTTCGAGCCTAGGCCAATATCGTTGAAATATGTGTACGAAGGGAATTGGGATAAATTGGGGGAAATGATTGGGAATGATAACTGGGGGCATAACCTATACTGTGAAATCTGACTAGAATTTTTGGGGCATATGTTATATTGTGAATTATGAGTGGAATTTGGGGCATATGAATCTGTAGGCTTAATTTAAGATTAAGCAAAACATGTTAATGGAACTGTAAAGAACCTGTGAAACCTATTTAAATCTGTTAGGCGCATGTCAACCTGTTTAATCTGTTGGGGTTAAGTAAGTCTGTTTAATCTAATGGGGTTATGTAAATCTATTTAATCTATTGGGGTTAAATAAACCTTTTAACCTGTGAAACTTAAACTGATAATCCGTAGGAGTTAGGTGAACCTGTTGACATGTAAGCTTAACCTGTTAAAAATACTGTAACGACCCAGAAAATCTGAACCAATTTAAAATTTTTAAATTGGCTAAAATAATGGATTTTAAATATTTAAAATAAATATTTTAAATAATAGCAATGAAAACTGAGTTTGAATCGACAATTGAAAACGAATATAATTAATTATAATTATAAACAAGGCCTGAAATGGCGCTGCAGTTTCAAAAATTGAATTCAAACTTTGACTGACTGTGCAAGGTGGAAAATATAACGGATTTTAGCGAAGCAAAAAATATTTAAATCTGTTAGTGAATACCTTTCTAACGAATTTGAAAAATCGAATTTTCATAACGGAAAGCAAAAGTTATGGCCAAATGAATTTTCAGAAAGGTCGATATGGAATTTATATAGCCCGGGAAATTGGCCATTTTGCATACGACCTCGGAATTCGACGAAACCACTTTTGTTGGATCCGGGATGTGAAGTTATTGCTAGGTTTCAAATTTCATAATTTTTGAAGCTAGTATGTGAGCGTGGCAAAAGAAAACGTGTTTTGGTCAATTACAGTTAAATTGGATCGACCAGAAATGGGCCTTTTTGCAAACGGTCTCAGAATTCGACGAAACTAGTTTTGTTGGGATCGTATCGTCAAAACATAGCTAGATTTATTTTTCTGGATTTTTTCGAATCAGTTTGTGGCCCTGGCAAATTGAAATGTACGTTCAAATTGAATATTGAATGTAATATATTTTAATTTGAAGGAAAACTGACTGAAACAGTCGAATGGGCCTTCGAAACATATCCCATTGTGTTCGGAATGGGGGTAAAACGCTAGGGACGACAGTCGTTGGGTTTCTATTGGTGGTCGTGTCAGAAAACCCCTTTAAAGACCCACCGACCAATCAGAATTTAGGGAAAAAAAAAGAAAAATCCTCAGACCCCCCCCCCCGATCGACGGCGAAAACGCGTTCACTCCTTCCCAGGCCGATTCCGGTGAAACCACGGCGAATTACGCCACCGCCCTTTGGAGTTTTCTGAAGCTCCGCCTCCCCTCTTCAAATCAAGACAACCCCCACCCTCTCTCCCTTCGCCAGCGTCGAGAACGACGCCTCCAAAGTCGTCGACTTCCAGTCGACACCGAGATCACCAGAGGCGATCGGATCTGAAGCCCCGACCATCGCCAGGAGCGCCACGCCCCCCTCTTCCACGTCGCACCCTCTGATCATCACCACGATTCACGGATTCGCCGCAAAATCCAACCCTAGTTTCGAACCCGTGAACTGAGGTACGGGTTTATCTATTTTAAACTGATTTTCACACTATAAAGCGTTGCAAACTTTGTAAAAATCATATCTTTTTGCTGTGTTAACGAAATTCGATGAAACAGGAAACATCGTGACCGTGTGGACGCCTTCTACATTCTAGAAGAGACCGCATATTTTTCTGAGCCTTCTGCTATTTTTGGTGGAGTGGAACCCAATGTGAGAATTCTAATTTATAAACGATATGGAAAACGACGATGTATAAATTATATAGTCGATGTATGAGGTATATAAGCATTGTACACCTCCTGTATAAGCGTTGTATAAGTTGTACGTTCGATGTATAAGTTATATATGCGTTGTAAAAATTATATATGTGTTGAAATAGAAGTGAATTGCTATATATAAATATATATATATATACGCCCCTCGTCCACAAACCATGGACGATATTTATTGGTTGTGATTGGTGTGAAAATTGATTGATTGTGGTTGAAAAATACCCATTTGTGGTTGAGAAATATTTGGTTGAAACCCTATAGGATTAGTCTGTGGAAATGAAATAAATAAAACATGCCGCCTGCGTGCGAACTAGATGCATGATCCCCATTGTCAAAAACCGCGAAGTTTTAAGGTAGAGCGAGGAGTCGTACTAGGGATGGTCCCGGTTTTAACTACCCTGCCGTTATGCTGCCGAAATTTTGAATAATGTTCATGTGTTTGAATTATTTTCATTTGCTGAAACTATATTTATTCGTTGAATAGAAAACCTTCATGTGTTGAATCGATATTCATTCGTTGATTAGAAATTCATGTGTTGAATGGTATTCGTGTTTTAAATATAAAAATCACATTTTTATCTATATATAGAAACTATAGAAAACCTTCATGTGTTGAATCGATATTCATTCGTTGAATTGAAATTCATGTGTTGAATGATATTCATATTTTAAAATAAACTGTTTTACAATAAAAATCACCTTTTTACCATCTATATAGACTATGTAAAATAATAGTGTTTTGAAATAAATTGTTTTACAATAAAAATCACCTTTTTACCATCTATATAGACTATGTAAAATAATAGTGTTTTGAAATAAATTGTTTTGTAATAAAAATCACATTTTTATTATATACATGAATTGTTGAAAGGTGAAGTGTTAAAAATAGCCACTCGTTCAAATAAATATGCATGAGTTGAAATGTTCATTAATTAGCTAATGATAGGATTTTTGCCTATGCATACAACATTAGAATGAATGGTGTTTTAAACCAAATGGAATCAAATATGAAGTTGAATGGAAAATGATAAGTGGTAAGAACTGTATATATGTACATGCATATTTATTGAACAGGTTATAGCAAAGGGGCTAGAGAAGAGGAATAAAATTTTGTGCCCGACAAATAGGTACACATTTACTGTTTTGTTTGGGTGATGATTTTATGAGCCTGTTGGCTAGCCGCTTGGCTTTTTCTTTTTCTTTTTGACATGAGACGCCCGTGTGGCTATTTGGGAATTTTCCCAGCCCCTCCCGTACAAAGGAGGTTATGGCGAAATTTTCCAAAATTTAAAGGCGTTAGTGAAATATTTGAAGTGAAAACGATATTGAAATTGTTGAATGAATTATATTTATATAAATATATAAATATAAATAAAATTAAAACGAAACGTGGCCGTGCAGTTCGTGTTTTGAAACCGTGATTTCAAACAACTAGTGCGGGAAATCCGACCATTGGATTTTCCCGAAACCACAACCGTTGGGTTCGCCTTGGAAATATCTTTCCAACGACACCAACTTTGTAAAAATCCAACGGTTGGATTGTCTGGAATGTTTAATTCAAATCTGAAGAAAAACAGCGGCAGAAACGATTATATTTATATATATATACATAATTATATTTAATCGAATAACGACGCTGTAGTTCGTATTTTGAAATCGAAACTTCAAACGATTGTACCGGGAGATCCGACCGTCGGATTTTCCCGAAACTGGAACCGTTGGATTCGTTTTGAAAAGATCTTTCTAATGATGTAAATTTTGTGAAGATCCAACGGTTAGATTTTCAGATATGTGTAAATCAAATCTGAAGAAAAACAGCGTCACGGCCACGTTATGGCCCGAAGCGTCGTTTTGAATAAATTGGCAATTTTAAAATAAATAAAAATAGCGATAAATCGTTATAAAATATCATAAACGATATGGAATGAAAATAAACTGAATTTGCTCGATTTATGTGGTGTTTGATGGTTGAGTGTGTTTGGTGTGAAAATTACATTAAAGAACAAAATTGGTGTTGTCGAATGATTTAACCATTGAAATAAATTGATTTGAAATTCTAAATATACGTGAATTATTTGAAAAGGCCGAGTTAATTCTCATTTCAAATAATTGACCGACGATTGAAAGTCGAAGATGAAGACGGTGGTCGAAGACCGGAGATCTTCACCACGTTTGGATGGTAACCGAGGTCCTGATTGGGAGGCATCCCGAAATATGGATAATGAGTGGTGATCGTCCATTCGTACGTGGTGATCGACGGGTTTGCGAGGTATTTAGTGCCTCCGGTTTCGTTCAGACCCAGAACAGACTTGTAAATGGACTGTGTGTCTGACATTGGATTTTATTATGTGTTGATTGATCTCTATTAAATATACATCTGTTTGGCAGCGGAGAATTTATTCTTTTTCTTAACGCCCTTCTCTGAAACGCACGAGCTCAGAGGTTGTATATCGATGGACATCAGTCGCATGGCATGAATTGCTAGTGTGGCATGCCTAAGTGGCAAATGATCAAGGCTTCTGTTGAAAAGCAAAGTCTTGTGGTGATGATCAAAGCCCCGCTTGTGTGGCGTAGCTTTGTGTATAATGTGAATTCGCGAGCCTCACACCCCGGTATGAACCAGAAACGGGAGAAGGACCTCAGGGAGGGCATGCGTTTCTTTCTAGCTAGGGTGGTGTCAGTGACCTACCAGCCCTGACATTTATATACTTTTCACCTGTGTGGTTGTTGCTGTTGCGAGGCGCCTCGGATATATCGGTCGATCCGGGACCGATGGAGTCATTCGTTGGCTCATTGACGCCCCATAGGGCGGGGAAACGCAGTGTTCAGGAATTTTAATCCACATCGGTGGACCGGCCCTGGCGATTCTAGGGTCACTCGAGCTCTGATCCTGAGACACGGGCTAGAGCGTCTCGAATTCGGTAAGGACTATCTTTTGCCTTGGTTCATGACGGAAATCCAATTTCCAAATACGTAATCGTGCGGTTTCGATTGTATAGATATTTGGCGACATAGTGGCATGGGACGCTCATGTCGCCTATGATTGATAGTTATGATTTGAAATTGTTTTCGAAACATATAAACACTAGTAGTAATATCAAATGCTTTTGTTTTATTCGTATCAAGCATCTCTTGGCCGTTATAAGGTAAAAACTCTATCCTCCGGTTTGCGTTGCATTGTGTGATGGGAACTGAGTCTTATAATGGCTTCATTTTTATAAAATGCATTGCGTTGTTTAAAAGAAAGATTTATTTTTAAAAGCACTGGCAATCCAATGGAGTAAACCCGTTCCACGAAAGTGGTGTGGTCCTGTGATTAGCCAAATTATATATATGTGTTGAGTAGATTTCTCATACCAGTCCCATGACTGACTCGTAGTTTGTTTCACTTTCAAACTCGGGTGCCCCTTTTTCTACATGGGCAGCCTTGTATTCAGGTTTAGCTGGTTCTTTCTGGATAGCTGGAGCTGAAGATGGATTCTATCATTTATCTCTTTTTATGCTGTTCAGCTCCTATTGTATATATTATGTTTGTTTTCCGCTGTAGACATTTATGTATAGCTGAACTGTATTTTTTCTAAGTATGATCTTGTATACTGTGTAACTCTGATGATTACTTTTATCCAGTATATTCTATTGTTCATTATCTGGTGTATTTAATTAATTATGTTCTGCTATTATCTGTTTCTGTGTTATATTCCACGGATTACCCTTGCCGCCGTCAGTACGGGGTTTGGGGTCGTCTCATTTGGTATCAGAGCTTTGGTTAAGCTTAGTTCTGGAATATAACATATTAACGAACTCGTCAGAAATAGAACCAGTAGTGTTCTAGGACGGGTAGCTCAATACAGATAGGATCAGTAATATCATAGTATGAGTAGCAGAATGAAATAACACCTAGATAGACACATTTACATTCAAGTATTTGTCTCTATATTTTGAAATATCTTTTATGTTGACTTGACACTTGATCTGCTATTTGCAGAAGAACTAGAAAATGAGTGCCAGAAATAGAAGAGGTGATACAGACCCGGATATCGAAGCCCTATATATGAAATATAGAAATCTAGGTGGAAAGCCATTCTCGGGCGAAGAATCTATTATGAGAACACAAGCATGGATTCGTTCGGCAGAGAAAATTTTCGAAGGATTAAAGCTGAGGGATGACCAGAAAAGATTACTGGCCTCCTGGGCACTCAAAGACGAAGCTTTATTCTGGTGGGATTCTGTTGTTAAGGATAATCCAGAAGGTGATATCACCTGGGACAGATTCAAAGTGATTTTCCTAGAAAGATTTACTCCTCCAGAAGCAATTGAACGACTATGTGATGAATTTTCTTATTTGATACAAGGTGATATGACCATCCCAGAATATCATAAGAAATTCAATGAACTTTCTCACTTTGCCCCTCATCTAATTGAAAATCCGAATAGGAAGAATATGAGATTTATTAATGGCCTGCAAAGAAAATATCAGAATAGTGTAATGAGGAACGTGAAGCTCCCCTTTTCTGAAATGATATACATGGCTTATCAGTACGAAGATCTCGACAAGAAAGGCATGTTGCGCGACGATGAGGAAGTCAGCTCTAGTAATAAAATTGAGGTTGAAACCAGTCGTCTTGAGGCCAGCACGATGTCAGAGGTCAGCAAGAAGCCCAAAGCAAATCGGAAAAGGGCTGAATCTGAGAAAGGGCAAGGAACGACTACCATATGCTGTAACTGTAAGAAGCCAGGGCATTTGTCGATTAACTGCAGACCCTTAAAGAAGCGATTAAGAGGCGGGTTTCAACCCAAGAAGGGATTTCAAGAGAATAGAAAGTGCAGTCAATGCCATGAGGCCGGTCATCTTTCCAAGGCCTGCCCATTATTTAGAAAATCTGAAGCAGTACATGTAAATGAAGTGGCAGAAGTTCCTGCATCTTCGTCTGCTCAAGAGATGCCAGATGTTTTAGAAGGCACGCTAACTGTCAAAGATATTCTAGTTAAAGTACTGTTTGACACAGGCGCGTCACGAAGCTTCATTGCAAAGGATGCAGCTAAGAAACTGGATTTGAATTTTAAAAAGATGAAGGAACCAATGACTGTCCAGAATCCGGTTGGGGGTTCCATTGATCTCAGTTGGGTTTGTGGAGTGTCGGTTTCTTTCTCTCGTTATCGGTTTCCTACCATCGCGATCGTCATGAATTTTAAAGAGTTTGATCTTATCTTGGGATTAGACCGGCTGACCAAATATGAAGCTGAAGTCAAATGCGCCGACAGAGTCGTAAAGGCGAAGATTAAATCAGGTGATTATATAACCATTCCCTGTGAAGGTCAGAATGCTAATAGAAAAGACTTCTGGGCAGCTTTGAATGTTTCTCCAGCCCAAATAGAAAATGTCCCTGAAGTCACAGAGAATATTCCCGATCTAGTGAAAGACATCCCTGTCGTCAAGAACTATGCGGATGTGTTCGAAGAAGTTGTTCGCTTACCTCCGCAGAGAGAAATAGATTTCAAAATTGCGTTGATTCCTAATGCAAGGCCGGTAGTTCACGCTATTCGAAGAATGTCCTTGAAAGAGAAAGATGAATTAGACAATCAAACACGACAGCTTGTATGGAAGGGTCTGATCAGGCCTAGTTTCTCTGATTGGGGAGCAGCAGTGGTGTTTGTCCCAAAATCTGACGGTACTCTACGTCTATGTGTGGATTATCGTGATCTGAACAAACAGACGATAAAGAACAAATATCCATTGCCGCGGATTGATGATTTGTTGGATCGATTAAATGGCGCACAAGTATTTTCACGAATGGACCTAGCTACAGATTTCCATCAACTTCGAATTGCCGAAGAGTGTGTTCCGATGACAGCATTCAGAGGTCCAGATTTATTCTACGAGTGGTTGGTAATGCCGTTCGGCTTATGTAACGCTCCAGCCTATTTCGTCGATCTAATGAACAGAGTATTCAGAGGAGTATTGAATAAATTTGTTCTGGTTTTCATTGATGATATCCTTATCTTCTCTAAGTCAGAAAGCGAGCACAAAAAACATTTGGAACAAGTGTTAGAAATTCTCAGAAGGAACGTATTGAAAGCAAAGTTTTCCAAATGTATATTCTGGCAGGATAAAGTGAAATTTCTAGGCCACGTCGTAACTAAAGAAGGAATTACTGTGGATCCAAGCAAAATCACAGCTATTCAGAACTGGAAACAGCCTAGTACTCCCACTGAAGTCCGCAGTTTTCTCGGATTGGCTAGCTATTACCGGAAGTTCGTTAAAAACTTTTCGAAGATATCTGGTCATTTAACAAAGCTTACGAAGAAGCACTCTAAGTTCAAATGGACTCCAGAAAGTGAGGAGGCTTTCGAAGAGCTAAAGTTAAGATTAACGACAACTCCAGTGTTAACCATCATCGATGGCAACCAGGATTTAAAAGTATGGACTGATGCTTCTAGAGAAGGCCTTGGCGCGGTGTTAATGCAAAGGGGTCAAGTGATTGCTTATGCTAGCCGTTAGTTGAAGCCACATGAAAAGAACTACGTAACTCATGATCTTGAGTTATTGGCTATAATATTCGCTTTGAAAATCTGGAGACACTATCTGTTGGGTGAGAGATTTGAATTGTTTACAGATCATCAGTCATTAAAGTATCTGTTCACTCAGAAAGACCTGAATCTGAGGCAGCAACGTTGGCTGGAGTTTCTTGCAGCATATGACTTTGAAATTCTATACACTCCAGGGAAAGCCAATGTCGTGGCCGATGCGTTAAGCCGAAAGAATGAAATGATCGCCAGTTTCATCATTGCGACTTCGTTGATTGACAAGATATCGACTCTCCAAGAAGACGACCAATTTATTAAAGGAATGAGTCAGCGAATTCGGGAAGGCAATGCTTCAGATTTCCAGCTCGACAGCAAGGGATTCTGAGATTAGAAGGACGAATATGTGTTCCAGAAATTCCTGAACTCAGGAGAGATGTGCTTGATGAATGCCACAAATCTAAGCTCAGTATCCATCCGGGTGTGAGTAAAATGTATAACGATATCAAGCGCACATTCTGGTGGAAGTCATTAAAAAGAGACATCTTGATATATGTTAGTCGATGCCCTACTTGCCAGCTAGTCAAAAGCGACCAACAGAAATTGGCTGGATTGTTACAACCGCTAGACGTTCCAGGCTGGAAGTGGGAACATATTTCTATGGATTTCATTGATGGTCTGCCCAGAACCAGAAAAGGGAATGACAGTATTTGGGTGATCGTAGATTGCTTCACGAAGACCGCCCATTTTATACCTGTCAGATCAAATAGAACTGCTCAGAGTCTGGCGCAGATATACTTCAGGGAAATAGTTAGACTACATGGAGTGCCGCTCAGTATAGTCAGTGATAGAGATACAATATTCACTAGCAAATTCTGGGAGGCATTTCAGGTCGAGCTGGGAACGAAGTTGAATTTGAGCACCGCTTATCATCCTCAGACAGACGGTCAGACTGAGAGGGTGAATCGCATTTTAGAAGATCTATTGCGGGCTTGTGTTCTAGATTTCGGCGGAGCATGGGAAGACCATCTACATTTGGCTGAATTCTCATATAACAACAGCTACCAGGCGAGCCTAACAATTTCGCCATTCGAAGCATTATACGGTAGACCGTGCCGATCTCCTGCTTGTTGGGTCGAACCTGGAAATAGACTGGTGTTGAGGCCATATATGATCAGAGAAGCTGCCGAAGAAGTCGATTTTATTAAGAAGCGATTACTTGCCGCTCAAAGCCGACAAAAGAGCCATGCTGATAGAAGAAGAAGAGATATACCCTTTGCTGTTGGCGACTATGTATATTTGAAAGTATCGTCGATGAGAGGAGTAATCCGGTTCGGTAAAACTAGAAAATTGGTGCCCAAATTCATTGGTCCGTTTCCTATTTTGGAACGGATCGGAACTCTCGCTTATAGGGTTAAATTGCCTGACTGGTTGCCTGGGGTTCATGATGTATTTAACATATCTCAACTTCGAAAGCACATTCATGATCCAGACTTGATCGTGGAAGAAGCAGCTCAGCAGGATATTGAAATTACTCCAGAATTAGCTGTGAGACGAGATCCGCTAAAGATTATCGGCAAAGAAACCAAAGAACTGAGGAACAAGAAGGTTCACTTAGTCAAAGTGCAGTGGAGTGGAGATCCGCGAGATTGTACTTGGGAAACTGAGGAGAGCATTCAGAAAGCTTATCCTAGATGCCGAGTGGATATCTCTGATTGACTCTGGTGCAAGGTACATTTACCCTACTTTGCATTACCATTTAATTCTCTACTCTGTTGTTATTTTCTTTCCATGGATGTGCACTTTTTAATTCTATAGTCTGAATGATTTTAAAAAGAGTATAGAAGTTGATTAGTATATTTTTCAAAAGTTGAAAACAATTAGACTGATTGTTGGTTGTGTTGTGTGATTGTAGATTTATCAAACCACTTTCGACTTTGTTCCTTTTCGGGGACGAAAAGTTTTAAGTGGGGGAGATTGTAACGACCCAGAAAATCTGAACCAATTAAAATTTTTTAAATTGGCTAAAATAATGGATTTTAAATATTTAAAATAAATATTTTAAATAATAGCAATCAAAATGAGTTTGAATCGACAATTGAAAACGAATATAATTAATTATAATTATAAACAAGGCCTGAAATGGCGCTGTAGTTTCAAAAATTGAATTCAAACTTTGACTGACTGTGCAAGGTGGAAAATATAACGGATTTTAGCGAAACCAAAAATATTTAAATCTGTTAGTGAATACCTTTCTAACGAATCTGAAAAATCGAATTTTCATAACGGAAAGCAAAAGTTATGGCCAAATGAATTTTCAGAAAGGTCGATATGGAATTTATATAGCCCGGGAAATTGGCCATTTTGCATACGACCTCGGAATTCGACGAAACCACTTTTGTTGGATCCGGGATGTGAAGTTATTGCTAGGTTTCAAATTTCATAATTTTTGAAGCTAGTATGTGAGCGTGGCAAAAGAAAACGTGTTTTGGTCAATTACAGTTAAATTGGATCGACCAGAAATGGGCCTTTTTGCAAACGGTCTTAGAATTGGACGAAACTAGTTTTGTTGGGACCGTATCGTCAAAACATAGCTAGATTTATTTTTCTGGATTTTTTTCGAATCAGTTTGTGGCCCTGGCAAATTGAAATGTACGTTCAAATTGAATATTGAATGTAATATATTTTATTTGAAGGAAAAATGACTGAAACAGTCGAATGGGCCTTCGAAACATATCCCATTGTGTTCGGAATGGGGGTAAAACGCTAGGGACGACAGTCGTTGGGTTTCAATTGGTGGTCGTATCAGAAAACCCCTTTAAAGACCCACCGACCAATCAGAATTTAGGAAAAAAAAATCCTCAGACCCCCCCCCCCCCAATCGACGGCGAAAACGCGTTCACTCCTTCCCAGGCCGATTCCGGCGAAACCACGACGAATTACGCCACCGCCCTTTGGAGTTTTCTGAAGCGCCGCCTCCCCTCTTCAAATCAAGACAACCCCCACCCTCTCTCCCTTCGCCAGCGTCGAGAACAACGCCTCCAAAGTCGTCGACTTCAAGTCGACGCCGAGATCGCCAGAGGCGATCGGATCTGAAGCCCCGACCATTGCCAGGAGCGCCACGCCCCCCTCTTCCACGTCGCACCCTCTGATCTTCACAACGATTCATGGATTCGCCGCAAAACCCAACCCTAGTTTCGAACCCGTGAACTGAGGTACGGGTTTATCTATTTTAAACTGATTTTCACACTATAAAGCGTTGCAAACTTTGTAAAAATCATATCTTTTTGCTGTGTTAACGAAATTCGATGAAACAGGAAACATCGTGATTGTGTGGACGCCTTCTACATTCTAAAAGAGACCGCATATTTTTCAGAGCCTTCTGCTATTTTTGGTGGAGTGGAACCCAATGTGAGAATTCTAATTTATAAATGATATGGAAAACGACGATGTATAAATTATATAGTTGATGTATGAGTTATATAAGCGTTGTACACCTCTTGTATAAGCGTTGTATAAGTTGTACGTTCGATGTATAAGTTATATATGCGTTGTAAAAATTATATATGTATTGAAATAGAACTGAATTGCTATATATAAATATATATATATATATATATACGCCCCTCGTCCACAAACCATGGACGATATTTATTGGTTGTGATTGGTGTGAAAATTGATTGATTGTGGTTGAAAAATACCCATTTGTGGTTGAGAAATATTTGGTTGAAACCACATAGGATTAGTCTGTGGAAATGAAATAAATAAAACATGCCGCCTGCGTGCGAACTAGATGCATGATCCCCATTGTCAAAAACCGCGAGGTTTTAAGGTAGAGCGAGAAGCCGTACTAGGGACGGTCCCGGTTTTAACTACCCTGCCGTTATGCTGCCGAAATTTTGAATAATATTCATGTGTTTGAATTATTTTCATTTGCTGAAACTATATTTATTCGTTGAATAGAAAACCTTCATGTGTTGAATCGATATTCATTCGTTGATTAGAAATTCATGTGTTGAATGGTATTCGTGTTTTAAATATAAAAATCACATTTTTATCTATATATAGAAACTATAGAAAACCTTCATGTGTTGAATCGATATTCATTCGTTGAATTGAAATTCATGTGTTGAATGGTATTCATATTTTAAAATAAATTGTTTTACAATAAAAATCACCTTTTTACCATCTATATAGACTATGTAAAATAATAGTGTTTTGAAATAAATTGTTTTACAATAAAAATCACCTTTTTACCATCTATATAGACTATGTAAAATAATAGTGTTTTGAAATAAATTGTTTTGCAATAAAAATCACATTTTTATTATATACATGAATTGTTGAAAGGTGAAGTGTTAAAAATAGCCACTCGTTCAAATAAATATGCATGAGTTGAAATATTCATTAATTAGCTAATGATAGGATTTTTGCCTATGCATACAACATTAGAATGAATGGTGCTTTTAAACCAAGTGGAATCAAATATGAAGTTGAATGGAAAATGATAAGTGGTAAGAACTGTATATATGTACATGCATATTTATTGAACAGGTTATACCAAAGGGGCTAGAGAAGAGGAATAAAATTTTGTGCCCGACAAATAGGTACACATTTACTGTTTTGTTTGGGTGATGATTTTATGAGCCTGTTGGCTAGCCGCTTGCCTTTTTCTTTTCCTTTTTGACATGAGACGCCCGTGTGGCTATTTGGGAATTTTCCCAGCCCCTCCCGTACAAAGAAGGTTATGGCGAAATTTTCCAAAATTTAAAGGCGTTAGTGAAATATTTGAAGTGAAAACGATATTGAAATTGTTGAATGAATTATATTTATATAAATATATAAATATAAATAAAATTAAAACGAAACGTGGCCATGCAGTTCGTGTTTTGAAACCGTGATTTCAAACAACTAGTGCGGGAAATCCGACCATTGGATTTTCCCGAAACCACAACCGTTGGGTTCGCCTTGGAAATATCTTTCCAACGGCACCAACTTTGTAAAAATCCAACGGTTGGATTGTCTGGAATGTTTAATTCAAATCTGAAGAAAAACAGCGCCAGAAACGATTATATTTATATATATATATATATATATAATTATATTTAATCGAATAACGACGCTGCAGTTCGTATTTTGAAATCGAAACTTCAAACGATTGTACCGGGAGATCCGACCGTCGGATTTTCCCGAAACTGGAACCGTTGGATTCGTTTTGAAAAGATCTTTCTAATGATGTAAATTTTGTGAAGATTCAACGGTTAGATTTTCAGATATGTGTAAATCAAATCTGAAGAAAAACAGCGCCACGGCCACGTTATGGCCCGAAGCGTCGTTTTGAATAAATTGGCAATTTTAAAATAAATAAAAATAGCGATAAATCGTTATAAAATATCATAAACGATATGGAATGGAAATAAACTGAATTTGCTCGATTTATGTGGTGTTTGATGGTTGAGTGTGTTTGGTGTGAAAATTACATTAAAGAACAAAATTGGTGTTGTCGAATGATTTAACCATTGAAATAAATTGATTTGAAATTCTAAATATACGTGAATTATTTGAAAAGGCCGAGTTAATTCTCATTTCAAATAATTGACCGACGATTGAAAGTCGAAGATGAAGACGGTGGTCGAAGACCGAAGATCTTCACCTCGTTTGGATGGTAACCGAGGTCCTGATTGGGAGGCATCCTGAAATATGGATAATGAGTGGTGATCGTCCATTCGTACGTGGTGATCGATGGGTTTGCGAGGTATTTAGTGCCTCCGGTTTCGTTCAGACCCAGAACGGACTTGTAAATGGACTGTGTGTCTGACATTGGATTTTATTCTGTGTTGTTTGATCTCTATTAAATATACATCTGTTTGGCAGCGGAGAATTTATTCTTTTGCTTAACGCCCTTCTCTGAAACGCACGAGCTCAGAGGTTGTATATCGATGGACATCAGACGCATGGCATGAATTGCTAGTGTGGCATGCCTAAGTGGAAAATGATCAAGGCTTCTGTTGAAAAGCAAAGTCTTGTGGTGATGATCAAAGCCCCGCCTGTGTGGCGTAGCTTTGTGTATAATGTGAATTCGCGAGCCTCACACCCCGATATGAACCAGAAACGGGAGAAGGACCTCAGGGAGGGCATGCGTTTCTTTCTAGCTAGGGTGGTGTCAGTGACCTACCAGCCCTGACATTTATATACTTTTCACCTGTATGGTTGTTGCTGTTGCGAGGCGCCTCGGATATATCGGTCGATCCGGGGCCGATGGAGTCATTCGTTGGCTCATTGACGCCCCATAGGGCGGGGAAACGCAGTGTTCAGGAATTTTAATCCACATCGGTGGACCGGCCCTGGCGATTCTAGGGTCACTCGAGCTCTGATCCTGAGACACGGGCTAGAGCGTCTCGAATTCGGTAAGGACTATCTTTTGCCTTGGTTCATGACGGAAATCCAATTTCCAAATACGTAATCGTGCGGTTTCGATTGTATAGATATTTGGCGACATAGTGGCATGGGACGCTCATGTCGCCTATGATTGATAGTTATGATTTGAAATTGTTTCCGAAACATATAAACACTAGTAGTAATATCAAATGCTTTTGTTTTATTCGTATCAAGCATCTCTTGGCCGTTATAAGGTAAAAACTCTATCCTCCGGTTTGCGTTGCATTGTGTGATGGGAACTGAGTCTTATAATGGCTTCATTTTTATAAAATGCATTGCGTTGTTTAAAAGAAAGATTTGTTTTTAAAGCACTGGCAATCCAATGGAGTAAACCCGTTCCATGAAAGTGGCGTGGTCCTGTGATTAGCCAAATTATATATTGTTGAGTAGATTTCTCATACCAGTCCCATGACTGACTCGTAGTTTGTTTCACTTTCAAACTCGGGTGCCCCTTTTTCTACACGGGCAGCCTTGTATTCAGGTTTAGCTGGTTCTTTCTGGATAGCTGGAGCTAAAGATGGATTCTATCATTTATCTCTTTTTATGCTGTTCAGCTCCTATTGTACATATTATGTTTGTTTTCCGCTGTAGATATTTATGTATAGCTGAACTGTATTTTTTCTAAGTATGATCCTGTATACTATGTAACTCTGATGATTACTTTTATCCAGTATATTCTATTGTTCATTATCTGGTGTATTTATTTAATTCTGTTCTGCTATTATCTGTTTCTGTGTTATATTCCACGGATTACCCTTGCCGCCGTCAGTACGGGGTTTGGGGTCGTCTCAAATACTAGCTAATTGGGGGACATAGGTTTAGGGGTTTGACTTGTGCCATCTGCTGTGTGAGACCCATATCGGTCAGTATCTCATTCTGGTATTATACATGGCCCCACACTTGGTAGGGGCCAGGGCATGCATACTGAACTGATTATAAGAGGTTCATCTTAAAAGGAGGTGTGTATGGCGCGTTCCAAGGGAGTCATGTGTGTGCATGAGTCCGCTTTGAAGGGGGAAAATAAGCCGTTGTGGCACTAGTTAATGGGTTTGTGTCCTTCTGTAGGTTGCCGCTTTAGGAAGTAATACAACCTACTGTGGGACCGACACAAGGTATTTACAAGTTAGGGAACCGATCGCTTAGGGTAGTAATTAGAGTACATCTAATCCTATCTGTTTCCTTTTGAAGTACCTGTTATTTCTGTTTGGGTTAATGCCCGTTATGCGTGTTGAGGTGCCTGTTGTTTCTGTTTGAAACTCGTTACTAGAGTGCACCTAGAACTACAAATTATATTTCTGTGGGGATCATTCTGTTTCTGTTAAGTAATTTAGAGATACCTAATTCTATCACATATCTGTTATACTAGTATTGGTGCAAAGAAATGTATTTGAGAAGCATGATCTACTATGTTTATTCTGTTTATTTTGTTCAGTCTGTTTACACCTGTTATATTGTGACACCCCACGTCCGTTAATGTCACTTATTAAGAGCATGCATTAAGTTTCGTAAAGTGTTATAGGTAAACAGAAACAGAAACATTACAAGACAGATATAGAATAGCAGCAGAATTTAAAATTTTATTAAGTAGAAAACATCGTAGTTCAAAACACGGTTACATCATATGTCTGAAATGCATAAAACCCAGTACAACATTAAATTTTTTGTCTTGTACTTAAAAAATCAAAGTATAATAATAAAAGAAGCATAATCCCCAAAACATAGCCGTCGCAGAGAGATATGAAATCAAGTCGTACATCTAAAACAACTCCAAGCAAGATGAAAGCAGAGTCTTTGTCAAGCTTGAGTATTCCCACCCTGAGAACCTAGAGGGGGGAGCGGAAGAGAAAGAACAGGAAACAAAATAGGTCAGACATAAAGTCTAGCGAGTCCAGCTACTTTTAGCATATAAATAAGTAAAAATATCATGACATGCATTTAAAGTGGATAAGAGAGATAACATTAAAAAAAAGGCAGGTATGACAAGGTAAACGGGATAAACATGATAGAGTATGTTGCGCTTCTCTAGTACTTTCTCTTTCTCTCTGCACCAATGCTAATATAATCAAGATGAGATGATCCCAACAACTATAAGATGGTAGACTTAGGCGTACTTCTATTGAGAGGTTTAACCCCATACAGTTAACAAGTAGCCCAACATACCGGAGTTACCCCTAAGGATATTAACGGGCCCCTAAATATACCAAAGTCTAGATGTACCCTAATTACTACCCCAATTGATCGGCTACCTACTCAGTAGATACCCTGTGCTGGCCATACAGTAGGATGTATCACTTCCTAAAGTGGCAACCCCTCGTTTCCAGGATGTGCACAACCATATCTACTGATGTCATGGCGTCTAAACCTCCTCTATCGGACCCATGCACACACATGACCCCGTCGGAACGAGCCGCCCACACCACCCCTTCTTTTGGATCTCTTACATTCAGCCCAGTAAGCACGCCCCGACTCCGACCTAATTCGGACTGCTCGTTTGATTCCTATATATAGGTTACTGGCTGAAACGGGTCTCATACACAAGATGATACAAGCTTCCCCCTATGCTTGCATCCCCACTAGGTTTTCCACATGTTATGCCATACCAGAGTAAAAGATTTCATGACCTCGCAGGTTAACCCAAGATATACTTAACCCTCCCACTGTTTCATACAATTTTACTTAACCACTACTCGAGCTAACATATACAATCCCTATGGATTCAACTAGGTTAAGTACTCTAGTTTATCACCATATTAATTTATGGTTATAGTGTGCTAGATTTCCCACATTATACCTACAACTTGTGGATGTTGGATATGTCGGGCGGTTCCTAGCAAACTTTTTCCACAAGTCGGGCTTAACCTCGTGTCTTAGCACGTCATGGGTTTATGCACTTAGACCCCTCACATTAGATTCACCACTTGTGATCGCTGGATATGCCGGTTGGTTCCGAGCAGACTTCCATCACAAGTGTAATCTAACCTCGTGCCTAGGCGTGATTATAGTTTCTAATTACTGTAATTCTAGACATTTCCATTATTAACCAATTATTCTTATGTCATTATAGGTTTTCATGCCCCTTTCGCAAGTTATGTTCATAATAACCATATGCCCTAAATTCATATTCATATATTTCATTCAAAATATCCCCAAATTTCCAGTTACAAGTTATACCCCAATTTTAGCATTTTCCCCTCGTTCCCAGTTTTACGCGCTCGCATATTTCAGCGCATGCCTAGGCTCAAAGGTAGCCCAGCTATAAAAATAAAAGTGAAAAGAAGAAGGGAAGAGGACAGAAACGAATATAATAGCAAGATTGATATATAATGGCAGAAATAGGCATTAACATATAGTGGCATAGTGACAAGACAACCATGTAGGAACAGATCTGATGAACATGTGACAATAGAACTGATTCTAACATAATAGGGACATCATAAACAGGCATGATAAGATCCAAGTAATGAATTAGATCAACTAACAATGGCAGATCTGACATGATAAATAGGTATAGGCTTAGATCTAGTTCATAGCCATGTCAAAATAACATAAATACACAGGTTATAGCATATCTGATACGATTCAAACAGTCACAGGCTTAGATCCAAGTTATAGTCATGTCAAGATTAATTTTTAATTATTTAGATCTAAAATTAACATAGGCTCACTGTGATTGGATCTAGAAAAATAGAGAAGGGATTGCTGATTTTGAATCAAGATCTCTAAACTTGAATAACTCTAGTTGATTGTTGAAGAAAAGACTTGATTTAATCTGGGCAGAGGCAGCATCTAGTTCTCCATTATTTTTTTGTCTAAAAAAACATGAGAAATGGGGTCATGTATATAGCCACCAGAAACCCTAAAAATCTCCCTAGATCTGTCGTAGGGGGATCGACCCATGGGTCAACACCCCCCTTATGGGGTCGACCCAGGGGTCGACACCTCCCTTGATGAGGTCGACACCCCTGGGCGGGACTTTTCCCGCTCCCCCCTTTTTCTGCGATTTTGAATTATTTTGAACTGATTTTGAATTCTAGGCTTACTATATATATATATATATATATATATATATATATATATATATATATATATATCCTTCTTATGCATATACAAACTTCAAACCTTAATAACTTTTTCATACAGTGTCCGTTTTACGCAAACCAAGTGTCTATTTTGACCAGAATTCCGAGACGAACGCAATGGCCCAGTCTGTTTCCCTTAATTCTGAATATTTATTTAATTATTCTTTAATTTACCATCTTAAGTGTTGTTAAAATTATAGGGTGTTACATATATCCTACTGTTATCTCTCATCCAATTTATATGCCTGTCATAATACTTTTACTTCTTTATATGCTAAAAGTCACTGGACTCACTAGACTTTATGTCTAACCCATTTTGTTTCCCTTTCTCTCTCTTCCCTTCCCCACCCTAGGTTCTCAGGGTGGGAACGCTCAGGCTTCATTAGGATCCTCTTCACTGTTTCCGCTTGGTCTGGATCTGCTTTGATGTATCGCTTTGACTACTTATCTATTTTATTATGACTATTACTAGGGATTATGACTTTACATTTCTGTACTTTGATGGTTTTTTGAGCAAGACAGATGTTTTGTTTTGATGTACTCAGTTTCAGTATTTTATGTCTGATGTTGTAACTGGTTTTGAGATTACGATGTTTTCCTACAAAATAATGAAGTTTTAAATTTCCGTTGCTACTTTATATCTGTCTTGTCATATTCTGTTTATTTTTACCTATAACGCTTCATAGAACTTAATGCATTCTGATAAAAAGTGACATTAATGGATGTGGGGTGTCGCACAGCATGTACTAGTTCTGATTTTGTTGATACCCTTATGGTAGTCTGGACGAATTTCAATTACTTAACGAGTGATTAACCCGCTAGCAAAAAGCCGCCCATTTCTGTTTCTAAACTATTCGAACTATAGTACCATTGATAACTCTACTGAGTCTTTTGTGTCATCATCTTCGAATCCTTTGTTTTTTTCCTACCATCGTTTTAAAAGGGGTAAGTCTTCGGTCTCCACTCCATGTACCATTTGGACTAGGGTTCAATCTTCTAAGAAACATAACTTCAGATCCACTAGATGAAATATTTACCTTATTTAAGCTTCCTTTGGTTTTTTCTATTATTCTGCTTTTGTTTCTTCTCTCGTTATTTGTGTTCTTCCTTGGCCTATGGCTAGTTTTCTTTTCTGAAACATTCGGCCTGTAGGTAATAATTCCTCCGTTGCTAGACTCATCTGGGTTGTTAAGAAGCATTTCATTCATTTGGTAGCACTTCTTGAACCCTTAGAGGGGATAGATGTGTTTAGTGCGTTGATCCTTCGTCCAAATTTTGGGAGTGGTTGTTTTAACACTTCAAACAAAATCTTGATTATGTGGGATCAGGTTATATCTTTTCAAATTCTATCTGACTTGTCCCAACTCCTCTGATCTCTTGCTCTTCTTCTTCTTCATATGTCAATCCTTCCTTCTCTTCACTATTTATGCCCATGTTGTGTTATATTGGAGAGGAAAGTGTTCATCAACGACGACTTTAATGTCATTACCTGCGGCAAAGAAACTCAGAGGAAATCAGCTTAATCGTCTTGCTGTAGAAGATTTTAATGCTTTTATCCTCCATTATGGTCTATTTGAGGTGTCGTTTGTCGGATCTTTCTATACTTGGTGTAATAATTAAGAAGGACCCAACAGGATCCTCTCCCGTCGGGATAGAATGTTTGGCAACGACAGTTGGTTTTCTCAACCCTGAGATTTCTCCTTAGAACTTCTCCACTCTACCAACTCGAATCATTCCCCCATAATTCTCAAACGTTCTCCCTTCTCTTCTTTCGGTCCTAAACCTTTCCACTTCCAAAATGTATGGACTTATCATCACACTTTCCTACCCATTGTTGTCGAGTCCTAGGCATTAATCACTTAGGGGAATCCAATTGCAAGTTTCACTCTTAAATTAAAAAGTGTTAAATCTAGCCTTAAATCTTGGGGGAAAATGTGTTCAAGAACATTTTGATTATGTATGAATGACGAAAGAAGAAGTTATTCTCGCTGAAGGCGCTTTCGATGCTGATATCACTCCAAGTAACCATTCTGCATGGTTATCAACAGGGAACTCTCCCTTCAAACTTCTTTTCTCCGCCAAAAAGCTCGGATCAAATGGATGATTGACGGCGAATCTAACTCTAAAGTCTTCCACTCTCTTATCAGAAAAAGGAAAAAAAATCTTAACATCCAGCAGCTTCGTAGATTGAACAACTCTCTCACTGCGTCCTTGGCCGAAGTGGAGGAGGTCCTTCTTGACCATTTTCAGTAACTTCTCCAAGCTCCCTCTGTGAATGTCATCCAACCAGGGTAGTTTTCTCACACATCCCATCTGGTTCTTTCATTCGATGACCCTAGACTCTATTATCCTCCATCTTTTTGGGAAATTCGAGTGGCAGTGTTTTCTCATAACAAGAGCAGTGCTGGTAGTCCTGAAGGCTTCAACAGCCATTTCTATCGATATGCCTGTAACATCATTTCAAGCGATCTCGCTCTAACCATTCGCTATTTTTTCTTAGGGGAGCTTCTCCCCAAAATTTGGACCTCTACAAATTTAATTATCGTTCCTATGATTTCCATCCCCTCTGTCTCCTTGGGCTTTCGGCTGATCAGTCTTTGTAATTTTTCTAACAATGTCATCTCCAAGATTTTGGCTAATAGAATTGCATTTCTGTTATATAGAGGCATTTCCTCTTCTCAAGCCTATATCATTAAAAGCCGATTGATCATTGAAAATGTGCTGCTCGCTCAAGGGATTATTTCCCAAATCAATTGGAAGGTCCGCAGGTCGAACGTAGTGGTGAAACTCGATATGGCCAATGCTTACGACCACATGTCGTGATTTTTCACCAATCGAGTTATACTTTTGGACTTTCTAAAATTCTTATTGATCTTATTTGGCGCCTCATTTCCAACTACTCGTAGTCAATGGAGCTGCCAAGGTTTCTTTCTGTCTGGTAGAGGAGTGAGACAATGTGATCCTTTTGTCCCCTGCTCTATTCGTTTTAGCTGTTGAAGCCCTTGTTTGAGGGATTCACACTCTCACTATAGTATGGCAGATAAAGAGGTTTAGGATCCCTCTCGGGTGTCCTCTGGTCTCTTCTCTCTATCTCGCGGATGACAATAGTGATCTTCACTAGCTGTCTAAGCAATTATTGACATCAACTTTTGAGCTCCCTTTACCTCTAAGAAACTAGTTAGGGTCAAAAAATTAATTCCTCAAAAAGTTGCTTAGTTGTCTCTTCTAAGATAACCCCTATAAAGCGATGTGGCTCTCTACTTTGTCTGGTTTTCATATCTCATCTCTTCCCCTGCATTACCTAGGTATCGAGGTTTATCAAGGAAGAAAGTTGAACGCTCATTTTTGACCCCATTACTGATAGAGCTAAGAGATGTATAAATCGTTGGAACTCCACACATTTATCCCAAGATAGTCACTTGGTTCTTATCAAATCGGTCCTTGACTCCCTTGGTTCCTACATCTTCGCGGTGATGATGCTGACTGACTAGTTATTTTGCCTTTTTTGAGGAAGAAAAGATAATGATAGAAAACATTATTGGATTTCGTGGGACACTATCCGCCTCCCCAAAAGTGAGGAGGAGCTTGGATTATGCAAACCTCCAAACATCTACAAGACATACTTTTACAAGTTAAGGATTTGATTCAGAGCTAACAACTCCTTTTGGGTCTCCTTTCTTCATTTCAAATACAGACGTCTTCTCCCTCTAGACTTCAATGACACTCCATCTGACGTCGGTGAGACGAGGAAGATGAGGAAATCGGTTAACATGTTTACCGACAACCACTGGAATGGCCTTTCCTAGAAAGGCAATCCTTTTTCTCTTAGGGCTACTTGGAATTTCGCTAGATCGTTTATCCCTAGAAATCCTATCTTCAAGGTCATCTACAACAGACAAATTTACCCTAAGGTTTCCCTTCTTATGTAGAAAGTCCTTCATGATAAATTACCATTGGACATTAATATTAAGCATCTCGGCATCTGCTTAACTTCTCGTTGGCATTGTTATGGGGTTGGGTCACGTTCCAAAGAATATCTTCCTCATCTGTTCTTTGACAGTGATTCCGCCAGTGAAGTACGATCGCACTTCGGGAACTTAATTGATTTAGCTACTTCTTCTCAATCTTATCCCACCACCCTTCATTAGTGATGGGTCTAAGGATCAGGCAAGCAGCTTCGTTCGATTTTCCACTGTATCATCCCTTGCTGCATTTGTTGGCATATTAAATTTGCCAGAAATAAGGCGATCTATGATGATTCACCCATGAGATCTCATAAGATCATCAGTTATGTGGTTGAGGACGTCTCCCTTATGTTTAAAGGTAGATCCATTTCGGGAGGCGTTCTTGGCTCGTCTACTCCTCTTATTTGTAACTTCAGCATTTCTAAGCCTGGAACTCGCGTTGTGGTCGAGTGATGGATGGTGTCAGTGTTTGCGTTTTTTATAGGTCTTCTATTACGATTGGATTCTAGGTTTTGGTTGAAGACTAGATCCTTAGCTGATAGGATGGTCTTACGGTGGACTCTTGGATTAGATTGTTCGGGATGCAGGTTTAGGATCGGAGATTGGATTTCTCTTCTATTCGACATCTCTATCGGTGATGTGGTTTTTGGCTGGTATCCCAAGTAGTCGGCATGTGTCTAGTGCCCTACAGGCTGGAGTTCACTTGTGGTCCTCCTTTAGTCTGGGTATGGCTTATTTTATTTGGTTTCATAACTTCTTTGGTATTGAGTAATTGTTGTTATTGATTGGTCCTGTATTCTTTTTGTATAAGGTTTGTCTCGATTTAGCGATGTGATTCTAATCACTACTGATTGTTTTCGTAAGTCACCGAACAAAGGTGGGTTTCTCCCTTTTTAGGGTTATAGATTTTTATTTTCTATCGCAAAATAATAATAAAAATAAATAAAAACATATGTTTTAAATGCACATGCTTAGCACTCGCAAAAGAGTGGTATTAAAATTATATGTGTCTGCAGGAGTGGCTATTTGAACATAAATATTTAACACGAATCACGAGACATAAAATCACAACCGTTCGATTAAGTTGTCTTTACATGAGGGGTGTAAATCAAGGACAATCCAAGAATTTGTATCCTCCACTTTGTGTCCCCAGGTTATAATATGGCTAAATGGGATTTAAGTTTACAGCAAAGAGCAATAGTAAACTAAAACTATCGAATCCCAAAATCCGATGTAGTTAATGATAATATTTCTTTATCTACAAAGACTCTGGTGTAACCATGTTTGTTGCGGTGTACAAATATATTATAATGAACATTTTAAATTTGCATGGTAACATGTATAATTCGTGGTTGAAGGCGATTAAACGAGCATTGGGCGAATTTTGCAACTTCATGAGTGAATTACTCTCAAAATAATATTAATCATCTGAACAGTTTACACAAGAAGAACATCTCATCTTTGTACATAAAATCATTCCTTTCGGTGTATTGACTAAGAAAAATAGGCACTTGCACCACTCTGGGCCAAGATGTGGTAGGTGCCTTGTATTATTTAGTCGCCTTCAATATTTATCTTCCGGCTTCATTATGTGTTGCGGTTTGCGCAAGTATTTTTTTCAGTGCGCATAATTAACGGTTCATATTATTTAAGAAGAAAATTCATATATGCATTGTTTCATCATAGTTAACGAGCTTTCAGTCCTTAATTTGAATATATAGCTAATGGTTTCCTCAAAATAAATATGTGTAGGAGCGTCCTTTAAGAAGATAATCTTGGTTCTGTGAAAATTTAAACACGTCCCTTGGTTTTTAAATTTAGTATTTGAAACTTCATCCTTAAATAAATCAACAAACAAATTAAACAGGAAAATAGTGTAAAAAAACAAACTTACGGATTTTTTCAATCGTAAGGACGGTACGCTGAACTTTTAACTTAAAAATAAAGCGTTAGATTTTAGGTATCGGTTTTACAGTGTGCATAATATCAGAATTTAAGTATCAGATTATAAGTATCGGTTTTACAGTGTATGGTGTCAGAATTTTACTATCAGTTTTCCAATGTGTATGATATCAATTTTACAGTGTGTATTGTCCTTGAAAATAATTTTTTAATGGATTGTTCTTGGTTTTGAAAAAGTTATAAAGTGTTTTTCACAGTAGAATTTATAGCTATTTTTATTTGGGCAAAAAACAATTTCTAAAACAAAACGTAAGCATTTATTATATGTTTATATAACTAAAACCTTTTTTTTAAATCAATTTTTTTAGTCCATTAGTATTCGTCTTCTACAAATATCCTAAAAACTAAAAATAGAGGTTTCCTTTTAAGCAAATTTAAGGTGGATTGCATTTCGAAACTTAAGAAATGTGTTCTATTGACAAGAAAATAGTGTAAAGGTCAAATTTTAAGAAAAATTTAAGCATAACGACAATTGACCAAAAATTTAGATTGAATGACACTTTTTAGTGTAAAATAGAAAATGAGAGTGGATTTTTGAATTTTTCAATTTACACTAAAAAGTGTCATTATGCTAAATTTTTGATCTTTTGTTCTTATGCTTAAATTTTTCTTTAATTTTGTCTTAATACCTAAAATCCCTTCTATCAAAGTATCAACATTTGCAACTACTACCTAACAGAAGCGGCTGGATTTTTTTTATTTTTTATTTTTTTATGACAATGCTACTTTAATGTGTGCAACGTGAGGTTGGATAATACGATGATATTGTTTAGTAACATAGCATTTCTTCCAATCCTTAAAAATGAAATTTTAATACCCCTTCAATGATATTGACATTTAAATCAACATAACTTGGTCTTGATCTAATTTTACCAATTATGTCCAACCTCGCTATAATACAAGGCTTAGCTAATGAATTTTGTTTAGTTTCATGACAAAAATCTGTGTACACCAGGCTTTCTTCGCGTAAATATAATTCACGCAGCCATATGATATACTCCATGTGCATAGCACGGTTCACAATTGTAAATAATAACGACTGGCTTAAATAACCAGCATACTTGTGGAAACCATAAAATATCAACGTCTAAGTTTCATTTGGTCCAATGTAAACTAAAAAATTGACGACGTCATTAGCTCCTTCTGTTCAAAATAAATGATAAATACGGATGAATCAAATGAGCCAGCCTTGAAAATCCATAAGAATTATGCGATCAGGTTGACAGTTCCAAAAAATAGGTAAATCAGATGTTCAATACTGACGGATTTTGTCAGGATGCACATCGAAGCACTATTTGTATAGAGTAATTATCTTATAATAATTAGAATAAAAAATAAGTTCGATTTTATTGTGGATGCTACTATTCACACCCCGTTTTACTCTTCTGACCACCAAAACTAAAAGCACCCAAATAATTATAATTTTCCTCTACTGACCACCATTTAATTTAATAACGAAAAAATGAGGCCACCAGCACATTCAAGTAAATGCACACAAATAATTCAAGAAAATAAAATAAAATAATCCATTTTCATAACCACATTAGCAATTTTAATTTTTATGAGTACTTACTTCGTTGGTTGTGAAATGATTCGTCAAATCAACATTTATATCTTTTTGGTCATTTGATCGAACATCTTGCGTCATACTATCACAACCATCAGGTTTATCGTCCAATTTATCATCATTCAAATACTTCATCTATCAAACAACAAAAAATAAAATAGAATTAATGTATTAATTTGTAAAAGAAAATATGTAAGTTATACGGATAAAAACCCTACAAGTCAAAGCTTACATTATCATCCTCTATTACAATGTCAAATTTAATGTCCTCCAAGTTTGAAATTTCCAATGAAACGTAAAAAATATCCTGAATTGCAATAGAAAACACTAATCATTAAAAAAACTCTAACATGTTCTATATCATAAATAAAAACAATAAAAATCAAGCAATTCTAACTTCTTTTTTATTTTTACCTTCCATCTTTAATACACACAGAAGAATATCTGTTTTTCTTAGGATTTAGAATTTGAAATTGTAGAGAAGTAGAAATTATAGAGAAGTATGTGATTTTTTAGAAGAAGTAAGATATGTGATTTTTTAAGAGAAGTAAGATGGTGAATAATTGGGTGAAGGAATAAGATTTTGTGGCAGAAGAATATAAAAAATATTCATTTGTATTAAATTTATAAAGGTGACCGAAAATGTAAACCGGAATGTGAATAGTAGCACCTTTGTCTTTACCTCAAAATTTGGTCAATCAAAACAGATTTTTAGTATAACAAATTGAGAAAAAAAAAAAAAAAAAAAAAAACAGTAAAATAAACCAAAACAAAGTTCAAGGAAGCTCCATTTTATCATTACTATTGTTGAAAGAAAAGGAAAAGGTCCCGCCATAACAGCTAACAAAAATCAGAAATTCCAATTAACCACCCAAGCTCAACATTCCTCCTGTAAATTAGCATTCCCTCATCCTGTCCCATCTTCTCGTTTCCATCTCATACACTCCTCTTTCGCCTAAATCAGAAAAGAAGAAGAAGAGAAAGAGAAGAAGAAGAGAGAGAAAAAAAAAAAAAAAAAAAAAAAAAAGGAAGAAGAAGAAGAAACACATACTGGACGAAAATGTCAAATACGTCAAGCGATTTCAATGGAAGCTTCATAGAAATCAACGCCGGGGGAATAGACCCGATCGACATGGACTGCTTCTCCCCCTTAATGATCTACTCAAACGGCGTATGGTTCGGCAGCTCCTCCTTGTCCTACTTCCTTCCAGCACTCTTTGTCCAGATACTCCTCATCACTGTTACCAGCCGCATCATCTACGCCATCCTCAGACCCCTAAATGTGCCCCGTGTCACCAGCGAGCTCCTCGCCGGAGTCTTCCTCGGCCCTTCCGTCATCGGCAAGCTCATCCCCTTCTTCCAATCTATGGTCTTCCCTCAACGCACCCACTACCTACTTAGTTCCCTCGCCAACCTCGGAATCCTTTACTACTCCTTTATGATCGGCGTTGAGATCGACGTCGCTCTCATCAAAAAACTCACCAAAAAGATAGCCTCCATCAGCGCCGCCTGCCTTCTCGTACCGTTCGTTGTCATCTTCCCTCTGTCCCACCACTTCCGCACCTACTTCCGCGAGCAGGAAAGGGTCGAGGCCTTCTACATTTACGTAGCCATCACCATGTCCATGACCTCTTTCCCGGTGCTGGCGAGGATTCTGAGCGAGCACAAGCTTCTAAGCTCGGAGATTGGCCGGGTCTCGCTCCTCGCCTCCCTGATCGAAGAGCTCAGCTCCTGGGTGCTTCTCGCATTCTCGATCGGGATTACTGGAGCGAGCGAAGGGAAAACAGTAGCCGGAGGGATCACCATACCGCCGAAACCCATAACCTCGCACTTGATTCTGTTCTACAGCATCGGATTCGTGCTCTGCTGCGTGTATCTGGTGCAGCCAGCGTTCACGTGGCTGGTTAGCAAGACCCCAGAAGGCGAACAGATGAGCGACATGAATTTGGGCATCGTGATCATTGGAGTGATGATGGCTGGGTTCATTTGCGACTTCATTGGGGTTCATCATGTTTTCGGAGCGTTTGTGTTCGGGCTTGTCATTCCAAGTGGGCCCCAAGCGACTCAGATCGTGGAGAAGTTCAATGATATCTTGGGTGGGTTTCTCTTGCCCCTTCACTTTGCTATCAGCGGGCTTAAGTTTGATATTTCCACCATAGTAACCCCTGAACTGGTTTGGTTTTTGATCCTCCTCACCCTCGTGTCTGATGTCACGAGATTCTTAGCTGCCGTCGCTGTAGGTGTGGCATATCAAATGCCTTACTCCGAGGCTGTGTCGCTTGGCATTCTGATGAATTGCCAAGGCCTAATGAGGGTCGTGCTCATCAACCTTGCGAGGGAAAACTATGTAAGTCACCCTACATGATTAAACTATAAGTACATATTCCAACAAAGATGATGACTATTAATATTATGCAGATAGTGACGAGGGAGACGTCCGGAATATTCCTGCTAACGAACATGTTCGTAACAGCAGCTCTGCCAACGTTACTGAAACTTGCGTACAAGTCACCGAAGAAGCTTGTCACCTATGATTGTCGAACTATCCTGGAAACGGACCCGCATGCGCCAATGTCGATATTCGCTTGCGTGCACGGCAGCAGCAATGTTCAATCCATACTCACCCTGCTCGACATCTCCAATCCGAGAATGGAATGCCCGATAAATGTTACAGCCCTGCATCTCGTGGAGCTCAGCGGGCGGGCCTCCGCCATGGTAATTCACCACGAGTCGGAGCTGGCCTTCGAACTCAACGACAACAGCGCGCTCGTGCCTCAGTCGAAGGCCATCGTTGCCGCGTTCGAGAACTACGAACACCGAACGGAGGGAGTCCTCGCTCGAACCATCACCTCCATCGCATTGTACCCCGACATGCACGACGACGTATGCAACCTCGCGGCAGAGATGCGCGCGACGATCATAATCCTACCTTACGACAAAGCGCAATCGGTGCTGACTCGCACTGAGGATGCGGATGTAACCAGCTTAGCCATACGTGACATGAACTTGAACGTGATCAAACAACCGCCGTGCTCAGTCGGAATTCTCGTAGACCGAGGGATAAGCAAGAAGAGCAACAAGATAGACGGGCATAACGTCGCCGTTGTATTTTTTGGCGGCCCAGACGACCGTGAAGCGATTGCATACGCATACAGGATGTGTATGAATCCAATGGTTCATCTCACGGTGATAAGGTTCGTAGCGGGAGAGAAAACGGTTTGGCCTTCGAAAGCTTCGGCGTCCTTTTCAGAATACAATGAGCTTTTGTCACGCACGAGCCAGGAGGAAATCAATTTGGAGATTGAGCAAAGTTTGGCGATGGACGAAGGGTACATGCAGAACTTCAAAATGGCAACGTCTGGGTACCAATCGGTTGAGTACATCGAGAAAGTAGTGAATAATGTGGAGGAGACTGTGGCAGAGTTGAGGGCGATAGATGTGACGTACGACTTGTATATAGTGGGGAGGTCACAAGGGGTGTGTCCTTTGACTGTGGGGTTGGGAGAGTGGATGGAACGGACTGAGCTGGGACCCATTGGAGATCTGCTGGCGTCTACAGAGTTGGGAGAGGTTAAGTCTGTGTTGATTGTGCAACAGTATAGTGATAAGACATTTGAGAGCAAGGAGCCAGCTACCGAGAAACAACAGGATGCGTTTATGTGAGTGCTAGCAATTTTACCCAAGTTGAAAGTAAACAGAGTTGTGCTTGAGAAGGATTGAATTCATTGTTAGAGACATATTAACAATTGCATGTTTTCATCTACCAATATATTTCTCGTATAAATAGATGAAAATGGATGTGTTAAACATGAGTAGAAATAGAGGGTAGAAAGGCGGTACTTTCTGGGAATGAACTATGACACAATGAACATTACTCAGTACATCAGAAAAAGGACAATTTTAGTCATTTCTACTGTTCTATTGGTTAAAGTGGACCATGTTGCTTTAGCATAGTGAGGTGAACTAAAGCATGAACAGAATTGAATGCATTCACTACTAATGCTCATACTAGGATGTATCTAATAAAAGATTGAAGGTTAATCTGCGAATGCTATACTATTCTATACAAACTACCAAAGTTAATGAAATAATATGCACTATATATCTGCATTAAGATCTAACCTCAGACAACTGACCATCAAACAAAAAAGGAATTTTCTGAAAAGATAAAAATTCTATTGGCATGAACTTGGTGTTCTATCACTATACAAAATCTAGACTGATATCAGAGTCAATCATCATTTTAACTTCTGACATGTGCTGATGGTTGCATACAAGGACATGAAAAAAAAAGAAAAACAATAATTATAAAAGCCATAATGAGCAAAATTGCATCAAAACAATTAACAACTTAGAGTATCTCTCAACACAGGTCACAATTTAAAAGAGAGTTTGTATGATATAATAGTTTTGCTTATTCAACCGGCAATCAAGAGAACAGAACAATAAGTGGATAACTGAAACCATCAATTTTTTAGCATCCTTAATATTGGCCTGATGTTTTCAGATCCCTACATTCCTTGTTCTGCACTTCTCAATTTCATGACATAGTGATCAACCAATATAAGTTATACTGACAATATTTGAAGAAATTTAGCTTCGGTAATGAACTGAAGAAAACTTATCTTCGGTATGTACTTTTCTTCTTTCTCCTTTTCTTAATAAAGGATCAATTAAATCCAGCCTTTTTTAATTCTGGCCCACACCAAAGCAGCAACAAGAGCACCTCCTAGGTGAGCTGACCCTGATATGCTGCTATCACCCTGAAAAAAAAAAAGGGGCAAATGGAAAAAACTGAAGTCATGCTTTTAAGGTATCAATGCAATAGAAAATTGAGTTCAACAAATTTCACTGTAAAGGTGAGTCTCTTTTATATACAAGTTGTTGAATTTTGGTGACATCATATGTAGAACTAAAGAGATCAGAAACAGCCCGGTAACCATAAAAATTGTTCGTGAATTGGAACTCAAAAGCTCTAGACACCGCGTGTAAGCAAGGTAGTTTACAGAGCTGAAGTACAGGCATTCAAACGTCTAGTTGAAGTTCCGGGACATCTCTGAAACATAGGTTCAAAAACCTGAAACTTTGGTCGGACGTCTGGATGAAATTCTCCAGACGTCTAAATTTGTTTGAGACATCTGGTATATTTTCCCAATCGTCTCTGAAATAGGATTTTGAACACCCAAAACTTTGGTCAAACATATGGATAAGAAGCTTAGACGTCTGACCACCTAAAGTAGAAAAGTATTGATCAAAGTCAAACGCTTGAGTTATACATTCAGACATCTGACATGTTTTATGTTGACGCATTTGCCCAGGCTTTGTGAGGGCTTCAAGGGGCAAACTGAGCATTTGCAAGGCGAAAATATAAGCTATTTTCAGAATTCAACAAAAGAAGAGAATCAAAGGTCTATCCAAGTTAATTAAGGGTTTCTCAAATTTAATTTTCTTCGACTCTAGTCACCACATACCAAATTCTATGAAAAATTCTATGATCATTGTGATGAATCTCTTGTACTTATTTCATTGTAATAAAAATCTCTCACCAAAGCAGATGTACACTAACACAACGTTAGTGGAACCACCAAGGGCGGACCTAGGAATTAACAAGAGAGTGGGTTAACTTTAAAGCTGATTTTGTTAAGCTTACAGTGCAACTTCAATTTCTGCTACAAATAACAATCAAAGAAAAATTTTCTCAAGAATAATTTCAAACTCTTTAATTAAAGAGTTCATTTAGTACAGAAATATCAATTGTTTTCAAATTAACTTTACATAAACTTCTTTAACAAAAAAGCTTACGTTAACAAAAACTTAAATATTGGGTCTCATTTCAGTTTTCAAGCAAAAATCAACTGGTTCTACTACCATTTACAGAAAAGAACAAAATACAACTTCATAAAAAGTTTGCAAATTTCGATGCAGTTAATGAATAATGATTTAAACGAGCAAATAACAACAAAGTAGAAATCAGTTAGCCTACACCCTAAATAAAATGGATGCAATAATACAAATAAAGTCAAGCTTGAAATCTGAGTGGAAATTGGCTTTTCTTTTAAATAACTAGTATTGAGTGCTAATTTCCAATCAACATAAATTAGGCAAATAGAAAATCACCTGAACGCTCGAATATTTTTATTAAGCTAGAGGCACGAGGTTTTTTTTTTTTTTTTTTCCATTTAATGCGAACGAGTGAATCAAATGGGGTTGAAAAGTTTTGCTTCCAGCTTCAAACAGTGAATCACAGTGGAGGAATTTGTAGAAGGAAACAAACGGGTGAGGCTTCCTTAACTTTGGACCGGACCGTGTAATGAATTTGAGATTTCTTTTTCCCCTGGGCTGCAGCCAAGCTGAGCCCAGGGCTGAATCCACCCTTGGGAACCACAATAAATTTTCGTGCATGACTTAGTTTCTCATCATTGCTTATTGCTTGCTTTTGACTGAGATCGGTTTCATTAGGATTGTTTTGAGTCTTGATGATTGACGTATTAATTGGTTGCTTTTCAACGATCTCGTTTTTTCGCTGCGTGTTGAAGTTTGGATTAATGTGTATTCAAGTTCAAATTTAATAACATATATTAAGCAGATTTGATCATTCATGGCTACCACTTGTCCATGGCATCCAGAATGACACTTTCACCAAACATAAACATTTCATTTGGTGCGACAACAAATAAATTAAACATAGTGCTTATCATTTTTTTCTAAATAAGGTTATTCATATAACCATCAAAGCTACAGTTAAGGATATTGAACATTAGCATATAACTAATTAATTCAAGTGACAAAGGTACTATGATCCATACTCCGTTGCAATAGAGATGAATTGCAAGCCAATTCACAGCAAACTATTTATAACCTTGTGTATGTGCATGATGAGCTGCTGCGTTTTCCTTTCTGTGAACTCAAATTATTGACTTCACCACAATAATAAACAGGGAAAAAAAAAATCAATTGATAAAGAAAGGCATCACAGTTCCACACTGACATACACAGGATTATCATACATGATCTTTACCGAGTCAGCAAGACCGCCAAATTCTTTCAGCCGATAAAGGATAATGATTAAATATGGATGACGAGAACTACGATTGTGCATTAAAGAACCCTCAGAAGACAATGTGTACAAGTTATATGTTAGGTTGGTAACTACTCGTTTGTGCGTAAGAGCTATGTATATGTATAATGTTTTGTGGGTTAATTAACTCTCATATTTTCTATCATGCCTTTGAAGCTAAGTGCAATCAAATCACACACGCGCACGCGCACGCATGCCCGCACACACACATAGAGAGAGAGAAGCATTTCTCCTGTTTTGCAACACAACTTTAGCACCCCTACCCTACAATAAAATACACTAATCTAAATCCAACAAGATTTTGTAAATGTTCAATCCACATATATACTATCATGTATTCAAAATTTGAGCTCAATCCGACATTGGTAGAACAATATATTTTATGTTTAAATTTAACGGTTCGAATAAATGTCCGAACGGTGAATAATTGCGCTAAGATTTTGAAAACATTACTAATGTCGGAACGAACTAAAATTTTGGATATATATATATATATATATATATATATATATATAGAGAGAGAGAGAGAGAGAGAGAGAGAGAGAGAGACGAATGTTCAATGGCACCCCAAAAATGCAGCAACCCAATAGCCCTCATGAATTCCACCTTTCATTCATATTAGTTTAAGTTAATGAGAGGTGAGAGAGTGAATGAAAGGAGATAGAGGGAAAATATGTGATGGAAAAGAGGGATGCCATGGGGGTGCACCACTGTTTGAAGTGCCATTGAACCTGCCTCATATACATATATATATACACACACATACGGATTGAACATCTATAAAATACTGTTGGATTTGGATTACTGTAACTCACGGTAGGATAGAGGTGCTAAAGGGATATTGCAAAATAGGGGTGTCTTGGAGCACTCATTATATATATATGTGTGTGTGTGTGTGTGTATGTGTGTGTACATGAGCCTTTAAGAACACCCCAACAACCCTATGACTTCCACGGTTCCACTACTCATTTAAAGTTAAATAAGTTTCTCTCTCCATTCACTAATTATCTCTCCATCCACTAACTTATTTTAATATAAACGAATGGTGGAAGAGGGGCTATAAGGATGCTACAATTTTGAGGTGCCGTTGAACACTCTTCATATATATATATATATATATATATATATATATATATATATATATATATATATATATATATATGAAGAGAGAGAGAGAGATCAAAGCTTCTACTACAGTGATATACGAGATATGGCTTGAAAGGAACTCCAGAATTTTCAGCAACAAAGCAATTCAGAAAGAGGTGAGGTTAAAGATGATTGAGAAAGAAGAATTTTACTTGGTTAAGAATAATGGCAGTAAAACAAAGCGGACGCAAATGAAAGAAAACATGTTGAGAAGATGGGGGTATAGAATTGTTTGATGCAGGTTCAATTTTCTGGTTTTTATTTTGTGAAAGCTTATGTTAGCTGTTATGTCAGTTGTGGAGAGTTATGTATGAGAGTGTTGTTGATGTTTTTTGTATTGTTGATATATGGAGTTTATATGTACTCTCTTTCCTTATGTCGCATCCATCTAAGTTTGGAGGAGGAGGGAGGGGGGGGGGGGGAGGTATAAGGTTTTGATGAGGCATATAAACAAAGTATATGATTGGTATTCGCAATAAAGTGTACCAGTTTTTAATATATACACACACACACACATATACATATATATACACATATATATTTAAAATTATATGTGTGTTTATATATATACATACACGCGCATATATGTATATGCATGCATGTATGCGTAAATAGAGAGAGAGTGTGTGTGCATGTTAAATAAACAAGTGAACATGCTGAGCCAACAGAGCAAAATATATTTGTTAATACCTTTTTCACCCTCCAAAGGTCAGTTCCAATGAGCAGCGCTCCCTGAAAAGTAGTAATGGCCAATCCATAAATGGTATACATGTAGAACATATATAAACAAGGCTAATTCTATTGATACACCCATAATTTCTTAATACACACCGTGAAATGAAATTAAATAGTATACAGCAAAATTTCTTTTCCTAAACCATATCATTCGCAAAATTACCCTTTTATATTTTAATCATCTTCCCTCTTTGACCTTAAAAATAAATTACATAAAACTGAGAATTCATTGCAATAAATTTACCTTAAAAAAAAAAAAAAAAAAAAAAAAAACTTAAAATTTTAACACTAGTATTCTAAGCTATTTGATTGTTTTTATTTTGAAGATCATCTCCACTTTAGATGATTGAACACATGGAATTAGAGTGCTTTATTTGTAAAAGTTGTCTAAATTGATATTTTAGATTTTTTTAACTTCGTAAAATACTACAGATTTAATCAATATTATAGATTTTAAAGTTTAAATTGGATGCATTATGAGGAAGGGTTGAAACTGCAATTAAGTATAAGAGTAACATAGTCATGGTTTTTCTTATTAAAACATTGGTGTATGTTAAGAAATTACTGGTGTATTAATAGAATTTGCCTTTAAACAAAAGAGCAAATATAAAGATCATTAAACACAAGTAGATTGTTTATCAGGAACAAATTACTATTAGAAGCCAAAAAAAAAATGAAGCAATCTTACCATTAACATTGCTGGTACTGGTATGAAGAAGTTAATGTAGTATATATTCTTTGGGAACAGAAAAACATCGAGAAGAATAATTGCATATGCAGCAGCACTAGCACCCTGGTAAAAGGCTAGCCATACTCAGTGATCATTAGCTTAAGTGCATCAGTATAAATGAGAGTAATGCAGGTGGACAAGACATTAGAGACTGCTTTCCTATAAAGCCATTAATTGAAATACTGATTATAGTGTTGTTTCTAAAAATACATCAAATATTAGGTGAGATGGTGACTAACCAATCCACTTGCTCCTGAGTTGACCAAACCAAAGGTACTCTGGAAATGAAATGTTAGATATGATGGAAATATAATTGCCTAATTGTATTAGTTACGATTGATTACCTTTGATGATGGAGTAAGCAAAACATCGTGCAATAAGAAACATACTGATCCTCCAAGCGCTCCAGCTAGATACAACTTTAGAAGAAACCCAGGTCCAAAAAGTCTTGCAGTCTAGCAAAAGCGATATAAGTTCCCAGTACGTAACATCAACAGCAGATGGATTATCTTAAAACCTCCAAATAAACTAATGATAGATAAAGCCAAAGTCTTAGCATATGATATATCACCTTCATTCATGCACGGTACAAAGTAAAATGATGTATTTTTGTATGATGAATTGATATTAATTACATATTTTGCCGCTTCATCAAACGTGTTATCATGATCTGAAGTGTTCTGTGGGAATGGGAATGCTGGAGCATGGGAAATTAAAATGAGCATGTCCTATATAATCAAGGGTTTCTTTATTTCTTGGTTTTACAAGCCCAGTTGATTCTAATACATTAAAATTGAAACTAAAATTGATAAAGTAATTAAGAAAATATAGTGTGAATGTAAGTAAACATACATTTGTCCCAAAGAAGTAAAGGCCTATCATATTTGAAAGAAGATGGTCAAATTCTGCATGACTGAATGCGCTTGTTATTATTGTGTGCAGTCTACCACTCTTGATATTATCCAATGAAATCTGCAAAACGAAAATATTCAGATCCATCATTGGATTCTAGGTTCACATTTAGACATGATCAATTAAGGAACATAACAGGAATTGTTAGTGTATTGCTAACCATGAAGTGGTCACTCATGAATCTAGGATCAGCAATGCTCCACAGATAAAAAACAGCAACATTGACTCCAATCAACACGTAAACCACTCGATCTGGTGTCATATTCAAGTAACTCCTATATGAAAAGCGGAAGTTAATGCCAGTGATTTCAGCTTTCTAATTTAAGTGACAAAAACTAGAATATTTCTCTTAGTTGAACTCCAGAAATTCAACCATGCATTGAAATTTTATTTTCAAGGAGTTGAGTTTATTGTCTCAGTAATATAGCTAGAATCAAAAATTATTTTCGGGTTTGATTAGATAGTAACGGTAAAAATACAAATATTTCAATGTTTTTTGGTCGGATCTTTTGGGTCGGGTCAATTCGGGTCGGGTTTGAATTTGATCGGGTCTTAATTGTATTTTGTTATGTAACGACGGTCGGAACAAAGTTCCCGTTTCTTGCACGCATATCAGCTGGCACACAACTCTCATATAGCAAAAGGAATCTCTTTTGTTACGTGCCTACCAACTCATATTTATACCCAACTCCGTCAATTTATTTCATGATGTGGAACTATTGTATCCAAACCATCATTCCTCCTTAACAATATGCGAGGCAATCCTAACATTCACCACCTAGACCCAACCCGAGACTCATCGAATTCAGTTCGGATTCGGGTTTTTTGAGGTCCGGTCGGTTCGGTTTGGGTATTCAGTTCTCGGTTCTAATTGTCAGCCCTATAGATAAACATACAACTACTCAATAATGATAAAATAGAAAATTATATACGTATAGCACGGACTACAAAAGAAATTCAAATTTCAAAATGTACTTGTATACGGTCTTACTGCAATATCATCAGGTTCACACACATACATGACCAAGCATAATCTGCAATTTATTTATTATTTATTTTATTTTGAAAATAACAGAAGACAAGTAACTTATGCATGCATGTAAAGTATTGTCGATGCATTATTCTTTTTTACTTATTAATAAAGAAAAGGCTTGTCGTATTTGATATTCAACTCATATCACTTGTATCTCCTCAAATTGCTTACAAACATACATTTTATCTTGTTAGTAGTGGTCAATTTTTATTTATTTATTTATTCAGGCTGAATTTGAATTTTTCAGTACTTTATTCAACATAAAGACTAAAGCAGTGGTATTTAACAATCCAATTCAATAAGTGAAACGTTAGGCTTTATCCACAGTTTTAAGATTGTATACTCCCGCAAACTTAAAAGGAGCAAAGTGATATGGCTGTTAAAAGAAAATATGTCCCTCTGCAATCAACCATTTCCTACTTCGGGATTGCAGACCATACGTTTACAGTTTGAAGCCTGTGAATTTAACATGCATTGGATGTTTAGTGCAGTTCAAGTACAGATAACAAGAAATAAGCTAAAATCAGTCAAATTTCGAACACAAAATCTTTCACCAAGAAATCGGCTCAAAATACATATTAAATTACAAATAGATGCCAGTTCTTGAACTCCAGCTTTATTAAACAAATTATAATCAATCACTGTTTAGCCTCATATATACATTATTTATAAGCGGAAAAGGCAAGCTATGAAACTCACTTGTAATTTTAGCACACCTTAGGCAAATAAACGTTATAAAGCACAAATTACCATGATCGCCGTCCAGAACTAAAAATACGGCCAAGACCAAAATTTGGTTTTCTTCTTAAGGAAATCTTGAGCAATCGACCGCTATTCTCAACCAAAGCACTGACACCAGCCTGTTTCGACCTCCCCAATGCTTGCTTCGTCAAATATTGGAATCCCAGAAACCCAAGGGAGCCACGTGATGCGTTCTGCTGCCATATGTTTGAAGCATTCGAGACAAACTGAGAATTAGGTCTCGTGAAAACTTGAGCAGCTGATGGAGATCGATTAGCAGCGCTAGAAAAATCATGGTTTTTGAAACCAGGGTTTCGAAATAAGCTCTTGAGATTGGAAAATCTTCGCATTTAGAGTCTGTTGTGAGCTCCCTCCCAGTGAGAATCGACGCCCAAACTAAAAGTCTGCTGCTATTCACACCCCAGTTTACTTTTCTGTCACCACACAAAATTTAATAAACTTGATTATATTTTTTACACTTCTGGCCACCACATCATTTTTCTTCGTTCGGCCATAATCAACCGAATTAACAATATGAATTCGGCAGGAAGCAACGTACGGCTACTACCAACCGAAATATAATTGTAAATTCGGTAGGAAGAAACCGAAGCTTTCGTTCCGTAGTGGGGTGCCTGTTCATATTAATATTTTTAACGTACGGTAGCTGAAAGAAGAAAATGATATTCTTTATGGTGGTCTTTAGTTTTGGTGGCCAGAAGAGGAAATTGGGGTGTGAATAGCAGCACACAAACTAAAATTCTGATGCCATTGGACGATCGTAACTAGAGCAAATTAGTTACGGAATTTGTTTAAGCGTATTAGTCATCGGCAATTGGCTGGAACTCTTTGAAAAGAGAATTTTAGTCTGTTAATATATTACTTATCTATTTTTATCCCATTAGAATTTTTATATATATACTTTGAAACTACCAATTAAACTTAGAGACAGTTTGGCTCAGTTTTCATAAGTTTCAGAATACAAAACAACTCCATATATAAAAAAATTGTAAATTAGGTCTCTGTTTTTTGAAAATCAACATAAACAATGTAAAAATCTACCAAACTTCCAGTTTAATTCAACACATAATCACCATCATATTAATGCATTAAAACCACAAAAAATTGATTCAAAACCAGAAAAAAATGCACTACATATTTTTTATGCAAATTTACGTATAATTGCTGACATTGCAACAATTAATTCAAAAAGTTGTTGAATTTCGTGTAACTTATGCTTAATGAAAATAATTCATCTCCAGTAAATTGCTTAATATGATTCCATCAATTATCTTATATCATTGTAAAGTTTATGTCATTTTTCTGATGGAAAATAAGCATGCTTGCACTTAAAATAGAAAAGTGTAAGTTTGTGTAGCATGTTAACGATTGTGTCAAAGGTTGTTAAAAAGGATTTAACCATGTTTATTTATTTTATAAATTGTGCATGATGAGTTGTTAACATTCAAAATAGGATTTTGGTTTTAAATACACAGGCATTTGTATAACTATAAACGTTACAAGGGTATACAAATTGATTGGAAATCAATATTTTGATGTGTTGAAATTAAGGTTGTCAATGGATACCCGAAAAATCTAAAATCCGTCCGCATTCGCATCTGAAAAGAGGATAAATATCTGATATTCGGAAAAACGGATACGGATGCGGATATAGCTGCATCTGCATCCGAAAATTATCCATCTGCTTTTTTTCATGATTATAACTAGGGCTGTTACGGTAATGCTAAATTACCATTACCATACCAATACCAAACCAGTGTTAAACAATATCGAGTTGCATCGGTATACCAATTATATTGGTATGGTAACGGTAAGTTTTACCATTATTAACGGTAAAATAGCGGTAAAGAAATGTTGATAACAGTGGTAACGGTAAATTTACCAATCATATTAATTTTTTTTTTCTTTGCTATTTTAATGAATTCCGACCTTTGTTTTTTTGAAAGTTTATCATATTTATGCAAATGCTTATAGATTTATTTAGGATGGTAATATTTTTTGGCTTTATTAATTAAGATTAACAAAATTATTATATCATATTGTTGTAAATATCTTGTGACACAAAGTAAATTTTCTATGCCAATTAAAATAAGTTTAAATATTTGTATAAACGTTAATGGAGTTAGATTTAGTAAAAAAAAAAATACTTTTTATCATTATCAAAATTTTAATTTGTTAATGTTTTAATAACTTTATGTATTGTAAATTTACCATTACCAGTCAATGGTTTACCAGCTTATTGGTATACCAATGAGTATTTTACCAGCGGTAACGGTAAATTATCGGTATTCATTTTTGACTTACCAATTGTATCGGTATGGTAATAGTTTTCTTGTATTGGTAACGGTTACAATTACCATAACAGCCCTAATTATAGCTTAAGTTATGTGTATTTTAACATAATTAAATATACTAATTTATTATGTTGTACAAGTGAAAGTCTACTAAATGCATGCTAATTGCTCAAAATTGTAAATTATCATCATATTTATTTATTTTTATCACTTTAGTAATCAATAGAGTCAAAAAAACGTAATATTAAACTAAAAAAATTCATTTATGTTCATTAATTTATCAATCGTTAGCAGAGCAGATAATTATCCAATATTCATCCGTATCCGCGGATGCGGATATCCGAAAATGATTTCGGATGCGGATGCAGATATGGCACTATCCGCATCCGAAAGTACCTGTTGACAGCCCTAGTTGAAATGTTTTAATAAGGCCTTGTGGTTATTTGACAAGAAAGTTGGATCAATATGAGTTTTATTTTAAAAAAAAGTGTGATCCTCTAAAAAGAAGAGAGCACGCATATATATAAGAAACAAGTGACAACAACTGCCAACAAACAACCATCACAGCCAATGATCAAAAGTATAGAAGATAGATGGATGAGCTCCGAAAAAATCACTGTTCATCATACTTCAAATTCGAGTTCCGGCAAGGTCACCACTCGATTATGAAGTACATCTACTCTTAAATATTACAATAGTCTCTCCAAGCAATATAAAAGAAGAGTACAACATAACAGAAAGAAAGGACTCTCCAAAACTGATCTCCAATAAGCACATCAATGAGTATTAACAGACCTGTAACCTGAAATAAAACTAAACAAAAAGTAAGCTAACAACACACGTATCAGTGTTTTTTCAACTTTTCGAACCACACCCTAGGCGCTTGTTTTAACCTATACAATGCCTTATTTAGCTTACACACCATCTGACTCTTGTTGCTGCATTCAAACCCTTTTGGTTGCTCCATACATGCTTCTTCTAACCCACCATTCAAAATTTATTACGCACATCCAGCTACTTGGTTGGCTAGAGATTATATTGTGCTATTGTAGTTAGTATAATCCTTACATTTGTAGGCTTAATGACTGGCGAGAACGTTTCCTTGAAAGTCGAACCTGCTAGAATTTATGTAAATACACAATTGTATTACAAACAGACAACAGTAACAATCAGTATTAGTCATCTGCAATTGGCTGAAACTCTTTTGGAAAGAGAAATTTAGTCGGTTAAGATATTACTTAGTCTATTTTTATCCCATTAGAATTTTTATATATATACTTTGAAACTACCGATTTAACTTAGAGACAGTTCAGCTCAGTTTTCAATTGAGTTTCAGAACACAAAACAACTCCATATATATATTTTTTGTAAATGATGTCTTTTTTTTTTAACATCAACAAAAACAATGTAAAAATCTACCAAACTTCAAAATTTAATTCAACACATAATCATCATCGTATTCATACATTAAAACTACAAAAAATTGATTCAAAACTGGAAAAAAAAATATGCATACTACAGATTTTTTATGCAAATTTATGTATAATTGCTGACATTGCAACGATTAATTCAAAAAGTTGTTGAATTTCATGCAACTTATGCTTAATGAATATAATTCATCTCCAGTAAATTGCTTAATATTATTGTATCAATTATTTTATATCATTGTATAGTTTGTGTCGTTCTTTTGATGGAAAATAAGCATGCTTGCACTTAAAATAGAAAAGTGTAAGTTTGTGTAGCATGTTAACGATTGTGTCAAAGGTTGTTAAAAAAAGATTTAACCATGTTTATTTATTTTATAAATTGTGCATGGTGAGTTGTTAACATTCAAAATAGGATTTTGGTTTTAAATACACATGCATTTGTATAACTATAAATGTTACAAGGATATACAAATTGATTGGAAATCAATATTTTGGTGTGTTGAAATGTTTTAATAAGGCCTTGTGGTTATTTGACAAGAAATTGGATCAATATGAGTTTTATTAAAATAAAATAAAAAGTGTGATCCTCTAAAAAGAAGAGAGAACGCATATATATAAGAAACAAGTGACAATAAATGCCAACAAACAACCATCACGGTCAATGATCAAAAGTATAGAAGATAGATGGATGAGCTCCGGAAAAATCATCGTCTATCGTACTTCAAATTCGATTTCTGGCAAGAGCACACCCGATTATGAAGTGCATCTACTCCTAAATGTTACGTTAGTCCCTCCAAGCAATACAAAAGAAGAGTACAACATAACAAAGAGAAAGGGATCCCCAAAACTGATCTCCAGTAAACACATCAACGAGTATTAACAGACCTGTAACCTGAAATAAAACTAAACAAAAGTAAGCTAACAACACACATATCAATGTTTTTTTCAACTTTTTGAACCACACCCTAGGCGCTTGTTTCAACCCATACAATGCCTTATTTAGCTTACACACCATCTGACTCTTGCTGCTGCATTCAAACCATTTTGGCTGCTCCATATATACTTCTTCTAACTCACCATTCAAAAGTGTGTTACGCACATCTAGTTGCTTGATTGGCTAGAGATTATATTGTTCTATTGTTAGTATAATCCTTACAGTTGTAGGCTTAATGACTGGTGAGAATGTTTTCTTGAAGTCGAAACTTTGTTGCTGAGTATAACTGTAACACCCCAATTTTTTAACGACATTAATGAGAATAAATTAAATAATAATTAGTTTAATATTCAGCATTAGAGGAAACAGACTGTACCATTGCGTCCATCTAGAAATTTTGGTTAAGATAGACATTTGGTTTGCGTAAAACGGACACCATATGAAGAAGTTACGAGGGTTTTAAGTTTGTATATGCATAGAAATATTTTATATATATGCATGAGTCAGAGGTGAGTCAGAATTCTATCCAGAGGATTCAAATTCGAAAAATTACTCTGAGCGGCAAAATTCCCGCTCTAGGGCATCGACCCACCCACAGGGGTGTCGACACCCCTAGGGCTTAGGTGGTAATCGGTTTCATGGGGCTCTGCAGCTATAAATAGGTGGCTATTTCTCATATTTTCTTCAATAGAAGTCATGGAGGCCATATGTTGCTGGAGTGCGAACTGAACCGCTTTTCTACAATAACATACTTTGCAAATCAAATTCAGAATTCTAGATCCGTTCTTTCTTAATTCTCTAAACCTAACCTTGTGAGTTTCTAGATTACTTTTAGGTTTAGATAAATGAAAGTAAATTTGAAAGACTATGACTTGGATATGTTGTGAAGTATGATTCTATGCAAGTGCTAAATCATATGCTATGTTATGAAAGCTCTACTTCTCTAGGTCCAATTCAATTGTGATTGTTCTATTGTGGATCTTGGTTTGTAACTATATTATGGTTAATAAAGATCTGTTAATCTGGGCAGTTATATCATTGGATGGATCTAATCACTTATGTAAATCATGAACATATGTCATCTTAAGTTGGTTAGAATTAGATCTAAACCTTTATCTTAAATTGTAACTTTTATTACATGACATGATGTGTAGGTGTGTAGATCTATTTCTAAATTAGTAGATCTAGTTTATGTGGACATTGAAACTATTATACAGATCTAGATTATCACCTTATGTTATCATGTTAGATCTATTTTATGTGATCTAAATTGTTACCTTATGTTATCATGTTAGATCTATTTTATGTGATCTAAATTATCACCTTGTTATGATGACAATTTCATGTCCATGCCAGTATGTATGTTCAGCTTATTATCATACAAGTTTATGTTGATGCCAAGATGATCATTTTAGTTATTTTCCCTATTATCGTTTATGACTAGGCTATTGTCTAGCCTAGGCATGTTGCCAATTTTGTGAGGGCGTTAGTTAAGGAACGGGGGAAAAAGGGTTAAAAATGGCATAATTTGAATATGAACATTTATGGACATGTAATTCAAATTATTGGGTAAATAGGTATTGACACCTATAAAAGGAAAGAATTAATTAATTGATTAATTAATTAAAAACGGAATGTTTAGTAATTACAATTAGGAATTGTAATTGTACTTATGACAAGAGGTTAAATTGTATAAGTGGCGGAAGTCTGCCCGGACCCGACCGGCATATCCAGCAGCCACTAATACTGAACCTAATGTGGGATACGTAAATACGAATCAGGCTATGACACGAGGTTAGGCCCAACTGTGGAATAAGTCTGCCTGGACTCGACCGGCGTATCTAGCATCCACACGTTGTAGGCCTAATGTGGGAGGTCTAGCCCATTATAACCATGATTGGACATGGTATTGAATTGAACTACTTAACCTAATTTAAAGATTGTATGATTATGAACTTTAGTTAGGGTTAAGTAAAATTGAATGGTAGTCGGTGGGTTAAGTAAATTAGAGGGGGTGGGTAATATTTATATATAGGCCCACGAACTTAACCCAATAAGGTTATGTAATTAAAGACACCTAGTGGTATACATAACCGGTAGATAATCTAATGAAGTTATGTAATTAAAGATACCCTTTAGGGTAAACATAACTGGTATAGGGCTATGTAATTAAAACACCTAAGGGTATACATAGTCAGTGGAAAACCTAATGGGGATACAAGACAAGGGGGAGAGCTTGTATCATATTGTGTGGGACCCATTTCAATCAGTAACCTAGAGTTGGTATCAAGTAAAGAACTCTGTACCAGGCGGAGAAGGGGCATGCTTACTGATTGATTGTAAGAGATCCAAACGAGACGGACGGTGTGGGCGGCAAACCGACAGGGTACGTGTGCATGCATGGGCCGGGCAGAGGGGGATAAGACGGTCGTGACACCAGTAGATATGGTTGTGCACATCTTGGGTTGCCACTTTAGGAAGTGATACCTCCTACTGTGGGGCCAGCACAGGATATCTAAGGAGTAGGGAGCCGATCGATTAGGGTAGGGTTTAGGGGTATACTTGAACGTATGGCCTAAGCCTACCAACTTATAGTGGAAGGGATCATCTCATTTCAGTTATACTAGTAGTAGTGAAGAGTAAACATTAGTGAGGAACATACACCTTATCTTGCTTACCTTGTCACACCTGCCATTTATGTAGTAATCTCTCTCTTATCCACTTTATATGCCTATCATGTTGCTTTTATTTATCTACTGGCTAAAAGTAATTAGACTTACCAGACTTTATGTCTGACCCTGTTGTTTCTCCTTCTTTCTTCCGTCCTGCCCCCCCCCCTAAGGTTCTCAGGGAGGAAACTCTTAGACTTAATCAGGACTCAGATATCATCTTGCTAGGAGCTACTTCTAAAGTATGACTCAAGTTCTTGTCTCTACTATGGCTTGACTCTTTTAATTTGGGGAAAAGTGTGTTTTTCATATTCTTATGTACTCTGATGATGCAAGACAGAAGTTATTTTATTGTAATGGTTTTTGTGACTTATGAAATTGTGGACCACAGTATTTTGCTTTATGGTTGAAATAAAAATTTAAATTTTTCGCTGTTGCCTTATTTATATCTGTCTTGTAATTATTCTGTGTTTGTTTACCTATAGCGCTTCACGAAACTTAATGCTTTCCCTTAGTAAGTGACATTAACGGACGTGGGGTGTCACACTTGGTATCAGAGCTGAAGGTTACCATATTAAATGAAAAATTTTGGAAATTATTTTCAAAAAGGTTTTAAAAGAAAGTATTTTCAAAAGAAAAGTCTATTTTGGAAAACATTCCTCAAAAAGCCATATGTAGTATCCTCCGGTCCTTTATCTAAATTTCTTCTTTTTCCCTTTTTTCAGCATGTCTGGGGAACAAAACATACCTAATATCCCAGAGGGCATCACAATACCCGGATGGTTTCGTAGGTATTTGGAGGCCATGGCGCCGGCTGAAGGCCAAAGAGACGTTCTTCCCCCAGTTGCACCAGTCATTCCTCCGCCTTCCCCTCCAAAAGCTAACAACTTCGCCAAAATCTGCAAAGACTTCCGGGCTATGGGAAGAAGGCCATTCCATGGGAACAAGACATTCGTAGAAGCTCAGAATTGGTTTAAGGAGACCGAGGACTTATTCGTAATCTTTGAAGTAGAGGACCGAAGAAATATCCAGTTAGTTGCTTGGCCGTTAAAGGACGAAGCCTCATTTTAGTGGGAAATCACTCAGGCTAGACGTCCGGTGGAAACTTGGGAAGATTTTAGACAGAAGTTCAAAATGAAATTTCTTTCCCAAGCTGAGAGAAGCATACAGATGGAGAGGTTCTTAACAATCAAACAAGGAAATTTGACGGTAAAAGAGTATGTGAACAAGTTCAACCAGCTGGCAAGGTTTGGGCTAGAGTTGGTGGATACACCGCACTAAAAGGCTTTGTGGTTTGCTAAAGGACTAAATGATCCTCTGCATGGTTTAGCTATGTCCCATATTCCAATGGGGGCCACCTTTGAAAAGCTTGTTGATGTGGCCATAATGCATGAGGAGGACAAGGGAGAAAAAAAGGAAACAAAAGCTAAGAGGACATCGCAGAATAAGAAGGTGTAGCCCAAGAAAGGACAGCAACAGCAGCAACAATAGTAGAAGAAAGGAGGGAAAGATGATAAAGGCAAGGATAAGAGAAAGTGTCACAATTGTGGAAAGGAGGTTCACCTGATCAAAGATTGTAAGAGAAGGAAGGTCAATTGCTTTAATTTCGGAGAGGTCGGACACTTCTCTAAAGAGTGCCCGAAGAAACAAGGATCGCAGGGACAAGGGCAAAGAGCAGGGACTTCTGGAGGGAAGGTGCATTCCCTCGCAATCAGTGCTCCTGAAAAAGGCAGAAAAATTTCTGTAGAAAGTTTAATTTCTCTTTCAAATTATCCAGTTAGAACACTTTTTGATTCTAGTGCTTCACATACGTTTATATCTAGTTCTGTGGTTGAATCTCTGCACTTAATTACTAGTATGGTAGTAGATCCCGTAGTTGTTTCAAACCCCATTGGTGGTTTGGCTCATTTATCGATGATTTGTCGGGGTTTGAAAATATCTGTGTTAGGCGTCGAGTTTGAATGCGACGTGTATGTGCTCGGGTTTATGGGTTATGGGTTGATTCTAGGAATGGGTTGGCTTACCACGTATAGGGCCATTCTGGATTGTGAGAGGAGGGTTGTTAGACTCCTAACTTGTCATGGGAAGACCCTCAAAGTTTCTTGTGACCCTCAAGGGTTTGTTATGCTTAGCTTCCCTCTAGATGCATCAATGGATGATTTGTAATATGTTCCGGTGGTTCGAGATTATTCCGATGTTTTTGATGAGGTATGGGGTTTACCTCCAAGGCGCGAGATCGACTTCCGCATATATCTGGTGGACAATGCAAAGCCAGTTGAATTACCAGTGCGCCACATGGCTCCAAGAGAAAGGAGGGAGCCGAATAAGCAAGTAGGGGAGCTACTTGAAAAAGGGTTTATCAGACGAAGCATATCTGAGTGGGGCGCTCTAGTAGTATTCGCAACTAAAGCGGATGGTTCACTTCGTCTATGTGTTGACTATAGAGAATTAAATAAGCTCACAAAAAGAATAGGCACCCGCTTCCGAGGATTGATGATTTATTTGATTAGCTTGTTGGTGCCTCGGTATTTTCTCAGTTGGACTTGGCTACGAGGTTCCATTAGTTGAGGGTGGCTGAGGACAGCATAGATAAGACTACTTTCAGGACTCTGGACGGTTTCTTTGAATCGCTAATTATGCCTTTTGTGTTGACGAATGCACCCGCCTATTTGTTGATTTGATGAGTAGGGTGTTTCGGGAATTCCTAAACAAATTTGTTGTAGTCTTCGTTGATGATATTTTGATCTTCTCCAAGAGTGAAGAAGAGCATGCCCAACATTTGGGAGAAGTTTTGAAAACTCTCTGTGACCATCAGCTAAAAGCAAAGTTCTCCAAACGCCATTTCTGGAGAAAGGGGGTGAGATTCTTCGGGCATGTAGTCTCCAAAGAAGGGATAGTTGTAGATCCCGCGAGGTGGTTGCAGTACAAGATTGGCAAATTCCTAAAAATGCAACCGAGGTGAGAAGCTTTCTTGGGTTGGCAGGCTATTATAGGAAGTTCATTAAGGACTTCGCGAAGATATCAGCCCCTCTCACCAGGCTGACAAAGAAGAATTTGGCATTTTCACGGGACATAGACTGTGACGTTGATTTCCAACGACTGTAAAGGACTCTGACAATAGCCCCAGTCTTGACCTTACCTGATGGGAGTAAAGTGTTCACTGTTTACACTGATGCATGCGTTACAGGGCTTGGTACGGTTCTTATGCAAGAAGGGAAAGTAATATGTTATGGGGGTAGACAGTTGAGAGTTCATGAGAAGAACTACCCCATCCATGATCTAGAGCTAGTTGCCATAGTATTTGCATTAAAGACGTGGCGTCATTATTTACTTGGAGAAAAGTTCGAGTTATACACCGATCATAAATCTCTCAAGTATCTATTCTTATAGAAGGATCTAAATTTAAGGCAACAACGGTGGATGGGGTTCTTAGCTTCATATGATTTTGAAATTGCTTATACCCCTGGCAAGGGTATTGTGGTGGCAGACGCACTAAGTAGGCAGAGGGTGGCCCTGAGTCCTCTGTTTGTGGAAAGAAAGAACTTGGAGTTCATATAAGCTTTTGATTTTAGACCCTCTATCGAGGTTTTGCCTGATTTATTTGCATCCTTGGAGATACGACCGACTCTTGTGGATCAGATAGGAGCTTCGCAACAAGGTGACCCACAGATTCTAGACATCATGGATAAGCTCAGAAGAGGGGAGACTTCTAATCACCTCAGTAGGTACGCCAAAAATGAAAAGGGGTGGTTGCGACGAGATGGAAGGCTTTGTGTTCCTCAAACTGGAAGCTTGATAAAGGCAGTCCTAGAAGAAGCCCACCGTTCAAAGATGACCATTCATCCAGGCGGTGATAAAATGTACAGGGACATGAAGAGGGTTTTCTTTTGGGATGGGATGAAGAAGGATGTGGCCGAATTTGTTTCTCAATGTTTAGTTTGCCAGCAAGTCAAAGCTGAGCAAAAGAAGCCCGGTGGATGACTTCATCCGTTGGAGGTTCCGCAGTGGAAATGGGAGAGCGTCTCTATGGATTTCGTAGATGGTTTGCCTAGATTGAAGAAAGGTAATACCATTATTTGGGTGATAGTGGATAGACTCACTAAGACTGCTCACTTTATTCCAGTTAAAAGTAAGAGGACGACATCATGGTTGGCAACAATTTATGTTCGTGAGATAGTTCGTCTCCACGGAGTTCCTTCCAGCATCGTGAGCGATCGTGACCCCATCTTTACCAGCGAATTTTGGAGGAGCTTGCAAGAAGCATTAGGTACACAGTTGTGTTTGAGCATCGCTTATCATCCTCAGATCGATGGGCAGACGGAGAGGGTGAATAGAATTCTAGAAGATATTTTAAGGTTGTGTATCCTTGACTTCGGAGGGACTTGGGAAGAGCATCTTCCTTTAGTAGAGTTTGCCTATAATAACAACTATCAGGCTAGCATCGACATGGCACCCTTCGAAGCATTGTGCGGACGACCCTGTAAATCGCTAACTTGTTGGTGGGAATCTACAGAAAGATTATTACTTGGACCAGATATGGTTAGGGAAACATCTGTAAAGATTGGCCTTATTCGACGGCGGATGAAGACAACTCAAAATAGACAGAAGTCCTATGCAGACAAGAGAAGGACTGACATCGAGTTCGAAGTGGGAGACTTAGTTTTTATCAAAGTATCACCTTTGAGGAATGTGGTTCGCTTTGGATCAGTAGGGAAGTTGGCACCTAGGTTTGTGGGACCATTTCCCATAACCGAGAGGACGGGCCAAATGGCCTATAGAGTAAAGCTCCCAGAAAATCTATCCAGTGTTCGTGACGTTTTCCTTGTCTCTCATCTGCGGAAGTGCCTGCATGACACCGCATAAGTTGTTGAGCTGAGCATGTTGGAAGAAGTTGAAGTGGAACGGAAGGCAACAATCAAACGAGTCCCTACCCGTATTCTTGGGTCAGAAGTTAAGGAGTTACGCAATAAGGAAATCAAGTTGCTAAAGGTTCAATGGGGAGATAACACAGAAGATGCGACATGGGAGACCGAAGACAAGATTCATGCTTCGCACCCTTTTCTTTTCGAGGGTATGTTCTTAACTCCTTTTCCTAAGTTTTATTGGTGCTTGTTTCTGTCAATAGAGTACATCTTATCCATAGTATTTTTGACCTTTAGATAGGAATCCTATGGGTGTAAACATGTGTTTGAAACATGTTATGATTGATGGATGCAAGTGTTTGCTAGTGGTTGCCTGTGGACGCATATACACACACATTAGGCACTAAGATCGGCTCGATCACTTTCATATTGCATATGGATGTGTGTGCATTTTATTTTCTGGGTGGAAATGGATGAACTGGCATATGGATGTTGCATTTGGATGAATGGGTGTGCAATATATAAAATTTATATGATACAATAGGTTTATTTGCATACATATTGGATTCATGGCACTAACATAAATTGAATTAAAGAGGTCAAATGAATCAGTAGACCGCCTGATCTTCGCATTAGTGTTGGGACATATAGACACACCTTTGCATATATTCGTATAAGCATTAGAAATCTTTAAGGACAATGGATGCCAGTGATTGGTGGATGAGTAGATGGATGATGGATGGTAGGATATGCTTTCTTCTTGACTTAGAGATTTTAGGATGAAATACTTTGAGTAGGGGAGAATGTAACACCCCGAATTATTAACGACATTAAAGAGAACAAATTAAATAATAATCAGTTTAATATTCAGAATTAGATGAAACATACCGCACCATTGCATCCATCTCGAAATTCTGGTCAAGACAAACATTTGGTTTGCGTAAAACGGACACCGTATGAAGAAGTTACGAGGGTTTTAAGTTTGTATACGCAAAGAAATATTTTATATATACGCATGAGTCAGAGGTGAGTCAGAGATGAGTCAGAATTCTATCCAGAGGATTCAAATTCAAAAAATTCCTATGAGCGGCAAAATTCCCGCTCTAGGGGGTCGACCCCCCTAGAGGGGTGTCGACCTAGGGGTCGACCCACCCACAGGGGTATCGACACCCCTAGGGATTAGGCGGCAGTCGGTTTCAGGGGGGTCTGCAGCTATCAATATGTGGCTATTTCTCATATTTTCTTCATTAGAAGTCATGGAGGACATATGCTGCTGGAGTGCGAATTGAACTGTTTATCTACAACAAAATACTTTGCAAATCAAATTCAGAATTCTAGATCCTTCTTTCTCAATTCTCTAAACCTAACGCTGTGAGTTTCTAGATTACTTTTAGGTTTAGATAAATGAAAGTAAATTGTGAAAGAGACTTGGATATGTTGTAAAGTATGATTCTATGCAAGTGTTAAATCATATGCTATGTTATGATAGATTTACTTCTCTAGATCCAATTCAATTGTGATTGTTCTATTGTGGATCTTGGTCTGTAACTATATTATGGTTAATATAGATCTGTTAATTTGGACAGTTATATCATTGGATGGATCTTATCACTTATGTAAATCATGAACATATGTCACCTTGAATTGGTTAGAATTGGATCTAAACCTTTATCTTAAATTGTAACTTTAATGACATGACATGATGTGTAGGTGTGTAGATCTATTTCTAAATTAGTAGATCTAGTTTATGTGGGCATTGAAACTATTAGACATATCTAGATTATCACCTTATGTTATCATGTTAGATCTATTTTATGTGATCTAAATTGTCACCTTATGTTATCATGCTAGATCTATTTTATGTGATCTAAATTATTACCTTGTTATGATGACAATTTCATGTCCATGCCAGTATGTATGTTCACCTTATTATCATACAAGTTTATGTTGATGCCAAGATGATCATTTTAGTTATTTTCCCTATTATCGTTTATGACTAGGCTATTGTCTATCCTAGGCTTATTGCCAATTTTGTGAGGGCGTTAGTTAAGGAATGGGAGAAAAGGGTTAAAAATGGAATAATTTGAATATGAACATTTATGGACATGTAATTCAAATTATTGGGTAAAATAGGTATTGACACCTATGAAAACGAAGGATTAATTAATTGATTAATTAATTAAAAATGGAATGTTTAGTAATTACAATTAGGAATTGTAATTGTACTTATGACACGAGGTTAGGTTGTATTAGTGGCGGAAGTCTGCCTGGACCCGACCGGCATATCCAGCAGCCACTAATACTGAACCTAATGTGGGAGGTCTAAGTACGTAAATACAAATCGGGCTATGACACGAGGTTAGGCCCAACTGTGGAATAAGTCTGCCCGGACCCGAACAGCATATCGAGCATCCACACGTTGTAGGCCTAATGTGGGAGGTCTAGCCCATTATAACCATAATTGGACATGGTATTGAATTGGACTACTTAACCTAATTTAAAGATTGTATGATTATGAAATTAAGTTAGGGTTAAGTAAAATTGGATGGGTAGTGGGTGGGTTAAGTAAATTAGAGGGGGTAGGTAATATTTATATATAGGCCCTCGAACTTAACCCAATAAGGTTACATAATTAAAAACACCTAGTGGTATACATAACCGGTAGATAATGTAATGAAGTTATGTAATTAAAGACACCCTTTAGGGTAAGCATAACTGGTATAGGGCTATGTAATTAAAGACACCTAAGGGTATACATAGTCAGTGGAAAACCTAGAGGGGATACGAGACAAGGGGAGAGCTTGTATCATATTGTATGGGACCCATTTCAGTCAGTAACCCGGAGTTGGTATCAAGTAAAGAACTCCATACTAGGCAAAGAAGGGGCACACTTACTGATTGATTATAAGAGACCCAAACGAGATGGACGATGTGGGCGGCGCAAACCGACCGGGGACATGTGCGTGCATGGGCCGGGCAGAGGGGGCTAAGGCGACTGTGCACTACAACAAACTGGCCTTATTACAACGGTGGAACACCGTTGTAATATACATTTTACAATGGTGATGCAACCGTCGTGTATTAAGAAGTTGTTATAGATATATATCTTTTACAACTTTTTTGCACCGTTGTAGTTTCGTATATTTTACAACTGTTATTCACTGTTGTAATTAACTAATTACAGCTATTATGAACCGTTGTAGCAATACCTACTATAACTTTTATGCACCGTTGTAGTAATACCAACTACAACTTTTATGCACCGTTGTGACTTCGTTATTATTACATCTATTTCTGTTGATTTGTAATACACTTTATTATAACTTTAATTGAATAAATTTTGCAAATGCAACAAAAGATGAATAAACAGAAAACAAATTGATAAAAATTCAAAGCAACGGATCCATTCATACAAAAAACGTTACAACTTTATATTCGACATACAAAGCTAATGAATCATACATCATTACAATAATATATCAATTCTTCATTACAAATAATGATTACAAATCAGTACCATCCAAAAAATCTGCTTCAACTATCAGCCTGCTTCATCTTTGCACTTCCTCAACATCCCCACCACCACAAGACACACCACCTGCACAATCACCAGGCATGCATATACATAAACATAACCTTTAGCTTGTTGTAAACATAAAATGGTGGATATGTACTTTTCTTCCAAGTTGGACGAGGACTTGAAACTTCCTAAGATGGGAATCTCTGCTATTTCTGCAATGTCTAAACTAACTAAGTTACTCATCGTATGTTATATAAACATATATGTAAAAAGAATGGGGGAAACGCTAACCAAACAACAGTCATTTCCAATAGCCTAGCTCAAAGTTGCGGGACAAAAGTTACGGAAGCGCTCTGATCATTCACCTCAATAACTAGTATCTGAAATACAAAATGTATTAAACAATGATTTGATGCATTTATTCATGTATTACTCATTTAATACTGCTCCCTTCATCAACTATGAGTATAAAACAAACAACAGTTATATCCATATAAATGTTTGATTATATTATGCTGTTACCCTTTGGTATTCAAAATCAGGAGCATGAGTTTGAATCAAAAAAAAAACTTAGACTAAACACAATTGGTAAAGCAGTTTAGTGTTTTTCCTTATATATCTAACCAATTCAGTTCATTAGCATAGCAATCAAACTATTACATGAAGTATTCCAGCTTATGTACCATTAATGTATGCATGGACTCGCTGATCAGAGTTAATGAAGTGTTTTGTAACATCAATGTATGCATGAACTCGTTGATCAGAGTTAAGGCTAGAGACTCAATCAGCAGATAACAAATACAACATTCAAAATCCCAAATTCATAAAGGGTAAAAGAAAATTACTTAGAACCTGAAACATGTTCTGCGCCATCCAAAAAAGCACCTGCTAAACCATCCTATTGAATCACTCTATACAGAACAACCCATTAATTCATCACCATCAAGAAATAGAACAGAGGTTGAGTCGTTAGGATTTCTGTATCAAATCTCCTCAAGCCGGAGGAGGGTTATTAGGAGGTGCAAATAATATATAGGTGTTCAAGCCATTTCTACTATGTAACATATCCAAATAGATTTCAAATGGTTGTTTAAAACATGTGCCAAATACTTAATAACCTCTTCAGTTCATTGGGTATAGGTACTGTAACAAGTCAGTGTTAAAATATACCAAAATTACATAGAAATGACAGATCGCACTATACTGTTGTCATAATCTAGTTTCAGAATCATATTAAACCAAGAATAAATCCAAAATGAACATAAACTATTACAACAACAATCCTAGAATTAAAATACTATGGAACATCAACAGATCTAGACCAATTCTTAGATGGCTTTGATTTATACCGAAATCAAGCGTGTAAATCAAGTTGAAAAAAAGGATTAAGAAGGAAAAACAAGATCTGATTTCGACCAACATAGATCATCAGACAATCTTTGCCAAAATGAACTAAAAACAATGTGAGAACCTTAAATCTGCATTCAGAAAACCAACACAAATCGCCATATCCAAGAATATCTTACCCAATCACCCATACTGGCTTGATCTTCCCGAATTAAACGGATCCGATCAGATGGAACTGGGAAGAGAAGTTGATTCATCCAGGCGATGCGTTAGATTTGAATCGGCTATTTCCATTGACAACGGTAGAAAGTAGATCTGCGATCCAGTCTATCAATCGAGAAAATGGAATAAAGTTTCAGATGGCTTTTCAATGAAACTCGAATGATTTCGTTGAAGGTTGGCAAAGGAAATGAAATTGGGATTGGGGGTTAGGGTTCAGAAACTTTGAAACGACGAATGAAATTTGGATATGAAATTGTGGCGGCCTTGAAATTGAGATTTAGGGTTGGCCGCCAAAATTTTCAAGCTGCCGCCACTTCTCCAAACAATTGTTGGTACTTACTAATGTGATTATATCTTATATTTCAATTGTTTTCAGCACTATACATCATATTATTTCTCATAGGAATCAATTAACCTATTTCAACACTCAATAGATCACGTTGGTTAAGTCATCTAAATATTCATTTCAATTTTAAGGTTCAATTATCATAAGAAAAAAAGGAAAAAAACTAACTAGTTTTTTGAAATTTTGGATATTTTATAAAAATTCTAGTTCATTGTTTTTTTAAAATCATTTTGTGCAAATTTCAATATTTTATAAGTTTTGTCTAGAAAAATTTAAACCGTTTTTTGAAATATTGGATGTTAAATATAATTATTACGCATAACTATTAAATATTAAATACTAATAATAAGTATTACTTCTTAATTATTAAAGATTTCTTAGTAATCATTCGTTATTGTAAATTAATTATTAAATATAATCTTAGTTATTAATCTCTTCTTCTTAATTATTAATCTCTACTTCTTAATTATTAATAGCAATCATTGATTATTCATGATTAGCGTTAATTATTGTATTTTAATTATTAACTATTTAATAGTAATTATGTAATATTAATTATATTTTTTAATTATTCTTCTTAATTGCTAAGTATTAAATATTATAGACAGATTATTGATTATTACTTCCTAATCGATTATTAATAGTAATTATTAGTTATTAATTATAAATAATAAGTATAAATGTATTAAATATTAATTATTAGTTGTTAATTATATTAAAATATAGTCATATATTACAACAGTCAAAAAATAAAAGTTGTGATAGGCTTTTATTACAACTTTCAAAATAACATAGTTGTTAAAAATAAGTTTATTACAACTTTTCTAGAAAGAAGTTGTAAAAAACATTTATTACAACGGTGCTTTTACCACCGTTGTAAAACTAAAGTTGTAATATGTTGTTTTTGTTGTAGTGGTGACACCAGTAGATGTGGTTGTACACATCTTGGGTTGCCACTGTAGGAAGTGATACCTCCTACTGTGGGGCCAACACATGATATCTACGGAGTAGGGAGCCGACCGATTAGGGTAGGGGTTATGGTATAATTGAAAGTATGACCTAAGCCTACCAACTTATAGTGGAAGGGATCATCTCATTTCAGTTATACTAGTAGTAGTGCAGAGTAATTATTAGTGAGGCACATACACCTTATCTTGCTTACCTTGTCACACCTGCCATTTATGTAGTAATCTCTCTATTATCCACTTTATATGCCTATCTTGTTGCTTTTATTTATCTACTGGCTAAAAGTAACTAGACTCGCCAGACTTTATGTCTGACCCTGTTGTTTCTCCTTCTTTCTTCCGTTCCCCCTCCCCCCAGGTTCTCAGGGAGGAAACACTCAGACTTAATCAGGACTCAGATATCATCTTGCTAGGAGCTACTTCTGAAGTATGGCTCATGTTCTTGTCTCTACTATGGCTTGACTCTTTTAATTTGGGGAAAATTATTTTTTTCATATTCCTATGTACTCTGGTGATGCAAGACAGAAGTTATTTTATTGTAATGGTTTTTGTGACTTATGAAATTGTGGACCACGGTATTATGCTTTATGGCTGAAATAAAAAATTTAAATTTTTCGCTGTTGCCTTATTTATATATGTCTTGTAATTATTCTGTGTCTGTTTACCTATAGCGCTTCATGAAACTTAATGCATTCCCTTAGTGAGTGACATTAACGGACGTGGTGTGTCTTAATAACCTTTTGTTACTAGCCGTATTTTGTGCTTGGAAATAGAACCATCTGCATTGTACTTTAACTTGTAAGTCCATCTACAACCTATCATCGTTTTATTTTTGGGGAGTGTAACTAATTCTCATGTGTGATTGTTCATCAATGCTTTATATTCTTCTTCCATAACTCTTCTCCATTTAACATGTCTCACTGCATCATCAAATGTTGTTGGCTCATATGAGGTGCATTATGTTGTGTATAGTTTTAGTTTGAAGATTCATCTCTTTGCCCTAGTTATCATGTGATATATTGATGTGGCTAATCTGCTCTACTTGGTAAACTTTCTTGTGTATGACCAATTATATTCTATGATGATTGATTATATGTGCATCGTCTACATTTTCCTCAGTTATATCTCTTCCACTGTTACTGATGAGGTTGTTTTCATTACTGTTACTTGATGATGTATCAGTTATAGGTAGGCTATTGGATCCTTCTTCTTCTGACAGTAATGATCTGTGTTCCTCCTTTACTTCTTGTGTATAATGGAATTGATGGTATCAGTCTTTTGCCATTTGTAACTTGCTAGTTGTCTTCACTTCATTACAAGCAAATGGGAAAACTCTTTCGATACACATTACATGTCTTGACATAATAATCTTTCCATCACCTGTTAGACATATGGACCCCTTCTGACTTGGTCCATATCTAAGAAATGTGCATGTTGCTGACCTAAAATATAATTTATGTCTGTTGTATGGTCTCAACAATGGAAAATATAAGCATTTGTACACCATCAACCTCTTGTAATATGGTTTTACACCTAGTAGTGCTTCTGATGGACTTACATCCTTTAGTGCCTTTGTAGGCAATACGTTTATCAGATAAACTGCTGTAGAGAAGGCCTTTAGCCAAAACTTCAAGGTAACTCTCCCTGTGCAAGCAATGTCAGTCCCAGTTCTACAACATGCCTATGCTTTCTTTTGACAATTCCATTTTGCAGAGAGGTATGTGGATATGTGTACCTATGTATAATTCCTTTCTCATTGAAAAAATCCTTCAATGGTTTGAATTCAGCTCCCCCATCAGTTTGGAATATCTTCGGCTTTCTTTTGAGTTGTCTCTCTGCTTGAATGCCAAATTGTTTCATTGCCTCACCTGTGTCTAATTTTTGTTTTTGAAAATAGATAGATATGTACCTGAGGCAAGCATCTATAAATGCAACACAGTATCTTTATCCATAGTTTGAATTCAGTGGAGCATGACCCTATAAATCACATTCAGCCAGTTCTAAAGGATAATTATATGTAGTTTAAAACAATTTAAACGACGACTTATGGCTCTTACCTAGTTGACATTGACTACATATGTATTGTAACACCCCAAATTTTCCGGTAATTGTAAGATGAACAAATTAAAGTATAATTAATTTCAAATCAAAGAATTAAGGGAAACGGGATACGCCATTTCGTTCGTCTTGGAATTCTGCTTGAGATAGAGTCCGAGTTTGCGTAAAACGGACTCCGTATGAGGGAGATATGACCTCCGGAAGTTTCAGAATTCAGTTTAAAATTCAAACAGGCAGAAACATTTCAGAAAAACGAATTCAAATTCAAAATCGGACCCAGATTGGACTGGGCGGGAATTTTCCCGCCCAAGACCCAGGTCGACTGGGTAGTCGACCTGGGTGTCGACTGGGTAGTCGACCTGGCCCATGAGCCAGGTCGAACCCAGCCCCTCCTGACTGGCCTGGTCTGTGCTTGGCCGAATTTCTGGACTTGGTCTTGTCACTAGGGCTTATGTGTCAACTCTTGATTGGTTTCTCTTTAAAACGAACGGCTTATATTAATCTTGGCTCCATCGACGGCTCTAATCAATTCACAAACTCTATAAAAAGGACATAAGACTCCACCTAATTCACACAAATAAAATGAGTATGGAGCTGTCATGCTGCTGAAGAAAGACTAGGAGTAGCCGTCAAATCGAGAGACGATTAGGAGTTGATTCAAAAGCTTAAAGCCACGGCAATTAAATCAAAACAACGCCTACAACAAAGGATAGCATCACCAAATTCAGAATTCAGAGTCCTGAATACAAGATTCGTCATACGTTGTAAGTAGAGTGCTATTCCGATGTGAATGAATAATTGAGACTTGATCTGTGTAGAATGAGAAATGGGATTGTACTTTAATTATAATAATGTTAATTCATAATTGTATGTTGCTATGATTTGCTATGAATGGATTTTGGATGTGGTAGTGAAATTAACATGAAATTGGATCTATTGAATAGTTGCGATACAAGTATATAACTCATGTTGGAAATTTGATACGTTGTGGTTAATGAGAAGTTATATATATTTCGTTGCAACCAAGTTAAGACTTATGCAAGTATATGATTCACTATTATGCCAACATGATTTTAGACCCTTCTATGTATATTTTTATGATCACTTTTAGTGTAGTTGGATCCAATTGGGTATTATGATTCATATGAATTTATGTTGGAATAGGCATCATGATTCAAGTGAAAACCATACTTTTGTATTAGTGACAAAAGTAAGCATCTTTGTGAACTAGTGTTGACTTTATGAACATGGCTAGTTTATGTTTAACTTTATGCCCAAACAAAATATGTTTTAGGCTTAGGTTGTTGTTAAAAAACATATGATAATATATGTGGCACATAATTAAGTTAGATTCATACTTTAAATAAAAGTTTACATGATTAGATAAAAACCATGATTCATGTTTAGGTATGTTTTATGTCAATATTATATGCTATTACAATGCAAGTTCACAAGTGCCTAATTTATGTTAATTAGATCGCTATGTTGCAAGTTCATGCGTTTACACACCCCTTTTTGATGTTACTTAGAATATATATATCATGTTCTAAGCCTCCCCTTTTTATGTGGCTATGTTGGGCTAAAATGTTGAAGCCCAACATATGTTATATTATTACGTACAAACGGGGGAATACGTTGGGGTTAATTAAAGTATATGTGTTGGCATGTTTGGCACATGCCAACGATTCATGACATTCTAAATGGTACAAATTATTATACCCAAGAATAGTGAATTTGAATAATGGGCCGCAAATATTTACATATAAGAGAAAAAGAGACAAAATATGTAAACTTAGAAAATACGACATGTTTAACCCGAGGTTGGATTGCGTTGTGACATAAACCTGCCCGGACCCGCCCGGCTGTCCAGTGGTCACAACAATACCTATCCAATGTGGGTGGTTAAGCATTGAGCCCCATAAAGACCCGAGGTTAGACTGAGTTGTGACGTAAGACTACCCAGACCCAACCGGCAACAGGCAGTCACAACAATACCTGTCTAATGTGAGTGGTTGGAGCTTTAATAAGACAATTAAGGCTAAGTCAGGATTGATAGGATTAAGTAAATTGAATTAATACTTAATCAAATACAACATGCTAAACTATACAGACTGATTGGGGGTTAGGTTTATACAGAACACTTAACCAACTTAGCATGTTGGCTAGAAATAGAAAACCTAGTAGCGGGGGACCCTTTTCAGCAGTAACCCTACAAGGTGTATCAGGATACCCTGAACTAGGCAGGGTGGGGCACGATTACTGGGCTGACTGTAAGAGGCCAAATCGACGACGGTGGTGCAGCAGTGTAGGTTCTAACGGGGTGCGGGCGTGCACACACTCCGGCGCAGAAAAATTAGGCACTGGGCACCAGTAGTATACCTGTGCATTCTAAAACTGTGTCGGGCCACCACCATGGGACTTGATACACCCCATGGTGGGACCAGCATAGGTAGCTACAACATCGGGGGCCGTAAGACACATGTAACTATGCGAGTAGGAGCCGGTCATTAAAAAGGATCACTTCACCCTGATTGTGGGCGCCAGTTGGGAACTAGTTTATAGGGGGTGCAGAGATTAATATGGGGTACGATAGTGTATTCGACTCTAGACAACTTAACTTAGCTTATGGTGCTTTCCCATTTCCAGTTTGTACTTATCATGCTCTTTTTCTTATTCATAGACTGAATAGTCCTAGACTTACTCAGGCTTTATGTCTGACTCTACTTTTCTTTCGTCTTCTTTTCTTTCGTTTCCCCCCTCAGGTCCGCAGGGAGGGAATACCGCAGCTTGACCAGTTTCACATCCAGCTTGAAGAGAGAGAATGTATTGCTTGGATCTCTTTCGTTTTGAACTATGGCTTTGGATACCAATTATGGGGACTTATGCAGTTTACTTATGTTTTTATGCTTCTTTAAGTTATGAAATCAAGACAGTATTATGGTTGTAATAATTAGAAGAGTATTTTGAGACAATTATGGAGATGTTTGTGTAAACATTTATTTTATGAAATAAGAGTCTGTTGTTTTCCGTTGCTTATACATATGTGTTTATATCTGTCTTATGTTTTTATCTTTGACTTTTACCTATAAACCTCCACCCAAATTAAGGCATTCCCTTTGTGAGTGACCTTAACGGAGGTGGGGTGTTTCACTTAGTATCAGAGCAAGGTTAACCAGATCAGATAAAAAGTTTTGAAAATTTATTTTCAAAAGAAAATTTAAAGAAGCATTTTTAAAGATAAAATGTTATTTTATTTTAAAAAGGCATAGTCCCCCAAAGCCATAGGTACTATCTTTTATCCTTCGTTTTGAATCTGTCCTTTTTATTTCAGCATGTCCGAAGAACTTAACTTGCCAGAGGGTGTACCAATACCTGGTTGGTTCAGACGATTCTTATAAGCAAGGGCCAATCAGCCAGGTCCCGCTATTCCTCCTCCCCCAGCTGCAGAAAATCATCCTCCTCCCCCAGCTGCAGCAGCACCTCCTCCTCCACCCCCTTCGCGTGGTAATGCTTTTGCTAAGACATGTAAAGATTTCAAAACTATGGGAGGGAAGGACTTTCATGGAACTGAGTCCTTCGTGGCAGCCAGGAACTGGCTGAAGGAAACCGAGGACTTATTCGTCATCTTTGAGATAGAAGATAGGCAGAAGGTACAACTGGCAGTATGGCTACTTAAAGGCGAGGCTTCCTACTGGTGGGAAGTTACCAATGCAGAAAGACCAGTGGAAACATGGGAGGACTTTAGGGCGAGGTTTGAGGCTAAATTTCTCTCAGAAGCTGAAAGGAGCCTTCAATTGGAAAAAATCTTATTTCTTAAGCAAGGGAATATGACAGTCAAAGAGTACGTTAATCAGTTCGATCAACTGGCTAGGTTCGGACTGGACCTAGTCAACACTCCGCACAAGAAGGCTCTCCGCTTTGTCAAAGGATTGAATGAGCCATTACACAGCTTGGCCATGACCCATATACCTATGGGAGCCACGTATGAAAGGTTAGTGCAGATGGTATTGCTGAACAAAGAGGATAAGGGAAAGAAGGAGACAAAGGCAGAAGGGTCTCAAGGGAAGAAAGAAGGTTTACAGCCTAAGAAGACAGACTTTAAGAAGGGAGGGAAAGACAACAAGTCCCAAGAGAAGAGGAAGTGTAATTTCTGTGGAAAAGTGGGGCACTTAGTGAAAGACTGCCGGAAGAAGAAGGCCAAGTTGAATGGTGGGTGCTTTTCTTGTGGTGAGACAGGCCACATGGCTAAGGATTTCCCAAAAAAGCGAGGGCAGGGGAAGAAGGCTGGATCCACCTCAGGGGCACAGGTTCATGCGCTAGAAGCACCGCCTCTGCAACAGCGAGGTATAAATACTTCTGTAGAAAGTGTAGTTTATCTTTATGATTACCCAGTTCACACTTTATTTGATTCTGGCGCATCACACTCCTTTATTTCATCTGCTTTAGTAGAATCTCTGCACCTAGAAACTAGTATGGTAGAGGACCCCTTAATTGTTTCAAATCCAATCGGGGGCCCAGCTCATTTGTCTATGATCTGTGTGGGATTGAAAATTTCTATTCTAAGCGTAGAATTTAGATGTAGTGCCTTTGTTTTGGGCTTCTCGGGATATGGTTTGATTTTGGGCTTGGATTGGCTATCCAGTAATGGTGCCATCCTTGATTGTGAGAAAAGGGTGGTTAGGCTTCTGACCCAACTCGGTAACACTCTGGAAATTACTTGTAATCCCTCGTATGCGGTTATGCTTAGTTATCTTGAATCGCTAGATGCTTCTGTTGAGAGTTTGCAATCGGTTAGAGTGGTCCGTGAATATCCGGACGTCTTCGAAGAGGTGAAGGGCTTACCTCCGAAGCGGGAGATAGACTTCCGCATATATCTTGTAGATAATGCAAAGCCCGTTGCATTGCCCGTTAGACACATGGCTCCACGGGAAAGGAAAGAGCTCAGTAAACAGGTTAAAGAGCTTCTAGAGAACGGGTTCATTAGAAGGAGCATTTCAGAATGGGGCGCTCCAGTGGCGTTCGCTACAAAGGCGGATGGTTCACTCCGTCTATGTGTTGACTATAGGCAGCTCAACAAGCTAACGAAAAAGAATAGGCACCCTCTCCCCAGAATTGATGATCTGTTTGATCAGCTTGTAGGAGCGTCAATTTTCTCCCAACTCGATCTGGCGACCGGATTTCATCAGCTAAGGGTGGCTGAAGATAGCATCGATAAGACAACATTCAGAACCCCAGACGGCTTCTTTGAATGGCTTGTCATGCCTTTGGCTTGACAAACGCACTCGCTTACTTCGTGGACCTGATGAGTAGGGTGTTCAAAGAATTCCTCAACAAATTCGTGGTAGTCTTCGTAGACGATTTCTTGATCTTCTCAAAGAGTGAAGAAGAACATGCTCAGCACCTAAGGGAAATCATGGAAACTCTGCGAGTCCATCAGCTAAAAGCCAAATTCTCCAAGTGCCACTTTTGGAGAGAGGAAGGTTTCTTGGGCATGTAGTATCCAAAGAAGGGTTAGCTGTGGACCCTGCTAAGGTAGTAGCGGTACAGGATTGGAAGACACCAAGGAATGCAACTGAGGTCCGAAGTTTTCTAGGACTAGCAGGTTTCTACCGAAAATTCATAAGGGATTTTGCGAAAATCTCAACTCCACTCACAAGGCTGACAAAGAAGAATCTGGTGTTCAATTGGGACTTGGATTGCGAGTTGGCTTTCCAACGACTAAAAAGGGCTCTTACAACAGCCCCAGTCCTGACTCTGCCAGACGGAAGCAAGATGTTCACAGTTTATACAGACGCATGTGGGACAGGGCTAGGCGTTGTCTTGATGCAAGAAGGGAGGGTAGTAGCTTATGGTGGAAGGCAATTGAAAGTTCATGAAAAGAACTACCCGACCCACGATCTTGAGTTAGCCGCCATCGTCTTTGCACTTAAGTCTTGGCGATACTATCTCCTAGGTGAGAAATTCGAACTGTATACTGACCATAAATCTTTGAAGTATCTCTTCTCGCAGAAGGACCTTAACTTGAGACAACAAAGGTGGATGGAGTTTCTTGCCCCGTACGATTTCGAGATCTCCTACACTCCGGGCAAAGGCAACGTAGTCGCAAATGCTTTGAGCAGAAAGAAGCTAACATTAAGCCCGCTGTTTGTTGAAAGGCAAAGCCTAGAGTTTATAGCCAGCTTTGACTTTAGGCCCTCCTCTGATTTTGTACCCGGTTTGTTAGCATCTCTTGAAGTGCGCCCTACTCTTTTGGACTCAATAGGGACAGCACAACACGAAGACCCTCAGCTTGTGGAGACGATTGATAGGCTAATTAGGCGTGAGACTTCAAGTCACCTCAACAGATACTCCATCGATGATAAGGGTTGGCTAAGGCGAGACGGAAGACTATGCGTCCCACGGACAAGAGATTTGGTAAAGACGGTTCTCAAGGAAGCACATCACTCCAAGATGACGATACATCCAGGCGGAGATAAAATGTACAAGGACATAAAGAGAACTTTCTTTTGGAGCGGCATGAAGAAGGACGTGGCAGATTTCATTTCTAAGTGTATGATTTGCCAACAGGTTAAGGGGGAATAGAAGAAACCTGGCGGTCTGCTCCATCCTCTAGAGGTTCCACAGTGGAAGTGGGATAGCATTTCAATGGACTTCATTGATGGGCTGCCTAGGTCTAGAAGAGGCAACACTAGCATTTGGGTAACAGTGGATAGGCTTACTAAAAGCGCCCACTTTTTACCTGTTAAGAGTAGAAGGACTGCCTCATCTCTAGCATCTCTTTATCTCAAGGAAGTTGTTCGACTCCATGGAATACCATCCAGCATTGTTAGCGACCGAGACCCTATCTTCACAAGTGAGTTTTGGCGGAGTCTACAAGAAGCGGTAGGCACACAGTTATGCTTGAGTATAGCCTATCACCCCCAAACCGACGGCCAGACAGAAAGAGTGAACAGAGTTTTGGAGGACCTTTTAAGACTGTGCGTCCTTGACTTCGGAGGGACGTGGGAAGACCATCTTCCTTTGGTGGAATTTGCCTACAACAACAACTACCAAACCACCATCGGGATGGCACCCTTCGAAGCCTTATACGGAAGACCGTGTCGATCGCCCACTTGTTGGTGGGAGTCTACTGACAAGATCATACTTGGACCAGATATGATCAGAGAGACTTCAGAAAAAGTAGACTTAATACGAAGGAGGATGAAGACAGCCCAAGATAGACAAAAATCCTACGCGGACAAGAGAAGGACTGACCATGAGTTTGAGGTTGGGGACAGAGTTTTCCTTAAGGTATCTCCTCTAAGGAATGTCGTTCGTTTTGGAACCACAGGGAAGCTAGCACCAAGGTTCGTAGGGCCATTTCCTATTATCGAGAAAATTAGGAAAATGGCCTATAGATTAGAGCTACCTGAAAAACTAGCTGGAGTTCACAACGTCTTTCATGTTTCGCACCTCCAAAAATGTCTACATGAATCTGCTGAAGTGGTAGAGCCAAACAACCTTGAAGAAGCTAAAGTGGAACGCGAAGCAACCGTGAGGAAAGTTCCAACCCGCATCTTAGGAACGGAAGTGAAAAAGCTACGCAACCGCAAAGTCAAGCTCGTCAAAGTTCAGTGGAGCAACGCCGAGGAAGACGCGACTTGGGAAACTGAGGACAAAATACGCACAGCCTACCCTTTTCTTTTTGAGGGTACATCTTTGATCTTTCTTTTTCCTTAAGTTGTGCTTTTATCTATCTTTTAGGGTATATCTCCTCGACCTTATCTTTTAGGTAGAAACCCTTTGGATGAAAACATGTAATTGAAACATGTTATGGATGATGGTTGCAAGTGGTTGCAAGTGATTGCTAGTGGTTGCTCGTGGTTGCATATACACACACAATCTAGGTTTTAGATCGGCTCAGTCACTTCATATTGCATATGCATAAATGTATTTACATTCTTATATGGTTGAAGTTTAAGGTGTTGTCATATGGATGTTGCATTTATATGAATGATTGTGCACTCATGTAGAATCATGAATAGGAAGGTTTGCATACATAATGGATTCATGACACTTACATAATTTGCATTAAGGAGATCAACTGAATCAGTAGACCGACTGATTTTGCATTAGATAAGTACATGTACACACACTTCGCATATGATCATGAAGCATTAGAAGTCTTTTAAGGACAATGGACGCTCGTGTTTGATGGATGAGTAGATGGACGTTTGGATGTTAGGATATACATTCTCTTAGACTTGAAGATTTCGGGGACGAAATCCTTTAAGGAGCGGAGAATGTAACACCCCGAATTTTCCAGTAACTGTAAGATGAACAAATTAAAGTATAATTAATTTCAAATCAAAGAATTAAGGGAAACGGGATACGCCATTTCATTCGTTTCGGAATTCTGCTTGAGATAGAGTCCGAGTTTGCGTAAAACGGACTCCGTATGAGGGAGATATGACCTTCGGAAGTTTCAGAATTCAGTTTAAAATTCAAACAGGCAGAAACAGTTCAGAAAAACGAATTCAAATTCAAAATCGGACCCAGATTGGGCTGGGCGGGAATTTTCCCGCCCAAGACCCAGGTCGACTGGGTAGTCGACCTGGGTGTCGACTGGGTAGTCGACCTGGCCCCTGAGCCAGGTCGAACCCGGCCCCTCCTGGCTGGCCTGGTCTGTGCTTGGCCGAATTTCTGGACTTGGTCTTGTCACTAGGGCTTATGTGTCAACTCTTGATTGGTTTCTCTTTAAAATGAACGGCTTATATTAATCTTGGCTCCATCGACGGCTCTAATCAATTCACAAACTCTATAAAAAGGACCAAAGAGTCCACCTAATTCACACAAAAAAATGAGTATGGAGTTGTCATGCTGCTGAAGAAAGACTAGGAGTAGCCGTCAAATCGAGAGACGATTAGGAGTTGATTCAAAAGCTTAAAGCCATGACAATTAAATCAAAACAACGCCTACAACAAAGGATAGCATCACCAAATTCAGAATTCAGAGTCCTGGATACAAGATTCGTCATACGTTGTAAGTAGAGTGCTATTCCGATGTGAATGAATAATTGAGACTTGATCTGTGTAGAATGAGAAATGGGATTGTACTTTAATTATAATAATGTTAATTCATAATTGTATGTTGCTATGATTTGCTATGAATGGATTTGGGATGTGGTAGTGAAATTAACATGAAATTGGATCTATTGAATAATTGCGATACAAGTATATAACTCATGTTGGAAATTTGATACGTTGTGGTTAATGAGAAGTTATATATATTTCGTTGCAACCAAGTTAAGACTTATGCAAGTATATGATTCACTATTATGCCAACATGATTTTAGATCCTTCTATGTATATTTTTATGATCACTTTTAGTGTAGTTGGATCCAATTGGGTATTATGATTCATATGAATTTATGTTGGAATAGGCATCATGATTCAAGTGAAAACCATACTTTTGTATTAGTGACAAAAGTAAGCATCTTTGTGAACTTTTGTTGACTTTATGAACATGGCTAGTTTATGTTTAACTTTATGCCCAAACAAAATATGTTTTAGGCTTAGGTTGTTGTTAAAAAACATATGATAATATATGTGGCACATAATTAAGTTAGATTCATACTTTAAATAAAAGTTTACATGATTAGATTAAAACCATGATTCATGTTTAGGTATGTTTTATGTCAAGATTATATGCTATTACAATGCAAGTTCACAAGTGCCTAATTTATGTTAATTAGATCGCTATGTTGCAAGTTCATGCGTTTACACACCCCTTTTTGATGTTACTTAGAATATATATATATATCATGTTCTAAGCCTCCCCTTTTTATGTGGCTAAGTTGGGCTAAAATGTTGAAGCCCAACATATGTTATATTATTACGTACAAACGGGGGAATACGTTGGGGTTAATTAAAGTATATGTGTTGGCATGTTTGGCACATGCCAACGATTCATGACATTTTAAATGGTACAAATTATTATACCCAAGAATAATGAATTTGAATAATGGGCCGCAAATATTTACATATAAGAGAAAAAGAGACAAAATATGTAAACTTAGAAAATACGACATGTTTAACCCGAGGTTGGATTGCGTTGTGACATAAACCTGCCCGGACCCGCCCGACTGTCCAGTGGTCACAACAATACCTATCCAATGTGGGTGGTTAAGCATTGAGCCCCATAAAGACCCGAGGTTAGACTGAGTTGTGACGTAAGACAGCCCGGACCCAACCGGCAACAGGCAGTCACAACAATACCTGTCTAATGTGAGTGGTTAGAGCTTTAATAAGACAATTAAGGCTAAGTCAGGATTGATAGGATTAAGTAAATTGAATTAATACTTAATTAAATACAACATGCTAAACTATACAGAATTATTGGGGGTTAGGTTTATACAGAACACTTAACCAACTTAGCATGTTGGCTAGAAATAGAAAACCTAGTAGCGGGGGAACCTTTTCAGCAGTAACCCTACAAGGTGTATCAGGATACCCTGAACTAGGCAGGGTGGGGCACGATTACTGGGCTGACTGTAAGAGGTCAAATCGACGGCGGTGGTGCAGCAGTGTAGGTTCTAACGGGGTGCGGGCGTGCACACACTCCGGTGCAGAAAAATTAGGCACTGGGCACCAGTAGTATACCTGTGCATTCTAAAACTGTGTCGGGCCACCACCATGGGACTTGATACACCCCATGGTGGGACCAGCATAGGTAGCTACAACATCGGTGGCCGTAAGACACATGTAACTATGCGAGTAGGAGCCGATCATTAAAAAGGATCACTTCACCCTGATTGTGGGCGTCAGTTGGGAACTAGTTTATAGGGGGTGCAGAGATTAATATGGGGTACGATAGTGTATTCGACTCTAGACAACTTAACTTAGCTTATGGTGCTTTCCCATTTTCAGTTTGTACTTATCATGCTCTTTTTCTTATTCATAGACTGAATAGTCCTAGACTTACTCAGGCTTTATGTCTGACTCTACTTTTCTTTCGTCTTCTTTTCTTTCGTTTCCCCCCCTCCAAGGTCCGTAGGGAGGGAATACCGCAGCTTGACCAGTTTCACATCCAGCTTGAAGAGAGAGAATGTATTGCTTGGATCTCTTTCATTTTGAACTATGGCTTTGGATAGCAATTATGGGGACTTATGAAGTTTACTTATGTTTTTATGCTTCTTTAAGTTATGAAATCAAGACAGTATTATGGTTGTAATAATTAGAAGAGTATTTTGAGACAATTATGGAGATGTTTGTGTAAAAATTTATTTTATGAAATAAAAGTCTGTTGTTTTCCGTTGCTTATACATATGTGTTTATATCTGTCTTTTGTTTTTATCTTTGACTTTTACCTATAAACCTCCACCAAAATTAAGGCATTCCCTTTGTGAGTGACCTTAACGGAGGTGGGGCGTTTCATGTATGGTGAGGTTGGGCTCTCATATTGCAAATTTTCTTTATTCATCACAGTTTACATTACACTTACATTTGGATGTCCAAGTTTTATGTGCCATATATCATACTCATCATTTATTTTATTATCAACCAAATTATAACAAGCCATTCCATTATTGGTCATGGTTTTCTCTTCGCTTTTGTAATTGAATCTATATAAGCCATTATGCATCTCCCACTGCAATTAGATTTCTCCAATCAAATTATCCTTGATTGGGAAAATTTTGGGATGAAATTCAAAGAAAACATTATTGTCTCTAGTGAACTGCAAGACACTGATTAAATTCTTTTTAATCTAAGGTACTCCGAGTAAGTTCCTAAGTAGTAAGTTTTTATTCCTTCTCAACGATTCAAAATGTGCATCACCTAGATGAGTAATGTCTAATGGTGTACCATTCCCTATATAGATCAAATTATTACCTTTATATATAGCTTCTCCTATGTTTAAATTATAAAGGTTGTTGGTGACGTAGTGAGTTTCTCCAGAGTCTGGAAACCAGGCTACAATTTGTATATCGGAATCTTTGGCCTGAGCATCTTGACTTTCTGCCATATAGATCTGACTCCTGAAATCAGGCCTTGTGTCTGCTTGTTCTTGACTTGAGCTTATGTTGTTGGGATACGATCCTGGCATGCTTTAATTAGGTGACATCTGCTGGTTGTTGATGTAGTTATTATCAAACCTAAAATAGCATATGATGGAAGTATAACCAAACTTCTCACATATCCAATACATTGGTCGATTGTTTATGTTTCTGCCTCTTCCTCGTCCAAACATCTGATCATTTCTCGCCACTTGAATTTCCTTAGTGTTGTTCATAGATGGATCTCCCTTGACATTATATTGTCTAATTGATAGAAAAATCTTGTGTTATACTATGCTTCTGCTCCAATCTGCCTTCATGAGCCAGAGAACTGATGTGACATATTGAACATATGGTGTAGTTTCTCATGATGATATTACCGCAACAACTGCTTCGAAGCTATCATCCAAACCACTAAGAATAGTCAGAACTTGCTCGGTCTCATTGACTTTTTGACCTAATGATGCAAGTAGGTCACGTAGAGTTTTCACTTTACTTAGATATTCTCTGACATTCATGTTCTCCTTTTTAATGTTCTGCAATAGCCTCTTATAGCTCATGATTCTTGCTATTGCTTGTGAAGTAAAGTTCTAATGTATGGCATTCCATACTTCTAATGAGGTTTTGAATCCTACTATCTACGTCAACAGGCTTGCATTAATCGAAGACAATAGCCATAAGCACAACAAGATTTCCTGTCTCTGATGCATTATAAACTTAGGATTGACAATGACTTGCCCATCTTGACCAGTGTTTAACCCATGAAAATATGGTTCATATATGATGCATTGACAAGACAAACGATGGGTCGTCAAAGTTTAGGTCGTGTGTGTCCAATGTATATGGTACACAATCGGGTCATCGACTTTAGGTTGTTTAACATATGTGGAGCCTCGGGTCATCCAAGGAACAGGTCGTTCTCTCATTGGTAGGTTGGATCATTACCTTAGGTCGTTCAAGACCAGGTCGTGGCATTTGTAAATGGCACAAATGAGTTCAGGTCCTTCCTTATATACTCATCAGCGGGTCGTTCACATATATTAGAAGCGAGTCATCTTGGTACTATCGAGTCAGGTCCTTCGGCTGATTGAATCACTAGAACATGTCGAGTCGTTCGTTCAGGTCGCAAAAGCATGAATGCGAAGGCGGGTCATTGGGCAGTATGTTGTTGAAGCTTTCATATAGAATAAGTGATGGGTGTATAAAATTAGGTCGTTGAACGACATGAGGGGGCGGGTTGTTATATGACCCAGAGAGTCGGGTTGCTGGGATGACCCGAAGACCTGCACATGCATTTTTTATCCTCTCTACTCCACGACCACACCTATAAATACCCCACCATTTCCTTCATTCAAGGGACTGATTTCTCCGAACATGAAGTGCTTCCATTTTCATTTCTTAACAACGTAAAGTCATCTCAACCTCCATTAAAGTTCTCTCAAGCTTCGCTCCATCATCTCAACCATCGTGAAATCATCAATTATCGTCGAAGTGCTCAATTATCGAAGATCTTCAACAGTCTCTACAACTAAAGAGATCTAAGCATTTCCATAGTGAAATCAAGATATCAAAGAGAAAAAAGTAGAGAATTTATTGTAAAAGAGAAAAGATGTACAAAATTATAGAAAATGCGTACCTTGTAATCGATAAGCTAATGAAATCCTCCCTTATAGTGGACGTAAGCCAAAATTGAGGCCGAACCACTCTAATTGCTCTCTGTTTTTACTACTTTTGTTTGTGATTACCCCTAATCTAGATCTAAATAGCTTGAAGGTGTTCACTCACCTTTCGGGGTGTTAGTGTTCATTTTTTGACATTAACATTTTGGCGCCCACCATGGGGCCACATCCAAAGGTCAAGAGCCTTTTGGGGGACGACAAAGCTTAGAGCCTGTTTTTTACGATAGATCCACACGATCTAATGATCAGACCAGTCGGAAGATTTTCTTCAAAGTTTAACAGCTTGTCTGAAATAATGGCACCACCGAAGAAAACGACTAGTAAGTCCGCAATAGCTTCGGGCTCAGGGAATGTTGCGGATAATCCTACAAATTCGCAAACAAACCAACATGAGGTTGGCCAATCCTTGGGAGCAGGAGTTGGTGTGACTAGTAATGAGTTAAATGAAGCCGTTAATGAAGCCGATACTAACAATGTAATGCCCGGCCCCTAGACCCATGCCGACCAAGAGCAACACTAAGTATTATTGTCGAAAAGCACGGAGAATGGGACTCGATAGGGCTAAATGTTGTACTCATTCCTTTGAACAAACATTGGCACGAGAATTTAAAACTTCACAACTTACCAGTCGTGCTCAGTATAAGTTCAAAGAAATGGTACAAGAAAATTTCTTAAGTTACATAGTACAAAACATAATAGAATCAAGCGCAGCACAATGACAACAACATAATACATAATACATATCATAATAGAGATGTCTAGAATACATAGTCTATCATACATATATCACTTAGCATACATACCATAATAGTACTAGCTACTCATAGTCTGAAGCTGCATAGTCCAAAACCCCAACATGTGGAAAAAGTTAAGAATGACACTGCAGTCCACGCAAACCTAACCTGCCAACAATCCTCAACCTGACCCGAGGATTGTAAAAACAAATCACACGGGTCGGACTACTTCTAGCGTGAGTGAATTATGAATATATGGACATCAAAATTTGATAACAAAAGATAAATAACGCCACATGTATAAGTCAACATGAGGCGTATGAATGGACAATTTAGCATAATCATCGCATTAAATAAGTCATAATCGCAGGCATCAGTATTGTATGTAACTCAATACAACACAATTATCATATGTAAAGAAATATGATAATATAAAAAGTACACACATAGATTAAATGGTATAGGCATTGTAGGTTTGACTCAGCGGATGGAGATCTCAAACAAAGCTATAATGGCAAGGTTTGAAGATCTTTTTACTGCTCAGACCAATGCGGCAAAGGAGAATGCCAATGTTAATCTTGAAGAGAATTCCAACTCCTTTTCCTCAAATCCAAATCATGATCGCTCTGTTCAAGAGATCGATGATTCAGATAATGCTGATGACGAAGAGTCTAAACCTCCTGCTAGGAATCATTCCAAAAGAGGTACTTGTCGAAAAGTGATTAGTTCCACCAAAGAGGTACCTTCCCATGAGGGAGGCATAGGGCCCCAGATCCCCAACCGTGATCGTTTTCCCAGGAAAACATCTGGTAAAGGTGACTGCGTCCATCCCGTGGATCGACACGGCGAGGAAGAACATATTTCGGAAATGATCCGCTAGATTATAAAGGAAAGCATAGAACGAAATGACGATGAAAGAGATTGAGATTTTGCTTCTAGTAAGACTCCACTCACTGAAAGAATTCGAAAGGCGAAGTTCCTAAAGAAGTTTACTCCACCAACAATTCCAGCTTATGGTGGAACTGGTGATCCTAATTTGTTCTTGTACAAGTATGACCAACACATAGATGGCGCGAGAGCAACTGATTAGATCAAGTGCTTATCCTTCCTTATCTATTTGGAGGGAGTAACATCACTTTGGTTCACCAAATTGCCGCCAAATTCCATGGATAATTTTTCTATATTGGAAAAGAAGTTCATGGAGCAATTTAGGCTGTAGACCACAAAAGTCAAAGATGTAATGTCATTAGATGATTTGGAGCAAAGACTGGGTGAATCAGTTAAAGCCTTTCTTACTCGATTTAATGCTTCTGTAGCAGAAGTGGGGAACCCAGAGGCTCGGTTATCTTGATGGCATTGAATCGGGCTATAGACAAGAAGTCAGAGTTTGGAAGGTGGATAAAGATGAAGAAGCCTAATATCCTGGTGAAATTTTATACGAAAGCAGAAAAGTTCATCAGTGTGGAGGATGACCCTTCTCTTGCTCTGGATGTTGGTGAAAGTAGGGATGCACCGGAAAAGAAGGATAATGGTGTTCAAGTCAATCGGAAGAATGTCGGAGGTCAAAAGAGAGGAAATGATGGGAAAGATAATCGAAATGGCAAGAAGTCTCGCTTTCTCAAACCCGCTGAATTGACACCATTGACAGATACTCCAGAAAATATCTTTACTTCTATTAAAGACATCGAAGATTATCCAACTTCAAAGTTGCAAAAGATAGGTGATAACCAGGTGAACTCTAGGAGGTTTTGCCGCTTCCATAATCAATCTGGACACAACAAAAACAAATGTAGACATTTGAAAAGCTTGATTGAGGAATTGATTCGAAAGAACAGACTACAACAGTATGTGAAGAAGCCGCAAGCCTTAAACTTTGCTCCAACTCCTCAAGGGCAAGGTGCATCCGCTGATCAGTCAGGTCCAAACAATAGAGCTCCGGTGCAGAGCAATCAACAACCTGTGATCAACACAATATCTGGAGGTCCCCGTCCAGCTGGGGGAAGTTGGGGGGATACTGAACGATATGCAGGAACCCTGAGATATGTCCCAAAGGAGGAGAGATGTTTGATTCTGAGTAAAACAATTCTCGTGAAGCAGCAAAAGGTCTCTTGTGAGGACATTGTGTTCAAGGAAAAGGATGTAGAAGGTGTCATAACTCCCATTGTAGATCTTATGGTTGTAACAGTTATGATAAGGCTGACGACGGTGAAGTAGGTGCTTATTGATTATCGCGCCTCAGTCAGTGTTCTATTCCAGAAGATGTTGAGCTCTCAATGTTGGATGTCCAAGTATGCCAAACAAATATCCAAGGGTCCACAGGGGAACCAAGCAGCCAATTGGTACCATTGATTTGCTTGTTGAACTGGGAGAGGGAGACAGAGTGGCCATCCTAAAGCGTACTTTTGTGTTGGTTGATGAAATTTCTGCCTACAATGCGAGATGCTCTAGCTGATTTCAGAATCGCTTTGGCGCCATTGTGCTTTACTGTAACGACCCGTATTCTACGTACAGAAAGACCGTAAAATATTTATGTTATTTTCATACGAGGTCGTATGATTGCATAACTTTAAGAAATCACTGACAGGGTAATCTACTACTTTCGTCATTTTCATCAAATTTTAATGTAACCAATTTTCCCTTGTGAATCTTGTTTCGTTCATAACTTTTGATGGGCGGCTTCTCCTGGAAGCCAAAGCTCAGTAGCTTCTCTTGGAAGCTAAAGGTAGCTTCTCAAGGAAGCCAATTCTGATAGGCTTCTTGAGGAAGCAATCCTTAGTATCTTCTCTTGGAAGCTAAAAGTGGCTTCTCAAGGAAGCCAATCCTTGATGGCTTCTTGAGGAAGCCAATCCTTAGTGGCTTCTCTTGGAAGCCAAAGGTGGCTTCTCAAGGAAGCCAATCATTATTGGCTTCTTGAGGAAGCCAATCCTTAGTGGCTTCTCTTGGAAGCCAAATGTGGATTCTTAAGGAAGCCAATCCTTAGTGGCTTCTTGAGGAAGCCAATCCTTATTAGCTTCTCTTGGAAGCCAAAATTGGCTTCTTAATGAAGCCAATCCTTAGTAGCCTCTCCTGGAAGCCAAAGCATTAGTAGCTTCTCTTAGAAGCTATCCTTAGTAGCTTCTCAAAGAAGCTTTGTTTCACTATATATAGAGAGCTCATTTGCAAAGGAAGGGAGCTAACCTCTTAAGTTCCAATAATTAAAAGAATCCTCATTCACATCTCAGAAAGAGCCAAGAACTTTTCACTTTCGGATCTAACCTTTTTGGGGAGATTAAGGTGAGTATTAGTGTTCTTATTTACTAATTTGAGTAAATTAGCATATAGATGCTTATAATTCATGTTATGACACATTTATAAGTTTGGGATTGATTTGGACTTGATTTGTGAAACCCGGATCTTATCGGATCTGGAAGCCTCGAACCAAATATTGTTAAATTTGGATCATCAAACTGAGACTTTCCTATCTGTACTTTCCTTTTCGGACTTTCCTATCCAGAATTATTCTATCCGGAACTTATCATATCTAAGAATATGCAAAGGGAATAGGTTCGCATGGCGTTACTTCTTGATAAAGATTATATTCTTTTGAAGACCAACTCCAGTATGACTATTTAAACCCGAGATGCGAAGAAAAGTCTAAATGGGAAGTTACCACCTAGGATCCATATGGGAACCATCGGGGTGACTTCTAAGTTGGACTTCGCTGCGGGAACATGTGTAACAGAGATATCAATATTCGTAACCTCAGTACGTCATTGGGAGAGTGACACAAGAAGGAATCAAAGCCAATGTGGTGTGCACTGATTGGACCCAGAGCCAATGCAGTGTGGACTGGTTAGCATTTTCAGCTATAGCTCATGCGGTAGGGCATGGCGATAAACAAGCGGAGCTCTTGCGGTAGGGAATGCCAATGTCTCAATTGATTTGGCGTCCAAAGTATCGAATATTGTATGCTCAATACACTGAGTAAGCGAACGTGAGGATGTTTGCTATAATTGGATGATTGTTACCACAATAACACACACTTCCACTTACACTCAGTATCTTTATTGCCATAGAGTAGAGTACATGATTATCTGTACTAGCACTTTGGATGTAGGTCCATGTCAGGTATGACTCTTCATACCTATTGTATTATCTTATTTAGTGATTAATATTACTATCGCTCACACAAACTTTGTCTAACCTAAAGTTTAATGCATTGTTTCTTATTACTTTGGGTGTTCTTAAATGAGCAGACTAGAGATAGGTTGGTGTACCCGAGTAGCTGGTCAGAGACGAGCATGAGGATTCTATGTACTATATATATACACACACACACACACTCTTATCCCTATTGCGTTCATGGATCACTACTTTGGGAATTAGTAGTGCACCTGCTTTAGGAACAGTATTTTGGAGATGTACTTATGAATTAATAGATATTTTGCTATTAATATGAATCTACTAATCTGATATTTATGATTTAGTTTTCAGCTCATACACTATCTCGCCTGTTTTATATCATTACTTATGTTATTGTTATATTTTATTCCATGCGCTGTGAGATATACGACATGTAATATGGGTTTCCTTACTTCAATCCTTGGTGATCATCCTGTATTAGTCGTGCACAGTCACAGCGCACCATGTTGGGTGTCGACTGATACAGGGCATTCGTCACATCTGGTATCAGAGACCAGGTTGCGTAGTTTAACCTAAATAGGTAACACCAGTGTTGTGTATATATATAGGAGAGCGCGTATTTTTAGTATTTTGGTTTTCAAAGTTATATATTTATATATGCACACTATTAGTATACTTAAGGGTGAAATTGCACTGCACATGCACCGCTAAATAGGATTCCTTGGAAAGACGATTAAATCGAATTCTTTACAGATTGAATGATGAGTCGTCAAACAAGGAACGGTGCTAGGAATTCTAGTTCTGGAATTAAGGAAGGAGCAGGCTCGAGAGCCAACAATGCTAATGCTTCTGATATGCAGACGACGTTTACTGCTTTCATGAGAGAGATGCTTAGAAATGCTCAAGGAATTGCTTCCAATGTCGTTAAGGGTGGTGGTGCACTTGTGCAGGCACCTAGGTCTGACTTTGCCAAGTTGAATAAGGACTTCACCAATCTGTGTGGTAAACCATTCCAAGGAACGAAATCGGCTACGGAGGTCCATGATTGGATTGATTCATGTGAACGTATCTTTGAGGATCTTGGATTCGATGACGCTACAATGAGGAGACTGGATTCACACTAGCTTCAAGGTTGGAATGCAATCAAAGCTGCTACTCCTAAAGACCAATTTACTTGGGAGCAACTTAAAGCTCGATTTTGTGGGAAGCTTATTCCGACTGCTCAGAAATTAGAGTTGTTTCGAAAATTTGCAGAGCCTAAGAAAAATAGTAGAACCGTTTCTGAGTACATCGCTGAGTTCGATGCCTTGTCGAAGTATGGAATGTCTTTTATTGATACCGCCAAGAAGAAGAATGAGAAATTAATCACTAGATTGGATGGTTACTTGGGAGAGAGGCTTATTAATCATATTGATGAGACTTTCGAGTCTATAGTGGGAAAAGCTTTGAGGTCAGAAAGTCTTTATCCTAAGTCGAAGAATAAAGTCGTCGTTGCTTCTGAAGTTGAGCCAAAGCCGCAGACGGGCGGTGAAGGAAAGAAGAATCTTCCCAATAAAAGGAAGCCCTTTCCAGCCAAGAATGAACAGAAAAAGAAGGCTAAGTCGGAATTAGCTTGTTATGGTTGTGGTAGGAAGGGCCATCTTAACAGGAACTATAGGTCCAGGCCCAGGGTGAAGACATGCTTCAATTGTGGCAAGGAGGGGCAATGATTGTGCAGAGCCTCCAAAGGATAAGCAGTTAGTGAAAGCGTACACTACAAATATTGTTCCTTCTTCGTCTAATGCCCCAGCAGCGACGGATAAGGGAAAGGGTATCGTCATCCAAGGTACGGTTTTAGTTTGTGATGTTCCTGTTATAGTTCTTATTGATACCGAGGCTTTCCATTCCTTTATATATAGTGACCTGGTAGATAGGTTGGAATTGGAACCCAAGATTATTGATCAACCTTTGGTTGTGACAAACCCGATTGGTGGTTCAACAACCTTTGCATGATTTGTCGTGGGTTGATTTTATCAAATCATTAATGCATATTTGCTTGTGATTGTTTTGTTTTGGATTTACTAGGTTGGGTATCATCCTAGGAGTCGATTGGTTCCGGGAGCATGGGGTGGTGGTAGATTGTGAAAGGTATTCGGTGACCATTGGGACGGATGATGAGCGGAGGGTAGTATTGGGCTGTTTACGTGGTGACGAGGTGATGGCTAGTTTTTTGTATTCCCTCGACATCATGTATGATGAATTATTGGATGTGCCTGTTTCTGGCGAGTATCCGAACGTTTTGGAGATAGTGACCGAACTTCCACCACATCAAGAGATTGAGTTTCGTATCGATTTAGTGAAAGATGCTAGACCTATAGTAATTCCTCTTCGATGAATGGCCCCAAAAGAGTAGCGAGTGCTCGAGGTGTAAGTGAGTGACCTCTTGAGGAAGGGGTTTATCCGGATAAGTATTTCTAAGTGGGGAGAACCTATTGTATTCGCCACAAAGGCGGATGGTCCCCTTCGATTATGTGTAGACTAATGTGAGCTGAACAAGGTGACAAGAAAGAACAAGTATCCTCTCCCACAGATAGACGATCTATTTGATCAGTTGGATGGTGCACGGATATTTTCTCAGCTTGACATTGCGACATGATTCCATTAGCTATGGGTAGTAGAGGAAAGTGTATCTAAGACAACATTTCAGACACCATCTGGTTTCTATGAGTGGTTGGTCATGCCATTTGGGTTGACCAACACACAGACATATTTCGTGGATCTTATGAATCGTGTTTTTAGAGATCAATTAAATAAGTTCGTGCTTGTGTTCATTGATGATATACTGGTCTATTCACGTACAGAAGAAGAACACATGGTGCATTTAAGAATTGTGATGGAGGTGTTAAGAAAACACCAACTGAAGGCTAAATTTTCTAAATGTCATTTCTGGAGGAGGGAAGTGAGGTTCTTAGGACATGTTGTTTCTAGAAATGGTATTGCTATGGACCATGCGAAGGTGGTGACAGTACAGCATTGGCCTACACCTAGAAATGCAACTAATGTGAGAAGTTTCTTAGGATTAGCTGGATATTAACGTAAGTTTATCCAGGACTTCTCCAAAATAGTAGCAGTGTTAACTCAATTGACTAAAAAGAATCAGGCCTTTATCTAGGATTCAAGATGCAAGCATGCATTTAAGAGCTTAAAGGAAAAGTTAACATGTTCCCCAGTGTTAGTTATTCCAAAAGGAAATAAGGAGATGATGGTATATACCGATTCTTGCAGTACCGGACTGGGTGCAGTGTTGATGCAAGGGGGTAAAGTTGTGTCCTATACTAATCAGTAACTAAAACCACACGAAAAGAAGTACCCCACGCATGATGTGGAACTGGTGGCAATTGTGTTCGCATTAAAGATGTGAAGACATTATCTTTTGGGAGAAAAATTTGAGTTGTTTACCGACCATAAGTCATTGAAGTATCTTTTCTCTCAGAAAGACTTAAATCTCCGTCAACGGCGATGGTTGGAATTTTTGGCTTCCTATGATTTTAATATTACATACACACCGAGAAAGGGTAATGCAGTCGCAGATGCATTAAGTAAGAGATATGCTAGTTTGGGAACTATATTTAGGGAATGGAAGCAACTGGAGTTTATCGCTGGTTATGACTTTAGACCAAGATGTGAATTGGAGCTAGAGATGTTGGCTAACCTTAAAATTAGACCAACTTTAGTAGAACGGATCGACTCTAGTCAGAGAAGTGATCCTAGATTGTTGGAGACCATCACCAAAGTGGAAGCCGATATAGATGATGAGGTTAAGTGCATGTACAAACTCGACCGTGATGGTTGACTTCGGAAAGGTGGGAGATTGGTTGTACCCGACGTCGATGGATTAAGGGAAGAGGTACTTAAAGAGTGTCATCACTCAAAGTTAACCATGCATCCTGATGGTAAAAATATGTATAAAGACATGAGGCAAACATACTATTGGGAGGGCATGAAGAAGGACATTAGGAAATTTATCTCTAAATGCATGAATTGCCAATTGGTTCAAGCTGAGCAAAAGACGCCTAGTGGATTATTGCAACCATTAAAAGTTCCCGAGTGGAAATGGGAACAGGTTTCAATGGATTTTATTGATGGTTTGCCTAGGACTCGTGCGGGTCATGATGATATTTGGGTCATTGTGGATAGGTTGACCAAGAGGGCCAGATTTATACTTGTCAAGTCAAATAGATCGACAACCAAATTAGCAGAATTATATGTGAAGTGGGTTGTGCGATTCCATGGAGTACCAAAAGGCATTGTAAGTGATCAGTATCCATTGTTTACTAGAGGATTCTGGAAGAGCTTGCAAGAAGCTTTGGAGATAGAGTTACATTTCAGTACTGCATACCATCCTCAAACCGATGGTCAGACAGAAAGGGTGAACGGTATATTAGAGGATCTCTTGGGAATGTGCATTCTAGATTTTGGAGGTTCGTGGGATGGCCATTTACATTTAGTTGAATTTGCATATAATAATAGTTATCAATCAAGCATTGGCCTGGCTCCATATGAAGCCTCATATGGGAGACCGTGCAACGCTCCATCGTGTTGGTTGGGGGTAGGTGAGAGACTCATACTTGGGCCAGATATGGTTATATGAACTTCAGAAAAGATTGAAATCATTCGGCAGCGAATGAAAACCGCCCAAGACAGGCAGAAAAGCTACGCCGATAAGGGACGGAAAGATTTGTAATTCTCTATTGGTGACTTGGTGTTTGTCAAGATTTCTCCTTTGAGAAATGTGACTCGATTTGGCAGCAAGGGGAAATTGGCACCAAGGTTTGTTGGTCCATTTCCAGTCCTTGAGCGAATTGGAAATTTGGCATATAAAATTAAGTTACCTCAAAAGATGCTAGGTGCATAATGTGTTTCATGTTCCCATTTGAGGGAGTTTGTGCATGATTCCCATACCACTATCACACCGGATCAATTGGATGATATCGAGGTGGAACCAGAAACCACTATGTTATTTTCATATGAGGTCGTATGACTACATAACTTTGAGAAATCAATGATAGGGTCATCTCCTACTTTCATCATTTTCGTCAAATTCTAATGTAACCATTTTTTTCCCCTAGTGAATCTTGTTTCGTTCATAACTTTTGATGGGTGGCTTCTCCTGGAAGCCAATGCTCATTAGCTTCTCTTGGAAGCTAAAGGTGGCTTCTCAAGGAAGCCAATTTCTAGTGGCTTCTCGAGGAAGCCAATCCATAGTAGCTTCTCTTGGAAGCTAAAAGTGTCTTCTCAAGGAAGCCAATCTTCGATGGCTTCTTGAGGAAGCCAATCATTAGTGGCTTATCTTGGAAGCCAAAGGTGGATTCTCAAGGAAGCCAATACTTAGTGGCTTCTTGAGGTAGCCAATCCTTAGTGGCTTCTCTTGAAAGCCAAAGGTGGATTCTCAAGGAAGCCAATCCTTAGTGGCTTCTCTTGGAAGTCAAAAATGGCTTCTTAAAGAAGCCAATCCTTAGTAGCTTCTTCTGGAAGTCAAAGCATTAGTAGCTTCTCTTAGAAGCTATCCTTAGTAGCTTCTCAAAGAAGCTTTATTTCACTATATATAGAGAGCTCATTTGCAAAGGAAGGGAGCTAACCTCTTAAGTTTCAATATAATCAAAAGAATCCTCATTCACATCTCAGAAAAAGCCAAGAACTCTTCACATTCGGATCTAACCTTTTTGGGGCGATTACGGTGAGTAATAGCGTTCTTATTTACCAATTTGAGTAGATTAACATATAGATGCTTATAATTCATGTTATGACACATTTATAAGTTTGGGGTTGATTTGGATTTGATTTGTGAAACCCAGATCTAACCGGATCAGGAAGCCTCAAACTGAATATTGTTAAATTCAGATCATCGAACTGAGACTTTCCTATCTGGACTTTTCTTTTCGGACTTTCCAATCCGGAATTATTCTATCCGGAACTTATTCTATCTAAGAATATGCAAAGGGAATGGGTTCGCATGGCATTATTTCTTGATAAAGATTAGACTCTTTTGAAGACCAACTCTAGTATGAATATTTAAACCCGAGATGCGAAGAAAAGTCTAAATGGGAAGTTACCACCAAGGATCCATATGGGAACCATCGGGGTGACTTCTAAGTTGGACTTCGCTGTGGGAACATGTGTAATAGAGATATCGGTATTCGTAACCTCAGTATGTCATTGAGAGAGTGACACAAGAACGAATCAGAGCCAATGTGGTGTGCACTGATTGGACCCAGAGCCAATGCAGTGTGGACTGGTTAGCGTTTTCAGCTATAGCTCATGCGGTAGGGCATAGCGATAAACAAGCGGAGCTCATGCGGTAGGGCATGCCAGTGTCTCGATTGATTTGGCGTCCAAAGTATCGAATATTGTATGCTCAATACACTGAGTAAGTGAACGTGAGGATGTTTGCTATGACTGGATGATTGCTATCACAAAACACACACTTCCTTTTACACTCGGTATCTTTATTGCCATAGAGTAGAGTTCACGGTAATCTATTCTAACTCTTTGGATGTAGGGCCAGGTCAGGTATGATTCTTCATACCTATTGTATTATCTTATTTAGTGATTAAGATTACTATCGCTCACACCAAACTTTGTCTGACTTGGAGTTTTATGCATTGCTTCTTATTACTCTGGGTGCTCTTAAATGAGCAGACTAGAGACAGGTTGGTGTGCTCGAGTAGTTAGTCAGAGACGAGCATGAGGCTTCTACATACAATATATATACTCTTATCCCTATTGCTTTCGTGGATCACTACTTTGGGCATTAGTAGTGTGTCTAGTTTAGGGACAGTATTTTGGAGATGTACTTATGAATTATTAGACTGTTAATATGAATCTACTACTTTGATATTTATGATTCGATTTTCAGCTCATACACTGCCTCGCCTATTTTATATCATGACTTATGTTATTATTATATTTTATTCCATGCACTGTGAGATATACGACATGTTATATGGGTTTCCTTACTTTAATCCTTGGTGATCGTCCTGTACTAGTTGGGCACGGTCATAGTGCAACTCGTTGGGTGTCGACTGGTACAGGGCGGTTGTCACATTAACCATGAAGTTTCCCATTGAGAAAGGCGTTGGAGTGATCAAAGGAGATCAAGATACTGTAACGGAATGCTATCTTATAGAACTGCGTGAAGCCAAGAAGAAAGGCAAAGGGAAGAATGTGGAGGATCCTCTCCGCATTTAAGATCCCGCCTTATAGCAACTAGGACACGGCCCCTGCACTGGAGATCATAGTGGACCGTACAAAGAAATGTATCCTCATAAATCCAATGCACGGGATAATCGAGTTGCACTAGCTGAGATCATAATTCCTATATTTGTTCATCTGAAAGATCCAGATCGAGTGTTGAAGATAGGATCTCAGCTGTGCCTCATGCTGCAAAGTGAATTAGTTGTGCTTCTTAGAGCAAATCTAGATGTGTTCGCTTGGAGTCACTCTGACATGTGTGGTATATCCCCCGAAGTGGCGGTTCATGCCTTAAACATCGACCCAAGTGTCACACCTGTGAAGAAAAAAAGAAGGATTCAAAGCCCTGAAAGGTCAATCGATCTAAAAGAAGAAGTGGATAAGCTCATAGAAAATTGCTTTATTCTAGAATCCACGTATCCTGACTGGGTGTCGAATCCTGTCTTAATGAAAAAGCCCAACGACAAATGGAGAGTCTACATTGATTATTCTAACCTTAATAAACATGTCCGAAAGATAGCTTCCCCTTGCCTATAATCGATCAACTTGTAAATGCAACGACGGGGCATGACCTTTTATCTTCCATGGATGCATATTCAGGCTATAATCAGATCATGATGCATGAGCCAGACCAGGAGAATACAAGCTTCAGCATGGATGTTGGCTTATACTGCTACAAACTAATGTCATTTGGGTTGAATAATGTTGGAGTGACTTATCAGTGTCTCATCAATTCAATGTTTAAATATTAGGTTGGCAAGACCATGGAGGTCTATGTGGACGACATGTTGGTAAAGCCAAAAAGACCAGGTGATCATCTAGAGAATCTGACCGAGATGTTTGATACTTTGAGAAAGTATGACATGAAGCTGAATCCTCTCAAATGTTCGTTTTTAGTCACATCAACGAAATTCCTTGGGTCCATGGTTAGTGCCAGAGGCATCAAAGCAAACTCTACACAGATTTCTGCATTAAGAGAAATGCATGCTCCCAGGACAAAGAAAGAGCTACAAAGTTTGAATGGGAAAGTTGATGCACTAAGTCGCTTCATTTTTAAGGCAATAGATAGGTGTTCCACTATTCGATGCATTGAGAAAAGGAAGGAAGGACTTCCAATGGACTCCAGAGTGTCAGACGACCTTTGTGGAGTAAGTTAAGCAAATGAAAACACCACCAATGTTGTCGAAGCATAAAGATGGAGAAGATCTGTTTGTATATTTGGCAGTTCCAGTCCACGCTTTGAGTGCAGCATTGGTCAGAGAGGATTCGAAGGTTCAAAGGTCGGTATATTATATCAGTAAAAGGCTTACCGGGGCAGAGATGAACTATCCAAAGTTAGAGAAACTTGCATATTGTTTGCTTGTTGCCTTAAAGAAGCTCAGGCCATATTTCCAAGTTCATCATATAAAGGTACTCACAGATCAGCCGCTAAAGCAAGTCTTGTTTCTCCCAGAAACTTCGGGAAAGCTATTAAAGTGGAACATTGAGCTCAGTCAATATGATATCACTTACCACCCATGAAGGACAATCAATGGACAAGCTTTAGCCGACGTCAGGCTGAGTTTAGGAGCCTGTTGAAGTAATTACTCGATGGAAGTTGTTCGTGGATGGGGATATGAATGAGTATTGCTCGGGGGTAGAAGCACTACTAGAGACTCCTAAAGGACGCTCAATATGCTATGCGCTAAGACTGGAATTTCCATCGACGAACAATGAAGCGAAGTATGAAGCATAAATTGTTGGATTAAAGATTGTAAAAAAATTACAATTGAAAGCCTTGCACATTTTCAGCGACTCGCAGTTAGTGGTGTGTCAAGTAAAAAGGGAGTTTCAAGCGAAGGGGGGAAATTTACCTACTTACCTTTCAAAATCTTGGGAACTGCTCAACAATTTGGACTACTACACCATCACTCACACTCCTTGAGAAGATAATTTGAAGGCTGACTCACTTGCAATGCTTGTCAGCACCGGAGATGCTCATCTATTGCGATTAATGCCAGTTGAAGTCCTCTCAAATCCCATCACTGACAATAATGATGTAGATTGGATCATGGAAGCCGCTGAAGAGCCAGATTCATGGATGGCTCCAATTAAAAATTATCTCCTTAATGGTGTGTTTTCGGTTAATTCGAAGAAAAGAAAGAAGTCGCTCCGAAAAGCTCATATGTATCTCATCCAGGATGGCCGGTTATATTGGCGGGGCTTCTCTATGCCTTTGCTTCGATGTGTTACCAAAGAGAAATCTAAAGCAATCTTGGAAGAACTGCATGATGGAAAGAGTGGAGGTCATACAGGTGGTCAGACAATAGCCAAGTAAATTCTGCGATACGAATATTTCTGGCCTGATGTGAACCAAGACTCCACAGCTTATACTAGGAAGTGTAAGAGATGCCAAAGGTTCGCAAAAATCCAAAGACCACCATCCATAGAGTTGATTCAAATGGTCAGTCCGTGGCCATTCGCCGTGTGGGGGCATTTATTTGATTGGAGCACTACCAACTGCAAAGTCTAGTTTCAGATACACTATTGTAGCCATTGATTATTTCACCAAGTGGGCTGAAGCAGAGCCATTAGCCACTATCACCTCAAAGATTGTCATCAACTTCGTCTTGAAGAACATTATTTGCAGGTTTCCATTGAAGATAATCATAGACAATGGAACACAGTTCGAAAGTGAAGAATTTAAAGAATTTTGTGCCAAGTACAAGATCCGAAAGAGCTTCACGACAGTGGCCCATCCGCAGACAAACGGGCAAGTAGTAGCGGTGAATAAAATTATCAAGTCAACTATCAAAAAGAGACTCGAGAAATCTAAAGGTCGTTGGGTATAAGAGCCACCTCTTGCACTATGGGCGTACAGGACGACTCATAAATCTGCTACTGGGCACGCTCCTTTCTTCCTGGCTTTTGGTTCAGAAGCAATGATTTTGGTGTAGCTAGAGGTCCCACACACCGCAAAATCCATTTCAACCAAGCGGAGAATGATAAGATGTAGCTAGAAGCACTCGATCAGCTTGCAGAGTTATAGTCCGTCAACGAAGGATTGCCAGGCATTTCAACTCAAAAGTTAGACAAAGAACCTTTGATGTCGGGGATCTTGTCCTAAAAAGAGTCATGACAGGAACTGGAATCTTCGGGCCAAACTGGGAAGGGAAGCTGCTGGACGACACTTTCAAACTGACAACCATTGATGGCACTCCAATTCCAAGGGCCTAGAATAGAAATCATCTTCATTACTACTTTACTTGATGCTATGTTCAAAATTTCTTGTAAAAACCTGTAAATATTTTGCAAGCTTTGTAATTGAACATTATGCATATGAGTGAAAGCTTATTTGCTTGCCTAAATCGTATACTTGCAAACTCTTGTTTAAATAATTCAAAAAGTTGCTAAAAATTGATCTTTGATTGCAGGCCATTTAAAGAATGCTAGCTTGCTTATAAGTCTGATAAGACCTGGTGATCCTTATAGCACGGGGACAACTCAAGTGTTGAGTGCCATAAGCCTCATTCGGAACAAATATGAAGGTGCAGTGCGCCGCCTTGTAAAAGAAAAGCGAGGGAAACCAAGAGTCAAACGGTGAAAAGCACAACAAGCAAATTAAAAGACAAAAGTTGTAAGTTCCACCAAAGGGGCACCTCCCAAAGTGATAGGTCAGGGTCCTGATTCTTTAACTAAGATAGCTTACTAAGTCAAGCGTCCGATAAAGAAACTAGCATCCACCCCGTGGAACGACGTAATAAAAAAAGCCTCCCATAGCAAAGCTTAGCAGAAGTCCTATCCGAAAGGGGGCATACATCCAATCCAGTCTCCAAAGGGCCTGGATTACCAGGCTGGTGAGTCGTATAATTGGATTCATCAGAAATCCTAGCCGAAAGGGGGTACCCAATAAGATCCCAGTGTTAAGAAGTACCTGACCCGATTACGACAAACATTAGGGTAATATGAATGACCTCTGCAGAGGTGTCCAATTAATTCGGTTAGCGCCTGATTTATTCGGATGCAACGACTGTTGGGCTTAAATCAATGACCTCTTCAGAGGTACCCAATTAATTCGGCTAGCGTTTGATTTATTCGGATGCGACGACTGTTAGGCCTAAATCAATGACCTCTTCGTAGGCGTACAATTAATTCGGCTAGCGTCGGATTTATTTGGATGCGACGACTATTGGGCTTAAATCAATAACCTCTTTGGACGTGTCCAATTAATTCGGCTAGCATCTGATTTATTAGGATGCGACGACTGTTGGGCTTTAACCCAAGTCCTCTACGGGGGCACCCTCTCTGAGTCTGCCGACGCTCCCATTAATCAATGTAATTGATTAACGAAAGTCTTCAATGCCTGGATTAACCAGTAAGATAGTAGACGAAGTTGGACTCTAACCCAATCCCTCTACGGGGGCATCCTCTCTGAGTCTGCCGACGCTTGAATTAGTTAGTTTAATTGTCGATGAAAGTCTTCAATGCCTGAATTAACTAGCTGGATAGTAGACGAACATTGGGACAAAAATAAAATGGGACCTCTCAAGCAGGGGCATAGGAATTAAAATATTTTCCAAGTATAAGCGCGAGATCGATCAACCAAGCTAAGTTTCCGAGCAAATAAGCAAGATAGATGCTTTAAATACAATGACGAGAGCCAAAAGTCCTCGCTAATAAAATAGAAGCTTCCAGTGCCTTAGTAACAGTCAAGGAAAACTCAACTAGGTTGATCGTATCCTGCTTTAGTGATTCGTGATGACCCATGGTATGGGGGCGACACCACCACATTGAGATGGACCAATGTTCGCAAGATATAACACGAACTCATCATGACATTGCATCAAGCAAAACAATTGTAATCTGAAAAGAAGAAAATGCATTAAAAAAATGACAAAGCTAAAAGTAACAGCTCAACCACATCAAGAAAAAGCTGCTTCATTCCACCAAACACAAGTCTTAAGTACAAATTTTCATGAAGTCATAAGCGAGGACCGTCACTCGCATAAACATCCGGTCTAAACAAAGTACATGTGAAGGAAGCTACATAAAGAGAAGTAAAGCAACACAAAGCCCTAATCCTTGTTCTTTCAACCCTTGGAAGAGCTACCAGACCTTAAAGAGGGTTTGCCAGTTCTCGTATGAGGAGGAGGAGGAGTGTCGGGTTGGCTTTTATCTTTAGCTTCATCATCCCTTGAGTATCCTAAGGAAAAAAGAGAATGAGTGCTTTCTAACGAGCACAACGCTTTCCCTTAAGCTTCAAGGTTGGAGACTTGATCTTTTTCTTAGAGCGGCTCTTGGTATTCTTCTTCGGGCTCTCATTTGTGTCATCAAGATCTTCTGCTCCCTCTTGATAATGGTCCAGGTCATCCAAGTTAGCAATTGCTTCAATCTTTACATCTTCTAACCTAGAAGCGGTGGCTAAAGAGGCATCACCTAGAGGCAGAGTAACAGTCAAATCAGTGGTGGCTGGCACTAGGGTTGAATCGGTAACAATAACTTATGTCGTCGTTGTGTCAACCACAATAGGGGAAGGCTTTGGCGAAATCAGGCCTAATGCAAATGAGTAATAAGCCTGTAATTCAATGCACCCAGGTAAAGTACAAAAGTAATCTAAGTCTGATATGACTTGATCGATGTCGGTTTTACCTACGGCAAGAAGATTCATATGCACAACTTCATAATCATCTGGGTTGTCACCATCACCCTCGTCATCTCCTGCATGTACTTTAGTAGCTTCTTTCCTTTCTTAATGGCTAGCAAAAAGATCAGTGGGAGGCATAGTAAGAGTCTGGGAATCAGAAATTTGAACATCAATAAAGTCAGTGCGAGTAACAGTGGCAGATACATCCAGTGTTTGCTTCCTAGAGGATCTTGCTCCATCTAACAAACCGCGCTTGATCTTAATTTGTTCCTTTCCCCTAGCCAAAACTTTGCGGGACTCATTATCTAAAAGATTCTCTAATACTCTTTAGAATAAATGCCTTCAACTTGTGCAAGCACTGGTTCCTATACTTCAGCCAAGGTACTGGAAAATCATCTTCCAAGAAATGCAAGCTGCCTCGACCCATAACACTGAGGACATAATATATGTATAAAGTGGCATTGGCATCAGCCTCAGCTTCAGTACATGCTTGTTCAGTAGCTACTTTGCCTACTAAATCTTGATCTCTTTCCTGCTCAAGAGCCTCTGCCTTAGTTTTCCAAAGGGAAATCTCTTACTCCTGGGAAGCGTTCTTCTCACACAGACTAGCGTTCTCCCTCTGATAAGTATCAATAATGAGCTGCTCTGCGGCAAGCTTATCCTCGCGGTTTTCTGAGTGGAGTGAGCATCTTTTGCTTGAGTATTGAGCGCAGTCTCCCTCACCTTAGCAGTGACAAGCTCTTATTTAAGCCTCTGGTTCTCGGTTTCGAATCTTGAATCTTCTGAGTAAGAGAGGCAATGTTGGAATCACGAGATTGAAGGGTTCTGTCCCACTCGGCTTTATCATTTTCCAGTATAGCAATGGCCTCGAGGTTACATTTGTTAACTCATTGAAGCTCGTCGGCCAGCTTATACCATAAAGATAGCTTATCAACGTGGCCTCTGACCACAACCAGCTACTTCTCAACTTGATCCTTGACCGCATCCATCTGCTTCTCAGCATTACTTTTCACTACATATAGCTCCTTAAGCATCTCATTCTTATCAGTTGGATGTATATCCAGATTGTAGAAAACTCCTTTTAAACACCAATGTTTGAACCGTTCTGCAAGTGTGCTGGGTATAGGCTTAAGAGTGTGGCATGGCCTATGAATAATCTTCTGTGTATCAATTGGAGGAGTGTAATAGACGGAGCTGCAAGGAAAAAAAAGCTGTAGGTGGTATGAGCAGCAGGGACTGGATCTTTAACCGATCTGGAGCGCTTATGTGAATTGTCCTTGCTATGATCGTTGCCCCGATCTTTCCTGTCTCTCTTCCTTTTCCGTCTGTCCTCTTCTTCATTCATAGTGATCACCATAAGAGCTTCGGCTTCGGTTATCTATCTCATGCTGATCCAGAACCTCCTGATCTTTCCTCCACCTTCTCTGCTCCTCAGTCTCTTCGTAGTGATGAGATATTGAAACTTCATGTAATACCACGAATCTTAAGAGCTGATGCGGCGTTTGAAACTTTTCATGTACGTCAAATTCATGGCTGGACCTGAAACAAGAGAAAGCAGGATTTCATATTTCAGTGTTTAAATCAGAAAGTGCTTGGGTAGGATAAAAGGCACATGCAAGACATCAAAACGTAGAGTGCACGTAATGTGTGATCTAACGCACAACTAATAATGAACCGCTATTTGTTTGTGAAGTTAACGCAGGCCCGATATCAGAAAAAGTCGTTCGCAATGCAGGAGTTTGAGCCAAAGCCAACCCAGTAACCATAACTGCAAGTTTTGAAGTCACAATGTCGCTTAGGGCAAGATCCTTTGAAGTTTTAAGATCGCTCAAGTCTTTGTATAACCCTCGCTAATTCTCTCAACATCTAAGTCAACTCCATTTTTGATTTCTCCCTCCTCGATTTGCTCATCAGCTGATGCAAGACCCTTGCCTTCACGATGTATAAACTCTTCCTCTTCGATCAAAAGCAATAGAGGTTGAGAAGATGTTTCAGTTCCGGCGTCGGGGTCCGAGCATTTCTTTAATAACGATTCGTCAACTTTACTTTTCGATGCGCTACCCTCTTTAGAAGCACCAACATCGGATGTTATGGGCATAGTTCGAGGAGTAAAGGACACTTCTTCGGAAGGAAAGGTTCGAGAGAGGTCAAGTAATCCATATTTACGGAGGAATTCTTCTTTAATTAAGGATTTCTTGGCTTTGTCCGCAACATCAACAACTCTTATAGCCTTAAGAGCAGCTTTGCAAGTAGCAGAATCCTTGGAGTCTTTGATGAGACCTGGAATTTCTGCAACAAAGAAAGAATGTTCAATGACCGAGAGTTAAGAGAAATAAGGTGATAAGAACTCTACACAGATATATTCATCTCCTTCCATCCAAATTCCATAAAAGGTCTTGGGACAACGAACAAAGTAAAACTGATTCAAAAATCTTGAAGCACTTTCCGGCAAGTCAAGTACAAGCTTCCGGTTTCGTGTATCCTCAATGTGTATGATAGAAGTACGGTCCTTCCTCTTTTTAAACGAGCAAAGGTAGAAGATATCCTAAAACGTAGGAGCACATTCCCTCACCTTCATAAAAAGCACGTAGATCCCTAACAAAATGGCATAGCCATTCAGATGAAGATGGAAAGGGGAAATAGCCAAATGTTTCATGATCATCTCTAAAAGCAGATTAAAAGAAGGGACAACGCCGCTTATCAACATCTGACCGCTAACTGCTAAGTAGCCACTTGGCGGTCGGTCAGCAAATACATCTTCCCCCGGAAGTATCGCGTCATCCTCATGGATACCATACTGGTCACAAAACTGTTTAAAAGTGTGTTGTTTAAGCATTGTAGAGTGTCTCTCTGGTGGCATGGTACTAAGGGGACGGGGACCAAGTATGGATGTCTGATCTAGGAGTTGTTGTTGCTGTTGTAGCCTCAGAAGTAGATGTATAAGTTTCTACTTGCACATTTCCTAGAGTGTGTAGTGTCATGCAGAATTATACAATTCGTATTAAAGTAAAGCTTGAAATCCACAGTCGGCGTGTGTCGATTAGTCGATCCCAAGCATCGCTACAAACTTAAACTAAAATGTCATGTATACACAGGCAAGTTTGACAAGTTATAAATTGTTGAATGAAATAGTCTTATATAGATATATTATTCAGTTTAAATCTTGAAATTCATTGTAGTATGATTTAATTAACTAATCCGTTATCGATGTGGATGGGTGATGGCGAAATACAAGTCCAAAATATGCAAGTATTTGTTGTTGTTATAAGTCAGGTAACAAGGCATATAGGCATTCAATTCACAAGTTATAATTATGTGTATTGCTCAGAGTCCAGGATGCTTGATTGCATTGGGTTTCAAAGGCGTGCTTCAAGCAAAAAAAGCGGGTTGCCCAACGACCTGGAAGCCAGGTCACTCAATGACCCAGCATCCAGGTCGCTCAACGACCTGAAGTCTTAGGTCACGCCATTGGTCCAGGAGTTTAGGTCGCGCATCTTTTGGAAGGCGCGGGTCGTCCAACGACCTGGGTGCATCACGTCGTCCAAGCACCATGGCTAAACCAAAAAACGTGCTATGCGGATCCGTAGATAGGTGCAATCGTACAACCCAGATTCAAAGTGAAGAAATTAGCTTACACAAAAAGTAAGAAAATTTATTTATGCATCAAAACATATCAAGACACAAATGATCAACAACAAGGGTTTGTGTTCACGATCAACTCAGATTTAAAGCACAAACACCATCACATTAAATCCACAACAAACATCAGCACATCAGATTCAGATCATCATATGAAGCTCGTACATGATCGGTAAGAATCGTGAAACAAAAAGCTTATATACAATAACTAAATTCAACTACGACGAATGCCAAGATTGTCGGATTCAAATCTAAAAGAAAATGTGATGCAAAATTACATATTAATGCAAAAGCCTATAAATGCCAATAGACTTCATTAAAATCAGTTTGATACATAAATCATCGATGAACTACAATCGGGTTTCAATGCAACAAATGACCAATCTGAAGCCAGATCCAGATCTAACGACAAAAAACTCAAAACTACCAACTCAAATTGAAGCTAAAAACCTTCATTTCAGACATGAATCATTGATTTAACCCAAACCCTAATTGTATAAAATCGTTTCAACAAGACAACCAAGTACAATCGAGACCTACAGGGGATTGAGATGTGTTTAACTGATCAAAGATCGACGATGAGGGCTTCCAAGAGCTCGATGATGGTAGAACGGTTCATATTTGGCAAAAACGATTGCAAATCGAATCGATTCAGTTATGTTGAAGAGGGCGATTGGATCTGGAGACTTTGAAGCTCTAACGAATGGCGATGGTGCAAATCCAATTGAAAGTAAAATCAATCGAAGTTGCTGAAATTTCTCTGAAGAACTTTCCACCATTAAAAACTTTTATCGTCAGAGGAAGATAAAGTGAAAATTGGAGGATCCAAAGGGTTATATGACACGATAGTTGCCAACTGTATTTCGGCTTGCGCGACTCATTGGCCAAGGCCCAAGCGACCTGACTAAGTAACGTTGGTACAACAGAGAATGGGCCAAGACCAATCCATATGAAAACTCGAGCGACCTAACTTTATTTGCGTGTGTTATTTACTCGAGAAAGATATCGCGACCCATCCAAAATAACCTCATCTTTACCTTGTTCGGAGCTCATATTATTTTTCAATAATACAGGCTTTAAGGGACAAATGTTTAACCCATGAAAATATGGTTCATATATGATGCATTGACAAGACAGATAATGGGTCAAGTTATGTCGTGTGTGCTCAATGTATGTGGTACATAATCCGGTCGTCATCTTTAAGTTGTTGAACATATATGGAGCCTCAGGTCGTCCAAAAAATAGGTCATTCTCTCATTGGCAAGTCAGGTCGTTACACCTTAGGTCGTTTAAGACCAGGTTGTGGCATTTGTACATGGCACACATGAGTTCGGGTCGTTCCTCATATACTTATCATCCGGCCGTTCACGTATATTAGAAGTGGGTCGTCTTGGAACTATTGAGTCAGGTCGTTCGGCTGATTGAATCACTAGAACATGTCGGGTCGTTCGTGTCAGGTCGCTAAAGCACGAATGCAAAGGCAGGTCGTTAGGCACTATGCTGTTGAAGCCTGCATATAGCACAAGTGATCGGGTTGTTAAAAGCAGGCCATTGAACGACCTAAGGGGGTGGGTCGTTATATGACCCGGAGAGTCGGGTTGTTGGGACGACCCGAAGACCTTCACATGCATTTTTGAGCCTCTCCACACCATAACCGCACCTATAAATACCTCACTATTTCCTTTATTCAAGGGACCAATTTCTCCGACCATGAAGTGCTGCCATCTAACATAAAGTCATCTCAATCTCCATTGAAGTTCTCTCAAGCTCTGATCCATCATCTCAGTTCATCTCAATCATAGTGAAATCGTCAAAGATCGTCAAAGTGCTCAATTATCGAAGACCTACTTCAATAATCTCCGCAACTAAATAGATCTAAGAATTTCCACAGTGAAATCAAAAGAATCAAGAGATCAAAGAGAAGAAAGTAGAGAATTTATTGTAAAAGAGAAAGATGTACAAAGTTATAGAAAATGTGTACCTTGTAATCGATAGGCTAATGAAATCTTCCTTATAATGGACATAGGCCGAAATTGAGGCCGGATCACTCTAATTGTCTCTGTTTTGATTGCTTTTGTTTGTGATTGCCCCTAATATAGATCTAAACTGCTTGAAGGTGTTCACTCACCTTTCGAGGCGTTAGTGTTTGTTTTTTGACATTAACAACCAGTAATGAGTTATGATGGTATTTCTATAGACGAATTGGTGAACTTCTCTAGATCATAACCTCTAGTTGTAGTTTCCATCTGAAACTTCCATAGCAAGAAATTTGTTTCATCTTGAACTACCGTAATTAATTGAGTTCGTGGATTCACTATTTACTTCAGTGATTCTTAAAGTGCTTTTGAGGTTTGATTTGTGGATGTATTCCTTATATATGATGAATCTGTCCTTGACTGAGAGTTGTTGTCATGAGTCATGCCGAAGATCCAGATCTCAGATTGAGAGGATCGAAGACGAGGATAAAGACTATAGATCTGAAGCGGTTCTGATGAAAGAGGAAAAATTAAGGTTTCGAAGTTTCAAATTTGATTGCCGCTTAGCGATAGCTTGATACCCTGAAGAAATGGTTGGAAAAAAGTAGAATCTTATATTATACTAAAGCAAAGACCGACTGAGGCGACGTGTTGCTCTCACAATCACCCTGCACACTTGTCGCTCTCACGTTAATTGTTTTCCCACCAAAATGCCTCTATGATTTTTTTTATTACATACACACACATAAGAAAAAGACAATGTATACTTTTTCAACTATGTCTCGATAAGGTGCAAATCTCACGTGTTACCATAAAAAAAATATGATTACTGTTGAGATTCCTCATGAACCGAAAAGTCTTCTTTATTCCTTCCCTTCCCAAGTAAAAATAATTTCACCCAAACAATGTCATTTTCTTCAATCGCAATAATCCATGAAGGAACAATGCGGATTTCGATCTGAAAAGCTTTCTAACCTAATTCCAAGGATATTTGAGGTTAAATTGATTTGTGAAATTGCTCAAGACTTCAAAATCGATCTAAGATTTCCAAGCTCCACTTTCTCAAAGCTTCAAAATTGATTTGAGATTTCAAAGCACCGTTGTTCCTACTCTTCCATTAAGGGAGGCTACAAGGTCTATGCAACTAAGGCTACAAAATTCGCGAGACACGTGTATTGTCCTCTTCCTTCTCCAACTTGTTAACGAAAACCTAAAATCATTGTTCCTGCTATTGATTTTATTGCTATATCCTGATGTTTTCTGGATCCTTCAAACCTCAAGCAAGGTAAGTTCAATTATTCCATTTCTGATCTTAAGTTTTCATAAATTTTGTGGTTTTGTCTAAGTTCGCTAAGGATCGATTTTAATTTTCTTACTTTTGTAGAACTATGAGTAAGTTTTACTTAGTTACATTTAGATCTCAATTCTAGATTGATCGATGGAAGGGTTGCTCGGCTTTAGTTGTTGGAATTTGCTCTCTTCTTCCTCCATCTCTGCAGTTTCTCTATTAAATCACTGCAATTATCTAAGAATATTCTGTTTGTTTTAGATTTTTGTTCTGTGTGTATTACTGGCATTTAATAAATTTTTAATAGCTTTTATTTATAAAATATTATTTAAGACGAGGCTGCATCTAATATGGTTTATAGAGATGTAGCCTTTATGTGGTTTATAGAGATATAGCCTTCGTGTATAATTTCTTGGTTCATCAAATTTCAGCCTGCATTACATCGCATTACCAAAATAAGTTGGTTTAATTTTTTTTCTAATCGAACTTGATGGGTACATTCTTTGTTTCTGTAACAGCTAATTGCAAATTAACTACATAATTAGTATATATGAAACTACAACTAATTGCAAACTAACTACATAATTAGCTTTATATGTGTGTCTATGAATCTAACACATATGGTTCAAATAAGTTGGCACTAATAGTATGTAGAAATCAAGGTACCTTATACATTTTATTTCTATTTACTTTATCATATAATTGATTGTAATACAAAATCATTTTATAACAGGTTTTGTGTGTTCTGTTTGCTTCAGTTGATGCACAATAATTAGTCTTTCATGTCGGATGAAGAATGTAAGAAGTAGAGTTGCAAACATGATACAAGGAGTTTGATTTCAATACATAGGTATTAAGATCTCCATCCCTGGTTTTATTTTCTATTTTTATTTAGACATTTACTGAAATTCCATTCTTTGTACCTGCATTGCTCAACTTTTTTTTATTAAGATCTACCAATTTTACATGCATTTCTATTTTTATTAAGATCTACCAATTTTACATGCATTCCCCAACTTTTTTACGAAGTTTAATTTATTTATTTAAGTTTGCTTAAAATGTACTTAAGTGTATGGATATTTTCTTTGTCACCTAAGTTGTTAAAAAATTGATAGCGAAGATGATACCATACCAGAACTCTAAATAATAATATACCTGCAATAGTTTCACCAATTGACATGTGAAATTATTTAGAGTTCACTAAGGTTTTCCTTCTAACCTACTAAATCTTACTTCTTTAGTTCCGATTTTCAATTTACTCGATATCCAATTGGAATCGAGGACATTACAGTGTTAAACTAAGTATACGTTCTCCACTAGATAAGGGTGAGATTTGTTTTCTTATTTGAATTTTGATATGCAAAGTTCAAGCGTGCATTTTCTATGATTAAAGTGTGATTTGGAACTTCGATACAGGCAGCCCTTACAATTTGCAGTCGAAATGAGTGCGCAAGGGTTGGGTCCTAAGGTTCTTTATCCACGCAAGTAAATCTTACTTTAGTTTTGGTTTTTTCTTTTTCTCTAAATAGGATTGAATGCATCGTTCGTGGTTAAAACTGCCTGGGGTTAGAGATTCCGAATATAATGACATGAGTAGGTCAAAAATTGATATGGAAAATTAATTTGGCAGATCAGGTGACTGTTATCCCATTTTATACTATTTTTACAATGCTTGTTGTTTTCTTAATAATTTTGATTGTATGATTTTTTTTATGTGGATTTTGTTGTTTACCAGCTTTTCTCATAACTTATACCCGTTTAATATTCTTATCTCTTATTACCACATGTTAAATACAAATTCCTTATAAATGTCGACCCTACCAAACCCCAACAAAGTTTTTTCTTTGATCACAACCTAACAATTATATGAATTTGAAGTCGCTACAAAAAGACCCATGTATTTTCTTTTCACTTGCTTGCTTTTGTATATAATTAACTGATGCTACTTAATATTGTTTATTTGGGTTATATTTTGATGATTATCAGTCATTTTTTTTCATAATTTACCATTCATATTGGTTATTAATGAAATGTGTGCTCAAGTTCTTTTTCCTATCGTTTATCCTATACATGATGCGATCCAATATGCATAGTATAAGAGTAATGGTTGTCTAATCAGTTTGACTGGCTATGTTTAGATACCAATCATTAAATGCTCAATTTGATAGCCAAACATAAAAGTGAGCCGAAAGTACACTATTAGTGAATAGTAACAATGTTATTCTAGATAGGGTCAAGCTTTATGTGAAATCCCGTATAAAGGAACATGTTTGTCAATGAATACCCAAATTTGTGTTCATATCCCAAAAAAACTAAAAACATTATATATATATATATATATATATATATATATATATGACTAGAATGGTGGATCCCTCTATTAAACAACTATTATTTTCCTAAGTAACATATGTTGATATCCACTAGAATAAACCTAGCTTCCTGTTTAATTCTCGGGTATTTAATGTTGTCACTATGTTGATATTCACTCGAGATTTTTTTTTTTGCACATTTTCCTGGATCAGGGGATTAACATTATAGATTATGGCTTGACAAAAGAAATGATTAAAGCACCAAGGATTATTGGAAGAATATTATTGGGTATGGAATTGTTTATGATTTTTCTTTTATATAATTTATTTAGGTTTACGGAATGTGCACCTAAAAAAAACATGACTGAACCAACTGTAAAGGAAATTATATAAAATCCAAATTGGGTGATCCAAGTTTACAGAAGCAACAATGATTCAATCTATTATCCTCAACTTTAGGTTAAATTATTTATCTCCCTACTATTGTTTGTTCCATCTTTTCTCAGGTTATCTTCATCATTTCTTTAACGAAAATAAATACACGTATGTATTGAAGTACCTGTTAATTTTGGGCAAATGACTCAGGCTTTGTCATTATTTTATATTTTATTGTCATTGAAAGTGGTAACTTTGGATCTACAGATTAATAGTTCAGTGGTTTTGTTTACAATGATTACTTATCATATGCCCACCGGGTTCATATTCTCATAAATATAACCTTATGGTATTTGATGTTTACAAATGAATTTTTTAATTTTTAATATCCTTTATCTCTATGTTCTGTCTCTTCCATTTTTTGAAACAACTTCTTTTTCCTACTTCATTTAATTTGGTTATTACTGCAGTTCATGCATCGTAGTTTCCCCTTTTGTTTTCAATTTATTCCTTTGTTTTATTTCTTAACACTAAATAAAAGGATTAACTAATTTATTTGCCGATAAAACCAATCTTAGTATCATTTTAGATTTTAATATATTATACAAATTTAGGTATGCCAATTTTAAGATTTTTAATATCGTAGTTTTCATGATTCATTTGCAGAGCTAAATTAATAGTACCACCATCTAGCCTCAAACTGACTCTCCATGATGTTCAACTAAGTTGAGAGGGACGAGCATGTGCGTTGAGATGTGGCATTGGAAACAACCTCGAGGATGTGTTTGTGCTTTGATCTTGGGATGTAAGTTTACTTGATCGTTACTTTGTTTTATATTTGAACATATGGTTATCATACATTCTATGTTTATGTCCGCTATTACATATATGTTTTATGCCTCCTGCATTGGTCATGGTAACATTTCTAATAATTCTATGCATTTTACATTTAACAAAAATAATCATGTAATGCATACTTCAAAAATATCGACAATGCATATTTCTATATATTGCAAGACAATTTAAAATTTTGTTTATGAAAAAAATAGGCACATATTCTGAAACTGGAATTATCAATAACTGAATTTTAGTTTTCACTGATAAATAAAGTGTGTCTGTTCTAGAGTTTAAAATTTAAACAACAAATAGGTTGGTGCTCTTGGAGTTAAAATATTGAATCTTCCATTGGTCACTGTATGTCAAGTACCATTTTTAAGGGTCAAAGAAGATTTTCTGGCATATATCTTGCTCTGAAATGATATTTTACTGAGCGTTTTTTCTTTTTAAAATGAATGGCATACAGGTGAAATGGGTTGAAGTTTTCAAAGAGTTTTATCAAACAAAAACCAAGTACAAAAAACTTACGTAGATCAGACAAAACCAAGCAACATTACTGGCAAGTTTGAGTCCAAGACAATAGGGTTGATAGTGACAACTTACCAGGTAATCACTCATATTACCTTTTCCGTGACTTAAAAATCGTGTAACTAAAACTTGCAGTCTTGATTTTATTCAACACTGCAGAAAAATTAAGCTATTCTAAGATTGTGCACCAATTAAACTTATCTGATGATGATGTCGTTAGATTGCTTCACTCTCTTTCATGTGCTAGATACAAGATTCTTACTAAGGAACCGATGACCAAGTCTATTTCTCCAAATGATCAGTTTGAGTTTAATTTGAATTCACTGAATAAATGGGATCGATCAAGGTTTGCTGACCTTTCTATAAGCTTTATTATTTTGTTATTACGTTATAAGATTATACCATGATATGCTAAAGTCAATTTTCTGTATTCAAATGCAATGCAGATACCTCTACCTCCTGTTGATGAGAAGAAAAAAGTAGTTGAAGATGTTGATAAAGATCGAGGAGATGCAATTGATGCATCCATAGTCAGAATCATGAAAAGTAGAAAAGTTCTTAGCAATTAGCAGCTTGTGATGGAATGTGTTGAGCAGTTAGGCCGCATGTTCAAGGTATTTTTGATAGCATTTGTAACTTTCATTTGTTTGCCATAGTTTATGAGATTTCACAGAGCAGTTACCTCAAATAATAATTTAGCATTGTCGGAAATATTTATCATCACTAATAGATTTCCAATAAACCTAAATAATGACAAGAACTTGCTAAAGAAGGGTAGATAGTGTTCTAGGTCCCTCACATTACCTTTTCAAATCTTCTTCATGGTAGTCATGCCCTCTTCAAATGATGGAATGCTACATTATTACATGCACTGTTTATTCTATGTATGTATTAAGCAATCAAACGTTCGGCAATTCTTCATGAATATAATAAAAAAATTACACTATGTACAACCCGATTTTAAGGCAATCAAAAAAAGAATTAAAGATCCGATTACCAGAGACTTTCTAGAAAGAGACAAAGACGATCCAAACCTCTTTAGGTATTAAGCATGAATATCAATATAGGATTTTCTTATCTTTTTTTCCCTAAACAAAGTACAACTGAGTCTTTTCCAAAGCTTTATTTATTTATGCATTATTAATACAAAATTATATTTTATTTGGCATGCACAATAAATATGTTGAAATGTCTTGCACATCCTAAACCAATAATATTAAGTTATTAGGCATAGAGGAAAATAAATATATTACATGTCCAAATAGCAAGACAACACTAAAAAGACAATAAAGGCAACATAACTTATGGTACAAGTTTTTTTTTTCTCTTTGTCGAAATTTGTTATTATCCATAATGTTTATGCATCATATAAATGTAAATATTTACCAAGTATTAGCTTTTTTTTATATGTTTCTTTTCTCCGCTTGTAATTGATTATGAAAACAAGTTCAGTAATCAATTACTGGAAATTGAAATACTGGCAATTGATATTATAGGTTGCTGATGCCATGAGTAAGATGTGGACTTAAAACTTCTGATGCAGAGGCAATTTTAAACATCATTCTCCAAACTTGCCCATTGTATGTTCATTAGTAAGCTCAATTATAGAATTTGTATTGAATTTTAGTTGTTTGTAATTTTCCCCCTACCGAAGTTTTATTATTAATTTAGCTTGGAACTTTTTGTTTAATCTCATTTCCCATTTTTATAAAATTTTGTTACCATTTCCATTAATGTTTCGGATTGGAATGTTTATTCCATTGTTGTTTTATCTATTTTTTATGTATAATTTATTTATTTTGGAAAGTGTACTTTGAAAGAATATTAGTTATATTTATTTTGGCTTGGTAAACACGTGAGAACCAACAACCCCAGTTTTATGGTTTTGGTATTGAGTGCTTAGGGTTGTTTCAGTATTATATATCATGTTTTATTTTGTTAATCCAATAATATACAATTTGCTTGGTAACATTGTAATGGTTATTTCATACTCCTTAATATGTTATTTTAATTATTGTCCATGTGTTCATGATGAGTACATTTTCATGTTTTTTCCTAAATTTAATAATTTTTAGTATTGATGTATTAGCATGTAATCATGCACCTGCAATTATTTATATCTATATTTCTAAAAGTATTAATACAAAATTATATTATTTTTTACAACCATGCATCTGCACGGGGACTAATCTAGTGAAATCAGCAATTTCATCAACCACAAGAATATGGTATTGTGTGTGCGTGTATGTGTGTGTATGTATATATATATATATGTGTGTGTATATATATATATGTGTATATATATATATATATATATATGTGTATATATATATATATATATATATATATATATAGTATATATATATATAGGAGAGAGTTCCGCTACACCTCTTATATTGCACGTGAACTCTCCCCCTGAATCTCATCCGTTCAATCGTCCCACTCATTCTCTCTCTTAGTGGTAAGAGAGAGAATGAGTGGGGGATTGAATGGATGAGATTCAGGGGAGTATATATATATATATATATATATATATATATATATATATATATATATATATATGGGCAGCGTTCTGCTACACCTCTTATATTGCACGTGGGTTCTCTCCCTTAATCTCCATCAGTCATTCTCTCCCTTCCCATTTCAATATTATATCTTAGCAGGAAGAGAGAATGAATGTGGAAATGAGTGGTGGAAATTAAGAGGGAGAGCTCACGTGCAATATAAAAAATGTAACGGAACCCTCCTTATAGATATAGATATATATAGGGAGAGAGGGAGAGACAGATGTGTACACGAAATACAAACAGAAAAAGTGCTAAAAGTTATTTGCTCTACGGAATATATTAACAAACAAATCCAAGCTCAACATTCCTCGTGTAAATTAGCATTCCCTCAGCCTATCACCTCTTCTCGTTTCCATCTCATACACTCCTCTTTCACCTAAAATCCTTAAAATAAAAAACCACATATCGAAGAAAACCTATCTTCTGTAACGTACTTTTCTTCTTTCTCCTTTTCTTAAGGAAGGGTCAATTAAATCCAGCCTTTTCTAATTCTGGCCCACGCCAAAGCAGCAACAAGAGCACCTCCTAGGTGAGCTTCCCCTGATATGTTGCTATCACCCTGAAATAAAAAAAAGGGGAAAATGGAAAAAACTGAAGTCATGATTTTAAGGTATCAATGCAATAGAAAATTGAGTTCAACGAATTTCATTGTAAAGGCGAGTCTCTTTTATGTTGACACATTTGCCCAGGCTTTGTGAGGGCTTCAAGGGCCAAAATGAGCATTTGCCTAAACGAAAATATAAGCTATTTTCAAAATTCAAAATACATCAAAGCTAAGTTAAGGATATTGAACATTAGCACATAACTACTAAATTCAAGTGACAAAGGTACTATGATCCATACTCCGTTGCAATAGAGATGAATAGCTAGCCAATTCACAAGAAGATATTAGAACCTTGTGTATGTGCATGATGAGCTGCTATGTTTTCCTTTCTCTTAACTCAAATTATTGACTTCACCACAATAATAAATAGGAAAAAAAAACAATTGATAAATAAAGGCATCATAGTTCCACACTGACAAACACAGGATTATTACACATGATCTTTACCGAGTCAGCAAGACCACCAAATTCTTTCAGCCGATAAAGGATTACGGTTAAATACGGATGAGGAGGACTACGGTTGTGCATTAAAGAGCTCTTGGAAGACAATGTGCATAAGTTATACGTTAGGTTGGTAACTACTCGTTTTTGCGTAAGAGCTATGTATATGCATAATGTTCTATGAGAAAATCTTGGCTTAATTAACTCTCATATTTTCTATCATGCCTTTGAAGATATATATATATATATATATATAATATATATATATATATATATATATATATATATATATAGAGAGAGAGAGAGAGAGAGAGAGAGAGAGAGAGAGAGACGTTCCGGAGCACTCCTGTTTTGCAACACACCCTTAGCACCTCTACTCTACAGTGAACTATACTAACCTAAATCCGGCAAGATTTTATGGATATTCAATCCACACACATTATCATATATTCAAAGTTTGAGCTCAATCCGACATTATTAGAATAATGATTAAATTTAACAAGTCGAATAAACGTTTAAACGATGAATAATTGCGCTAATATTTTAAAAATATCACGAATGTTGGAACGAAATAAATTTTTGGATAGACGATAATATATGGATTGAACATCTATAAAATATTGTTGGATTTGGATTTGTGTAACTATGCAAATGCCCCCCCTCCACATACTTTGGGTAAATCTGAGCTATAACTGAAGCTGATGAGAATCGAACCCTAAACCTCTTTGGTGAGCGCTGCATGTCCTTACCAGCTGAGCTACACCTACGGACATATGCACACACACACACACACACACACACATATATATATATATATATATATATATATATATATATATATATATGAGGAGCGTTCCGAGTAACACCTGTTTTGAATCACCCCTTTAGCGCTCTTACTCGTTCGTGAGCAACGGTAATCCAAATTCAACAAGAATTTGTAGACGCTCTATCCACATATGTATAATCACCAATCCAAAATTTAAGCTCATTCCAACATTCTAGGAATAATTATTTAAACATCAAATAATTATTCCTAGAATGTTGAAACGAGCTCAAATTTTGGATACATGATTATATATACGTGATTGAACATCTACAAATTCTCGTTGAATTTGTATTACCGTAACTTAAAAACGTATAGGGGTGTTAAATGGGTGCTGCAAAACAATGTGCCCCAAAACGCTCCTCTCTCTCTCCCTATATATATATATATATATATATATATATATATATATATATATATATATATATATATATATATATATATATATATATATATATATATATATATCCACACACACGTGTTGCACCCCCTACTCTACCGTGAGCTACGGCGATCCAAATCCAATGAGAAATTTTTAATGTTCAATCCACACATATATAATAATCTATCCAAAATTTGAGCTCGTTCCAACATTCGTAACATTTTCAAAATCATAGCTTAATTATTCACCGTTCAGACATTTATCCAAAACGTTAAATTTAAACATCAAATATATTATTATACGAATGTCGAGATGAGCTCATATTTTAGATAGATACTAATATATATGTAGATTGAACATCTACAAATTCTTGTTGGATTTGGATCGCCGTAGCTCACGGCAGAGTGGGAGTGCAACAGGGGTGCTGCAAATAGAGGTGCACACAATCGCTCCTTATATATATATATATATATGTGTGTGTGTGTGTGTGTGTGTGTGCGCGCTGCGCGCGCCCCTTTAACAACACCTCAACAGTCATCCGACTTCCACCACTCATTTAAATTTAAATAAGTTTATCTCTACTTTCACTAACTATCTCTCTGTCCACTAACCTATTTAATATAAATGAGTAGTGGAAATTAGAGAGGCTATAAGGATGCTACAATTTTGACGTGTTGTTGAACGCTCTTCATACACACACGTGTGTCTGTGTGTGTGTGTGTATATATATATACACACACACACATACATACATATATTGACACACGTATATTACGGAGTGTTCACGTGCAAATAAGAGGTGCAGCGGAGCGCAGCCCTATATATATATATATATATATATATATATATATATATATATATATATATATATATAATAGTGTGTATACATATATACACACGCATATATGTATGTATGTATATGTATGCGTGTATGCGCTGTGTGTCTGCGCATGTCAAATAAACAAATGAACAATGCTGAGCCAACAAAGCAAAAATATATTTGTTAATACCTTTTTCACCTGCCATAGGCCACATCCAATGAGCAGAGCTCCCTGAAAAATAGCAATGGCCAATCGTTTAAAGGTATATATGTAGAACTTATTTCAACAAAAGAGTAAATATAAAAATCATTAAACACAAGTAGATTGTTTATCAGGAACAAATTACTATTAGGAACCAAGAAAAAAATGAAGCGATCTTACTATTAACAATGCTGGTACTGGTATGAAGAAGATAACGTAGTATTTATTCTTTGGGAACAGAAAAACATCAAGAAGAATAATTGCATATCGAGCAGCGCTAGCACCCTGGTAAAAGGCTAGCCATACCCAGTGATCATTAGCTTAAGTGCATCAATGTAAATGAGAGTAATGCAGGTAGACAAGACATTAGAGACTGCTTTCCTATAAAGCCATTAATTGAAGTACTTATTATAGTGTGGTTTCTAAAAAGGTATTGTCATTGACACTCCCTTTTTGGTTAAGGGACGTCACGGTCAAAAATGAAAATTCGGTACAGTTCCACCGTTTTTCGATTTTTATCGTTTTCGGTGGTTCTTTTCCGACTTTCAGACTTAAACTTGACTGAATCCTGACCGAATTCTGCTGAAAAGTTCGGTATCATCTTGCCGAATTTCAAACGTAATGCCCCTTAACCAAAAGTGGAGTGTCAGTAACAATACCCTTCAAAAAATACATCAAATATTAGGTGAGATGGTAACTAACCAATCCTCTTGCTCCTGTGTTGACCAAGCCAAATGTAATCTGAAAACGAACATGTTAGATATGATTGAAATATAATTGCCTAATTGTATTAGTTACGATTGATTACATCTAATACTGGTCCTCCAAGCGCTCCAGCTAGATACAGCTTTAGAAGAAACCCAGGTCCAAAAAGTCTTGCAGTCTAGCAAAAAGCGATATAAGTTCCCAGTACTTAACATCAACAGCAGATAGTTTATCTTAAAACCACCAAATAAACTAATGAGAGATAAAGCCAAAATCTTAGCGTATGATATATCACTTTCATTTATGCATGGTACAAAGTAAAATAATGTAGTTTTGTATAATGAGAGCAAAATAATGTGCATGTCGGCCTACATAATCAAGGGCTTCTTTATTTCTTGGTTTTACAAGCTCTATTGATTCCAAAACATTAAAATTGAAACTAAAATTGATAAAGTAATTAAGAAAATATAGTGTGAATGTAAGTAAACATACTTTTTTCGCAAAGAAGTAAAACCATATCATATTTGAAAGAAGATGCCCAAATTCTACATGACTGAATTCGCATGTTATCATTGTGTGCAATCTACCACTCTTGATATTATGCAATGAAAGCTGCAAAATGAAAATATTCAGATCCAACATTGGATTCTAGGTTCACATTTAGACATGATCAATAAAGGGAACATAACAGGAAATGTTAGTGTATCGCTAACCGTGAAGTGGTGACACATGAATCTACGATCAGCAATACTCCACAGACAGAAAACAGCAACATTGACTCCAATCAATGCGTAAACCATTCCATCTGGTGTCATATTCAAGTAACTCTATATGATAAGCAGAAGTTAATTAATGCCAGTAATTTCATCTTTCTAATTTAAGTGACAACAAAACTATAGTATTTCTCTTTGTTGAACTCCTCAAATTCAACCATGGATTGAAAATTTATTTTCATGGCACTGAGTTTATTGTGTCAGCAATATAACCAGAATCTTATTTACAAGTAGCATATGGCACTGGATAAACATACAACAATTCAACAATGATAAAATAAAAAAATTATATATGTACAGCACGGTCTTACAGCAGTATCATCAGGTTCATACATAGACATGACCAAACATAATCTGCAATTTATTTATTATTTATTTTATTTTGAAAATAATAGACAACAAGTAATTTATGCGAGCATGTAAAGTATTGCCTATGCATTATTCTTTTTATTTATTAATAAAGAAAAAGCTTGTCGTACTTGATATTCAACTCATATCACTTGTATCTCTTCAAATTAGGGATGTCAACAGATACTTTTGGATGCAGATAGTGCCATATCCGCATCCGCATCCGAAATCATTTTAGAATATCAGATATTCGCATCCGCAGATACAGACGGATATCGGATAATTATCCACTCCGCCAACGGTCGATCAATCAATGAATATAAATGAATTTTTCAGCTTAATATTAAGCTTTTTCAACCCAAGTTATCACTAAATTGCTAAAAATAAGTAAATATGATGATAGTATATAATTTTGAGCAATTAGCATGCGTTTAGTAGACTTTCAACTTTATAGAATAATAAATTAATATATTTAATTATGTTAAAATGCAAATAATTTAAATCATGAAAAGAAGCGGACAAATAATTTTAGGATGCGGATATGCCTATATCTCCATCCACATTTGTTTTTTCGGATATCGGATATTTATCCGCTTTTCGGATGCGGATGCGTACAGATTTCATATTTTTCGGGTATCCATTGACAGTCCTAGTAGGAATTGCTTACAAACATACATTTTATCTTGTTAGTCAAGGTCAAATTTTATTTATTTATCTATTCAGGCTGTATTTGAATTTTTCAGTACTTTATTCGACATAAAGACTAAAGCAGTGGTATTTAACAATCTAGCTCAATAAGTGAAACGTTAGGCTTTATCCGCAGTTTTAAGATTGTACACTCCAACAAGCAAGTAGCAACCTTTTCCTATAAATTTAAAAGAAGTGAAGTGATATGGCTGTTAAAGAAAATATGTGCCTCTGCAATCAACCATTTTCTACTTCGGGATTACAGAACATACATTCACAGTTTGAAGCCTGTGAATTAAACATGCATTGGATGTTTAGTGCAATTCAAGTACAGATAACAAGAAATAAGCTAAAATTAGTCAAATTTCGAACACAAAATCTTTCACCAAGAAATCGGCTCAAAATACATATTAAATTACAAATAGAAGCCAGTTCTTGAACTCCAACTTTATTAAACAAATTATAATCAATCACTGTTTAGCCTCATATACTTGCTTGTAATGCTATGATACTCACTTGTAATTTTAGCAAACCCTAGGCAAATAAACGTTATAAAGCACAAATTACCATGATCGCCGTCCAGATCTAAAAATACGGCCAGGACCAAAATTTGGTCTTCTTCTTAACGATATCTTAATCAATTGAACGCTATTCTCAACCAAAGCACTGAAGCCAGCATGTTTCGACTTCCCCAATGCTTGCTTCGTCAAATATTGAAATCCCGTCAAATATTGAAATCCCAGCCTCGTGATGCGTTCTGCTGCCTTAAGTTCGAAGCATTCGAAACAAATTGAGAAATACGTCTCGCGAAAACTTGAGCAGCTGACGGAGATTGATTAACAGCGCTGGAAAAATCATGGTTTTTGAAGCCGACCAGTTGATTATAAAATTGCTTTATTTTTAAACTAATTAACAAAAACATTTTAAGAATTTGTTGTTTTTTAAAGGGCATTGTTATTGACACTCCAAATACTATCAAATTTTAAAGCACTCCAATAATAAAAATAATGTTAAGGGAGGTCACACACTTAATTTTTTACGCTCTTTTTTACCTTCGTAATAACGTCTGGTAATAACATCTGTTTCCATCCCAAATTCAAATCAATTTCAAATGAAAAAAAAAAAAACAAATCCCTAAATTATTAAAAAAAAACGATTTTTTGAAGAGAAATATTGGTATGAACAAAGAATATAATACCGTATTAAAAAAATAATTGTTCGATATATGTATATCAATTTTCTACCAATGATATTTTTTCATCTAATCTGACAAATGAAATCATTAATAATATGATACAAAAATCTGATGTAGTTGACAAATATACCATATCAATTTTTTTGATTAACAAATAAAAAAGAGATTATTGTAAAAGAAGGTAAATTTGGTAAAATAAAGTTTATTTGTTAAGGGGGTGCTCTTTCCATTGGTACCCCCTTAACAAATTTTATTTAAAAAAAAAATTGACCTCCCCTTAAAAATATTTGGAGTGTCAATAACAACTCCCTTTTTAAAACTTGTATTTTCTAAATAATCAATTTAGATCGTCAAATAATCAAATAATATCATAATAAAATTGGATATTCATGGTAGATCTAAAATATAGATATTTTAGAGAAATTTTAGGCATTAGACTTTGAACCGTTAAAAACTTTGAAGAAAATATTTCTGATAAAGGGGATGTAACACCCCACACCCGCTAAGGTCACTCATCAAGGGAATGCCTTAGCTTCGGTGGAGTATTTAAGTGAATATAGAACTGAAAAATTACAACAAGACAGATATAAGTAATACTTGAAATTTAAAGCATCATTTCATTGCAGCAGAAGGTAAACATGTTTGGTTACATATCAAAAACCAACAAGAGTCAAGTACAAAATATCCATCTCGTTAAAACATAAGTACATAATCCCACTACATATTAATAGCCATAATAGAAAAGATAACCGAGCTTTTCTTCAAGAGTCCAAACTCCAAAAGATAGATAAAGCAATCTGATCAAAGCCCACTAGTGCTTGGCCCACTCTGAGAACCTGAGGGTTGGGGAAAAAGATAAAAACAACGGGGCCAGACATAAGTCTGAGTGAGCCCTATAACTTTAACAATACAATCATTAAAGTAATTAGGGTATGATATAAACCTGGTACGGTACGACTGGGGATAAATGACTACACTAAGCAGCCAACTAGACTTAGGATAAACTAAGATAACGGTAAAGACGCACCTATCCACCCAAGGATAAATACTACACTGCACCACACCAGATCTGCCCACCCAAGGATAATTCCTACACTGCACCACACCAGATCTACCCACCCAAGGGTAATTCCTACTTAAAGGTTGATCCCACTAAGTGTACTTAGTAATTTTTAATAGTAGTTTCGTGTACCCCTAGGTGACTACATAGGTGCCGTCTGCCCCTATCTCCACTAGGTGTACCCACAACTTAGTAATTTTAATAGTAGTCTCGTATACCCCTAGCTGACTACATAGGTGCCGTCTGCCCCTATCTCCACTAGGTGTACCCACTACTCCCATTCGATCGGCTCCCTAACGTAGATACCCGTGCTGGCCCCACAGTGGGGTGTATCACTCCCCAAAGTGACAACCCGATAATCAATGGTGCACGGCTTATACCTACACGATGCAACAACGTCTTACCTACCAGCCCGGGTCCACACACGCATATGAAACCTGTTGGACTTGCGTTGTCACCGCTAACCCGTTTTGGCCTTTTATAGTCAAGCCCAGTACGCGTGTCCCGTCCTCGACATGGGTCGAGCCCAATAAGATACAAATGAGTTACTGGTTGAAATGGGCCCCCACAAGCTACCACCTAAGCTTGTCATTTGTTTCTAGTGCATCTCACTTAACAATTTTTAATAATCATGTCCACTTACATGTTAAAGTTTGGTTAAGTCATCTAATCATATATCAATTGCCACTCAAGGCACCCACTAGATTTCCCCATGCCACCCAAGGCACTTGCTTGATTTCCACATGCCACCCAAGGCACTTACTTAACCCTTTAATCATGCTTAATTACATGTCCCACTTTGGTTAAGTATTCTAATCTTATCTTCCATTGCCACCCAAGGCAACCACTAGATTTTCCCCATGCCATCCAAGGCACTTACTTAACCATTTAATCATGTTTAATTACATGTTCCACTTTGGTTAAGTATTCTAATCGTATCTTCTATTACCACCCAAGGCAACCACTACGTTTTCCCCATGCCACCCAAGGCACTTACTTAACCCTTTAATCATGTTTAATTACATGTTCCACTTCGGTTAAGTATTCTAATCGTATTTTCTATTGCCACCCAAGGCAACCGCTAGATTTTCCGCATGCCACCCAAGGCACTTACTTAACCCTTTAATCATGTTTAATTACATGTTCCACTTCGGTTAAGTATTCTAATCGTATTTTCTATTGCCACCCAAGGCAACCGCTAGATTTTCCCCATGCCACCCAAGGCACCCACTTAACCCATCATGTCCCTCTACATGCTAATATGGTTAAGTGTTTCTTAATTGATTAAGAACGTAACCGTTGTAAAGACCTCTCACATTAGACTATCTCTTATGGCAGCTGGATTTGCCGGTCGGGTCCGGGCAGCCTTACGCTATAACCGAGTCTAACCTCGTGTCTTTACACTTGTCACGTATTAAGTTTGTGCCTAAGACCTCTCACATTGGGCCAATCATTTGTAGCCGCTGGATTTGCCGGTCGGTTCTGGGCAGTCTTATGCTACAAAAGGGTCCAACCTCGTGTCTTAGTCGATTAATTACACCTAATTAATCACCCCCATATTTCGAATTAATTTTCCCTAATTAATTCCAATTTTAACGATTTACATAATTGACTCAATTATGTCCATCCACTTTATGGTATGCATAATCATACCAACTTCACACAATTTCATTAACATGTTTATTAACCCCATCGTTCCCCACGTAATTCGCTAATATGACATAAAAGGGAAGATTCATCACAAATACAATGGGTTCAACTTGCATAACACATTAGCATCAACATGAGTTTAAAGGTGTCAACATGCATATAGCATCAACCCAACTAGCATAAATAATCAACCCAAACTTGCGTGAATCACATATGTCATAAAGAGGTTAACTTGCATAAGTTTCTTATGTCATACAAAGGGGTAAACTTGCTTATGTATGTATGACATATAAAGGGGTTAACTTGCATATGTATGCATATCATACTAAGGTGTAAACTTGCACATGTTACTTGCATATAATCAAACACCATACTTGCATAACATGTCATATGTGAACTTGCATATAATCATACACCAAACTTGCATACATATCATACATGAACTTGCATATAATCATACACCAAACTTGCATAATCATGGTGTCATAATGGATCAATGTTTATCATAGCAATTTGCATAACTAGCATCATGAACACATAGCCTAATACTTGCATAACTTGCATAACATCATGATCATGTAGCATATAACTTGCATAACTTGCATAACATCATGAACATGTAGCATATGACTTGCATAACTTGCATAACATCACAAACACATAGCATATAACTTGCATAACATGCATAACACATAACATATAACTTGCATAACTTGCATTAATCCACATTCATAGCCATAACCTCATTATATCCTATCATAATCATTTCAATAATTGGTCATTAAGGCTATAGAAAACTCACAACTTGTTGATTAGCACTCCTAAGAAGAAGATTAAGTTGCTAGAGTTGATTAGAAGTTGATTTGAGAAGCTATCTTCCTCTTTAATTTGATGGAAGCTCCTTCAAGTTGCATTTTGACGGCATAACGGTGTTGTAGCTATTTCTAGTATGAATTAGGGTAGTCTTAGGGTGTATTTATAGAGTAGTTAGGTGTTTTAGGCCATTAGATTAACCCTAAATTAGATTAGAGCCGTCAGATCTCGTCCTAGCCACCAAAACACAGCCCAAAAGCCAAGCTGATGCACCCAGGTCACCTGGGCTCGACTAGGGAGGTCGACCCCCAGGTCGACCCTAGGGTCGACTCCCCAGTCGACCTAGTGGGCAGGTCGACTCCCCAGTCGACCCCCAGGTCGACCCCCTGGGTCTGGCGGGAATTTTCCCGCCACTTCTGAAATGTTTGAATTTTTATTTTTAAACCTGTTTTGAATTTCTGAAAACTTCTTCGGGCCTTAACTGGGTCATACGGACTCCGAATTTCGAAAACTCGGACTCTATTTCGCATATTTTTCCGAGACGAACGCAATGGCATAGCCCGTTTCCCCTGATTCAGATTTTAAAATTTAATTCTGCCCTGTTTTATATTATAGCAAGTTATTCAACATACGGGGTGTTACATTCTCCCCTACTTAAAGGATTTCGTCTCCGAAATCTTTAAGTCAAGAAGAACGTATCCTACCAACCAAACAACCATCTACTCAAACCATCAAACACTGGCATCCATTGTCCTTAGAGTTTCTAATGCTGTATGAACATATGCAAAGAGTGTGTGTATATGTTCCCTGTCTAATGCAAAATCAGGCGGTCTACTGATTCAGTTGACCTCCTTAATGCAAACCATGATAGTGCCATGCATCCAATATGTATGCGAAAGAACCCTATCGACACATACTATTTCTACATGAGTGCACAACCATACACCAAAATGCATCATCCATATGATAACGCAACCATTATACATCCATTAATATAGCTACCTACACACAATTATATGCAATATGAAGTGATTGAGCCGATCTAGTGCCTAGAGTGTGTGTATATGCATCCACGAGCAACCACTAGCAACCACTTGCATCCACACGCATCCATCAAACATAACATGTCTCAAACACATGTTTCAACCATAGGTTTACCCTATCTAAAGGTCAAAGGTACTAATGAGGGAACATACTGAAGATAAGATAAGTACTAGACAAATGATAAAGGAGAAGTCAAAAGACATACCCTCAAAAAGGAATGGGTACAATGAACGCATCTTCGCTTCTGTCTCCCAAGTAGCATTGCTCTCATCTTCTCCCCTTTGCACTTTGACTAGTCGAACCTCTCTGTTTCTCAACTTCCTAATCTCTGACCCAAGGATGCGGGTAGGAGCTCGTCGAATAATCGCATCACGCTCTACCTCCACTTCTCTAAGCAAGCTCGGCTCTACCACCTCTGCGGTCTCATGTAGGCACTTTCTCAAATGTGACACATAGAATACGTCATGTTCCCTATGCAACCGAACTATCTCTCGAAGATAAACTGAAGCTAGCCATGGAGCAGTCCTCTTGCTCTTCACAGGTATGAAATGGGCACTCTTAGTAAGTCTGTCTACCACAACCCAAATTCTCGTATTACCCTTCCTCGATCTAGGTAACCCATCAATAAAATCCATCGAGACGCTATCCCACTTCCATTGCGGAACTTCCAATGGGTGAAGCAACCCACCGGGTTTCTTTTGCTCCGCTTTCACCTGTTGGCACACCAAGCATCTAGCGACATACTCGGCCACGTCTTTCTTCATACCGGCCCAAAAGAAAACTCGCTTCATGTCTTAGTACATCTTGTCCCCACCGGGATGAATGGTCATCCTAGAACGATGCGCATCATCAAGAATAGCCTTCCTCAAACCCTCGTCTTGCGGTACACAAAGTCTACCGTCTCTACGCAAGCACCCCCATCGTTTAGGGTGTACCTACTCAAATGGCTGGACGACTCCCCCCTTATGAGCCTCTCTACTAACTCAACCAACTGTGGGTCATCCCTCTGTGCCTCGCCAATCCGTCCCAAAAGAGTAGGTCTGACCTCCAAAGATGCTAGCAAACCGGGTATATAGTCAACGGAAGGTTTGAAATCAAACATCGAGATAAATTCCAAGCTTCGTCGTTCCACGAACAATGGACTCAAGGACAACCTTTTTCCGCTCAAGGCGTCCGCCACCATGTTACCCTTGCCAGAGGTATACACTATCTCGAAATCATAGGATGCCAAGAACTCCATCCACCTTTGCTGTCTCAAGACTATGCGCTCGAAGAATCTCCAACGCTTCCCTAAGATGTAGGGCATGCTTTTCTCCACTTCTAGAGAAAAGCAGGATATTCTCCCATACAAAATCGTCACAACTATCCATCTCTCATGCAGACCCTCCTAGTCGAACTCGACATCCCCCAAGTGCAAGCCCCAAAGGCCGAAACCAATATCAGACAAACACCCAAGGGATACCTCCTTCGAATTCAGACGACCTACGTGAGATGATACTAGTAAAAACGGCTAAATAATTAAGCCCTTGTCCAACTCTGGATGTCCTCGCCAGTCTCGCTCCAAAACCATCGTTGATCAAATAACTGGCTTTGCTTAACCTATTAAGCACATACGAAAACTTATTTCGCTTTTAGAAAAGATCAAAATGTCATCCACAGAGACCACTACGAAATTATTTAGGTACTCCCTGAACACCCTACTCATCAAATCAACAAAGTATGCGGGGGGCGTTCGTCAAACCAAATGGCATCACCGGCCACTCATAGAAACCATCCGGAGTCCTAAAGGCGGTCTTCTCTTTACTATCCTCAGTCACTCCCAACTGATGAAACTCCGTGGCTAAGTCCAACTGCGAAGCACTGAGGCGCCAACCAACTGATCAAAGAGATCATCAATCCTCGGCAACGGGTGTCTATTCTTCTTTGTGAGCTTGTTGAGTTCTTTATAGTCTACACAAAGTCTGAGGGACCCATCTGCCTTCATGGCAAAAACTACTGGAGCACCCCACTCCGATCTACTTCATCTTATGAACCCCTTCTCAAGAAACTCCCCTACTTGCTTATGGAGTTCCCTCCTCTCACGAGGAGCCATGCGGCGCACTGACAAAGATAATGGTTTAGCATCATCTACCAGATATATTCGGAGATCTATCTCCCGCTTCGGAGGTAAGCCCTTCACCTCCTCAAACACATCCGAGTATTCCCGGACTACTCTAACAGATCGCAAACTCTCGACCGAAGCGTCAGGCGATTCAAGATGACTTAGCATAACAGAATCTATGGGATTACAAGAGATCTCGAGAGTGTTACCCAAGCGGGTCATGAGCCTAGCAACTCTCTTTTCGCAATCAAGAACGGCACCATTACTGGATAACCAGTCCATGCCCAAAATCAACCCATAGCTCGTGAAGCCCAAAACAAAGGCATCACACCTAAACTCAACGCTAAGTCTAGAAATCTTCAAACCCAAACATATCATGGACAAATAAGTGGAGCCCCCACTTGGGTTTGAAACAACCACGGGATCATCTACTAAACTGGTGTCTAGGTGCAGTGACTCAACTAATGATGATGAGATAAACGAATGTGATGCGCCAGAGTCGAATAAAGTTCGAACAGGATGATCGAGAGAACCAAATTTCATCTTAGACGGTCCTACCCCCATCAGGTATACCCGTCGTGAGAGAATACATCTACCCTCCAGAAGATCCTGTACTTCGTCCCTACCTCTTTGGACAACCCCAAGGTGTCCTATTTCTCCAAAACAACTAGCCTTCCTCTTCACATTCTCCTTTCGTGGCCTTCTTACCACGATGAGGTTTCGTCCTTTATTTACCTAATAACTATTTGAACCTTCCTCTCTCGTCCATCTTAAAGGTACCCATAAGCCCTCCACCTCCTTGGACTAACTTCTTAGCCTGGCAAACGTCTTAGCCCCTTGAAGTGGTTCTTCCGTCCTTCATACGGAAGTCCTTATTTATCTTAAAAAGACATCTATACGCGGAGGGGAAATTCAAAAAGAGAAAGAGGAAGAGAATCAAAACGGAGAATCGAAGGAAGGATATATGGCTCTTGGGGATTATGTTCTTTTCTTTCAAAAACTTTTCTCTTAAAAGACATGTTTTTGAAAATACTTCTTCCAAAAATGTTTTTAGAAAAATAGTTTTTCTAAAAGTTTTATCTGTTCTGGTAACCTTAAGCTCTGATACCACGTGTAACACCCCACACCCGCTAAGGTCACTCATCAAGGGAATGCCTTAGCTTCGGTGGAGTATTTAAGTGAATATAGAACTGAAAAATTACAACAAGACAGATACAAGTAATACTTGAAATTTAAAACATCATTTCATTGCAGCAGAAGGTAAACATGTTTGGTTACATATCAAAAACCAACAAGAGTCAAGTACAAAATATCCATCTCGTTAAAACATAAGTACATAATCCCACTACATATTAACAACCATAATAGAAAAGATAACCGAGCTTTTCTTCAAGAGTCCAAGCTCCAAAAGATAAATAAAGCAATATGATCAAAGCCCACTAGTGCTAGGCCCACTCTGAGAACCTGAGGGTTGGGGAAAAAGATAAAAACAACGGGGTCAGACATAAGTCTGAGTGAGCCCTATAACTTTAACAATACAATCATTAAAGTAATTAGGGTATGATATAAACCTGGTACGGTACGACTGGGGATAAATGACTACACTAAGCAGCCAACTAGACTTAGGATAAACTAAGATAACGGTAAAGATGCGCCTATCCACCCAAGGATAAATACTACACTGCACCACACCAGATCTGCCCACCCAAGGGTAATTCCTACGCTGCACCACACCAGATCTACCCACCCAAGGGTAATTCCTACTTAAAGGTTGATCCCACTAAGTGTACTTAGTAATTTTTAATAGTAGTTTCGTGTACCCCTAGCTGACTACATAGGTGCCGTCTGCCCCTATCTCCACTAGGTGTACCCACAACTTAGTAATTTTAATAGTAGTCTCGTATACCCCTAGCTGACTACATAGGTGCCGTCTGCCCCTATCTCCACTAGGTGTACCCACTACTCCCATTCGATCGGCTCCCTAACGTAGATACCCGTGCTGGCCCCACAGTGGGGTGTATCACTCCCCAAAGTGGCAACCCGATAATCAATGGTGCACGGCTTATAACTACACGATGCAACAACGTCTTACCTACCAGCCCGGGTCCACACACGCATATGAAACCCGTTGGACTTGCGTTGCCACCGCTAACCCGTTTTGGCCCCTTATAGTCAAGCCCAGTACGCGTGTCCCGTCCTCGACATGGGTCGAGCCCAATAAGATACAAATGGGTTACTGGTTGAAATGGGCCCCCACAAGCTACCACCTAAGCTTGTCATTTGTTTCTAGTGCATCCCACTTAACCCTTTTTAATAATCATGTCCACTTACATGTTAAAGTTTGGTTAAGTCATCTAATCATATATCAATTGCCACTCAAGGCACCCACTAGATTTCCCCATGCCACCCAAGGCACTTGCTTGATTTCCACATGCCACCCAAGGCACTTACTTAACCCTTTAATCATGCTTAATTACATGTCCCACTTTGGTTAAGTATTCTAATCTTATCTTCCATTGCCACCCAAGGCAACCAATAGATTTTCCCCATGCCACCCAAGGCACTTACTTAACCCTTTAATCATGTTTAATTACATGTTCCACTTTGGTTAAGTATTCTAATCGTATCTTTTATTGCCACCCAAGGCAACCACTAGGTTTTCCCCATGCCACCCAAGGCACTTACTTAACCCTTTAATCATGTTTAATTACATGTTCCACTTCGGTTAAGTATTCTAATCGTATTTTCTATTGCCACCAAAGGCAACCGCTAGATTTTCCCCATGCCACCCAAGGCACTTACTTAACCCTTTAATCATATTTAATTACATGTTCCACTTCGGTTAAGTATTCTAATCGTATTTTCTATTGCCACCCAAGGCAACCGCTAGATTTTCCCCATGCCACCCAAGGCACTCACTTAACCCCTCATGTCCCTCTACATGCTAATATGGTTAAGTGTTTCTTAATTGATTAAGAACGTAACCGTTGTAAAGACCTCTCACATTAGACTATCTTTTATGGCAGCTGGATTTGCTGGTCGGGTCCGGGCAGCCTTACGCCATAACCGAGTCTAACCTCGTGTCTTTACACTTGTCACGTATTAAGTTTGTGCCTAAGACCTCTCACATTGGGCCAATCATTTGTAGCCGCTGGATTTGCCGGTCGTTTCCGGGCAATCTTATGCTACAAAAGGGTCCAACCTCGTGTCTTAGTCGATTAATTACACCTAATTAATCACCCCCATATTTCGAATTAATTTTCCCTAATTAATTCCAATTTTAACGATGTACATAATTGACTCAATTATGTCCATCCACTTTATGGTATGCATAATCATACCAACTTCACATAATTTCATTAACATGTTTATTAACCCCATCGTTCCCCACGTAATTCGCTAACATGACATAAAAGGGAAGATTCATCACAAATACAATGGGTTCAACTTGCATAACACATTAGCATCAACATGGGTTTAAAGGTGTCAACATGCATATAGCATCAACCCAACTAGCATAAATAATCAACCCAAACTTGCATGAATCACATATGTCATAAAGAGGTTAACTTGCATAAGTTTCTTATGTCATACAAAGGGGTAAACTTGCTTATGTATGTATGACATATAAAAGGGTTAACTTGCATATGTATGCATATCATACTAAGGTGTAAACTTGCACATGTTACTTGCATATAATCAAACACCATACTTGCATAACATGTCATATGTGAACTTGCATATAATCATACACCAAACTTGCATACATATCATACATGAACTTGCATATAATCATACACCAAACTTGCATAATCATGGTGTCATAATGGATCAATGTTTACCATAGCAATTTGCATAACTAGCATCATGAACACATAGCCTAATACTTGCATAACTTGCATAACATCATGATCATGTAGCATATAACTTGCATAACTTGCATAACATCATGAACATGTAGCATATGACTTGCATAACTTGCATAACATCACAAACACATAGCATATAACTTGCATAACATGCCTAACACATAGCATATAACTTGCATAACTTGCATTGATCCACATTCATAGCCATAACCTCATTATATCCTATCATAATCATTTCAATAATTGGTCATTAAGGCTATAGAAAACTCACAACTTATTGATTAGCACTCCTAAGAAGAAGATTAAGTTGCTAGAGTTGATTAGAAGTTGATTTGAGAAGCTATCTTCCTCTTTAATTTGATGGAGGCTCCTTCAAGTTGCATTTTGATGGCATAACGGTGTTGTAGCTATTTTTAGTATGAATTAGGGTAGTCTTAGGGTGTATTTATAGAGTAGTTAGGTGTTTTAGGCCATTAGATTAACCCTAAATTAGATTAGAGCCGTCAGATCTCGTCCTAGCCACCAAAACACAGCCCAAAAGCCAAGCTGATGCACCCAGGTCACCTGGGCTCGACCAGGGAGGTCGACCCCCAGGTCGACCCTAGGGTCGACTCCCCAGTTGACCTGGTGGGCAGGTCGACTCCACAGTCGGTCCCAGGTCGACCCCCTGGGTCTGGCGGGAATTTTCCCACCACTTCTGAAATGTATGAAATTTTATTTTTAAACCTGTTTTGAATTTCTGAAAACTTCTTCGGGCCTTAACTGGGTCATACGGACTCCGATTTTCGAAAACTCAGACTCTATTTCGCGTATTTTTCCAAGACGAATGCAATGGCATAACCCGTTTCCCCTGATTCAGATTTTAAAATTTAATTCTGCCCTGTTTTATATTATAGCAAGTTACTCAACATACGGGGTGTTACAGGGGAAGCATTTTTTTGGTTTCACAAAAGTTTATTTTGATCAAGTGACAGTAAGACATTTATTTAAAAGCATATTTCAAGTTAGATTTTATTTAAAAAAATGGAAATAATTAATAAAGTAAAAATTCAATCAAACTAAATTTTACATGTAAATCAACTTGAGAGTCCAAGAATATACTATCAATGTATCAACTTGAAATCAAGGATCCTGAAATTATCATTCAATGTGCATGCATATATTGTTTGATATATATATATGTATATGTATATGTATGTATGTATGTATGTATATATATATATATGTATGTATATGTATATGTATGTATGTATGATTTGTTGACAATTTCCTTACTACGTCTTCTCGAGAACGAAAAGTTTAGAGTGGGGGAGAGTGTAACAACCCATATTTTTAACTGTCCATTTTTTTTAATTTAACATTATTTTATGGGAAATTTTGGTTAAAATAAATTATATGGTGATTTTGTGGTTAAAATTAAATAATATGGTTCGATCTTGAGAGTTAATAATAAATTGCAACAACTGTAATGACAATAGATTTATAGTTTAATAAAATGCGAATTATGGTATATTTATTTTGGAACGGTAATTTAATTCGCATAAAAGTTTAATAAAAGAGAGATGAACATTACAAAGAATGAATTTAATAAATTCCAGTGACTACAATTTGTATTAGGTTATAATTTAAGGTGTGGAAACTGCAAAGTTTAATTAACAGTGAAATTTACCAATTATTTAGACAATAACTGGCATTTTGTTATTAGCAAATGTTGTAATTTGTTTATAATAAGCTATAATTAAATGTGAAACAAAATAATCAATGCATAGGATATACATATGGATTAATGTATTTTACATTGTGTTGTAATACACACACACACACACACACACACACACACATATATATATATATATGTATATGTATATATATATTTATATATTTATATATATAGACACACACACGGAAATTATGTTGCTATAAAAATTGGAAAGTAGAAACAAATCAAACATTAACTATTTGATATTGATATGGTAACCAACTAGAATCAATACAATCAAATATCGCAGTTATTATAAATTTAAAGTGGTAATTATAATAGTAAGGTAATAAATGAAAACAAGGAAATAAAATAAACTCTACCAGTAAAGTGGTGAATTAATAAGTAATAGATGGATAGGAAACCAAACCTTTATTTTATTTTCATATTGTGAAATTTATTGTCAAATTGTCATGCATGTATGTAGCATACTTCTATGTACATGTGAAACCAAACAGATGGATAGAATGGTAAAGTACGAATAGAAATTTATGCATGCATGCATGCCATATTTCTATAATACTTTTTTTTTATTTCTTTATTAATGTTGAACAGTTCATGATATATAAAAAAGAAAGAACAAACGAAAGGTGGCAAACCTGCTCATGAAGCATACTGCTGTGGCACTTGCCATTTATGATGTTTCCTACGCATGAAAAAAAAGTGGGGAATTCACTACTAAAAAATGTTGTTTTAGTGATGGAAAATTCCATCTCAATTTCATCACAAAATGTTATTTTGCAATGGATTTGTGATGGATATTACCATTCCAATTCAATAGGCGCTAGATCCGTCACAGTATGATTAGTGATGGAAAGCCAACTAATTTTGTGACACATTTGTCATGGTTCGTAGCAAAGCTTTTATTTTTCTATATATTTAAGAATATAAAATTATTTCAAATCTCCATCACAGATCCATGACAGATGAATTATTAAGTATATTTTAAAATTATTCATCACAGATCAATGACAAATTGTCTTGGATTAGCATTAGATTTATCATGGACAATAAACCATTAAATAAAATATAAAATCATCCATTGCAAATACGTTACAAATTGCTACGGATTTGCAATGGATTCGTCATGAATTGCTAATACTTTACTAATCAGCGAATTAATAAATTAATTACGATAAATTTAATCAGAAATTCGAAGCAAATGCGTAACAGATTGCAATGAAATTTTGTTTCAGTTTACTATCCGATGGAAAATCCATCACATAATCAATAGCTATTGGTTTGCATTTCCCCAGGATTTATTTTTTTCATACAACCTGGATGCATATATACATGTACTGTTTCTCTGCAATATCTCATAAAAGATTTCATTGGAAAACATGCAAATGATACAACAATATAAACAAAGATAACTAGATAAAACTATACGTATTCCTGATACAAATATAATACCAAAATACAAAGATGACACCCCAGTTTCAAACAGCAGAAAAATAGCTACTGTCTAAACTACAAAAATTATGTTAGATTTCGTCCAGGCTATAACAAGAGGTTAAACATGCGTACAAATATTGCTTAAAATGTCCATTGTCCAAAATGATGGATGATGTACCTAAAATTCTAGAATATTACGATGGAAGGGGTTGAGCGGTCTGTGACAGTATTTGCTCGATTTGCATCAACCTACTATTTAGCGCCTCGTGGTTCTCTCAGTCAAGTCATGCTTCACCTTAATCTGTCGGCACTTCTCCTCAACATGGCAAAGCCTCTCCTCGGATAGTCGACTAATCTCCTCTACTCGAGCCTTGATGACATCCATCTCCTCTTGCATGGCAATTAACTTAGCTTGTAGTTCACCTTCTATTGTCGAGCCATATTCTTGACAACTATTATTGTCCATCATCATTCTACATCTTTGTGCCCTGGATGATCCACTCTACAGAGAAAATTGTGTATTAGTTGACAAATATTATAACGGCCAGATATGTAAATATTATAATGGACAGACATGTAAATTGTTCTCCTTTATATAGCATATAACATGTTTGTTGTGTCCAAACTTGTCCAAGTTGTATCATAGGAGACATCCAAATGCTAGAGCTATTGATTATAATTAACCAATGAAAATTTTGACTTTACATGTTTGCAAGCTAGTATTCTTGTATTAGATTTTGAGTTTATTTATTGGTATCTTGTTTTAAATTTCACTCATTTTTTATAACTCGATGTGTGCCCTTAAAGGATTCAATGTCTTGAAACACATGAAAAGATTATATAACCATTACTGCTTAACATATTTTATAAAACATTTCACTGTGCCAAGTAGGAATTATCACAGGGATGCCTTGAACAACGTATGTGAGCTTGATAAAAAAAAGGAACTCAGGGATGTTAACACAAATGTCATTCATTATTTTTTCAATTCGACAATTGTTACATCTGGGATCTTAGTGCATGCAGTAACGTATGAGCTGCAAACTCATCACCGACACAGTTTGGTATAGTCAGCAACAAAGATAATCCATTGGCAGCAGAAATTGTGCTCATCTTAATATAGACTTGGGGTGAACTCAAATGATATAGGCTTATAGTGGACTGTTTCCAAACTTTGTCATTATGAGGATGAGCAGATTTACAATGCACTTAAACTTCCAATGGGCTGGGATGGAAAGCCAGTTATACAGTATATAATGTATATACCATAACTTTGAATTTCAACATAGTAGTTATATATTCTTTTAACATGAAAACAACATTTGATACCCTATCAGCTTTGGACATAGGTAAATTCATTTGTTAGCTAGAATATAGATATTTTTTTGGGAAATTAACCATAGGTTTGGTCTGGTAAGTATGCAAAACACATTTTGATCAGGTATGAATAAGCATGGCTTTTCATTATGCGGTGTAATGCAGTAAATCACCACCATTATACAGAATAATTTTAAATATGCGTAAACTGACCTGAGATGGGTTGATAAAATTAATTTAGATACCTGAACAAACTTTTGTTTCAGTGTATTTAATAAAATTATCGGGTCCTTGTAAATTTCATGGCCTTGGGCAAGAATTTAAGTGTGAAATACGTGGGAGTCAAAGTTACCGGGGACGTAGAGCCTTTGAGCGTCAATTTCAAAGAGTGGTGCCACCATCATGGTATGCACTGCTTGAACATTCCTAACACGAAGAATTTCAATGAAATCACGTCCATCCAGGAAGTGAAGGACCTATGGGAGAAAATACAACAAAGACGAAGACTCCATAAGTGGCGTCCGGAGCTCGAAGAAGAATACGAAGACCGTAAGGGTAGTATCTATAACAAGAAGACCTACACTGATCTCCAACGCCAAGGCCTTACATAACAAATGACTTGCACCTCTTTTGTATTTGTAACATCTTATTGTATTGGAGGTTGATAGTCATTTGTATCTGCAATGAATGCATATCCGCATGAAGAAAGACAATTTTGTAAGATTTGCTAGTTCATTGCTGTTCATAGTTATGCATTCAAGGATTTTTTTATGTTACTAATTGGAAAAAATTGACACTGTCATGTATTAAAATATTTGTTTTAGAAAAAATATTACACTGAAAATGCTTACAATATCAGGCAGGTTGCCACCAGGATATGCACATCCCTTTGCATTCAGTGGGGTGAGAGCATGAAAAATCACTATTTCTCGTTCTCGGGGAACCTCGCCAACATCCTCACCAATCTCTACTCTTAAAGCGACCAATCTTTCATTATATGCAGTATGATACTTGGCCTGAATTTTTTTATTTGAAGACAAATTTATCACATGCACCACTGAAGAAACTTTAAATTTTATGAGGAATACCTGAAATTCATCAACTGCCGAGTCAATCCACTTCGGAACAATGATTGTCGGATCATCTGCCAGGGTGATTTCTTTGTTATTTCTAATATGAGTCTGCCTAAATATCTCGAATGGTGTAGGCGCTCTGTTTGAAACTTTAGCCTGTAATAAATTTCCCAACTAGAATAATTTTTTAACTATAACCAGAGTATAACAAGCTTGTATTGCATATGACTGAAAACTTATGACTTGTACTCATTGCAATCACTGAAACAAAAAAGGAAAATTGAAAAAAGGCATCAATAATGGTTTCAAAAGAGTAACTGACCTAAAAAGGTTAATTAATCTTCATAGTGATCTCTCAGGAATAATTAAAAAATGCCACATTTGAATGATACTATTTGTTAGCATTATGCTTAATTACCCATAAGAAATCATGCCAAAACCGATGTAGAAAAATTCAAACAATGAGAAAAGAAGGTGCTATTATCCTTTCTTACTAGAAATTGCCAATTATTTATACTAGTTATAATTACTCCTTGCAGTTGTACAAATTAGTTACAATTCAAAAGGATATTTGTTTCATATTAACCAAGTCCAGTCACTCGTTCAAAACATAAAGTGGAGAACCTGAATACAATGTGTGTGGTATTTGGCATATATTCAACTACTGGTACCACATCATCATTCATTAAAGGCATAGATTATGCAGCAGGTCCAACATGACAAACTAAAACAATAAGGGTGGCACAGACTAATTCTAACCGGTCCCGTGATAGAGAACACTATGCTTTTGGAATCAATATTTCAAGTGATTATGCTTTTTTATAGGCATTATTACTATTACAAAATCAATTAAAATAAAACAACAAATTCAAGCGATAGCATGATGTATTAAAATTGGAGAATAAATCACTGTGTGTATTGAAATTCTCCTTGAACTGTCAAGAATCATCACTCATGAATTAAAAGTGAGGAAAACTGCAGAAGACAGCAGCAATTCAGAAAATGCAGCAGAAGTCTCTAAAGAAATAGCAAGGGGGAAATACAAAACTAAAAAAACCAATTTTGATGAGCAAGAAACTATTGATCAAGTTATAACCAAACAAGAAACTAACATCAATTTCCTGAACCTGATCCTGATATTCTGAAAATTAACCAAGATGCTCTTAAAAAGAAATAGAAAACCTAATTGTTTTTTAAGAAAACAAAGTATCAGCTGACAGGGACCACACACCCCTTTTACTACTAGAAAATATTGTTTTAGTGATGGGAATTATTCTCTAAAGATTCTGCATATATTATATTTAACATCACATATAAAACAATGGTACATAACAAATTACACACGTGTGATTAAAGTTTATTCAGAGCAATTTAGAATGATGTAATTTCTAGCAGCAATATGTTCATCATCTGTCATGTATTCGCTTTTACTTTTTCCAAATGGTTGACCTTGTTTTTTAAACACCGACAAATAAGACTCATTGGAATCATTCTCAATAAATTCATCATTACGAGGAACTTGATTATGAACTGTTTTGACATGATCTTCGAAATAGTGTGAAAAGAATATAGTAGCTTCTTCCAAAATATATGCATTACAGATTAAAGCTTCCACTCGACCTTTATTTGAAACTTTCTTTTTAAGATGAAATAAGTACCTAAGTTGAAGTTAAAAATGATATAAAATTCATAAACTACGAAATGATATTTTATAAAATTTAAACTGTCGTACCTTTCAAATGGATACATCCATCCATATTGAACAGGTCCTTGTAACATAACTTCTCGTTGAAGATGTATGGGAAGATGTTCCATACAATTAAAAAATCCAGGTGGAAATATTCTTTCCAACTTACAAAGTAACTCTCGAACATTACTCTCAAGATGTTAAATCCGTCCTACTTTCAACTTAGTTGAGCACAACTCTTTGTAAAACAAGCAAAGTTCCGTTATTGGTTGCCATATTACTTGTGGTAACAATTCTTTTAAAGCTATTGGCAAAAGATTCTCCAAGAAAATGTGAAAATCGTGACTTTTCATTCCACTTATTTTCATCTTGCTTAGATCGACACATCTATGTAAACTAGAACATATACCATCAGGAAATTTTAACTTCTCCACCTACTGCAATAAAAGCTTACAGCGGGATCGATTTAACTCATATAATGCTTTTGGTTTCTTATTTTTGTTTTTGTCAAGGACTTCGAGTTCAGGGCGATTACAATGAAGTTTAATGTCTCTCCTTGAATTTAGACCATCGTTAGTCTTTCGTTTAACATTCAAAACCGTGTTGAATACGTTTTCAAATAAGGCAACTCCCAGAAAATACTTCGCTTTAACCAATTATGAGTTGTACCCTTGTCTGAAATTGAGAAATGCAATCCCGTCTCATTATCATATATCTTTGGAAAATCTTGAATGCCCTCGAATATCTCAACACTCGATAATATCGGCGGGGATCCCACGGATACTTGTATATTTTTTTCTAAAGTTCTTTCTATCTTTTCTAAATGTGTGGTTTCTACTCAAAAAACAGCGATGACAATCAAACCATGTATGTTTATTGCCATTTTTCAAATAAAATGATGTTGTCATTTCCATACACAAGTGGCTTGATAAACGACCAACTATACTCCAACCGGAAAGCATCCCATATGAAGGAAAATCATTAATGGTCCATAGTAAAGAAGCAAACATTTTGAAGTTTGTTTTTGTTGATACATCATACGCAACCACTCCAGTGCCCCACAAAAAGATTAATTCATCAATCAGAGGTTGTAAATATACATCAATTCCTTGCTTGGGATCTCTAGGACCTGGAATGATTAAAGTAAGGAACATATAAGGTGTTTTCATACACATCCACGGTGGTAAATTATATAACGTTAAAATAACTGGTCAGCAAGAGTAATTTTTTCCAAAATGCTTAAACAGTGCAAAACCATCCGTGCAAATTCCAAGTCTAACATTACGCGTCTATTTAGCAAAATCGGGATAAGTTCGATCAAGGTGCTTCCAAGCTTCTCCGTCTGATGGATGAGATAAAAAAGCCGTCTACTGGATTTTGAAGAGCATGCCATCTCATGTGAGCCGCAGTTGCTTTCGATGCATACAACCTTTGTAATCAAGGGATGAGTGGACGATAATGAAGTTTGGTAAACAATTTTTTTTTCCCGTACTTCTCCTTGATTGATATCTTGTAGTAGAGCTTATTTTACAATGAGTCAATTCTTTATCATCTTTCCAATATAACATACACCCATTTCTACAAGTGTCGATTTGCTCATAAGGTAAACCAAAAGCAGATACTAGTTTTTAATCTTAGTAAAACTTTTAGCCAAAAAATTATCCAGGGGTAACATTTCTTTGCATTTTTTTGAATTATTATGCTTGGATTTAATAGAAATAAACCGAGCAGTGGCAGATAACTCTGTGTGAGTTGTGCAGCCGTCCCATAATGGTCTATTCGCAGATTTTAGCATGTCAAAGAACTTTTTATCCTCTTCGTTAGGAGTTTCTTCCATTACGGATCTTACAGTTTCTTGTAAATGACGAGCGCCATCATAAATCATCTCCTCCATTCTATTTTCTGGAATATAAGAATCCGTACAATTACCCGATCTTAAAGAATGGTCTGAAGCCACAATACGATAAGGAGTTCTATGTAGGATCATGTGTGGAATAACTTCTCATGATACTTCCAAACATAGTAATTAGGAGAAAATCCCCGTTCATACAAATTCATATTAACATCATCACCGTTCAAAATTTTCAAGTTGTTACATTTTTGACAAGGACAATGAATTGGATCATCCGTCTTACCTCTAGTAAAAATCTTTATAAATGCATCAATTCTATCAAGATTAGTTTTTAATGTTCCACCCCTATTATTTTTTCGTGTATACATCCAGGTACGATCCGTATGATAATCCATTCCTACAATAATTGGTTTAATAATTATATACTAACTTTGATGATATATGAATTATGATGATCATATTATTTACATAGATTATACAAGGGTAAAATTTGAATTACATTTTATAAGGGATTTTTTGTTGAATTTGTTCGGGGGGAAACCGGCCGGAGCCGTAAAACCCCCCTAGTGCACCTAACCCGGTCTGTGGATACCTACCACATAAGCGGCAGTCGAAGCATATGCACATGGTAAACCCTTTTAGCATGCCATTCCAGATTTCGAACTCGCATCGTTGTTACCTCGACACAATGTCCTTAACCGTTGGGCTAACGCTGCGAACATAAGGGAATAATTTGAATATCTCTTCATATAGAAACATGAAAATCAAAAAACATCATATCACTTACTGCTACCGTAGTGAAATTTTTTTGACACTATAATATTTATTGTAAATATATTCAAACATAAATATGAAGTCTACTAATCTGGGAATGGCGGATTCAACCAGAATTTTATCATAAATTCCCAAAACAGTGAGAATTTCTAATCATAATTCAAATCGCAAATTGTATGGATTCAGTGGCCACAGTTGTACGGATTCAAATCGCAAATTTCCAAAACCGCGACAAGCAATTGAACAACCAAATGGAATTTTAATGATAATACGAGTACCTGTTCTGATTAGATATTATAGCCATAGTGAGAATTTCTCAATTGGAATTTCGTCGATAATACGTTAGGGGCTGTAGCATTCAAACGGAATTTCGTCGATAATACTTTGGTGGTAGTAGCATTGAAAATTTGGGATTGGTGGCCTTGAAAATTAGGTTTAAGCAGCAGAAGTTTCGAAGAGTTGAGGGTAGGAAGCGCGCGAATTTTATCTAATTTTTTAGGAAGCACACCAATATTGCCGCCGTGTTATATTGGGGTATAAATCTGCCGCCGTGTGATATTGGGGTATAAATCTGCCGTTACGTTGTAAATGGGATGTGTGATATTGTTGTATAAATCTGTTGTTACACGCAGATATTACTGTCGTTGTTTAGAATGAGGATATCCATTGCGATTCCTATAATATTTATTTTGACATGTATGCCATGAAAAAAAATTATAATTCTTTTTTTTTGTATATACATCCATCACAAAAATGTGACACATTGATTTATGATAAATGTTTCCAATAATTTTTAGAATATAATTACTATAAATTATTCAAAAAAGTCATAGAAAATTTGTCATAGATTTGTGTTGAATTTTATATTTGTAATTATTAATACATCTCTTATTTTTTTTCTTAAGGGAAACAAAATTATAAATCTATAATAAACTTGTGACAAATTTGTGATGGACTTCTTTCGATTTATCTATTTTTATTTTAAAAAAAGATTTCACTTAACTTTAACATAAAATTTAGTGACTTTTCAATTATCAATGACAACTTCATAGCTAATTTGCAATGGATTTTTCATGATTAGTGACAAATAGCATTTAACATCACTTTTTCTTTTTTTAAAGGCAAAATTTAGCCATGATTTCCATATCCGTGACAATTCCATGACTAATTTACCATGGATTTGTTAGAGATTCATGTTACATCACAAAAAATATGTTAGTCAACAAAAAATATATTTGGAAAAAGAACTTTAAAAACAGCTCAGACCCATCACACATCCGACACAATTTTGCTATGAATTTTTTCATCACTATAACAGCTTTTTCTAGTAGTGCATATATTTTGATCCCAAAAGAGATTGGTAAACATGACATGGATAAAAAAACAAAGTGTGAAAATGTAACATATATTTTGAACAGAAAATAAATAAATAAATAAATAAATGAAAACGTAATTTACGTTTATGTATGTGTATGTATACAACATGTCCTGTTCTGGAGGAAACGGTGCGTAAAATCAAGGTAATGCATACACGTTCAAACCATTATTAAAACCTATCCCTTTGCTTCATTGTATTGGTCGAAGCTTGCTACTCGTTCTCGAATTCCTATTCCCCTTTTATTTAAATCGAGATCTCATGAAAAAAAACGTTGTACAAGATTCTAGTTTGTACGCCTCCTCCTCCGTCGTTGATCTCCGCTTCTCAGTCCGTCACTATAGCATCTTGGGGCAGAGTTAGCATCCACCCTCGTGATTGAAGTCTCAAAGAGTGGCGGCACACCTAAAACAAAAAATGGACTATTAAAAGTACAAAAATACCTTTTTTGAACACCGGAATGAGGGCGGCGGCGCCGTCGATTTTTATTTTTACGATTTGAGTGGGGATCGAGAAGGAGCCCTACGGACAAGTTGGTTCATGTGTATTGGGACAGACAACTATGATGAAAAGAAACAATCCGTAGCGCTATGTTGGTAATTAGCAAATGGATAAGGGTTGAATGCGACAATGGAATTCCTCTTGTAGGAGCGGCAAGTAGTTTCTAAATTATGAAGAAGACAAGAGAGAAAGAAGTTGACGTGGCACTAAATGGTTTGTGAGGGGAATTATTTAATTATTTTATTTCAATTTGAATTCAAGTCGTAAAATATGAATGACTTCTTTATTCTCAGTTTGATGCTCGATTTGTTGTGTTGGAATCATATCAAAATTCTGGATGACATGGAGTTGGTTTGGTTGGATTTGGAGATTTTCAAGTCTTGGACCTATTTTGAAGTCAAACGCGTTCGAAAATCAAAGGTGAGTGATTAAACCCACTACACCTAACTAAAATATATAATTGTTAGGTAAATTAAATTTATGCTATGATATGATTGTTTTGTTTGTTATTTGACTGTTTAAATTGATTATTTATGTTAATTTGAATAGATAATATAAATTTAATTTAACTATCAATATAAATTGTACAGTTAGAATTTAATTTCTTGTTTAAAACCTCGTACTTGATGATTAGTAACTGATATTATATTGAACTGTTTAGATGTGTTGATTTTGATAAATGCCTTGAATTTATATATTTAATGTATTGATATGTAGTTCATCTTGTTATCGACATTGTTTTTATATGTTATTGATTTTTGTTGATTAATCCCAACCATTACCCTAGATGTTATAGGCATCAAATAAACCCAGGATTAATCATTTAAATAAATTAAAACATAGACTGAAATAATAAATACCTATGACCCTGATTTGGATTGAAATAATATATATCCTTTCCCAAAATACTAAAATTAAATTTTGAGTATTACTTGGCTAAAGGATAGAAAAATATATACGGACACCGGTTAGTTAAATAAAATTTGTTTTAACAATAACTCTTGAAATATTGTTTTAAAGACATTATAGACGTTGTTTATAAATCGATTTCTTTTGAACTTGAAGGTTGGATTTTGAAATATAAAAGCTAAAGTAAATTTTTGATGTTGTAAATTGAAGTTAAAATGAATTGAATATAAATTGAATTTACCGAAATTGAATTCGTTATCCATCCTTGAAATTTGCTTTAAATTAACTTGATTTAAAGTTTTATTTAAAAGTGAACTTGAGATTTTATAAGTTGAAATAATTCAAAGTGAGAATTATAATTGTAATTTCAAATATTTCAATTGAATTGTTAAGTCAAATTGTTTGAATCAAACTATTGAATTGAATTGAAATAGAAATGGGAAGTTGAGTCCTTTCGAATTGAGATGTTGAAATTTAGTCGAGTTGATTTGAAACTGGAATATGATTCCATTTTGTTTTGTTAGAAACGATTCTAATTCCAACTACAATATTTTAAACCGTTTTATAAACTATTTTAATAATAATTATTTTTCTTTATAAACTATTTTACCCTATAACCACTTTATTTTTATTAATTATTTTAAATAAACCATTTGAATAATTAACTATTTATTTTATAAACCACTTTAATATTTTAACTATAAATTTTAATAAATCTGATAATTCTATTATAAATACAAACTATTTTTTTTCAAACTATTTCAATTATATATCTAAACTATTTTAAATAAACTTTTAACTATTTTAAAATCCAAATTATTTTAAAGTTGGAATTGTTTCAAGATTTTAAGTTTGGTTTTAAATGGAGATTTTAATATGAAATATTCTATTTTGACTATTGAAACATGTTTAAAGAAAAATCTGATATTTTGATATGAAGTATGAATTTCGTTGAAATGTAAAAGAACTGACCAGTGTGAAAAACGTAAACGTTTGGTTGTTAAAGAGCCAAGGATCCGATATTAGCATACTCTTTGCCAATACCGAAAACCACTTTATCAACTGTGTATGCGGCAGAGTTCCAGAATGAAGTAGGTTGGTTTGGCGAACCTACTGGAATGCAGTAGAGAACGATGATAGATGTCCTTGATCTTCGAGTCATAATTAAAATGACTAAAACAGGGCTATACTAGACCAAGTGGGGTTAACTACCCCCATCGGCAACACTTGTTCCTTTATTACTATAGTCCCTCGGTTTGATTGATTTGATTTGATGCCCATCCGTGATTTGGGAGTGTTGTTCTAGGTGGGTGGTAGCCGCGGCTATGCTTTATCACCAGTCCGGGCATGCAACTAGTATATTCCTACTTTGGGCATTCCTCGTGTGCCTTGTCATGTTATCCTAATCGAGCCCCCTACGATTTTGATTTAGCGTTGTCGTATCACGACGCATCCCTATCCGCCAACATACTGGTGTGTTATATCTAAACTGTACGACAATGGTACAAATGGTGTAAGGGTAACAATGGTAATCCCACTTACGTTATTTTAATATTTTATATTTAACCATAGACACTATTATAATAGCGTATTATATTATATAGTATCTAGTTTAACGGATTCTTAGGAGATGGAAATTTCCGTAACATCTCTTAAGTTATTGCATTCATATTATCACATGAATTTGATTTAACTGATATGAGAATATTTTAGTTCTGATTCGAGTATTTTTGTCTTTTCATTTGTGCTCGAGTCAGCGTGAGTTTTCAATTATCGAAGACACTGTTATGAAGAAGAAGATGGAGCTTGATAGACGTATTATTATGTATTTCCGCTGCAAATATTGGTATGTTTATGATAGTTAACTCTGATAATTATTGTAAAATACAATCAAATGTATATTTTAAAAACTTCATGAATTGTTATTTATTTATTATATTTTTTCCTTTCCGCTGGGAGATTTTATGATTGTTTTTCTTCTTTCTTCTTTTCTTTATATTAATCCCAATAAATCTCGGTATATTAGATTTGTTTAAGTCAACATGTGAGGATTATTGTCAATTTGAATGGTTAAAAATACATGTCGTTACAGAAAGCCAGCTCTGACGCCTTGGCAGCATAGTCAATCGGGTTTAGTGGCTTATCAAAAGTCGTATAGGCATCTATTTTGCACTGGTTTTTTCCTATATATATATATATATATATATATATTTCTGCTTGGCAAGATAACTACCTTGAACTAAGACAACTATACACATTTACTACATTGAAATTTTGTTACCGTTACAAACATACGATACATTATACATGGTAAAATAAGTCTTATTTCAACTTTAAAAGATTGCATGCTTCAGCAACTACTGTTTATTTGTATCCCTTTTATCTGTATGAGTTCACCTAAAATACCTTGCACCATTGCACATTCCCATCTACCGCTTGGTTAGAACACCAATCTCATATCCTCAAGTCTAGAAAAAGAAGAAGAAAAATGGTTTGTTGTATATATTTGTCCACTGATCGATCACTTCTGAGAATGAGGTTGATCTAAAGCAGCAACAGTTCTATTACTAATAGCGACAACATTCGATGAAGGAGGCATACTATTTGATGAAACATTCTCAGAAGGAGGTGTTAAACCCCATTTTCCTTCTATTTCAAGTGGCTCCAATGTGTGAACCCCGCCATTTGTTAGGCTAAAGCAAACTGGTTTGGCTCTGTTGGGCTTGGATGAGCAACTATTACTTCTAGAATCATTCTATAATGGTAACATTCTAAACCTTTGGGAGTATAAGCACATGGACTAATCCTACAAATTAGTTTGAGGTTTGAAGCTATAAAGACAAAATAATAACATCTAAGAAAGAAGCATATATCAATTGGCTATCACAAGAGAACAAAGCATGAGAGATAGTAGCTGAATTCTATGGAGTGACCCACTGTTTTGTGCAATCAAAATTATTAATGTCAAAAATAGCAAGTTGTGTCTCATGCACAACTAATATTACCGCACAACGATAGGAAAACTGATCTTTAAGGTATTTAGTATGAAAAAATAATTATTTACTAAAACGTATTTCAAGTTAGATTTTATTTAAAAAAATGTAAGATACTTCAAGAGAAAATGGAAGTAATTAATAAAGTAGAAATCAATCAAACTGAATCTTACATGTAAATCAACTTGGGAGTTCAAGAATATACTATCAATGTATCAACTTGAGAATAAGTATCCTGAAATTATCATTCAATGTGTATGTATAATCTACAAAGGCAATACAACATAGATATGCAAAATTTAAAAACTTATCCTAAACAAAGCAACATCTATTTTATTATTTTATTTTATTTTAATCAAGCAGATAGGAGTATATTGAAACCCAACTCTGATGCCTTAGCAGCATAGCTAATAAGGTTTGGTGGCTTATCGAAAGTCGTAGGGCATCTAATTTGCATTGTTTATTTTCCTATATATATTTCTATTGGGCTAGACAATTATGTTGAACTAAGACAACTATACACATTTACGACACTGAAATTTTGTTACCGTTACAAACATACGATACATTATACGTGGTAAAACAAGTCTTGTTTCAGCTCTAAAAGATAGCATGCTTCAGCAACTACTATTTATTTGTATCCCTTTTATCTATATAAGTTCACCAAAAATACCTTGCACCATTGCATATCCCCATTTACTACTTGGTTAGAACACCACTCTCATATTCTAAAGTCTAGAAAAATAATAAGAAAATTGGTTTGTTGTATGTATTTGTCTACTGATCGATCAATTCTGAGAATGAGGTTGATCTGAAGCAGTAGTACAATTACTAGCAGCGACAACATTCGATGAAGGAGGCATATAATTTGATGAAACGTTCTCAGAAGGAGGGGTCAAACCCCATTTTTCTTCTATTTTAGGTGGCTCCAACACGTAAACCCTGCCATTTGTTAGGCCTAAAGCAAACTGGTTTGGCTCTGTTGGATAAGCAACTATTACTTCTGTAACCACTCTGTAGTTGTAACATTCTAAAGCTCTAGGAGTATAAGCACATGAACTAATCCGACAAATTGGTTTGAGGTTTGAAGTTACAAAGGAAAGAAATAACATCTAAGAAAGAAACATATATCAACTGGCTGTCACAAGAGAACACAGCATGAGAGATAATAGCTGAATTCTCCGGAGTCACCCACTGTTTTGTGCATTCAAAATTATTGACGCCAAAAATAACAAGTTGTGTCTCATGCACAACAAGGAAATATATTTGGTACAAGTGAAATTGAACTATAGCATGTGAAATAGGATTTGGAGTTCGATCTTGAGGAATTTGCAAGGGTTTGTTCCGAAGCTTCTCCCATCCATCTATATTCCAAGCAAAAATTTGAGAATTTGCTCCAAATGATATTAAGAATAAAGCAACATCTAAGATGGGTCTAACATGATAGTACACTTCAAAATATGTCACCATCTTCAAATATAGTCAAGAATTATCATCGGACCTACATCAAAATATTCATAATTATGCTTCTGCAATATAGAAATCAAGACAAATTTTGCAATGAAAGTCGGTATCTGATTCACCATGAATTTGTACCCCAGCTCTGTTAAACTTTTGATAATTGTTGAAAGAATAAAAATATTGGATCTTTATTTAAGTTTTCAAGGTCCAAGAATATAAATAGAAAATAATATACAAATCATGCAAAACCCTCATTCCCGTATATCTTCTAAACAAAGTTGACCAGGAATATTAAGCAAATAATGATAGTCATTGTTAATTTACTAGAGATATGTTAATACTATATGAAAATAGTGACTAGTACATATATACTGATTTTACTATTGAAAATGTTATAACAATATAATTAAGATTTTGATCTTAAACTTTGAACTTCATACTAGAGTAAGGGTGTAACTAAAATAGTGTTAACTGTGCCACTCACATTAGTACATCTAATGTAGCCCAATATTGATCCAAATGTACTTTCACAAAATAAATTTGCTATCCTGCAACCAGCTCCAACTACACCGAAGATACAGCTAGCATTATTCTAATTTTGTACAAACTTGGTTGAAGAATAATTTTTTGTTTAGCTTAGAATAATGAATATATTACATTGCTTTGTAGTCTTTTGACAATCTGGATACATTTGGTTAATGCTTATGTAAATTATTTTATGAATTAGTTTATGTTGCAATGCATAACCTACATTTGCCTTGTACTGAATTTATGGATCATCCATTCCATTCCCAATAACAAAGCTCTGACAAATAGTAATCTTGTTGATATTCTATTTTTCCAGATTTCTTAAATACCTATTTTAGTATATATATATATATATATATATATATATATATATGAGTTTTCATATATAACCTTAAGATTAATGCGTGTACCTTCAATTGCTTTGTTTCCCCTATTGATCCGACTTGCAAATTCAGGGCTGTAGTGCCTTGCATACAATTCTCTTGTCGTATGGAAATCATTCTTTGCATACTTTGGGTGCTTGGTAAGAAATGCCTAAAAAATATATAACAATCATAGAGTATTCCTTTAATTTTTGCTCTTGTTGTTATATGTCATAAAATATGAAAATATCAGGTTCGTATCTTTTGAAGTTACGTGCATAAAGTCATATAAATCGTTGCACATGTCATTTTCATCATATGCAGTTTTCATCATGGTAAAGGTATTGTAACAACCCGGGAAATCAGAACCAATTTAAAAATTTTATTGTTGCAATTTTAGTGGATTTTGAATATTTAAATTTTTTTATTTTAAATAACAACAACTAAGAATATATTTAAATCGAAGTTAGAACGAAAATTTTCAATTTAATTATAAAAGGAGTTTAAAATGGCGCGGTAGTTTGAAAATTCGATTTCAAATTTCAAATGAATGTACATGATTCAAAATAAATCGGATTTTAGCAAAACAAGAAATATTTGAATCTGTTTAAAAATATCTTTCCAATGAATGTGAAAAATCTAGATTTCATAGCGGGAATAAAATGTTATGTCCAGTTTAAAATTTAAAATAGTCGCTATGAAATATAATATAATATAATAAATGACAGTTTTGTAAAGGACCTCCGTTTTCTACGAAACCGCTTTTGTTGGATCCAGAATGTCAAACTATTGCTAGGTTTCAAATTTCATAATTTTTGGAATTAATATGTAAGCGCAGTAAATTTAAATGTGTGTGGTAATTTAAATTTGAATTGGATCGACCGGAAAATGGCCATTTTTCAAATGGTCTCCAAATTCGACAAAATTAGTTTTGTCAGAACCTTATCGTCAAAACATAGATAGATTTATTTTTCTGGAATTTTTGGAGTTAGTGTGTGGCCCTAGTAAATTAAAATGTACGTTTAAATTCAATATATATTAATTTATATTCTAATTTAAAGAAAAATTGATCGAAACGATAAAACTGGCTTACAAAACATATCCCATTGTGTCCGATATGGTGGTATTTGGCTGGAGGCGATAGTCGTTGGGCTTGATTTGGAGTTCGAATCGATTAACAATTATTATTGGAATTAAATAAATAAAATAATAATAAAAATAGTATAAATATTGAGCCTTAAAACCCTAATTCTTATTCTCCAAGAGGCCGTTTGTCGCTCTAAATTGGATGGCTGATTTTATTCCAATTTGAAACCCTAAATTCTTTAAATTGGTTCAATGATTCTCCAGTCCCCCAAAGGCTTTTGAAGAGCTGTCTAAGCTCTTTAATTCCCTACTACAAAGATCGATTCTCGTGGGTTGGTTGCCCAAATTTCTGGCTCGAACTGCCCGGGTTTGCGCTCGTTTTCATGGCTTTGGGAGGGACCGGAGTTGCCATGTCGGCTGGTAGTAGGAGAGGAGTAGATGGATTTTTATGTGGTGGTCTTGGATCGGCCTCAGGTGGCGGTTTAGGCGGTGCGCAAGGAGGGAGGGTGGATGAGGTTTTCACGAACTGGAACCAGAGAATAACAAACGAGAGAAGATGATGAGCTCTTCAAATGTAATTAGTGAAGTAATTAAGAAAAAAACTATTTAATTAATTAAATATTTATTTAATTAATGTATAAATCCGTGTATCTCTTTCATACGAGCTCATAATTAAGTGAAATAAGTTGCAATGCGATCGTGGCTTCGAACTCTTCAACATGAAACTGACCGGAACTGAAAAGGAGCTGACTAGAATTTCAGGCATATTTTAAATCAGAACATAACAAAAATTCAGAAATAAAAGAATGGAGGAGTGGAATTGAATATGAGATCTCTCTCACACTCAAATTATTTTCCAGTTATTATATGCTAGGATGCAGACGGGGCTTAGAAGCCCTCGACACTATTTATTGTAGAGACCAATTGTTTGTTTGTTTGGATTGTGATTGGATTGTCATGTATTGATATTTTTGTATATAAAAATTATTTATACAATATATATATATATTATCATGAAATAAAATAAATATTCATTTACAAACCGGATGGTTTGTTCATGTATACTTATTTATCTGATATTGATTAGGACGATAAATTTTACACATCGCCCAACTGCACAAATAATAAACCATATTTGTTGTTTTAAAACCCCATACGGGTATTGGGATGATACTTGCCATACACTAATCCCAATAATTAGTTGTATGACAATCGATGGGTTGACGGACTGTATAAGTGTTATTTATTTATTTTAATGCTTATACAGTTGTAAAATGCACTCTGGATGTTATTTGAATTTTTATTGATTATTTATCATTATTGTTGTATACACACAGTGTATGAAATCCATACAATTGAAATTATATGGTAACTGATTGAGTTTGGTTCCAGTTCAGAATTAATGAATATTTTAAAATAATATTCAGTGAATATTGAAATGTGAAGCCGTCTTAAGTTGTTAAACGCCATTTTAACAAGAACCGGAATTTTGTCGATTTTATTCATTTTATAATGAATATCAAAAAGTGATTTCAAAATCTGATATTTTGAAAATATTATCATTTTAATATTAAAATGATATGGAATATTCAATTTTGATTTGAATTTGAAAATAAAATTGAAATCGTTTTAAAATGAATTTATAAAGAATATTCAATTTTGATTTAAATTTGAAAATGGAATTGAAATCGATTTGAAATGAAATTATAATCGAATTGAAATGAAATATTCAATTTTGATTTGAAATTTAAATAGAATTGAAATCGATTTGAAATGAATTTAAAAAACGTATTTATAAAGAATATTCAATTTTGATTTGAAATTTAAATGAAATTTGAAATGAAATTGAAGTTATTTTAAAATGAATTTAAAACGAATTTATAATGGACTATTCAATTTTGATTTAAAATTGAAATGGAAGTGGAAATCGTTTTTAAAACGAACTTAAAACGATTTATAAAATTCGTTTTAAATGGAAATCGACGAAATATATATATATATATATATATATATGTACATATATATTATAATTGCCTGAATAGAATGCGCTGTGCAGCGACCGTTCGCGAATTTCGACCATTAACTTCAAATGGACGTTACAGGAGATTCGACCGTTGGAATCTCCTAAACGGAACCGTTGGGTTCGTATCGAAAAGAGCTTTCCAATGAATACAAGAGATTAAAGGTTAGATTTGGAGATATGTCCAAATCAATTTCAGAAAAGGTCGCTATGGATGCAGTTCGGTGGCCGTTTCTGGAAACCGACTGTACGAGCGATAATAAACTTACTAAAAATATGGAAAAATTATGTAAAATCAAAATAATTGATTTGGAAAGATTTTGGGTGAAAAATTTCAGTTTTGAAAAAATAAAAATATATTTTTATCGAAATGAACTAGTTATTAACTAGAATAATAATTTATTTGTTTTTAGAAATAAATAAATTGGATTTGAAAATGGTTTTAAAATAACCAGAAATTTCCAAAGAATAAATGGGAATGGAAATAATCTTCGAAATATTCGATATTGGATTCCGTGATTATACGGATATTGTTGAGGATTTGGAAGATATATATATACATATCGTTATTCCAATACGATATCCGTTGGTTTCGGAATTTGATATTGAATATAAGCTGATATATTTTCTATTCAGAGCCTTGTATTTGATATCAAATGGGATTTTGGGTTTGTCGTGAATGGTGTCTTCATTAAAACTGTTCATAAACCCAGTTGATAAAAGAATAAATCTTTTAACTAAGATTTGGCAAAGTTTTCCAGCTAATGAATATTTAATTGGAACTGAGTTAAAGAATTGTGATTTTGGGTTTATCATGAACGGTGTTTTAAATAACACTTGTTCTTTAACCCAATTAAGAGTGAAGAATATGATTTGGAATTTATAATCCTTTAATTAAGATTAATGGAATTTTCCAAAGTAAAGATTTCCAATTTAATATATTAAATTGGAATTGAATGGAATTCGATTTGGTAATAATCGAAGTGAGTTTCTGTGGAGGAAGACTGTTAATATATATGGAATTTAAAAGGCTTTGTCGTTATTCCATTTATATTATTAGTCGGATACGGAAATTTATATCGATTATATATTGATATGTTTTCCGTGAAGATTCCATGGTTAATGGAATGGGGTTTTGGGTTTATCGTGAACTGTGTTTTAAATGACATTGGTTCTTTAACCCGGGTAAAGATAGGATTACATGTCTAACATTGTATTTCGATACTGTATTCGTTGATCTCTTCTAAATATATATCTGTTTGGTGACGAAGAATTTATTCTCTTGCTTAACACCCTTCTCTGAGACGTACGAGCTCAGAGGTTATATATCGGCAAAAATCAATGGTACGGTGTAGATTGTCAATGCAGCATGTTTGATTTCCCAAAGTTAAATAATCATTAATATTGATTTTTGGGAAGATTAAAACTTAGTGGAGTTTTAATGAATCTTTAATTAGATTGAAAAGTGAATGTGATAATTAAAATTATGAATTCAAGAAAATGATCGAGAATAGAGTATCACCAATTTTGCACCAAGCGGTAGTTAAATCTTTAATTAGATTTGAATGTGAAATGATAATTAATTTTACTGATAATGCCGTGGTGTTAGATATGGAGTATTACTAGTTTGCTCCTTGGGATAAATAGGTTGGGATTGGGAAAATAAACAAATGATTACTTCGGTAAGGTTCGCTAATCCCGACTAGTTTGGAAAACCTTAATTTGGTTTAGAATTGAAAAGATAATGAAATCTTTTGATATGATATCCAAAGGAAGATTAAAGATTAAATTTAAAAGAATTTATCTTTGATAAATTAATGGGAACATTTCCCTAAAGATGAGAATATTTGAATAAAAGAATATTCTGGATTGGAATGAGGCGTATAATGTGTTGTTATAACACTTGATTATAAGATATGCGAGTTATTCGGAAAGGCCGGGTTTAACCCATTCTGAATAACTGATATGACAAAAAGTCGAAGAGAATAAAGACAGTGTAAGACCGACGATCTTCACATCGAATGGATGGGTTGCTTCTGTTGCTCATGATTGGAGTAGCTACCTTGAAGGGGCTACAATGGTAGCCGTTCGGTTGTACTTGTTGATTGTATGGGTATGCGAGGGCCTCTCTCCTGTATTGGACATACAGGATGAGGAATAAGATGCCTCTAGTTTTGTTCAGACCTAGAACGAACTTGTAAATGGATGGTATGTCCGACGTTGTATTCCTTTATACTGTATTCGTTGATCTCTGCTAAATATATATCTGTTTGGTGGCGGAGAATTTATTCTCTTGCTTAACACCCTTCTCTGAGACGTATGAGCTCAGAGGTTATATATCGGCAGAAATCAGTGGTACAATATAAATTGATAGTGTGGCATGCTGAGATGCAGTGATCCAAACTTTTGTTGAAAAGCAAAGTTTGGTGGATGATGATCAAAACACAACTTTAATATAGCACAACTTTATGTAGCATAAATTCGCGAGCCTCACACACCGGTATGGTGGTAAAATGATGGTTACATCAGTATACTTTAGAGATGAGGATAGACATCCTACGGGTTGTCATGGATTCGGTCGACCGAGGTTACTAGGTGTGGTTGCTCCACACTAGTTGGGACGGGGCACAACTCCCGATTCCCGGATGGATAGAGTTGGCAGTGTTTTCCAATGCTTGGACGAAAGCCGTGGTAACTTGTTTCCTGGATAGTGCGGATGTGCATTACGGTGTTTTCGCATGCCTGCGACGTAAACCGTTGGAAGTTGCACTACGCGATAGATCTTCCGGATCAGGAACCACCAGTATGGAAATCCAAACTTCTAATACGACGTTTTGCTGTTTTGATTGTGTACTATATATGGCGACATAGTAGGATGGGGCGCTCATGCCATCTATGATTGATACATTTATATTTAAAGTTGTTTTCTTCACTTATAGTAATAATAAAACGTACGAAGTATATTTGGCTATTATAAGGTAAAACTCTATGCTCGACTGTGTTCATTGTGTGATGGGACCCGAGTCTTATAATAGCTACATTTTTCTTCATTTAGCATTGCGCTGTTTGTTTTAGGCACTGATATTCTTGGGGGTAAACCCATTCCATGTTATATGGTGTGGTCCCTCGATTTACCTTATTTTAAAAGTAAAGTTTTAAAATAACTGTTTTAATTCTCACACCAGTCCCACGACTGACCAAGAGTTTATTGATTTAACATAGACTCTGGGTGCCCCTATTTTCCACACGGGCAACTAGTAGTTTTGGTTTTGCAGATTTATTTATGCAGGATCCTGGATTTACAGCTGGAGCTATGTTCGGAACGCTCTGTATCCGTGTATTTCTTTCGGTTGTATTTGTTATTGTATTTTCCGCTACGCATTGTATTTAAACATTTTATTTCCGCTGCTATGTATTTTAATCTCTGATATTTTTCTGTGTAATATTTATTTATACTCCGAGTATTCTTGTACTCTGATGTAAATTATTGTAAATAACAATGAAATGTTCTTTTGTTTATGTGCTGATTTGTCTTGTCCTCCTAGTAGTCCGTTCTTTCTCTTCTCTTTGGAGAACGGGGAAGTTCGGGTCGCTATATTTGGTATCAGAGCTTTAGTTTACAGAGCTCGAGAATAGGACATATTAGAACCGAACGAAAGAATTCATCAGAGATTGGATTAGTAATATCTAAGGAGAATGACTCGTTAGAGATGGGATCAGTAATATCCTAGAACGAGTGTGAGGAGTGTTATTTTTTAATATAAAAATGAAAACAAATTTTGTTTTGGAAATTTAAACCGTATGATACGTGTTTGAATATTTTATTTTATAATTGGTTTGGACTATCGAGTATATGAAGATTTTAAATATACGTCTGACTAGTCGACGTGTATTCGAAGCCTCAAATATACTGGGTAGATGTAGAATCACACTCTAGTCGCCCGGGGATAATTCTGATGATGTAGCTACATCATCAATATCTATGTTCGAGTTTCGAAAGTGAGATAGCTATATATTTCCAATCGATTGGTGTTATTTTGAATTTATTGTTTGTGATTTAACACTTGAAATATGATTTTTGAATATATATACAAAAATTATATGTTTTGGAAATTTAATTCACAAATTGGTTGCTGGTTGTGTTGTTTAATTATTAATTTAACTTAAAAAAAATTATTGGAATAATAAATCCAATATGAGAATGGAAAGTTGAATTGAACCAAATTTAACCAATATGTAATGGAAAGGTAAATTTAGCCAAATAGAATCAAATTTTGAACAGAATTAAAAATTAATTAGAATTGCGTATATATACATGCATATATACTGAACAGGTCATAACATGGAAGCTAAGAAGATGTTAACTGGCCTTTTGGTCCGGTTACCAAAAGTACACAAGACACGCCCGTCTCAGCATATCGCGTGATATTATAGTCCGGAGGCGTCGCCAATATCATCTAGGGTCCAGTACTAGAAGACCCGAATCTGGCCACTAGCAGGATGTCGCATCCCTCGAACGCAGCCTCCATCAGTATCCGTCCGCATCGGAGCCGAAGGCGAGCCATCAAGCGGTCTAAGCGTAGCGGCAGTGGGGGTCCGGGACCCCACAGTCCCGGCGACGATCGACCTAACCGGTTAGGTCGAAACTGTGGGCACCGCCCGATTCATCCGATTTCTGCCAACAAGTGTGTTGCCCAGAATTACCAGATCAGCTCAAATTCAAGATTCAGCCAACAACTTTAGCGAGCCTCGCCGCTCCTCCAGCCCATTCCCGAACCAAGGCCTCGACATCCCCGGACGCACTGACCAGGATTTCGAGCCCCCAAGCCACTCTGGCAGACCTCGGACCTATCAAACAGAATTTTCATACCCCCGAGAGGTGCGAAATTCTACACCCTTGAGGTGCGAAATTTCGCACCCTCGAGGTGCGAAATTTCGCACCCACGAGGTGCGAAATTCTGCACCCTCGAGGTGGCAAATTTGTACCCTATCGGGTACGAATTTCGCACCCCCAGGAGGTACGAAATTCGCACCCTCTGGGGGAGGTACGAAAAAAGGGGTACGAGGGCATTATGTACGAATTTTCTGTAGCTGGTCCCCATCTCTACCTACTCCTACCTAACCCCTACCTAATCACTTCCTATAAATACCCCATGGCCTCACACTTCAAAAGGGAAAGATTCTTAGGCCTTGAGACCTCCATAGAGCTTCATTAATGGCATCTCCTCTTTGAGGAAGAAGAAGGGCAAAATTGTCCATTTTACTATTTCTTGCAAATATGACTATTGTATCTTCATGTGGCATAGTCAACAAATGTAATGAGAGGGTCTCAACCTTGTAATCTTTCAAGTTATCAATAAAATTCCAAAAACTCTTCAAAATGGACATAGGCCCTCACTGAGGCCGAACCACTATAAATCTCTTGTGTTATTTACTGCTTATGTTCTATTTTATGTTCTTGTCTATGCGACCATATTTATAATTCCTAGTAATTGGGAATCTTTGGTGTTTACGACATTTTTTTCCATAAACATTTGGTGCTTTCACTGAGAACACTTGGATTTTGCGCTTTTGTCGCACATTGTCATCTCGACCCCCGACGAGCTTAAGGTTCCTTGCTAAACCTGTTGTCGAGTCAGCTCACGATGGCAAAGCGACCAAAGGACGCTTGGATATGCTCTTCAGCTGCAGCCGAGGCTGGGACATCCCAACAACCTCAACCCGTGAACATCCCGACCACTAACGAAAACCTTCCCTCCTATTGTGGACCCCGAAGCGCCCGTAACACAAGCTCAAATCTGCACGCTTAATGAAAGATATGAGAACACGGATGTCAAGCTCAACCAAGCATTAAGGAATAACCTTGACCTTATGCAACAACTTCAAGAAAGTCACCGCATCGTCGCTCGACTTCAACTAGCTCGGAACAACGTTCGACCTCGACCAACGCTCTCGAGGGGCCCGCATCAAAGAAGGAGGTTCAATCTCATTAACAACATCGCCACTCGTACCAACGCCCTCGACAATGGCAATGGGAACGACAATGGCGACCGAACTACAGTCATATATAGCGAGGGGGAATAGTACCAAGGTCGCTCTCGCTTGATTATAATGATGGACTAGTTCCTACCAACCAACCTCTTCCTCGACACAACCCAACATACGCTAATCAGGATAATGGCCCGCTAGTCCAACGGCCCGCTCCCCTCCAGAATAGGATCGCATCAACCCGCTCCTTACCAAGATCCAATTCTAGATGTCGAGGACATGGAGGAAGCTGATCCAGACGTCCATCATAGAAGACGCCCTGGCAACAGGACTGTAGAACCTCGCCAAAACCCATGGGACCTGATGGCAGATCCCTATCCAACTTACCTTCCCGACATGGTCCGAAGGATCATGAGGGAGAGGCGAGGAAACATGCATGATTCATGGGAAGCACACGTTAGGCGCAACCCCTTTACAAAATGGGTAAACGAAGCTGAGTGGCTGCGACGCTTCAGCGTGCCACAGATGTCGCTCTATGATGGCACAACCGACCCCTGTACCTTCCTAAACCAATATGAATGGCAAATAGACTTGAGCCGGGGCAACGATCCGGTCAAATGCAACTGCTTCCCAGCCTTCTTATTAGGAACTGCTTTGTTATGGTTCTCTCACCTCCCACTCGATTCCATTAACAACTTCGACCAATTAGCAATAGAATTGGTCAAGTAGTTTAGGGTGCGTATCCCAACTACAAAGAATGACCTCACTCTGTCCAATCTATACCAAGAACCACCCGAGTCACTCAAAAGCTACCTCTCCAAGTTCAACAAGGGACCGAAAGAGACAAAGAAGGAAGAACCACAGAATAAGAAAGCGGGGCCCAAAAAGGAAACACAAAAGAAGGATGAGAACTCTGAAGATAAGAAGGGGAAAAAGTGCTTTACTTGTGGGAGCTCGACTCATCTGAACAAGGATTGCAGAAAAAGGAAGGGCGCTTGCTTCAACTGTGGGGAGATGGGACACTTCACTAGGGACTGCCCGAAGAGACGAGGACAAGGAGGGCAGGCGAACACTCTTGAGGCTAGTGGCTAGGATAGAAATAGGAAAATTTCTATATTAGGTTTAATTTCTTTATCTGATTATGGAGTTAAGACTTTTTCTGATTCTGGTATTTTGATTTTGTAATCGATACTCTGCACTTTAATACTAGTATTATTTCTGAATTCCGTTGTAGACTCAGACCCATAAGGGTTATGGATCATCTGTTTGAGATTGGGGTTTGAGGGATATCTGTGTTAGGCGTCAAGTATGACGCATACATTCTGAGTTTTCGTGGGGTATGATTTTATCATGCTTAGCTTCCTAAGAATCATTAGGGAACCTGATCTGTACCAGTAGTCTGTAAATATCTAAATACTTTTGATAGGATTTCCAGTTTTGACATTGTCTAAAGAAGGTAATCCTCTGAGTGTCAATTTGGTGTTGGTTTCGGTCTTTGGGGCCGATACTTAGGACCCATGTCTAATGGGAACCAAATTTTCGTTCTATCTGTACTCGCTTCCATCATTTGACTGTATCCTATCGATCGAATATTCGAACTTTAGGTTGAAACTAATGGGTGTAAACATGTGTTTGAGACATGTTATGTTTGATGGTTGCAAGTGGATGCAAGTGGTTGCTAGTGGTTGCCCGTGGATGCATATACACACACTAGGCACTAGATCGGCTCGAAAACACTCTCATACTGCATATGGATGGGTGAGCATTTTTCAATTCTTGTGGATGCAAAATGGTTGATTCAGCACATGGATGTTGCATTTGAGTGAATGATTGTGCACTCATATAGAAATAATATATATCATTAGAATTCTATTGCATACATGTTGGACTCATGGCACTGACATAATTCACATTAAGGAGGTCAACTGAATCAGTAGACCGCCTGATCTTTGCATTAGATAAGGAACATATACACACACTTTTGCATATGTTCATACAACATTAGAAGTTTTCTAAGGACAATGGATGCTTGTGGATGATGGTTGAGTAGATGGGTGATTGGATGGTAGGACACATTCTTCTTAACTTGAAGATTTCGGGGACGAAATCCTCTAAGGAAGGGAGAATGTAACACCCCGTATTTTCTGTAAACATAAGAGTTAAAAATCAAGGTATAATTAATTTTTAGGAGAAGAAATAAGGGAAACGGGTTGTATCATTGTGTTCGTCTCGGAAAAATACGCGAAATAGAGTCCGAATTTGCGTAAATCGGAGTCCGTATGAAGAAGATATGGACGAACGAAGTTAGGCAGAAAAACCGGAAACAGGCCAGAATACACTGGCACACTTGTGAAGTGCGCCAGTACAAAAATACACTGGCGCACCTGCCAAGTGCGCCCATACAAATCCAGCACCGAATTGTGGAGTGTTCTGAGGTGACGTGTCTTCTTTTGAGTGGCTGGATGATGTGTATTCGAGCTGTACGATTCTGATGACTTCTGGACTGATCTGAAGGCTCTAAATCACCCTATTCTCCTATAAAAACACCCCCAAACCTCACTTTCTCTCCGCACAGCTTCATTCTACCTATACTCTGCCTTTATTCTAACTAAAATAAAATAATGGCGTCGCTACTCTGCTGGAATCAAAACTAGAAGATAATCAACATCGGCCTAAGCAACTCAATTCAAACTAGAGATTAAAGTTTCTGCAAAGATTCTACAACAAGTTAAAGTTCTTTCTTTAATCCAATCAAGGCAAGTACAGTTATTTTCCGACATAAACGTTAATTCTAATTGTGACATGAATTGTAAATCTGAATATGAGATTATATATGTTCTTTTCTGTTCTGTTTGGATCTATCTTATCTCTTTCCTCTTTTTGTTCTATAGCCAGGCTACCACGAGCCTGAGCCAATCTCATAAGAGATTAACATACGCTAAAATATTTGGGACAATAAAATGAATGATGCATAATTGGACTGATTTGTGACTGATTTGAGTGAAGGACATAGGTTGTAAACCAGATCTAGATCTATGCATATATGACAATTTGGGATTATCATATGATAATATATGACTTGTAAATCTGGAATATAAGGCATGTTAAAAATTAAGATCTGAATAGAAAGACATAATACAGGTTAGATCTAGATCCTTGGGCATATTTTATATAACGGACTATGACTTTAAAAAAAAGGGAATATGGCTTAGGTAGAAAGATTTACATGGAAGTAGGATATCTATTATGTAAATAAACACCTAAGTAAGGGATCTTTGGGATATATGACATGCATAGTAATCTATGGTTATATTTGGTATAATCTATATATGGATCTTCTGTACTTTGGAAGTTTAATAAAAAGGGGAACATATGATATATGGTAAATTATGACCATAATCTGTGCTATGTGAATTTAATGCAAACATGGGATAAATGATCATATTGGGAATCATGACTATTATTTATGCATGTGAACTTAGGCAAGATTTATATTTAGGCAAGATATGTTGTGAAACCTTAAGGAATGATTAAATCTAATATATTTGCCTAATTTGCTAGTTTTAATCTGCCAATTCTGCCTAAACTGCTAATTAGATTGAGATGCCTAGTCTGTTAAATTTGTCTGTTGAGATGCCTAATCTGTTATATGCTAAAATCTGCTAGTTTGTTTAATCGGCTAAATCCGTTAAGTCGCCTAATCTGCAAAACTTGTTATCTGCTATATCCGTTAAGTTGATATATTCAGTCTGTTGTTGTCATTAGCTATGAATAATTGACATGTATATTAGGCATGAATATAAATGGTAAATCGTTAATTAATTGGCCGCAAAGATAAACATGGCTAACTCGAGGTTAGAATGAGTTTGCGACATAATTCTGCCCGGAACCGCCCGGCATATTCCAGTGGTCGTAAACAATAGGTTCTAATGTGAGAAGTTAGTCATAACGTGCTTGAAACCCGAGGTTAGACTCAGTTTGCGACAGAAACCTGCCCGGAACCAACCGGCCTAACCAGTAGCCGTAAACTGTCAGTCTAATGTGAGAGGTTTGGGCATTAATATTTAATTAATGAAAATCTGAGATAATTGTGATGTCTAAAACGTGTTGGGTAAGGTTAAACCAATTGGACCAATGAATCTGATAAACCCGTTTCGTGAATCCATAGGTCCAATACAAAGTTAGATAATCTGGAACCAGTTAATCTGTAAGCCTGTTAATCCGAACATCTGATCCGTTAGTCTGAAAACCTGTTAACTTGATTGCCTGATCAGTGAACTAGTTAATCTAAATTTTGTATGTCTGAAACTTGTAGACAAGTTAAACTGAAATCTGTTAGTCTGGGGACACAAGGTTAGGAGGGGAATTACTTGTGTCATCTGTTGTTTGGGACCCATATTAGTCAGTAACCCTTTCTGGTATCAAAACTTTGACCCAACAGGAAGTAGGGTCCGGGCACGCTTACTGAACTAAATATAAGCGGTTCATTCTGATAATGGCGAGGGGTGTTGATGGTGCGTTCCAACCGGGTCATGTGCGTGCATGGATCCCGGTCTGCCTCTGAGGATGTAAGACGCCGTGACATCTGTAAATAGGTCTGTGCCAATTGGTTGTCACTTTAGGGAGTGATACACCCTATTGTGGGGCCGACACAGGATATTTATGTATTAGGGAGCCGATCGCTTGGGGTAGGGTTTTAGGGTACACTTAGTTCTGTCTGTTTCTGTTGGTACCGTCTGTTTCTGTTGGGTGGTAACACCTGTCTGTTTCTGCGTGGTACCGTCTGTTCGGGTGGTAAAGGCCCATTACTAGTGTACACCTAATTCTACATTCTGTTTCCGTAGGGATTAATCTGTTTCTGAATCTATCTGTTTCTGATCGGGTAGTAAAGGCCCATTATTAGCATCCTGTTTCTGTTAAATTATTCTGTACCCGTTTCCATTTCAGTTTAGACATTAGGGTGACACCTAATTCTGTTATACTAGTATTAGTGCAGAGAAGTGTAAAGCAATAGTCTATGTCATTCTGTTCTTCTGTTATATCTGCTATACCTTTTACAGTTATCTCTCATCCAGTTTTATGTTCATGTCATATTATTATTATCTGTTCATATGCTGAAAGTCACTGTACTTGCCAGACTTTTTGTCTGACCCTTGTTGTTTCGCCTCCTTTCTTCCGTTTCCCCCCAGGTTATCCAAGGAGGGAATACTTTAGCTTGATCCGGATTTCTCTCTGCTTGAAGTGCTTAAAGTATGGCTTGGCTCTGTATAGCTCCCGTTCTATGGGGATTATGATTTTAAAACATGCATTTTGAAGGCTTTTGTACAAGGCTGATATTTGTACTTGAATTCTGAGATTTGAAAGGATGTAACCATATTGATTTCTGTTTCTACTGTAATAAAGTTAAAAAATTTCAAGTACTGTTTTATCTGTCTTGTAAGTTTCTGTTCTGTTTACTAAAATGCTCCATCAAAGTTAAAGCAGAAACTTTAATCTCTAGTTTGAATTGAGTTGCTTAGGCTGATGTTGATTATCTTCTAGTTTTGATTCCAGCAGAGTAGCGATGCCATTATTTTATTTTAGTTAGAATAAAGGAAGAGTATAGGTAGAATGAAGTTGTGTGGAGAGAAAGGCTTATAGGTTACACATGCTCACCCATCCCTAAAAGAACGAAAAAGGAAAGGTTCAATACAAAAAGGACTGAAAGAAAGATATATGGCTCTTGGGGATCATGTTTTTCAAAATAAGCTTTATTTTTGAAAATACTTCCTTCCAAAACCTTTCTGAAAATAGTTCTCAAAAACTTTACCCAATCTGGTAACCTTCACCTCTGATACCATGTGTAACACCCCGTATTTTCTATAAACATAAGAGTTAAAAATCAAGGTATAATTAATTTTTAGTAGAAGAAATAAGGGAAACGGGTTGCGCCATTGTGTTCGTCTCGGAAAAATACGCGAAATAGAGTCCGAATTTGCGTAAATCGGAGTCCGTATGAAGAAGATATGGACGAACGAAGTTAGGCAGAAAAACCGGAAACAGGCCAGAATACACTGGCGCACTTGTGAAGTGCGCCAGTACAAAAATACACTGGCGCACCTGCCAAGTGCGCCCATACAAATCCAGCACCGAATTCTGGATTGTTCTGAGGTGACGTGTCTTCTTTTGAGTGGTTGGATGATGTGTATTCGAGCTGTGCGATTCTGATGACTTCTGGACTGATCTGAAGGCTCTAAATCACCCTATCCTCCTATAAATACATCCCTAACCTAAACCTAGGTTTCTTACACAATTCTCTAGCCTCCATTGCTCTCTTCTTCTAATTAAAAATAAAAATGGCATCGCTACTCTGCTGGAATCAAATCTAGAAGCTAATCAACATCAACCTAAGCAACTCAATTCAAATTAGAGATTAAAGCTTCTGCAACAATTCTGCAGTAACTAAAGTTCTTTCTTTAATCCAACCAAGGCAAGTACAATTATTCTCCGCTATAAACGTTAATTATAATTTTGATATGCTTTTAAATCTGGGTTTGAGGTTGTATATATATTCTCTTCTGTTAGATCTGTTTTCTGTGACTGTTCTGTATTCCTTTCTTCTTTTCTGTTTCTATAGCCAGGCTACCACGAGCCTGTGCCCAATCTCATAAAGAGATTAACGTATGAACGCAAAATTTGGGACAATTAATGAATGATGCGAAATTTGACAAGACTGAATTGAACGTATGACTTTAGATCTGAAGCATAAAATATATTGGACATGTGACTTGGGATTGGATGCATAAATTTGACTATGAACATGTAATTTATATATTGCATGCATAGAGTATATTGTAATTTAGATCTGTAACTAATTAGAGAAATGAACATATGATATTTAGATCTGTAATTAATTAGAAAAAAATGAGCATATGTTGTAAACTAGATTTAGATCTATGCATATTCTGTGATAAAAGAAAAGAGGAACCATTGTATGTTTACATATAATTGGAGACTTTGGACAAAATGCATATAAAAGTCAAGATCTGATTTTTAGAAGATATAATTTAAAGATTTAGATTGTTGGGTATATTTTGCATTATGATTCATGACTTGAAAAGAAGAAGGATATGGAAAGTTAGGTGTAAAGATTTACATTAATTAGGATATCTATTATTGTGATTACACCTAAATAGGAATTTTTGGATATATGGAATGAATTGTAATTAATGATTATATTTGGTATAATTTACATGTGAATCTGCTGTAAAATGCTAGTTTAACAAAAATTGGAACATATGTTATATGGTAAATTGTGTCCATATTCTGCGCTATGTAAATTTATGCAAACATGGAATATATGTTCATATTGTGAATCATGACAATTATGTAGGCATATGAATTTAGGCCTAATTTATGATTAGGCAAGGCATGTAAATAGAACCTTTAGAAATATTAAATCTGCTAAATCTGCTAATTTGCTAAGTTGCCTAAATTGCTAGTTCTGTTATATGGCCTAGACTGCTATTAAGATTGAAATGCCTAATCTGTTAAATTTGTCTGTTGAGATGCCTAATCTGTTATGTGCTAAAATCTGCTAAGTCGCTTAATCTGCTAAATCCGTTAAGTCGCCTAATCTGAGAAATCTGTTGTATGTTAAATCTGCTACCTGCTATATCTGTTGTTTTGATATAATTAGTCTGTTATTGGCGTAATTTGATTTGACTATAGTTATGAATAATTGACATATTAGGCATAGGCATAAATGCTAAACTATTAATTAATTGGCCGCAAAGATAAATATGGCTAACTCGAGGTTAGAATGAGTTTGCGGCGTAAACCTGCCCGGAACCGCCCGGCACATCCAGTGGCCGCAAACAATAGGTTCTAATGTGAGAAGTTAGTCATAACATGCGCAAGACACGAGGTTAGGTCTGGCTTGTTGCAGAAGTCTGCCCGGAACCGCCCGACATATCCAGCGGCCACAAGCTACCGACCTAATGTGAGAGGTCTGTGCATTAATATTTAATTAATGCAAATCTGAGATAAAATCTGAGATAAAATATGAGATAAATATGATGTCTAAAATGTGTTGGGTGGATAGGGTTAAACCAACTGGACTAATGAATTTAATGAACCCGTTTCGTGAATCCGTTGGCCCAATACAAAGTTAGATAATCTGGAACCAGTTAATCTGTAAGCCTGTCAATCCGAACATCTGATCCGTTAGTCTGAAAACTTGTTAACTTGATTGTCTGATCTGTGAACTAGTTAACCTAAGTTTTGTATGTCTGAAACTTGTAGACAAGTTAAGCGGAAATCTGTTAGTCTGGGGACACAAGGTTAGGAGGGGAATTACTTGTGTCATCTGTTGTTTGGGACCCATATTAGTCAGTAACCCTTTCTGGTATCAAAACTTTGACCCAACAGTAGGTAGGGTCCGGGCACGCTTACTGAACTAATTATAAGCGGTTCATTCTGATAATGGCGAGGGGTGTTGATGGTGCGTTCCAACCGGGTCATGTCCGTGCATGGATCCCGGTCTGCCTCTGAGGATGTAAGACGCCGTGACATCTGTAAATAGGTCTGTGTCATTCAAAGGTTGCCACTTTAGGGAATGATACACCCTTTGGTGGGGCTGGCACAGGGTATTTATGTATTAGGGAGCCGATCGCTTGGGGTAGGGTTTTAGGGTACACTTAGTTCTGTCTGTTTCTGTTGGTACCGTCTGTTTCTGTTGGGTGGCAACACCTGTCTGTTTCTGCGTGGTACCGTCTGATCGGGTGGTAAAGGCCCAATTACTAGTGTACACCTTATGCTACATTCTGCTTCTGTCTGTTTCTGATCGGGTGGTAAAGGTCCATTACTAGCGTGGAAATTATTCTGTACCTGTTTCTGTTTCAGTTTAGACATTAGGGTGACACCTAATTCTGTTATACTAGTATTAGTGCAGAGAAGTGTAAAGCAATAGTCTATGTCATTCTGTTCTTCTGTTATATCTGCTACACCTGTTACAGTTATCTCTCATCCAATTTTATGTTCATGTCATATTATTATTATCTGTTCATATGCTGAAAGTCACTGGACTTGCCAGACTTTTTGTCTGACCCTTGTTGTTTCGCCTCCTTTCTTCCTTTCCCCCAGGTTATCCAAGGAGGGAATACTTTAGCTTGATCCGGATTTCTCTCTGCTTGAAGTGCTTAAAGTATGGCTTGGCTCTGTATAGCTCCCGTTCTATGGGGATTATGATTTTAAAACATGCATTTTGAAGGCTTTTGTACAAGACTGATATTTGTACTTGAATTCTGAGATTTGAAAGGATGTAACCATATTGATTTCTGCTTCTACTGTAATAAAGTTAAAAATTTTCATGTACTGTTTTATCTGTCTTGTAAGTTTCTGTTCTGTTTACTAAAATGCTCCACCAAAGTTAAAGCATTCCCTTTGTGAGTGACCTTAACGGAGGTGGGGTGTTACACATGGTATCAGAGCTCTGTAGAAGGGGAGAATGTAACACCCGTAAGTCCCACATCGTGGAAGCCTGTGTGAAGTGGATACTTATATAGTAAAGCCCATTTCTTACTAACGCCGAGGCCTTTTGAGAAACAAAACCCCACACCTATACGGTGGCTAAGTTGGGGACAATATCTTGCGTGAACGGAGGTGCGGGCTGTTACAGTTAAGGTCACTCATACTGCATATGGATGACACAAGTAATTCTCCTCCTAACCTTGTGTCCCCAGACTAACAGATTTCCGCTTAACTTGTCTACAAGTTTCAGACATACAAAACTTAGGTTAACTAGTTCACATATCAGACAATCAAGTTAACAGGTTTTCAGACTAACGGATCAGATGTTCGGATTGACAGGCTTACAGATTAACTGGTTCCAGATTATCTAACTTTGTATTGGGCCAACGGATTCACGAAACGGGTTCATTAAATTCATTAGTCCAGTTGGTTTAACCCTATCCACCCAACACATTTTAGACATCATATTTATCTCAGATTTTATCTCATATTTTATCTCAGATTTGCATTAATTAAATATTAATGCACAGACCTCTCACATTAGGTCGGTAGCTTGTGGACGCTGGATATGCCGGGCGGTTCCGGGCAGACTTCTGCAACAAGCCAGACCTAACCTCGTGTCTTGCGCATGTTATGACTAACTTCTCACATTAGAACCTATTGTTTGCGGCCACTGGATGTGCCGGACGGTTCCGGGCAGGTTTACGCCGCAAACTCATTCTAACCTCGAGTTAGCCATATTTATCTTTGCGGCCAATTAATTAATAGTTTAGCATTTATGCTTATGCCTAATATGTCAATTATTCATAACTATAGTCAATTCAAATTACGCCAATGACAGACTAATTATATCAAAACAACAGATATAGCAGGTAACAGATTTAACATATAACTGATTTTTCAGATTAGGCGACTTAACGGATTTAGCAGATTAAGCAACTTAGCAGATTTTAGCACATAACAGATTAGGCATCTCAACAGACAAATTTAACAGATTAGGCATTTCAATCTTAATAGCAGTCTAGGCCATATAACAGAACTAGCAGTTTAGGCAACTTAGCAAATTAGCAGATTTAGCAGATTTAATATTTCTAAAGGTTCTATTTACATGCCTTGCCTAATCATAAATTAGGCCTAAATTCATATGCCTACATAATTGTCATGATTCACAATATGAACATATATTCCATGTTTGCATAAATTTACATAGTGCAGAATATGGACACAATTTACCATATAACATATGTTCCAATTTTTGTTAAACTAGCATTTTACAGCAGATTCACATGTAAATTATACCAAATATAATCATTAATTAGAATGCATGCCATATATCCAAAAATTCCTATTTAGGTGTAATCACAATAATAGATATCCTAATTAATGTAAATCTTTACACCTAACTTTCCATATCCTTCTTCTTTTCAAGTCATGAATCATAATGCAAAATATACCCAACAATCTAAATCTTTAAATTATATCTTCTAAAAATCAGATCTTGACTTTTATATGCATTTTGTCCAAAGTCTCCAATCATATGTAAACATACAATGGTTCCTCTTTTCTTTTATCACAGAATATGCATAGATCTAAATCTAGTTTACAACATATGCTCATTTTTTTCTAATTAATTACAGATCTAAATATCATATGTTCATTTCTCTAATTAGTTACAGATCTAAATTACAATATACTCTATGCATGCAATATATAAATTACATGTTCATAGTCAAATTTATGCATCCAATCCCAAGTCACATGTCCAATATATTTTATGCTTCAGATCTAAAGTCATACGTTCAATTCAATCTTGTCAAATTTCGCATCATTCATTAGTTGTCCCAAATTTTGCGTTCATACGTTAATCTCTTTATGAGATTGGGCACAGGCTCGTGGTAGCCTGGCTATAGAAACAGAAAAGAAGAAAGGAATACAGAACAGTCACAGAAAACAGATCTAACACAAGAGAATATATATACAACCTCAAACCCAGATTTAAAAGCATATCAAAATTATAATTAACGTTTATAGCGGAGAATAACTGTACTTGCCTTGGTTGGATTAAAGAAAGAACTTTTGTTATTGCAGAATTGTTGCAGAAGCTTTAATCTCTAATTTGAATTGAGTTGCTTAGGTTGATGTTGATTAGCTTCTAGTGGAGAAATGATCATATTGGGAATCATGATACCAAGTGTAACACCCAACCTCCGTTAAGGTCACTCACAAAGGGAATGCCTTAACTTTGGTGGAGCATTTTAGTAAACAGAACAGAAACTTACAAGACAAATAAAACAGTACTTGAAATTTTTTAACTTTATTACAGTAGAAACAGAAATCAATATGGTTACATCCTTTCAAATCTCATAATTCAAGAACAAATATCAGTCTTGTACAAAAGCCTTCAAAATGCATGTTTTAAAATCATAATCCCCATAGAACGGGAGCTATACAGAGCCAAGCCATACTTTAAGCACTTCAAGCAGAGAGAAATCCGGATCAAGCTAAAGTATTCCCTCCTTGGATAACCCGGGGGGGGGGGGGGGGAACGGAAGAAAGGAGGCGAAACAACAAGGGTCAGACAAAAAGTCTGGCAAGTACAGTGACTTTCAGCATATGAACAGATAATAATAATATGACATGAACATAAAACTGGATGAGAGATAACTGTAACAAGTATAGCAGATATAACAGAAGAACAGAATGACATAGACTATTGCTTTACACTTCTCTGCACTAATACTAGTATAACAGAATTAGGTGTCACCCTAATGTCTAAACTGAAATGGAAACGGGTACAGAATAATTTAACAGAAACAGGATGCTAATAATGGGCCTTTACTACCCGACCAGAAACAAACAGATTCAGAAACAGATTAATCCCTACGGAAACAGAATGTAGAATTAGGTGTACACTAGTAATGGGCCTTTACCACCCGAACAGACGGTACCACGCAGAAACAGACAGGTGTTACCACCCAACAGAAATAGACGGTACCAACAGAAATAGACAGAACTAAGTGTGCCCTAAAACCCTACCCCAAGCGATAGGCTCCCTAATACATAAATATCCTGTGTCGGCCCCACAATAGGGTGTATCACTCCCTAAAGTGACAACCAATTGGCACAGACCTATTTACAGATGTCACGGCGTCTTACATCCTCAGAGGCAGACCGGGATCCATGCACGCACATGACCCGGTTGGAACGCACCATCAACACCCCTCGCCATTATCAGAATGAACCGCTTATAATTAGTTCAGTAAGCGTGCCCGAACCCTACTTCCTGTTGGGTCAAAGTTTTGATACCAGAAAGGGTTACTGACTAATGTGGGTCCCAAACAACAGATGACACAAGTAATTCCCCTCCTAACCTTGTGTCCCCAGACTAACAGATTTCAGTTTAACTTGTCTACAAGTTTCAGACATACAAAATTTAGATTAACTAGTTCACTGATCAGGCAATCAAGTTAACAGGTTTTCAGACTAACGGATCAGATGTTCGGATTAACAGGCTTACAGATTAACTGGTTCCAGATTATCTAACTTTGTATTGGGGCTATGGATTCACGAAACGGGTTTATTAGATTCATTGGTCCAATTGGTTTAACCTTACCCAACACGTTTTAGACATCACAATTATCTCAGATTTTCATTAATTAAATATTAATGCCCAAACCTCTCACATTAGACTGACAGTTTGCGGCTACTGGTTAGGCCGGTTGGTTCCGGGCAGGTTTCTGTCGCAAACTGAGTCTAACCTCGGGTTTCAAGCACGTTATGACTAACTTCTCACATTAGAACCTATTGTTTGCGGCCACTGGAATATGCCGGGCGGTTCCGGGCAGAATTACGTCGCAAACTCATTCTAACCTCGAGTTAGCCATGTTTATCTTTGCAGCCAATTAATTAACGATTTACCATTTATACTCATGCCTAATATACATGTCAATTATTCATAGCTAATGACAACAACAGACTGAATATATCAACTTAACGGATATAGCAGATAACAAGTTTTGCAGATTAGGCGACTTAATGGATTTAGCCGATTAAACAAACTAGCAGATTTTAGCATATAACAGATTAGGCATCTCAACAGACAAATATAACAGACTAGGCATCTCAATCTAATTAGCAGTTTAGGCAGAACTGGCAGATTAAAACTAGCAAATTAGGCAAATATATTAGATTTAATCATTCCTTAAGGTTTCACAACATATCTTGCCTAAATATAAATCTTGCCTAAGTTCACATGCATAAATAATAGTCATGATTCCCAATATGATCATTTATCCCATGTTTGCATTAAATTCACATAGCACAGATTATGGTCATAATTTACCATATATCATATGTTTCCCTTTTTATTAAACCTGCAAAGTACAGAAGATCCATATATAGATTATACCAAATATAACCATAGATTACTATGCATGTCATATATCCCAAAGATCCCTTACTTAGGTGTTTATTTACATAATAGATATCCTACTTCCATGTAAATCTTTCTACCTAAGCCATATTCCCTTTTTTTTAAAGTCATAGTCCGTTATATAAATTATGCCCAAGGATCTAGATCTAACCTGTATTATGTCTTTCTATTCAGATCTTAATTTTTAACATGCCTAATAGTGTAACACCCCACCTCCGTTAAGGTCACTCACAAAGGGAATGCCTTAACTTTGGTGGAGCATTTTAGTAAACAGAACAGAAACTTACAAGACAGATAAAATAGTACTTGAATTTTTTTAACTTTATTATAGTAGAAACAAAAATCAATATGGTTACATCCTTTCAAATCTCAGAATTCAAGTACAAATATCAGTTTTGTACAAAAGCCTTCAAAATGCATGTTTTAAAATCATAATCCCCATAGAACAGGAGCTATACAGAGCCAAGCCATACTTTAAGCACTTCAAGCAGAGAGAAATCCAGATCAAGCTAAAGTATTCCCTCCTTGGATAACCTGAGGGGGGGGGGAACGGAAGAAAGGAGGCGAAACAACAAGGGTCAGACAAAAAGTCTGGCAAGTACAGTGACTTTCAGCATATGAACATATAATAATAATATGACATGAACATAAAACTGGATGAGAGATAACTGTAACAGGTATAGCAGATATAACAGAAGAACAGAATGACATAGACTATTGCTTTACACTTCTCTGCACTAATACTAGTATAACAGAATTAGGTGTCACCCTAATGTCTAAACTGAAATGGAAACGGGTACAGAATAATTTAACAGAAACAGGATGCTAATAATGGGCCTTTACTACCCGATCATAAACAGACAGATTCAGAAACAGATTAATCCCTACGGAAACAGAATGTAGAATTAGGTGTACACTAGTAATGGGCCTTTACCACCCGAACAGACGGTACCACGCAGAAACAGACAGGTGTTACCACCCAACAGAAACAGACGGTACCAACAGAAACAGACAGAACTAAGTGTACCCTAAAACCCTACCCCAAGCGATCGGCTCCCTAATACATAAATATCCTATGTCAGCCCCACAATAGGGTGTATCACTCCCTAAAGTGACAACCAATTGGCACAGACCTATTTACAGATGTCACGGCGTCTTACATCCTCAGAGGCAGACCGGGATCCATGCACGCACATGACCCGGTTGGAACGCACCATCAACACCACTCGCCATTATCAGAATGAACCGCTTATAATTAGTTCAGTAAGCGTGCCCGGACCCTACTTCCTGTTGGGTCAAAGTTTTGATACCAGAAAGCGTTACTGACTAATATGGGTCCCAAACAACAGATGACACAAGTAATTCCCCTCCTAACCTTGTGTCCCCAGACTAACTGATTTCAGTTTAACTTGTCTACAAGTTTCAGACATACAAAATTTAGATTAACTAGTTCATTGATCAGGAAATCAAGTTAACAGGTTTTCAGACTAACGGATCAGATGTTCGGATTAACAGGCTTACAGATTAACTGGTTCCAGATTATCTAACTTTGTATTGGGCCTATGGATTCACGAAACGGGTTTATCAGATTCATTGGTCCAATTGGTTTAACCTTACCCAACACGTTTTAGACATCACAATTATCTCAGATTTTCATTAATTAAATATTAATGCCCAAACCTCTCACATTAGACTGACAGTTTGCGGCTATTGGTTAGGCCGGTTGGTTCCGGGCAGGTTTCTGTCGCAAACTGAGTCTAACCTCGGGTTTCAAGCACGTTATGACTAACTTCTCACATTAGAACCTATTGTTTGTGACCACTGGAATATGCCGGGCGGTTCCGGGCAGAATTACGTCGCAAACTCATTCTAACCTCGAGTTAGCCATGTTTATCTTTGCGGCCAATTAATTAACGATTTACCATTTATACTCATGCCTAATATACATGTCAATTATTCATAGCTAATGACAACAACAGACTGAATATATCAACTTAACGGATATAGCAGATAACAAGTTTTGCAGATTAGGCGACTTAACGGATTTAGCCGATTAAACAAACTAGCAGATTTTAGCATATAACAGATTAGGCATCTCAACAGACAAATTTAACAGACTAGGCATCTCAATCTAATTAGCAGTTTAGGCAGAATTGGCAGATTAAAACTAGAAAATTAGGCAAATATATTAGATTTAATCATTCCTTAAGGTTTCACAACATATCTTGCCTAAATATAAATCTTGCCTAAGTTCACATGCATAAATAATAGTCATGATTCCCAATTTGATCATTTATCCCATGTTTGCATTAAATTCACATAGCACAGATTATGGTCATAATTTACCATATATCATATGTTCCCCTTTTTATTAAACTTGCAAAGTACAGAAGATCCATATATAGATTATACCAAATATAACCATAGATTACTATGCATGTCATATATCCCAAAGATCCCTTACTTAGGTGTTTATTTACATAATAGATATCCTACTTCCATGTAAATCTTTCTACCTAAGCCATATTCCCATTTTTTTAAAGTCATAGTCCGTTATATAAAATATGCCCAAGGATCTAGATCTAACCTGTATTATGTCTTTCTATTCAGATCTTAATTTTTAACATGCCTTATATTCCAGATTTACAAGTCATATATTATCATATGATAATCCCAAATTGTCATATATGCATACCTCTAGATCTAGTTTACAACCTATGTCCTTCACTCAAATCAGTCACAAATCAGTCCAATTATGCATCATTCATTTTATTGTCCCAAATATTTTAGCGTATGTTAATCTCTTATGAGATTGGCTCAGGCTCGTGGTAGCCTGGCTATAGAACAAAAAGAGGAAAGAGATAAGATAGATCCAAACAGAACAGAAAAGAACATATATAATCTCATATTCAGATTTACAATTCATGTCACAATCAGAATTAACGTTTATATCGGAAAATAACTGTACTTGCCTTGATTGGATTAAAGAAAGAACTTTAACTTTTTGTAGAATCTTTGCAGAAACTTTAATCTCTAGTTTGAATTGAGTTGCTTAGGCTGATGTTGATTATCTTCTAGTTTTGATTCCAGCAGAGTAGCGACGCCATTATTTTATTTTAGTTAGAATAAAGGCAGAGTATAGGTAGAATGAAGCTGTGCGGAGAGAAAGTGAGGTTTGGGGGTGTTTTTATAGGAGAATAGGGTGATTTAGAGCCTTCAGATCAGTCCAGAAGTCATCAGAATCGTACAGCTCGAATACACATCATCCAGCCACTCAAAAGAAGACACGTCACCTCAGAACACTCCAGAATTCGGTGCTGGATTTGTATGGGCGCACTTGGCAGGTGCGCCGGTGTATTTTTGTACTGGCGCACTTCACAAGTGCGCCAGTGTATTCTGGCCTGTTTCCGGTTTTTCTGCCTAACTTCGTTCGTCCATATCTTCTTCATACGGACTCCGATTTACGCAAATTCGGACTCTATTTCGCGTATTTTTCCGAGACGAACACAATGGCGCAACCCGTTTCCCTTATTTCTTCACCTAAAATTAATTATACCTTGATTTTTAACTCTTATGTTTACAGAAAATACGGGGTGTTACATTCTCCCTTCCTTAGAGGATTTCATCCCCGAAATCTTCAAGTTAAGAAGAATGTGTCCTACCATCCAATCACCCATCTACTCAACCATCATCCACAAGCATCCATTGTCCTTAGATAACTTCTAATGTTGTATGAACATATGCAAAAGTGTGTGTATATGTTCCTTATCTAATGCAAAGATCAGGCGGTCTACTGATTCAGTTGACCTCCTTAATGCGAATTATGTCAGTGCCATGAGTCCAACATGTATGCAATAGAATTCTAATGATATATATTATTTCTATATGAGTGCACAATCATTCACTCAAATGCAACATCCATGTGCTGAATCAACCATTTTGCATCCACAAGAATTGAAAAATGCTCACCCATCCATATGCAGCATGAGAGTGTTTTCGAGCCGATCTAGTGCCTAGTGTGTGTATATGCATCCACGGGCAACCACTAGCAACCACTTGCATCCACTTGCAACCATCAAACATAACATGTCTCAAACACATGTTTACACCCATTAGTTTCTACCTAAAGTTCGAATATTCGATCGATAGGATACAGTCGAATGATGGAAGCGAGTACAGATAGAACGAAAATTTGGTTCCCCTTAGACATGGGTCCTAAGTATCGGCCCCAAAGACCAAAACCAACATCAAATTGACACTCAGAGGATTACCTTTTTTAGACAATGTCAAAACTGGAAATCCTATCAAAAGTATTTAGATATTTACAGACTACTGGTACAGATCAGGTTCCCTAATGATTCTTAGGAAGCTAAGCATGATAAAATCATACCCCACGAAAACTCAGAATGTATGCGTCATACTTGACGCCTAACACAGATATCCCTCAAACCCCAATCTCAAACAGATGATCCAAAACCCTTATGGGTCTGAGTCTACAGCAGAATTCAGAAATAATACTAGTATTAAAGTGCAGAGTATCGATTACAAAATCAAAATACCAGAATCAGAAAAAGTCTTAACTCCATAATCAGATAAAGAAATTAAACCTACTATAGAAATTTTCCTATTTCTATCCTAGCCACTAGCCTCAAGAGTGTTTGCCTGCCCTCCTTGTCCTCGTCTCTTCGGGCAGTCCCTAGTGAAGTGTCCCATCTCCCCACAGTTGAAGCAAGCGCCCTTCCTTTTTCTGCAATCCTTGTTCAGATGAGTCGAGCTCCCACAAGTAAAGCACTTTTTCCCCTTCTTATCTTCAGACTTCTCATCCTTCTTTTGTGTTTCCTTTTAGGGCCCCGCTTTCTTATTCTGTGGTTCTTCCTTCTTTGTCTCTTTCGGGCCCTTGTCTTCCTCGTGCAGTAGTGCCATATCCACCAATTTCTCGTAAGTTGCTCCAATGGGTACATGGGTCATGGCTAGGCTGTGCAGTGGCTCGTTCAATCCTTTAACAAAGCGGAGAGCCTTTTTATGCTGAGTGTTGACTAAATCCAATCCGAACCTAGCTAGTTGGTTGAACTGGTTGACGTATTCCTTGACCGTCATACTTCCTTGCTTAAGAGATAAGAACTTTTCCAATTGTAAACTTCGTCCAGCTTGCGAGAGGAATTTTTCTCAAACCTTGTTCTGAAATCCATCCATGTCTCAACCGGCCTCTCGGCGTTAGTGACTTCCCACCAGTAGGAAGCTTCGTCTTTGAGCAGCCATACTGCCAACTGTACCTTCTGCCTATCGTCCACCTCGAAGATAACGAATAGATCCTCAGTTTCTTTGAGCCAATTCCTTGCTTCTACGAATGATTCAGTTCCTTTGAAATCCTTCCCACCCATGGCCCTAAAATCTCTACAGATCTTTGAGAAAGCAATTGCACGAGGAGGGGGTGGAAGAGGGGGATCATTTGCTGGACCTGCAGCGGCGGTCCTAGCCTCAAGATATTGACGAAACCAACCGGGTACATGAACACCCTCTGGTATCTCAGATGCTTCAGACATGCTGGAACGAAAAAGGAAAGGTTCAATACAAAAAGGACTGAAAGAAAGATATATGGCTCTTGGGGATCATGTTTTTCAAAATAAGCTTTATTTTTGAAAATACTTCCTTCCAAAACCTTTTTGAAAATAGTTCTCAAAAACTTTACCCAATCTGGTAACCTTCAGCTCTGATACGAAGTGTAACACCCCACCTCCGTTAAGGTCACTCACAAAGGGAATGCCTTAACTTTGGTGGAGCATTTTAGTAAATAGAACAGAAACTTACAAGACAGATAAAACAATACTTGAAAATTTTTAACTTTATTACAGTAGAAACAGAAATCAATATGGTTACATCCTTTCAAATCTCAGAATTCAAGTACAAATATCAGTCTTGTACAAAAGCCTTCAAAATGCATGTTTTAAAATCATAATCCCCATAGAACGGGAGCTATACAGAGCCAAGCCATACTTTAAGCACTTCAAGTAGAGAGAAATCCGGATCAAGCTAAAGTATTCCCTCCTTGGATAAGTTGGGGGGGGGGAAACGGAAGAAAGGAGGCGAAACAACAAGGGTCAGACAAAAAGTCTGGCAAGTACAGTGACTTTCAGCATATGAACAGATAATAATAATATGACATGAACATAAAACTGGATGAGAGATAACTGTAACAGGTATAGCAGATATAACAGAAGAACAGAATGACATAGACTATTGCTTTACACTTCTCTGCACTAATACTAGTATAACAGAATTAGGTGTCACCCTAATGTCTAAACTGAAATGGAAACGGGTACAGAATAATTTAACAGAAACAGGATGCTAATAATGGGCCTTTACTACCCGATCAGAAACAGACAGATTCAGAAACAGATTAATCCCTATGGATACAGAATGTAGAATTAGGTGTACACTAATAATGGGCCTTTACCACCCGAATAGACGGTACCACGCAGAAACAGACAGGTGTTACCACCCAACAGAAACAGACGGTACCAACAGAAACAGACAGAACTAAGTGTACCCTAAAACCTTACCCCAAGCGATCGGCTCCCTAATACATAAATATCCTGTGTCGGCCCCACAATAGGGTGTATCACTCCCTAAAGTGACAACCAATTGGCACAGACTTATTTACAGATGTCACGGCGTCTTACATCCTCAGAGGCAGACCGGGATCCATGCACGCACATGACCCGGTTGGAACGCACCATCAACACCCCTCGCCATTATCAGAATGAACCGCTTATAATTAGTTCAGTAAGCGTGCCCGGACCCTACTTCCTGTTGGGTCAAAGTTTTGATACCAGAAAGGGTTACTGACTAATATGGGTCCCAAACAACAGATGACACAAGTAATTCCCCTCCTAACCTTGTGTCCCCAGACTAACATATTTCAGTTTAACTTGTCTACAAGTTTCAGACATACAAAATTTAGATTAACTAGTTCACTGATCAGGCAATCAAGTTAACAGGTTTTCAGACTAACGGATCAGATGTTTGGATTAACAGGCTTACAGATTAACTGGTTCCAGATTATCTAACTTTGTATTGGGCCTATGGATTCACGAAACGGGTTTATCAGATTCATTGGTCCAATTGGTTTAACCTTACCCAACACGTTTTAGACATCACAATTATCTCAGATTTTCATTAATTAAATATTAATGCCCAAACCTCTCACATTAGACTAACAGTTTGCGGCTACTGGTTAGGCCGGTTGGTTCCGGGCAGGTTTCTGTCGCAAACCGAGTCTAACCTCGGGTTTCAAGCACGTTATGACTTACTTCTCACATTAGAACCTATTGTTTGCGACCACTGGAATATGGCTTAGGTAGAAAGATTTACATGGAAGTAGGATATCTATTATGTAAATAAACACCTAAGTAAGGGATCTTTGGGATATATGACATGCATAGTAATCTATGGTTATATTTGGTATAATCTATATATGGATCTTCTGTACTTTGCAAGTTTAATAAAAAGGGGAACATACGATATATGGTAAATTATGACCATAATCTGTGCTATGTGAATTTAATGCAAACAAGGGATAAATGATCATATTGGGAATCATGACTATTATTTATGCATGTGAACTTAGGCAAGATTTATATTTAGTCAAGATATGTTGGGAAACCTTAAGGAATGATTAAATCTAATATATTTGCCTGATTTGCTAGTTCTAATCTGCCAATTCTACCTAAACTGCTAATTAGATTTAGATGCCTAGTCTGTTAAATTTGTCTGTTGAGATGCCTAATCTGTTATATGCTAAAATCTGCTAGTTTGTTTAATCGGCTAAATCCGTTAAGTCGCCTAATCTGCAAAACTTGTTATCTGCTATATCCGTTAAGTTGATATATCCAGTCTGTTGTTGTCATTAGCTATGAATAATTGACATGTATATTAGGCATGAGTATAAATGGTAAATCGTTAATTAAGTGGCCGCAAAGATAAACATGGCTAACTCGAGGTTAGAATGAGTTTGCGACGTAATTTTGCCCGGAACCGCCCGGCATATTCCAGTGGTCGCAAACAATAGGTTCTAATGTGAGAAGTTAGTCATAACGTGCTTGAAACCCGAGGTTAGACTCAGTTTGCGACAGAAACCTGCCCGGAACCAACCGGCCTAACCAGTAGCCGCAAACTGTCAGTCTAATGTGAGAGGTTTGGGCCTTAATATTTAATTAATGAAAATCTGAGATAATTGTGATGTCTAAAACGTATTGGGTAAGGTTAAACCAATTGGACCAATGAATCTGATAAACCCGTTTCGTGAATCCATAAGCCCAATACAAAGTTAGATAATCTGGAACCAGTTAATCTGTAAGCCTGTTAATCCGAACATCTGATCCGTTAGTCTGAAAACCTGTTAACTTGATTGCCTGATCAGTGAACTAGTTAATCTAAATTTTTTATGTCTGAAACTTGTAGACAAGTTAAACTGAAATCTGTTAGTCTGGGGACACAAGGTTAGGAGGGTAATTACTTGTGTCATCTGTTGTTTGGGACCCATATTAGTCAGTAACCCTTTCTGGTATCAAAACTTTGACCCAACAGGAAGTAGGGTCCGGGCACGCTTACTGAACTAATTATAAGCGGTTCATTCTGATAATGGTGAGGGGTGTTGATGGTGCGTTCCAACCGGGTCGTGTGCGTGCATGGATCCCGGTCTGCCTATGAGGATGTAAGACGCCGTGACATCTGTAAATAGGTCTGTGCCAATTGGTTTTCACTTTAGGGAGTGATACACCCTATTGTGGGGCCGACACAGGATATTTATGTATTAGGGAGCCGATCGCTTGGGGTAGGGTTTTAGGGTACACTTAGTTCTGTCTGTTTCTGTTGGTACCGTCTGTTTCTGTTGGGTGGTAACACCTGTCTGTTTCTGTGTGGTACCGTCTGTTCGGGTGGTAAAGGCCCATTACTAGTGTGAACCTAATTCTACATTCTGTTTCCGTAGGGATTAATCTGTTTCTGCTTCTGTCTGTTTCTGATCGGGTAGTAAAGGCCCATTATTAGCATCCTGTTTCTGTTAAATTATTCTGTACCCGTTTCCGTTTCAGTTTAGACATTAGGATGACACCTAATTCTGTTATACTAGTATTAGTGCAGAGAAGTGTAAAGCAATAGTCTATGTCATTCTGTTCTTCTGTTATATCTACTACACCTGTTACAGTTATCTCTCATCCAGTTTTATGTTCATGTCATATTATGATTTTAAACATGCATTTTGAAGGCTTTTGTACAAGACTGATATTTGTACTTGAATTCTGAGATTTGAAAGGATGTAAACATATTGATTTCTGTTTCTACTGTAATAAAGTTAAAAATTTTCAAGTACTGTTTTATCTGTCTTGTAAGTTTCTGTTCTGTTTACTAAAATGCTCCACCAAAGTTAAGGCATTCCCTTTGTGAGTGACCTTAACGGAGGTGGGGTGTTACCCTTGGTATCAGAGAATTGATATTCTTTGTTAAAGGAATTAATTTTTAGGAGAAGAAATAAAGGAAACGGGTTGCGCCATTGTGTCCGGCTCGGAAAAATACGCGAAATAGAGTCCGAATTTGCGTAAATCGGAGTCCGTATGAAGAAGATATGGACGAACGAAGTTAGGCAGAAAAACCGGAAACAGGCCAGAATACACTGGCGCATTTGTGAAGTGCGCCAGTACAAAAATACACAGGCGCACCTGCCAAGTGCGCCCATACAAATCCAGCACCGAATTCTGGAGTGTTCTGAGGTGACGTGTCTTCTTTTGAGTGGCTGGATGATGTGTATTCGAGCTGTACGATTCTGATGACTTCTGGACTGATCTGAAGGCTCTAAATCACCCTATTCTCTTATAAAAACACCCCTAAACCTCACTTTCTCTCCACACAACTTCATTCTACCTATACTCTGGCTTTATTCTAACTAAAATAAAATAATGGCGTCGCTACTCTGCTGGAATCAAAACTAGAAGATAATCAACATCAGCCTAAGCAACTCAATTCAAACTAGAGATTAAAGTTTCTGCAAAGATTCTACAACAAGTTAAAGTTCTATCTTTAATCCAATCAAGGCAAGTACAGTTATTTTCCGATATAAACGTTAATTCTGATTGTGACATGAATTGTAAATCTGAATATGAGATTATATCTGTTCTTTTCTGTTCTGTTTGGATCTATCTTATCTCTTTCCTCTTTTTGTTCTATAGCCAGGCTACCACGAGCCTGAGCCAATCTCATAAGAGATTAACATACGCTAAAATATTTGGGACAATAAAATGAATGATGCATAATTGGACTGATTTGAGTGAAGGACATAGGTTGTAAACTAGATCTAGATGTATGCATATATGACAATTTGGGATTATCATATGATAATATATGACTTGTAAATCTAGAATATAAGGCATGTTAAAAATTAAGATCTGAATAGAAAGACATAATATAGGTTAGATCTAGATCCTTGGGCATATTTTATATAACGGACTATGACTTTAAAAAAAAGGGAATATGGCTTAGGTAGAAAGATTTACATGGAAGTAGGATATCTATTATGTAAATAAACCCCTAAGTAAGGGATCTTTGGGATATATGACATGCATAGTAATCTATGGTTATATTTGGTACAATCTATATATGGATCTTCTGTATTTTGCAAGTTTAATAAAAAAGGGGAACATATGATATATGGTAAATTATGACCATAATCTGTGCTATGTGAATTTAATGCAAACATGGGATAAATGATTAAATCTAATATATTTGCCTGATTTGCTAGTTTTAATCTGCCAATTCTGCCTAAACTGCTAATTAGATTGAGATGCCTAAGTCTGTTAAATTTGTCTGTTGAGATGCCTAATCTGTTATATGCTAAAATCTGCTAGTTTGTTTAATCGGCTAAATCCGTTAAGTCGCCTAATCTGCAAAACTTGTTATCTGCTATATCCGTTAAGTTGATATATTCAGTCTGTTGTTGTCATTAGCTATGAATAATTGACATGTATATTAGGCATGAGTATAAATGATAAATCGTTAATTAATTGGCCGCAAAGATAAACATGGCTAACTCGATGTTAGAATGAGTTTGCGACGTAATTCTGCCCGGAACCGCCCGGGATATTCCAGTGGTTGCAACCAATAGGTTCTAATGTGAGAAGTTAGTCATAACGTGCTTGAAACCCGAGGTTAGACTCAGTTTGCGACAGAAACCTGCCCGGAACCAACCGGCCTAACCAGTAGCCGCAAACTGTCAGTCTAATGTGAGAGGTTTGGGCATTAATATTTAATTAATGAAAATCTGAGATAATTGTGATGTCTAAAACGTGTTGGGTAAGGTTAAACCAATTGGACCAATGAATCTGATAAACCCGTTTCGTGAATCCATAGGCCCAATACAAAGTTAGATAATCTGTAAGCCTGTTAATCCGAACATCTGATCCGTTAGTCTGAAAACCTGTTAACTTGATTGCCTGATCAGTGAACTAGTTAATCTAAATTTTGTATGTCTGAAACTTGTAGACAAGTTAAACTGAAATCTGTTAGTCTGGGGACACAAGGTTAGGAGGGGAATTACTTGTGTCATCTGTTGTTTGAGACCCATATTAGTCAGTAACCCTTTCTGGTATCAAAACTTTGACCCAACAGGAAGTAGGGTCCGGGCACGCTTACTGAACTAATTATAAGCGGTTCATTCTGATAATGGCGAGGGGTGTTGATGGTGCGTTCCAACCGGGTCATGTGCGTGCATGGATCCCGGTCTGCCTCTGAGGATGTAAGACGCCGTGACATCTGTAAATAGGTCTGTGCCAATTGGTTGTCACTTTAGGGAGTGATACACCCTATTGTGGGGCCGACACAGGATATTTATGTATTAGGGAGCCGATCGCTTGGGGTAGGGTTTTAGGGTACACTTAGTTCTGTCTGTTTCTGTTGGTACCGTCTGTTTCTGTTGGGTGGTAACACCTGTCTGTTTCTGCGTGGTACCGTCTATTCGGGTAGTAAAGGCCCATTACTAGTGTACACCTAATTCTACATTCTGTTTCCGTAGGGATTAATCTGTTTCTGAATCTGTCTGTTTCTGATCGGGTAGTAAAGGCCCATTATTAGCATCATGTTTCTGTTAAATTATTCTGTACCCGTTTCCATTTCAGTTTAGACATTAGGGTGACACCTAATTCTGTTATACTAGTATTAGTGCAAAGAAGTGTAAAGCAATAGTCTATGTCATTCTGTTCTTCTGTTATATCTGCTATACCTGTTACAGTTATCTCTCGTCCAGTTTTATGTTCATGTCATATTATTATTATCTGTTCATATGCTGAAAGTCACTGTACTTGCCAGACTTTTTGTCTGACCCTTGTTGTTTCACCTCCTTTCTTCCGTTTCCCCCACAGGTTATCCAAGGAGGGAATACTTTAGCTTGATCCGGATTTTTCTCTGCTTGAAGTGCTTAAAGTATGGCTTGGCTCTGTATAGCTCCCGTTCTATGGGGATTATGATTTTAAAACATGCATTTTGAAGGCTTTTGTACAAGACTGATATTTGTACTTGAATTCTGAGATTTGAAAGGATGTAACCATATTGATTTCTGTTTCTACTGTAATAAAGTTAAAAAATTTCAAGTACTGTTTTATCTGTCTTGTAAGTTTCTGTTCTGTTTACTAAAAAGCTCCACCAAAGTTAAGGCATTCCCTTTGTGAGTGACCTTAACGGAGGTGGGGTGTTACACTTGGTATCAGAGCTGAAGGTTACCAGATTGGGTAAAGTTTTTGAGAACTATTTTCAAAAAGGTTTTGGAAGGAAGTATTTTAAAAAATAAAGCTTATTTTGAAAAACATGATCCCCAAGAGCCATATATCTTTCTTTCAGTCCCTTTTGTATTGAACCTTTCCTTTTTCGTTCCAGCATGTCTAAAGCATCTGAGATACCAGAGGGTGTTCATGTACCCGGTTGGTTTCGTCAATATCTCGAGGCTAGGACTTCCGCTGCAGGTCCAGCAAATGATCCCCCTCCTCCACCCCCTTCTCGTGCAATTGCTTTCTCAAAGATCTGTAGAGATTTTAGGGACATGGGTGGGAAGGATTTCAAAGGAACTGAATCATTCGTAGAAGCAAGGAATTGGCTCAAAGAAACTGAGGATCTATTCGTTATCTTCGAGGTGGACGATAGGCAGAAGGTACAGTTGGCAGTATGGCTACTCAAAGACGAAGCTTCCTACTGGTGGGAAGTCACTAACGCCGAGAGGCCGGTTGAGACATGGATGGAATTCAGAACAAGGTTTGAGACAAAATTCCTCTCGCAAGCTGAACGAAGTTTACAATTGGAAAAGTTCTTATCTCTTAAGCAAGGAAGTATGACGGTCAAGGAATACGTCAACCAGTTCAACCAACTGGCTAGGTTCGGATTTGATTTAGTCAACACTCAGCATAAAAAGGCTCTCCACTTTGTTAAAGGATTGAACGAGCCACTGCACAGCTTAGCCATGACCCAGGTACCCATGGGAGCAACTTACGAGAAATTGTTGGATATGGCACTACTGCACGAGGAAGACAAGGGCCCGAAAGAGACAAAGAAGGAAGAACCACAGAATAAGAAAGCGGGGCCAAAAAAGGAAACACAAAAGAAGGATGAGAAGTCTGAAGATAAGAAGGGGAAAAAGTGCTTTACTTGTGGGAGCTCGACTCATCTGAACAAGGATTGCAGAAAAAGGAAGGGCGCTTTCTTCAACTTTGGGAGATGGGACACTTCACAAGGGACTGCCCGAAGAGACGAGGACAAGGAGGGCAGGCGAACACTCTTGAGGCTAGTGGCTAGGATAGAAATAGGAAAATTTCTATAGTAGGTTTAATTTCTTTATCTGATTATGGAGTTAAGACTTTTTCTGATTCTGGTATTTTGATTTTGTAATCGATACTCTGCACTTTAATACTAGTATTATTTCTGAATTCCGCTGTAGACTCAGACCCATAAGGGTTATGGATCATCTGTTTGAGATTGGGGTTTGAGGGATATCTGTGTTAGGCGTCAAGTATGACGCATACATTCTGAGTTTTCGTGGGGTATGATTTTATCATGCTTAGCTTCCTAAGAATCATTAGGGAACCTGATCTGTACCAGTAGTCTGTAAATATCTAAATACTTTTGATAGGATTTCCAGTTTTGACATTGTCTAAAGAAGGTAATCCTCTGGGTGTCAATTTGATGTTGGTTTCGGTCTTTGGGGCCGATACTTAGGACCCATGTCTAATGGGAACCAAATTTTCGTTCTATCTGTACTCGCTTCCATCATTCGACTGTATCCTATCGATCGAATATTCGAACTTTAGGTAGAAACTAATGGGTGTAAACATGTGTTTGAGACATGTTATGTTTGATGGTTGCAAGTGGTTGCTAGTGGTTTCCCGTGGATGCATATACACACACTAGGCACTAGATCGGCTCGAAAACACTCTCATACTGCATATGGATGGGTGAGCATTTTTCAATTCTTGTGGATGCAAAATGGTTGATTCAGCACATGGATGTTGCATTTGAGTGAATGATTGTGCACTCATATAGAAATAATATATATCATTAGAATTCTATTGCATACATGTTGGACTCATGGCACTGACATAATTCGCATTAAGGAGGTCAACTGAATCAGTAGACCGCCTGATCTTTGCATTAGATAAGGAACATATACACACACTTTTGCATATGTTCATACAACATTATAAGTTTTCTAAGGAAAATGGATGCTTGTGGATGATTGTTGAGTAGATGGGTGATTGGATGGTAGGACACATTCTTCTTAACTTGAAGATTTCGGGGACGAAATCCTCTAAGGAGGGGAGAATGTAACACCCCGTATTTTCTGTAAACATAAGAGTTAAAAATCAAGGTATAATTAATTTTTAGGAGAAGAAATAAGGGAAACGGGTTGCGCCATTGTGTTCATCTCGGAAAAATACGCGAAATAGAGTCCGAATTTGCGTAAATCGGAGTCCGTATGAAGAAGACATGGACGAACGAAGTTAGGCAGAAAAACCGGAAACATGCCAGAATACACTGGCGCACTTGTGAAGTGCGCCAGTACAAAAATACACTGGCGCACCTGCCAAGTACGCCCATACAAATCCAGCACCGAATTCTGGAGTGTTCTGAGGTAACGTGTCTTCTTTTGAGTGGCTGGATGATGTGTATTCGAGCTGTACGATTCTGATGACTTCTGGACTGATCTGAAGGCTCTAAATCACCCTATTCTCCTATAAAAACACCCCCAAACCTCACTTTCTCTCCACACAACTTCATTCTACCTATACTCTGCCTTTATTCTAACTAAAATAAAATAATGGCATCGCTACTCTGCTGGAATCAAAACTAGAAGATAATCAACATCAGCCTAAGCAACTCAATTCAAACTAGAGATTAAAGTTTCTGCAAAGATTCTACAACAAGTTAAAGTTCTTTCTTTAATCCAATCAAGGCAAGTATAGTTATTTTCCGATATAAACGTTAATTCTGATTGTGATATGAATTGTAAATCTGAATATGAGATTATATCTGTTCTTTTCTGTTCTGTTTGGATCTATCTTATCTCTTTCCTCTTTTTGTTCTATAGCCAGGCTACCACGAGCCTGAGCCAATCTCATAACAGATTAACATACGCTGAAATATTTGGGACAATAAAATGAATGATGCATAATTGGACTGATTTGTGACTGATTTGAGTGAAGGACATAGGTTGTAAACTAGATCTAGATCTATGCATATATGACAATTTGGGATTATCATATGATAATATATGACTTGTAAATCTGGAATATAAGGCATGTTAAAAATTAAGATCTGAATAGAAAGACATAATACAGGTTAGATCTAGATCTTTGGGCATATTTTATATAACGGACTATGACTTTAAAAAAAAAGGAATATGGCTTAGGTAGAAAGATTTACATGGAAGTAGGATATCTATTATGTAAATAAACACCTAAGTAAGGGATCTTTGGGATATATGACATGCATAGTAATCTATGGTTATATTTGGTATAATCTATATATGGATCTTCTGTACTTTGCAAGTTTAATAAAAAAGGGGAACATATGATATATGGTAAATTATGACCATAATCTGTGCTATGTGAATTTAATGCAAACATGGGATAAATGATCATATTGGGAATCATGACTATTATTTATGCATGTGAACTTAGGCAAGATTTATATTTAGGCAAGATATGTTGTGAAACCTTAAGGAATGATTAAATCTAATATATTTGCCTAATTTGCTAGTTTTAATCTGCCAATTCTGCCTAAACTGCTAATTAGATTGAGATGCCTAGTCTGTTAAATTTGTCTGTTGAGATGCCTAATCTGTTTTATGCTAAAATCTGCTAGTTTGTTTAATCGGCTAAATCCGTTAAGTCGCCTAATCTGCAAAACTTGTTATCTGCTATATCCGTTAAGTTGATATATTCAGTCTGTTGTTGTCATTAGCTATGAATAATTGACATGTATATTAGGCATGAGTATAAATGGTAAATCATTAATTAATTGGCCGCAAAGATAAACATGGCTAACTCGAGGTTAGAATGAGTTTGCGACGTAATTCTGCCCGGAACCGCCCGGCATATTCCAGTGGTCGCAAACAATAGGTTCTAATGTGAGAAGTTAGTCATAACGTGCTTGAAACCCGAGGTTAGACTCAGTTTGCGACAGAAACCTGCCCGGAACCAACCGGCCTAACCAGTAGCCGCAAACTGTCAGTCTAATGTGAGAGGTTTGGGCATTAATATTTAATTAATGAAAATCTAAGATAATTGTGATGTCTAAAACGTGTTGGGTAAGGTTAAACCAATTGGACCAATGAATATGATAAACCCGTTTCGTGAATCCATAGGTCCAATACAAAGTTAGATAATATGGAACCAGTTAATCTGTAAGCCTGTTAATCCGAACATCTGATCCGTTAGTCTGAAAACCTGTTAACTTGATTGGCTGATCTGTGAACTAGTTAATCTAAATTTTGTATGTCTGAAAGTTGTAGACAAGTTAAACTGAAATCTGTTAGTCTGGGGACACAAGGTTAGGAGGGGAATTACTTGTGTCATCTGTTGTTTGGGACCCATATTAGTCAGTAACCCTTTCTGGTATCAAAACTTTGACCCAACAGGAAGTAGGGTCCGGGCACGCTTACTGAACTAATTATAAGCGGTTCATTCTGATAATGGCGAGGGGTGTTGATGGTGCGTTCCAACCGGGTCATGTGCGTGCATGGATCCCGGTCTGCCTCTGAGGATGTAAGACGCCGTGACATCTGTAAATAGGTCTGTGCCAATTGGTTGTCACTTTAGGGAGTGATACACCCTATTGTGGGGCCGACACAGGATATTTATGTATTAGGGAGCCGACCGCTTGGGTAGGGTTTTAGGGTACACTTAGTTCTGTCTGTTTCTGTTGGTCCGTCTGTTTCTGTTGGGTGGTAACACCTGTCTGTTTCTGCGTGGTACCGTCTGTTCGGGTGGTAAAGGCCCATTCTGTTTCCGTAGGGATTAATCTGTTTCTGCTTCTGTCTGTTTCTGATCGGGTAGTAAAGCCCATTATTAGCATCCTGTTTCTGTTAAATTATTCTGTACCCGTTTCCGTTTCAGTTTAGACAATAGGGTGACACCTAATCTGTTATACTAGTATTAGTGCAGAGAAGTGTAAAGCAATAGTCTATGTCATTCTGTTCTTCTGTTATATCTGCTACACCTGTTACAGTTATCTCTCATCCAGTTTTATGTTCATGTCATATTATTATTATCTGTTCATATGCTGAAAGTCACTGGACTGGCCAGACTTTTCGTCTGACCCTTGTTGTTTCGCCTCCTTTCTTCCGTTTCCCCCCAGATTATCCAAGGATGGAATACTTTAGCTTGACCCAGATTTCTCTCTGCTTGAAGTGCTTAAAGCATGGCTTGGCTCTGTATAGCTTCCGTTCTATGGGGATTATGATTTTAAAACATGCATTTTGAAGGCTTTTGTACAAGACTGATATTTGTACTTGAATTCTGAGATTTGAAAGGATGTAACCATATTGATTTCTGTTTCTACTGTAATAAAGTTAAAAAATTTCAAGTACTGTTTTATCTATCTTGTAAGTTTCTGTTCTGTTTACTAAAAAGCTCCACCAAAGTTAAGGCATTCCCTTTGTGAGTGACCTTAACGGAGGTGGGGTGTTACACCAAGTGTAACAGGTATAGCAGATATAACATAAGAACAGAATGACATAGACTATTGCTTTACACTTCTCTGCACTAATACTAGTAAAACAGAATTAGGTGTCACCCTAATGTCTAAACTGAAATGGAAACGGGTACAGAATAATTTAACAGAAACAGGATGCTAATAATGGGCCTTTACTACCCGATCAGAAACAGACAGAAGCAGAAACAGATTAATCCCTACGGAAACAGAATGTAGAATTAGGTGTACGCTAGAAATGGGCCTTTACCACCCGAACAGACGGTACCACGCAGAAACAGACAGGTGTTACCACCCAATAGAAACAGACGGTACCAACAGAAACAGACAGAACTAAGTGTACCCTAAAACCCTACCCCAAGCTATCGGCTCCCTAATACATAAATATCCTGTGTCGGCCCCACAATAGGGTGTATCACTCCCTAAAGTGACAATCAATTGGTACAGAACTATTTACTGATGTCACGATGTCTTACATCCTCAGAGGCAGACCGGGATCCATGCACGCACATGACCCGGGTGGAACGCACCATCGACAACCCTCGCCATTATCAGAATGAACCGCTTGTAATTAGTTCAAAATGCTCCACCAAAGTTAAGGCATATATCATTTCTGAATTCCGCTTTGTTAAAGGAATTAACCTGCTTATTCTCCTATACCAAGTGTGACACCCCACCTCCGTTAAGGTCACTCACAAAGGGAATGCCTTAACTTTGGTGGAGCATTTTAGTAAACAGAACAGAAACTTACAAGACAGATAAAACAGTACTTGAAATTTTTTAACTTTATTATAGTAGAAACAGAAATCAATATGGTTACATCCTTTCAAATCTCAGAATTCAAGTACAAATATCAGTCTTGTACAAAAGCCTTCAAAATGCATGTTTTAAAATCATAATCCCCATAGAACGGGAGCTATACAGAGCCAAGCCATACTTTAAGCACTTCAAGCAGAGAGAAATCCGGATCAAGCTAAAGTATTCCCTCCTTGGATAACCTGGGGGGGGGGGGGGGACGGAAGAAAGGAGGCGAAACAACAAGGGTCAGACAAAAAGTCTGGCAAGTACAGTGACTTTTAGCATATGAACAGATAATAATAATATGACATGAACATAAAACTGGATGAGAGATAACTGTAACAGGTATAGCAGATATAACAGAAGAACAGAATGACATAGACTATTGCTTTACACTTCTCTGCACTAATACTAGTATAACAGAATTAGGTGTCACCCTAATGTCTAAACTGAAATGGAAACGGGTACAGAATAATTTAACAGAAACAGGATGCTTATAATGGGCCTTTACTACCCGATCAGAAACAGACAGATTCAGAAACAGATTAATCCCTACGGAAACAGAATGTAGAATTAAGTGTACACTAGTAATGGGCCTTTACCACCCGAACAGACGGTACCACGCAGAAACAGACAGGTGTTACCACCCAACAGAAACAGACGGTACCAACAGAAACAGACAGAACTAAGTGTACCCTAAAACCCTACCCCAAGCGATCGGCTCCCTAATACATAAATATCCTGTGTCGGCCCCACAATAGGGTGTATCACTCCCTAAAGTGACAACCAATTGGCACAGACCTATTTACAGATGTCACGGCGTCTTACATCCTCAGAGGCAGACCGGGATCCATGCACGCACATGACCCGGTTGGAACGCACCATCAACACCACTCGCCATTATCAGAATGAACCGCTTATAATTAGTTCAGTAAGCGTGCCCGGACCCTACTTCCTGTTGGGTCAAAGTTTTGATACCAGAAAGGGTTACTGACTAATATGGGTCCCAAACAATAGATGACACAAGTAATTCCCCTCCTAACCTTGTGTCCCCAGACTAACAGATTTCAGTTTAACTTGTCTACAAGTTTCAGACATACAAAATTTAGATTAACTAGTTCACTGATCAGGCAATCAAGTTAACAGGTTTTCAGACTAACGGATCAGATGTTCGGATTAACAGGCTTACAGATTAACTGGTTCCAGATTATCTAACTTTGTATTGGGCCTATGGATTCACGAAACGGGTTTATCAGATTCATTGGTCCAATTGGTTTAACCTTACCTAACACGTTTTAGACATCACAATTATCTCAGATTTTCATTAATTAAATATTAATGCCCAAACCTCTCATATTAGACTGACAGTTTGCGGCTACTGGTTAGGCCGGTTGGTTCCGGGCAGGTTTCTGTCGCAAACTGAGTCTAACCTCGGGTTTCAAGCACGTTATGACTAACTTCTCACATTAGAACCTATTGTTTGCGACCACTGGAATATGCCGGGCGGTTCCGGGCAGAATTACGTCGTAAACTCATTCTAACCTCGAGTTAGCCATGTTTATCTTTGCGGCCAATTAATTAATGATTTACCATTTATACTCATGCCTAATATACATGTCAAGTATTCATAGCTAATGACAACAACAGACTGAATATATCAACTTAACGGATATAGCAGATAACAAGTTTTGCAGATTAGGCGACTTAACGGATTTAGCCGATTAAACAAACTAGCAGATTTTAGCATATAACAGATTAGGCATCTCAACAGACAAATTTAACAGACTAGGCATCTCAATCTAATTAGCAGTTTAGGCAGAATTGGCAGATTAAAACTAGCAAATTAGGCAAATATATTAGATTTAATCATTCCTTAAGGTTTCACAACATATCTTGCCTAAATATAAATCTTGCCTAAGTTCACATGCATAAATAATAGTCATGATTCCCAATATGATCATTTATCCCATGTTTGCATTAAATTCACATAGCACAGATTATGGTCATAATTTACCATATATCATATGTTCCCCTTTTTATTAAACTTGCAAAGTACAGAAGATCCATATATGGATTATACCAAATATAACCATAGATTACTATGCATGTCATATATCCCAAAGATCCCTTACTTAGGTGTTTATTTACATAATAGATATCCTACTTCCATGTAAATCTTTCTACCTAAGCCATATTCCCTTTTTTTTAAAGTCATAGTCCGTTATATAAAATATGCCCAAGGATCTAGATCTAACCTGTATTATGTCTTTCTATTCAGATCTTAATTTTTAACATGCCTTATATTCCAGATTTACAAGTCATATATTATCATATGATAATCCCAAATTGTCATATATGCATAGATCTAGATCTAGTTTACAACCTATGTCCTTCACTCAAATCAGTCACAAATCAGTCCAATTATGCATCATTCATTTTATTGTCCCAAATATTTTAGCGTATGTTAATCTCTTATGAGATTGGCTCAGGCTCGTGGTGGCCTGGCTATAGAACCAAAAGAGGAAAGAGATAAGATAGATCCAAACAGAACAGAAAAGAACAGATATAATCTCATATTCAGATTTACAATTCATGTCACAATCAGAATTAACGTTTATATCGGAAAATAACTGTACTTGCCTTGATTGGATTAAAGAAAGAACTTTAACTTGTTGTAGAATCTTTGCAGAAACTTTAATCTCTAGTTTGAATTGAGTTGCTTAGGCTGATGTTGATTATCTTCTAGTTTTGATTCCAGCAGAGTAGCGACGCCATTATTTTATTTTAGTTAGAATAAAGACAGAGTATAGGTAGAATGAAGTTGTGTGGAGAGAAAGTGAGGTTTGGGGGTGTTTTTATAGGAGAATAGGGTGATTTAGAGCCTTCAGATCAGGCCAGAAGTCATCAGAATCGTACAGCTCGAATACTCATCATCCAGCCACTCAAAAGAAGACACGTCACCTCAGAACACTCTAGAATTCGGTGCTGGATTTGCATGGGCGCACTTGGCAGGTGCGCCAGTGTATTTTTGTACTGGCGCACTTCACAAGTGCGCCAGTGTATTCTGGCCTGTTTCCGGTTCTTCTGCCTAACTTCGTTCGTCCATATCTTCTTCATACGGACTCCGATTTACGCAAATTCGGACTCTATTTCGCGTATTTTTCCGAGACGAACACAATGGCGCAACCCGTTTCCCTTATTTCTTCTCCTAAAAATTAATTATACCTTGATTTTTAACTCTTATGATTACAGAAAATACGGGGTGTTACATTAGTGTAACACCCCACCTCCGTTAAGGTCACTCACAAAGGGAATGCCTTAACTTTGGTGGAGCATTTTAGTAAACAGAACAGAAACTTACAAGACAGATAAAACAGTACTTGAAAATTTTTAACTTTATTACAGTAGAAACAGAAATCAATATGGTTACATCCTTTCAAATCTCAGAATTCAAGTACAAATACCAGTCTTGTACAAAAGCCTTCAAAATGCATGTTTTAAAATCATAATCCCCATAGAACGGGAGCTATACAGAGCCAAGCCATACTTTAAGCACTTCAAGCAGAGAGAAATCCGGATCAAGCTAAAGTATTCCCTCCTTGGATAACCTGGGTGGGGGGGGGGGGAACGGAAGAAAGGAGGCGAAACAACAAGGGTCAGACAAAAAGTCTGGCAAGTACAGTGACTTTCAGCATATGAACAGATAATAATAATATGACATGAACATAAAACTGGATGAGAGATAACTGTAACAGGTATAGCAGATATAACAGAAGAACAGAATGACATAGACTATTGCTTTACACTTCTCTGCACTAATACTAGTATAACAGAACTAGGTGTCACCCTAATGTCTAAACTGAAATGGAAACGGGTACAGAATAATTTAACAGAAACATGATGCTAATATTGGGCCTTTACTACCCGATCAGAAACAGACAGATTCAGAAACAGATTAATCCCTACGGAAATAGAATGTAGAATTAGGTGTACACTAGTAATGGGCCTTTACCACCCGAACAGACGGTACCACGCAGAAACAGACAGGTGTTACCACCCAACAGAAACAGACGGTACCAACAGAAACAGACAGAACTAAGTGTACCCTAAAACCCTACCCCAAGCGATCGGCTCCCTAATACATAAATATCCTGTGTCGGCCCCACAATAGGGTGTATCACTCCTTAAAGTGACAACCAATTGGCACAGACCTATTTACAGATGTCACGGCGTCTTACATCCTCAGAGGCAGACCGGGATCCATGCACGCACATGACCCGGTTGGAACACACCATCAACACCCCTCGCCATTATCAGAATGAACTGCTTATAATTAGTTCAGTAAGCGTGCCCAGACCCTACTTCCTGTTGGGTCAAAGTTTTGATACCAGAAAGGGTTACTGACTAATATGGGTCCCAAACAACAGATGACACAAGTAATTCCCCTCCTAACCTTGTGTCCCCAGACTAACAGATTTCAGTTTAACTTGTATACAAGTTTCAGACATACAAAATTTAGATTAACTAGTTCACTGATCAGGCAATTAAGTTAACAGGTTTTCAGACTAACAGATCAGATGTTCGGATTAACAGGCTTACAGATTAACTGGTTCCAGATTATCTAACTTTGTATTGGGCCTATGGATTCACGAAACGGGTTTATCAGATTCATTGGTCCAATTGGTTTAACCTTACCCAACACGTTTTAGACATCACAATTATCTCAGATTTTCATTAATTAAATATTAATGCCCAAACCACTCACATTAGACTGACAGTTTGCGGCTACTGGTTAGGCCGGTTGGTTCCGGGCAGGTTTCTGTCGCAAACTGAGTCTAACCTCGGGTTTCAAGCACGTTATGACTAACTTCTCACATTAGAACCTATTATTTGCGACCACTGGAATATGCCGGGCGGTTTCGGGCAGAATTACGTCGCAAACTCATTCTAACCTCGAGTTGGCCATGTTTATCTTTGCGGCCAATTAATTAACGATTTACCATATATACTCATGCCTTATATACATGTCAATTATTCATAGCTAATGACAACAACAGACTGAATATATCAACTTAACGGATATAGCAGATAACAATTTTGCAGATTAGGCGACTTAACGGATTTAGCCGATTAAACAAACTAGCAGATTTTAGCATATAACAGATTAGGCATCTCAACAGACAAATTTAACAGACTAGGCATCTCAATCTAATTAGCAGTTTAGGCAGAATTGGCAGATTAAAACTAGCAAATTAGGCAAATATATTAGATTTAATCATTCCTTAAGGTTTCACAACATATCTTTCCTAAATATAAATCTTGCCTAAATATAAATCTTGCCTAAGTTCACATGCATAAATAATAGTCATGATTCCCAATATGATCATTTATCCCATGTTTGCATTAAATTCACATAGCACAGATTATGGTCATAATTTACCATATATCATATGTTCCCCTTTTTATTAAACTTGCAAAGTACAGAAGATCCATATATAGATTATACCAAATATAACCATAGATTACTATGCATGTCATATATCCCAAAGATCCCTTACTTAGGTGTTTATTTACATAATAGATATCCTACTTCCATGTAAATCTTTTTACCTAAGCCATATTCCCTTTTTTTAAAAGTCATAGTCCGTTATATAAAATATGCCCAAGGATCTAGATCTAACCTGTATTATGTCTTTCTATTCAGATCTCAATTTTTAACATGCCTTATATTCCAGATTTACAAGTCATATATTATCATATGATAATCCCAAATTGTCATATATGCATAGATCTAGATCTAGTTTACAACCTATGTCCTTCACTCAAATTAGTCACAAATCAGTCCAATTATGCATCATTCATTTTATTGTCCCAAATATTTTAGCGTATGTTAATCTCCTATGAGATTGGCTCAGGCTCGTTGTAGCCTGGCTATAGAACAAAAAGAGGAAAGAGATAAGATAGATCCAAACAGAACATAAAAGAACAGATATAATCTCATATTCAGATTTACAATTCATGTCACAATCAGAATTAACGTTTATATCGGAAAATAACTGTACTTGCCTTGATTGGATTAAAGAAAGAACTTTAACTTGTTGTAGAATCTTTGCAGAAACTTTAATCTCTAGTTTGAATTGAGTTGCTTAGGCTGATGTTGATTATCTTCTAGTTTTGATTCCAGCAGAGTAGCGACGCCATTAATTTACTTTAGTTAGAATAAAGGCAGAGTATAGGTAGAATGAAGTTGTGTGGAGAGAAAGTGAGGTTTGGGGGTGTTTTTATAGGAGAATAGGGTGATTTAGAGCCTTCAGATCAGTCCAGAAGTCATCAGAATCGTACAGCTCGAATACACATCATCCAGCTACTCAAAAGAAGACACGTCACCTCAGAACACTCCAGAATTCGGTGCTGGATTTGTATGGGCGCACTTGGCAGGTGCGCCAGTGTATTTTTGTACTGGCGCACTTCACAAGTGCGCCAGTGTATTCTGGCCTGTTTCCGGGTTTTCTGCCTAACTTCGTTCGTCCATATCTTCTTCATACGGACTCCGATTTACGCAAATTCGGACTCTATTTCGCGTATTTTTCCGAGACGAACACAATGGCACAACCCGTTTCCCTTATTTATTCTCCTAAAAATTAATTATACCTTTATTTTTGACTCTTATGTTTACAGAAAATACGGGGTGTTACATTCTCCCTTCCTTAGAGGATTTCGTCCCCGAAATCTTCAAGTTAAGAAGAATGTGTCCTACCATCCAATCACCCATGTACTCAACCATCATCCACAAGCATCCATTGTCCTTAAAAAACTTCTAATGTTGTATGAACATATGTAAAAGTGTGTGTATATGTTCCTTATCTAATGCAAAGATCAGGCGGTCTACTGATTCAGTTGACCTCCTTAATGCGAATTATGTCAGTGCCATGAGTCCAACATGTATGCAATAGAATTCTAATGATATATATTATTTCTATATGAGTGCACAATCATTCACTCAAATGCAACATCCATATGCTGAATCAACCATTTTGCATCCACAAAAATTGAAAAATGCTCACCCATCCATATGCAGTATGAGAGTGTTTTCGAGCCGATCTAGTGCCTAGTGTGTGTATATGCATCCACGGGCAACCACTAGCAACCACTTGCAACCATCAAACATAACATGTCTCAAACACATGTTTACACCCATTTGTTTCTACCTAAAGTTCGAATATTCGATCGACAGGATACAGTCGAATGATGGAAGCGAGTACAGATAGAACGAAAATTTGGTTCCCATTAGACATGGGTCCTAAGTATCGGCCCCAAAGACCGAAACCAACATCAAATTGACACTCAGAGGATTACCTTCTTTAGACAATGTCAAAACTGGAAATCCTATCAAAAGTATTTAGATATTTACAGACTACTGGTACAGATCAGGTTCCCTAATGATTCTTAGGAAGCTAAGCATGATAAAATCATACCCCACGAAAACTCAGAATGTATGCGTCATACTTGACGCCTAACACAGATATCCCTCAAACCCCAATCTCAAACAGATGATCCATAACCCTTATGGGTCTGAGTCTACAGCGGAATTCAGAAATAATACTAGTATTAAAGTGCAGAGTATCGATTACAAAATCAAAATACCAGAATCAGAAAAAGTCTTAACTCCATAATCAGATAAAGAAATTAAACCTACTATAGAAATTTTCCTATTTCTATCCTAGCCACTAGCCTCAAGAGTGTTCGCCTGCCCTCCTTGTCCTCGTCTCTTTGGGCAGTCCCTAGTGAAGTGTCCCATCTCCCCACAGTTGAAGCAAGCGCCCTTCCTTTTTCTGCAATCCTTGTTCAGATGAGTCGAGCTCCCACAAGTAAAGCACTTTTTCCCCTTCTTATCTTTAGACTTCTCATCCTTCTTTTGTGTTTCCTTTTTGGGCCCCGCTTTCTTATTCTGTGGTTCTTCCTTCTTTGTCTCTTTCGGGCCCTTGTCTTCCTCGTGCAGTAGGGCCATATCCACCAATTTCTCGTAAGTTGCTCCCATGGGTACATGGGTCATGGCTAGGCTGTGCAGTGGCTCGTTCAATCCTTTAACAAAGCGGAGAGCCTTTTTATGCTGAGTGTTGACTAAATCCAATCCGAACCTAGCTAGTTGGTTGAACTGGTTGACGTATTCCTTGACCGTCATACTTCCTTGCTTAAGAGATAAGAACTTTTCCAATTGTAAACTTTGTTCAGCTTGCGAGAGGAATTTTGTCTCAAACCTTGTTCTGAAATCCATCCATGTCTCAACCGGCCACTCGGCGTTACTGACTTCCCACCAGTAGGAAGCTTCGTCTTTAAGCAGCCATACTGCCAACTGTACCTTCTGCCTATCGTCCACCTCGAAGATAACGAATAGATCCTCAGTTTCTTTGAGCCAATTCCTTGCTTCTACGAATGATTCAGTTCCTTTGAAATCCTTCCCACCCATGGCCCTAAAATCTCTACAGATCTTTGAGAAAGCAATTGCACGAGGAGGGGGTGGAAGAGGGGGATCATTTGCTGGACCTGCAGCGGCGGTCCTAGCCTCAAGATATTGACGAAACCAACCGGGTACATGAACACCCTCTGGTATCTCAGATGCTTCAGACATGCTGGAACGAAAAAGGAAAGGTTCAATACAAAAAGGACTGAAAGAAAGATATATGGCTCTTGGGGATCATGTTTTTCAAAATAAGCTTTATTTTTTAAAATACTTCCTTCCAAAACCTTTTTGAAAATAGTTCTCAAAAACTTTACCCAATCTGGTAACCTTCAGCTCTGATACCAAGTGTAACACCCCACCTCCGTTAAGTTCACTCACAAAGGGAATGCCTTAACTTTGGTGGAGCATTTTAGTAAACAGAACAGAAAAGAACAGATATAATCTCATATTCAGATTTACAATTCATGTCACAATCAGAATTAACGTTTATATCGGAAAATAACTGTACTTTCCTTGATTGGATTAAAGAAAGAACTTTAACTTGTTGTAGAATCTTTGCAGAAACTTTAATCTCTAGTTTGAATTGAGTTGCTTAGGCTGATGTTGATTATCTTCTAGTTTTGATTCCAGCAGAGTAGCGACGCCATTATTTTATTTTAGTTAGAATAAAGGCAGAGTATAGGTAGAATGAAGTTGTGTGGAGAGAAAGTGAGGTGTGGGGGTGTTTTTATAGGAGAATAGGGTGATTTAGAGCCTTCAGATCAGTCCAGAAGTCATCATAATCGTACAGCTCGAATACACATCATCCAGCCACTCAAAAGAAGACACGTCACCTCATAACACTCCAGAATTCGGTGCTGGATTTGTATGAGCGCACTTGGCAGGTGCGCCAGTGTATTTTTGTACTGGCGCACTTCACAAGTGCGCCAGTGTATTCTGGCCTGTTTCCGGTTTTTCTGCCTAACTTCGTTCGTCCATATCTTCTTCATACGGACTCCGATTTACGCAAATTCGGACTCTATTTCGCGTATTTTTCCGAGACGAACACAATGGCGCAACCCGTTTCCCTTATTTCTTCTCCTAAAAATTAATTATACCTTGATTTTTAACTCTTATGTTTACAGAAAATACGGGGTATTTTAGTAAATGGTAAAGTTTTTTTCTGTTTCGCGTATTGAAACTGCGTTCCAACCGGGTCATGTGCATGCATGGATCCCGGTCTGCCTCTGAGGATGTAAGACGCCGTGACATCTGTAAATAGGTCTGTGTCATTCAAAGGTTGTCACTTTAGGGAATGATACACCCTTTGGTGGGGCTGGCACAGGGTATTTATGTATTAGGGAGCCGATCGCTTGGGGTAGGGTTTTAGGGTACACTTAGTTCTGTCTGTTTCTGTTGGTACCGTCTGTTTCTGTTGGGTGGCAACACCTGTCTGTTTCTGCGTGGTACCGTCTGATCGGGTGGTAAAGGCCCAATTACTAGTGTACACCTTATGCTACATTCTGCTTCTGTCTGTTTCTGATCGGGTGGTAAAGGCCCATTACTAGCGTGGAAATTATTCTGTACCTGTTTCTGTTTCAGTTTAGACATTAGGGTGACACCTAATTCTGTTATACTAGTATTAGTGCAGAGAAGTGTAAAGCAATAGTCTATGTCATTCTGTTCTTCTGTTATATCTGCTACACCTGTTACAGTTATCTCTCATCCAGTTTTATGTTCATGTCATATTATTATTATCTGTTCATATGCTGAAAGTCACTGGACTTGCCAGACTTTTTGTCTAACCCTTGTTGTTTCGCCTCCTTTAAGAAAAAGAAGGAAGAACCACATAATAAGAAAGCGGGGCCCAAAAAGGAAACACATGGTGTACACTAGTAATTGTGCAGAGAAGTGTAAAGCAATAGTCTATGTCATTCCGTTCTTCTGTTATATCTGCTACACCTGTTACAGTTATCTCTCATCCAGTTTTATGTTCATGTCATATTATTATCTGTTCATATGCTGAAAGTCACTGGACTTGCCAGACTTTTTGTCTGACCCTTGTTGTTTCGCCTCCTTTCTTCCGTTCCCCCTGGTTATCCAAGGAGGGAATACTTTAGCTTGATCCGGATTTCTCTCTGCTTGAAGTGCTTAAAGTATGGCTTGGCTCTGTATAGCTCCCGTTCTATGGGGATTATGATTTTAAAACATGCATTTTGAAGGCTTTTGTACAAGACTGATATTTGTACTTGAATTCTGAGATTTGAAAGGATGTAACCATATTGATTTCTGCTTCTACTGTAATAAAGTTAAAATTTTTCAAGTACTGTTTTATCTGTCTTGTAAGTTTCTGTTCTGTTTACTAAAATGCTCCACCAAAGTTAAAGCATTCCCTTTGTGAGTGACCTTAACGGAGGTGGGGTGTTACACATGGTATCAGAGCATTTAAAAATTAATTCAAAAGTCTACATCAAAGGTCATGGGAGCAGAAATTTACAAAGTGTTATCTGTTTACTAAAATTCCTCTAATTAGGAGACAAAATTAGAAGAATGGGAATCACTAGGTATCAAAATGGCTAAATCTGCAAAACTTTTTGTGTTTAACTTAGTGTAAATCTCATAAAATGAATGTTTATTTACATAATAGATTTACATAATAGATCAATGTCCAATTATGCATCATTCATTTTATTGTCCCAAATATTTTAGCGTATGTTAATCTCTTATGAGATTGGCTCAGGCTCGTGGTAGCCTGGCTATAGAACAAAAAGAGGAAAGAGATAAGATAGATCCAAACAGAACAGAAAAGAACAGATATAATCTCATATTCAGATTTACAATTCATGTCACAATCAGAATTAACGTTTATATCGGAAAATAACTGTACTTGCCTTGATTGGATTAAAGAAAGAACTTTTACTTGTTGTAGAATCTTTGCAGAAACTTTAATCTCTAGTTTGAATTGAGTTGCTTAGGCTGATGTTGATTATCTTCTAGTTTTGATTCCAGCAGAGTAGCAACGCCATTATTTTATTTTAGTTAGAATAAAGGCAGAGTATAGGTAGAATGAAGTTGTGTGGAGAGAAAGTGAGGTTTGGGGGTGTTTTTATAGGAGAATAGGGTGATTTAGAGCCTTTAGATCAGTCCAGAAGTCATCAGAATCGTACAGCTCGAATACACATCATCCAGCCACTCAAAAGAAGACACGTCAGCTCAGAACACTCCAAAATTCGGTGCTGGATTTGTATGGGCGCACTTGGCAGGTGCGCCAGTGTATTTTTGTACTGGCGCACTTCACAAGTGCGCCAGTGTATTCTGGCCTGTTTCCGGTTTTTCTGCCTAACTTCGTTCGTCCATATCTTCTTCATACGGACTCCGATTTACGCAAATTCGGACTCTATTTCGCATATTTTTCCGAGACGAACACAATGGCGCAACCCGTTTCCCTTATTTCTTCTCCTAAAAATTAATTATACCTTGATTTTTAACGCTTATGTTTACAGAAAATACGGGGTGTTACATTCTCCCCTCCTTAGAGGATTTCGTCCCCGAAATCTTCAAGTTAAGAAGAATGTGTCCTACCATCCAATCACCCATCTACTCAACCATCATCCACAAGCATCCATTGTCCTTAGAAAACTTCTAATGTTGTATGAACATATGCAAAAGTGTGTGTATATGTTCCTTATATAATGCAAAGATCAGACGGTCTACTGATTCAGTTGACCTCCTTAATGCGAATTATGTCAGTGCCAATAGTCCAACATGTATGCAATAGAATTCTAATGATATATATTATTTCTATATGAGTACACAATAATTCACTCAAATGGAACATCGATGTGCTGAATCAACCATTTTGCATCCACAAGAATTGAAAAATGCTCACCCATCCATATGCAGTATGAGAGTGTTTTCGAGCCGATCTAGTGCCTAGTGTGTGTATATGCATCCACGGGCAACCACTAGCAACCACTTGCATCCACTTGCAACCATCAAACATAACATGTCTCAAACACATGTTTACACCCATTAGTTTCTACCTAAAGTTCGAATATTCGATCGATAGGATACAGTCGAATGATAGAAGCGAGTACAGATAGAACGAAAATTTGGTTCCCATTAGACATGGGTCCTAAGTATCGGCCCCAAAGACCGAAACCAACATCAAATTGACACTCAGAGGATTACCTTCTTTAGACAATGTCAAAACTGGAAATCCTATCAAAAGTATTTAGATATTTACAGACTACTGGTACAGATCAGGTTCCCTAATGATTCTTAGGAAGCTAAGCATGATAAAATCATACACCACGAAAACTCAGAATGTATGCGTCATACTTGACGCCTAACACAGATATCCCTCAAACCCCAATCTCAAACAGATGATCCATAACCCTTATGGGTCTGAGTCTACAGCGGAATTCAGAAATAATACTAGTATTAAAGTGCAGAGTATCGATTACAAAATCAAAATACCAGAATCAGAAAAAGTCTTAACTCCATAATCAGATAAAGAAATTAAACCTACTATAGAAATTTTCCTATTTCTATCCTAGCCACTAGCCTCAAGAGTGTTCGCCTGCCCTCCTTGTCCTCGTCTCTTCGGGCAGTCCCTAGTGAAGTGTCCCATCTCCCCACAGTTGAAGCAAGCGCTCTTCCTTTTTCTGCAATCCTTGTTCAGATGAGTCGAGCTCCCACAAGTAAAGCACCTTTTCCCCTTCTTATCTTCAGACTTCTCATCCTTCTTTTGTGTTTCCTTTTTGGGCCCCGCTTTCTTATTCTGTGGTTCTTCCTTCTTTGTCTCTTTCGGGCCCTTGTCTTCCTCGTGCAGTTGTGCCATATCCACCAATTTCTCGTAAGGTTCTCCCATGGGTACATGGGTCATGGCTAGGCTGTGCAGTGGCTCGTTCAATCCTTTAACAAACCGGAGAGCCTTTTTATGCTGAGTGTTGACTAAATCCAATCCGAACCTAGCTAGTTGGTTGAACTGGTTGACGTATTCCTTGACCGTCATACTTCCTTGCTTAAGAGATAAGAACTTTTCCAATTGTAAACTTCGTTCAGCTTGCGAGAGGAATTTTGTCTCAAACTTTGTACTGAAATCCATCCATGTCTCAACCGGCCTCTCGGCGTTAGTGACTTCCCACCAGTAGGAAGCTTCGTCTTTGAGCAGCCATACTGCCAACTGTACTTTTTGCCTATCGTCCACCTCGAAGATAACGAATAGATCCTCAGTTTCTTTGAGCCAATTCCTTGCTTCTACAATGATTCAGTTCCTTTGAAATCCTTCCCACCCATGGCCCTAAAATCTCTACAGATCTTTGAGAAAGCAATTGCACGAGGAGGGGGTGGAAGAGGGGGATCATTTGCTGGACCTGCAGCGGCGGTCCTAGCCTCAAAATATTGACGAAACCAACCGGGTACATGAACACCCTCTGGTATCTCAGATGCTTCAGACATGCTGGAACGAAAAAGGAATGGTTCAATACAAAAAGGACTAAAAGAAAGATATATGGCTCTTGGGGATCATGTTTTTCAAAATAAGCTTTATTTTTTAAAATACCTCCTTCCAAAACCTTTTTGAAAATAGTTCTCAAAACTTTTTATAACATCTGGTAACCTTCAGCTCTGATTGGGAATACTTTAGCTTGATCCGGATTTCTCTCTGCTTGAAAATACTAAAGTTACTATGCATGTCATATATCCCAAAGATCCCTTACTTAGGTGTTTATTTACATAATAGATATCCTACTTCCATGTAAATCTTTCTACCTAAGCCATATTCCTTTTTTTTTTAAAGTCATAGTCCGTTATATAAAATATGCCCAAGGATCTAGATCTAACCTGTATTATGTCTTTCTATTCAGATCTTAATTTTTAACATGCCTTATATTCCAGATTTTCAAGTCATATATTATCATATGATAATCCCAAATTGTCATATATGCATAGATCTAGATCTAGTTTACAACCTATGTCCTTCACTCAAATCAGTCACAAATCAGTCCAATTATGCATCATTCATTTTATTGTCCCAAATATTTTGGCGTATGTTAATCTCTTATGAGATTGGCTCAGGCTCGTGGTAGCCTGGCTATAGAACAAAAAGAGGAAAGAGATAAGATAGATCCAAACAGAACAGAAAAGAACAGATATAATCTCATATTCAGATTTACAATTCATGTCACAATCAGAATTAACGTTTATATCGGAAAATAACTGTACTTGCCTTGATTGGATTAAAGAAAGAACTTTAACTTGTTGTTGAATCATTGCAGAAACTTTAATTTCTAGTAGGGTTAAGTAAACTTGAACACTTAACCATCAGAATATGATAAATGAATAGGGTTAAGTCTAAGACACGAAGAGATGATACTTAACCATTAATAACAGGTTTAGTTAAAACCGGTGGGAAAGGTTAAGTTAAAAAGGGAACACTTAACCAATACAGGATGAATGGGTAGGGTTAAGAAATACTTAACCAATATGACTTGGTTTGTGGTGGGGTTAAGTCAACATGAATACTGACAACACTTAACCAGTTTAACAGGATAAGGGAAGAGGGTTAAGTTAGCTTGAATCGACTAAAGACACTTAACCAATCCAACTTAATGGGAAAGAGAACTAAGTAGTAATACTTAGTTAAGAAGATAATGATCCTGGAAACTAAGTGGTAAAACTTAGTTAGTAGAACTAAGTAGTAATTCTTAGTATAACATGAAGGAGCGGACGTCCATCTGATTTTAAAGAAGACTACAACGAATTGGGATACGAAGCCCGAGGCTTCGAGGGGACGTGAGGGTACTCTTGGTATCCCTCTGTGAGGCTGCAGATGATCCGCCTGGGCGCACAGAGGTTAAGGTCTGCGGTAGAAGAGCCAAGGGTATGCCTTGGTTGCAATATATGGCAACCAAAAGACTAGGATGGACCAGCGTGATTCGGCGAGAAGACGGAAGCCCTGTGATAGCAACTCGTCGTCTTCCTACCATCTTCAGTCAAGCGAGACACGTGAAGAGGGAAGGCTGGAGGACTCATACGGACCACATACTTGCTATCTAGTTGTGGTTGCGGGGTGTTGTTGGCCATAGAATTAGTGGGGCAGATAGGGGCCTTCGTACAGTTCTCATTTTACAAGGGTGGCCTTCCATTAGTTGAGGGAGGGGTCGAGTGGGAACATAGCCACTGGAAAAACAGACCTTAACATCTGCATCGGCAGATATTGAAAGCTCCCGACCGAGTTCCGTATTTCTAGAGTAGCCCTGACACGGGACTCGGGTAGCACATTACAGGACATGCGCATCTAGACAAGCGATAACGATTCGCGATACATGCGTGGGGAAAGTCTAGGAACATATACCACTCTAGGTAGTGTATCCTAGACTAAAAGGCATCGTTCGACAGGTAGCATATTCCCTAGTTTGGAACTAGGTGGCATAAATCCTGAATACAAGAAGCGTTCAACAGATAGCGTAAACTCTAATTGAATCTAGAAAGCACTTGATATAAAACCTAGACTAGATCTAGGTAATAAATAATCAAGGTACGCCTGAAGGCGATGGAAACTACAGGGATTGGGATCACGTTATCGTTACTAGTTGGAACACTAGTTAGGTGGTGCAGAGATATAGAAACGAGTATATCGCGGTAAAAGCGAAGCGGAGAAAGTGTTGTAGTATATCCAGCTTATCTTGTCTTAGCATGTCTTGTGTGAATCTTATCTTGTTAGCCTTATCATCATGGTATTATCTTGTATTCAGTTAATTCATGTCGTTCCGTTTTCCCTGTTCACATGCTAGAAGTTACTGACTTACTCAGGCTTTATGTCTGACTCTGTTTTTCTTTCGCTTCTTTTCTTCCGTTCCCCCCACAGGTAGTTGAGGAGGGAATAGTATAACTCAGGATTAAATTGGACCGTTGCTCTTTCCCAGCTTGAAGATTTGACGAAGTTGTCCTTGGATTCTCTTTCAGATGCTATGGCTGGCTTATGCTACATTGGGGAATATAAATGTATTTTTATGCTTCTTTATCTAGTAAAGACAGATGATACTCTGATATTGTAAAGCAATCTTGTACAATCTATTTTATCAATAAAGCAAAGTTTTATTTTCCATTGTTAATTGTTTGTCTGTCTTGTAATTTATCTACATCTTTTACCCATAATGCTCCACAGAACTTCGTGCATTCCCTTTGCGAGTGACACTAACGGATGTGGGGTGTTACACGTTAAGGTCACAATGGCATCAAAAATAAGGTCACTAAGTTAAACACAAAAAGTTATCTGTTAAACACTAGGCACTAGATCTATTATGCGGTGTAACACAAAGAGATTAAGCTAAGCATGATAAAATCATACCCCACGAAAACTCAGAATGTATGCGTCATACTTGACGCCTAACACAGATATCCCTCAAACCCCAATCTCAAACAGATGATCCATAACCCTTATGGGTCTGAGTCTACAGCGGAATTCAGAAATAATACTAGTATTAAAGTGCAGAGTATCGATTACAAAATCAAAATACCAGAATTAGAAAAAGTCTTAACTCCATAATCAGATAAAGAAATTAAACCTACTATAGAAATTTTCCTATTTCTATCCAAGCCACTAGCCTCAAGAGTGTTCGCCTATCCACCTTGTCCTCGTCTCTTCGGGCAGTCCCTAGTGAAGTGTCCCATCTCCCCACAGTTGAAGCAAGCGCCCTTCCTTTTTCTGCAATCCTTGTTCAGATGAGTCGAGCTCCCACAAGTAAAGCACTTTTTCCCCTTCTTATCTTCAGATTTCTCATCCTTCTTTTGTGTTTCCTTTTTGGGATGCCTAGTCTGTTAAATTTGTCTGTTGAGATGCCTAATCTGTTATATGCTAAAATCTGCTAGTTTGTTTAATCGGCTAAATCCGTTAAGTCGCCTAATCTGCAAAACTTGTTATCTGCTATATCCGTTAAGTTGATATATTCAGTCTGTTGTTGTCATTAGCTATGAATAATTGACATGTATATTAGGCATGAGTATAAATGGTAAATCGTTAATTAATTGGCCGCAAAGATAAACATGGCTAACTCGAGGTTAGAATGAGTTTGCGACGTAATTCTGCCCGGAACCGCCCGGCATATTCCAGTGGTCACAAACAATAGGTTCTAATGTGAGAAGTTAGTCATAACGTGCTTGAAACCCGAGGTTAGACTCAGTTTGCGACAGAAACCTGCCCGGAACCAACCGGCCTAACCAGTAGCCGCAAACTGTCAGTCTAATGTGAGAGGTTTGGGCATTAATATTTAATTAATGAAAATCTGAGATAATTGTGATGTCTAAAGCGTGTTGGGTAAGTTTACCACTCAAAAGAAGACACGTCACCTCACAACAATCCAGAATTCGGTGCTGGATTTGTATGGGCGCACTTGGCAGGTGCGCCAGTGTATTTTTGTACTGGCGCACTTCACAAGTGCGCCAGTGTATTCTGGCCTGTTTCTGGTTTTTCTGCCTAACTTCGTTCGTCCATATCTTCTTCATACATACTCCAATTTACGCAAATTCGGAATCTATTTCGCGTATTTTTCCGAGACGAACATAATGGCGCAACCTGTTTCGTGAATCCATAGGCCCGATACAAAGTTAGATAATCTGGAACCAGTTAATCTGTAAGCCTGTTAATCCGAACATCTGATCCGTTAGTCTGAAAACCTGTTAACTTGATTGCCTGATCAGTGAACTAGTTAATCTAAATTTTGTATGTCTGAAACTTGTAGACAAGTTAAACTGAAATCTGTTAGTCTGGGGACACAAGGTTAGGAGGGGAATTACTTGTGTCATCTGTTGTTTGGGACCCATATTAGTCAGTAACCCTTTCTGGTATCAAAACTTTGACCCAACAGGAAGTAGGGTCCGGGCACGCTTACTGAACTAATTATAAGCGGTTCATTCTGATAATGGCGAGGGGTGTTGATGGTGCGTTCCAACCGGGTCATGTGCGTGCATGGATCCCGGTCTGCCTCTGAGGATGTAAGACGCCGTGACATCTGTAAATAGGTCTGTGCCAATTGGTTGTCACTTTAGGGAGTGATACACCCTATTGTGGGGCCGACACAGGATATTTATGTATTAGGGAGCCGATCGCTTGGGGTAGGGTTTTAGGGTACACTTAGTTCTGTCTGTTTCCGTTGGTACCGTCTGTTTCTGTTGGGTGGTAACACCTGTCTGTTTCTGCGTGGTACCGTCTGTTCGGGTGGTAAAGGCCCATTACTAGTGTACACCTAATTCTACATTCTGTTTCCGTAGGGATTAATCTGTTTCTGGATCTGTCTGTTTCTGATCGGGTAGTAAAGGCCCATTATTAGCATCCTGTTTCTGTTAAATTATTCTGTACCCGTTTCCATTTCAGTTTAGACATTAGGGTGACACCTAATTCTGTTATACTAGTATTAGTGCAGAGAAGTGTAAAGCAATAGTCTATGTCATTCTGTTCTTCTGTTATATCTGCTATACCTGTTACAGTTATCTCTCATCCAGTTTTATGTTCATGTCATATTATTATTATCTGTTCATATGCTGAAAGTCACTGTACTTGCCAGACTTTTTGTCTGACCCTTGTTGTTTCGCCTCCTTTCTTCCGTTTCCCCCCAGGTTATCCAAGGAGGTGGGGTGTTACACTTGGTATCAGAGCACTGACATAATACACAAAGAAATTAAACCTCTTACAGTTGATGTTGCATTTCTGGTGACATAATACATCGAATATGTCTCAAACCGTTAATAACGCCTACATTCGCTCCCAGGTTAACTTAATCTATTAATTTGGGCATTAATATCAACTTTTTGTGACTGATTTCACCGATATTTCGCGTTAAGGTCACTCACAAAGGGAATGCCTTAACTTTGGTGGAGCATTTTAGTAAACAGAACAGAAACTTACAAGACAGATAAAACAGTACTTGAAATTTTTTTAACTTTATTACAGTAGAAACAGAAATCAATATGGTTACATCCTTTCAAATCTCAGAATTCAAGTACAAATATCAGTCTTGTACAAAAGCCTTCAAAATGCATGTTTTAAAATCATAATCCCCATAGAACGGGAGCAATACAGAGCCAAGCCATACTTTAAGCACTTCAAGCAGAGAGAAATCCGGATCAAGCTAAAGTATTCCCTCCTTGGATAACCTGGGGGGGAAACGGAAGAAAGGAGGCGAAACAACAAGGGTCAGACAAAAAGTCTGGCAAGTACAGTGACTTTCAGCATATGAACAGATAATAATAATATGACATGAGCATAAAACTGGATGAGAGATAACTGTAACAGGTATAGCAGATATAACAGAAGAACATAATGACATAGACTATTGCTTTACACTTCTCTGCACTAATACTAGTATAACAGAATTAGGTGTCACCCTAGTGTCTAAACTGAAATGGAAACGGGTACAGAATAATTTAACAGAAACAGGATGCTAATAATGGGCCTTTACTACCCGATCAGAAACAGACAGATTCAGAAACAGGTTAATCCCTAAGGAAACAGAATGTAGAATTAGGTGTACACTAGTAATGGGCCTTTACCACCTGAACAGACGGTACCACGCAGAAACAGATAGGTGTTACCACCCAACAGAAACAGACGGTACCAATAGAAACAGACAGAACTAAGTGTACCCTAAAACCCTACCCCAAGCGATCGACTCCCTAATACATAAATATCCTGTGTCGGCCCCACAATAGGGTGTATCACTCCCTAAAGTGACAACCAATTGGCACAGACCTATTTACAGATGTCACGGCGTCTTACATCCTCAGAGGCAGACCGGGATCCATGCACGCACATGACCCGGTTGGAATGCACCATCAACACCCCTCGCCATTATCAGAATGAACCGCTTATAATTAGTTCAGTAAGCGTGCCCGGACCCTACTTCCTATTGGGTCAAAGTTTTGATACCAGAAAGGGTTACTGACTAATATGGGTCCCAAACAACAGATGACACAAGTAATTCCCCTCCTAACCTTGTGTCCCCAGACTAACAGATTTCAGTTTAACTTGTCTACAAGTTTCAGACATACAAAATTTAGATTAACTAGTTCACTGATTAGGCAATCAAATTAACAGGTTTTCAGACTAACGGATCAGATGTTCGGATTAACAGGCTTACAGATTAACTAGTTCCAGATTATCTAACTTTGTATTGGGCCTATGGATTCACGAAACGGGTTTATCAGATTCATTGGTCCAATTGGTTTAACCTTACCCAACACGTTTTAGACATCACAATTATCTCAGATTTTCATTAATTAAATATTAATGCCCAAACCTCTCACATTAGACTGACAGTTTGCGGCTACTGGTTAGGCCGGTTGGTTCCGGGCAGGTTTCTGTCGCAAACTGAGTCTAACCTCGGGTTTCAAGCACGTTATGACTAACTTCTCACATTAGAACCTATTGTTTGCGACCACTGGAATATGCCGGGCGGTTCCGGGCAGAATTACGTCGCAAACTCATTCTAACCTCGAGTTAGCCATGTTTATCTTTGCGGCCAATTAATTAACGATTTACCATTTATACTCATGCCTAATATACATGTCAATTATTCATAGCTAATGACAACAACAGACCGAATATATCAACTTAACGGATATAGCAGATAACAAGTTTTGCAGATTAGGCGACTTAACGGATTTAGCCGATTAAACAAACTAGCAGATTTTAGCATATAACAGATTAGGCATCTCAACAGACAAATTTAACAGACTAGGCATCTCAATCTAATTAGCAGTTTAGGCAGAATTGGCATAAACTCTATGTCATTAGAATTTAGTTAGATTCTTAACTTAGGCAAAGTTAAGAACACTCTCATACTGTTTCTGATCAAGTTGGTATATGACATCAAAGGTCTAGACACGATTGACAGATAATCTATTGGCATATTTTTACTAACGCTTATAATAATAGTAATCTAGTGTTATCTGTTATTAATGCCTAGACATAATACTAGTGCCTAATCTCTTAATAACGCCTACATTCGCTCCAAGGAGGTGGGGTGTTGCCTAGTGCCATAGTAAAACCATAATAAAATGAATGATGCATAATTGGACATTTATCTTTTATTAACGGAGGTGAGGTGACGTATCTAGTAAAAATATGTCAGTGCCATAGTCAGAATGGGAATCATGACTATTATTTATGCATGTGAACTTAGGCAAGATTTATATTTAGGCAAGATATGTTGTGAAACCTTAAGGAATGATTAAATCTAATATATTTGCCTAATTTGCTAGTTCTAATCTGCCAATTCTGCCTAAACTGCTAATTAGATTGAGATGCCTAGTCTGTTAAATTTGTCTGTTGAGATGCCTAATCTGTTATATGCTAAAATCTGCTAGTTTGTTTAATCGGCTAAATCCGTTATGTCGCCTAATCTGCAAAACTTGTTATCTGCTATATCCGTTAAGTTGATATATTCAGTCTGTTGTTGTCATTAGCTATGAATAATTGACATGTATATTAGGCATGAGTATAAATGGTAAATCGTTAATTAATTGGCCGCAAAGATAAACATGGCTAACTCGAGGTTAGAATGAGTTTGCGACGTAATTCTGCCCGGAACCGCCCGGCATATTCCAGTGGTCGCAAACAATAGGTTCTAATGTGAGAAGTTAGTCATAACGTGCTTGAAACCCGAGGTTAGACTCAGTTTGCGACAGAAACCTGCCCGGAATCAACCGGCCTAACCAGTAGCCGCAAACTGTCAGTCTAATGTGAGAGGTTTGGGCATTAATATTTAATTAATGAAAATCTGAGATAACTGTGATGTCTAAAACGTGTTAGGTAAGGTTAAACCAATTGGACCAATGAATATGGTAAACCCGTTTCGTGAATCCATAGCCCCAATACAAAGTTAGATAATCTGGAACCAGTTAATCTGTAAGCCTGTTAATCCGAACATCTGATCCGTTAGTCTGAAAACCTGTTACACTTGGTATCAGAGCTGAAGGTTACTAGATTGGGTAAAGTTTTTGAGAACTATTTTCAAAAAGGTTTTGGAAGGAAGTATTTTCAAAAATAAAGCTTATTTTGAAAAACATGATCCCCAAGAGCCATATATCTTTCTTTCAGTCCTTTTTGTATTGAACCTTTCCTTTTTCGTTCCAGCATGTCTGAAGCATCTGAGATACCAGAGGGTGTTCATGTACCCGGTTGGTTTCGTCAATATCTTGAGGCTAGGACCGCCGCTGCAGGTCCAGCAAATGATCCCCCTCTTCCACCCCCTCCTCGTGCAATTTATTTCTCAAAGATCTGTAGAGATTTTAGGGCCATGGGTGGGAAGGATTTCAAAGGAACTGAATCATTCGTAGAAGCAAGGAATTGGCTCAAAGAAACTGAGGATCTATTCGTTATCTTCGAGGTGGACGATAGGCAGAAGGTACAATTGGCAATATGGCTGCTCAAAGACGAAGCTTCCTACTGGTGGGAAGTCACTAACGCCGAGAGGCCGGTTGAGACATGGATGGATTTCAGAACAAGGTTTGAGACAAAATTCCTCTCGCAAGCTGAACGAAGTTTACAATTGGAAAAGTTCTTATCTCTTAAGCAAGGAAGTATGACGGTCAAGGAATACGTCAACCAGTTCAACCAACTAGCTGGGTTCGGATTGGAATTAGTCAACACTCAGCATAAAAAGGCTCTCCGCTTTGTTAAAGGATTGAACGAGCCACTGCACAGCCTAGCCATGACCCATGTACCCATGGGAGAACCTTACGAGAAATTGGTGGATATGGCACAACTGCACGAGGAAGACAAGGGCCCGAAAGAGACAAAGAAGGAAGAACCACAGAATAAGAAAGTGGGGCCCAAAAAGGAAACACAAAAGAAGGATGAGAAGTCTGAAGATAAGAAGGGGAAAAGGTGCTTTACTTGTGGGAGCTCGACTCATCTGAACAAGGATTGCAGAAAAAGGAAGAGCGCTTGCTTCAACTGTGGGGAGATGGGACACTTCACTAGGGACTGCCCGAAGAGACGAGGACAAGGAGGGCAGGCGAACACTCTTGAGGCTAGTGGCTAGGATAGAAATAGGAAAATTTCTATAGTAGGTTTACTTTCTTTATCTGATTATGGAGTTAAGACTTTTTCTGATTCTGGTATTTTGATTTTGTAATCGATACTCTGCACTTTAATACTAGTATTATTTCTGAATTCCGCTGTAGACTCAGACCCATAAGGGTTATGGATCATCTGTTTGAGATTGGGGTTTGAGGGATATCTGTGTTAGGCGTCAAGTATGACGCATACATTCTGAGTTTTCGTGGGGTATGATTTTATCATGCTTAGCTTCCTAAGAATCATTAGGGAACCTGATCTATACCAGTAGTCTGTAAATATCTAAATACTTTTGATAGGATTTCCAGTTTTGACATTGTCTAAAGAAGGTAATCCTCTGAGTGTCAATTTGATGTTGGTTTCAGTCTTTGGGGCCGATACTTAGGACCCATGTCTAATGGGAACCAAATTTTCGTTCTATCTGTACTCGCTTCCATCATTCGACTGTATCCTATCGATCGAATATTCGAACTTTAGGTAGAAACTAATGGGTGTAAACATGTGTTTGAGACATGTTATGTTTGATGGCTGCAAGTGGATGCAAGTGGTTGCTAGTGGTTGCCCGTGGATGCATATACACACACTAGGCACTAGATCGGCTCGAAAACACTCTCATACTGCATATGGATGGGTGAGCATTTTTCAATTCTTGTGGATGCAAAATGGTTGATTCAGCACATGGATGTTGCATTTGAGTGAATGATTGTGCACTCATATAGAAATAATATATATCATTAGAATTCTATTGCATACATGTTGGACTCATGGCACTGACATAATTCGCATTAAGGAGGTCAACTGAATCAGTAGACCGCCTGATCTTTGCATTAGATAAGGAACATATACACACACTTTTGCATATGTTCATACAACATTAGAAGTTTTCTAAGGACAATGGATGCTTGTGGATGATGGTTGAGTAGATGGGTGATTGGATGGTAGGACACATTCTTCTTAACTTGAAGATTTCGGGGACGAAATTCTCTAAGGAAGGGAGAATGTAACACCCCGTATTTTCTGTAAACATAAGAGTTAAAAATCAAGGTATAATTAATTTTTAGGAGAAGAAATAAGGGAAACGGGTTGCGCCATTGTGTTCGTCTCGGAAAAATACGCGAAATAGAGTCCGAATTTGCGTAAATCGGAGTCAGTATGAAGAAGATATGGACGAACGAAGTTAGGCAGAAAAACCGGAAACATGCCAGAATACACTGGCGCACTTATGAAGTGCGCCAGTACAAAAATACACTGCCGCACCTGCCAAGTGCGCCCATACAAATCCAGCACCGAATTCTGGAGTGTTCTGAGGTGACATGTCTTCTTTTGAGTGGCTGGATGATGTGTATTCGAGCTGTACGATTCTGATGACTTCTGGACTGATCTGAAGGCTCTAAATCACCCTATTCTCCTATAAAAACACCCCCAAACCTCACTTTCTCTCCACACAACTTCATTCTACCTATACTCTGCCTTTATTCTAACTAAAATAAAATAATGGCGTCGCTACTCTGCTGGAATCCAAACTAGAAGATAATCAACATCAGCCTAAGCAACTCAATTCAAACTAGAGATTAAAGTTACTGCAAAGATTCTACAACAAGTTAAAGTTCTTTCTTTAATCCAATCAAGGCAAGTACAGTCATTTTCCGATATAAACGTTAATTCTGATTGTGACATGAATTGTAAATCTGAATATGAGATTATATCTGTTCTTTTCTGTTCTGTTTGGATCTATCTTATCTCTTTCCTCTTTTTGTTCTATAGCCAGGCTACCACGAGCCTGAGCCAATCTCATAAGAGATTAACATACGATAAAATATTTAGGACAATAAAATGAATGATGCATAATTGGACTGATTTGTGACAGATTTGAGTGAAGGACATAGGTTGTAAACTAGATCTAGATCTATGCATATATGACAATTTGGGATTATCATATGATAATATATGACTTGTAAATCTGGAATATAAGGCATGTTAAAAATTAAGATCTGAATAGAAAGACATAATACAGGTTAGATCTAGATCCTTGGGCATATTTTATATAACGGACTATGACTTTAAAAAAAAGGGAATATGGCTTAGGTAGAAAGATTTACATGGAAGTAGGATATCTATTATGTAAATAAACACCTAAGTAAGGGATCTTTGGGATATATGACATGCATAGTAATCTATGGTTATATTTGGTATAATCTATATATGGATCTTCTGTACTTTGCAAGTTTAATAAAAAGGGGAACATATGATATATGGTAAATTATGACCATAATCTGTGCTATGTGAATTTAATGCAAACATGGGATAAATGATCATATTGGGAATCATGACTATTATTTATGCATGTGAACTTAGGCAAGATTTATATTTAGGCAAGATATGTTGTGAAACCTTAAGGAATGATTAAATCTAATATATTTGCCTAATTTGCTAGTTTTAATCTGCCAATTCTGCCTAAACTGCTAATTAGATTGAGATGCCTAGTCTGTTAAATTTGTCTGTTGAGATGCCTAATCTGTCATATGCTAAAATCTGCTAGTTTGTTTAATCGGCTAAATCCGTTAAGTCGCCTAATCTGCAAAACTTGTTATCTGCTATATCCGTTAAGTTGATATATTCAGTCTGTTGTTGTCATTAGCTATGAATAATTGACAAGTATATTAGGCATGAGTATAAATGGTAAATCGTTAATTAATTGGCCGCAAAGATAAACATGGCTAACTCGAGGTTAGAATGAGTTTGCGACGTAATTTTGCCCGGAACCGCTCGGCATATTCCAGTGGTCGCAAACAATAGGTTCTAATGTGAGAAGTTTGTAACACCCCGAATTTTAGTTAATACTAGAATTCACTAATTACAGGATAAATAATCTCAGATGTGGGAATTAGGGGAAACGGGCTGCGTCATTACGTTCGTCTCGGAAAAATATGCGAAATAGAGTCCGAGTTTTCGAAAATCGGAGTCCGTATGGCCCAGATATGGCCCGATGAAGTTTACAGAAAATTCAAAACTAAAACAAATTTAAAAATTTAAAATATTCAGATTTGGAATGGGCCAGGCGGGGTCAGGCGGGAAGCTTCCCGCCCAACCCATGTCGACAGGGCTGTCGACAGGCCTGTCGATAGGGGTGTCGACATGCCTGTCGACTTGCCTGTCGACATGGTGGCGCCGTTCTGTGAACCTGGGTGCACCAGGTTGCACCAGGTTGGGTTTCAGGCTGGCTAGGAGGGCTGGTTCTAGAGATTTCCTAAATCTAAGGGTCCTAATCTAATCTAGGGTTAATCTAAGGGCCTAAAACACTCACCTAATCCTATAAATAAGACCCCAACCCTACCCTAATTCATTCATAATTAAGTCTTGTAACTAAACTATGGCAAAATGAAATTTGAGCATGGCCTCCACTAGTTCATAAAGAAAGTTGCAAGCTAATTCCTCTCTAATCAATCTTCAATCAACATTATCTTCATAGTTAGCAACTAATTCTACTTCATAAGGTTGCTAATCTTGAGTTTGGTGAGTTTCTATCACTTTAACATCAATTGTTAAAGTAAGTAGATTGGGTGTAATGAGACTTATGGTCTTAAATGCGGATTAGTGAGTATGAATCATGTATAATGATATGTTACTCTATGTTGTTCTATGTTTATGCATATTTGACAAGTTGGTTTATGCATGCTTAATAAGTTGATTTATGCATGTTTAACAAGTTGATATATGCATGTTTAATAAGTGAATTTATGCATGTTTAGCAAAGTGAGATGTGCAAGTTAAGTATATGTTTAAATGCAAGTTGAAAGTGACATGCAAGTTAAGTATATGTTTAAATGCAAGTTGAAAGTGACATGCAAGTTAAGTGTATGTTTAAATGCAAGTTGAAAGTGATATGCAAGTTATGCATGCTTATGCAAGTGTATGGATGCTTATGCAAGTCATATATATGTCTAAATGCAAGATTTATGTGATATGCAAGTTATGCATGCTTATGCGAGTATATGAATACTTATGCAAGATATGTATATGCTTAAATGACATGATATGCAAGTTATGCAAGTATGTGAATGCCTATGCAAGTATGTGGATGCCTATGCAAGTATGTGAATGCTTATGCAAGTTATGTGTATGCTTAAATGCATGTTTAACATGTTATGCAAGATTGAGAATGCCTATATGCAAGTTTAACATGTTATGCAAGATATGTGTATGATAATATGCAAGCTCATATGCAACATGTTATGCAAATCATATGTATGATAATATGCAAGTTTGGGTTATATGTAGTTGGGTTAATATATGCTCATATATGCAAGTTGACATCCTCTTAACCCATGACAAAGTTGTATGCTAAACCCATGATATTTGTGATGATCTTCCCCTTATTATGTCATGTAACGAGAACGATTTACGTGGGGAACGATGGGGTTGGTAAATATGTTAATAAATGAATGATTGGGTATGATTAAGCATACCATAAAAATAAATTACCATAAGTGGGAATTTACCTATTGAGTTAGGTCTACCCCATGGGAATTTACCTATTGATTTAGGTCTACCCATGTTATGGAAAACTTGATATTAATTAGGGATAATTAATATGGGGGTGATTAATTAGGTGTAATTAATCGACTAAGACACGAGGTTGGACTCATTTGTAGTGTAAAACTGCCCGGACCCGACCGGCTTAACCAGTTGCTACAAACGTCAGCCCAATGTGAGAGGTCTTAGCCATAAATTAAATACGTGATTAAGGTAAAGACACGAGGTTAGACTCTGTTATGACGTAAGACTGCCCGGATTCTACCGGCTTAACCAGGCGGTCATAACAGCCAGTCTAATGTGGGAGGTCTTTATGGGAGATCACGGTCTTAATTAATTAAGAAACACTTAACCATAATAGCATGTAGTGGGACATGAGGGGTTAAGTGGGTGCCTTGGGTGGCATGAGGAAGTTTGGTGGTTGCCTTGGGTGGCATGTGGAATCTAGTGGGTTGCCTTGGGTGGCAATGGAAAATACGATTAGAATACTTAACCAAGTGGAAACATGTAATTAAACATGATTAAAGGGTTAAGTGGGATACACTAGATATTTGACAAGCTTAAGTGGGTAGCTTGTGGGGGCCCATTTCAACCAATATCCCAAACGTATCTTTGTGGGCTCGACCCATGTCGAGTGACGGGACACGCATATTGGGCTTGATTATAAGAGGCCAAAACGGGTTAGCGGTGGCAACGCAAGTCCAACGGGCTTCATATGCGTGTGTGGGCCCGGGCTGGTAGATAAGCCGTTGTTGCATCGTGTAGATAAAAAGCCGTGCACCATTAGTATTGGGTTGCCACTTTAGGGGAGTGATACACCCCACTGTGGGACCAGCACGGGTATCTACGGTAGGGAGCCGATCGCTTGGGGAGTAGTGGGTACACCTAGTGGAAATAGGGGCAGACGGCACCTATGTAGGGGTACACGAAACTACTGGGTAAGAATTACTGGGTACACCTAGTGGAGATAGGGGCAGACGGCACCTATGTAGTGGGCTAGGGGTACATGAAACTACTGGGGAAATTTTCTAAATCCTTGGAAGGGATCAACCTTTAAGTAGGAATGACTGGTATGGTGCAGTTAGTAATTATCCTTGGGTGGGTAGATGCGTCCTGACGATTATCTTAGTTTATCCTAAGTCTACCAAGCTGCTTAGTGTAGCCATTCATCCCCAGATATTACCGTAGGTCAAGTTTATGTCTTCTCTGGTTACTTTAATGATTGTATTGTTAAAGTTATAGGACTCACTCAGACTTATGTCTGACCCCGTTGTTTTTATCTTTTCCAACCCTCAGGTCCTACGGTGGATCCTAGCGGTAGTAGAGCTTGATCGGATTTCTGTTTCCAGTCTTGAGGAGCTTGGGTAGATGTAAAGCTCCAATTATCCAGTTATCTTTTCTTTTCTTATGGCTATTGTATGAGAGAGTGGGATTATGTACTTCTTTATTTTGACAGATATTGTACCTGACTTTTATCATGGTTTTATGATGTAACCAGACATGTTTATTTCCGCTGTTATGTGATGATGTTTTAAATTTCAAATATTGTTTATATCTGTCTTGGTGTAATTTTTATGTTCTATATTCACTAAAATACTCCACCGATACTATGGCATTCCCTTATGAGTGACTATAGCGGGTGTGGGGTGTTACAAAGTTAGTCATAACGTGCTTGAAACCCGAGGTTAGACTCAGTTTGCGACAGAAACCTGCCCGGAACCAACCGGCCTAACCAGTAGCCGCAAACTGTCAGTCTAATGTGAGAGGTTTGGGCATTAATATTTAATTAATGAAAATCTGAGATAATTGTGATGTCTAAAACGTGTTGGGTAAGGTTAAACCAATTGGACCAATGAATCTGATAAACCCGTTTCGTGAATCCATAGGCCCAATACAAAGTTAGATAATCTGGAACCAGTTAATCTGTAAGCCTGTTAATCTGAACATCTGATCCGTTAGTCTGAAAACCTGTTAACTTGATTGCCTGATCAGTGAACTAGTTAATCTAAATTTTGTATGTCTGAAACTTGTAGACAAGTTAAACTGAAATCTGTTAGTGTGGGGACACAAGGTTAGGAGGGGAATTACTTGTGTCATCTGTTGTTTGGGACCCATATTAGTCAGTAACCCTTTCTGGTATCAAAACTTTGACCCAACAGGAAGTAGGGTCCGGGCACGCTTACTGAACTAATTATAAGCGGTTCATTCTGATAATGGCGAGGGGTGTTGATGGTGCGTTCCAACCGGGTCATGTGCATGCATGGATCCCGGTCTGCCTCTGAGGATGTAAGACGCTGTGACATCTGTAAATAGGTCTGTGCCAATTGTTTGTCACTTTAGGGAGTGATACACCCTATTGTGGGGCCGACACAGGATATTTATGTATTAGGGAGCTGATCGCTTGGGGTAGGGTTTTAGGGTACACTTAGTTCTGTCTGTTTCTGTTGGTACCGTCTGTTTCTGTTGGGTGGTAACACCTGTCTGTTTCTGCGTGGTACCGTCTGTTCGGGTGGTAAAGGCCCATTACTAGTGTACACCTAATTCTACATTATGTTTCCGTAGGGATTAATCTGTTTCTGAATCTGTCTGTTTCTGATCGGGTAGTAAAGGCCCATTATTAGCATCCTGTTTCTGTTAAATTATTCTGTACCCGTTTCCATTTCAGTTTAGACATTAGGGTGACACCTAATTCTGTTATACTAGTATTAGTGCAGAGAAGTGTAAAGCAATAGTCTATGTCATTCTGTTCTTCTGTTATATCTGCTATACCTGTTACAGTTATCTCTCATCCAGTTTTATGTTCATGTCATATTATTATTATCTGTTCATATGCTGAAAGTCACTGTACTTGCCAGACTTTTTGTCTGACCCTTGTTGTTTCGCCTCCTTTCTTCCGTTTCCCCCCAGGTTATCAAAGGAGGTGACCCATCTACTCAACCATCATCCACAAGCATCCATTGTCCTTAGAAAACTTCTAATGTTGTATGAATATATGGAAAAGTGTGTGTATATGTTCCTTATCTAATGCAAAGATCAGGCGGTCTACTGATTCAGTTGACCTCCTTAATGCGAATTATGTCAGTGCCATGAGTCCAACATGTATGCAATAGAATTCTAATGATATATATATTATTTCTATATGAGTGCACAATCATTCACTCAAATGCAACATCCATGTGCTGAATCAACCATTTTGCATCCTATTTCTGTTAAATTATTCTGTACCCGTTTCCATTTCAGTTTAGACATTAGGGTGACACCTAATTCTATTATACTAGTATTAGTGCAGAGAAGTGTAAAGCAATAGTCTATGTCATTCTGTTCTTCTGTTATATCTGCTATACCTGTTACAGTTATCTCTCATCCAGTTTTATGTTCATGTCATATTATTATTATCTGTTCATGTAACACCCCACTCCCGCTATGATCACTCACTAAGGGAATGCCATAGCATCGGTGGAGTATTTTAGTGAATATAGAACAGAAAAATTACAACAAGACAGATATAAATAGTACTTGAAATTTTTAAAACATCATCTCATAACAGCGGAAGTAAAACATGTCTGGTTACATCATAAAACCACAATAAAGGTCAAGTACAATATCCATCAAAATAAAGAAGTACATAATCCCACTCTCATACAATAGCCAAACAAAAGAAAAGATAACTGGATAACTGGAGCTTTACATCTATCCAAGCTCCTAAAGACTGGAACAGCAATCCGATCAAGCTCCACTACTGCTAGGATCCACCGTAGGACCTGAGGGTTGGGAAAAAGATAAAAACAACGGGGTCAGACATAAGTCTGAGCGAGTCCTATAACTTTAACAATACAATCGTTAAAGTAACCAGAGAAGACATAAACTGATATACGGTAACATATAGGGATGAATGGCTACCCTAAGCAGTCAACTAAACGAAGATAAAGGATAAAGACGCATCTACCCTCCCTAAGGTAAATTACTAAACTGCACCACACCAGTCGTTCCTAACTTAAAGGTTGATCCCACCCAAGGACTTATAAAATTTACTAATTAGTACCTGCGTACCCCTAGGTGACCAAGTAGGCGCCACGGGGCCCTACAATCCACTAGGTGTACACACTACTTCCCATTCGATCGGCTCCCTAACGTAGATACCCGTGCTGGCCCCACCGTGGGATGTATCATTCCCCAATGTGGCAACCTGATGGAACTAAAGGTGCACGGCTTATATCTACTCGATGCAACAACGGCTTACCTACCAGCCCGGGCCCACTCACGCATATGAAGCCCGTTGGACTTGCGTTGCCACCGCTAACCCGTTTGCCTCTTACAGTCAAGCCCAGTATGCGTGTCCCGTCCTCGACATGGGTCGAGCCCACAAAGATACGTATGGGTTACTGGTTGAAATGGGCCTCCACAAGCTACCCACCTAAGCTTGTCCCTTTTTCTAGTATATCCCACTTAACCCTTTAATCATGTTTTAATTACATGTTCCATTTTGGTTAAGTATTCTAATCGTATTTTCTATTGCCACCCAAGGCAACCACTAGATTTTCTCATGCCACCCGAGGCACCCACTTAACCCCTCATGTCCCTCTACATGCTAATATGGTTAAGTGTTTCTTAATTAATTAATTAAGAACGTAACCTTTGTAAAGACCTCTCACATTAGACTGTCTTTTATGACCGCTGGTTAAGCCGGTTGGGTCCGGGCAGCCTTATGTCATAACAGAGTCTAACCTCGTGTCTTTACATTAATTACGTATTTAGTTTGTGCCTAAGACCTCTCACATTGGGCTAACATTTGTAGCAACTGGTTAAGCCGGTTGGGTCCGGGCAGTTTTACGCTACAACTGAGTCCAACCTCGTGTCTTAGTCAATTAATTACACCTAATTAATCACCCTCATAATTTTATATTAATTATCCCTAATTAATCAAGTTTTCTTAACATGGGTAGACCTAACTTAATAGGTAAATTCCCATGGGGTAGACCTAACTCAATAGGTAAATTCCCAACACATAGTATGGGTACACCTAACCAAATAGGCAAATTCCCATACTATGTTTATTTATTTTGTGTTATGCATAATTATATTAATTTCACACAATCTTATTAACTTATGCATTTAATTACCCCATCGTTCCCACGTAATTTCGTTCATGATATAACACATATAAAAGGTGTCAACTTGCATATGAATGAACATGTTTCAAAGGTGCCATCTTGCATATTAACAAACACATAACTTGCATATGAACTTGCATAACATGTCACATAACTTGCATATAATATGTCACATAACTTACATATTCATTTTGCATAACAAACTTGCATATTAGCTTATAGACTTGCATAATGTGTCATCATGAACTTGCATATTAATAAACATGTAACTTGCATATTTACATACATGTAACTCGCATATTAACAAACATGTAACTTGCATATAAAGAAACATGTAACTTGCATATTTACATACATGTAACTTGCATATTAACAAACATGTAACTTGCATATTAACAAACATGTAACTTGCATATTTACATACATGTAACTTGCATATTAACAAACATGTAACTTGCATATTTACATACATGTAACTTGCATAGCATATTACCATGAACTTGCATAACATGCATATGATTACATAGCCCACAACTTGCATATTTAGCATCATGCAAACATAACATACATCATATTAAACTTGCATAAGCTTACATACTCAACATGCATAAACATAAGATTAATGCTAACATCATATCATATGATTCAAAGCTCATTAACCCACATACAAAACCATAAATCTCATCACATCTCATCTAATTAGTTTACCAAAAGATCATCAAAGTGATAGAAACTCACAACTAGCAACTTTGAACACCAAATGAAGAAGATTAAGATGCTAAGAAGGGATTAGAAGTTGATTAGAGAGTGATTAGTATGCAACCCTCTTCATAAAATTAGTGGAGGCCATGAGAGCTAGCATTTTGCCATAGTTTAGTCACTAGGTTTAATTATGAATGAATTAGGGTAGGTTAGGGTCTTATTTATAGATTAGGCAAGTGTTTTAGGCCATAGGATTAACCCTAGATTCAATCCAAGCCATCAAAGCATGTCTTGGGGAAGAAGTCAAGTGTAGGAACCATCTAGGGCCTTTAGATTAAAGATGGACCATGAGAACCATTCAAATGCAAAATCTGCACTTGAGCGAATCGGCCCACGGGTTGACAGCCAAACACCCTGGATTAACCCCTAGTCGACCCAGCGGGCTCGGGTCGACTTCAAAAATCGGCCGGTTCGGTTATTCCCCTCTCCCAATTCGCTGTTTTGAGCATTTTTGCATATTTATTTATTAAATTTTCAATTATATATATATATATATATATATATCAATATATATATATATATATATATCTACACAACCCATTTCACTTAATTAAGTATACTTTAATTTGGGAATTTTCGTGAAACTTCGCGAGGCCATATCTTGGTCATACGGACTCCGATTTTCGAAAACTCGGACTCTATTTCGCGTATTTTTCCGAGACGAACGCAATGGCATAGCCCGTTTCCCTTGATTCCCATTTTAGAATTAAATTCTGCCTCGATTTATGTTATTACAGGTTATTGAACATACGGGTTGTTACATTCTCCCCTCCTTAAAGGATTTCGTCCCCGAAATCTTCAAGTTAGGAAGAACGTATCCTACCATCCAATCATACATCTACTCAAAGCATCATCCACGAGCAATCATTGTCCTTACAAGATTCTAAATGCTGGATGGATATATGCAAAAGTGTGTGTATATGTACTTACCTAATGCAAAAATCAGGCGGTTACTGATACAGTAAACCTCCTTAATGCAAACCATGATAGTGCCATGCATCCAATATGTATGCGAAACCCTATTGACACATACAAATTTCTACATGCGTGCACAACCATACACAAAAATGCATCATCCATATGATAACACAGCCATGATACATCCATCAATCTAACTACCACATCCATTTATGCAATATGCAACATGAAGTGAATGAGCCGATCTAGTGCCTAATGTGTGTGTATATGCATCCACGAGCAACCACTAGCAAACAATTGCATCCATATGCATCCATCAACCATAACATGTTTCAAACACATGTTTCAACCATAGGTTTTACCCTATCTAAAGGTCATAGGTATTAGCGAGAGGATATACTAAAGATAAGATAAGTACTAGACAAGCAATAAAGGAGAAGTTAAAAGACATACTCTCAAAAAGAAATGGATACAAAGAACGCATCTTTGCTTCCGTCTCCCAAGTAGCATTGCTTTCGTCATCTCCCCATTGCACTTTAACTAGCTGAACTTCTCTGTTCCTCAACTTCCTAGTTTCTGACCCAAGGATGCGAGTAGGAGCTCGTCGAATCGTCGCATCACGCTCTACCTCTACATCTCTAAGCAAGCTCGGCTCTACCACCTCCGCGGTCTCATGTAAGCACTTCCTCAAATGTGATACATGGAATACATCATGAACACCACTAAGTCTGTCGGGCAACTCCACCCTATATGCCATCCGTCCAATCCTTTCCTTAATAGGAAACGGCCCAACAAATCTCGGTGCTAACTTCCCTACGGACCCAAAGCGAACAACATTTCTCAATGGAGATACTTTGACAAATCCATGTCCCCAACCTCAAACTCAAGATCCGTCCTTCTCCGATCCGCATAAGATTTCTGTCTATCTTGCGCTGCTTTCATCCTTTTTCGAATTAAATCAATCTTCTCTGAAGTCTCTCTAACCATATCCGGCCCAAGCAAGATCTTATCCGTAGATTCCCACCAACATGTAGGAGATCGACAAGGCCTTCCATAAAGAGCTTCGAAAGGAGCCATACCAATACTGGACTGAAAGCTGTTATTATATGCGAACTCCACCAAAGGAAGATGTTCTTCCCATGTACCTCCAAAATCCAAGATACAAAGCCTCAAAAGATCTTCTAAGATACGGTTCACCCTCTCGGTCTGACCGTCCGTCTGAGGATGATATGCGGTGCTCAAACACAACTGAGTCCCTACCGCCTCTTGCAAACTTCTCCAAAACTCACTAGTGAAAATAGGATCTCGATCACTCACAATGCTGGATGGTACGCCATGCAATCTAACAATCTCTCTAACATAGACTGAAGCAAGCCATGGAGCGGTCCTCTTACTCTTTACGGGTATAAAATGGGCACTCTTGGTAAGTCTGTCTACCACAACCCAAATTCCCGTATTGCCCTTCCTCGATCTCGGTAACCCGTCGATGAAATCCATCGAGACACTATCCCACTTCCACTGTGGAACTTCCAATGGGTGTAGCAACCCACCGGGTTTCCTTTGCTCCACTTTAACTTGTTGGCACACTAAGCATCTAGCCACATACTCGGCCACATCTTTCTTCATACCGGCCCAAAAGAAAACTCTCTTCATGTCTTGGTACATTTTGTCTCCACCGGGATGAATAGTCATTCTTGAACGATGTGCATCATCCAAAATAGCCTTCTTCAAACCCTCATCTTGCGGTACACAAAGTCTACCGTCTCTATGCAACCATCCCTTATCATCTATGGTGTATCTACCCAAATGGCTGGACGACTCCCCTCTTATAAGCTTCTCTACCAACACAACCAACTGTGGGTCGTCTCGCTGAGCCTCGCCAATCCGTCTCAAAAGAGTAGGTCTAACCTCCAAGGATGCCAACAAACCAGGTACAAAATCAACAGAAGGTCTGAAGTCAAACAAAGAAAGAAACTCCAAGCTTCGTCGTTCCACGAACAATGGACTCAAAGATAGCCTTTTTCTACTTAAGGCGTCTGCCACCACGTTACCCTTACCAGGGGTATACGCTATCTCGAAATCATAGGATGCTAAGAACTCCATCCACCTTTGCTGTCTTAAGTTTAAATCCTTCTGAGAGAATAAGTACTTCAATGATTTATGGTCGGTGAACAACTCGAATCTCTCACCAAGAAGATAATGGCGCCAAGACTTAAGTGCGAAAACAATCGCGGCCAACTCTAGATCATGGGTAGGGTAATTCTTCTCATGCACTCTCAATTGTCTCCCTCCATAGGCTATTACCCTTCCCTCCTGCATCAAGACTGCGCCTAATCCTGTTCCACAAGCATCGGTATAAACAACAAACGGCTTACTCCCATCCGGGAGCACTAAAACTGGAGCGGTGGTCAAAGCTCTCTTTAACCGTCGGAAAGCATCATCACAATCTACATCCCACGAGAAAACCAGATTCTTCTTCGTCAAGCGGGTTAATGGGGCTGATATCTTCGCGAAGTCTTTGATGAACTTCCTATAATATCCTGCCAACCCCAAGAAACTTCTTACCTCGGTAGCATTTCTAGGAACTTTCCAATCCTGGATAGATACTATCTTTGCGGGATCCACAGCTATCCCTTCCTTAGAGACCACATGCCCTAAGAATCGCACTTCTCTTCTCCAAAAATGGCATTTAGAGAATTTAGCTTTAAGACTATGCGCTCGAAGAGTCTCCAACACTTCCTTGAGATGTAAGGCATGCTCTTCTTCATTCTTGGAAAAGACCAAGATGTCATCCACAAAAACTACTACAAACTTATTCAGATACTCTCTGAACACTCTACTCATGAGATCAACAAAGTATGCGGGGGCGTTTGTCAACCCAAATGGCATCACTAGCCACTCATAAAAACCATCCGGAGTCCGGAAAGCAGTCTTCTCTATACTGTCCTCCGCCACTCTTAACTGATGAAACCCTGTAGCTAAGTCCATCTGCGAAAATACTGACGCGCCAACCAACTGATCAAAGAGATCATCTATCCTCGGTAATGGGTGTCTATTCTTCTTCGTGAGCTTATTAAGTTCCCTATAATCCACACAAAGTCTGAGGGACCCATCCGCCTTCGTGGCAAACACTACTGGAGCTCCCCACTCCGATATACTTCGCCTTATGAACCCCTTCTCAAGCAACTCCCCTACTTGCTTATGAAGTTCTCTTCTCTCACGAGGAGCCATGTGGCGTACTGGCAAAGACACTGGTTTGGCATTATCCACCAAATAAATTCGGAAATCTATCTCCCGCTTCGGAGGCAAACCCTTTACTTCTTCAAACACATCCGGATATTCCCGGACTACTCTGACAGAACACAAACTCTCGACCGAAGCATCGAGCGATTCAAGATAACTTAGCAAAACAGATTCCATGGGATTGCAAGAGATCTCGAGAGTGTTACCCAAGCGGGTCATGAGCCTGACAACTCTCCTTTCGCAATCAAGAACGGCACCATTACTGGATAACCAGTCCATGCCCAAGATCAACCCATAGCCCGTGAAGCCCAATACAAAAGCATCACATCTAAACTCAACGCTAAGTATAGAAATCTTCAAACCCAAACATATCATAGACAGATATATGGAGCCCCCAATTGGGTTTGAGACAACCAAGGGATCATCAACTAGACTGGTGTCTAAGTGCAGTGACTCAACTAACGATGATGAGATAAAAGAATGCGATGCGCCAGAGTCAAACAAAGTACGAACTGGATGATCAAACAGAAAAACCAGACTTTCAACGGAAATAGTTCTACCTCTCTGCTGAATCGGTGGAACTGAGAGAACCTGAACTTGCCCCCCTGACTGAGGTGGTGCTATAAGAGCTTGCACCTGGCCTCCTGAGGTAGACCCCGTCTTCTGCCCCTTCTTTGGGCAGTTTTTCACAAGATGCCCTGCTTCACCACAATGAAAGCAACCGGTTTTCTTCTTTTTGCGACAATCCTTACTAAGGTGTCCTGGTGTTCCACAATTGAAGCACTTCTTCTTCGTCTTCTTTTTGTCACCATTGCCTTTTCCGCCCTTGCCTTGTTGTTGCTGTTGCGGTTTCTTCTGATCCCCCTTTTTCTCTGGTGCCTTAGAATTCTTATCATCCTCATGCATAAGTGCCATGTAGACAAGCTTCTCAAAAGTGGCCCCCATAGGAATGTGAGTCATAGCTATTCCTTGCAATGGTTCGTTCAAGCCTCTAACGAACCTCAAAGCCTTCTTCTCCGGTGTATTCACCAACTCTATGCCAAACCTTGCTAATTGATTGAATTTGTTGACATATTCTTTCACCGTGAGATTCCCTTGCTTCAAATTCAAGAACTTCTCCATAAACAGATTCTCTTCCGCCCTTGAGAGAAACTTAGCCCCAAACCTTTGCTTAAAATCTGCCCAAGAGTCAACAGGGCGTTCTCCATTAGTGACCTCCCACCAGAATGAGGCCTCTCCCTTCATTAACCAAGCCGCCAACTTGACTTTCTTTCCCTCTTCCACTTCAAAGATATCTAGCAACTCTTCCACTTCCTTAAGCCAATCTCTAGCCTCTACGAAAGTCTCTGAACCAAGAAAAGGTTTTCCTCCTATAGCCTTGAACTCCTTGCAAACCTTAGCAAAATTATCCACTCTAGGCTGAGGAGGAGGAGCGGTTGTCTCTGGTGTAGTAGCATTGGCCGGACCCGCAGCCGCGGCCCTAGCCTCTTGCAACCTCCTATACCATAGTGGTATAACTAAACCCTCCGGGATGTTAAGATCTTCAGCCATGCTGAAACGAAAGAGGAAAGATTCAAAAAGGAGATTCCGAAAGATAAAGATATGGCTATTGGGGATTATGCTTTTCTTTTTCAAAAACTTTTTCTCTTAGAAGACATGCTTTTAAAAATACTTTCTTCGAAAATACTCTTAGAAAGTAGTTTTTCTCAAAAATTTTATCTGTTCTGGTAACCTTAAGCTCTGATACCACGTGTAACACCCCACTCCCGCTATGATCACTCACTAAGGGAATGCCATAGCATCGGTGGAGTATTTTAGTGAATATAGAACAGAAAAATTACAACAAGACAGATATAAATAGTACTTGAAATTTTTAAAACATCATCTCATAACAGCGGAAGTAAAACATGTCTGGTTACATCATAAAACCACAATAAAGGTCAAGTACAATATCCATCAAAATAAAGAAGTACATAATCCCACTCTCATACAATAGCCAAACAAAAGAAAAGATAACTGGATAACTGGAGCTTTACATCTATCCAAGCTCCTAAAGACTGGAACAGCAATCCGATCAAGCTCCACTACTGCTAGGATCCACCGTAGGACCTGAGGGTTGGGAAAAAGATAAAAACAACGGGGTCAGACATAAGTCTGAGCGAGTCCTATAACTTTAACAATACAATCGTTAAAGTAACCAGAGAAGACATAAACTGATATACGGTAACATATAGGGATGAATGGCTACCCTAAGCAGTCAACTAAACGAAGATAAAGGATAAAGACGCATCTACCCTCCCTAAGGTAAATTACTAAACTGCACCACACCAGTCGTTCCTAACTTAAAGGTTGATCCCACCCAAGGACTTATAAAATTTACTAATTAGTACCTGCGTACCCCTAGGTGACCAAGTAGGCGCCACGGGGCCCTACAATCCACTAGGTGTACACACTACTTCCCATTCGATCGGCTCCCTAACGTAGATACCCGTGCTGGCCCCACCGTGGGATGTATCATTCCCCAATGTGGCAACCTGATGGAACTAAAGGTGCACGGCTTATATCTACTCGATGCAACAACGGCTTACCTACCAGCCCGGGCCCACTCACGCATATGAAGCCCGTTGGACTTGCGTTGCCACCGCTAACCCGTTTGCCTCTTACAGTCAAGCCCAGTATGCGTGTCCCGTCCTCGACATGGGTCGAGCCCACAAAGATACGTATGGGTTACTGGTTGAAATGGGCCTCCACAAGCTACCCACCTAAGCTTGTCCCTTTTTCTAGTATATCCCACTTAACCCTTTAATCATGTTTTAATTACATGTTCCATTTTGGTTAAGTATTCTAATCGTATTTTCTATTGCCACCCAAGGCAACCACTAGATTTTCTCATGCCACCCGAGGCACCCACTTAACCCCTCATGTCCCTCTACATGCTAATATGGTTAAGTGTTTCTTAATTAATTAATTAAGAACGTAACCTTTGTAAAGACCTCTCACATTAGACTGTCTTTTATGACCGCTGGTTAAGCCGGTTGGGTCCGGGCAGCCTTATGTCATAACAGAGTCTAACCTCGTGTCTTTACATTAATTACGTATTTAGTTTGTGCCTAAGACCTCTCACATTGGGCTAACATTTGTAGCAACTGGTTAAGCCGGTTGGGTCCGGGCAGTTTTACGCTACAACTGAGTCCAACCTCGTGTCTTAGTCAATTAATTACACCTAATTAATCACCCTCATAATTTTATATTAATTATCCCTAATTAATCAAGTTTTCTTAACATGGGTAGACCTAACTTAATAGGTAAATTCCCATGGGGTAGACCTAACTCAATAGGTAAATTCCCAACACATAGTATGGGTACACCTAACCAAATAGGCAAATTCCCATACTATGTTTATTTATTTTGTGTTATGCATAATTATATTAATTTCACACAATCTTATTAACTTATGCATTTAATTACCCCATCGTTCCCACGTAATTTCGTTCATGATATAACACATATAAAAGGTGTCAACTTGCATATGAATGAACATGTTTCAAAGGTGCCATCTTGCATATTAACAAACACATAACTTGCATATGAACTTGCATAACATGTCACATAACTTGCATATAATATGTCACATAACTTACATATTCATTTTGCATAACAAACTTGCATATTAGCTTATAGACTTGCATAATGTGTCATCATGAACTTGCATATTAATAAACATGTAACTTGCATATTTACATACATGTAACTCGCATATTAACAAACATGTAACTTGCATATAAAGAAACATGTAACTTGCATATTTACATACATGTAACTTGCATATTAACAAACATGTAACTTGCATATTAACAAACATGTAACTTGCATATTTACATACATGTAACTTGCATATTAACAAACATGTAACTTGCATATTTACATACATGTAACTTGCATAGCATATTACCATGAACTTGCATAACATGCATATGATTACATAGCCCACAACTTGCATATTTAGCATCATGCAAACATAACATACATCATATTAAACTTGCATAAGCTTACATACTCAACATGCATAAACATAAGATTAATGCTAACATCATATCATATGATTCAAAGCTCATTAACCCACATACAAAACCATAAATCTCATCACATCTCATCTAATTAGTTTACCAAAAGATCATCAAAGTGATAGAAACTCACAACTAGCAACTTTGAACACCAAATGAAGAAGATTAAGATGCTAAGAAGGGATTAGAAGTTGATTAGAGAGTGATTAGTATGCAACCCTCTTCATAAAATTAGTGGAGGCCATGAGAGCTAGCATTTTGCCATAGTTTAGTCACTAGGTTTAATTATGAATGAATTAGGGTAGGTTAGGGTCTTATTTATAGATTAGGCAAGTGTTTTAGGCCATAGGATTAACCCTAGATTCAATCCAAGCCATCAAAGCATGTCTTGGGGAAGAAGTCAAGTGTAGGAACCATCTAGGGCCTTTAGATTAAAGATGGACCATGAGAACCATTCAAATGCAAAATCTGCACTTGAGCGAATCGGCCCACGGGTTGACAGCCAAACACCCTGGATTAACCCCTAGTCGACCCAGCGGGCTCGGGTCGACTTCAAAAATCGGCCGGTTCGGTTATTCCCCTCTCCCAATTCGCTGTTTTGAGCATTTTTGCATATTTATTTATTAAATTTTCAATTATATATATATATATATATATATATATATCAATATATATATATATATATCTACACAACCCATTTCACTTAATTAAGTATACTTTAATTTGGGAATTTTCGTGAAACTTCGCGAGGCCATATCTTGGTCATACGGACTCCGATTTTCGAAAACTCGGACTCTATTTCGCGTATTTTTCCGAGACGAACGCAATGGCATAGCCCGTTTCCCTTGATTCCCATTTTAGAATTAAATTCTGCCTCGATTTATGTTATTACAGGTTATTGAACATACGGGTTGTTACAGTTCATATGCTGAAAGTCATTGTACTTGCCAGACTTTTTGTCTGACCCTTGTTGTTTCGCCTCCTTTCTTCCGTTTCCCCCCCAGGTTATCCAAGGAGGGAATACTTTAGCTTGATCCGGATTTCTCTCTGCTTGAAGTGCTTAAAGTATGGCTTGGCTCTGTATAGGTCCCGTTCTATGGGGATTATGATTTTAAAACATGCATTTTGAAGGCTTTTGTACAAGACTGATATTTGTACTTGAATTCTGAGATTTGAAAGGATGTAACCATATTGATTTCTGTTTCTACTGTAATAAAGTTAAAAAATTTCAAGTACTGTTTTATCTGTCTTGTAAGTTTCTGTTCTGTTTACTAAAATGCTCCACCAAAGTTAAGGCATTCCCTTTGTGAGTGACCTTAACGGAGGTGGGGTGTTACACTTGGTATTAGAGCATCACAAAGTAATATATATATATATGGCAACCTAAAGACTCGGATGGACCAACGTGATTCGGCGAGAAATTGGAAGCCCTGTGATAGCAACTCGTCGTTTACCATCCATCTTCAGTCAAGCGAGACACGTGAAGCGGGAAGGCTGGAGGACTCATACGGACCACATACTTGCTATCTAGTTGTGGTTGCGGGGTGTTGTTGGCCATAGAATTAGTGGGGCAGATAGGGGCCTTCGTACAGTTTTCATTTTTCAAGGTGTGCCTGTAACACCCCGTATTTCAGTTAATGCTAAAATTTACTAATTGCAGAATAAATAATCTCAAATGTGAGAATTGGGGGAAACGGGCAGCGTCATTGCGTTCGTCTCGGAAAAATACGCGAAATGGAGTCCGAAATTTTGTAAATCGGAGTCCGTATGGCCCAGTTATGGCCCAATGAAGTTTGTAGAAAATTCAAAGTTAAAAACAGATTTAAAAATTCAAATTCAGATTTTTAATTTCAACCAGCGGGGCCAGGCGGGAAAGTTCCCGCCCTAGCCATGTCGACAGGGCTGTCGACAGGCCTGTCGACTGGGGAGTCGACTGCCCTGTCGACACGGGGTGTCGAGCCACTTGGCCTGGGTGCACCAGGTCTGGTTTTCTGGCTAGGGCTGGGCTGTGTTCTAGAGACTTCCTAAATCTGACGGACCTAATCTAACCTAGGGTTAATCCTATGGTCTAAAACACACCCTAATCCTATAAATACACCCTAATGCAAGCCTAATCCATACTAAAAATAGAAATGATGGCCTCATGCCGCCAAAATCAAACTTAAGAGGAGCCTCCACTAGTTTATGAAGGAAGTTGCAAGCTAATCAACCTCTAATCATCATCTCCTTCAAATATTGCAACTAGTTCTACTTCATAAGTTTGCTAATCTTGGTTTTGGTGAGTTCCTATGCCTTTAGCAAGTAATTGCTAAACTAATTAGGATAGGATATTAGGAGGCTATGGATGTAAATGTGGATTATGCAAGTTGTGGTTGTCATATGTTATAAGTTCATATGTAAACTTGCCTCTTTTTATGATATGATGTGTCATGTAAGTTCATATGCAAGTTTTATGCAAGTTTATATGCAAGATTCATGTGCAAGTTAGTCTCTTTCTATGATGTGCATAACATATGCAAGTTTGCCTTTGTGATATGACATGGTATGCAAGTTCATATGCAAGTTTTATGTAAGTCATATGCAAGTTCATATGCAAGTTTTATGCAAGTCATATGCAAGTTCATATGCAAGTTTTATGCAAGTTCATATGCAAGTTCATATGCAAGTTTTATGCAAGTTCATATGCAAGTTCATATGCAAGTTTTATGCAAGTTCATATGCAAGTTCATATGCAAGTTTTATGCAAGTTTATATGCAAGTTCATATGCAAGTTTGTCTCTTTTTATGATGTGCATAACATATGCAAAGTTGTCCCTATGTATGACGTGTTATGTAAACGAATTACGTGGGAAACGATGGGGTTAATATGCATGATTATAAAAAGGTGTAAAGTTGTTATGATTAAGCATAACATAAAATGAATGGACATAATTGGGAATTTACCTATTAAATTAGGTCTACCCACATTATGGAGTTGGGAATTTACCTATTAAGTTAGGTCTACCCATACTATGGAATTGGGAATTTACCTATTAAGTTAGGTCTACCCATATTCTTAAAATTGTGTAATTAATTAGGGATAATTAATTATGGGGGTGATTAATTAGGTGTAATTAATCAACTAAGACACGAGGTTGGACCCTTTTGTAGCGGAAGTCTGCCCGGAACCGACCGGCCATCCAGCAGCTACAAATGATTGGCCCAATGTGAGAGGTCTTAGTCATAAATTAAATACGTGATTAAAGTAAGGACACGAGGTTAGACCTTTTTATGACAGAAGTCTGCCCGGAACCAACCGGCATATCCAGCAGTCATAAAAGATGGTCTAATGTGAGAGGTCTTTATGAGGTCATGATCTTAATTAATTAATTAATTAAGAAACACTTAACCATATTAGCATGTAGAGGGACATGAGGGGTTAAGTGGGTGCCTTGGGTGGCATGTGGAAATCAAGTGGTTGCCTTGGGTGGCAATAGAAAATACGATTAGAATACTTAACCAAAGTGGAACATGTAATTAAAACATGATTAAAGGGTTAAGTGGTATACACTAGAAATAACAAGCTTAGGTGGTAGCTTGTGGGGGCCCATTTCAACCAATATCCCAAACGTATCTTAGTGGGCTCGACTTTAGTCGAGTGACGGGACACGCATATTGGGCTTGACTATAAGAGGCCAAACCGGGGTAGCGGTGGCAACGAGAGTCCAACGGGTTTCATCTGCATGTGTGGACCCGGGATGGTAGGTAAGACGTTGTTGCATCGTGTAGATATAACCCGTGCACCATTTGTTGTATCGGGCTAGCCACTTTGGGGAGTGATACACCCCATTGTGGGGCCAGCACGGATATCTACGGTAGGGAGCCGATCGCTTGGGAGTAGTGGGTACACCTAGTGGAGATAGGGGCAGACGACACCTATGTAGTGAGCTAGGGGTACACGAAACTACTGGGTAAATTTTCTAAGTCCTTGGGAGGGATCAACCTTTAAGTAGGAATGACTGGTGTGGTGCAGTGTAGTAATTATCCTTGGGTGGGTAAATGCGTCTTTTTCGTTGTCTTAGTTCACTCTAAGTCTGATTGGCTACCGAGTGTAGTCATTTATCCCCAATCACACCGTACCAAGTTATATCATATCCTTATTACTTTAATGATTACATTGTTAAAGTTATAGGACTCGCTCAGACTTATGTCTGACCCCGTTGTTTTTATCTTTTTCCCAACCCTCAGGTTCTCAGAGTGGGCCCTGTACGAGTGGGCTTTGATCAGGCTGCTTTGTTCTCTTTTGGAGCTTGGACCGTAGGAATAAAGCTCAGCTTACCCTTTTCTTTATGGCTATCAGTTCATGTATTGGGATTATGTATTTTTATTTAGCAGGATGGATATTTGTACTTGACTTCTATTATGGTTTTGTGATGTAACCAGACATGTTTTATTTTCCGCTGCGATTGAAATGATGTTTTAAATTTTCAAGTATTACTTACATCTGTCTTGCTGTAATTACTCTGTTCTATATTCACTCAAGATACTCCACCGATGTTATGGCATTCCCTTAGAGAGTGACCATAGCGGGCGTGGGGTGTTACACGTGGTATCAGAGCAAAGGTTACCGGAACAGATAAAATTTTTAGAAAACTATTTTTCTAAAAACATTTTTGGAAGAGATATTTTCAAAAACATGTCTTTTAAGAGAAAAGTTTTTGAAAGAAAAGCATAATCCCCAATAGCCATATCTATATCCTTCGAATTCTCCGTTTTGAATCTTTCCTTTTCTGTTTCAGCATGGCTGAGGATCTTAACTTTCCGGAGGGTGTGACGATACCAGTATGGTATAGGAGATTGATGGAGGCTAGGGCCACCACTGCGGGTCCAGCAAATGTTCCTCCACCAACCGTAGCACCCGATCTTCCTCCTCCCCCTCCTCCTCGCACGGATACTTTTGCTAAGACTTGCAAGGAATTTAAAGCTATGGGAGGGAAACCTTTTCAAGGATCTGAAACTTTTGTGGAGGCTAGAGATTGGCTTAAGGAGGTGGAAGAGTTGATAGATATCTTTGAGATGGAAGAAGGAAAGAAAGTCAAGTTAGCTGCTTGGTTAATGAAGGGAGAGGCCTCATTCTGGTGGGAGGTCACTAATGGAGAACGCCCCGTTGACTCTTGGGCGGATTTTAGGCAAAGATTTGTGGCAAAGTTTCTCTCAAGGGCGGAGGAAAACTTGTATATGGAAAGATTCTTGACTCTAAAGCAAGGAAATCTCTTAGTGAAGGAATATGTCAACAAGTTTAATCAATTGGCAAGGTTTGGCCTAGACATGGTGAATACACCGGAGAAGAAGGCTTTGAGGTTCGTGAAAGGCTTGAATGAATCGATGCATGGGTTGGCTATGACTCATATCCCTATAGGGGCCACCTTTGAGAATCTAGTTGACATGGCACTCATGCATGAAGAAGAGAAGGGCCCCAATGCTAATAAGGCACCCGAGAAGAAGGGAGATCAAAAGAGACCTCGGCAACAACAACAAAACAAAGGTGGGAAAGGCAACGGTGGCAAGGGGAAGAAGAAGTGCTTCAATTGTGGGATACCAGGCCACATAAACAAAGATTGTAGAAAGAAGAAGAAGACTGGTTGCTTTCACTGTGGCGAAGCAGGGCATTTAGTGAAGGATTGCCCTAAGAAGGGGCAAAGGACGAGATCTACCTCAGGAGGACAGGTGCAAGCTCTTATGGCACCGGGTCAGGCTAGGGGGCAAGTACAGGCTCTCGCGGTTCCACCGATTCAGGAAAGAGGTAGAACTATTTCCGTTGAAAGTCTGGTTTTTCTATTTGATCATCCTGTCCGTACATTGTTTGATTCAGGCGCATCGCATTCGTTTATCTCATCATCATTAGTTGAGTCACTGCACTTAGACACCAGTCTGGTAGATGATCCCTTGGTTGTTTCAACCCCAATTGGGGGCTCCACTTATTTGTCCATGATATGTTTGGGTTTGAAGATTTCTATACTTAGCATTGAGTTTAGATGTGATGCTTTTGTTTTGGGCTTCACGGGCTATGGGTTAATTTTGGGCATGGACTGGTTATCCAGTAATGGTGTTGTTCTTGATTGCGAAAGGAGAGTTGTTAGGCTCATGACCCGCTTGGGTAACACTCTAGAGATCTCTTGTAATCCCATGGATTCAGTTATGCTAAGTTATCTTGAATCGCTTGACGCTTCGGTCGAGAGTTTGCAATCTGTTAGAGTGGTCCGGGAATACTTGGATGTGTTTGAGGAGGTAAAGGGCTTACCTCCGAAGCGGGAGATTGACTTCCGAATATATCTGGTGGATAATGCTAAACCTGTATCTTTACCAGTGCGCCACATGGCTCCTCGTGAGAGGAGGGAACTCCATAAGCAAGTAGGGGAGTTGCTTGAGAAGGGGTTCATAAGACGAAGTATATCGGAGTGGGGTGCTCCAGTAGTTTTTGCTACGAAGGAGGATGGGTCCCTCAGACTTTGTGTAGACTATAGAGAACTCAACAAGCTCACAAAGAAGAATAGACACCCATTGCCGAGGATTGATGATCTTTTCGATCAGTTGGTTGGCGCTTCAGTATTTTCTCAGTTGGACTTAGCCACGGGGTTTCATCAGTTGAGGGTGGCTGAGGATAGCATAGACAAGACTGCCTTTAGGACTCCGGATGGTTTCTATGAGTGGCTGGTGATGCCATTTGGGTTGACGAACGCCCCTGCATACTTTGTTGATTTGATGAGTAGGGTGTTCAGGGAGTTCCTTAATAAATTCATGGTGGTCTTTGTGGATGATATCTTAGTATTTTCTAAGAGTGAAGAAGAGCATGCCCTACATCTTGGGGAGGTATTGAAGACTCTTCGAGCACATAGCCTTAAGGCTAAATTCTCTAAATGTCACTTCTGGAGGAAGAAGGTGCGGTTCTTGGGGCACGTGGTCTCCAAGGAAGGGATAGCTGTGGATCCCGCGAAGGTAGTATCAATTCAGGATTGGAAGGTTCCAAAGAATGCTACCGAAGTAAGAAGTTTCTTGGGGTTGGCGGGTTATTATAGGAAGTTTATCAAAGACTTCGCGAAGATATCAGCCCCATTAACCCGCTTAACGAAGAAGAATCTTGTTTTCGCATGGGACGTAGATTGTGATGATGCGTTCCGACGGTTAAAGAGAGCTTTAACCACTGCTCCAGTTTTAGTGTTGCCAGATGGGAGCAAGCCATTTGTTGTCTATACCGATGCTTGTGGGACAGGACTAGGCGCAGTCTTAATGCAAGAGGGAAGGGTAATAGCCTATGGTGGAAGGCAGTTGAGAGTGCATGAGAAAAATTACCCTACCCATGATTTAGAGTTGACCGCTATTGTTTTTGCGCTTAAGATTTGGCGCCATTATCTTCTTGGTGAGAGATTCGAATTGTTCACTGACCACAAATCATTGAAGTACTTGTTTTCTCAGAAGGATTTGAATTTGAGACAGCAAAGGTGGATGGAGTTCTTAGCATCCTATGATTTCGAGATAGCGTATACCCCTGGCAAGGGTAACGTGGTGGCGGACGCCTTGAGCAGAAAAAGGTTGTCCTTGAGTCCATTGTTCGTGGAACAACGAAGCTTGGAATTTATCTCGATGTTTGATTTCAGACCTTCCATTGATCATGTACCCGGTTTGCTAGTTTCCTTGGAGGTTAGACCTACTCTTTTGGGGCGGATTGGAGAAGCACAGAGGGACGACCCACAGTTGGTTGAGTTGGTGGAGAAGCTCATAAGGGGGGAGTCGTCCAGCCATTTGAGTAGGTACACCCTAGACGATAGGGGGTGCTTGCGTAGAGACGGTAGACTTTGTGTACCGCAAGACGAGGGTTTGAGGAAGGTTATTCTTGATGATGCACACCGTTCTAGGATGACCATTCATCCAGGTGGGGACAAGATGTACCAAGACATGAAGAGGGTTTTCTTCTGGGCCGGTATGAAGAAAGATGTGGCCGAGTATGTCGCTCGATGCTTGGTGTGCCAACAAGTGAAGGCGGAGCAAAAGAAACCTGGTGGGTTGCTTCACCCATTGGAAGTTCCGCGATGGAAGTGGGATAGCGTCTCGATGGATTTTATTGACGGGTTACCCAGATCAAAAAAAGGTAATACGGGAATTTGGGTGGTGGTGGATAGACTTACTAAAAGCGCCCATTTCATACCTGTGAAGAGAAAGAGGACCGCTCCATGGCTAGCTTCAGTATATCTTCGAGAGATAGTTCGATTGCATGGGGTACCCTCTAGCATAATGAGTGATCGAGATCCTATCTTCACTAGTGAGTTCTGGAGAAGTTTGCAAGAAGCAGTGGGGACTCAATTGTGTCTGAGCACCGCATATCATCCTCAGACGGACGGCCAGACTGAGAGAGTGAATCGTGTCCTAGAAGACCTTTTGAGGCTTTGTATCTTAGATTTTGGAGGTACATGGGAAGAGCATCTTCCATTGGTGGAGTTCGCATATAATAACAGCTTTCAGTCCAGTATTGGTATGGCTCCTTTCGAAGCTCTTTATGGAAGGCCTTGTCGATCACCTGCATGTTGGTGGGAATCTACGGATAAGATTTTGCTTGGGCCTGATATGGTTAGGGAGACTTCTGAGAAGATTGACTTGATTCGAAGAAGGATGAAAGCAGCGCAGGATAGGCAAAAATCTTATGCGGACAAGAGAAGGACGGATCTTGAGTTTGAAGTTGGGGACATGGTCTTTGTCAAAGTGTCTCCGTTACGAAATGTGGTTCGCTTTGGATCTGTTGGGAAGTTAGCACCAAGGTTCGTAGGGCCATTTCCCATTAAGGAAAGAATTGGACGGATGGCATATAGAGTGGAGTTGCCCGACAGACTTAGTGGTGTACATGATGTATTCCATGTGTCCCATTTGAGGAAGTGCTTACATGAGACCGCAGAGGTGGTAGAGCCGAGCTTGCTTAAAGAAGTGGAAGTAGAGCGTGATGCGACTATTCGACGAGCTCCTACCCGCATCCTTGGGTCAGAGACTAGGAAATTGAGGAATCGAGAGGTTCAACTAGTCAAAGTACAATGGGGAGAAGACGAGGGCAACGCAACTTGGGAAACGGAAGCGAAGATGCGTTCATTATACCCGTTCCTTTTTGAGGGTATGTCTTTTAACTTCTCCTTTATCGTTTGACTAGTACTTATCTTATCTTTAGTATGTCCTCTCATTAAGTACCTTTGACCTTTAGATAGGGTAAACCTATGATTGAAACATGTGTTTGAGACATGTTATGTTTGATGGATGCATGTGGATGCAAGTGGTTGCTCGTGGATGCATATATACACACTCTAGGCACTAGATCGGCTCAATCACTTCATATTGCATATTGCATAAAATTGTGTGTAGGAAGCTATATTTATGGATGTGTAATGATTGTCTTATCATATGGATGATGCATTTTAGTGAATGATTGTGCACTCATGTAGATATTGTATGTGTCGATAGGGTTCTCTCGCATACATAATGGATGCATGGCACTATCATGGTTTGCATATGTTCATACATTAGATAGGGAACATGTACACACACTCTTTGCATATGCTCATACATCATTAGAAATTGTTTTAAGGACAATGGATGCCCGTGTTTGATGGATTGAGTAGATGGTTGTTTGGATGGTAGGATATGCATTCTCCTTAGCTTAGAGATTTCGGGGACGAAATCCTTTAAGGAGGGGAGAATGTAACACCCCGTATTTCAGTTAATGCTAAAATTCACTAATTGCAGAATAAATAATCTCAAATGTGAGAATTGGGGGAAACGGGCTGCGTCATTGCGTTCGTCTCGGAAAAATACGCGAAATAGAGTCCGAAATTTTGTAAATCGGAGTCCGTATGGCCTAGTTGTGGCCCAATGAAGTTTGCAGAAAATTCAAAGTTAAAAACAGATTTAAAAATTCAAATTCAGATTTTTAATTTCAACCAGCGGGGCCAGGCGGGAAAGTTCCCGCCCTAGCCATGTCGACAGGGCTGTCGACAGGCCTGTCGACTGGGGAGTCGACTGCCCTGTCGACTTGCCTGTCGACACGGGGTGTCGAGCCACTTGGCCTGGGTGCACCAGGTCTGGTTTTCTGGCTAGGGCTGGGCTGTGTTCTAGAGACTTCCTAAATCTGACGGACCTAATCTAACCTAGGGTTAATCCTATGGTCTAAAACACACCCTAATCCTATAAATACACCCTAATGCAAGCCTAATCCATACTAAAAATAGAAATGATGGCCTCATGTCGCCAAAATCAAACTTAAGAGGAGCCTCCACTAGTTTATGAAGGAAGTTGCAAGCTAATCAACCTCTAATCATCATCTCCTTCAAATATTGCAACTAGTTCTACTTCATAAGTTTGCTAATCTTGGTTTTGGTGAGTTCCTATGCCTTTATCAAGTAATTGCTAAACTAATTAGGATAGGATATTAGGAGGCTATGGATGTAAATGTGGATTATGCAAGTTGTGGTTGTCATATGTTATAAGTTCATATGTAAACTTGCCTCTTTTTATGATATGATGTGTCATGTAAGTTCATATGCAAGTTTTATGCAAGTTTATATGCAAGATTCATGTGCAAGTTAGTCTCTTTCTATGATGTGCATAACATATGCAAGTTTGCCTTTGTGATATGACATGGTATGCAAGTTCATATGCAAGTTTTATGTAAGTCATATGCAAGTTCATATGCAAGTTTTATGCAAGTCATATGCAAGTTCATATGCAAGTTTTATGCAAGTTCATATGCAAGTTCATATGCAAGTTTTATGCAAGTTCATATGCAAGTTCATATGCAAGTTTTATGCAAGTTTATATGCAAGTTCATACGCAAGTTTGTCTCTTTTTATGATGTGCATAACATATGCAAAGTTGTCCCTATGTATGACGTGTTATGTAAACGAATTACGTGGGAAACGATGGGGTTAATATGCATGATTATAAAAAGGTGTAAAGTTGTTATGATTAAGCATAACATAAAATGAATGGACATAATTGGGAATTTACCTATTAAATTAGGTCTACCCACATTATGGAGTTGGGAATTTACCTATTAAGTTAGGTCTACCCATACTATGGAATTGGGAATTTACCTATTAAGTTAGGTCTACCCATATTCTTAAAAATGTGTAATTAATTAGGGATAATTAATTATGGGGGTGATTAATTAGGTGTAATTAATCAACTAAGACACGAGGTTGGACCCTTTTGTAGCGGAAGTCTGCCCGGAACCGACCGGCCATCCAACAGCTACAAATGATTGGCCCAATGTGAGAGGTCTTAGTCATAAATTAAATACGTGATTAAAGTAAGGACACGAGGTTAGACCTTTTTATGACAGAAGTCTGCCCGGAACCAACCGGCATATCCAGCAGTCATAAAAGATGGTCTAATGTGAGAGGTCTTTATGAGGTCATGATCTTAATTAATTAATTAATTAAGAAACACTTAACCATATTAGCATGTAGAGGGACATGAGGGGTTAAGTGGGTGCCTTGGGTGGCATGTGGAAATCTAGTGGTTGCCTTGGGTGGCAATAGAAAATACGATTAGAATACTTAACCAAAGTGGAACATGTAATTAAAACATGATTAAAGGGTTAAGTGGTATACACTAGAAATAACAAGCTTAGGTGGTAGCTTGTGGGGGCCCATTTCAACCAATATCCCAAACGTATCTTAGTGGGCTCGACTCTAGTCGAGTGACGGGACACGCATATTGGGCTTGACTATAAGAGGCCAAACCGGGGTAGCGGTGGCAACGCGAGTCCAACGGGTTTCATCTGCGTGTGTGGACCCGGGATGGTAGGTAAGACGTTGTTGCATCGTGTAGATATAACCCGTGCACCATTTGTTGTATCGGGCTAGCCACTTTGGGGATTGATACACCCCATTGTGGGGCCAGCACGGATATCTACGGTAGGGAGCCGATCGCTTGGGAGTAGTGGGTACACCTAGTGGAGATAGGGGCAGACGGCACCTATGTAGTGAGCTAGGGGTACACGAAACTACTGGGTAAATTTTCTAAGTCCTTGGGAGGGATCAACCTTTAAGTAGGAATGACTGGTGTGGTGCAGTGTAGTAATTATCCTTGGGTGGGTAAATGCGTCTTTTTCGTTGTCTTAGTTCACTCTAAGTCTGATTGGCTACCGAGTGTAGTCATTTATCCCCAGTCACACCGTACCAAGTTATATCATATCCTTATTACTTTAATGATTACATTGTTAAAGTTATAGGACTCGCTCAGACTTATGTCTGACCCCGTTGTTTTTATCTTTTTCCCAACCCTCAGGTTCTCAGAGTGGGCCCAGTACGAGTGGGCTTTGATCAGGCTGCTTTGTTCTCTTTTGGAGCTTGGACCGTAGGAATAAAGCTCAGCTTACCCTTTTCTTTATGGCTATCAGTTCATGTATTGGGATTATGTATTTTTATTTAGCAGGATGGATATTTGTACTTGACTTCTATTATGGTTTTGTGATGTAACCAGACATGTTTTATTTTCCGCTGCGATTGAAATGATGTTTTAAATTTTCAAGTATTACTTACATCTGTCTTGCTGTAATTACTCTGTTCTATATTCACTCAAGATACTCCACCGATGTTATGGCATTCCCTTAGAGAGTGACCATAGCGGGCGTGGGGTGTTACAGTGCCTTTCATTAGTTGAGGGAGGGGTCGAGTGGGACCATAGCCACCGGAAAAACAGACCTTAGCATCTGCATCGGCAGATATTGAAAGCTCCCGACCGAGTTCTGTGTTTCTAGAGTAGCCCTGACAACGGAACTCGAACCGCACATTTCTGGACATGTGCATCTAGACAAGCGATAAATTACTGTTTCGCGTATTTTTCCGTGTAACACGTGGAACTCAAACCCCACCTTAACGGACGTGAGGTGGGGTGTTACACGTTAAAAATTTTCAAGTACTGTTTTATCTGTCTTGTAAGTTTCTGTTCTAATGATGAGTGACCTTAACTGTATGAACCTAACCCCACCTACCAGTCTTGTTATCATATGGGTGTTGCGTATGTGTTATAAAAAGGTAATGTGTCCTAAACTTTCCCCACGCATGTATCGCGAATCGATATCGCTTGTCTAGATGCACATGTCCTGTAATGTGCTACCCGAGTTCCGTTGTCAGGGCTATTCTAGAAATACGGAACTCGGTCGGGAGCTTTCAATATCTGCTGATGCAGATGCTAAGGTCTATTTTTCCAGTGGCTATGGTCCCACTTGACCCCTCCCTCAACTAATGGAAGGCACCCTTGTAAAATGAGAACTGTACGAAGGCCCCTATCTGCCCCACTAATCTATGGCCAACAACACCCCGCAACCACAACTAGATAGCAAGTATGTGGTCCGTATGAGTTCTCCGCCTCCCCGCTTCACGTGTCTCGCTTGACTGAAGATGGTAGGTAGACGGCGAGTCGCTATCACAGGGCTTCCGTCTTCTCGTCGAATCATGCTGGTCCATCCGAGTCTTTAGGTTGCCATATATATATTGCAACCAAGGCATACCCTTGGCTCTTCTACCGCAGACCTTAACCTCTGTGCGCCCAGGCGGATCATCTGCAGCGTCACAGAGGGATACCAAGAGTACCCTCACGTCCCCACGAAGCCTCAGGCTTCGTTACCCAATTCGTTGGAGCTTTCTTTGGACGTCTGCTCCTCCTCGTGCTATACTAAGAATTACTACTTAGTTTTGCTAACTAAGATTTACCACTTAGTTTCCAGAATCTTTAACAAAGTTTTATTACTTAGCCTCCCCTTCTTGTTCTAGCTTTAATAAATTAAAGCCGCAACCTCTCACATTAGACAAATATTGCTGCGGTTACTGGATGTGTCGGTCGGTTCCGGGCAGGTTTACACCGCAACTCAGTCTAACCTCGAGTTGGGCATTTTCATGTTAAGTTCAAAAGGGTTTTTGATTAATTTCCAAATCTGGTTTTGAAAGTAACCATCCCGTTCGTCGGATCAGTTAGGGATAGCCAGGGAGGGCAGGAAACTTGTATTTTCCAAACCCAAGCCTAGACACTATCCTCTCTGTCACCCTAGAACCTTCTGGTCTATGTGTTATAAAAAGTGATGTTGTGTATTTTTGTACTGGCGCACTTCACAAGTGCGCCAATGTATTCTGGCCTGTTTCCGGTTTTTCTGCCTAACTTCGTTCGTCCATATCTTCTTCATACGGACTCTGATTTACGCAAATTCGGACTCTATTTCGCGTATTTTTCCGAGACGAACACAATGGCGCAACCCGTTTCCCTTATTTCTTCTCCTAAAAATTAATTATACCTTGATTTTTAACTCTTATGTTTACAGAAAATACGGCGTGTTACATTCTCCCCACAGTTGAAGCAAGCGCACTTCCTTTTTCTGCAAAGATTCTACAACAAGTTAAAGTTCTTTCTTTAATCCAATCAAGGCAAGTACAGTTATTTTCCGATATAAACCTTAATTCTGATTGTGACATGAATTGTAAATCTGAATATGAAATTATATCTGTTCTTTTCTGTTCTGTTTGGATCTATCTTATCTCTTTCCTCTTTTTGTTCTATAGCAAGGCTACCACGAGCCTGAGCCAATCTCATAAGAGATTAACATACGCTAAAATATTTGGGACAATAAAATGAATGATGCATAATTGGAATGATTTGTGACTGATTTGAGTTAAGGACATAGGTTGTAAACTAGATCTAGATCTATGCATATATGACAATTTGGGATTATCATATGATAATATATGACTTGTAAATCTGGAATATAAGGCATGTTAAAAATTAAGATCTGAATAGAAAGACATAATACAGGTTAGATCTAGATCCTTGGGCATATTTTATATAACGGACTATGACTTTAAAAAAAAGGGAATATGGCTTAGGTAGAAAGATTTACATGGAAGTAGGATATCTATTATGTAAATAAACACCTAAGTAAGGGATCTTTGGGATATATGACATGCATAGTAATCTATGGTTATATTTGGTATAATCTATATATGGATCTTCTGTACTTTGCAAGTTTAATAAAAAGGGGAACATACGATATATGGTAAATTATTACCATAATCTGTGCTATGTGAATTTAATGCAAACATGGGATAAATGATCATATTGGGAATCATGACTATTATTTATGCATGTGAACTTAGGCAAGATTTATATTTAGGCAAGATATGTTGTGAAACCTTAAGGAATGATTAAATCTAATATATTTGCCTGATTTGCTAGTTCTAATCTGCCAATTCTGCCTAAACTGCTAATTAGATTGAGATGCCTAGTCCGTTAAATTTGTCTGTTGAGATGCCTAATCTGTTATATGCTAAAATCTGCTAGTTTGTTTAATCGGCTAAATCCGTTAAGTCGCCTAATCTGCAAAACTTGTTATCTGCTATATCCGTTAAGTTGATATATTCAGTCTGTTGTTGTCATTAGCTATGAATAATTGACAAGTATATTAGGCATGAGTATAAATGGTAAATCGTTAATTAATTGGCCGCAAAGATAAACATGGCTAACTCGAGGTTAGAATGAGTTTGCGACGTAATTCTGCCCGGAACCGCCCGGCATATTCCATTGGTCGCAAACAATAGGTTCTAATGTGAGAAGTTAGTCATAACGTGCTTGAAACCCGAGGTTAGACTCAGTTTGCGACAGAAACCTGCCCGGAACCAACCGGCCTAACCAGTAGCCGCAAACTGTCAGTCTAATGTGAGATGTTTGGGCATCAATATTTAATTAATGAAAATCTGAGATAATTGTGATGTCTAAAACGTGTTGGGTAAGGTTAAACCAATTGGACCAATGAATCTGATAAACCCGTTTCGTGAATCCATAGGCCCAATACAAAGTTAGATAATCTGGAACCAGTTAATCTGTAAGCCTGTTAATCCGAACATCTGATCCGTTAATCTGAAAACCTGTTAACTTGATTGCCTGATCTGTGAACTAGTTAATCTAAATTTTGTATGTCTGAAACTTGTAGACAAGTTAAACTGAAATCTGTTAGTCTGGGGACACAAGGTTAGGAGGGGAATTACTTGTGTCATCTGTTGTTTGGGACCCATATTAGTCAGTAACCCTTTCTGGTATCAAAACTTTGACCCAACAGGAAGTAGGGTCCGGGCACGCTTACTGAACTAATTATAAGCGGTTCATTCTGATAATGGCGAGGGGTGTTGATGGTGCGTTCCAACCGGGTCATGTGCGTGCATGGATCCCGGTCTGCCTCTGAGGATGTAAGACGCCGTGACATCTGTAAATAGATCTGTGCCAACTGGTTGTCACTTTAGGGAGTGATACGCCGTATTGTGGGGCCGACACAGGATATTTATGTATTAGGGAGCCGATCGCTTGGGGTAGGGTTTTAGGGTACACTTAGTTCTGTCTGTTTCTGTTGGTACCGTCTGTTTCTGTTGGGTGGTAACACCTATCTGTTTCTGTGTGGTACCGTCTATTCGGGTGGTAAAGGCCCATTACTAGTGTACACCTAATTCTACATTCTGTTTCCGTAGGGATTAATCTGTTTCTGCTTCTGTCTGTTTCTGATCGGGTAGTAAAGGCCCATTATTAGCATCCTGTTTCTGTTAAATTATTCTGTACCCGTTTCCGTTTCAGTTTAGACATTAGGGTGACACCTAATTCTGTTATACTAGTATTAGTGCAGAGAAGTGTAAAGCAATAGTCTATGTCATTCTGTTCTTCTGTTATATCTGCTATACCTGTTAAAGTTATCTCTCATCCAGTTTTATGTTCATGTCATATTATTATTATCTGTTCATATGCTGAAAGTCACTGTACTTGCCAGACTTTTTGTCTGACCCTTGTTGTTTCGCCTCCTTTCTTCCGTTTCCCCCCAGGTTATCCAAGGAGGTGACCCATCTACTCAACCATCATCCACAAGCATCCATTGTCCTTAGAAAACTTCTAATGTTGTATGAACATATGCAAAAGTGTGTGTATATGTTCCTTATCTAATGCAAAGATCAGGCGGTCTACTGATTCAGTTGACCTCCTTAATGCGAATTATGTCAGTGCCATGAGTCCAACATGTATGCAATAGAATTCTAATGATATATATTATTTCTATATGAGTGCACAATCATTCACTCAAATGCAACATCCATGTGCTGAATCAACCATTTTGCATCCTATTTCTGTTAAATTATTCTGTACCCGTTTCCATTTCAGTTTGGACATTAGGGTGACACCTAATTCTATTATACTAGTATTAGTGCAGAGAAGTGTAAAGCAATAGTCTATGTCATTCTGTTCTTCTGTTATATCTGCTATACCTGTTACAGTTATCTCTCATCCAGTTTTATGTTCATGTCATATTATTATTATCTGTTCATATGCTGAAAGTCACTGTACTTGCCAGACTTTTTGTCTGACCCTTATTGTTTCGCCTCCTTTCTTCCGTTTCCCCCCAGGTTATCCAAGGAGGGAATACTTTAGCTTGATCCGGATTTCTCTCTGCTTGAAGTGCTTAAAGTATGGCTTGGCTCTGTATAGCTCCCGTTTTATGGGGATTATGATTTTAAACATGCATTTTGAAGGCTTTTGTACAAGACTGATATTTGTACTTGAATTCAGAGATTTGAAAGGATGTAACCATATTGATTTCTGTTTCTACTGTAATAAAGTTAAAAATTTTCAAGTACTGTTTTATCTGTCTTGTAAGTTTCTGTTCTGTTTACTAAAATGCTCCACCAAAGTTAAGGCATTCCCTTTGTGAGTGACCTTAACGGAGGTGGGGTGTTACACTTGGTATCAGAGCCCTATGATACTAACAAAATTTTCAAGACAGATCAGTCATGAAGACTGAGTAAGTTCTAGTGACCTTCAGCATAAAAATAGGTAAAGATAACATGGCATGAATAAACCGAAAGTAAACATAAGCATGATGACAAGGTAGGCAAGATAAACTAAGATAACAAGATAAACTATGCTAACAAGATAAACTAAGGTAACAAGTTAAACTTTGGGCACGATGAATCAAGTATAACATCCCATAATTCCTATCAAGTATCACATCGCATGGTTTCTATCAATAATAACATCGCAAGGTTTCTAAGCTTCACCATTAAAATGATATCTATTTGCTCTGCACCACCTAACATGCATCTTCATAAGTGTCTTACATGGAGTGAACCGTATTCCAACTAGTGTCCCAACTAGTAGCCCGTGTTATATAATAATTACAACGTGATCCCAATCCCCGCAATTATGGTAGCCTTCAGGTGTACATCGATTATGAGGATTCCACCTCAATCACCCCAATGGCCATGTATATATTCGATGAACCCTTACTACCATATCGGTCGGCTCCCTACTTGACCTAGTTCTCGTTTGTGTCACGCGGCCCCCTACTTGTAGATACCTGTGCTGGTCCCACCACGCTTCCGCTGCATAAATCGGAGGTGGGGTTTGATATAGGGTATCAGATAAAATAGTTTTGTATTACAAGACAGATCAGTCCGAGTTTGCGGCTACTGGTTAGGCCGGTTGGTTCCGGGCAGGTTTCTATCGCAAACTGAGTCTAACCTCGGGTTTCAAGCACGTTATGACTAACTTCTCACATTAGAACCTATTGTTTGCGACCACTGGAATATGCCGGGCGGTTCCGGGCAGAATTACGTCGCAAACTCATTCTAACCTCGAGTTAGCCATGTTTATCTTTGCAGCCAATTAATTAATGATTTACCATTTATACTCATGCCTAATATACATGTCAATTATTCATAGCTAATGACAACAACAGACTGAATATATCAACTTAACGAATATAGCAGATAACAAGTTTTGCAGATTAGGCAACTTAACGGATTTAGCCGATTAAACAAACTAGCAGATTTTAGCATATAACAGATTAGGCATCTCAACAGACAAATTTAACGGACTAGGCATCTCAATCTAATTAGCAGTTTAGGCAGAATTGGCAGATTAAAACTAGCAAATTAGGCAAATATATTAGATTTAATCATTCCTTAAGGTTTCACAACATATCTTGCCTAAATATAAATCTTGCCTAAGTTCACATGCATAAATAATAGTCATGATTCCCAATATGATCATTTATCCCATGTTTGCATTAAATTCACATAGCACAGATTATGGTCATAATTTACCATATATCATATGTACCCCTTTTTATTAAACTTGCAAAGTACAGAAGATCCATATATAGATTATAACAAATATAACCATAGATTACTATGCATGTCATATATCCCAAAGATCCCTTACTTAGGTGTTTATTTACATAATACATATCCTACTTCCATGTAAATCTTTCTACCTAAGCCATATTCCCTTTTTTTTAAAGTCATAGTCCGTTATATAAAATATGCCCAAGGATCTAGATCTAACCTGTATTATGTCTTTCTATTCAGATCTTAATTTTTAACATGCCTTATATTCCAGATTTACAAGTCATATATTATCATATGATAATCCCAAATTGTCATATATGCATAGATCTAGATCTAGTTTACAACCTATGTCCTTCACTCAAAACAGTCACAAATCAGTCCAATTATGCATCATTCATTTTATTGTCCCAAATATTTTAGCGTATGTTAATCTCTTATGAGATTGGCTCAGGCTCGTGGTAGCCTGGCTATAGAACAAAAAGAGGAAAGAGATAAGATAGATCCAAACAGAACAGAAAAGAACAAATATAATCTCATATTCAAATTTACAATTCATGTCACAATAAGAATTAACGTTTATATCTGAAAATAACTGTACTTGCCTTGATTGGATTAAAGAAAGAACTTTAACTTGTTGTAGAATCTTTGTAGAAACTTTAATCTCTAGTTTGAATTGAGTTGCTTAGGCTGATGTTGATTATCTTCTAGTTTTGATTCCAGCAGAGTAGCGACGCCATTATTTTATTTTAGTTAGAATAAAGGCAGAGTATAGGTAGAATGAAGTTGTGTGGAGAGAAAGTGAGGTTTGGGGGTGTTTTTATAGGAGAATAGGGTGATTTAGAGCCTTCAGATCAGTCCAGAAGTCATCAGAATCGTACAGCTCGAATACACATCATCCAGCCACTCAAAAGAAGACACGTTACCTCAGAACACTCCAGAATTCGGTGCTGGATTTGTATGGGCGCACTTGGCAGGTGCGCCAGTGTATTTTTGTACTGGCGCACTTCCCAAGTGCGCCAGTGTATTCTGGCCTGTTTCCGGTTTTTCTGCCTAACTTTGTTCGTCCATATCTTCTTCATACGGACTCCGATTTACGCAAATTCGGACTCTATTTCGCGTATTTTTCCGAGACGAACACAATGGCGCAACCCGTTTCCCTTATTTCTTCTCCTAAAAATTAATTATACCTTGATTTTTAACTCTTATGTTTACAGAAAATACGGGGTGTTACATTCTCCCTTCCTTAGAGGATTTCGTCCCCGAAATCTTCAAGTTAAGAAGAATGTGTCCTACCATCCAATCACCCATCTACTCAACCATCATCCACAAGAATCCATTGTCCTTAGAAAACTTCTAATGTTGTATGAACATATGCAAAAGTGTGTGTATATGTTCCTTATCTAATGCAAAGATCAGGCGGTCTACTGATTCAGTCGACCTCCTTAATGCGAGTCATGTCAGTGCCATGCGTCCAACCATGTATGCAAGCATCCCTAGTTATGTAAATACTATATGCGTGCACGACCATTCATCCATATGCAACACCCATATGATAACAAGACTGGTAGGTGGGGTTAGATTCATACAGTTAAGCTAGAATGGGAGGGTTAAATCCATAGGAACACTTAACCAACTTAACACAGTTAAGCTAGAATGGGAGGGCTAAGTCCATAGGGACACTTAACCAAACTTAACATCGTAACAAGACAAGATTTGTAGGGGATAAGTAACTAAGAAAACACTTATCCAAATTAACATGTTAACTAGACTAGAAGGTGGGGTTAAGTAAAGTTAATACACATATCCAAATTAACATGTTAACTGGACTAGAGGTTGGGGTTAAGTAAGATTTAATACACTTAGCCAAATTGATATGTTAGCTGGGCTAGACCGTAGGGTTAAGTAAACTTGAACACTTAACCATCAGATTTTGATAAAGGAATAGGGTTAAGTCTAAAACATGAAGGGATAATACTTAACCGTTAATAACAGGTTAGTTGAAACAGACGGGCAAGGTTAAGTTAAAAAGGAACACTGAATCAATACAGGGTGGATGGGTAAGGTTAAGTAATAAGAAATACTTAACCAATATAACTTGGTTTGTGGTGGGTTAAGTCAACATGAATTACTGATAACAGTTAACCAGTATAAAAGGATGAATGAAGAGGGTTAAGTTGGCTTGAATTGACTAATGACACTTAACCAATCCAAATTGATGGGAAAGGGAACTAAGTAGTAATTCTTAGTATAACACGGGAAGGAGCGAATGTCCATCTGAATAGAGAGAAGGCTCCAATGAATTGGGTTACGAAGCCCGAGGCTTCGAGGGGACATGAGGGTACTCTTGGTATCCCTCTGTGAGGCTGCAGATGATCCGCCTGGGCCCTCAGAGGTTAAGGTCTGCGTAGAAGAACCAGGGGTATGCCTTGGTTGCAATACATGGCAACCTAAAGACTAGGATGGACCGGCGTGATTCGGCGAGCAAACGGTAGCCCTGTGATAGCAACTCGTCGTCTACCATCCATCTTGAGTCAATCGAGATACGTGAAGCGGAAAGGCGGAGAACTCCAAAAGACCATATACTTGCTATCTAGTTATGGTTGCGGATGGCCATAGGATAGTGGGGCACCGAGGGCCGGCGTATAGTTCTCATTTTACAAGGTGTACCTTTCATTAGTTGAGGGAGGGGTCAAGTGGGACCATAGCCACTGGAATAAAAACAGACCTTAGCATCTGCATCGGCAGATATCTGAAAGCTCCCGACCGAGTTCTGTATTCCTTGGTTTGCCCTGTCACAGGACTCGGGACGCACATTACAGGACATGTGCATCTAGACAAGCGATAACGATTCGCGATACATGCGTGGGGAAGTATAGGAACATACACCACTCTAGGTGGTGTGTCCTAGACTTGGGGGCATCGTTCGACAGGTAGCGTAATCCCTAGTTGGACTAAGTAGCATAAACCCTGAACTCGAGAAGCGTTCAGCAGATAGCGCAAAACTCTAGTTAAACCTAGAAAGCACTTGATAGAAAACCCTAGATTTGATCTAGGTAATAAATAATGAATGTATGCCGGAAGGCAATAGAAAATACAGGAATTGGGATCACGTTATCGTTACTAGATGGGACACTAGATAGGCGGTGCAGAGATATAGAAACCAGTATAACAAGGAAATAGCGAAGCGGCGAAAGTATTAGAGCGTATCCAGTTTATCTTAGCATATCTTGTGACTACCTTGTCTAATCTTGTTGACCCTATCGTCGTGGTGTAATCTTGTGTTCAGTTAATTCATGTCGTTTTGTTTTCCTTGTTCACATGCTAGAAGTTACTGAACTTACTCAGGCTTTATGTCTGACTCTGTTTTTCTTTCGTCTTCTTTTCTTCCGTTCCCCTCTTCCCCAGGTAGTAGAGGAGGGAGTAGTATAGCTCAGGTCAAGTTGGACTGTCACTCTTTCCCAGCTTGAAGATTTGTCGAAGTTTGCTTGGATTCTCTTATCAGATGCTATGGCTGGCTCTTGCTAAAATTTGGGGAAATATAAATTTTGTTTGATGCTTCTTTATTTTGTAAGACAGATGACACTCTGATATTGTAAAGAAATCTTTGTACAAACTATTTTATCAATAAAGCAAAGTTTTATTTTTCGCTGTTTAATTTCTGTCTGTCTTGTAATTTATCTGCATCTTTTACCCTAAATGCTCCACAGAACTTAGTGCATTCCTTTGTGAGTGACACTAACGGATGTGGGGTGTTACACGTGGTATCAGAGCGTACCTAGGAGAAAGGTAGTCCGATTGGAAGAGTCTAGTTTTCTGTTCGTGCTATTTCCTTAGGTTCAAACGACTTCAACGAATGATTTTCTACGAATCGTAGCAACGCCATCTTTCTTTTCTAATCTAAATCTCCGTAAGTCAGTTATTTCTAGATTTGAACGTTTTTCTTTGTTCAAGACATGAAATTGAAGGAATAAAAGAATATGCCAATTCTCTTTCTTTTTATTCGAATCTGTGCCTATCTCTTTGGACCTAATTAAGAACTGTCATGATTCAAAGACAAATAAGACCGTGACTATGAAACTATGGACCTAAAAACCATATGCCTATGACTATGAACATTTGCCTATGACTATGGACATTGCCTATGACTATGGACACCACCTATGACTATGAACATTGCCTATGATTGTGACTATGACTATGAGGATTACTTCCTTGACAAAACCTATGCCTTTGATTAACATAAACTATTGCCTGTGACATAACAAGGACATCTGTGATTAAACCTCCATGATTCCTGACAAGGAAAGTGTTGCTTAAGTTCTGTGATTTTGAGATTTGGGGCTAAACCCGATTATTTATTCTGCTTGTCCTTGGTTTTCTTTGGTTTTAGACTATGGGAATTTACCTATTAAGTTAGGTCTACCCATGTTCTTGAACTGTTCTGTCTATTCTTGGTTTTAGACCTTGGGAATTTACCTATTAAGTTAGGTCTACCCATGTTCTTGAACCTACGTCGTTATTCAAAACCATTTTATGCCAGTTGTTATATCTATCCTTTTCATAGCAATCTTTTGTTCATTCCCTATTTTCTGCGAATCTATAATTTAGATTGAATCACGATTATACGAGCGGTGGGAATGCGATTTGGGACAAAATATGAAATTTACTAAAACGTAGTTCAACTTGGAAATTGGCATAAATTGGGAACATGTATTATGCCATGTTCATAGAAATGCAAATTGGATAAATTTGACATAAATTATAAGATGTGTAATTTGAATCTTGTATTGTGAACTAGAGTAATAAGTCTAGTTTGACATGAATTAGAATGTTAAATCAGAATTGGATTAGCTAATTTGGCTCGATAAGTATATTGGCATAAAATTAGCCATAATTGGGAGTAATTGTCAGGATTAGCAAAATCATGGTTAGTGACACTTCATTTGGTATGGTTTACATACCAAAAAGCATAAACATGATATAGAGGGGAAAATGGGCCGTAAGAATAAATGTTGACAACTTACATTAAAAGAGTAATTGGGAATAAGTAAATTAGGATTAATTTACTTATAAAATTTGTCCTAAATGAGGAAATGTTAATTTAGACAAATTAAAGGTTGGTTAATGACATCTCTTTTAATAATAAACCAGAAAGTTCTAGGGTGACAGAGAGGATAGTGTCTAGGCTTGAGTTTGGAAAATACAAGTTTCCTGCTCTCCCTGGCTATCCCTAACTGCTCCGACGGACGGGATGGTTACTTTCAAAACCTGATTTGAAAATTAATCAAAACCCTTTGAACTAGAAAACACGAATAGGCCTAACCCGAGGTTAGACTGAGTTGCGATGTAAACCTGCCCAGAACCAACCGGCACATTCAGTAATCGCAACAATATCTGTCTAATGTGAGTGGTCGTGGCTTTAATTTATTTAGTTAAAGCTAGAACAAGAATGCTAGGGTTAAGTTAACTAAGACACTTAACCAACTCAACATGATAACAAGACTGGTAGGTGGGGTTAGGTTCATACAGTTAAGCTAGAATGGGAGGGTTAAGTCCATAGGAACACTTAACCAACTTAAGCTCAGTTAAGCTAGAACGGAGGGCTAAGTCCATAGGGACACTTAACCAAACTCATGGTAACAAGACGAGATTTGTAGAGGTTAAGTAACTAAGAAAACACTTAGCCAAATTAACATGTTAACTAGTCTAGAAAGTGGGGTTAAGTAAAGTTAATACACTTAGCCAAATTTACATGTTAACTAGACTAGAGGTTGGGGTTAAGTAAGATTTAATACACTTAGCCAATTTGATATGTTAGCTGGGCTAGACCGTAGGGTTAAGTAAACTTGAACACTTAACCATCAAATGGTGATAAAAGAATATGGTTAAGTCTAAACATGAAGGGATAATACTTAACCATTAATAACATGTTAGATAGACGGGCAAGGTTAAGATAAAAAGGAACACTTAACCAATATAGGGTGAATGGGTAGGGTTAAGTAATAAGAAATACTTAACCAATATAACTTGGTTTGTGGTGGGGTTAAGTCAACATGAATTACCGATAACACTTAACCAGTATAACAGGATGAATGAAGAGGGTTAAGTTGGCTTGAATTGACTAATGACACTTAACCAATCCAAATTGACGGGAAAGGGAACTAAGTAGTAAACCTTAGAAAACAACGATTTTGGAAACTAAGTGGTAAATCTTAGTTAGTACAACTAAGTAGTAATTCTTAGTATAACACGGGAAGGAGCGAATGTCTGTCTGAATAGAGAGAAGGCTCCAACAAATTGGGTTACGAAGCCCGAGGCTTCGAGGGGACGTGAGGGTACTCTTGGTATCCCTCTGTGAGGCTGCAGATGATCCGCCTGGGCCCACAGAGGTTAAGGTCTGCGTAGAAGAACCAGGGGTATGCCTTGGTTGCAATACATGGAAACCTAAAGACTAGGATGGACCAGCGTGATTCGGCGAGCAAACGGTAGCCCTGTGATAGCAACTCATCGTCTACCATCCATCTTGGGTCAATCATGATACGTGAAGCGGAAAGGCGGAGAACTCCAAAAGACCATATACTTGCTATCTAGTTATGGTTGCGGATGGCCATAGGATAGTTGGGGCACCGGGGGCCGGCGTATAGTTCTCATTTTACAAGGTGTGCCTTTCATTAGTTGAGGGAGGGGTCAAGTGGGACCATAGCTACTGGAATAAAAACAGACCTTAGCATCTGCATCGGCAGATATCTGAAATCTCCCGACTGAGTTCTATATTCCTTGATTTGCCCTGTCACAGGACTCAGACCGCACATTACAGGACATGTGCATCTAGACAAGCGATAACGATTCGCGATACATGTGTAGGGAAGTATAGGAACATATACCACTCTAGGTAGTGTGTCCTAGACTTGGGGGCATCGTTCGACAGGTAGCGTAATCCCTAGTTGAACTAGGTGGCAAAAACCCTGAACTCGAGAAGCGTTCAGCAGATAGCATAAACTCTAGTTAAATCTAGAAAGCACTTGATAGAAAACCCTAGATTTGATCTAGGTAATAAATAATAAATGTATGCCGGAAGGAAATGGAAAATACAGGGATTGGGATCACGTTATCGTTACTAGTTGGGACACTAGATAGGTGGTGCAGAGATATAGAAACCATTATAACAAGGAAATAGCGAAGCAGCGAAAGTATTAGAGCGTATCCAGTTTATCTTAGCATATCTTGTGACTACCTTGTCTAATCTTGTTGACCCTATCGTCATGGTGTAATCTTGTATTCAGTTAGTTCATGTCGTTTTGTTTTCCATGTTCACATGCTAGAAGTTACTGAACTTACTCAGGCTTTATGTCTGACTCTGTTTTTCTTTCGTCTTCTTTTCTTCCGTTCCCCCCCCCAAGGTAGTAAAGGAGGGAATAGTTTAGCTCAGGTTAAGTTGGACTACCACTCTTTCCCAGCTTGAAGATTTGTCGAAGTTTGCCTGGATTCTCTTTTCAGATGCTATGGCCGGCTCTTGCTAAAATCGGGGAATATAAATGTTGTTTTTATGCTTATTTATTTTGTAAGACAGATGATACTCTGATATTGTAAAGAAACCATTGTACAAACCATTTTATCAATAAAGCAAAGTTTTATTTTCCGCTGTTTAATTTCTGTCTGTCTTGTAATTTATCTGCATCTTTTACCCTAAATGCTCCACAGAACTTAGTGCATTCCCTTTGTGAGTGACACTAACGGACGTGGGGTGTTACACGTTATGACTAACTTCTCACATTAACCAGTAACCACAACGGAGGTGGGGTGTTGCTCCATCAGTGTTTTAGTGTAACACCCCACCTCCGTTAAGGTCACTCACAAAGGGAATGCCTTAACTTTGGTGGAGCATTTTAGTAAACAGAACAAAAACTTACAAGACAGATAAAACAGTACTTGAAAATTTTTAACTTTATTACAGTAGAAACAGAAATCAATATGGTTACATCCTTTCAAATCTCAGAATTCAAGTACAAATATCAGTCTTGTACAAAAGCCTTCAAAATGCATGTTTTAAAATCATAATCCCCATAGAACGGGAGCTATACAGAGCCAAGCCATACTTTAAGCACTTCAAGCAGAGAGAAATCCGGATCAAGCTAAAGTATTCCCTCCTTGGATAACCTGGGGGGGAAACGGAAGAAAGGAGGCGAAACAACAAGGGTCAGACAAAAAGTCTGGCAAGTACAGTGACTTTCAGCATATGAACAAATAATAATAATATGACATGAACATAAAACTGGATGAGAGATAACTGTAATAGGTATAGCAGATATAACAGAAGAACAGAATGACATAGACTATTGCTTTACACTTCTCTGCACTAATACTAGTATAACAGAATTAGGTGTCACCCTAATGTCTAAACTGAAATGGAAACGGGTACAGAATAATTTAACAGAAACAGGATGCTAATAATGGGCCTTTACTACCCGATCAGAAACAGACAGATTCAGAAACAGATTAATCCCTACGGAAACAGAATGTAGAATTAGGTGTACACTAGTAATGGGCCTTTACCACCCGAACAGACGGTACCACGCAGAAACAGACAGGTGTTACCACCCAACAGAAACAGACGGTACCAACAGAAACAGACAGAACTAAGTGTACCCTAAAACCCTACCCCAAGCGATCGGCTCCCTAATACATAAATATCCTGTGTCGGCCCCACAATAGGGTGTATCACTCCCTAAAGTGACAACCAATTGGCACAGACCTATTTACAGATGTCACGGCGCCTTACATCCTCAGAGGCAGACCGGGATCCATGCACGCACATGACCCGGTTGGAACGCACCATCAACACCCCTCGCCATTATCAGAATGAACCGCTTATAATTAGTTCAGTAAGCGTGCCCAGACCCTACTTCCTGTTGGGTCAAAGTTTTGATACCAGAAAGGGTTACTGACTAATATGGGTCCCAAACAACAGATGACACAAGTAATTCCCCTCCTAACCTTGTGTCCCCAGACTAACAGATTTCAGTTTAACTTGTCTACAAGTTTCAGACATACAAAATTTAGATTAACTAGTTCACTGATCAGGCAATCAAGTTAACAGGTTTTCAGACTAACGGATCAGATGTTCGGACTAACAGGCTTACAGATTAACTGGTTCCAGATTATCTAACTTTGTATTGGGCCTATGGATTCACGAAACGGGTTTATCAGATTCATTGGTCCAATTGGTTTAACCTTACCCAACACGTTTTAGACATCACAATTATCTCAGATTTTCATTAATTAAATATTAATGCCCAAACCTCTCACATTAGACTGACAGTTTGCGGCTACTGGTTAGGCCGGTTGGTTCCGGGTAGGTTTTTGTCGCAAACTGAGTCTAACCTCGGGTTTCAAGCACGTTATGACTAACTTCTCACATTAGAACCTATTGTTTGCGACCACTGGAATATGCCGGGCGGTTCCAGGCAGAATTACGTCGCAAACTCATTCTAACCTCGAGTTAGCCATGTTTATCTTTACGGCCAATTAATTAACGATTTACCATTTATACTCATGCCTAATATACATGTCAATTATTCATAGCTAATGACAACAACAGACTGAATATATCAATTTAACGGATATAGCAGATAACAAGTTTTGCAGATTAGGCGACTTAACGGATTTAGCCGATTAAACAAACTAGCAGATTTTAGCATATAACAGATTAGGCATCTCAACAGAAAAATTTAACAGACTAGGCATCTCAATCTAATTAGCAGTTTAGGCAGAATTGGCAGATTAAAACTAGCAAATTAGGCAAATATATTAGATTTAATCATTCCTTAAGGTTTCACAACATATCTTTCCTAAATATAAATCTTGCCTAAGTTCACATGCATAAATAATAGTCATGATTCCCAATATGATCATTTATCCCATGTTTGCATTAAATTCACATAGCACAGATTATGGTCATAATTTGCCATATATCATATGTTCCCCTTTTTATTAAACTTGCAAAGTACAGAAGATCCATATATAGATTATACCAAATATAACCATAGATTACTATGCATGTCATATATCCCAAAGATCCCTTACTTAGGTGTTTATTAATTGGTGTTAATCTCTTATGATTTGAGTGAATGTAGACATATTATGGTGTTAATCCCTTATTTATGAGATTTTATGTAAATCTCATAAATATCAACTTTTTGTGTTACACTTTGAATGTAACCGTTAATAAAGCCTACATTCGCTCCCAAGTTAACTTAATCTATTAATTTGGGCATTAGTAGATTACCTTAGTGGAATTTTTAATTAGAAGAACAGATTAGCCAAGCCATACTTTAAGCAGATATAATTAGTGTTACACTTGGCATTCACTTTGTTCCGCTTTGTTAAGGCATAATCTAATTAGCAGCGGAAGCGTGGTGGGCCCATAACCCACAGGTCCCAGGATCGAAACCTGGCTCTGATACCAAGAGTAACAGGTATAGCAGATATAACAGAAGAACAGAATGACATAGACTATTGCTTTACACTTCTCTGCACTAATACTAGTATAACAGAATTAGGTGTCACCCTAATGTCTAAACTGAAATGGAAACGGGTACAGAATAATTTAACAGAAACAGGATGCTAATAATGGGCCTTTACTACCCGATCAGAAACAGACAGATTCAAAAACAGATTAATCCCTACGGAAACAGAATGTAGAATTAGGTGTACACTAGTAATGGGCCTTTACCACCCGAACAGACGGTACCACGCAGAAACAGACAGGTGTTACCACCCAACAGAAACAAACGGTACCAACAGAAACAGACAGACTAAGTGTACCCTAAAACCCTACCCAAAGCGATCGGCTCCCTAATACATAAATATCCTGTGTCGGCCCCACAATAGGGTGTATCACTCCCTAAAGTGACAAACAATTGGCACAGACCTATTTACAGATGTCACGGCGTCTTACATCCTTAGAGGCAGACCGGGATCCATGCACGCACATGACCCGGTTGGAACGCACCATCAACACCCCTAGCCATTATCAGAATGAACCGCTTATAATTAGTTCAGTAAGCGTGCCCGGACCCTACTTCCTGTTGGGTCAAAGTTTTGATACTAGAAAGGGTTACTGACTAATATGGGTCCCAAACAACAGATGACACAAGTAATTCCCCTCCTAACCTTGTGTCCCCAGACTAACAGATTTCAGTTTAACTTGTCTACAAGTTTCAGACATACAAAATTTAGATTAACTAGTTCACTGATCAGGCAATCAAGTTAACAGGTTTTCAGACTAACGGATCAGATGTTCGGATTAATAGGCTTACAGATTAACTGGTTCCAGATTATCTAACTTTGTATTGGGCCTATGGATTCACGAAACGGGTTTATCAGATTCATTGGTCCAATTGGTTTAACCTTACCCAACACGTTTTAGACATCACAATTATCTCAGATTTTCATTAATTAAATATTAATGCCCAAACCTCTCACATTAGACTGACAGTTTGCGGCTACTGGTTAGGCCGGTTGGTTCCGGGCAGGTTTCTGTCGCAAACTGAGTCTAACCTCGGGTTTCAAGCACGTTATGACTAACTTCTCACATTAGAACCTATTGTTTGCGACCACTGGAATATGCCGGGCGGTTCCGGGCAAAATTACGTCGCAAACTCATTCTAACCTCGAGTTAGCCATGTTTATCTTTGCGGCCAATTAATTAACGATTTACCATTTATACTCATGCCTAATATACATGTCAATTATTCATAGCTAATGACAACAACAGACTGAATATATCAACTTAACGGATATAGCAGATAACAAGTTTTGCAGATTAGGCGACTTAACGGATTTGGCCGATTAAACAAACTAGCAGATTTTAGCATATAATAGATTAGGCATCTCAACAGACAAATTTAACAGACTAGGCATCTCAATCTAATTAGCAGTATAGGCAGAATTGGTAGATTAAAACTAGCAAATTAGGCAAATATATTAGATTTAATCATTCCTTAAGGTTTCACAACATATCTTGCCTAAATATAAATCTTGCCTAAGTTCACATGCATAAATAATAGTCATGATTCCCAATATGATCATTTATCCCATGTTTGCATTAAATTCACATAGCACAGATTATGGTCATAATTTACCATATATCATATGTTCCCCTTTTTATTAAACTTGCAAAGTACAGAAGATCCATATATAGATTATACCAAATATAACCATAGATTACTATGCATGTCATATATCCCAAAGATCCCTTACTTAGGTGTTTATTTACATAATAGATATCCTACTTCCATGTAAATCTTTCTACCTAAGCCATATTCCCTTTTTTTTTAAAGTCATAGTCCGTTATATAAAATATGCCCAAGGATCTAGATCTAACCTGTATTATGTCTTTCTATTCAGATCTTAATTTTTAACATGCCTTATATTCCAGATTTACAAGTCATATATTATCATATGATAATCCCAAATTGTCATATATGCATAGATCTAGATCTAGTTTACAACCTATGTCCTTCACTCAAATCAGTCACAAATCAGTCCAATTATGCATCATTCATTTTATTGTCCCAAATATTTTAGCGTATGTTAATCTCTTATGAGATTGGCTCAGGCTCGTGGTAGCCTGGCTATAGAACAAAAAGAGGAAAGAGATAAGATAGATCCAAACAGAACTGAAAAGAACAAATATAATCTCATATTCAGATTTACAATTCATGTCACAATCAGAATTAACGTTTATATCGGAAAATAACTGTACTTGCCTTGATTGGATTAAAGAAAGAACTTTAACTTGTTGTACAATCTTTGCAGAAACTTTAATCTCTAGTTTGAATTGAGTTGCTTAGGCTGATGTTGATTATCTTCTAGTTTTGATTCCAGCAGAGTAGCGACGCCATTATTTTATTTTAGTTAGAATAAAGGCAGAGTATAGGTAGAATGAAGTTGTGTGGAGAGAAAGTGAGGTTTGGGGGTGTTTTTATAGGAGAATAGGGTGATTTAGAGCCTTCAGATCAGTCCAGAAGTCATCAGAATCGTATTGCTCGAATACACATCATCCAGCCACTCAAAAGAAGACACGTCACCTCAGAACACTCTAGAATTCGGTGCTGGATTTGTATGGGCGCACTTGGCAGGTGCGGCAGTGTATTTTTGTACTGGCGCACTTCATAAGTGCGCCAGTGTATTCTGGCCTGTTTCCGGTTTTTCTGCCTAACTTCGTTCGTCCATATCTTCTTCATACGGACTCCGATTTACGCAAATTCGGACTCTATTTCGCGTATTTTTCCGAAACGAACACAATGGCGCAACCCGTTTCCCTTATTTCTTCTCCTAAAAATTAATTATACCTTGATTTTTAACTCTTATGTTTACAGAAAATACGGGGTGTTACATTCTCCATTCCTTAGAGGATTTCGTCCCACCCCACCTCCGTTAAGGTCACTCACAAGGGGAATGCCTTAACTTTGGTGGAGCATTTTAGTAAACAGAACAGAAACTTACAAGACAGATAAAACAGTACTTGAAATTTTTTAACTTTATTACAGTAGAAACAGAAATCAATATGGTTACATCCTTTCAATTCTCAGAATTCAAGTACAAATATCAGTCTTGTACAAAAGCCTTCAAAATGCATGTTTTAAAATCATAATCCCCATAGAACGGGAGCTATACAGAGCCAAGCCATACTTTAAGCACTTCAAGCAGAGAGAAATCCGGATCAAGCTAAAGTATTCCCTCCTTGGATAACCTGGGGGGAAGGGAATGGAAGAAAGGAGGCGAAACAACAAGGGTCAGACAAAAAGTCTGGCAAGTACAGTGACTTTCAGCATATGAACAGATAATAATAATATGACATGAACATAAAACTGGATGAGAGATAACTGTAACAGGTATAGCAGATATAACAGAAGAACAGAATGACATAGACTATTGCTTTACACTTCTCTGCACTAATACTAGTATAACAGAATTAGGTGTCACCCTAATGTCTAAACTGAAATGGAAATGGGTACAGAATAATTTAACAGAAACATGATGCTAATAATGGGCCTTTACTACCCGATCAGAAACAGACAGATTCAGAAACAGATTAATCCCTACGGAAACAGAATGTAGAATTAGGTGTACACTAGTAATGGGCCTTTACCACCCGAACAGACGGTACCATGCAGAAACAGACGGGTGTTACCACCCAACAGAAACAGACGGTACCAACAGAAACAGACAGAACTAAGTGTACCCTAAAACCCTACCCCAAGCGATCGACTCCCTAATACATAAATATCCTGTGTCGGCCCCACAATAGGGTGTATCACTCCCTAAAGTGACAACCAATTGGCACAGACCTATTTACAGATGTCACGGCGTCTTACATCCTCAGAGGCAGACCGGGATCCATGCACGTACATGACCCGGTTGGAATGCACCATCAACACCCCTCGCCATTATCAGAATGAACCGCTTATAATTAGTTCAGTAAGCGTGCCCGGACCCTACTTCCTGTTGGGTCTAAGTTTTGATACCAGAAAGGGTTACTGACTAATATGGGTCCCAAACAACAGATGACACAAGTAATTCCCCTCCTAACCTTGTGTCCTCAGACTAACAGATTTCAATTTAACTTGTCTACAAGTTTCAGACATACAAAATTTAGATTAACTAGTTCACTGATCAGGCAATCAAGTTAACAGGTTTTCAGACTAACGGATCAGATGTTCGGATTAACAGGCTTACAGATTAACTGGTTCCAGATTATCTAACTTTGTATCGGGCCTATGGATTCACGAAACGGGTTGCGCCATTGTGTTCGTCTCGGAAAAATACGCGAAATAGAGTCCGAATTTGCGTAAATTGGAGTCTGAATGAAGAAGATATGGACGAACGAAGTTAGGCAGAAAAACCGGAAACAGGCCAGAATACACTGGCGCACTTGTGAAGTGCGCCAGTACAAAAATACACTGGCGCACCTGCCAAGTGCGCCCATACAAATCCAGCACCGAATTCTGGATTGTTCTGAGGTGACGTGTCTTCTTTTGAGTGGTAAACTTACCCAACACGTTTTAGACATCACAATTATCTCAGATTTTCATTAATTAAATATTAATGCCCAAACCTCTCACATTAGACTGATAGTTTGCGGCTACTGGTTAGGCCGGTTGGTTCCGGGCAGGTTTCTGTCGCAAACTGAGTCTAACCTTGGGTTTCAAGCACGTTATGACTAACTTCTCACATTAGAACCTATTGTTTGCGACCACTGGAATATGCCGGGCGGTTCCGGGCAGAATTACGTCGCAAACTCATTCTAACCTCGAGTTAGCCATGTTTATCTTTGCGGCCAATTAATTAACGATTTACCATTTATACTCATGCCTAATATACATGTCAATTATTCATAGCTAATGACAAAAACAGACTGAATATATCAACTTAACGGATATAGCAGATAACAAGTTTTGCAGATTAGGCGACTTAACGGATTTAGCCAATTAAACAAACTAGCAGATTTTAGCATATAACAGATTAGGCATCTCAACAGACAAATTTAACAGACTAGGCATCTCAATCTAATTAGCAGTTTAGGCAGAATTGGCAGATTAAAACTAGCAAATTAGGCAAATATATTAGATTTAATCATTCCTTAAGGTTTCACAACATATCTTGCCTAAATATAAATCTTGCCTAAGTTCACATGCATAAATAATAGTCATGATTCCCAATATGATCATTTATCCCAGGTTTGCATTAAATTCACATAGCACAGATTATGGTCATAATTTACCATATATCATATGTTCCCCTTTTTATTAAACTTGCAAAGTACAGAAGATCCATATATAGATTATACCAAATATAACCATAGATTACTATGCATGTCATATATCCCAAAGATCCCTTACTTAGGTGTTTATTTACATAATAGATATCCTACTTCCATGTAAATCTTTCTACCTAAGCCTTATTCCATTTTTTTTAAAGTCATAGTCCGTTATATAAAATATGCCCCAGGATCTAGATCTAACCTGTATTACGTCTTTCTATTCAGATCTTAATTTTTAACATGCCTTATATTCCAGATTTACAAGTCATATATTATCATATGATAATCCCAAATTGTCATTTATGCATAGATCTAGATCTAGTTTACAACCTATGTCCTTCACTCAAATCAGTCACAAATCAGTCCAATTATGCATCATTCATTTTATTGTCCCAAATATTTTAGCGTATGTTAATCTCTTATGAGAATGGCTCAGGCTCGTGGTAGCCTGGCTATAGAACAAAAAGAGGAAAGAGATAAGATAGATCCAAACAGAACTGAAAAGAACAGATATAATCTCATATTCAGATTTACAATTCATGTCACAATCAGAATTAACGTTTATATCGGAAAATAACTGTACTTGCCTTGATTGGATTAAAGAAAGAACTTTAACTTGTTGTAGAATCTTTGCAGAAACTTTAATCTCTAGTTTGAATTGAGTTGCTTAGGCTGATGTTGATTATCTTCTAGTTTTGATTCCATCAGAGTAGCGACGCCATTATTTTATTTTAGTTAGAATAAAGGCAGAGTATAGGTAGAATGAAGTTGTGGAGAGAAAGTGAGGTTTGGGGGTGTTTTTATAGGAGAATAGGGTGATTTAGAGCCTTCAGATCAGTCCAGAAGTCGTCAGAATCGTACAGCTCGAATACACATCATCCAGCCACTCAAAAGAAGACACGTCACCTCAGAACACTCCAGAATTCGGTGCTGGATTTGTATGGGCGCACTTGGCAGGTGCGCCAGTGTATTTTTGTACTGGCGCACTTCTCAAGTGCGCCAGTGTATTCTGGCCTGTTTCCGGTTTTTCTGCCTAACTTCGTTCATCCATATCTTCTTCATACGGACTCCGATTTACGCAAATTCGGACTCTATTTCTTGTATTTTTCCGAGACGAACACAATGGCGCAACCCGTTTCCCTTATTTCTTCTCCTAAAAATTAATTATACCTTGATTTTTAACTCTTATGTTTACAGAAAATACGGGGTGTTACATTCTCCCTTCCTTAGAGGATTTTGTCCCCGAAATCTTCAAGTTAAGAAGAATGTGTCCTACCATCCAATCACCCATCTACTCAACCATCATCCACAAGCATCCATTGTCCTTAGAAAACTTCTAATGTTGTATGAACATATGCAAAAGTGTGTGTATATGTTCCTTATCTAATGCAAAGATCAGGCGGTCTACTGATTCAGTTGACCTCCTTAATGCGAATTATGTCAGTGCCATGAGTCCAACATGTATGCAATAGAATTCTAATGATATATATTATTTCTATATGAGTGCACAATCATTCACTCAAATGCAACATCCATGTGCTGAATCAACCATTTTGCATCCACAAGAATTGAAAAATGCTCACCCATCCATATGCAGTATGAGAGTGTTTTCGAGCCGATCTAGTGCCTAGTGTGTGTATATGCATCCACAGGCAACCACTAACAACCACTTGCATCCACTTGCAACCATCAAACATAACATGTCTCAAACACATGTTTACACCCATTAGTTTCTACCTAAAGTTCGAATATTCGATCGATAGGATACAGTCGAATGATAGAAGCGAGTACAGATAGAACGAAAATTTGGTTCCCATTAGACATGGGTCCTAAGTATCGGCCCCAAAGACCGAAACCAACATCAAATTGACACTCAGAGGATTACCTTCTTTAGACAATGTCAAAACTGGAAATCCTATCAAAAGTATTTAGATATTTACAGACTACTGGTACAGATCAGGTTCCCTAATGATTCTTAGGAAGCTAAGCATGATAAAATCATACCCCACGAAAACTCAGAATGTATGCGTCATACTTGACGCCTAACACAGATATCCCTCAAACCCCAATCTCAAACAGATGATCCATAACCCTTATGGGTCTGAGTCTACAGCGGAATTCAGAAATAATACTAGTATTAAAGTGCAGAGTATCGATTACAAAATCAAAATACCAAAATCAGAAAAAGTCTTAACTCCATAATCAGATAAAGAAATTAAACCTACTATAGAAATTTTCCTATTTCTATCCTAGCCACTAGCCTCAAGAGTGTTCGCTTGCCATCCTTGTCCTCGTCTCTTCGGGCAGTCCCTAGTGAAGTGTCCCATCTCCCCACAGTTGAAGCAAGCGCCCTTCCTTTTTCTGCAATCCTTGTTCAGATGAGTCGAGCTCCCACAAGTAAAGCACTTTTTCCCCTTCTTATCTTCAGACTTCTCATCCTTCTTTTGTGTTTCCTTTTTGGGCCCCGCTTTCTTATTCTGTGGTTCTTCCTTCTTTGTCTCTTTCGGGCCCTTGTCTTCCTCGTGCAGTAGTGCCATATCCACCAATTTCTCGTAAGTTGCTCCCATGGGTAAATGGGTCATGGCTAGGCTGTGCAGTGGCTCGTTCAATCCTTTAACAAAGCGGAGAGCCTTCTTATGCTGAGTGTTGACTAAATCCAATCCGAACCTAGCTAGTTGGTTGAATTGGTTGACGTATTCCTTGACCGTCATACTTCCTTGCTTAAGAGATAAGAACTTTTCCAATTGTAAACTTCGTTCATCTTGCGAGAGGAATTTTGTCTCAAACCTTGTTCTGAAATCCATCCATGTCTCAATCGGCCTCTCGGCGTTAGTGACTTCCCACCAGTAGGAAGCTTCGTCTTTGAGCAGCCATACTGCCAACTGTACCTTCTGCCTATCGTCCACCTCGAAGATAACGAATAGATCCTCAGTTTCTTTGAGCCAATTCCTTGCTTCTACGAATGATTCAGTCCCTTTGAAATCCTTCCCACCCATGGCCCTAAAATCTCTACAGATCTTTGAGAAAGCAATTGCACGAGGAGGGGGTGGAAGAGGGGGATCATTTGCTGGACCTGCAGCGGCGGTCCTAGCTTCAAGATATTGACGAAACCAACCGGGTACATGAATACCCTCTGGTATCTCAGATGCTTCAGACATGCTGGAACGAAAAAGGAAAGTTTCAATACAAAAAGGACTGAAAGAAAGATATATGGCTCTTGGGGATCATGTTTTTCAAAATAAGCTTTATTTTTGAAAATACTTCCTTCCAAAACCTTTTTTAAAATAGTTCTCAAAAACTTTACCCAATCTGGTAACCTTCATCTCTGATACCAAGTGTAACACCCCCCCTCCGTTAAGGTCACTCACAAAGGGAATGCCTTAACTTTGGTGGAGCATTTTAGTAAGCAGAACAGAAACTTACAAGACAGATAAAACAGTACTTGAAATTTTTTAACTTTATTACAGTAGAAACAGAAATCAATATGGTTACATCCTTTCAAATCTCAGAATTCAAGTACAAATATCAGTCTTGTACAAAAGCCTTCAAAATGCATGTTTTAAAATCATAATCCCCATAGAACGGGAGCTATACAGAGCCAAGCCATACTTTAAGCACTTCAAGCAGAGAGAAATCCGGATCAAGCTAAAGTATTCCCTCCTTGGGGGGAAACGGAAGATAGGAGGCGAAACAACAAGAGTCAGACAAAAAGCCTGGCAAGTACAGTGACTTTCAGCATATGAACAGATAATAATAATATGACATGAACATAAAACTGGATGAGAGATAACTGTAACAGGTATAGCAGATATAACAGAAGAACAGAATGACATAGACTATTGCTTTACACTTCTCTGCACTAATACTAGTATAACAGAATTAGGTGTCACCCTAATGTCTAAACTGAAATGGAAACGGGTACAGAATAATTTAACAGAAACAGGATGCTAATAATGGGCCTTTACTACCCGATCAGAAAAAGACAGATTCAGAAGCAGATTAATCCCTACGGAAACAGAATATAGAATTAGGTGTACACTAGTAATGGGCCTTTACCACCCGAACAGACGGTACCACGCAGAAACAGACAGGTGTTACCACCCAACAGAAACAGACGGTACCAAGAGAAACAGACAGAACTAAGTGTACCCTGAAACCCTACCCCAAGCGATCGGCTCCCTAATACATAAATATCCTGTGTCGGCCCCACAATAGGGTGTATCACTCCCTAAAGTGAAAACCAATTGGCACAGACCTATTTACAGATGTCACGGCGTCTTACATCCTCAGAGGCAGACCGGGATCCATGCACGCACATGACCCGGTTGGAACGCACCATCAACACCCCTCGCCATTATCAGAATGAACCGCTTATAATTAGTTCAGTAAGCGTGCCTGGACCCTACTTCCTGTTGGGTCAAAGTTTTGATACCAGAAAGGGTTACTGACTAATATGGGTCCCAATCAACAGATGACACAAGTAATTCCCCTCCTAACCTTGTGTCCCCAGACTAACAGATTTCAGTTTAACTTGTCTACAAGTTTCAGACATACAAAATTTAGATTAACTAGTTCACTGATCAGGCAATCAAGTTAACAGGTTTTCAGACTAACGGATCAGATGTTCGGATTAACAGGCTTACAGATTAACTGGTTCCAGATTATCTAACTTTGTATTGGGCCTATGGATTCACGAAACGGGTTTATCAGATTCATTGGTCCAATTGGTTTAACCTTACCCAACACGTTTTAGACATCACAATTATCTCAGATTTTCATTAATTAAATATTAATGCCCAAACCTCTCACATTAGACTGACAATTTGCGACTACTGGTTAGGCCGGTTGGTTCCGGGCAGGTTTCTGTTGCAAACTGAGTCTAACCTCGGGTTTCAAGCATGTTATGACTAACTTCTCACATTAGAACCTATTGTTTGCGACCACTGGAATATGCCGGGCGGTTCAGGGCAAAATTACATCGCAAACTCATTCTAACCTCGAGTTAGCCATGTTTATCTTTGCGGCCAATTAATTAACGATTTACCATTTATACTCATGCCTAATATACATGTCAATTATTCATAGCTAATGACAACAACAGACTGAATATATCAACTTAATGGATATAGCAGATAACAAGTTTTGTAGATTAGGCGACTTAACGGATTTAGCCGATTAAACAAACTAGCAGATTTTAGCATATAACAGATTAGGCATCTCAACAGACAAATTTAACAGACTAGGCATCTCAATCTAATTAGCAGTTTAGGCAGAATTGGCAGATTAAAACTAGCAAATTAGGCAAATATATTAGATTTAATCATTCCTTAAGGTTTCACAACATATCTTGCCTAAATATAAATCTTGCCTAAGTTCACATGCATAAATAATAGTCATGATTCCCAATATGATCATTTATCCCATGTTTGCATTAAATTCACATAGCACAGATTATGGTCATAATTTACCATATATCATATGTTCCCCTTTTTATTAAACTTGCAAAGTACAGAAGATCCATATATAGATTATACCAAATATAACCATAGATTACTATGCATGTCATATATCCCAAAGATCCCTTACTTAGGTGTTTATTTACATAATAGATATCCTACTTCCATGTAAATCTTTCTACCTAAGCCATATTCCCTTTTTTTTAAAGTCATAGTCCGTTATATAAAATATGCCCAAGGATCTAGATCTAACCTGTATTATGTCATTCTGTTCTTCTGTTATATCTGCTATACCTGTTACAGTTATCTCTCATCCAGTTTTATGTTCATGTCATATTATTATTATCTGTTCATATGCTAAAAGTCACTGTACTTGCCAGAATTTTTGTCTGACCCTTGTTGTTTCGCCTCCTTTCTTCCGTTTCCCCCCAGGTTATCCAAGGAGGGAATACTTTAGCTTGATCCGGATTTCTCTCTGCTTGAAGTGCTTAAAGTATGGCTTGGCTCTGTATAGCTCCCGTTCTATGGGGATTATGATTTTAAAACATGCATTTTGAAGGCTTTTGTACAAGACTGATATTTGTACTTGAATTCTAAGATTTGAAAGGATGTAACCATATTGATTTCTGTTTCTACTGTAATAAAGTTAAAAATTTTCAAGTACTGTTTTATCTGTCTTGTAAGTTTCTGTTCTGTTTAATAAAATGCTCCACCAAAGTTAAGGCATTCCCTTATTTTAAAACATACAAATCCTATATGGGCGCACTTAGTATCAGATTCATTGGTCTTATTCAGAGTAATTGGCAGGACCTTAACTGAATGACAGATAAATTTTCGTGTTGTCTGGCAAGTACAGTGACTTTCAGCATATGAACAGATAATAATAATATGACATGAACATAAAACTGGATGAGAGATAACTGTAACAGGTATAGCAGATATAACAGAAGAACAGAATGACATAGACTATTGCTTTACACTTCTCTGCACTAATACTAGTATAACAGAATTAGGTGTCACCCTAATGTCTAAACTGAAATGGAAACGGGTACAGAATAATTTAACAGAAACAGGATGCTAATAATGGGCCTTTACTACCCGATCAGAAACAGACAGATTCAGAAACAGATTAATCCCTACGGAAACAGAATGTAGAATTAGGTGTACACTAGTAATGGGCCTTTACCACCCGAACAGACGGTACCACGCAGAAACAGACAGGTGTTACCACTCAACAGAAACAGACGGTACCAACAGAAACAGACAGAACTAAGTGTACCCTAAAACCCTACCCCAAGCGATCGGCTCCCTAATACATAAATATCCTGTGTCGGCCCCACAATAGGGTGTATCACTCCCTAAAGTGACAACCAATTGGCACAGACCTATTTACAGATGTCACGGCGTCTTACATCCTCAGACGCAGACCGGGATCCATGCACGCACATGACCCGGTTGGAACGCACCATCAACACCCCTCGCCATTATCAGAATGAACCGCTTATAATTAGTTCAGTAAGCGTGCCCGAACCCTACTTCCTGTTGGGTCAAAGTTTTGATACCAGAAAGGATTACTGACTAATATGGGTCCCAAACAACAGATGACACAAGTAATTCCCCTCCTAACCTTGTGTCCCCAGACTAACAGATTTTAGTTTAACTTGTCTACAAGTTTCAGACATACAAAATTTAGATTAACTAGTTCACTGATCAGGCAATCAAGTTAACAGGTTTTTAGACTAACGGATCAGATGTTCGGATTAACAGGCTTACAGATTAACTGGTTCCAGATTATCTAACTTTGTATTGGGCCTATGGATTCACGAATCGGGTTTATCAGATTCATTGGCCAATTGGTTTAACCTTACCCAACACGTTTTAGACATCACAATTATCTCAGATTTTCATTAATTAAATATTAATGCCCAAACCTCTCACATTAGACTGACAGTTTGCGGGTACTGGTTAGGCCGGTTGGTTCCGGGCAGGTTTCTGTCGCAAACTGAGTCTAACCTCGGGTTTCAAGCACGTTATGACTAACTTCTCACATTAGAACCTATTGTTTGCGACCACTGGAATATGTCGGGCGGTTCCGGGCAGAATTACGTCGCAAACTCATTCTAACCTCGAGTTAGCCATGTTTATCTTTGCGGCCAATTAATTAACGATTTACCATTTATACTCATGCCTAATATACATGTCAATTATTCATAGCTAATGACAACAACAGACTGAATATATCAACTTAACAGATATAGAAGATAACGAGTTTTGCAGATTAGGCGACTTAACGGATTTAGCCGATTAAACAAACTAGCAGATTTTAGCATATGACAGATTAGGCATCTCAACAGACAAATTTAACAGACTAGGCATCTCAATCTAATTAGCAGTTTAGGCAGAATTGGCAGATTAAAACCAGCAAATTAGGCAAATATATTAGATTTAATCATTCCTTAAGGTTTCACAACATATCTTGCCTAAAAATAAATCTTGCCTAAGTTCACATGCATAAATAATAGTCATGATTCCCAATATGATCATTTATCCCATGTTTGTATTAAATTCACATAGCACAGATTATGGTCATAATTTATCATATATCATATGTTCCCCTTTCTATTAAACTTGCAAAGTACAGAAGATCCATATATAGATTATACCAAATATAACCATAGATTACTATGCATGTCATATATCCCAAAGATCCCTTACTTAGGTGTTTATTTACATAATAGATATCCTACTTCCATGTAAATCTTTCTACCTAAGCCATATTCCCTTTTTTCTTAAAGTCATAGTCCGTTATATAAAATATGCCCAAGGATCTAGATCGAACCTGTATTATGTCTTTCTATTCAGATCTTAATTTTTAACATGCCTTATATTCCAGATTTACAAGTCATATATTATCATATGATAATCCCAAATTGTCATATATGCATAGATTTAGATCTAGTTTACAACCTATGTCCTTCACTCAAATCAGTCACAAATCAGTCCAATTATGCATCATTCATTTTATTGTCCCAAATATTTTAGCGTATGTTAATCTCTTATGAGATTGGCTCAGGCTCGTGGTAGCCTGGCTATAGAACAAAAAGAGGAAAGAGATAAGATAGATCCAAACAGAACAGAAAAGAACAGATATAATCTCATATTCAGATTTACAATTCATGTCACAATCAGAATTAACGTTTATATCGGAAAATAACTGTACTTGCCTTGATTGGATTAAAGAAAGAACTTTAACTTGTTGTAGAATCTTTGCAGAAACTTTAATCTCTAGTTTGAATTGAGTTGCTTAGGCTGATGTTGATTATCTTCTAGTTTTGATTCCAGCAGAGTAGCGACGCCATTATTTTATTTTAGTTAGAATAAAGGCAGAGTATAGGTTGAATGAAGTTGTGTGGAGAGAAAGTGAGGTTTGGGGGTGTTTTTATAGGAGAATAGTGTGATTTAGAGCCTTCAGATCAGTCCAGAAGTCATCAGAATCGTACAGCTCGAATACACATCATCCAGCCACTCAAAAGAAGACACGTCACCTCAGAACACTCCAGAATTCGGTGCTGGATTTGTATGGGCGCACTTGGCAGGTGCGCCAGTGTATTTTTGTACTGGCGCACTTCACAAGTGCGCCAGTGTATTCTGGCCTGTTTCCGGTTTTTCTGCCTTCGTTCGTCCATATCTTCTTCATACGGACTCCGATTTACGCAAATTCGGACTCTATTTCGCGTATTTTTCCTGGACGAACACAATGGCGCAACCCGTTTCCCTTATTTATTCTCCTAAAAATTAATTATACCTTGATTTTTAACTCTTATGTTTACAGAAAATACGGGGTGTTACATTCTCCCTTCCTTAGAGGATTTCGTCCCCGAAATCTTCAAGTTAAGAAGAATGTGTCCTACCATCCAATCACCCATCTACTCAACCATCATCCACAAGCATCCATTGTCCTTAGAAAACTTCTAATGTTGTATGAACATATGCAAAAGTGTGTGTATATGTTCCTTATCTAATGCAAAGATCAGGCGGTCTACTGATTCAGTTGACCTCCTTAATGCGAATTATGTCAGTGCCATGAGTCCAACATGTATGCAATAGAATTCTAATGATATATATTATTTCTATATGAGTGCACAATCATTCACTCAAATGCAACATCCATGTGCTGAATCAACCATTTTGCATCCACAAGAATTGAAAAATGCTCACCCATCCATATGCAGTATGAGAGTGTTTTCGAGCCGATCTAGTGCCTAGTGTGTGTATATGCATCCACGGGCAACCACTAGCAACCACTTGCATCCACTTGCAACCATCAAACATAACATGTCTCAAACACATGTTTACACCCATTAGTTTCTACCTAAAGTTCGAATATTCGATCGTTAGGATACAGTCGAATGATGGAAGCAAGTACAAATAGAACGAAAATTTGGTTCCCATTAGACATGGGTCCTAAGTATCGGCCCCAAAGACCGAAACCAACATCAAATTGACACTCAGAGGATTACCTTCTTTAGACAATGTCAAAACTGGAAATCCTATCAAAAGTATTTAGATATTTACAGACTACTGGTACAGATCAGGTTCCCTAATGATTCTTAGGAAGCTAAGCATGATAAAATCATACCCCACGAAAACTCAGAATGTATGCGTCATACTTGACGCCTAACACAGATATCCCTCAAACCCCAATCTCAAACAGATGATCCATAACCCTTATGGGTCTGAGTCTACAGCGGAATTCAGAAATAATACTAGTATTAAAGTGCAGAGTATCAATTACAAAATCAAAATACCAGAATCAGAAAAAGTCTTAACTCCATAATCAGATAAAGAAATTAAGCCTACTATAGAAATTTTCCTATTTCTATCCTAGCCACTAGCCTCAAGAGTGTTCGCCTGCCCTCCTTGTCCTCGTCTCTTCGGGCAGTCCCTAGTGAAGTGTCCCATATCCCCACAGTTGAAGCAAGCGCCCTTCCTTTTTCTGCAATCCTTGTTCAGATGAGTCGAGCTCCCACAAGTAAAGCACTTTTTCCCCTTCTTATCTTCAGACTTCTCATCCTTCTTTTGTGTTTCCTTTTTGGGCCCCGCTTTCTTATTCTGTGGTTCTTCCTTCTTTGTCTCTTTCGGGCCCTTGTCTTCCTCGTGCAGTAGTGCCATATCCACCAATTTCTCGTAAGTTGCTCCCATGGGTACATGGGTCATGGCTAGGCTGTGCAGTGGCTCGTTCAATCCTTTAACAAAGCGGAGAGCCTTTTTATGCTGAGTGTTGACTAAATTCAATCCGAACCTAGCCAGTTGGTTGAACTGGTTGACGTATTCCTTGACCGTCATACTTCCTTGCTTAAGAGATAAGAATTTTTCCAATTGTAAACTTCGTTCAGCTTGCGAGAGGAATTTTGTCTCAAACCTTGTTCTGAAATCCATCCATGTCTCAACCGGCCTCTCGGCGTTAGTGACTTCCCACCAGTAGGAAGCTTCGTCTTTGAGCAGCCATACTGCCAACTGTACCTTCTGCCTATCGTCCACCTCGAAGATAACGAATAGATCCTCAGTTTCTTTGAGCCAATTCCTTGCTTCTACGAATGATTCAGTTCCTTTGAAATCCTTCCCACCCATGGCCCTAAAATCTCTACAGATCTTTGAGAAAGCAATTGCACGAGGAGGGGGTGGAAGAGGGGGATCATTTGCTGGACCTGCAGCGGCGGTCCTAACCTCAAGATATTGACGAAACCAACCGGGTACATGAACACCCTCTGGTATCTCAGATGCTTCAGACATGCTGGAACGAAAAAGGAAAGGTTCAATACAAAAAGGACTGAAAGAAAGATATATGGCTCTTGGGGATCATGTTTTTCAAAATAAGCTTTATTTTTGAAAATACTTCCTTCCAAAACCTTTTTGAAAATAGTTCTCAAAAACTTTACCCAATCTGGTAACCTTCAGCTCTGATACCAAGTGTAACACCCCACCTCCGTTAAGGTCACTCACAAAGGTAATGCCTTAACTTTAGTGGAGCATTTTAGTAAACAGAACAGAAACTTACAAGACGGATAAAATAGTACTTGAAATTTTTTAACTTTATTACAGTAGAAACAGAAATCAATATGGTTACATCCTTTCAAATCTCAGAATTCAAGTACAAATATCAGTCTTGTACAAAAGCCTTCAAAATGCATGTTTTAAAATCATAATCCCCATAGAACGGGAGCTATACAGAGCCAAGCCATACTTTAAGCACTTCAAACAGAGAGAAATCCGGATCAAGCTAAAGTATTCCCTCCTTGATTAACCTGGGGGGGAGGGGGAAACGGAAGAAAGGAGGCGAAACAACAAGGGCCAGACAAAAAGTCTGGCAAGTACAGTGACTTTCAGCATATGAACAGATAATAATAATATGACATGAACATAAAACTGGATAAGAGATAACTGTAAAAGGTATAGCAGATATAACAGAAGAACAGAATGACATAGACTATTGCTTTACACTTCTCTGCACTAATACTAGTATAACAGAATTAGGTGTCACCCTAATGTCTAAACTGAAATGAAAACGGGTACAGAATAATTTAACAGAAACAGGATGCTAATAATGGGCCTTTACTACCCGATCAGAAACAGACAGATTCAGAAACAGATTAATCCCTACGGAAACAGAATGTAGAATTAGGTGTACACTAGTAATGGGCCTTTACCACCCGAACAGACGGTACCACGCAGAAACAGACAGGTGTTACCACCCAACAGAAACAGACGGTACCAACAGAAACAGACAGAACTAAGTGTACCCTAAAACCCTACCCCAAGCGATCGGCTCCCTAATACATAAATATCCTGTGTCGGCCCCACAATAGGGTGTATCACTCCCTAAAGTGACAACCAATTGGCACAGACCTATTTACAGATGTCACAGCGTCTTACATCCTCAGAGGTAGACCGGGATCCATGCACGCACATAACCCGGTTGGAACGCACCATCAACACCCCTCGCCATTATCAGAATGAACCGCTTATAATTAGTTCAGTAAGCGTGCCCGGACCCTACTTCCTGTTGGGTCAAAGTTTTGATACCAGAAAGGGTTACTGACTAATATGGGTCCCAAACAACAGATGACACAAGTAATTCCCCTCCTAACCTTGTGTCCTCAGACTAACAGATTTCAATTTAACTTGTCTACAAGTTTCAGACATACAAAATTTAGATTAACTAGTTCACTGATCAGGCAATCAAGTTAACATGTTTTCTGACTAACGGATCAGATGTTCGGATTAACAGGCTTACAGATTAACTGGTTCCAGATTATCTAACTTTGTATTGGGCCTATGGATTCACGAAACGGGTTTATCAGATTCATTGGCCAATTGGTTTAACCTTACCCAACACGTTTTAGACATCACAATTATCTCAGATTTTCATTAATTAAATATTAATGCCCAAACCTCTCACATTAGACTGACAGTTTGCGGCTACTGGTTAGGCCGGTTGGTTCCGGGCAGGTTTCTGTCGCAAACTGAGTCTAACCTCGGGTTTCAAGCACGTTATGACTAACTTTTCACATTAGAACCTATTGTTTGCGACCACTGGAATATGCCGGGCGGTTCCGGGCAGAATTACATCGCAAACTCATTCTAACCTCCAGTTAGCCATGTTTATCTTTGCGGCCAATTAATTAACGATTTACCATTTATACTCATGCCTAATATACATGTCAATTATTCATAGCTAATGACAACAACAGACTGAATATATCAACTTAACGGATATAGCAGATAACAAGTTTTGCAGATTAGGCGACTTAACGGATTTAGCCGATTAAACAAACTAGCAGATTTTAGCATATGACAGATTAGGCATCTCAACAGACAAATTTAACAGACTAGGCATCTCAACCTAATTAGCAGTTTAGGCAGAATTGGCAGATTAAAACTAGCAAATTAGGCAAATATATTAGATTTAATCATTCCTTAAGGTTTCACAACATATCTTGCCTAAATATAAATCTTGCCTAAGTTCACATGCATAAATAATAGTCATGATTCCCAATATGATCATTTATCCCATGTTTGCATTAAATTCACATAGCACAGATTATGGTCATAATTTACCATATATCATATGTTCCCCTTTTTATTAAACTTGCAAAGTACAGAAGATCCATATATAGATTATACCAAATATAACCATAGATTACTATGCATGTCATATATCCCAAAGATCCCTTACTTAGGTGTTTATTTACATAATAGATATCCAACTTCCATGTAAATCTTTCTACCTAAGCCATATTCCCTTTTTTTTAAAGTCATAGTCCGTTATATAAAATATGCCCAAGGATCTAGATCTAACCTGTATTATGTCTTTCTATTCAGATCTTAATTTTTAACATGCCTTATATTCCAGATTTACAAGTCATATATTATCATATGATAATCCCAAATTGTCATATGTGCATAGATCTAGATCTAGTTTACAACCTATGTCCTTCACTCAAATCAGTCACAAATCAGTCCAATTATGCATCATTCATTTTATTGTCCCAAATATTTTAGCGTATGTTAATCTCTTATGAGATTGGCTCAGGCTCGTGGTAGCCTGGCTATAGAACAAAAAGAGGAAAGAGATAAGATAGATCCAAACAGAACAGAAAAGAACAGATATAATCTCATATTCAGATTTACAATTCATGTCACAATCAGAATTAACGTTTATATCGGAAAATAACTGTACTTGCCTTGATTGGATTAAAGAAAGAACTTTAACTTGTTGGAGAATCTTTGTAGAAATTTTAATCTCTAGTTTGAATTGAGTTGCTTAGGCTGATGTTGATTATCTTCTAGTTTTGATTCCAGTAGAGTAGCGACGCCATTATTTTATTTTAGTTAGAATAAAGGCAGAGTATAGGTAGAATGAAGTTGTGTGGAGAGAAAGTGAGATAACTGTAACAGGTATAGCAGATACCATGTTTTGTGTATGTTGGAATACGTTTTATACACATGGTGAGCATTTTTCAATTCTTGTGGATGTTGCATTTGAGTGAATGATTGTGCACTCATATAGAAATAATACATATCATTAGAATTCTATTGCATACATGTTGGACTCATGGCACTGACATAATTCGCATTAAGGAGGTCAACTGAATCAGTAGACCGCCTGATCTTTGCATTAGATAAGGAACATATACACACACTTTTGCATATGTTCATACAACATTAGAAGTTTTCTAAGGACAATGGATGCTTGTGGATGATGGTTGAGTAGATGGGTGATTGAATGGTAGGACACATTCTTCTTAACTTGAAGATTTCAGGGACGAAATCCTCTAAGGAAGGGAGAATGTAACACCCCGTATTTTCTGTAAACATAAGAGTTAAAAATCAAGGTATAATTAATTTTTAGTAGAAGAAATAAGGGAAACAGGTTGGGCCATTGTGTTCGTCTCGGAAAAATACGCGAAATAGAGTCCGAATTTGCGTAAATCGGAGTCTGTATGAAGAAGATGTGGACGAACGAAGTTAGGCAGAAAAACCGGAAACAGGCCAGAATACACTGGCGCACTTGTGAAGTGCGCCTGTACAAGAATACACTGGCGCACCTGCCAAGTGCGCCCATACAAATCCAGCACCGAATTCTGGAGTGTTCTGAGGTGACGTGTCTTCTTTTGAGTGGTTGGATGATGTGTTTTCGAGCTGTGCGATTCTGATGACTTCTGGACTGATCTGAAGGCTCTAAATCACCCTATCCTCCTATAAATACATCCCTAACCTAAACCTAGGTTTCTTACACAATTCTCTAGCCTCCATTGCTCTCTTCTTCTAATTAAAAATAAAAATGGCGTCGCTACTCTGCTGGAATCAAAACTAGAAGCTAATCAACATCAACCTAAGCAACTCAATTCAAATTAGAGATTAAAGCTTCTGCAACAATTCTGCAATAACTAAAGTTCTTTCTTTAATCCAACCAAGGCAAGTACAGTTATTCTCCTCTATAAACGTTAATTATAATTTTGATATGCTTTTAAATCTGGGTTTGAGGTTGTATATATATTCTCTTCTGTTAGATCTGTTTTCTGTGACTGTTCTGTATTCCTTTCTTCTTTTCTATTTCTATAGCCAGGCTACCACGAGCCTGTGCCCAATCTCATAAAGAGATTAACGTATGAACGCAAAATATGGGACAATTAATGAATGATGCGAAATTTGACAAGACTGAATTGAATGTATGACTTTAGATCTGAAGCATAAAATATATTGTACATGTGACTTGGGATTGGATGCATAAATTTGACTATGAACATGTAATTTATATATTGCATGCATAGAGTATATTGTAATTTAGATCTGTAACTAATTAGAGAAATGAACATATGATATTTATATCTGTAATTAATTAGAAAAAAATGAGCATATGTTGTAAACTAGATTTAGATCTATGCATATTCTGTGATAAAAGAAAAGAGGAACCATTGTATGTTTACATATGATTGGAGACTTTGGACAAAATGCATATAAAAGTCAAGATCTGATTTTTAGAAGATATAATTTAAAGATTTAGATTGTTGGGTATATTTTGCATTATGATTCATGACTTGAAAAGAAGAAGGATATGGAAAGTTAGGTGTAAAGATTTACATTAATTAGGATATCTATTATTGTGATTACACCTAAATAGGAATTTTTGGATATATGGCATGCATTGTAATTAATGATTATATTTGGTATAATTTACATGTGAATCTGCTGTAAAATGCTAGTTTAACAAAAATTGGAACATATGTTATATGGTAAATTGTGTCCATATTCTGCGCTATGTAAATTTATGCAAACATGGAATATATGTTCATATTGTGAATCATGACAATTATGTAGGCATATGAATTTAGGCCTAATTTATGATTAGGCAAGGCATGTAAATAGAACCTTTAGAAATATTAAATCTGCTAAATCTGCTAATTTGCTAAGTTGCCTAAACTGCTAGTTCTGTTATATGGCCTAGACTGCTATTAATATTGAAATGCCTAATCTGTTAAATTTGTCTGTTGAGATGCCTAATCTGTTATGTGCTAAAATCTGCTAAGTTGCTTAATCTGCTAAATCCGTTAAGTCGCCTAATCTGAAAAATCTGTTGTATGTTAAATCTGTTACCTACTATATCTGTTGTTTTGATATAATTAGTCTGTTATTGGCGTAATTTGAATTGACTATAGTTATGAATAATTGACATATTAGGCATAGGCATAAATGCTAAACTATTAATTAATTGGCCGCAAAGATAAATATGGCTAACTCGAGGTTAGAATGAGTTTGCGGCGTAAACCTGCCCGGAACCGCCCGGCACATCCAGTGGCCGCAAACAATAGGTTCTAATGTGAGAAGTTAGTCATAACATGCGCAAGACACGAGGTTAGGTCTGGCTTGTTGTAGAAGTCTGCCCGGAACCGCCCGGCATATCCAGCGGCCACAAGCTACCGACCTAATGTGAGAGGTCTGTGCATTAATATTTAATTAATGCAAATCTGAGATAAAATATGAGATAAAATCTGAGATAAATATGATGTCTAAAATGTGTTGGGTGGATAGGGTTAAACCAACTGGACTAATGAATTTAATGAACCCGTTTCGTGAATCCGTTGGCCCAATACAAAGTTAGATAATCTGGAACCAGTTAATCTGTAAGCCTGTCAATCCGAACATCTGATCCGTTAGTCTGAAAACCTGTTAACTTGATTGTCTGATCTGTGAACTAGTTAACCTAAGTTTTGTATGTCTGAAACTTGTAGACAAGTTAAGCGGAAATCAGTTAGTCTGGGGACACAAGGTTAGGAGGGGAATTACTTGTGTCATCTGTTGTTTGGGACCCATATTAGTCAGTAACCCTTTCTGGTATCAAAACTTTGACCCAAAAGTAGGTAGGGTCCGGGCATGCTTACTGAACTAATTATAAGTGGTTCATTCTGATAATGGCGAGGGGTGTTGATGGTGCGTTCCAACCGGGTCATGTGCGTGCATGGATCCCGGTCTGCCTCTGAGGATGTAAGACGCCGTGACATCTGTAAATAGGTCTGTGTCATTCAAAGGTTGCCACTTTAGGGAATGATACACCCTTTGGTGGGGCTGGCACAGGGTATTTATGTATTAGGGAGCCGATCGCTTGGGGTAGGGTTTTAGGGTACACTTAGTTCTGTCTGTTTCTGTTGGTACCGTCTGTTTCTGTTGGGTGGCGACACCTGTCTGTTTCTGCGTGGTACCGTCTGATCGGGTGGTAAAGGCCCAATTACTAGTGTACACCTTATGCTACATTCTGCTTCTGTCTGTTTCTGATCGGGTGGTAAAGGCCCATTACTAGCATGGAAATTATTCTGTACCTGTTTCTCTTTCAGTGTATTTTGAAAAACATGATTTATGCACGCACATGACCCATAATAGTCAGTAACCCTAAATATCCTGTTGGGTGACAAAAATTTGGTTCCCATTAGACATGGGTCCTAAGTATCGGCCCCAAAGACCGAAACTAACATCAAATTGACACCTAGAGGATTACCTTCTTTAGACAATGTCAAAATTGGAAATCCTATCAAAAGTATTTAGATATTTACAGACTACTGGTACAGATCAGGTTCCCAAATGATTCTTAGGAAGCTAAGCATGATAAAATCATACCCCACGAAAACTCAGAATGTATGCGTCATACTTGACGCCTAACACAGATATCCCTCAAACCCCAATCTCAAACAGATGATCCATAACCCTTATGGGTCTGAGTCTACAGCGGAATTCAGAAATAATACTAGTATTAAAGTGCAGAGTATCGATTACAAAATCAAAATACCAGAATCAGAAAAAGTCTTAACTCCATAATCAGATAAAGAAATTAAGCCTACTATAGAAATTTTCCTATTTCTATCCTAGCCACTAGCCTCAAGAGTGTTCGCCTGCCCTCCTTGTCCTCGTCTCTTCGGGCAGTCCCTAGTGAAGTGTCCCATCTCCCCACAGTTGAAGCAAGCGCCCTTCCTTTTTCTGCAATCCTTGTTCAGATGAGTCGAGCTCCCACAAGTAAAGCACTTTTTCCCCTTCTTATCTTCAGACTTCTCATCCTTCTTTTGTGTTTCCTTTTTGGGCCCCGCTTTCTTATTCTGTGGTTCTTCCTTCTTTGTCTCTTTCGGGCCCTTGTTTTCCTCGTGCAGTAGTGCCATATCCACCAATTTCTCGTAAGTTGCTCCCATGGGTACATGGGTCATGGCTAGGCTGTGCAGTGGCTCGTTCAATCCTTTAACAAAGCGGAGAGCCTTTTTATGCTGAGTGTTGACTAAATTCAATCCGAACCTAGCCAGTTGGTTGAACTGGTTGACGTATTCCTTGACCGTCATACTTCCTTGCTTAAGAGATAAGAATTTTTCCAATTGTAAACTTCGTTCAGCTTGCGAGAGGAATTTTGTCTCAAACCTTGTTCTGAAATCCATCCATGTCTCAACCAGCCTCTCGGCGTTAGTGACTTCCCACCAGTAGGAAGCTTCGTCTTTGAGCAGCCATACTGCCAACTGTACCTTATGCCTATCGTCCACCTCGAAGATAACGAATAGATCCTCAGTTTCTTTGAGCCAATTCCTTGCTTCTACGAATGATTCAGTTCCTTTGAAATCCTTCCCACCCATGGCCCTAAAATCTCTACAGATCTTTGAGAAAGCAATTGCACGAGGATGGGGTGGAGGAGGGGGATCATTTGCTGGACCTGCAGCGGCGGTCCTAGCCTCAAGATATTGACGAAACCAACCGGGTACATGAACACCCTCTGGTATCTCAGAAGCTTCAGACATGCTGGAACGAAAAAGGAAAGGTTCAATACAAAAAGGACTGAAAGAAAGATATATGGCTATTGGGGATCATGTTTTTCAAAATAAGCTTTATTTTTGAAAATACTTCCTTCCGAAAGCTTTTTGAAAATAGTTCTCAAAAACTTTACCCAATCTGGTAACCTTCAGCTCTGATACCAAGTGTAACTTCTCACATAGCACAGATTATGGTCATAATTTACCATATATCATATGTTCCCCTTTTTATTAAACTTGCAAAGTACAGAAGATCCATATATAGATTATACCAAATATAACCATAGATTACTATGCATGTCATATATCCCAAAGATCCCTTACTTAGGTGTTTATTTACATAATAGATATCCTACTTCCATGTAAATCTTTCTACCTAAGCCATATTCCCTTTTTTTTAAAGTCATAGTCCGTTATATAAAATATGCCCAAGTATCTAGATCTAACCTGTATTATGTCTTTCTATTCAGATCTTAATTTTTAACATGCCTTATATTCCAGATTTACAAGTCATATATTATCATATGATAATCCCAAATTGTCATATTGCAGATTAGGCGACTTAACAAGTAAAGCTCTTGTGGGAGCTCGACACATCTGAACAAGGATTGCAGAAAAAGGAAGGGCGCTTGCTTCAACTGTGGGGAGATGGGACACTTCACTAGGGACTGCCCGAAGAGACGAGGACAAGGAGGGCAGGCGAACACTCTTGAGGCTAGTGGCTAGGATAGAAATAGGAAAATTTCTATAGTAGGTTTAATTTCTTTATCTGATTATGGAGTTAAGACTTTTTCTGATTCTGGTATTTTGATTTTGTAATCGATACTCTGCACTTTAATACTAGTATTATTTCTGAATTCCGCTGTAGACTCAGACCCATAAGGGTTATGGATCATCTGTTTTAGATTGGGGTTTGAGGGATATCTATGTTAGGCGTCAAGTATGACGCATACATTCTGAGTTTTCGTGGGGTATGATTTTATCATGCTTAACTTCCTAAGAATCATTAGGGAACCTGATCTGTACCAGTAGTCTGTAAATACCTAAATACTTTTGATAGGATTTCCAGTTTTGACATTGTCTAAAGAAGTTAATCCTCTGAGTGTCGATTTGATGTTGGTTTCGGTCTTGGGGGCCGATACTTAGGACCCATGTCTAATGGGAACCAAATTTTCGTTCTATCTGTACTCGCTTCCATCATTCGACTGTATCCTATCGATCGAATATTCGAACTTTAGGTAGAAACTAATGGGTGTAAACATGTGTTTGAGACATGTTATGTTTGATGGTTGCAAGTGGATGCAAGTGGTTGCTAGTGGTTGCCCGTGGATGCAAATATACACACTAGGCACTAGATCGGCTCGAAAACACTCTCATACTGCATATGGATGGGTGAGCATTTTTCAATTCTTGTGGATGCAAAATGGTTGATTCAGCACATGGATGTTGCATTTGAGTGAATGATTGTGCACTCATATAGAAATAATATATATCATTAGAATTCTATTGCATACATGTTGGACTCATGGCACTGACATAATTCGCATTAAGGAGGTCAACTGAATCAGTAGACCGCCTGATCTTTGCATTAGATAAGGAACATATACACACACTTTTGCATATGTTCATACAACATTAGAAGTTTTCTAAGGACAATGGATGCTTGTGGATGATGGTCGATGTAACAACCCGTATTTTTGAATAACATGTTATAACATAAATGGAGGCAGAATTAAACTGTAAAATCTGAATCAAGGGAAACGGGTTATGCCATTGCGTTCGTCTCGGAAAAATACACGAAATAGAGTCTGAGTTTTCGAAAATCGGAGTCCGTATGACCAAGATATGGCCTCGCGAAGTTTCACGAAAAATTCCCAAATTAAAGTATACTTAATTAAGTGAAATGGGTTGCGCAGAGAAATATATATATATTGATATATATATATATATATAATTGAAAATTAAATAAATAAATATGCAAAAATGTTCAAAACAGCGAATTGGGAGAGGGGAATAACCGAACCGGCCGATTTTTGAGGTCGACCCGAGCTTGCTGGGTCGACTAGGGGTTAATCCAGGGTGTTTGGCTGTCAACCCGTGGGCCGATTCGCTCAAATGCAGATTTTGCATTTGGATGGTTCTCATGGTTCATCTTTAATCTAAAGACCCTAGATGGTTCCTACACTTGACTTCTTCCCCAAGACATGCTTTGATGGCTTGGATTGAATCTAGGTTTAATCCTATGGCCTAAAACACTTGCCTAATCTATACATAAGACCCTGACCTACCCTAAATCATCATTATTCATTCATACAACTAAACTATGGCAAAATCAATCCTCTCATGGCCTCCACTCTCTTCATAAAATTCCTAAATAAATTCCTAAGTGATTTTCCATGCATACAAGTGTTTTCAAACTTGTATGAGCATCATTAGCTTGCATTCAAGTCAAGTTTATATATTTGCATCATAAAGAAAGAGTCTTGATCATTTTGGCTCAAGGGTTTTGCTTGCATTTTGGGTTTAATTGATTTCATAAGGGCTTTGTCATATTTTTGTGACTTCTTAAGCATTGTAAGCCCTATTCTACTTTCATACTTAAACTCTAAAGTTAAATGTATGATATGCAAGTTTATATGCAAGTTTATCATGTTGTGATATGCAAGTTTATATGCAAGTTTATCATGTTGTGATATGCAAGTTTATATGCAAGTTTATCATGTTGTGATATGCAAGTTTATATGCAAGTATGCCAAGTTATGTTATGCAAGTTTGCGTTGAACATTTTGTTCATGCTATCATGTTATGCAAGCTTATTTTGGGTTTATGAACATAAAGCTTTAAGCTTTATGCCAAAGGTTGCATTTTAGCAACATGCAAGTTATCATATCTCTTATGATAACTTGCATGTGAGGCTAAATGCGAACTTATGGCCATCTCTACATGTCATTTAGCACCATGTATCACCAATATGCTAAGTTTGGTTTTATGCATGCTTTTGAGGCCTAAAAATGTAATATGCAAGTGTATGAACATATGAACATTTCATATGCCACCATGTTAAGCTTGTGGCTTCAATACCTTTATGTCATGATTATGCCAAGTTCCCTCTTTCTATCCTTTATGCGCTATTGCGATATGTAAGTGATGGGATTGCGTTTGGGGTTGGGTAAACTTAAAAGACATAAAACATAAGCTTGGGAATTTACCTATTAAGTTAGGTCTACCCATTGGGAATTTACCTATTAAGTTAGGTCTACCCAATTGCTTGAAAACATGTAACATGTTTTGGAAACATGATGGACATGACACTTAGAAAAGATAAGTGTGGCCAACTCGAGGTTGGGTTGAGTTTGTAGCGTAAACCTACCCGGAACTGACCGTCTTAACTAGTTGCTACAAACAATAGGACCCAATGTGAGAAGTTGGTCATGTTGTACCTTGAACCCGAGGTTAGACCAAGTTGTGGTGTAAAGCTACCCGGACCCGCCCGGCTTAACTAGTAACCACAACAAGGTCTAATGTGAGAGGTTAAGGCGCATTAAATTAATTAATGCCTCGTGATTAGGGTTAAGTCATGGTCCACTTAATACTTAACCAATTTGGGTTTGGTAGATTAATCGGGGTTAAGTCGTGAACTCATCGTTACACTTAACCAAGTTAATCCAGGATTAGCAAGAGGGTTAAACCGTACTTAACCCACTAGAAAAATCCTAGCAATGGGGGCCCACTCCAGCAGTAATCCCAAGTTAGTATCATCATGACCCTAGGGACTAGGCTAGGGTGGGGGCACGATTACTGGACTGGAGGTAAGTGACCAAAAGCGACGGGAGAGGGTACGCCGGTGTAGTTCCGGGCGGACTCTGGTCGTGCACATAGTCCGTAGTCGGAGAAAACATGCACGGGTACCAGTAGATCGGGACTGTGCACTCATGTTCATGGTGTCCAGGGGTTGACACCCTAGTGCTTGATACACCCGAAGGGTGGACCCGGCACAGTTCGACTACAATTATGATTGGGCCGTATTGACACCAACACGTGACGAGTTAGGCTTAGGGAGCCGATCGACTAGACCGTTTGGTTGGACCTTGTATTAGGGTCATTTCATGTTATTGGGCCAAAGCTTGGGCCAAGGGATCAATACTTGTTTATTCAAGTCATGTTAGTTTGCTAGTACACCTGTGGTGCAAAACCTTAATCCTGATTATGCGATGACACCTTTATCTACCTTGTTAGTTAATCATCATGCTAGTATATTGTTATCCTTATGTTCATCCCTGCTGCTCATGCCAGTTAACTTTATCAGTTTACATTGATTGTAGTAGGCCTTACTCAGTCTTTTTGACTGACCTGTTTTCTTTCGCCTCTTTTCTTTCGTTCCCCCCCCCCCAAGGTTCTCAGGGAGGGAATACTGGAGCTTAGCTTGGATTTCGGATTGCTTGCTTGTGGGATTTCAGCTCATGTACGATTTCGACATGAAGCTAGCTATGGTTACCACTTAATTGGGGATAGCACTTATTTATTTCAGTTTTTCAGTTGATGTTGTTTTATCTAGACTTGTTTATTTGGAAAGCTATGTTGTACCAGACTTGTTTTGAAATGTTTTGAAATCTTCCGCTGTTTTATCTATGTTATTTACTCTGTTTACATATATACATATGTTCTTGTTCTGCCTTGATATATCATTATGCATGTTTACCTGATTCAAACGCCCCTCCAAATTCAGAGTGCTTGCAAGAGCCACCCTGGTGGAGGTGGGGTGTTACATTTGGTATCAGAGCATATGGTACGAGAAGGAACAAAAAGGCTTTTAGAAAACTTTTGGAAAACTATTTTCAAAACCAAGTATAAAGTATTTTCCAAAGAAAAGTCTAGTTTATTTTAAAGGCTATTCCCCAAAAAGCCATTAGCAAAATTCCTTCGTTTTTCTCCATTCTGAATCTGTCTTTTTCTTCGTTTTCAGTATGGCCGATAACTTTGCTATTCCGGAGGGAGTACACGTACCTGTTTGGTATAGGAGACTTTTGGAGGCTAGGGCGACCGAAGCCGGCCCCGCAGATGTTCCTCCTCCTCCTCCTCCGGTAGTTAATGTTCCTCCTCCTCCTCCGGTGGTTAATGTTCCTCCTCCTCCTGTCGCTGAGTTTCCTCTTCCTCCTCCCCCTCAGCATCCTCAAGTGGACTTCGCAAAGACTTGCAAAGATTTCAAAACAATGGGTGGCAAGAACTTTCAAGGCACTGAGACTTTTGTAGAGGCCAGAAATTGGTTGAAAGAGACCGAGGATTTGTTTGCTATCTTTGGGTTAGACGATCAGAGGAAGCTCTTGTTGGCGGTTTGGCTTATGAAGGATGAAGCCGCTTATTGGTGGGAAGTCACCAATGGTACTAGGCCTGTTGAGACTTGGGCCGATTTCAGGGCAAGGTTCATGCTTAAGTTTCTATCTTCTGCTGAAGAGAATCTGCAAATGGAGAGGTTCATAACTTTGAAACAAGGAGATATGTCTGTCAAAGAATATGTGAACAAGTTCAATCAGTTAGCTCGTTTTGGCTTGGATATGGTGAATACTCCTCAGAAGAAGGCTCTTCGTTTTGCTAGAGGATTGAATGAGCCGTTGCAGGGATTGGCTATGTCACATATTCCCCATGGGGCCACGTTTGAGAGTTTGGTTGATATGGCGTTACTTCAGGGAGATGTCAAGAAAGAAACCAAGATGAATGATACTCAAGCCAAGAAGACTGATTCCCAGGGAAAAGGAAATCAGGGTAATCCAAGTGGTCAGAGCAGTCAAGGCAATCAGAACAAGAACAAGAGTCAAGGCAACAAGGGGAACAACAACAAGGGCAATAACAACAAGGGCAAGAACAACAAGGGGAAGTGCCATTATTGCGGTTTAGTTGGGCATCTTATTAAGGATTGTAAGAAGAGGAAAAGGAAGAATGGTGAATGCTTTTTCTATGGTGAAACTGGACATTTCAGTAAGGATTGCCCGAGGAAGCAAGGGCAAGGCCAGGGTCAGACTCAGCGTGCTGGACCTTCAGGAGGGCAAGTTCATGCTCTCAATGTCGCTCCAGTTCCCGATCGAGGTAGTATTTCTGTTGAGAGCCTTGTATATATTTCTGATTTTCCAGTTCGTACCTTGTTTGATTCTGGTGCATCGCATAGCTTTATCTCATCTGATCTTGTTGATAGTTTGCACCTTAGTACTAGCTTGGTAGATGATCCCGTCTGTGTCTCAAATCCTATTGGGGGTTCCGCCCATTTGTCTATGATATGTGAGGATTTGAGGATCTTTATACTGAGTGTAGAGTTCTTGTGCAGTGCTTATGTTCTTGGTTTTAGGGGATACGGATTGATATTGGGCATGGATTGGTTGTCCAGATATGGAGCCATTCTTGATTGTGAGCATAGGGTTGTGAGGCTCGTGACTCGCCTCAGAAACACCCTAGAGATTTCTTGTGATCCGAGAGGTCCCGTCATGTTGTGCTATCTGGAATCACTCGACTCGTCAATGGAAACTCTTCAGTCTGTGAGAGTGGTTCGAGAGTATCCGGATGTTTTCGATGAAGTTAGGGGGTTGCCCCCTAAGCGAGAGATTGATTTCCGCATTTATCTGGTGGATAATGCAAAGCCTGTTTCTTTGCCCGTTCGGCACATGGCTCCGTGTGAAAGGCGGGAGCTAAGTAAGCAAGTGAAAGAGTTGCTTGAGAAGAACTTCATTAGACGAAGTATATCTGAATGGGGAGCGCCTGTGGTATTTGCTACCAAGGCGGATGGTTCTCTCCGACTTTGCGTTGACTATCGAGAGTTGAATAAGCTGACTAAGTAGAACAGACACCCGTTACCGAGGATTGATGATCTCTTTGACCAGCTTGTCGGTGCTTCTGTTTTCTCTCAGCTTGATCTTGCTACGGGGTTCCATCAGCTCAGGGTAGCTGAAGATAGTATAGACAAGACTGCGTTCAGAACTCCAGATGGATTCTTCGAATGGCTTGTCATGCCGTTCGTCTTGACTAATGCACCCGCATATTTCGTGGACTTGATGAGTAGGGTGTTCAGGGAGTTCTTGAACAAGTTTGTCGTGGTCTTCGTAGATGATATTCTGATCTTCTCTAAGGATGAGGAAGAGCACGCAAGGCATCTCATGGAGGTGATGGATACGCTTAGAGCGCATCAGTTGAAGGCCAGGTTCTCCAAGTGTCACTTTTGGAGAAGGGAAGTTAGATTCCTTGGGCATATAGTATCTAAGCAAGGCTTAGCGGTGGATCCCGCTAAGGTAGTTGCAGTTCAGGATTGGAAGACTCCAAGGAATGCAACCGAAGTGAGAAGTTTTCTAGGTCTTGCAGGTTTTTACCGGAAGTTCATCAAGGACTTCGCAAAGATATCCGCTCCTCTCACTAAATTGACGAAGAAGAATTTAGTTTTTGCTTGGAGCATAGAATGCGAGCTTGCTTTTCAGAAGCTCAAGAGAGCCCTCACATCAGCACCTGTTCTAGCTTTGCCCGATGGAGGGAAGTTATTTACCGTATACACCGATGCATGTGGCACGGGGTTAGGAGCTGTTCTTATGCAAGAAGGAAGGGTGATATGCTTTGGCGGTAGACAACTCAAAGTGCATGAGAAGAATTATCCCACTCATGACTTAGAGTTGGCAACAATAGTATATGCACTCAAGGCTTGGCGCCATTATCTTCTAGGAGAAAGATTTGAGCTTTATACCGATCACAAGTCATTGAAGTATCTCTTTTCTCAGAAGGATCTAAATCTGAGGCAACAAAGATGGATGGAATTCTTGGCATCCTATGATTTTGAGATAGCTTATACCCCTGGCAAAGGGAATGTGGTAGCAGATGCATTGAGTAGAAGAAGGTTGACCCTAAGTCCTCTATTCGTTGAGATGAATAATTTAGAGTATGTGGCAACCTTTGATTTCTCTTTGGCGGTTGAGTCAATGACCGGTTCTTTAGCATCTCTGGAACTCAGACCTACCCTTCTTGATCAAGTTGGGGCTTCGCAGAGAGAAGACCCTCAGATAGTTGAGATTATGGATAAGCTAATTCAAGGAGAGACGTCTAGTCATCTCACTCGATATTCTATTGATGACAAGGGTTGGCTGAGGAGAGACGGAAGGTTATGTGTTCCAATGGTAGAAGATCTAGTAAGAAGAGTTCTTGAGGAAGCGCATCGCTCTAAGTTGACTATACATCCGGGCGGAGATAAGATGTATAAAGATATGAAGCGCATTTTCTTTTGGCCTGGGATGAAGAAGGATGTGGTAGAATTTGTCTCTAGATGTATCATTTGCCAGCAAGTTAAGGCCGAGTCGAAGAAGCCCGGTGGGCTATTGCATCCTCTAGACGTTCCACTATGGAAGTGGGAGAGTATTTCCATGGATTTTATCGATGGGCTACCAAGGTCAAGGAAAGGGAATACGAGCATTTGGGTTATTGTGGATAGACTTACGAAGAGTGCTCATTTCATTCCGGTGAAGAGCAAGAGGACCGCATCTTGGCTAGCGTCTGTATATCTTCGTGAGATTGTGAGACTACATGGAGTCCCTTCTAGTATAGTCAGTGACCGTGACCCAATCTTTACAAGTCAATTCTGGAATAGCTTGCAAGAAGCTATGGGCACGAGGTTGAATCTAAGTACGGCTTATCACCCACAGACGGACGGTCAAACCGAAAGGTTGAATAGGGTACTCGAGGATCTGTTGAGGCTTTGTATTCTGGATTTTGGTGGTACTTGGGAAGACCATCTTCCTCTTGTTGAGTTTACATATAATAACAGTTATCAGGCAAGCATAGGGATGGCACCATTTGAAGCTTTATATGGGAGGCCGTGCAAGTCGCCTACATGTTGGTGGGAGACTACAGATGAGCTTATACTTGGGCCTGATATGATCAGAGATACATCCGAGAAGGTCGAGTTGATTCGGAGACGGATGAAAGCGGCCCAAGACCGACAGAAATCCTATGCTGATAAGCGAAGAACTGATTTGGAGTTTGATGTAGGGGATATGGTTTTCGTGAAGGTTTCTCCTTTGCGGAATGTGGTCCGATTTGGAGCTGTTGGGAAGTTGGCACTGAGGTTTGTTGGACCATTCCCTATTATAGAGAGGATCGGGCAGATGGCTTATAGAGTGAAGTTGCCTGAGAAGCTTGCTGGAGTACACGATGTTTTTCATGTCTCGCATCTCCGGAAGTGTTTACATGAATCAGCAGAGGTTGTTGAGCCGAGTGTTCTGAAAGATGTGGAAGTGGAGAAAGAGGCTACCTTGAGGAGAGCTCCGATTCGTATCTTGGGGACGGAGACCAAGAAGCTAAGGAATCGAGAGGTCAAATTGGTGAAGGTTCAATGGGGTGAAGCCGAAGAAGACGCAACTTGGGAAACCGAGGAGAAGATGCGTGGACTTTATCCATTCCTTTTTGAGGGTACACTCTCAATCTCTTTTCTTTGTTAGCATATCTTTCTCTTTGCTATCCATGTTTATCTAGTTTATCGTGTTAATCTTCTCATGAGAACCTTAGGTAGAAACCCTTTGGATGAAACATGTGTTTGAAACATGTTATGCTTGATGGTTGCAAGTGGTTGCAAGTGTTTGCAAGTGGATACTCGTGGATGCATAATACACGTTAGGCACTAAGATCGACTCACACACTTTCATACCGCATATGCATGAGTGTTTATGCTTATTCATGGATGAAAACTTGTTATGCTATCACGTGGATGTTGCATATGGATGAATGTTATGTGCGCTCATGTAGAGATTATAAATTATGTTAGGAATTTGCATACATATGGACTCATTTCACAAACATATTTTGCATTAAGGGGGTTTACTGAATCAGTAACCTCCTGATTTTCGCATTAGATAAGTACATATACACACACCTTTGCATATGATCATACAGCATTTAGAACCTTTTAAGGACAATGATTGCTCGTGTATGATGTTTTGAGTAGATGGATGATGGATGGTAGGATACGTTCTTCCTAACTTGGAGATTTCGGGGACGAAATCCTTTAAGGAGGGAAGAATGTAACAACCCGTATTTTTGAATAACATGTTATAACATAAATGGAGGCAGAATTAAACTGTAAAATCTGAATCAAGGGAAACGGGCTATGCCATTGCGTTCATCTCGGAAAAATACGCGAAATAGAGTCTGAGTTTTCGAAAATCGGAGTCCGTATGACCAAGATATGGCCTCGCGAAGTTTCACGAAAAATTCCCAAATTAAAGTATACTTAATTAAGTGAAATGGGTTGCGCAGAGAAATATATATATATTGATATATATATAATTGAAAATTAAATAAATAAATATGCAAAAATGTTCAAAACAGCGAATTGGGAGAGGGGAATAACCGAACCGGCCGATTTTTGAGGTCGACCCGAGCTTGCTGGGTCGACTAGGGGTTAATCCAGGGTGTTTGGCTGTCAACCCGTGGGCCGATTCGCTCAAATGCAGATTTTGCATTTGGATGGTTCTCATGGTTCATCTTTAATCTAAAGGCCCTAGATGGTTCCTACACTTGACTTCTTCCCCAAGACATGCTTTGATGGCTTGGATTGAATCTAGGTTTAATCCTATGGCCAAAAACACTTGCCTAATCTATAAATAAGACCCCAACCTACCCTAAATCATCATTATTCATTCATACAACTAAACTATGGCAAAATCAATCCTCTCATGGCCTCCACTCTCTTCATAAAATTCCTAAATAAATTCCTAACTGATTTTCCATGCATACAAGTGTTTTCAAACTTGTATGAGCATCATTAGCTTGCATTCAAGTCAAGTTTATATATTTGCATCATAAAGAAAGAGTCTTGATCATTTTGGCTCAAGGGTTTTGCTTGCATTTTGGGTTTAATTGATTTCATAAGGGCTTTGTCATATTTTTGTGACTTCTTAAGCATTGTAAGCCCTATTCTACTTTCATACTTAAACTCTAAAGTTAAATGTATGATATGCAAGTTTATATGCAAGTTTATCATGTTGTGATATGCAAGTTTATATGCAAGTTTATCATGTTGTGATATGCAAGTTTATATGCAAGTTTATCATGTTGTGATATGCAAGTTTATATGCAAGTATGCCAAGTTATGTTATGCAAGTTTGGGTTGAACATTTTGTTCATGCTATCATGTTATGCAAGCTTATTTTGGGTTTATGAACATAAAGCTTTAAGCTTTATGCCAAAGGTTGCATTTTAGCAACATGTAAGTTATCATATCTCTTATGATAACTTGCATGTGAGGCTAAATGCGAACTTATGGCCATCTCTACATGTCATTTAGCACCATGTATCACCAATATGCTAAGTTTGGTTTTATGCATGCTTTTGAGGCCTAAAAATGTAATATGCAAGTGTATGAACATATGAACATCTCATATGCCACCATGTTAAGCTTGTGGCTTCAATACCTTTATGTCATTATTATGCCAAGTTCCCTCTTTCTATCCTTTATGCGCTATTGCGATATGTAAGCGATGGGATTGCGTTTGGGGTTGGGTAAACTTAAAAGACATAAAACATAAGCTTGGGAATTTACCTATTAAGTTAGGTCTACCCATTGGGAATTTACCTATTAAGTTAGGTCTACCCAATTGCTTGAAAACTTGTAACATGTTTTGGAAACATGATGGACCTGACACTTAGAAAAGATAAGTGTGACCAACTCGAGGTTGGGTTGAGTTTGTAGCGTAAACCTACCCGGAACCGACCGGCTTAACTAGTTGCTACAAACAATAGGACCCAATGTGAGAAGTTGGTCATGTTGTACCTTGAACCCGAGGTTAGACCAAGTTGTGGTGTAAAGCTACCCGGACCCGCCCGGCTTAACTAGTAACCACAACAAGGTCTAATGTGAGAGGTTAAGGCGCATTAAATTAATTAATGCCTCGTGATTAGGGTTAAGTCATGGTCCACTTAATACTTAACCAATTTGGGCTTGGTAGATTAATCGGGGTTAAGTCGTGAACTCATCGTTACACTTAACCAAGTTAATCCAGGATTAGCAAGAGGGTTAAACCGTACTTAACCCACTAGAAAAATCTTAGCAATGGGGGCCCACTCCAGCAGTAATCCCAAGTTAGTATCATCATGACCCTAGGGACTAGGCTAGGGTGGGGGCACGATTACTGGACTGGAGGTAAGTGACCAAAAGCGACGGCAGAGGGTACGCCGGTGTAGTTCCGGGCGGACTCTGGTCGTGCACATAGTCCGTAGCCGGAGAAAACATGCACGGGTACCAGTAGATCGGGACTGTGCACTCATGTTCATGGTGTCCAGGGGTTGACACCCTAGGGCTTGATACACCCAAGGGTGGACCCGGCACAGTTCGACTACAATTATGATTGGGTCGTATTGACACCAACACGTGACGAGTTAGGCTTAGGGAGCCGATCGACTAGACCGTTTGGTTGGACCTTGTATTAGGGTCATTTCATGTTATTGGGCCAAAGCTTGGGCCAAGGGATCAATACTTGTTTATTCAAGTCATGTTAGTTTGCTAGTACACCTGTGGTGCAAAACCTTAATCCTGATTATGCGATGACACCTTTATCTACCTTGTTAGTTAATCATCATGCTAGTATATTGTTATCCTTATGTTCATCCCTGCTGCTCATGCCAGTTAACTTTATCAGTTTACATTGATTGTAGTAGGCCTTACTCAGTCTTTTTGACTGACCTGTTTTCTTTCGCCTCTTTTCTTCCGCTCCCCCCCCCAGGTTCTCAGGGAGGGAATACTGGAGCTTAGCTTGGATTTCGGATTGCTTGCTTGTGGGATTTCAGCTCATGTACGGTTTCGACATGAAGCTAGCTATGGTTACCACTTAATTGGGGATAGCACTTATTTATTTCAGTTTTTCCGTTGATGTTGTTTTATCTAGACTTGTTTATTTGGAAAGCTATGTTGTACCAGACTTGTTTTGAAATGTTTTGAAATCTTCCGCTGTTTTATCTATGTTATTTACTATGTTTACATATATACATATGTTCTTGTTCTGCCTTGATATATCATTATGCATGTTTACCTGATTCAAATGCCCCTCCAAAGTCAGAGTGCTTGCAAGAGCCACCCTGGTGGAGGTGGGGTGTTACAGTTGAGTAGATGGGTGATTGGATGGTAGGACACATTCTTCTTAACTTGAAGATTTCGGGGACGAAATCCTCTAAGGAGGGGAGAATGTAACACCCCGTATTTTCTGTAAACATAAGAGTTAAAAATCAAGGTATAATTAATTTTTAGGAGAATAAATAAGGGAAACGGGTTGCGCCATTGTGTTCGTCTCGGAAAAATACGCGAAATAGAGTCTGAATTTGCGTAAATCGGAGTCCGTATGAAGAAGATATGGACGAACGAAGTTAGGCAGAAAAACCAGAAACAGGCCAGAATACACTGGCGCACTTGTGAAGTGCGCCAGTACAAAAATACACTGGCGCACCTGCCAAGTGCGCCCATACAAATCCAGCACCGAATTCTGGAGTGTTCTGAGGTGACGTGTCTTCTTTTGAGTGGCTGGATGATGTGTATTCGAGCTGTACGATTCTGATGACTTCTGGACTGATCTGAAGGCTCTAAATCACCCTATTCTCCTATAAAAACACCCCCAAACCTCACTTTCTCTCCAAACAACTTCATTCTACCTATACTCTGCCTTTATTCTAACTAAAATAAAATAATGGCGTCGCTACTCTGCTGGAATCAAAACTAGAAGATAATCAACATCAGCCTAAGCAACTCAATTCAAACTAGAGATTAAAGTTTCTGCAAAGATTCTACAACAAGTTAAAGTTCTTTCTTTAATCCAATCAAGGCAAGTACAGTTATTTTCCGATATAAACGTTAATTCTGATTGTGACATGAATTGTAAATCTGAATATGAGATTATATCTGTTCTTTTCTGTTCTGTTTGGATCTATCTTATCTCTTTCCTCTTTTTGTTCTATAGCCAGGCTACCACGAGCCTGAGCCAATCTCATAAGAGATTAACATACGCTAAAATATTTGGGACAATAAAATGAATGATGCATAATTGGACTGATTTGTGACTGATTTGAGTGAAGGACATAGGTTGTAAACTAGATCTAGATCTATGCATATATGACAATTTGGGATTATCATATGATAATATATGACTTGTAAATCTGGAATATAAGGCATGTTAAAAATTAAGATCTGAATAGAAAGACATAATACAGGTTAGATCTAGATCCTTGGGCATATTTTATATAACGGACTATGACTTTAAAAAAAAAGGGAATATGGCTTAGGTAGAAAGATTTACATGGAAGTAGGATATCTATTATGTAAATAAACACCTAAGTAAGGGATCTTTGGGATATATGACATGCATAGTAATCTATGGTTATATTTGGTATAATCTATATATGGATCTTCTGTACTTTGCAAGTTTAATAAAAAAGGGAACATATGATATATGGTAAATTATGACCATAATCTGTGCTATGTGAATTTAATGCAAACATGGGATAAATGATCATATTGGGAATCATGACTATTATTTATGCATGTGAACTTAGGCAAGATTTATATTTAGGCAAGATATGTTGTGAAACCTTAAGGAATGATTAAATCTAATATATTTGCCTAATTTGCTAGTTCTAATCTGCCAATTCTACCTAAACTGCTAATTAGATTGAGATGCCTAGTCTGTTAAATTTGTCTGTTGAGATGCCTAATCCGTTATATGCTAAAATCTGCTAGTTTGTTTAATCGGCTAAATCCGTTAAGTCGCCTAATCTGCAAAACTTGTTATCTGCTATATCCGTTAAGTTGATATATTCAGTCTGTTGTTGTCATTAGCTATGAATAATTGACATGTATATTAGGCATGAGTATAAATGGTAAATCATTAATTAATTGGCTGCAAAGATAAACATGGCTAACTCGAGGTTAGAATGAGTTTGCGACGTAATTCTACCCGGAACCGCCCGGCATATTCCAGTGTTCGCAAACAATAGGTTCTAATGTGAGAAGTTAGTCATAACGTGCTTGAAACCCGAGGCTAGACTCAGTTTGCGACAGAAACCTGCCCGGAACCAACCGGCCTAACCAGTAGCCGCAAACTGTCAGTCTAATGTGAGAGATTTGGGCATTAATATTTAATTAATGAAAATCTGAGATAATTGTGATGTCTAAAACGTAATGGGTAAGGTTAAACCAATTGGACCAATGAATCTGATAAACCCGTTTCGTGAATCCATAGGCCCAATACAAAGTTAGATAATATGGAACCAGTTAATCTGTAAGCCTGTTAATCCGAACATCTGATCCGTTAGTCTGAAAACCTGTTAACTTGATTGCCTGATCTGTGAACTAGTTAATCTAAATTTTGTATGTCTGAAACTTGTAGACAAGTTAAACTAAAATCTGTTAGTCTGGGGACACAAGGTTAGGAGGGGAATTACTTGTGTCATCTGTTGTTTGAGACCCATATTAGTCAGTAACCCTTTCTGGTATCAAAACTTTGACCCAACAGGAAGTAGGGTCCGGGCATGCTTACTGAACTAATTGTAAGCGGTTCATTCTGATAATGGCGAGGGGTGTTGATGGTGCGTTCCAACTGGGTCATGTGCGTGCATGGATCCCGGTCTGCCTCTGAGGATGTAAGACGCCTTGACATCTGTAAATAGGTCTGTGCCAATTGGTTGTCACTTTAGGGAGTGATACACCCTATTATGGGGCCGACACAGGATATTTATGTATTAAGGAGCCGATCGCTTGGGGTAGGGTTTTAGGGTACACTTAGTTCTGTCTGTTTCTGTTGGTACCATCTGTTTCTGTTGGGTGGTAACACCTGTCTGTTTCTGCGTGGTACCGTCTGTTCGGGTGGTAAAGGCCCATTACTAGCGTACACCTAATTCTACATTCTGTTTCCGTATGGATTAATCTGTTTCTGCTTCTGTCTGTTTCTGATCGGGTAGTAAAGGCCCATTATTAGCATCCTGTTTCTGTTAAATTATTCTGTACCCGTTTCCGTTTTAGTTTAGACATTAGGGTGACACCTAATTCTGTTATACTAGTATTAGTGCAGAGAAGTGTAAAGCAATAGTCTATGTCATTCTGTTCTTCTGTTATATCTGCTATACCTGTTACAGTTATCTCTCATCCAGTTTTATGTTCATGTCATATTATTATTATCTGTTCATATGCTGAAAGTCACTGTACTTGCCAGACTTTTTGTCTGACCCTTGTTGTTTCGCCTCCTTTCTTCCGTTCCCCCCCCCCCAGGTTATCCAAGGAGGGAATACTTTAGCTTGATCCGGATTTCTTTCTGCTTGAAGTGCTTAAAGTATGGCTTGGCTCTGTATAGCTCCCGTTCTATGGGGATTATGATTTTAAAACATGCATTTTGAAGGCTTTTGTACAAGACTGATATTTGTACTTGAATTCTGAGATTTGAAAGGATGTAACCATATTGATTTCTGTTTCTACTGTAATAAAGTTAAAAAATTTCAAGTATTGTTTTATCTGTCTTGTAAGTTTCTGTTCTGTTTACTAAAATGCTCCACCAAAGTAAAGGCATTCCCTTTGTGAGTGACCTTAACAGAGGTGGGGTGTTACACTTGGTACCAGATTGGGTAAAGTTTTTGAGAACTATTTTCAAAAAGGTTTTGGAAGGAAGTATTTTCAAAAATAAAGCTTATTTTGAAAAACATGATCCCCAAGAGCCATATATCTTTCTTTCAGTCCTTTTTGTATTGAACCTTTCCTTTTTCGTTCCAGCATGTCTGAAGCATCTGAGATACCAGAGGGTGTTCATGTACCCGGTTGGTTTCGTCAATATCTTGAGGCTAGGACCGCCGCTGCAGGTCCAGCAAATGATCCCCCTCTTCCACCCCCTCCTCGTGCAATTGCTTTCTCAAAGATCTGTGGAGATTTTGGGCCATGGGTGGGAAGGATTTCAAAGGAACTGAATCATTCGTAGAAGCAGGGAATATGGCTTAGGTAGAAAGATTTACATGGAAGTAGGATATCTATTATGTAAATAAACACCTAAGTAAGGGATCTTTGGGATATATGACATGCATAGTAATCTATGGTTATATTTGGTATAATCTATATATGGATCTTCTGTACTTTGCAAGTTTAATAAAAAGGGGAACATATGATATATGGTAAATTATGACCATAATCTGTGCTATGTGAATTTAATGCAAACATGGGATAAATGATCATATTGGGAATCATGACTATTATTTATGCATGTGAACTTAGGCAAGATTTATATTTAGGCAAGATATGTTGTGAAACCTTAAGGAATGATTAAATATAATATATTTGCCTAATTTGCTAGTTCTAATCTTCCAATTCTGCCTAAACTGCTAATTAGATTGAGATGCCTAGTCTGTTAAATTTGTCTGTTGAGATGCCTAATCTGTTATATGCTAAAATCTGCTAGTTTGTTTAATCGGCTAAATCCGTTAAGTCGCCTAATCTGCAAAACTTGTTATCTGCTATATCCGTTAAGTTGATATATTCAGTCTGTTGTTGTCATTAGCTATGAATAATTGACATGTATATTAGGCATGAGTATAAATGGTAAATCATTAATTAATTGGCTGCAAAGATAAACATGGCTAACTCAAGGTTAGAATGAGTTTGCGACGTAATTCTGCCCGAAACCGCCCGGCATATTCCAGTGGTCGCAAACAATAGGTTCTAATGTGAGAAGTTAGTCATAACGTGCTTGAAACCCGAGGTTAGACTCAGTTTGCGACAGAAACCTGCCCGGAACCAACCGGCCTAACCAGTAGCCGCAAACTTTCAGTCTAATGTGAGAGGTTTGGGCATTAATATTTAATTAATGAAAATCTGAGATAATTGTGATGTCTAAAACGTGTTGGGTAAGGTTAAACCAATTGGACCAATGAATTTGATAAACCCGTTTCGTGAATCCATAGGCCCAATACAAAGTTAGATAATATGGAACCAGTTAATCTGTAAGCCTGTTAATCCGAACATCTGATCCGTTAGTCTGAAAACCTGTTAACTTGATTGCCTGATCAGTGAACTAGCTAATCTAAATTTTGTATGTCTGAAACTTGTAGACAAGTTAAACTGAAATCTGTTAGTCTGGTTAATTACATCACCTTCGTTAAGGTCACTCACAAAGGGAATGCCTTAACTTTGGTGGAGCATTTTAGTAAACAGAACAGAAACTTACAAGACAGATAAAACAGTACTTGAAATTTTTTAACTTTATTACAGTAGAAACAGAAATCAATATGGTTACATCCTTTCAAATCTCAGAATTCAAGTACAAATATCAGTCTTGTACAAAAGCCTTCAAAATGCATGTTTTAAAATCATAATCCCCATAGAACGGGAGCTATACAGAGCCAAGCCATACTTTAAGCACTTCAAGCAGAGAGAAATCCGGATCAAGCTAAAGTATTCCCTTCTTGGATAACCTGGGGGGGAACGAAAGAAAGGAGGCGAAACAACAAGGGTCAGAAAAAAAGTCTGGCAAGTACAGTGACTTTCAGCATATGAACAGATAATAATAATATGACATGAACATAAAACTGGATGAGAGATAACTGTAACAGGTATAGCAGATATAACAGAAGAACAGAATGACATAGACTATTGCTTTACACTTCTCTGCACTAATACTAGTATAACAGAATTAGGTGTCACCCTAATGTCTAAACTGAAACGGAAACGGGTACAGAATAATTTAACAGAAACAGGATGCTAATAATGGGCCTTTACTACCCGATCAGAAACAGACAGAAGCAGAAACAGATTAATCCCTACGGAAACAGAATGTAGAATTAGGTGTACGCTAGTAATGGGCCTTTACCACCTGAACAGACGGTACCACGCAGAAACAGACAGGTGTTACCACCCAACAGAAACAGACGGTACCAACAGAAACAGACAGAACTAAGTGTACCCTAAAACCCTACCCCAAGCGATCGGCTCCCTAATACATAAATATCCTGTGTCGGTCCCACAATAGGGTGTATCACTCCTTAAAGTGACAACCAATTGGCACAGACCTATTTACAGATGTCACGGCGTCTTACATCCTCAGAGGCAGACCGGGATCCATGCACACACATGACCCGGTTGGAACGCACCATCAACACCCCTCGCCATTATCAGAATGAACCGCTTATAATTAGTTCAGTAAGCATGCCCGGACCCTACTTCCTGTTGGGTCAAAGTTTTGATACCAGAAAGGGTTACTGACTAATATGGGTCCCAAACAACAGATGACACAAGTAATTCCCCTCCTAACCTTGTGTCCCCAGACTAACAGATTTTAGTTTAACTTGCTACAAGTTTCAGACATACAAAATTTAGATTAACTAGTTCACAGATCAGGCAATCAAGTTAACAGGTTTTCAGACTAACGGATCAGATGATCGGATTAACAGGCTTACAGATTAACTAGTTCCATATTATCTAACTTTGTATTGGGCCTATCGATTCACGAAACGGGTTTATCAGATTCATTGGTCCAATTGGTTTAACCTTACCCAACACGTTTTAGACATCACAATTATCTCAGATTTTCATTAATTAAATATTAATGCCCAAATCTCTCACATTAGACTGACAGTTTGCGGCTACTGGTTAGGCCGGTTGGTTCCGGGCAGGTTTCTGTCGCAAACTGAGTCTAACCTCGGGTTTCAAGCACGTTATGACTAACTTCTCACATTAGAACCTATTGTTTGCGACCACTGGAATATGCCGGGCGGTTCCGGGCAGAATTACGTCGCAAACTCATTCTAACCTCGAGTTTGCCATGTTTATCTTTGCAGCCAATTAATTAATGATTTACCATTTATACTCATGCCTAATATACATGTCAATTATTCATAGCTAATGACAACAACAGACTGAATATATCAACTTAACGGATATAGCAGATAACAAGTTTTGCATATTAGGCGACTTAACGGATTTAGCCGATTAAACAAACTAGCAGATTTTAGCATATAACAGATTAGGCATCTCAACAGACAAATTTAACAGACTAGGCATCTCAATCTAATTAGCAGTTTAGGCAGAATTGGCAGATTAGAACTAGCAAATTAGGCAAATATATTAGATTTAATCATTCCTTAAGGTTTCACAACATATCTTGCCTAAATATAAATCTTGCCTAAGTTCACATGCATAAATAATAGTCATGATTCCCAATATGATCATTTATCCCATGTTTGCATTAAATTCACATAGCACAGATTATGGTCATAATTTACCATATATCATATGTTCCCCTTTTTATTAAACTTTCAAAGTACAGAAGATCCATATATAGATTATACCAAATATAACCATAGATTACTATGCATGTCATATATCCCAAAGATCCCTTACTTAGGTGTTTATTTACATAATAGATATCCTACTTCCATGTAAATCTTTCTACCTAAGCCATATTCCCTTTTTTTTAAAGTCATAGTCCGTTATATAAAATATGCCCAAGGATCTAGATCTAACCTGTATTATGTCTTTCTATTCAGATCTTAATTTTTAACATGCCTTATATTCCAGATTTACAAATCATATATTATCATATGATAATCCCAAATTGTCATATATGCATAGATCTAGATCTAGTTTACAACCTATGTGCTTCAGTCAAATCAGTCACAAATCAGTCCAATTATGCATCATTCATTTTATTGTCCCAAATATTTTAGCGTATGTTAATCTCTTATGAGATTGGCTCAGGCTCGTGGTAGCCTGGCTATAGAACAAAAAGAGGAAAGAGATAAGATAGATCCAAACAGAACAGAAAAGAACAGATATAATCTCATATTCAGATTTACAATTCATGTCACAATCAGAATTAACGTTTATATCGGAAAATAACTGTACTTGCCTTGATTGGATTAAAGAAAGAACTTTAACTTGTTGTAGAATCTTTGCAGAAACTTTAATCTCTAGTTTGAATAGAGTTGCTTAGGCTGATGTTGATTATCTTCTAGTTTTGATTCCAGCAGAGTAGCGACGCCATTATTTTATTTTAGTTAGAATAAAGGTAGAGTATAGGTAGAATGAAGTTGTGTGGAGAGAAAGTGAGGTTTGGGGGTGTTTTTATAGGAGAATAGGGTGATTTAGAGCCTTCAGATCAGTCCAAAAGTCATCAGAATCGTACAGCTCGAATACACATCATCCAGCCACTCAAAAGAAGACACGTCACCTCAGAACACTCCAGAATTCGGTGCTGGATTTGTATGGGTGCACTTGGCAGGTGCGCCAGTGTATTTTTGTACTGGCGCACTTCACAAGTGCGCCAGTGTATTCTGGCCTGTTTCCGGTTTTTCTGCCTAACTTCGTTCGTCCATAACTTCTTCATACGGACTCCGATTTATGCAAATTCGGACTCTATTTCGCCTATTTTTCCGAGACGAACACAATGGCGCAACCCGTTTCCCTTATTTCTTCTCCTAAAAATTAATTATACCTTGATTTTTAACTCTTATGTTTACAGAAAATACAGGGTGTTACATTCTCCCCTCCTTAGAGGATTTCGTCCCCGAAATCTTCAAGTTAAGAAGAATGTGTCCTACCATCCAATCACCCATCTACTCAACCATCATCCACAAGCATCCATTGTCCTTAGAAAACTTCTAATGTTGTATGAACATATGCAAAAATGTGTGTATATGTTCCTTATCTAATGCAAAGATCAGGCGGTCTACTGATTCAGTTGACCTCCTTAATGCGAATTATTTCTATATGAGTGCACAATCATTCTTTCAGTCCTCCTCTACTCTACACAGAAGTAACAGATTCATGCGGCACCGATGCGCGCCTTCCTCTAGCATCCTCGCCTCTTGTAAACATCATAACCTCCCTGAGAGAAATACATGGCAAATGCTTGGGGACGATGTAAGAAGCAAGGACCAATGTAGCCTGGGTTCTCCCCAAGCCTTCCTAGCGCCTAGCTCTGCTCTCTTCTCGGCATCCTAGGTGGCTTTCTGATCAGTTGGCTCTGCATCCTAGAATCGCATAACTGCATCCGCTTCAAGTTCGCTAAGGGTCCTCTCTCCCTCTTTTGGTGGGCATCATCGACAGCTCTCCTTTTTCCTAATCTACTCAGAGGCCCTATCCTTCTCCGCCTCATCATCGACCTACCTTTTTGCCATCACAACGGCAGATTTCTCCTAGGCATCCTGACTAGCCTTTTCCTATGCATCTTGTATGGCAGCCTCATCCTGTCCCTCTTCCCTTTTGGCTCCTCCGAATTTTCCACCAGCCGGGCTTCCTGACCTTCCATCGTAGCTTGCTTTGTTTGCACAATTACATCAACTACGCCCGTCGCATGAGCGCTTTGTCCAGCCACAACTTCTCCTCCTCCAAGGAGGCTCGTATAAATATGGGATCTCGAAGCCTTGAGGAAGCATGGGTGAAAAACCTGTCGTCGCCTCCGCTCCAGGGGGGCTTCCCAGCAAAAGAAGCAACTATTTGACCTCTTAGGGTTTATCGGCCGCATCCTCTTCAGTTAGCAAGTACTAGAGCTTAGGGGAAGTCCCCCGCCTATCTCCGCACCAGCTTACTCATCACAGGACCTGAGGAGGATCTCCACCAGCTTCCGCACTAGCATTTCCATCGCCACAACCATCGGGGCAACCATTCTAAAGAGGAACATACACCTCGCCATGAGTAGGACCCGGACCCAAAGCCTTGGGGCTTGGAAACTTCTAACCTCCCGGCAATACTAGGCAGACCAGGCATTGTGTATATATATATATATATATATATATATATATGTATGTATATAAGTATGTATATGCATATGTTTGTGTATATATATATGTATATATTTATGTGTATATATAATTGTAAATTTGGATTTCAAGCACACCGTAATTAAAACCAAGATAGATTTATATGGAAATAAAATCCATTGTCATACGACTGGAAATCTATAGAAAAAGATTTATGACTTAATTAAAAAGTGCAGATAGATTCTTAATCTTTTATGTTTTTTCACACAACCCACTCAAGCTTATCAGTCGATTTGAAGAAAAAAAAAGGCCAGCTTGGCAATAAATTTGAATTAGCATGAGAAGAATAAAAGTTTTTGTAAAGACCCGCAACCTCCCCGTAAAGGAAAGCGTCGGATAGTTCGAGAACAAACCACAACAGAACACAAACAGAAGAACGTTTCATTGTATATTACAACAATGCATCAGATTACAAGAATATACAGAGTATAAATGAATAAATTACACAGAAATATCAGAGATTTAAATTACATAGCAGCGGAAAATAATACAATACACAACTAGAAGTAGATATACGGATACAAAGCTTTCCGGATATCGTTCCAGCTGTAAACCAGGATCCTGTGAATATAAATCTGCAAAACCAAAACTACTAGCTGCCCGTGTCAAAATAAGGGCACCCAGAGTTTAGGTTAAAACAATAAACTCCAGGTCAGTCATGTGACTGGTGTGAGAACTAAAACAGTTAATCTTTATTTTTAAAGCTAGGTAAATCAAGGGACCACGCCGTATAACACGGAACGGGTTTCCTCCCAAGAATACCAGTGCATAAAACAAACAGCGCAATGCTAAATAAAGAAAAATGAAGCTGTTATAAGACCCAGGTCCTATCACACAATGCAACGCAAGCCGGGGGATAGGGTTTTCCCTTATAACAGCCAAAGAATGCTTGATACGTTTAAAACAAATCCTTTGATACTACTATAAGTGCATAGTGTATAAAACAACTTCAAATCATAAGTATCAATCATAGGCGGCATGGGTACCATATATCATGTCGCCATATATAGGTTTACAAATAAAACCGCAAATGTCACGTATTTGGAAATTGGATTTCCATCTATGAACCGAGGCAAAAGATAGTCCTCAACCGATTCGAGACGCTCTAGCCCGTGTCTCAGGAACAGAACGCATCGTCCCTTGGAGCGACAGGGCCGGTCCACCGATGTGGATTAAGAATGCCTGAACACTACGTCTCCCCACCCTATGGGGTGTAAGTCTGGTCCGTCAGCCGACCAGAATGCATCGGCCGAAACCGATATAACTGAGGCGCCTCGCAACCGCAACAACCACATAAGTCAAACTCGTCAGGGCGTGTAAAACCACTGACGCCACTTCTAGCTAGAAAGAAACGCAAGTCCTCCCTGAGGTCCGTCTCCCGTTTTTGGTTCATACCGGGTGTGAAACACGCGAGGTAAACGTTACACAAAGCTACGCCACAAAGGCCGTGCTTTGATCATCAACCACAAGACTTTGCTTTTCAACAGAAGCCTTGATCATTTGCATCTTAGCATGCCACACAGGCAAACCATCCTATGCAATCGATATCAGTCACACAGAATGAAATCCGATGTCAGACACACAGTCCATTTACAAGTCCGTTCTGGGTCTGAACGAAACCGGAGGCACCTAGTACCCCGCATATCCATCGATCTCCAAGTACGTCTGGACGATCACTAACTGTTTCCATCTTCTTGGGTGTACAGCCCAATCAAGATCATCAGTAATTACCCAAACGACGTGAAGACCTCCGGTCTTCGACCATCGTCTTCATCTTCGACTTATCGTCATATCAGTTATTCAGAATGGGATAAACCCGGTCTTTCCGAATAACTCGCGTATATATTATAAAAGTGTTACACAAACACAACATACGCCTCATTCCAATTCATTAGTCACTAACCGTAAATTAATCAAGAGAATAATTCCCCGAATATTAACCTCGAAGGCCGAAACCAACATCAGATCAATATCCAGAAAACCATTCTGCTTAGCTAACCGACAGTTAGTTTCTAAATTTCACATTCAAATCTAATTAAAGATTTAACTATCGCCTGGAGCAAAACTGGTGATACTCCATTCTCGATCTTTTCAATCTAATTAAAGATTCATTAAAACTCCACTTAGTTTTAATCATTATCTGGGTTAAAGAATCAGTGTCATTTAAAAACACGATTCACGATAAACCCAAAATCACATTCCATTAATTATCGGGTTAAAGAACAAGTGTTATTTAAAACACTGTTCACGATAAACCCAAAAATCAATACCAATTCAATTCCAATTAAATATCATTTAATTGGTACACTTCATTAAATCTAAATAAAAAGATTTAATCTTTTCTCAACTGGGTTCAAGAACAGTGTTAGTGAAGACACCATTCACGACAAACCCAAATCACATTCCATTAATTATCGGGTTAAAGAACAAGTGTTATTTAAAACACTGTTCACGATAAACCCAAAAATCAATACCAATTCAATTCCAATTAAATATCATTTAATTGGTACACTTCATTAAATCTAAATAAAAAGATTTAATCTTTTCTCAACTGGGTTCAAGAACAGTGTTAGTGAAGACACCATTCACGACAAACCCAAATCACATTCGATATTCAATACAAGGCTCTGAATAGAAAATATATCGGCTTATATTCAATATCGAATTCTACGACTAACAAATGTCGTATTGGAAATAACGATACAAATATATATCTTTCAAATTTCCATAACAACACCTGTAATCTCACGAATTCCAACATCGAAATATTCCGAAGACAATTTCGATTCAAATCCACTCCAATGCAATCATTGGAAATTTTGGTTATTATCAAAACCATTTCAAATTTAATTTATTTATTTAAAAATAAATAGAATTATAATTCTAGTTCAAAACTAGTTCATTTCGATAAAAATCTATTTTTATCTTTTCAAATATGGAGTTTTTCATCTCAATTCTTTCTAAATCATTTCTTATGATTTTACACAAATTATTACTATTTTTAATAATTTTATCAAGGCCCGTACAGTCGATTTCCATCAATGGCCATCGAACTGCACTTACAGCGACCTTTTTCGAATTTGATTTGGACGTATCTCCAAATCCAACCGTTAGATTTCAAATTTCTAACATTCATTAGAAAGCTCTTTTCGATACGAACCCAACGGTTCCGGTTTTAGGAGAATCCGACGGTCGGATCTCCCGTAATGTCCGTTTGAAATAAATGGTCGAAATTCGCGAACTGCCGCGGCGCGGCGCGTTCTATTCAGGCCATTATATTATATATATAATATATACTTCGTCGATTTTTATTTAAAACGAATTATATAAATAGCTTTAAATTCGTTTCAAAAGCAATTTCAACTTCCTTTTCAATTCAAATCAAAATTGAATTCTTCTTTATAAATTCGTTTCAAAATTCATTTCTATTCAATTCAAATTTCAATTCAATTTGAATTCATTTCAATTCGTTTTCAATTCAATTCATTTCGAAATCGTTTTCAATTCAATTCATTTCGAAATCGTTTTCAATTCAATTTGAATTCGTTTTCAATTCATTTCATTTCGAAATCGTTTTCAATTCAATTTGAATTCGTTTTCAATTCATTTCATTTCGAAATCGTTTTCAATTCAATTCATTTCGAAATCGTTTTCAATTCAATTTGAATTCGTTTTATATTCAATTCATTTCGAAATCGTTATATATTCAATTCATTTCGAAATCGTTTTCAATTCAATTCATTTCGAAATCGTTTTCAATTCAATTCATTTCGAAATCGTTTTAAAATCGATATAAATATCGTTCACGTCAAAATGGCGTCAATCTAATCAACACGGCTTCATATATTCCTTTATTTTCAAATATTCTATTTCAAATATTTCTTTTTCAAATATTTCTTTTTCAAATACTGGAATGAGGCCCAATCAATTACCATATAATGTTAATTATATGGATTTTCTACAACACATGCATATATCAACAACGATGAATAATCAACCATCATCCAAAGTGCATTCTACACTGTATAAGCATCAAATATAAATATTCAACGCTTATAACAGTCTGTCAATCAATCGATCGACACACAACTAAACAATCGGGATTAGTGTACGTCAAATATCATCCCAACACCCATGTAGGGTTTCAAACAATCAAACACAGATTTTATTTGTGCAGTTGGGCGATGTGTAAAATTTATCGACCCAATCAATGTCCTTCAAATAAGTGTACATAAACAAACCATCTGGTTTGCAAATGAATATTTTATTTATTCACATTCACGTTAAAATTTATATTTTTAACGACAAAACATTTTATTTCAACATATGAATTTCTCTTCAGTTCATTCTTTAAATAAAATGATATTTTTATTTTTCTAACATATTTTAGAAAATTTCGGCGGCATAACGGCACGATACTAGAAACGGGACGAGGCCTAGCCTTATCCCCGGACTAGTGAAGGCCCACGCCATTCACACATCAATCAAATCAATTTCGTTTTGCAAACCACAAAATTTGGAGTAAGAGTCTAACCTAGCCTTACTCCTTCGCCTTATAACGGCGCACGTCTAATCCTAACCAATTTATCGATTCGATTTTTCACACCACAAACCACATTCAAACCAATATCGCAATCAATCACCAAACAGCCAAACAAACAAGTCCATGGTCTGTGGACGATTGTGTCGGGTGCTACTAAGCACCGTCTGCATCCTAGTATATATATAACTAGAAAAATTAAATTGAAAGGTGAGAAGTTCTCACCGATAGCTATCCAATCATCTTGACTCTTCATTTATAGAAATCTTCAACGCTCTCGCCTTTTGTCGCTTTCGTCGCCCGTATTCTCTACATATGTAAAAATCGAATTTTGACTTCAAAGTTCAATATATAAAAATCGAATTTTTACTTCAAAGTTCAATATATAAAAAATCGAATTTTTACTTCAAAGTTCAATATATAAAAATCGAATTTTTACTTCAAAGTTCAATATATAAAAATCGAATTTTTACTTCAAAGTTCAATATATAAAAATCGAATTTTTTTACTTCAAAGTTCAATATATAAAAATCGAATTTTTACTTCAAAGTTCAATATATAAAAATCGAATTTTTTACTTCAAAGTTCAATATATAAAAATCACATTTTTAACTCGAAGTTCAATATATAAAAATCACATTTTTAACTCGAAGTTCAATATATAAAAATCACATTTTTAACTCTCTACAAATCCGATCCTTTTTTTTTAAAAGTTTAAACCCCTTTGCTTAAACTTAAAATTAAAATCAGTTTTAACCTTTTTTTAAAAATCAACTGTTTTTAATCTTTTAAAAATCAATTCAGTTTTTGCTCTTTTATAAAAATGCAGTTTTTATTTTCTTTTCAAAACAGTTTTTATTTTCTTTTCAGAATTCAGTTTTCAGTTTCTTTTTTCAAAAAAAAAACAGTTTTTAAAATCTTTTATAAAAATCTGTTTTTAAAATCTTTTTAAATCAGTTTTTATAACTTTAAAAAAATCAGGTTTTTATAACTTTAAAAAATCAGGTTTTTAAAATTCTAAAAAAAATCAGGTTTTTATAACTTTAAAAAAAATCAGGTTTTTATAACTTTAAAAAATCAGGTTTTTAAAATTCTTTTAAAAGAAATCAGTTTTTACTTTCTAAAAATTTCAGTTTTACTTTCTTTTATAAAAACAGTTCATATAACATAATAAATAAATAAATAAATAAATAAAATAAAAACAAACTTACAGAGGGGGGGGGGGGGAGTTTCGCAGACGTCGGAGGCTTCTTCCAGGGGGCGGCGTCGATGTCGGCAGCAGGAGGGTGGAGCGATGGCTTCTGGTTTCGAGAGGGGCGGCTCCTGGCTTCGAGACGCTTGGGTCTTCGATCGAGGGAAGGGGGGCGATGGCTTGTCTTCGGCGGCGTTCGCCTGAGGGGGAGGGCGGCTCTTCGTCGGCGTCGAGGTCAGTGGAGGCGGCGCGATTCGAATCGATTTAGGTTTTTTTTTTTTTTCTTTTGCTTTCTGATAACTTAAACGGGGGGCCAAGCAGAAGAATAAAAGGGAGAGGGAAATGATTTTTTTTTATTTATTATTTAATTATTTAATTTAGCAAAGAGTTGACTTTTACGTACGACCTCTAAACGAGGCCCACCGCCTGCCGTTCATAACGTTATACCCCCATTCCGAACACAATGGGATATGTATCGCAAGCTGATTTGATCGTTACACCCAGTTTCCGTTTGAATTTACATTTAAATCAATATATTGAATTTTAAACGTACATTTCAAATTACCGGGGTCACATACTAACTCTAAAAATTCTCGAAAAATATTTTCTAGCTTCGTATTGACGATACGGTCCTAACAAAACTAGTTTCGTCGAATTCTGAGACCGTTGGAAAAATGGCCAATTTCCAGTCGATTAAAATCAACTGAAACTGGTCAAACGCGTTTTCCTTTGCCACGCTCACATATTGATTCGAAAAATTATGAAATTTGGAATCTAGCAATAACTTTACATCACGGACCCAACAAAACTGGTTTCGTCGAAATCCGAGGTCGTTTGCAAAATGTCCATTTTTAAGGGCCTGAATTCCATAGCGACTATTCAGAAATTTCAACTGGACATATCTTTTGATTCCCGCTACGAACTTTTGATTTTTCGGATTCGTTGGAAAGATATTCACTATTAGATTCCATTATTTTTGGTTTCACTAAAATCCGGATTGTTTTGCACCCGGTACATTCAATTGAAGTTTGAAATCGAATTATCGAACTACCGCGCCATTTTCAATTCTATTTATAATAATAAATAAAATTATATATATTCTAACGACGACGTATATAATATATACGTCGAATTATATTCAAATTAAATTTCTCGCCGATATTATTTAAAATAATCTATTCTAAATATTCAAAATTCGCTAAGATTGCCAAAATAAAAATTTCAAACTGGCTCGCATTTTACGGGTTGTTACAATCTCCCCCACTTAAAACTTTTCGTCCCCGAAAAGGAACAAAGTCGAAAGTGGTTTGATAAATCAACTCTACGCTCGACCTGGCTTCCATTCTCCAACTTTTCAGTTTTGAGAATTTCTAAAATTTCAAAAATTTGGCTAACACCCTAAATTTTTGAAAAATTTCGCCATAACCTCCCCTGCACCGGGAGCATCGGGGAATTTCAAATAGCTTCCCCGGTCCTTCAGATCTCAAAAAGAAAAAGAAAAAGCCAAGCGACTAGCCAATAGGCTCACAAAATCATCATCACCCAAACAAAACAGGAAATTATGTAGTAAACATGTACCTATTTGTCGGGCAAACAAATTTTATTCTCTGACTCTAGCCTCCTTGCTATGACCTGTTCAAAGATATATATGTATATGCAAGCAAATGCGACCAATTTTCAATACAATTCAATATTTGGTACAATTAGGCTAAATGGTTCAAAATTAGCAAACAATTAAACAGCCAACACAAACATCAATCAATTAGTGAATTAACGTTTCAAATTCATAATTTTGATATATATACAAAAATCACATTTTTTTGATGCCAAATCACAACAATAAGCCCTATCTAATTTTGGTTCTCACACCAGTCAATAGGAAATATATAAATATCACACTTTCGTTACTCGAACATGAATACTAATGACGACTAGTCAATCATCAGAATCATCTTCGGGCCACTAGAGTATGATTCTATATCTATCCAGTATATTAAAACTTCGAATACACGCGGATCAGACGTATACGCAAAATCCATATATACTGGACTGTCCAACTCAATATAAATAGATAATCAAATACGAATAATTGATTTAAATTTTCAAAAACAAAAATTTGTTTTCGCTTTCAAAAATCTACTCTTCACACTCGTCCTAGGATACTACTGATCCCATCTCTAACGAGTCATTCTAATTGGATATTACTAACCCAATATCTGATGAATTCTTTCGTATGGTTCTAATGTGTCTTGTTCTCTGAGCTTTGTAAACCAAAAGCTCTGATACCAAATGTAAAGACCCGCAACCTCCCCGTAAAGGAAAGCGTCGGATAGTTCGAGAACAAACCACAACAGAACACAAACAGAAGAACGTTTCATTGTATATTACAATAATGCATCAGATTACAAGAATATACAGAGTATAAATGAATAAATTACACAGAAATATCAGAGATTTAAATTACATAGCAGCGGAAAATAATACAATACACAACTAGAAGTAGATATACGGATACAAAGCTTTCCGGATATCGTTCCAGCTGTAAACCAGGATCCTGTGAATATAAATCTGCAAAACCAAAACTACTAGCTGCCCGTGTAAAAATAAGGGCACCCAGAGTTTAGGTTAAAACAATAAACTCCAGGTCAGTCATGTGACTGGTGTGAGAACTAAAACAGTTAATCTTTATTTTTAAAGCTAGGTAAATCAAGGGACCACGCCGTATAACACGGAACGGGTTTCCTCCCAAGAATACCAGTGCATAAAACAAACAGCGCAATGCTAAATAAAGAAAAATGAAGCTGTTATAAGACCCAGGTCCTATCACACAATGCAACGCAAGCCGGGGGATAGGGTTTTCCCTTATAACAGCCAAAGAATGCTTGATACGTTTAAAACAAATCCTTTGATACTACTATAAGTGCATAGTGTATAAAACAACTTCAAATCATAAGTATCAATCATAGGCGGCATGGGTACCATATATCATGTCGCCATATATAGGTTTACAAATAAAACCGCAAATGTCACGTATTTGGAAATTGGATTTCCATCTATGAACCGAGGCAAAAGATAGTCCTCAACTGATTCGAGACGCTCTAGCCCGTGTCTCAGGAACAGAACGCATCGTCCCTTGGAGCGACAGGGCCGGTCCACCGATGTGGATTAAGAATGCCTGAACACTACGTCTCCCCACCCTATGGGGTGTAAGTCTGGTCCGTCAGCCGACCAGAATGCATCGGCCGAAACCGATATAACCGAGGCGCCTCGCAACCGCAACAACCACATAAGTCAAACTCGTCAGGGCGTGTAAAACCACTGACGCCACTTCTAGCTAGAAAGAAACGCAAGTCCTCCCTGAGGTCCGTCTCCCGTTTTTGGTTCATACCGGGTGTGAAACACGCGAGGTAAACGTTACACAAAGCTACGCCACAAAGGCCGTGCTTTGATCATCAACCACAAGACTTTGCTTTTCAACAGAAGCCTTGATCATTTGCATCTTAGCATGCCACACAGGCAAACCATCATATGCAACCGATATCAGTCACACAGAATGAAATCCGATGTCAGACACACAGTCCATTTACAAGTCCGTTCTGGGTCTGAACGAAACCGGAGGCACCTAGTACCCCGCATATCCATCGATCTCCAAGTACGTCTGGACGATCACTAACTGTTTCCATCTTCTTGGGTGTACAGCCCAATCAAGATCATCAGTAATTACCCAAACGACGTGAAGACCTCCGGTCTTCGACCATCGTCTTCATCTTCGACTTATCGTCGTATCAGTTATTCAGAATGGGATAAACCCGGTCTTTCCGAATAACTCGCGTATATATTATAAAAGTGTTACACAAACACAACATACGCCTCATTCCAATTCATTAGTCACTAACCGTAAATTAATCAAGAGAATAATTCCCCGAATATTAACCCCGAAGGCCGAAACCAACATCAGATCAATATCCAGAAAACCATTCTGCTTAGCTAACCGACAGTTAGTTTCTAAATTTCACATTCAAATCTAATTAAAGATTTAACTATCGCCTGGAGCAAAACTGGTGATACTCCATTCTCGATCTTTTCAATCTAATTAAAGATTCATTAAAACTCCACTTAGTTTTAATCATTATCTGGGTTAAAGAATCAGTGTCATTTAAAAACACGATTCACGATAAACCCAAAATCACATTCCATTAATTATCAGGTTAAAGAACAAGTGTTATTTAAAACACTGTTCACGATAAACCCAAAAATCAATACCAATTCAATTCCAATTAAATATCATTTAATTGGTACACTTCATTAAATCTAAATAAAAAGATTTAATCTTTTCTCAACTGGGTTCAAGAACAGTGTTAGTGAAGACACCATTCACGACAAACCCAAATCACATTCCATTAATTATCGGGTTAAAGAACAAGTGTTATTTAAAACACTGTTCACGATAAACCCAAAAATCAATACCAATTCAATTCCAATTAAATATCATTTAATTGGTACACTTCATTAAATCTAAATAAAAAGATTTAATCTTTTCTCAACTGGGTTCAAGAACAGTGTTAGTGAAGACACCATTCACGACAAACCCAAATCACATTCGATATTCAATACAAGGCTCTGAATAGAAAATATATCGGCTTATATTCAATATCGAATTCTACGACTAACAAATGTCGTATTGGAAATAACGATACAAATATATATCTTTCAAATTTCCATAACAACACCTGTAATCTCACGAATTCCAACATCGAAATATTCCGAAGACAATTTCGATTCAAATCCACTCCAATGCAATCATTGGAAATTTTGGTTATTTTCAAAACCATTTCAAATTCAATTTATTTATTTAAAAATAAATAGAATTATAATTCTAGTTCAAAACTAGTTCATTTCGATAAAAATCTATTTTTATCTTTTCAAATATGGAGTTTTTCATCTCAATTCTTTCTAAATCATTTCTTATGATTTTACACAAATTATTACTATTTTTAATAATTTTATCAAGGCCCGTACAGTCGATTTCCATCAATGGCCATCGAACTGCACTTACAGCGACCTTTTTCGAATTTGATTTGGACGTATCTCCAAATCCAACCGTTAGATTTCAAATTTCTAACATTCATTAGAAAGCTCTTTTCGATACGAACCCAACGGTTCCGGTTTTAGGAGAATCCGACGGTCGGATCTCCCGTAATGTCCGTTTGAAATAAATGGTCGAAATTCGCGAACTGCCGCGGCGCGGCGCGTTCTATTCAGGCCATTATATTATATATATAATATATACTTCGTCGATTTTTATTTAAAACGAATTATATAAATAGCTTTAAATTCGTTTCAAAAGCAATTTCAACTTCCTTTTCAATTCAAATCAAAATTGAATTCTTCTTTATAAATTCGTTTCAAAATTCATTTCTATTCAATTCAAATTTCAATTCAATTTGAATTCATTTCAATTCGTTTTCAATTCAATTCATTTCGAAATCGTTTTCAATTCAATTCATTTCGAAATCGTTTTCAATTCAATTTGAATTCGTTTTCAATTCATTTCATTTCGAAATCGTTTTCAATTCAATTTGAATTCGTTTTCAATTCATTTCATTTCGAAATCGTTTTCAATTCAATTCATTTCGAAATCGTTTTCAATTCAATTTGAATTCGTTTTATATTCAATTCATTTCGAAATCGTTATATATTCAATTCATTTCGAAATCGTTTTCAATTCAATTCATTTCGAAATCGTTTTCAATTCAATTCATTTCGAAATCGTTTTAAAATCGATATAAATATCGTTCACGTCAAAATGGCGTCAATCTAATCAACACGGCTTCATATATTCCTTTATTTTCAAATATTCTATTTCAAATATTTCTTTTTCAAATACTGGAATGAGGCCCAATCAATTACCATATAATGTTAATTATATGGATTTTCTACAACACATGCATATATCAACAACGATGAATAATCAACCATCATCCAAAGTGCATTCTACACTGTATAAGCATCAAATATAAATATTCAACGCTTATAACAGTCTATCAATCAATCGATCGACACACAACTAAACAATCGGGATTAGTGTACGTCAAATATCATCCCAACACCCGTGTAGGGTTTCAAACAATCAAACACAGATTTTATTTGTGCAGTTGGGCGATGTGTAAAATTTATCGACCCAATCAATGTCCTTCAAATAAGTGTACATAAACAAACCATCTGGTTTGCAAATGAATATTTTATTTATTCACATTCACGTTAAAATTTATATTTTTAACGACAAAACATTTTATTTCAACATATGAATTTCTCTTCAGTTCATTCTTTAAATAAAATGATATTTTTATTTTTCTAACATATTTTAGAAAATTTCGGCGGCATAACGGCACGATACTAGAAACGGGACGAGGCCTAGCCTTATCCCCGGACTAGTGAAGGCCCACGCCATTCACACATCAATCAAATCAATTTCGTTTTGCAAACCACAAAATTTGGAGTAAGAGTCTAACCTAGCCTTACTCCTTCGCCTTATAACGGCGCACGTCTAATCCTAACCAATTTATCGATTCGATTTTTCACACCACAAACCACATTCAAACCAATATCGCAATCAATCACCAAACAGCCAAACAAACAAGTCCATGGTCTGTGGACGATTGTGTCGGGTGCTACTAAGCACCGTCTGCATCCTAGTATATATATAACTAGAAAAATTAAATTGAAAGGTGAGAAGTTCTCACCGATAGCTATCCAATCATCTTGACTCTTCATTTATAGAAATCTTCAACGCTCTCGCCTTTTGTCGCTTTCGTCGCCCGTATTCTCTACATATGTAAAAATCGAATTTTGACTTCAAAGTTCAATATATAAAAATCGAATTTTTACTTCAAAGTTCAATATATAAAAAATCGAATTTTTACTTCAAAGTTCAATATATAAAAATCGAATTTTTACTTCAAAGTTCAATATATAAAAATCGAATTTTTACTTCAAAGTTCAATATATAAAAATCGAATTTTTTTACTTCAAAGTTCAATATATAAAAATCGAATTTTTACTTCAAAGTTCAATATATAAAAATCGAATTTTTTACTTCAAAGTTCAATATATAAAAATCACATTTTTAACTCGAAGTTCAATATATAAAAATCACATTTTTAACTCGAAGTTCAATATATAAAAATCACATTTTTAACTCTCTACAAATCCGATCCTTTTTTTTTAAAAGTTTAAACCCCTTTGCTTAAACTTAAAATTAAAATCAGTTTTAACCTTTTTTTAAAAATCAACTGTTTTTAATCTTTTAAAAATCAATTCAGTTTTTGCTCTTTTATAAAAATGCAGTTTTTATTTTCTTTTCAAAACAGTTTTTATTTTCTTTTCAGAATTCAGTTTTCAGTTTCTATTTTCAAAAAAAAAACAGTTTTTAAAATCTTTTATAAAAATCTGTTTTTAAAATCTTTTTAAATCAGTTTTTATAACTTTAAAAAAATCAGGTTTTTATAACTTTAAAAAATCAGGTTTTTAAAATTCTAAAAAAAATCAGGTTTTTATAACTTTAAAAAAATCAGGTTTTTATAACTTTAAAAAATCAGGTTTTTAAAATTCTTTTAAAAGAAATCAGTTTTTACTTTCTAAAAATTTCAGTTTTACTTTCTTTTATAAAAACAGTTCATATAAAATAATAAAAAAAAAAATAAAAAAAAAATAAAAACAAACTTACAGAGGGGGGGGGGGGGAGTTTCGCAGACGTCGGAGGCTTCTTCCAGGGGGCGGCGTCGATGTCGGCAGCAGGAGGGTGGAGCGATGGCTTCTGGTTTCGAGAGGGGCGGCTCCTGGCTTCGAGACGCTTGGGTCTTCGATCGAGGGAAGGGGGGGCGATGGCTTGTCTTCGGCGGCGTTCGCCTGAGGGGGAGGGCGGCTCTTCGTCGGCGTCGAGGTCAGTGGGGGCGGCGCGATTCGAATCGATTTAGGTTTTTTTTTCTTTTTTTTCTTTTGCTTTCTGATAACTTAAACGGGGGGCCAAGCAGAAGAATAAAAGGGAGAGGGAAATGATTTTTTTTATTTATTATTTAATTATTTAATTTAGCAAAGAGTTGACTTTTACGTACGACCTCTAAACGAGGCCCACCGCCTGCCGTTCATAACGTTATACCCCCATTCCGAACACAATGGGATATGTATCGCAAGCTGATTTGATCGTTACACCCAGTTTCCGTTTGAATTTACATTTAAATCAATATATTGAATTTTAAACGTACATTTCAAATTACCGGGGTCACATACTAACTCTAAAAATTCTCGAAAAATATTTTCTAGCTTCGTATTGACGATACGGTCCTAACAAAACTAGTTTCGTCGAATTCTGAGACCGTTGGAAAAATGGCCAATTTCCAGTCGATTAAAATCAACTGAAACTGGTCAAACGCGTTTTCCTTTGCCACGCTCACATATTGATTCGAAAAATTATGAAATTTGGAATCTAGCAATAACTTTACATCACGGACCCAACAAAACTGGTTTCGTCGAAATCCGAGGTCGTTTGCAAAATGTCCATTTTTAAGGGCCTGAATTCCATAGCGACTATTCAGAAATTTCAACTGGACATATCTTTTGATTCCCGCTACGAACTTTTGATTTTTCGGATTCGTTGGAAAGATATTCACTATTAGATTCCATTATTTTTGGTTTCACTAAAATCCGGATTGTTTTGCACCCGGTACATTCAATTGAAGTTTGAAATCGAATTATCGAACTACCGCGCCATTTTCAATTCTATTTATAATAATAAATAAAATTATATATATTCTAACGACGACGTATATAATATATACGTCGAATTATATTCAAATTAAATTTCTCGCCGATATTATTTAAAATAATCTATTCTAAATATTCAAAATTCGCTAAGATTGCCAAAATAAAAATTTCAAACTGGCTCGCATTTTACGGGTTGTTACAGTTTTTTTCAAAATTATCATTTTGTTGGTGTTTACAGTGTTACAAATATGAAATGGCTACTCCTTATATAACTGTGTTGATATCGGAAATAATGATCTATAAACATAGCCATAGAAAACTTATGCCTACATACAAAAGTGTAGAGCATTCACATCTTAACTATCATGCCAAGTATACGCCAATGGAACCATTTTGAATATAGAAGCAATAACAGCATATAGGGAAATTGTTCAAAAATGGTGGATTGATCCAACATTACCTAATGGTTAGCTTGCTAAGCTCCCATATCCACTTTCCCTTCGTCATGTCCTTACAGTAACCTCATGACCAACTAATATCTAATATCCGGTTTATCCCTAACAACTTTGCATGGTAAAGACAGAAAAAACAAAGAATATAATAGACAACAGTATTTAGGCATCCATTGAACCCTCCTTATGTGCGTGTATAAAATATAAGAGGTATCAATTTAAAAAAAATACATAACTACTGTTGAAAATTTGAAAATGATGGAATAATCAACCAACCAATGACACAGAGGAAGCTTTACTGACAGGTTTAGATAAAATGAATGTTTAATATTCTGGTTGACTACTTATTACAAATATCTCCATCTAGTCTGCATGGTATGAAAATTACAAATTCGTGAAAGTGGAAGAGCGATAAAACTATGGGATATTGACACAATTTGAAACTAAATTAGCAATGGGCACATAATTTAGCAGTAAGAACACAATGTTCACATAAGAAAATATTATCTCATCTTAGTGGAAACTTGGTGTTTTCAAATGGCTCTAATAATTTGACCTCAAGAAATTATAGTTAAATATTAGTTGAGGCAAAGCTATAAAGGGGCAAGTGGACCTCTTTCTCTGTTACAGGAAAATATTTACAAGGACAAAACTGAAGGCCTTTTTATCCATAAGGACAGCCCACTAAAATTTTACTCAGAAGGACAATACATTGAAAAATAATTTTGGCCGCTACTTTTATCTTCTCCCTCTCTCACGTCGGCCGCTACTTTCAACTTCTCCCTCTCTCACGTCATTCTCGATTTCATCTTAAATCATGAAATCGCAAAATAAGAAAACAAGAAATCACGAATTTCAGAAAATACTAAAATCGAAATTCAAAATAAAAGGAAAACTTCACAAAATCAAAATCGAGAAGAAAATCATTCGAAACCCTAAAAAATAGAAAATAAAATGTCGATCAACAAAATCCCAATGGAAATCAGAATTGAATGGAATAAAAATATTTTACAAACGATGGAAATCACAATTGAAGAAGTCGAAATTGTTGAAACAAATTTTTTAGATCGAAAATGTTTTTTTTTTCATTTTACCAGTACAGCAGTTCGTAGGTATCATTTTTGTATTTTTGTAGTTATCATTTTTCCCGTTTTTAACTTTAAAACATAGCAGCAGTTTCTAGGGTTTTTGTTTCTCGCGATTTTTGTTTCGAATGCTTTTCTATTCGATTTCGATTTCGTGATGTTTGAATTCGATTTCAAATTTCGTTTTTGTTATATTTTGAAATTCGTGATTTTGCAATTCATGATTTCGTGATTTTTTTATTTCGTGATGACTGATGCGCAAGAGGAGAGAAGAAGAAAGAAGCGGCCAAATTTTTTTTTCAGTGTATTGTCCTTTAGGATAAAATATTAGGCGGCTGTCCTTATGGATAAATTTTAGTGGGCTTTTGTCCTTAAAAAAAATTTCCCCTCTCTGTTACTATAGTTTTTAAACCCTATTTTTTTTCACCTCACATGTCAACATAAATGCTAAAAACAAATATGAAAAGCTCGGGAAATCAATTCCACTTAATAGGAATTATTCTCTAAATAATTCATTTAATTATTAGTTTCACACAAAACTATTTTCTCCCTACACATGTAAAGAGTAAAATGGAAATCATAATATATGTCTCATGGAATCATGGGAAAATAGAATGAAAATGGTTAAAATTCACATTCCCTCAAATAAATACATCATAATTATAATTTACGTAAAGGAAATGGAAAAATGAAAGGAAGCCTTACCCAAATGTGCTGTCACCATATTCCATCGAACTGTTGTTAACAAAAAAAAAAGATCTAATATTTGTCTGTCAATATCTCATAGAAACAGAAGAAAGATTCAAGCAATCTTCATTAACATTTCTTTGAAACATAAGACTACAGGAAATGGAAAACACAGACTCAAGTCCGCATTAACATTGTAATACAAATTGGAACCATTGAGTGAGTGCAGAAATTCTATCAGGTACCTTACATTCTTGAACTAAAATTATTGTATAACCTATATGGAAAATATTCTTCTCCAAACCCGGGTGAGTTTTCATCGATTATTTTCCAATTTAATGGAAAAAGGTAAATATCCATAAAAACATGTAATTAGGATCAGAAGAAAAAAAGAAAACGTTTTTTGCTATGCCTGACCACCGTAGAAAAAAATATCCAATGGAAGAATAGCGAATAATATCCACCGTAGATAATCTTAGATAGTGCAAAGACAGCTGGTTATTTAGGTTGGATGAGAACGTGAACGTATCTATCTCCACCATCCAATTCCTAAATGAAAAAAACTACATCGAAATGAATTTTTCTTCAATATAAACTACAGTAAACTTTCAAATAGCTAATAAAGTAAAAAAATTAAAACAACTGGTTTACATATCAACTGAAAGATGAAACATACCAAATTGGAAAATGGCCTTCTTCAGTTTTTGATCACGCGAGCTTTCATGTCGAAGTGAGGCATTATAGGTCCTTAAAACAAATAGGAACAATTAAGTTGTAAGAATAAATAGGAAGAGCTGAAATATAAAACAAATTTACAACCGCCATTCATCCAGTGCAAGATAGGCTGGTAGCCTGCCCATGCAATGTAGGCTTGTAGCCTGCTAGTATGCAGCCTAGCATCACTGTGGTATACTAATGATTATATAACACTTTCACATATATAATGAAATGAACAAATCAAGGTGCAGTTAGCTCACTGTATATCCTTTAGAAGAGCCAATTCTACAAATTCAACAAATTAATATTTCCTGAGCACAAACATAGGAATACGATATTGTACTTACCAAAAGGCATTGGTGTTTCAGAACACCTTGAGTTAACCTGATGCTGAACCTGATATACGTCAAAAGGAAAAAAAAACAGCTTTCAAAGAAAACAGTAAGCACCCTGAACAAAGCAACGGAGAGATAAACAATTATTTTGATTGATGATTAGCAGCGGATAAACAAACAAATTACTTCAAACCCCAAAATGTTAGCTTACCAACACACGGCTTGTTGTTATATCATCAACTATAGCCGTAGAAGACAATAATCAAGCTGTAAGAAGCGAAGATGACAAAAATGACCATCATCCAGTGGCAAATCTAAAGAGTAGTAGATCTGAGCAAAAAGAAAAATTAAACAACAGGTTTAAGCATGCATCGTACGCTAAATAGGCATGAAAGATAAACTGCATATAAAAAATCAAGGTAAATCTTAAAAGTATTACCAGTGATGTCGTCGAGACTAAACATGGTTGATCCACTCCCAGATCTGGGGAGGAGTTGAAGCGGCAGGTATAAACGTTGATTGTGGAGGAGTAAAAGGGACCGAGTTGATTGGAGAAGCAGAAGTTACGAAACGTTTAACGTGGAAACAGTTAAAGGTCGAATTAGGTGAAACTGAGGAAGTTGAGGCTGGATGTTGGAGAAGAAAGTAGGGGGAAAAAGAAGAGAACGTGGAGAGCGCACGGAACAACGGAACGAAATAAAAAAAAGGGAGGTTGGTTGACTGACCCTGGAAGTAGTGGGAAGCGGTGAGAGAGGAAATGACGAGTTTACCCTCCAACGTTGTTTTTTCCATACTACATTGTAGAGAGAAGAAAAAAGGGTTTTGGAAACTCCTAAAAAGCTTCATCATCCTAAAAAGATTTCCTTTATTAGTAGAGATGCATACCAAAGATTAAAACTGATCTCAAATGTTTAGCCTGTAAATAATCCAAAGATTGCAGCTTTAAACCTATCTAATATCTGCTGATGGCTGATTGGGTCCAAATTTGACAATCTAGAGCAAACGTCGATTTGTATTTATAGCAGCAGGTCCAATTTGACAATCTATTATAAACATAGGTTTGTAGTTCTAGAAGCTGATAGTCACTGATCCAATTGGAGGAAATAGATGAGAATGCATTCAACGTTTAGTTTTTCTTAACCAAATGCACTGTAGCATGAAGATTTAAATGTCACCTTAAAGAACACTATTTGTTGTCTAGTAAACATCTTATTGAAATAAGTATCAATCAACCAACTAAAGAAGCAAGTAGAAAAAATGAAAGTAAAAGAAATTACAAATATCGATATAATTACCTAAATAACAAATGAAAATATACGTACATTGAATGCTACATTCAAATGCAAATATAGCATATATGTAAAAGTAATGACGAAAGTATATTCTTAACGCAACCAACGAAAGAGCGATCTATAAGACATATTCCACCAGCTAGCAATCAAATTGGTGCTGGCACACTACAACAATAAGAGGATAAGTAAAGAAACATAATCACTTTACTATGAAGTAACTGTTAATAAAATTTATTAAACATTTCATAATAAGAACTTAAGGTGATTTTAGCGGATATTTAAGATATCGAACATTTGAAATAGTGAAGTGGAACACAGTTTACTGATTTGAAGTGTCAAAAAAGATACTAACTGTCAACGTTGGTCATCATTCAAGTGTAATTCAACTTAAACCACGAAGTAAATATTGCTATGGACTATCAGTCCCTGTAGAATGCGTTATTTTCTTGATGTAAAACCCTGAAAATTGGATAATGTGTTAAAGTAAGAGCACTCAAAAATGCTTCGTTTTGGAGCTATTATGGATCAACCGTTTTATTTTTTTGCGTATGATTTTAGGAGCAGCCAAAATTTTATTACAGATGCGGTTTATGAGATATTTATAAAAAAATGTCTGACAATTGATGAGAGTTTTTGACACAATACGCTAAGATTTATCAAGATGAAGTTTCATTGCCTAATACACTAAAAGTAAAGTCATGATCTTTACATCAAGTTCAGTAGTTTACTAAGACTTAGTATGAACCATCTAACTATCACCGAATAAAGAACCTGATTGTCGCTGTTAACAAAATTACTACAACCATTAATCAATTCTCAAGTTTTTGTCGGTCTTGACAAAATATCAGATGCTATCATCTCATCCATACATAGTTAATTTCTACCCATGTTGCATAGATCTAGATATATATGCTTTAATCTATAGTCATATATTCAAATCTTATAAGTACAATATATATGAGCCTGTATTCACCATTAGCTTCCATTTTTTCTCTCATGGTTCATAAATTATCTGAGTAAGTTATAATTTCCATTACTCCAAGAAAAATATTTATAGATTTATACAGCAGTAGAAGGTGTTGATCAAAAGTCATCTATTTGCCTTAACTAAAAAAAGATACACTGAGAGAAAGTATGTTACTTCTCTCCTTCAACTTCTGTCCTTTTAACCTTATAAACGAACAATGTTGCAACGTTGATTAGTTGAAGAATGAAAATAAAAACATAAACATACTGCAATGAACAGATAGAAATAATGTAAAGTTCGCAGCAGGTAGTCACATAAATTATTGTAGTAATTATCATCCCAATTGCCTCAACTCCATACATCTACATAATCACAAATATAGTATGTCTACACATCCATATAAACATTCAGGAAAGCATATAAAAGATTTGTAGTTTATAGGAACTTATTTGAACTATCAAATGTAAACATGGATAGCAACTTTCAGCGATACCCAATAGTTATGTGTAAAATTGATTACTTTTCGCCAAAACTAATTTGCGGCTGAATAGAAGCACAGAAATACACTAAAATTGTTCAGTTTTATATGAAATTGACCCCTTTTATAAATTGATCCTTAGCATAAGAAAATTGCGCTTCTGAAGTTGCATTGGAATTTAAGATTTTCAATAATGCATAAGCAGTATCCTGCATGTATTCATTAAAGTGGAAAAAAAATCACTATTTTGCACCTAATTTTTTTAGAACAATGAAATTCCACTTTAATTTTCCATATGTGATGAGTTTATCAATTTTCTAGATTAACTATTTTGCATGTATCCATTATGTACCATTATGACGTGTTTATCATTAAGTTTCAAAAATCGATACTGTAGAAATATGTTGGTTTTATTATGGACTCTCTTCTTGTATGATTCTGTAAATTGTTATTTATATGAAATCAATTTTAATTTTTAACCATGCGTGCTGCTTTCAAATATATGACTTTATAGAAAAAAGTTGATTCAACTTCACTCAGAATTTATTATACTTGGTCCAACAAAGTTTTATTACTTCTTATCCTTGCGTCATTATGTATCATAAGAAGGAGTGACTTTTAAGGTTGATTATTTGTTTCAGGTATGTTCGAAATGCTTTCCATTATACGCCTATATATCTGATCAAATCAAAGAATTTTGTTTTATTACACATTATTTTATTTACTTTCATTTTTATGCTTTATATTCTTATCATAAATATATTACATGTATATCAAATAAACATGTCCACGGTAGTGAAAAATCATCAATGAATATAACAAAGTACGTGGAACCATTTTGATATTAATAGATTTAAGATTGCCCACATGACTATGTATAAATATGAAGGGTTCATCAACTCCTACTACGCTCTCAATAAATGGGTGTGTTGCCATTAATTGTTAGATATATTTGTAACTAGCTACGTATGATTAATAATCATATATAAATATACGATATTTTTCAAAACTATGGCATGGTTCATAGTTCCAAATTATTGTAAATAATTTTAGATACTTTGTTATTTTCCAGTGTGTCATTTTGTAATGAAATAAATCCCACATGATAGTTCCATTTCATAAGGAATATTCAAAATATTACTATGTTTATTTTGCAATTGGTATTTACAAAAAGTCATTATTTCATAAATAATGTGTTGTATGTTTTACAAAGGTTAATTCATCACTTGATGCTATCAATAATTGTTATATGGCATGTTTCCGCTATTTTAGCTGTTACTATAATCATGTAATGAATATGGAGATCCATCATCCATTTAATATAAACTATTTTTCATATACTACGACTATTTTATAATAGTGGAGAGTTCTTTGATTAAATATCTTAAACTCATATAAATAAATTTAATAGAAAACATTTTCCTATGTGAAAATATATTTCAGAGCAGAAATTGTATTTCTTATTCAAATGTTAAGTAACTTTTATTATGATTACATTCTCATCTTCGTTGTTTCTTTATAAAGCGGAAGTGACTATATACTCTCTTCGCCCCAATTTTGCCTCAAGTCACATCATCTTTTGTGCATTCATTTCCCTTTCTAAATTGTCAAACCATTTAAAATTACTCGAACTACAATATGATAATGAACTCTTTACAAAAGTGTGTGCATGTGTGTATATATATATATATATATATTGTAATTAATCAATATTAGATAATCAACCTTGCACTATGGTTGATTTTTTGTTTCGGATGAATTAATTTCATCGAAATACCATGCATTACAAATTATTGTCATTCATAATACAGCATTTACATGCAATTACATGTGGATCACATATCCATGGTGTTGGATTGCTTTTAGAGTTTGAAACTTCTGGAATGCAATATGGATTCCCTAACAACTAAACATGCGAGTGACCAAATTTTAAATATGTTAAGTATTTGTAAAGTGACCAAATTTTAAATATGTTAAGTATTTGTAAAGTTGGGAACATGCATGAGAGTTGAAATGTTAACATGAATAAGTATTTATTAGTAAGGATATGTCGTTTTCTACATATCAGTAGGGCTATCAATGGGTCAGGTTGGGCCGGCTTAGGGTCGGATCAAGTCGTGTTCGGGTTGAGTTCGGGTCGAGTCATCACAACCCGTTTATTAAACGGGTCGGTTTCGGGTTGAACCATTTATAATCGTGCGGGTTTCGGGTTTGATTCGTGTAACCTGTTAAGAAAAATATTTGTATAAAAAGATGTTAATAAACATGAAAACATAAAAGAAGGGTATTGTCGTCATTCACTTTTTACAAGCTAAGATGAGAATAAAAATGTAAAAAGTTGTTAATGTGGGAATAAAATGAAAACGTGAAAAATGTTAAGTGTTAGTGTGTATGAATAATTGAATAATGACAACATCCTTCATTTTCAAGCTAAGATGAGAATATTACAATAATATAGAGCACATAAACGGGTTAGTCGAGTCAAATTCGGGTTTCGCGGGTCAACCCTAAACCCACCCGTTTATAAATGGGTCAAAGTCGGGTTGACCCTAAAATGACCCGTTATTAAACGGGTCGGGTCAACCCGCTAATTTCCCTTGCGGGTTTCGAATCGGGTTTCGAGCCGTGTTGGAAATTGACAGCCCTACTTATCAGTCTTCACTTCAGTTTGTTTGTATGTATAAATTAATAAACATTTTATCAATTATTATTATTCTTGGCAAAACCGACTGGTTTTTAAGGTGATCGCAAACACCTTTTTATTATAATCAATAATAAAAATACAAAGATGAACAGGTGATTTTGTAATCAGTTATTTTAAATGTATAGATTTATCAATGTAGATATTATAACATTATAAGGCATATGATTTTATAATATTGAACTTTGTTGCAATACCCGAAGTAGTTTTGGGGTTTCCAGCCGATCAAGAGAGAAAAAAATGGGACTCTACATCATAATTTTAAGGCGGAATTCAAATAATTGGGTGATCCCTGCATTTTTATCCCACATTCGGGTATTTCGACATAAAATCTTTCAGGATAGTAGCATTTTCATATAATATTAGAAAGGTTAACTGTTATTATATCATTTCCCTAATATAAGGCTCACTGTTGTTGAATTATTTTTTCCTTTTTTTTTATTTAATTTTTTTCCACTAACGCTCGATTGGAAATAATTTGGAATCAACAAGCTTGATTATTTTTTACCTTGCCTTTTGGAAGTAAATAAATCGATGGTTGCTTACATAGTCCTAGATGAGCACTCTAGCTGTCTGCAAGAATCTTGATTATAGTAGTAATTACCAAACACAAGAAAAAATGCAAGTACATATGAAAAATGAAAGATGTAGAGAATCTTGCATGTAGTTCGAATTATTGTCAATCATGTATCTAGGAGGTAACCCACTACGTATTATTTGCTTTTACACGATTTTCCATGAGCATTTTTTTATTGTATATGAAAAGGAATTGGTTTCTCAGCCCTCGAACCCGTCCAATGCCATTCTTATAATTTTGAAAATACAATATTGATTTCCATAATTTCCCTTTATTCATCGTCTTATGTCCATCATCAAAATTTTCACTTGTCCCTCATCCTCGTACCTACTTGTTGTTTATGGATCGTTGATATGTTTCTTGTCAGGAGACAATGGAAGTTGCAACATTGTTGAAACTGAGGTGGGATGGTCAAAAACTTTGGCGGTAAGCCTAAGCATGTTCAGCTTGACCCTTTCTGACTTAAGAATGCAGAAGTATTAATTAGGGCTGTCAATGGATACCCGAAAAATCCAAAATCCGTCCGCATCCGCATCCGAAAAGCGGATAAATATCCGATATCCGGGAAAACGGATGCGGATGTGGATATAGGCATATCCGCATCCGAAAATTATCTGTCCGCTTTTTTTAACGATTATAACTTATGTGTATTTTAGCATAATTAAATATACTAATTTATTGTTCTATAAAATTAAAAGTCCACTAAATGCATGTTAATTGCTCAAAATTATATATTATCATCATATTTATTTATTTTTATCACTTTAGTAATTGATTAGGTTGAAAAAAACTTAATATTTAGCTAAAAAAAATTCAATAATGTTCATTAATTTTTCGATCGTTAGCGGAGCGGATAATTATCCGATATTCGTCCGTATCCGCGTATGCGGATATCCGATATCCGAAAATGGTTTCGGATGTGGATACGAATATGACACTATCTGCATCCGAAAGCATCCGTTGACAGCTGTTACGACCCGAACTTCTCCGGTAAGGAAAGCACGGATTGTACTGAGGACAAGCCACATCGGAACACAAACAGAAGACCATTTCATTGTTAATTACAACAATTCCATCAGAATACAAGAATATACAGAGTATAAACAAATAATATACATCACAAAATACCAGAGATTTAAATTACATTTAAATACATCACAGCGGAAAAACAATACAAAACACAAATGAAAGAGATATACGGATACAGAGCTTTCCGGATATCATTCCAGCTGTAAACCAGGTTCCTATGAATATAAATCTGCAAAATCAAAACTACTAGCTGCCCGTGCGGAAATAGGGACACTGTAACACCTCACACCCGCTAAGGTCACTCACTAAGGGAATGCCTTAACTTCGGTGGAGTATTTTAAGTGAATATAGAACAGAAAAATTACAACAAGACAGATATAAACAATACTTGAAAATCTAAAACATCATTTCATTGCAGCAGAAGGTAAACATGTTTAGTTACAACACCATAAAAGAGTCAAGTACTAAATATCTATCTTGATAAAACATAAGTACATAATCCCACTACATAACTAATAGCCATAATAGAAAAGATTAGCTGGGCTTTACATCACGGTCCAAGCTCCAAAAGATAGATAAAGAAATCTGATCAAAGCCCACTAGTGCTAGGCCCAACCTGAGGACATGAGGGGAAAAAGATAAAAACAACGGGGTCAGACATAAGTCTGAGTGAGCCCTATAACTTTAACAATACAATCATTAAAGTAATTAGGGTATGATATAAACTTGGTACGGTGATGACTGGGGATAAATGACTACACTAAGCAGCCAACTAGACATAGGATGAACTAAGATAACGGTAAAGAAGCATCTACCCACCCAAGGGTAATTACTAACTGCACCACACCAGTCATTCCTACTTAAAGGTTGATCCCACCCAAGGACTTAGAAAATTTACCCAGTAGTTTCGTGTACCCCTAGCTGACTACATAGGTGCCGTCTGCCCCTATCTCCACTAGGTGTACCCACTACTCCCCAAGCGATCGGCTCCCTACCGTAGATACCCGTGCTGGCCCCACAGTGGGGTGTATCACTCCCCAAAGTGGCAACCCGATACAACCAATGGTGCACGGCTTATACCTACACGATGCAACAACGTCTTACCTACCAGCCCGGGTCCACACACGCATATGAAACCCGTTGGACTTGCGTTGCCACCGCTAACCCGTTTTGGCCTCTTATAGTCAAGCCCAGTACGCGTGTCCCGTCCTCGACATGGGTCGAGCCCAATAAGATACATATGGGTTACTGGTTGAAATGGGCCCCCACAAGCTACCCACCTAAGCTTGTCCCTTTTTCTAGTGCATCCCACTTAACCCTTTAATCATGTTTAATTACATGTTTCCACTTGGTTAAGTATTCTAATCGTATTTTCTATTGCCACCCAAGGCAACCCACTAGATTTCCACATGCCACCCAAGGCACTTACTTGATTTCTACATGCCACCCAAGGCACCCACTTAACCCCTCATGCCCCACTACATGCTTATCTGGTTAAGTGTTTCTTAATTGATTAAGAACGTAACCGTTGTAAAGACCTCTCACATTAGACTATCTTTTATGGCAGCTGGATTTGCCGGTCGGGTCCGGGCAGCCTTACGCCATAACCGAGTCTAACCTAGTGTCTTTACACTTGTCACGTATTTAGTTTGTGCCTAAGACCTCTCACATTGGGCCAATCATTTGTAGCCGCTGGATTTGCCGGTCGGTTCCGGGCAGTCTTATGCTATAAAAGGGTCCAACCTCGTGTCTTAATCGATTAATTACACCTAATTAATCACCCCCATAATTTGTATTAATTATCCCTAATTAATTACAAATTTAACGATGTACATAATTGACTCAATTATGTCCATCCACTTTATGGTATGCATAATCATACCAACTTCACACCATTTCATTAACATGAATATTAACCCCATCGTTCCCCACGTAATTCGCTAACATGACATACTTAAGAGGAAGATTCATCACAAATACAATGGGTTCAACTTGCATAACATTAGCATCAACATGGGTTTTAAAGGTGCCAACATGCATCTAGCATCAAACCCAACTAGCATAAATAATCAACCCAAACTTGCATGAATCACATATGTCATAAAGAGGGTAACTTGCATAAGCTACTTATGTCATCCAAAGGGGTAAACTTGCATATGTATGTATGACATACAAAGGGGTTAACTTGCATATGTATGCATATCATACAAAGGTGTAAACTTGCACATGTTACTTGCATATAATCAAACACCAAACTTGCATAACATGTCATATATGAACTTGCATATAATCATACAACAAACTTGCATAACATATCATATATGAACTTGCATATAATCATACACCAAACTTGCATAACATGTCATATATGAACTTGCCTATAATCATACGCCAAACTTGCATAACCATGGTGTCATAGTGGATCAATGTTTATCATAGTGATTTGCATAACTAGCATCATGAACTCATAGCATATGACTTGCATAACTTGCATAGCATCATGAACACATAACATATAACTTGCATAACTTGCATATCATCATGAACACATAGCATATGACTTGCATAACTTGCATAACATCATGAACATATAACATCAAACTTGCATAACATCATGAACACATAGCATATGATAACATAACTTGCATTGATCCACATTCATAGCCATAACCTCATTATATCCTATCATAATCATTTCAACAATTGGTCATTAAGGCTATAGAAACTCACAACTTGTTGATTAGCACTCCTATGAAGAAGATTAAGTTGCTAGAGTTGATTAGAAGTTGATTTGAGAAGCTATCTTCCTCTTTAATTTGATGGAGGCTCCTTCAAGTTGCATTTTGACGGCATAACGACGTTGTATCTATTTTTAGTATTAATTAGGGTAGTCTTAGGGTGTATTTATAGATTAGTTAAGTATTTTAGGCCATTAGATTAACCCTAAATCAGATTAGAGCCGTCAGATCTCGTCACTAGCCACCAAGCACAGCCCAAAAGCCAAAATGGTGCACCCAGGTCACACAGACCGACAGGGGGGGTCGACCCCTGGGTCGACCCCTAGGGGGGGGGGGTCGACACCCATGTCGACCCCTGGGTCGACACCCTCTGCCTGGCGGGAATTTTTCCTCCTCTTCTGAACTGTGAAATTTTTACATTTAATTCTGTTTTGAATTTTCTGAAAACTTCTTCGGGCCTTAACTGGGTCATACGGACTCCGATTTTCGAAAACTCGGACTCTATTTCGCGTATTTTTCCGAGACGAACGCAATGGCATAGCCCGTTTCCCCTGATTCAGATTTTAAAATTTAATTCTGCCCTGTTTTATATTATAGCAAGTTATTCAACATACGGGGTGTTACATTCTCCCCTACTTAAAGGATTTCGACCCCGAAATCTCTAAGTCAAGAAGAACGTATCCTACCAACCAAACAACCATCTACTCAAACCATCAAACACTGGCATCCATTGTCCTTAGAGTTTCTAATGCTGTATGAACATATGCAAAGAGTGTGTGTATATGTTCCCTGTCTAATGCAAAATCAGGCGGTCTACTGATTCAGTTGACCTCCTTAATGCAAACCATGATAGTGCCATGCATCCAATATGTATGCGAAAGAACCCTATCGACACATACTATCTCTACATGTGTGCACAACCATACACCAAAATGCATCATCCATATGATAGCACAACCATTATACATCCATTAATATAGCTACCTACACACAATTATATGCAATATGCAATATGAAGTGACTGAGCCGATCTAGTGTCTAAAGTGTGTGTATATGCATCCACGAGCAACCACTAGCAAACACTTGCATCCACACGCATCCATCAATCATAACATGTCTCAAACACATGTTTCAACCATAGGTTTACCCTATCTAAAGGTCAAAGGTACTAATGAGAGGACATACTATAGATAAGATAAGTACTAGACAAACGATAAAGGAGAAGTTAAAAGACATACCCTCAAAAAGGAATGGGTACAATGAACGCATCTTCGCTTCTGTCTCCCAAGTAGCATTGCTCTCATCCTCTCCCCATTGCACTTTGACTAGTCGAACTTCTCTGTTTCTCAACTTCCTAATCTCTGACCCAAGGATGCGGGTAGGAGCTCGTCGAATAGTCGCATCATGCTCTACCTCCACTTCTCTAAGCAAGCTCGGCTCTACCACCTCTGCGGTCTCATGTAGGCACTTCCTCAAATGTGACACATGGAATACGTCATGTACCCCACTAAGTCTCTCGGGTAAATCCACTCTATATGCCATCCGTCCAATCCTTTCCTTAATAGGAAACGGTCCTACAAATCTTGGTGCTAACTTCCCAACGGACCCTAAGCGAACAACATTCCGTAATGGAGATACTTTGACAAAGACCATGTCCCCAACATCAAACTCCAGATCCGTCCTCCTCTTATCCGCGTAAGATTTCTGCCTGTCTTGTGCCGCTTTCATCCTTCTTCGAATCAAGTCAATTTTCTCCGAAGTCTCTCTAACCATATTGGGCCCAAGCAAGATCTTATCCGTAGATTCCCACCAACATGTAGGTGATCGACAAGGCCTTCCATAAAGAGCTTCGAAAGGAGCCATACCAATACTAGACTGAAAGCTGTTATTATACGCGAACTCCACCAATGGAAGATGCTCTTCCCATGTACCTCCAAAATCTAAGATACAAAGCCTCAAAAGGTCTTCCAGAACACGATTCACCCTCTCGGTCTGGCCGTCTGTCTGAGGATGATATGCGGTGCTCAAACACAACTGAGTCCCTACCGCCTCTTGCAAACTCTTCCAAAACTCGCTAGTGAAGATTGGATCTTAATCACTCACTATGCTAGAAGGTACCCCATGCAATCGAACTATCTCTCGAAGGTAAACTGAAGCTAGCCATGGAGCAGTCCTCTTGCTCTTCACGGGTATGAAATGGGCGCTCTTAGTAAGTCTGTCTACCACCACCCAAATTCCCATATTACCCTTCCACGATCTCGGTAACCCATCAATAAAATCCATCGAGACGCTATCCCACTTCCATTGCGGAACCTCCAATGGGTGAAGCAACCCACCGGGTTTCTTTTGCTCCGCTTTCACTTGTTGGCACACCAAGCATCTAGCGACATACTCGGCCACATCTTTCTTCATACCGGCCCAAAAGAAAACTCACTTCATGTCTTGGTACATCTTGTCCCCACCGGGATGAATGGTCATCTTCGAACGATGCGCATCATCAAGTATAGCCTTCCTCAAACCCTCGTCTTGCGGTACACAAAGTCTACCGTCTCTACGCAAGCACCCCCTATCGTCTAGGGTGTACCTACTCAAATGGCTGGACGACTCCCCCCTTATGAGCCTCTCTACCAACTCAACCAACTGTGGGTCGTCCCGTTGTGCCTCGCCAATCCGTCCCAAAAGAGTAGGTCTGACCTCTAAGGATGCTAGCAAACCGGGTACAAAGTCAACGGAAGGTCTGAAATCAAACATCAAGATAAATTCCAAGCTTCGTCATTCCACGAACAATGGACTCAATGACAACCTTTTTCTGCTCAAGGCGTCCGCCACCACGTTACCCTTGCCAGGGGTATACGCTATCTCGAAATCATAGGATGCTAAGAACTCCATCCACCTTTGCTGTCTCAAGTTCAAATCCTTCTGAGAAAACAAGTACTTCAATGATTTGTGGTCAGTGAACAATTCGAACCTCTCTCCAAGAAGATAATGGCGTCAAATCTTAAGCGCCAAACAATAGCGGCCAACTCTAAATCATGGGTAGGGTAGTTTTTCTCATGCGCCCTCAACTGCCTTCCACCGTAGGCTATTACCCTTCCCTCTTGCATTAAGACTGCGCCCAGTCCTGTCCCACAAGCATCAGTATAAACAACAAATGGCTTGCTCCCATCTGGCAACACTAAGACTGGAGCTGTGGTTAAAGCTCTCTTTAACCGTTGGAACGCATCATCACAATCTACGTCCCATGCGAAGACTAGATTCTTCTTTGTCAAGCGAGTTAATGGGGCTGATATCTTCGCGAAGTCCTTGATAAACTTCCTATAGTAGCCAGCCAACCCCAAGAAACTCCTCACCTCGGGAGCATTCTTCGGAACCTTCCAATCTTGGATGGACACTACCTTCGCGGGATCCACAGCTATCCCTTCCTTGGAGACCACATGCCCCAAGAACCGCACTTCCTTCCTCCAAAAGTGACATTTAGAGAATTTAGCCTTAAGGCTATGCGCTCGAAGAGTCTCTAACACTTCCCTAAGATGTAGGGCATGCTCTTCTTCACTCTTAGAAAAGACTAAAATGTCATCCACAAAGTCCACCACGAACTTATTAAGGTACTCCCTGAACACCGTACTCATCAAATCAACAAAGTATGCAGGGGCGTTCGTCAAACCAAATGGCATCACTAGCCACTCATAGAAACCATCCGGAGTCCTAAAGGCAGTCTTGTCTATACTATCCTCAGCCACTCTCAACTGATGAAACCCCGTGGCCAAGTCCAACTGTGAAAACACTGAGGCACCCACCAACTGATCAAAGAGATCATCAATCCTCGGCAATGGGTGGCTATTCTTCTTTGTGAGCTTGTTGAGTTCTCTATAGTCTACACAAAGTCTGAGGGACCCATCCGCCTTCGTGGCAAAAACTACTGGAGCACCCCACTCCGATATACTTCGTCTTATGAACCCCTTCTCAAGCAACTCCCCTACTTGCTTATGGAGTTCCCTCCTCTCACGAGGAGCCATGTGGCGCACTGGCAAAGATACTGGTTTAGCATTGTCCACCAGATATATTCAGAAGTCTATCTCCCGCCTCGGAGGTAAGCCCCTCACCTCCTCAAACACATCTGAGTATTCCCGGACCACTCTAACAGATCGCAAACTCTCGACCGAAGCGTCAAGCGATTCAAGATAACTTAGCATAACAGAATCCATGGGATTACAAGAGATCTCGAGAGTGTTACCCAAGAGGGTCATGAGCCTGAAAACTCTCCTTTCGCAATCAAGAACGGCACCATTACCGGATAACCAGTCCATGCCCAAAATCAACCCATAGCCCGTGAAGCCCAAAACAAAAGCATCACATCTACACTCAACGCTAAGTATGGAAATCTTCAAACCCAAACATATCATGGACAAATAAGTGGAGCCCCCAATTGGGTTTGAAACAACCAAGGGATCATCTACTAGACTGGTGTCTAAGTGTAGTGACTCAACTAATGATGATGAGATAAACGAATGCGATGCGCCAGAGTCAAACAAAGTACGGACAGGATGATCAAATAGAAAAACCAGACTTTCAATGGAAATAGTTCTACCTCTTTCCTGAATCGGTGGAACCGCGAGAGCCTGAACTTGCCCCCTTGCCTAACCTGGTGCCATAAGAGCTTGCACCTGTCCTCCTGAGGTAGATCCCGTCCTCTGCCCCTTCTTAGGGCAGTCCTTCACTAGATGCCCTGCTTCGCCACAGTGGAAGCAGCCCGTCTTCTTTTTCTTCCGACAATCTTTGCTTAGGTGGCCTGGTGTCCCGCAATTGAAGCACTTCTTCTTTCCCTTGCTACCGTTGCCTTTCCCACCCTTGTTTTGCTGTTGCTGTTGAGGTCTCTTCTGATCTCCTTTCTTCTCGGGTGCCTTATTAGCATTGGGACTCTTCCTCATGCATGAGTGCCATGTATACTAGCTTCTCAAAGGTGGCCCCAATAGGGATGTGAGTCATAGCCAATCCATGCATCGGTTCATTCAAGCCTTTAACGAACCTCAAAGCCTTCTTCTCCGGTGTATTCACCATGTCTATGCCAAACCTTGCCAATTGATTAAACTTGTTGACATATTCCTTCACTGATAGGTTTCCTTGCTTTAGAGTCAAGAACCTTTCCATATACAAGTTTTCCTCCGCCCCTGAGAGAAACTTTTCCACAAACCTTTGCCTGAAATCTGCCCAAGAGTCAACAGGGCGTTCTCCATTAGTGACCTCCCACCAGAACGAGGCCTCTCCCTTCATTAACCAAGCAGCTAACTTGACTTTCTTTCCTTCTTCCATCTCAAAGATGTCTATCAACTCTTCCACCTCCTTAAGCCAATCCCTAGCTTCCACAAAAGTTTCTGATCCTTGAAAAGGTTTCCCTCCCATAGCCTTAAATTCCTTGCAAGTCTTAGCAAAAGTATCCGCGCGAGGAGGAGGAGGGGAGGAGGAAGATCGGGTGCTACTGTTGGTGGAGGAACATTTGCTGGACCCGCAGTGGCGGCCCTAGCCTCCATCAATCTCCTATACCATACTGGTATCGTCACACCCTCCGGAAAGTTAAGATCTTCAGCCATGCTGAAACGAAAAAGGAAAGATTCAAAACGGAGAATTCGAAAGATAAAGATATGGCTATTGGGGATTATGCTTTTCTTTCAAAAACTTTTCTCTTAAAAGACATGTTTTTGAAAATAATTCTTCCAAAAATGTTTTTAGAAAAATAGTTTTCTAAAAATTTTATCTGTTCCGGTAACCTTCAGCTCTGATACCACGTGTAACACCCCACACCCGCTAAGGTCACTCACTAAGGGAATGCCTTAACTTCGGTGGAGTATTTTAAGTGAATATAGAACAGAAAAATAACAACAAGACAGATATAAATAATACTTGAAAATCTAAAACATCATTTCATTGCAGCAGAAGGTAAACATGTTTAGTTACAACACCATAAAAGAGTCAAGTACTAAATATCTATCATGATAAAACATAAGTACATAATTCCACTACATAACTAATAGCCATAATAGAAAAGATAAGTTGGGCTTTACATCACGGTCCAAGCTCCAAAAGATAGATAAAGAAATCTGATCAAAGCCCACTAGTGCTAGGCCCAACCTGAGGACCTGAGGGGAAAAAAGATAAAAACAACGGGGTCAGACATAAGTCTGAGTGAGCCCTATAACTTTAACAATACAATCATTAAAGTAATTAGGGTATGATATAAACTTGGTACGGTGATGACTGGGGATAAATGACTACACTAAGCAGCCAACTAGACATAGGATGAACTAAGATAACGGTAAAGACGCATCTACCCACCCAAGGGTAATTACTAACTGCACCACACCAGTCATTCCTACTTAAAGGTTGATCCCACCCAAGGACTTAGAAAATTTACCCAGTAGTTTCGTGTACCCCTAACTGACTACATAGGTGCCGTCTGCCCCTATCTCCACTAGGTGTACCCACTACTCCCCAAGCGATCGGTTCCCTACCGTAGATACCCGTGCTGGCCCCACAGTGGGGTGTATCACTCCCCAAAGTGGCAACCCGATACAACCAATGGTGCACGGCTTATACCTACACGATGCAACAACGTCTTACTTACCAGCCCGGGTCCACACACGCATATGAAACCCGTTGGACTTGCGTTGCCACCGCTAACCCGTTTTGGCCTCTTATAGTCAAGCCCAGTACGCGTGTCCCGTCCTCGACATGGGTCGAGCCTAATAAGATACATATGGGTTACTGGTTGAAATGGGCCCCCACAAGCTACCCACCAAATCTTGTCCCTTTTTCTAGTGCATCCCAATTAACCCATTAATCATGTTTAATTACATCTTTCCACTTGGTTAAGTATTCTAATCGTATTTTCTATTGCCACCCAAGGCAACCCACTAGATTTCCACATGCCACCCAAGGCACTTACTTGATTTCTACATGTCACCCAAGGCACCCACTTAACCCCTCATGCCCCACTACATGCTTATCTGGTTAAGTGTTTCTTAATTGATTAAGAACGTAACCGTTGTAAAGACCTCTCACATTAGACTATCTTTTATGGCAGCTGGATTTGCCGGTCGGGTCCGGGCAGCCTTACGCCATAACCGAGTCTAACCTAGTGTCTTTACACTTGTCACGTTTTTAGTTTGTGCCTAAGACCTCTCACATTGGGCCAATCATTTGTAGCCGCTGGATTTGCCGGTCGGTTCCGGGCAGTCTTATGCTACAAAAGGGTCCAACCTCGTGTCTTAGTCGATTAATTACACCTAATTAATCACCCCCATAATTTGTATTAATTATCCCTAATTAATTACAAATTTAACGATGTACATAATTGACTCAATTATGTCCATCCACTTTATGGTATGCATAATCATACCAACTTCACACCATTTCATTAACATGAATATTAACCCCATCGTTCCCCACGTAATTCGCTAACATGACATACTTAAGAGGGAAGATTCATCACAAATACAATGGGTTCAACTTGCATAATATTAGCATCAACATGGGTTTTAAAGGTGTCAACATGCATCTAGCATCAAACCCAACTAGCATAAATAATCAACCCAAACTTGCATGAATCACATATGTCATAAAGAGGGTAACTTGCATAAGCTACTTATGTCATCCAAAGGGGTAAACTTGCATATGTATGTATGACATACAAAGGGGTTAACTTGCATATGTATGCATATCATACAAAGGTGTAAACTTGCACATGTTACTTGCATATAATCAAACACCAAACTTGCATAACATGTCATAAATGAACTTGCATATAATCATACACCAAACTTGCATAACATATCATATATGAACTTGCATATAATCATACACCAAACTTGCATAACATGTCATATATGAACTTGCCTATAATCATACGCCAAACTTGCATAACCATGGTGTCGTAGTGGATCAATGTTTATCATAGTGATTTGCATAACTAGCATCATGAACTCATAGCATATGACTTGCATAACTTGCATAGCATCATGAACACATAGCATATAACTTGCATAACTTGCATATCATCATGAACACATAGCATATGACTTGCATAACTTGCATAACATCATGAACATATAACATCAAACTTGCATAACATCATGAACACATAGCATATGATAACATAACTTGCATTGATCCACATTCATAGCCATAACCTCATTATATCCTATCATAATCATTTCAACAATTGGTCATTAAGGCTATAGAAACTCACAACTTGTTGATTAGCACTCCTATGAAGAAGATTAAGTTGCTAGAGTTGATTAGAAGTTGATTTGAGAAGCTATCTTCCTCTTTAATTTGATGGAGGCACCTTCAAGTTGCATTTTGATGGCATAACGAAGTGGTATCTATTTTTAGTTTGAATTAGGGTAGTCTTAGGGTGTATTTATAGATTAGTTAAGTATTTTAGGCCATTAGATTAACCCTAAATCAGATTAGATCCGTCAGATCTCGTCACTAGCCACCAAGCACAGCCCAAAAGCCAAAATGGTGCACCCAGGTCACACAGACCGACAGGGGGGGTCGACCCCTGGGTCGACCCCTAGGGGGGGGGGTCGACACCCATGTCGACCCCTGGGTCGACACCCTCTGCCTGGCGGGAATTTTCCCGCCTCTTCTGAACTGTGAAATTTTTATATTTAAATCTGTTTTGAATTTTCTGAAAACTTCTTCGGGCCTTAACTAGGTCATACGGACTCCGATTTTCGAAAACTCGGACTCTATTTCGCGTATTTTTCCGAGACCAACGCAATGGCATAGCCCGTTTCCCCTGATTCAGATATTAAAATTTAATTCTGCCCTGTTTTATATTATAGCAAGTTATTCAACATAAGGGGTGTTACAGGCACCCAGAGTTTAGGTTAAAAGAATAAACTCCAGGTCAGTCATGTGACTGGTGTGAGAACTAAAACAGTTATTTATCTTTATTTTATAGTTAGGTAAATCAAGGGACCACGCCGTATAACACGGAACGGGTTTCCTCCCAAGAGTCCAAGTGCATAAAACAACAGCGCAATGCTAAATAAAGAACAATGAAGCTATTATAAGACCCAGGTCCCATCACACAATGCAACACAAGCTGGAGGATAGGGTTCTACCTAATAATAGCCAAAGAATGCTTGATACGCTAAATTTCATCTTTTATTACTATAAGTGTATAGTGACAAAACAATTTCAATCATAAGTATTAATCATAGACGGCATGGGTACCATATATCATGTCGCCAATACTAGGCTCTACAATCAAAACCGCACATGTCACATATTGGAAGTTGGATTTCCATCTGTGAACCAAGGCAAGGGATCATCCTTACCGAATTCGAGACACTCTAGCCCATGTCTCAGGCAAGTACTCAGTCACTCCTTTAGATCGTCAGGGCCGGTCCACCGATATGGATTAAAATGCCTGAACACTGCGTTTCCCTACCATATGGGGTGTTAATGAGTCCAATGACTCCATCGGCTCCACACAATCACCGATATATTCGAGGCGCTTCGCAACAACAACAACCACATAAGTCAAACTCGTCAGGGCGTGTAAAACCACTGACGTCACTTCTAGCTAGAAGGAAACGCATGCCCTCCCTGAAGTCCTCTCCCGTTTCTAGTTCACAACCGGGGTGTGAGGCTCGCGAATCAACGCTACACAAAGCTATGCCACACAGGCCGTGCTTTGATCATCAACCACAAGACTTTGCTTTTCAACAGAAGCCTTGATCATTTTCCACTTAGGCATTCCACACAGGCAATTCACTCCATGCGATTGATATCCATCAATATATAACCTCTGAGCTCGTACGTCTTAGTGAAGGGCGTTAAGTAAGAGAATAAATTCTCCGCCGCCAAACAGATATATATTTAATAGAAATCAATCACACAGAATAAAATCCAATGTCAGACACACAGTCCATTTACAAGTTCGTTCTGGGTCTGAACGAAACTGGAGGCACCTTGTACCTCGCATATCCATCGATCTCTAAGTACGTCTGGACGATCACCAACTGATTCCCTCCTTTTGGGTGTACAGCCCAATCAAGATCATCAGTAATCACCCAAACGACGTAAAGACCTCCGGTCTTCGACCACCGTCTTCATCTTCGACACTATGTCGAATCAGTTATATAGAATGGGATAAACCCGGTCTTTCTGAGTAACTCGCGTATATAATAAACAAGTGTTACACAAACACAACATACACCTCATTCCAACTCAGAATATTCTTGTATTCAAATATTCTTATACTTCGGGAAAAGTTCCCATTAATTTTATCAAAGATAAATTCTTTAAATTTATTATTTAATCTTCTTTGAATATCAATTCAAACTAGTCGGGATTAGCGAACCTTACTGAAGTAATCATTTGTTTTAATTTTCCAATCCCAACATATTTATCCCATGAAGTAAAATTGGTCATACTTCATATCTAACACCACAGTGTTATCGGTAAATTCAATTACCATTTCACGTTCAGATCTAATTAAAGATTTAACTATCACCTGGAGCAAAACTGGTAATACTCCATTCTCGATCACTTCAATCTAATTAAAGATTCATTAAAACTCCACTTGGTTTTAATCTTTAAACAATATTAATGATTGTTTAACTTGGGAAATAATATCCTGTCTTTAATTGGGTTAAAGAACCAATGTCATTTAAAACACGGTTCATGATAAACCCAAAATCACATTCTAATACAATTCCAATTAAATCCCATTTAATTGGTACACTTAATTAAATCTAAATAAAAATATTTAATCCTTTTCTCAACTGGGTTTAAGAACAATGTTAATAAAGACACCATTGACGACAAACCCAAATCACATTTGATATTAAGTACAAGGCTCTGAATAGAAAATATATCGGCTTATATTCAATATCAAATTCTATGACCAACAAATGTCGTACTGGAAATAACGATATTAATATATCTTTCAAATTTCCATAACAATATCTGTATAATCACGAAATCCAACATAGAAATATTCCAAAGACAATTTCGATTCAAATCCATTCCAGTTCAATTATTGGAATTTCTGGTTATTTTCAAAACCATTTCAAATCCAATTTATTTAATTCAAAAATATATGAATTATAATTTTAGTTCAAAACTAGTTCATTTCGATAAAAAATCTATTTTTATCTTTTCTAATATGGAAATTTTCATACCAATTCTTCAAAAATCATTTCTTATGATTTTACACAAATTATTACTACTTTTAATAATTTTATCAAGGCCCGTACAGTCGATTTCTATCAACGACCATCGAACTGCACTTACAGCGACCTTTTCCAAATTTGATTTGGACATAATTCCAAATCCACCCATTTGATTTCTAATTTCTAATATTCATTAGAAAGCTCTTTTCGATTCGAACCCAACGGTTCCAGTTTTAGGAGAATCCGACAGTCGGATCTCGCGTAATATCCATTCGAAGTCAATGGTCGAAATTCGCAAACTGCCGCGACACGGCGCGTTCTATTCAGGCCATTATATATATATAATATTATATATATTTCATCGATTTCCTTTCAAAACGTATTTTATAAATCGTTTTAAATTCGTTTTCAAAACGATTTCAACTTCATATTCAAGTTCGAATCAAAATTTAATATTCCATATCATCGATATACAAATGATAATATTTTCAAAACGTTATATTTTGAAATCACTTTCTTTTCCATATTCATTATAAAAATGAATAAAATCGATATAAATATCATTCACGTCAAAATGGCGTCAATCTAACCAACACGGCTGTATATATTTCAATAAATTCGTTATTCTATTCAACAAATAAATATTTTCTTCAACACATGAATATATATTTTATTCAACACATGAATTTTTATTCTATTCAACACATGAATTTATATTTCTCTATTCAACACATGAATCTATAATTCTCTTCAACACATGAATTTATATTTCCATTCAACACATGAATTTATATTTCCCTATTCAACACATGAATTTTATATTTCTTATTTTCCCAATTGGAATGAGGCCCAATCAATTACCATATAATGTTAATTATATGGATTCTCTACAACACATGTATATAACAACAACGGTAAATAATCAACCATCATCCAGAGTGCACCACACAACTGCATAAGCATTAAATATAAATAATTAATGCTTACACAGTCTGTCAACCCATCGATTGACATACAACTAAACAATCGGGATTAGTGTACGTCAAATATCATCCCAATACCCGTGTGGGGTTTCAAATCAACAAACACAAATTTTATTTGTGCAGTTGGACGATGTGTAAAATTTATCGTCCCAATCAATGTCAGTCAAATCAGTGTATATAAACAAATCATCCGATTTGTTTATTACTATTTATTTTATATACACGTTAAAAAACATATTTTTAACTATAAAATATTTTCCACTATAAAATATTTTATTTCATTCCACATCACACAATCAAATTTCACAACACAGAAATCAAACAAACAAGTCATCCATGGTCTGTGGACGACGGGTGTCGGGTGCTACTAAACACCGTCTGCATCCTAGTATATATTTCAAACTAGAAATAAATTAAAAGTGAGGAGTTCTCACCGAGGGTTCCACTCCTTCATTCTTTATTTCTGAATGGTCTAGATTCTGTTCTGCTTTCGGTCAATTCCATCGCACTCTTATTCACACTGTTCATAATAAACATCACATTTTTATTTCAACGCTATAAAAATCACATTTTTATTTCACTTCATATATATAAAAATCGAATTATTTTTACTTCACTTCATATATATAAAAATCGAATTTTTTTTACTTCACTTCATATGTATAAAAATCGAATTTTTATCTTCACTACTATAAATAAAAGTCGAATTTTTATCTTCACTTCATATATATAAAAATCGAATTTTTTATCTTCACTCCATATATATAAAAATCAAAATTTTATTTTAAATCTACATTCATAAAAATCGATTTTTCCCCGTGTTTTATATACATAAAAATTAAATCTTTTCCATGATAAAATATTTTTTTTTACCTTTTCAGTTTTAAAATAAATGAATAATAATAATAAAAAAACTTACATCGTTCAAATGGAAGAAAGGTAAGGTTGCTGTGCGCGTCGGTCAGCAGGGGGGCTCGCCGGAGTCAGTTGGAGGCGGGGGAAACCGCGGCGTCAAGAGGTGAGGCCAGGAGTTGCGGCGCTCACTGGTGCAGTGCTCGATTTGGGGTTGCTCGGTTTTGGGTTGGGTTTTTTTGCTCGAAGCTGGAGGGTAGAAGAAGGAGAGGTGCGATGGAAAGGGGGATGGCCGGAGTGCGGCGGCGGGAGGGGGAGTGGTCGGCGGATCGGGTTTTTTTCTTCTGATGTCGAGTTTTGGATCTGAGCAAATGAAATGGGGGGGGGGGTAAGGGTATAAACAAGAATGTATATTAATTATATAATTTTTTTCCTTAATCCAAAAATGTCGACTTTAAATCCGAACCCCAAACGAGACCCAACGACTGTCGCCCCTAACTAAATACCCCCATTCCGAACGCAATGGGATATGTTTCGTAACCTAGTTTGGCCGTTTCAATCAGTTTTCGTCAAAATTAAAATATAACTCTATATATTGAATTTGAACACACATTTCCATTCACCGGGGCCACATATTAACTCTAAAAATTCCCAAAAAAATATTTCTGGCTTCGTAGTGACGATATGATCCTAACAAAACCAATTTCATCAAATTCTGAGACCGTTTGAAAAATGATCATTTTCCAGTCGATTAAAATCAACTGAAATTGGTCAAACGCGTTTTCTTTTGCCATGCTCACATATTGATTCAGAAAATTATGAATTTTGAAACTTAGCAATAACTTAACATCACGGATCCAACAAAAGTGGTTTCGTCGAAAACCGATGTCGTTTGCAAAATTTCCATTTTCAAGGGCCAAAATTCCATAGCGACTATTCTGAATTTTCAACTGGACATAACTTTTGATTCCCGCTATGAAATTTCAATTTTTCGGATTCGTTGGAAAGATATTCTCAAATAGATTCTAATTTTTTTGGTTTCCCAAAAATCCGGTTTATTTTGAATCCTGTACATTCATTTGAACTTTGAAATCGAATTTTCGAACTACCGCGCCATTTTCATTTCCTATTATAATTAAAAATAAATATTTATTTTCTAGCGTCGATTCAAATAAATATATACGTTCGACTTCTATTCAAAATAAATTTCTCATTGTTATTATTTAAAATATTCCATTTTAAATAATCAAAATTCGCTAGAATTGCCAAAATAAAAATTTTAAATTGGCTCAGAATTTCCGGGTTATTACAATCTCCCCCACTTAAAACTTTTCATCCCCGAAAAGGAATGAAGCTGAAAGTTGTTCAACCAATCAACTCAACTTTCATTATTTTCATTACGTCTTAAATTCTTCAACTTTTCAGTTTCTAAATTTTTTTCAAATTTTTCAAAAATTTGGCTAACACCCTAAATTTTCGAAAAATTTCGCCATAACCTCCCCTGCACCGGGGACTTCGGGATATTTCAAATAGCCTCCCATGGCCCTCACCAATCCAAAAAGAAAAAGAAACAGCCAAACGGCTAGCCAATCGGCTCATAAAATCATCCAAAACCCATGAAATTAGTAAACATGTACCTATTTGTCGGGTAAACAATTTTATTCTTCTGCTCTAGCCTCCTTGCTATGACCTGTTCAATGTAAGTACATGTATATGCATGCAAATGCGACTAATTTTTAATACAATTCACTTTTTGGTTCAATTTGGCTAAAGGTTCAAATTTTAATTAATCAACCAAAGATCAAACAACACAACTAGCAATGAATTAGTTGATTAACTTTCCAAATTCATGATTTTGATACATAGTCCAAAAATCAGATTTTTGATGTCAAATCACAACAATAAGCCCTATCTAATTTTGTTCTCACACCAGTCAATAGGAAATATATAGACGTCCCACCTTCGAAACTCGAACATGAATACTGATGATGCGATCGCTGTAACGATCATCAGAACCATCTTCGGGCGACTAGAGTGTGATTCTATATCTATCTAGTATGTTAAAACTTCAAGTACACGCGGAACAGACGTATATGCAAAATCTTTATATACTGGATTGTCCAAATTCAATATAAAATATATAATCAAATACAAATAATTGATTAAAATTTTCAAAACAAAAATTGTTTTCACTTTTATTTTAAGAACATCACTCTTCACACTCGTTCTAGGATATTACTGATTCCATCTCTAACGAGTCTTTCTCATTGGATATTACTAATCCAATCTCTGATGAATTCTTTTGTTTGGTTCTAATGTGTCTTTTTCTCCGAGCTCTATAAACAAAAGCTCTGATACCAAGCTGTTACGACTCGAACTTCCCCGGTAAGGAAAGCACGGATTGTACTGAGGACAAGCCACATCAGAACACAAACAGAAGAACATTTCATTGTTAATTACAACAATTCCATTAGAATACAAGAATATACAGAGTATAAACAAATAATATACATCACAAAATATCAGAGATTTAAATTACATTTAAATACATCGTAGAGGAAAAACAATACAAAACACAACTGAAAGAGATATACGGATACAGAGCTTTCTGGATATCATTCCAGCTGTAAACCAGGTTCCTGTGAATATAAATCAGCAAAACCAAAACTACTAGCTGCCCGTGCGGAAATAGGGGCACCCATAGTTTAGGTTAAAACAATAAACTCCAGGTTAGTCATGTGACTAGTGTGAGAACTAAAACAGTTATTTATCTTTATTTTAAAGTTAGGTAAATCAAGGGACCACGCCGTATAACATGGAACGGGTTTCCTCCCAAGAGTCCCAGTGCATAAAACAACAGCGCAATGCTAAATAAAGAACAATGAAGCTATTATAAGACCCAGGTCCAATCACACAATGCAACACAAGCCGGAGGATAGGTTTTTAGCTTATAATAGCCAAAGAATGCTTGATACACTAAATTTCATCTTTTATTACTATAAGTGTATAGTGACAAAACAATTTCAATCATAAGTATTAATCATAGACGAAATGGGTGCCATATATCATGTCGCCAATACTAAGCTCTACAATCAAAACCGCACATGTCACGTGTTGGAAGTTGGATTTCCATCTGTGAACCAAGGCAAGGGATCGTCCTTACCAAATTCGAGACGCTCTAGCCCATGTCTCAGGCAAGTACTTAGTCAAGCCTTTAGATCGTCAGGGCCGGTCCACCGATGTGGATTAAAATGCCTGAACACTGCGTTTCCCCACCCTATGGGGGTGTCAATGAGTCCAATGACCCCATCGGCTCCACACAGTCATCGATATATCCGAGGCGCCTCGCAACAGCAACAACCACATAAGTCAAACTCGTCAGGGCGTGTAAAACCACTGACGCCACTTCTAGCTAGAAGGAAACACATGCCCTCCCTGAAGTCCTCTCCTGTTTCTGGTTCACAACCGGGGTGTGAGGCTCACGAATCAACGCTACACAAAGCTATGCCACACAGGCCGTGCTTTGATCATCAATCACAAGACTCTTCTTTTCAACAGAAGCCTTGATCATTTGCCACTTAGGCATGCCGCACAGGCAATTCACTCCATGCGATTGATATCCATCAATATATAACCTCTGATCTGGTACGTCTCAGAGAAGGGCGTTAAGCAAGAGAATAAATTCTCCACCGCCAAACAGATATATATTTAATAGAAATCAATCACACAGAATAAAATCCAATGTCAGACACACAGTCCATTTACAACTTCGTTCTGGGTCTAAACGAAACCGGAGGCACCTTGTACCTCGCATATCCATTGATCTCCAAGTACGTCTGGATGATCACCAACTGATTCCCTCCTTTTGGGTGTACAACCCAATCAAGATCATTAGTAATCACCCAAACGACGTGAAGACCTCCGGTCTTCGAGCACCGTCTTCATCTTCAACACTACATCGAATCAGTTATTCAGAAGGGATAAACCCGGTCTTTCTGAATAACTCACATATATAATAAACAAATGTTACACAAACACAAGATACGCCTCATTCTAACTCAGAATATTCTTTTATTCAAATATTCTTATACTTTGGGAAAGGTTCCCATTAATTTTATCAAAGATAAATTCTTTAAATTTATTCTTTAATCTTCTTTGAATATCAATTCAAAATAGTCGTGATTAGCGAACCTTACCGAAGTAATCATTTGTTTTAATTTTCCAATCCCAACCTGTTTATCCCATGAAGTAAAACTGGTCATACTTCATATCTAACACCACGGTGTTATCGGTAAATTCAGTTACCATTTCACGTCCAAATCTAATTAAAGATTTAACTATCGCCTGGAGCAAAACTGGTGATATTCCATTCTCGATCACTTCAATCTAATTAAAGATTCATTAAAACTCCACTTGGTCTTAATCTTCCCAAAAATCAATATTTATTATTGTTTAAATTGGGGAATCATATCCTGTCTTTGACTGGGTTAAAGAACCAATGTCATTTAAAACACGGTTCACGATAAACCCAAAATCACATTCTAATCCAATTCCAATTAAATCCCATTTAATTGGTACACTTCATTAAATCTAAATAAAAAGATTTAATCCTTTTCTCAACTGGGTTTAAGAACAATGTTAATGAAGACACTATTCACGACAAACCCAAATCACATTTGATATTAAATACAAGGCTCTGAATATAAAATATATCGGCTTATATTCAATATCAAATTCTACGACCAACAAATGTCGTACTGGAAATAACGATATTAGTATATCTTTCAAATTTCCATAACAATACCTGTATAATCACAAAATCCAACATTGAAATATTCCAAAGACAATTTCGATTCAAATCCATTCCAATTCAATTATTGGAATTTCGGGTTATTTTCAAAATCATTTCAAATCCAATTTATTTATTTCAAAAATAAATGAATTATAATTCTAGTTCAAAACTAGTTCATTTCGATAAAAATCTATTTTTATCTTTTCAAATATGGAAATTTTCATCCCAGTTCTTCACAAATCATTTCTGTGTTTGGTACTTTAAATTTGAATTGGATCGACCAAAAAATGGCCATTTTTCAAACTACCTCCAAATTCGATGAAATTAGTTTTGTTAGAACCGTATCATCAAAACATAGCTAGATTTATTTTCCTTGAATTTCTGGAGTCAGTATGTGGCCCCGATAAATTAAAATGTACATTTAAATTCAATATATATTGATTTATATTCTAATTTAAAGAAAAACTAATCGAAATGATAAAACTGGCTTATGAAACATATCCCATTGTGTCTGGAATGGGGGTATTTAGCTAGTCGCGACAGTGGTTGGGCTTGATTTGGAGTTCAAATCGATTAACAATTATTATTGGAATTAATTAAATAAAATAATAATAGTATAAATATGAAGCCTTGAAACCCTAATTCGTTATTCTCCAACAGACCGCCGTCACTCCAAATTTGGATGGCTGATTTTATCCCAATTTGAAGTCCTAAAATTTTGAAATCGGTTCATTGATTCTCCAGTCTCCCAAAGGCCAATTTGAAGAGCTCTCTAAGCTCTTTAATTCCCTGCTACTAGGATCGATTCTCGTGGGGTTGGTTGCCCAAATTTCTGGCTCGAAATACCCGGGTTTGCACTTGTTTTCATGGTGCTGGAAGGGACCGGAGTTACCACGTCGGCTGTTTTAGGAGAGGAGGAGATGCGTTTTCATGTGGTGGTCTTGGATTGGCCTCAGGTGTCGGTTTAGGTGGTGCGCAAGGATGGAGGGTGGACGAGGTTTTCATAAACTGGAACCAGAGAATAACAAACACGAGAAGATGATGAGCGACCCAGAATTCTTCAAATGTAATTAGTGAAGTAATTAAGAAAAAAATTTATTTAATTAATTAAATATTTATGTAATTAATGTATAAATCCATGTATCTCTTTCATACGAGCTCAGAATTCAGTGAAACAAGTTGCAATGCAATCGTGGCTTCGAACTCTTCAACATGAAACTGACTGGAACTGTAATGGAGCTTATTAGAATTTCAGGCATATTTTAAATCAGAACAGAACAGAAATTCAGAAATAAAATAATGGAGGATGGAAACGAATGTGAGATCTCTCTCAGACTCAAATTATTTTCCAGTTATTATATACTAGGATGCTGATGGAGCTTAGAAGCCCCCGACATTATATATTGTACAGACCAATTGATTGTTTGTTTGGATTGTGATTGGATTGTCATGTATTGATATTTTTGTATATAAAAATTATTTATATAATATATATATATATTATCATGAAATAAAAGAAATATTCATTTACAAACCGTACGGTTTGTTCGTCTACACTTATTTATCTGATATTGATTGGGACGATAAATTTTACACGTTGCCCAACTGCACAAATAATAAGCCGTATTTGTTGTTTGAAAACCCCACACAGGTATTGGTATGATATTTGCCATACACTAATCCCAGTAATTAGTTGTATGTCAATTGATGGGTTGACGAACTGTATAAGCGTTATTTATTTATTTTAATGCTTATACATTTGTAAAATACACTCCGGATGTTGTTTGAATTTTTAATGATTATTTATCATTATTGTTGTATACACACGATGTATGAAATCCATATAACTGAAATTATATGGTAACTAATTGAGTCTGATTGCAGTTCAGAATTAACGAGTATTTTAAAATAATATTCAGTGAATATTGAAATGTGAATCCATGTTAAGTAGTTATACGCTGTTTTAACACGAACGGGAATTTTGTCGATTTTATTCATTTTATAATGAATATCAAAAAGTGATTTCAAAATCTGATATTTTGAAAATATCATCGTTTTAATATTAAAATGATATGGAATATTCAATTTTGATTTGAATTTGAAAATAAAATTGAAATCGTTTTAAAATGAATTTTAAAACAAAATTGTAAAGAATATTCAATTTTGATTTAAATTTGAAAATGGAATTGAAATCGATTTGAAATGAAACTATAAACGAATTGAAATGAAATATTCAATTTTGATTTGAAATTGAAATAAAATTGAAATCGATTTGAAATGAATTTAAAACGAATTTATTAAGAATATTCAGTTTTGATTTGAAATTCGAAATGAAACTGAAATCGTTTTAAAATGAATTTAAAACTAATTTATAATGGAATATTCTATTTTGATTTAAAATTGAAATGGAAGTGGAAATCATTTTTAAAATGATTTATAAAATTCGTTTAAAATGGAAATTGACGAAATATTATATATATATATATATATATATAATATAATGGCTTGAATAGAATGCGCCGCACAACGACCGTTCATGAATTTCGACCATTATCTTCAAATGGACGTTACGGGAGATCCGACCGTTGGATTCTCCTAAAACCAGAAACGTTGGCTTCGTATCGAAAAGAGCTTTCCATGAATACAAGAGATTTGAAATCTAATAGTTAGATTTGGAGATATGTCCAAATCAATTTCAGAAAAGGTCACTATGGATGTAGTTCAGTGGCCGTTTTTGGTTTCCAAATGTACGGTCGATAATAAAATTATTAAAAATATGGAAATATTATGTAAAATCATAATAAATGATTTGGAAAGATTTTGGGTGAAAAATTCCAGTTTTGAAAAGATAAAAATATATTTTTATCGAAATGAACTAGTTATTAACTAGAATAATAATTTATTTATTTTTATAAATAAACAAATTGGATTTGAAAATGGTTTTAAAATAACTAGAAATTTCCAAAGAATAAATGGGAATGGATTAGGAATGGAAATAATCTTCGGAATAATTCTATATTGGATTCTTTGATTATACGAATATTGTTGAGGAATTTGGAAGATATATATATATATATATATCGTTATTCCAATACGATATCCGTTGGTTTCAGAATTTGATACTGAATATAAGCCGATATATTTTCTACTCAGAGCCTTATATTTGATATCAAATGGGATTTTGGGTTTGTCGTGAATGGTGTCTTCATTAACACTATTCTTAAACCCATTTGATAAAAGAATAAATCTTTTAACAAGGATTTAGTGAAGTTTTCCAATTAATTAATATTTAATTGGAACTGAATAAAAGAATTGGGATTTTGGGTTTACCGTGAACAGTGTTTTAAATAACACTTGTTTTTAACCCAATTAACAATGAAGAATATGATTTGGAATTTATAATCTTTTAATTAAGATTAATGGAATTTTCCAAAGTAAAGATTTCCAATTTAATATATTAAATTGGAATTTAATGGAATTCGATTTGGTAATAATCGAAGTGAGTTTCTGTGGAGGAAGACTATTAATATATATGGAATTTAAAAGGCTTTGTCGTTATTCCATTTATATTATTAGTCAGATACGGGAATTTATATCGATTATATATTGATCTGTTTTCCGTGAAGTTTCCATGGTTAATGGAATGGGATTTTTTGTTTATCCTGAACTGTATTTTAAATGACATTAGTTCTTTAACCCAGGTAAAGATATGATTACATGTCTAAGATTGTATTTCGAAACTGTATTCGTTGATCTTTGTTAAATATATATCTGTTCGGTGGGGAGAATTTGTTCACTTGCTTAACACCCTTCTCTGAGACGTACGAGCTCAGAGGTTATATACTGGCAGAAATCAATGGTATGGTGTAGATTGTCGATGCGGCATGTTTGATTTCCCAAAGTTAAATAATCATTAATATTGATTTTTGAGAAGATTAAAACTAAGTAGAGCTTTAATGAATCTTTAATTAGATTGAAAAGTGAATGTGATAATTAAAATTGTCAATTCAAGAAAATGATCGAGAATGGAGTATCACCAGTTTTGCTCCAAGCAATAGTTAAATCTTTAATTAGACTTGAACGTGAAATGGTAATTAATTTTACCGATAACACTGTGGTGTTAGATATGGAGTATTACCAGTTTGCTCCACAGGATAAATAGGTTGGGATTGGGAAAATAAACAAATGATTACTTCGGTAAGGTTCGCTAATTCCAACTAGTTTGGGAAACCTTAATTTGTTTAGAATTGAAAAGATAATGAAATCTTTTGCAATGATATCCAAAAGAAGATTAAATATTAAATTTAAAAGAATTTATCTTTGATAAATTAATGGGAACATTTCCCTAAAGATGAGAATATTTGAATAAAATAATATTCTGGATTGGAATGAGGCGTATGATGTGTTGTTATAACACTTGATTATAAGATACGCGAGTTATTCGGAAAGGTCGGGTTTAACCCATTCTGAATAACTGATACAACAAAAAGTCGAAGAGATTGAAGACGGTGCAAGACCGACGATCTTCACATCGAATGGATGGTTGCTACTGTTGCTCATGATTTGAGTAGCTACCTTGAAAGTGCTACAGTGGTGGCCCTTCGGATGTACTTGTTGATTGTATGGATATGCGACGGCCTCTCTGCTGTATTGGACATACGAGACGAGGAATAAGGTGCCTCCGGTTTCATTCAGACCCAGAACGAACTTGTAAATGGATGGTATGTCTGACGTTGTATTCCTTTGTGTTGTATTTGTTGATCTCTGCTAAATATATATCTATCTGGTGGTGGAGAATTTATTCTCTTACTTAACACCCTTCTCTGAGACGTACGAGCTCAGAGGTTATATATCGGCAGAAATCAGTGGTACACTATAGATTGGTAGTGTGGCATGCTGAGATGCAGTGATCCAAACTTTTGAGTTTGGTGGATGATAATCAAAACACAGCTTTAATATAGCACAGCTTTGTGTAGCGTTAATTCGCAAGCCTCACACGCCGGTATGGTGGTAAACTGATGGTTAAATCAGTATACTTTATAGATGAGGATAGACATCCTATGGGTTGTCATGGATTCGTTCGACCGAGGTTACTGGGTGTGGTCGCTCCACACCAGTAGGGATAGAGCACACCTCCCAATTCCCAGAGGGATTGAGTTAGCGGTGTTTTCCAATGCTTGGACATAAGCCACGGTAACTTGTTTCTTGGATAGTGCGGATGTGTACTGCGATGTTTTCGCATGCCTGCGACGTAAACCGTTGGGAATTGCACTACGCGATAGATCTTTCGGATCAGGAGCCACCGGTATGAAAATCCAAACTTCCAATATGACATTTTGCAGTTTTGATTGTATACTATATATGGAGACATAATGGGATGGGGCGCTCATGCGTTCTATGATTGATACATTTATATTTGAAGTTGTTTTCTTCAATTATAGTAATAACAAAAGATTTGTTTTAAAACGTACCAAGCATATTTGGCTATTAGGTAAAACTCTATCCTCGACTGTGTTCATTATGTGATGAGACCTGAGTCTTATTATAGCTTCATTTTTCTTTATTTAGCATTGCGTTGTTTGTTTTAGGCACTGGTAGTCTTGGGGGTAAACCCGTTCCGTATTATACGGCGTGGTCCCTTGATTTACCTTATTTTAAAAGTAAAGTTTTAAAATAACTGTTTTAGTTCTCACACCAGTCCAATGACTAACCTGGAGTTTATTGGTTTAACCTAAACTCTAGGTGCCCCTATTTTCCACACAGGCAGCTAGTAGTTTTGGTTTTGCAGATTTATTTATATAGGATCCTGGATTTACAGGTGGAGCTATATTCGGAATGCTATGTATCCATGTATTTCTTTCGGTTGTATTTGTTATTGTATTTTCCGCTATGCATTGTATTTATACATTTTATTTCTGTTGCTATGTATTTTAATATCTGATATTTTTCTGTGTAATATTTGTTTATACTCTGAGTATTCTTGCACTCTGATGTAAATTGTTGTAAATAGCAATGAAATGTTCTTCTGTTTATGTTCCGATTTGTCTAGTCCTCCAAGCAGTCCGTTCTTTCTCTTCTCTTCGGAGAACGGGGAAGTTTGGGTCGCTACAGGTATTTTTCATCAGAACTGCAACTGAAGTCGGTGCCAATGGATTGATATGCACATATCAAGTTAGAAACCTACATACAAAGTTCATTAAAATATTGGACTTGAAATCTTATTGTTGAGGAAGGGATACAGGTAACTTATCAACATTATTTTCTGATTATATTGTTTCACAACTTCTAAATAATTGTACATACAGATTTGAAATCTATATTCTTTTGTTGAGTGTGAAAAAATATTAATAAAATAAAATTTTAGCAAGGCATAAAATAGGCAACCCATTTTCAATTTGATTCCTTGGATCCTGGTTGCTCTAGTTCTGACCATTTAACCCAAATAATTAGCTTTAACATTCTTTTAAAACTATCTAAGAAAGGAAAAGGCTAAAATTGAGAACTAAAAATTAAAGAACAACATATAGCTGAATAATAGTATCACAATTTAAAATCCCAGAGTAATAAAGGTTTTTCAGCAGCATTAAATTTGCAAACTGAAATAACAAAGGCAGCAAACATAGTTGAAAAGAATGTTAGTGACGTAGTTATAGAGGGACAATTCAATCCTCCAAATAAAAAGAATAACTACATAAATCGAATTTTCAGTAAAATTCCAGATATTCCCGTAATAAAAAGAATATTACAACGTCCATGATATATAAATGCACAATTCATTTAGTGTATTTATTTACAGCGTCAATGATATAGAAATGTTTTGAGAAATACAAATAACAAAGAGTTCATGAATCATTTTTGAAAGAAAACTTTCATAAGTTGATTTGGCATCGGATTCCACTGTTTTGAGCAACACAAATAACAAAAATGAAACAAAACAAATTAAATGGAAATGCAGATAAAATAACAAATGGTCAATCCATATAATTTCAATACCTAAGAATTAAATTCATTACAGCAATATGGTTTCGACTATAATGGATGATAAATTTTTCAAACCATATCTCATAATGAATAGACTACAATACTTAGCATATTAGCACGAATATGAAATCACCGTAAAAAACAGAGGTTGACAACTAATTTTTTGACCTTTTTTTTAATGAAAAATTATTATTTTTTGGTGAAAATATATATCAGCGAACTTTATAAAGGACATATCTCTATTATTAATTTTTGAAACTGGCTTATATTAATAAAAATCAAAACAATGAAAATGTTGCAATAAATTAAGGAAAAAAAAATTGAATATTGGCATAATCAATTAGCTTTTGTAGAGGTCGAATTTTAACCGCAGCTTGGTTAACACTTGGAACAATGTGAATCAATCTATGTCACTTAGGTTCAACCTCTTAACTCGCACAATGCATGCACATCCACACAGTAAAGTCCGCATATTATCAATTACTCATCTATATGCGCACCTCACAACCTCTAAAAACATCACGCTTAGCAGCATGTCTGCTTAAAACTAAACGTTTCATTTCTTAAAGATATTGTGTTCACGTAATGCTCCGCCGTAAACACTAACTAATGAACTATTAACTAGCTTGTTTGTGCAGCTATATTATTTATCAGCTACTTTTCTCAGTTCGGGAAGGCAGTCTTCCCATTTTCTAATCTTCATGCAAATGTTGTTGACATTTCTACCAATAAAGGCATAATATAGACAAAATAATATTTTTAAATATGCAATTGACTTTGATGCAAGGCCATAAGGTAGATTAACGAACCTGCCATGCAGTGTAGTGCAAGGATGGTTCCTCCTATACATGAGTTTGTGAGCTAAAATAAAAGTAGATACATTTTCATGTCCGTTAATAAGGAGAAGACGACAAAAGCAATCAGAATGAATCAATACAAGAATGCTATCTATAACGCATTGGACTTGAGTGTCGTGTCCTCTCTATTGGAATAACAATGTGGTTTTTTTTCTTTGAGACAAAGTGGTGGCTCCATCCTATTATAATATGGGTTGTAATAAGAAAATTAAACCCTATAAATTATTTGGCATTGTAAATAATATGCATAAAGAAATGTCTTGGCTACCTAATGCCTGCTAATGTCAATACTACACATTGGACCATGAGAAACTACATAAAGGGTGAAATAAAATTAATATGTCTTAATGATTTTGAATAATGCCAAAAAAAACTAAAAAAATTAAGTATAGTATCTTAATATAACTTACTTGAACTTGAATAGTGCTACTGCATAAATAAATAAAATATAGTATGAAGTAATGCACTTTGTTTATATGAATTCATCATAATGATTATGCAGAAACAAAACTAACATGATAATTAACATGCTCAGTAACCGCTGAGGCGTTTGCAAGTTCTTAGCTATTTCTAAGATTAAACACACCATGTTGCGACAGTAGTCATTGTAAGTACCATAACATGTTAAAACATGAATTGATCAAATAATAAAATTTGTAGGAAGACAAAAACTGAAAACTTAAACATTGAAATGCTAGAAAATATGCAAAGCACAAAAATTGTGTGTGTATCACATAGGTGCTTGAAAAGTCTTTTCTGCCAAACTATATTAAAGAAGTTATATTCAAAACAACATAATCAATATGGTACTCTATTGGAATAAAAGAATTTGTAAAAAAAAACTCAAAGTAAAAAAGGATTCTCAGCATAATACTTGTATACAGAATTTCGGTTCAGATTAGAATTAAGCAAAAATTTCACCACCAATACCAGGCCTTGAAGATGTAATAAACTAATGATTTAGAGAAAGCTGCATCACTCATAAATGAGTAAGGGAATACAAAAGGTGACTATTGGATTTTGTGAATAGCGAATGGATTTGATTTCATTAAGAGCGGTAATCAAAATTTTCAACATAGCAGTAATCAAAGTTTTGGTAATCAGTAATGAGTTTGAATAATTATGTACGAACGTTGGTGATAGTCGATCCTATATTGTGTTTTCAAAGGATGCAAAGAAGTTTGTGCCAACCTAGTTGGAGTAAATTCTCAAGCTTAACATTTCTAAATCGTATTTTACTAACTATTTTGATTAAATTATATACTTAATAGAAAATAATTTGGTTAATCCAAGACAAATAATTTTGGTTGAATGAAAACTTAAATTTTCATACCTGTAGATAATCGTCTCTGAATGGTGAAGAGACTGCTCATGTGGAGATTTAGGTTTGTTTGAAGAATCGATAAACAATTGTTTTGAAGAAATCGTCAAATTGAACGAAGGAGAAAGAAGAGGAATCCGATTTGAAGTTTCATTTGGGATTTCGAGATAGCAGCGATCTATAGAGTCGGAGAAGAAATGGCGACAAACAGCGGGCATCAGATTTGAAGGGGATAAGATGACATCGAAGTAGAAGCTACCGTACTTTTTAGCTTCAGATGAATTGATTTTGGAAGTGACAGCAAGGAAACCTCGCTAATGGTCGGTTTGACTGATTTTGGAAAATGACAGTAAGCAAACTGCAACACCCTGTATTTTCTATGTTTATTAAGGTAACGAATTAAAGAATACTTAATTTTAAAAATGAGAATTAGGGAAACGGGTTACGCCATTGCGCTCATCTTGGAATTCTGCTTGAGATGGAGTCCGAGTTTGCGTGAATCGGACTCCGTATGAAGAAGTTATGGAGTTCAGAAGATTTCATGTTTAAACAGAAAATTATATAATTAAATACTTTAATAAACAAAAAGTTCGAATTTCAAAAATCACGTGGTTCAGCTGGACGGGAAAATTCCCTCCCATAGGGTTTGACTCCCCCCCGGGTGGGGGGGGGGTCGACATAGGTGTCGACCCATCAACAGGGGTGTCGACTGGGGTGTCGACCCCCTCACTCAAATCCAAACAATGATGATTTTATGACTTGTTGCTGAGTCACTAGGGCATAGGTGGCAACTTCTGGATAACTCTATCTAGTCTGGACGGTTGTGATCGCTCCTAGGATGATCTAACGGCTCACATAAGTTTAAACCTCTATAAAAGCAACCCTATCCTTTACCCAAAATCACACAATTTCATTCCAAGGAGCCGCCATGCTGTCCATGATCGATCTAGCCTAGCCACCATTTCTTCTCAAACTAGAAAGCAAGTTAGAATCTACGAATCTAATCTAAATTTGAGAATCGATAGTCTACGTCAAGGGATTGCTTTTCAGTTTCAAAAAACAGATCCCAGAAAACAAGACTTTCTTTTGTTTGTAAGTCCTGTTATTATTTAGATGTGAACAATTAAAAATTACGATTTGTAATAAAGTGAAAACTAGAGTTGTGCCTAAGTTGTAAGATAATGGTGATGCTGATTCATGTCTATTCTTGTAACGATTCTATCATATATGCCTAAGAGACTATTATGGTTTATTGGACTTATTATGTTAAACCAATCGTGTATTATGTAAACTTGGTGACTCTTTCATGTTATGTTACATGTAAGTTTTTAGGCTAAGTCATATATATGTTTAGATCTACATTCTCATATGTTAGATCTATGATTACTGGATCCAAAATACAAGTTCACGTCTACATGTCTAATTGGATTTGTGTAATTCTATGTAAGTCCCCGTTTATATGCTTAAGATTCATATTAATTGGATCCAAATTGCAAGTTTACATTTACATGCCTAGTTGGATTTGCGTAATTTCATATGCTTAAGATTCATATTAATTGGATCCAAATTGCAAGTTTACATTTACATGTCTAGTTGGATTTGTGTAATTTCATATGCTTAAGATTCATGTTAATTGGATCCAAAAATGCAAGTTCATTGTTTTATGCCAAACTTATATGACACATGTTTAGTTAGATCCTTATTATTTTATGTTGTAGGAATGGTACATGCTCCTTTCTTCCCCCTTTTGTATATAAGTTAGGCTGAGTTGCGAGCCTAACATTCTATGTGAATTTTGCGAACGTATAACGGGGGGCAACGTTGGGAAAAACCTTAAATTTCAAATTATTGGCATAGTTTGGCCCATAATCATATAAATGATTAGTGGCATAAATTGGTATAATTTATATACCTAAAAATTATGAACATGATCTAGTGGGTAAATGGGGCATGACTTGAATGGCAATAATTGTGGATAATTTACATATACATATATAAAGAGTAAATATGTAAATTAAGTAAAAGACGAATATGCCTAACCCGAGGTTAGATTGAGTTGCGGTGCAAGACTGCCCGGAACCGCCCGACACATCCAGCAACCGTAACATTATAGATATAATGTGAGAGGTTAGCGCATCAAGCCCAAAAAGAACCCGAGGTTAGATTGAGTTGCGGTGTAAGACTGTCCGGAACCGACCGGCACATCCAGCGACCGCAACAATACATATCTAATGTGAGTGGTTGGTGCTTTAATGAATAAACTAAAGCTAAGACAGAAATGGTAGGGTTAAGTTAATTAAGACAACACTTAACCAATACAACATGTTAACTAAACTGATGGGTGGGGTTAGTTTAATTTGAGAACACTTAACCATTTTAGCATGTTGATTAGGAAACCCTAGTAACGGGGACCCATTTCAGCAGTAACCCACATAAATGTATTATGGTACCCTGAACTAGGCAGGATGAGGCACGATTACTGGGCTGATTATAAGCGGTCAAAACAACGGCGGGTGGTGCGTCATTATAGGCTCCGACGGAGTGCGGACGTGCACCTACTCCGGAGTGGAAAAAACAGGCACTGGGCATCAGTAGTAATACACTATGCATCTTGAATTGTGTCGGGTTGCCACCATAGGATTTGATACACCCCACGGTGGGACCAACACAGGTATCTACAATTAAGCGGGACCGAATGACACAAGCGGTAAACGTATACGAATAGGAGCCGATCGAAAAAGGGGATCATTTATCTTGAAGACATGGTGCTAGTTGAAACACTTGTAAGTGGGTGCAGAAAAATAGAAATGAGTGCGATAGCATATTCAGTTTTATTATCTTATATCTAGGGTACTGTCCGAGGTTCAGTTTATTCATGTCATAATCCTTTTTCTTGTTTACATGCTAAATAATCACTGGACTTACCAGACTCAAGTCTGACCCATTTTCTTTCGTCTTCTTTTCTTCCATTCCCCCCTGGTCCGCAGGGAGGGAATACTTCAGCTCACTTCGGACCATTTCCAGCTTGAAGAGAGTAGATGTATTACTTGGATTCTCTTTCCTTGGGTTATGGCTTTGGATACTCTCTTATTGGGGATTTATGCTGCCTTACTGTTATTTTAATGCTTCTTTACGTTTTAATTCATGACAGATTTTGTTGTAATAATTTGGAAGTTGGTTTGAGACAGTTGTTGTAATGTTTTAACTGAACCACGTACTTATGAAATAAATTTAGTTTTTTTGCTATTTATATGTCTATCTTGTAAATTATTTATATCTGTTACCTATAATGCTCCACCCAAGTTAAGGCATTCCCTTTATGAGTGACCTTTATGAAGGTGGGGTGTTTCACAAACCTCCCTAACCGTTGGTTTGATAAACGAGAAATAGAAAACCATTTAGCATATAGAAGATTTTCACTTTTCCGTTCAGAATTCATGTTCAACAATAAAAATAGAAAGATCTCCGTTTCCTCACTCTACCCACATCGAATGCTCCACTGCTAGAGCGTGAAATGAAGTAAAAAAACATCGATCTTCCCTAAACTCCAGCAGATTCATGTTGCGGGAGATGCCCTTACCCGAGCAAATCAGTTACGAAATTTGTTTAAGCATATTAGTCGCCAGCATTTGGCTGGAAATTTTTTGAAAGAGAATTTTAGTCGGTAATGATATTACTTATCTATTTCTATCGTAATAGAATATATATATATATATATATATATTGAAACCACGAATTAAACTTAGGGACAGTTTGCCTCAGTTCCCTATTAAGTTTAAAAATACAAAAAAACTCTCTACCTAAAAACTTTGTAAATTAAGCCCTTGTTTTTTGAAAATCAACAAAAAAACAAAGTAAAATTTTACCAAACTTCAAAATTTAATTCAACGCATAATCATCATCATATTCATGCATTAAAACTACAAGAAAGTGATCCAGAACCAAAAAAAGTGCACACTATAGATTTCTTATGAAATTTTACGTTTAATTGCTAACACTGCAACAAGTAATTCAAAAAGTTACTGAATTCCATGCAACTTATGCTTAATGAAAATAATCCATGCTAGTAAATTTCTGCAAATGTTACAATTATTTGCAATATCTGCTGATATTTCAACAATTACTCATCCATCTTTCAACTATATATTATGTGAACAAAACCATAAATATCAGCAACAATTCACTAAAATTGCTGATATTTCAGCAAAATTTTCCTTTATTTGCATTTACTGTAAAAAAGTTGCTGATATACCAGTGACTACATATGAATAATTGCTAATGTATCAGCAATTATTCATCCATATTTCAACTAAATTCTAAGTGAATAATTGTTGAAATATCAGCAATTATTCACTAAAATTGTTGACAGTTCAACATTTTTTTCAGAATACTTCCCTGAATATTTGAATATTTTTTATATACACTAGCGCAAAAAAAGGTTAAAGTACGTTGCTATAGTAAAACAAGGGCCCGCTTTACATTAAAACTTAGAAAAAGACCCGCTTTATATTAAGTTTCAAAATAAGGATGCCGCACAAATTTTCACTTAAACTTATCTCATGACGTGGGACAAATCAAAAAAATACAAAAACATATTCACTTATCTATTACAACACCCTCTCTGAATATGTGTCTTTAAAGTCTTAAATGCTCTGCTAACCTGAAATTGTCCCTTTTGAAACATGTATGATGATTATTTCTCCTTATTATTATATTAGTTGCATATATCCACTCAATCGAACAACTATTGTCTATTATCATATTGAAAAAACTCTGTTAGGAAAACCCTATGGGAAAAGCTTAAACGAAAAAAATAGTGCAACTTGTGTGATCGTAAATATCATTATCATATTAAAATTATGTTTAAAAAGTTTGATAGTTCAAGAAAAAAAATGCCTCATTAAAATATTACTAAGAAAAACCTAGTGCAAAAATATTTAGTGAAGGAAGAAGAGTATGATGACATGTTTTAATATCTCATTACATCTAATAAAATTTGATATATCTGGATCATGATAGTGTCATATTAAAAACTTTACTAGGACAAACCATGTGAGAAAAATCTTAATGAAGAAAAAAAGACAATATAATACGATATATTTCATTAATTTAATACATCAAATACAGTTTGATATTTACAGATCAATGTAATGCCTATGTAAAACCTTATTAAGAAAAACCCAATGGGAAAAATCTTAGTAAGAAAAAATAGTGCATTATGACATATTTATGAAGTGAACCGAACTCCCCCATGAAGGAAAGCCCGGATTGAGTTGAGGACAAGACGAATCAGAACACAAACAGAAGAAAATTTCATTGCTTATTACAACAATTTCATCAGAATACAAGAATATAAAAGAGTATGAATAAATCATATACATTTGATCAATATCAGAGATTTAAATTACATTCAAATACATAGCAGCGGAAAACAATACAAAACACAACTGAAAGTAATACACAGATACAGAGCTTTCCAAATATCGCTCCAGCTGTAAACCAGGATACTGTGAATATAAATCTACAAAACCAAAACTACTAGCTGCCCGTGTGGAAAATAGGGGCACCCAGAGTTTAGGTTAAAACAATAAACTCCAGGTTAGTCATGTGACAGGCGTGAGAACTGAAACAGTTATTAATCTTTATTTTAAAGTTAGGTAAATCCAGGGACCACGTCGTATAACACGGATTGGGTTTCCTCCCAAGAATACCAGTGCATAAAAATAACAGCACAATGCTAAATAAAGAAAAATGAAGCTATTATAAGACTCAGGTCCCATCACACAATGCAACGCAAGCCGGAGGATAGAGTTTTTACCTTATAATAGCCAAGAATGCTTGGTACATAAAATTTCATGTTTTATTATTACTATAAGTGTATAGTTAAAACAATTTCAATCATAAGTATCAATCATAGACGGCATAAGTGCCCCATACCACTATGTCGCCATATATAGGTTTACAATTAAAACCACAAAATGTCGTATTGGATGTTAGATTTCCATCTTTGAACCAAGACAAGGGATCGTCCTTACCGCTTCGAGACTGTCTAGACCGAGCCTCGGGATCAGAGCTCGAGTGACCCTCGGATCATTAGGGTCGGCCCACACTTAGCCGGTTAATAATACCGTAAACGATATGCTAGTCTGCCCTACGGGGCATAAATGAGCTAAATGACTCCATCGGCCCCAGATCGATCGATATAACCGAGGTGCCTTGCTATCCATCATCCACATAAGTAAAATGTCCAGGCGTGTAAAACCCAAAACACAACTCCTAGCTAGAAACCAGCATATGTCCATTTCCCTGAGGTCCTTCTCCCGTTTCTGGTTCACACCGGGGTGTGAGGCTCGCGAATTAACGCTACACAAAGCTATGCTATATTAAAGCCGTGCTTTGATCATCAACCACAAGACTCTGATTTTCAAAAGAAGCCTTGATCATTTACATCTCAGCATGCCACACAGGAAATTCACGCTATGCAACCGACGTCAATCAATCACACAGAATGAAATCCGATGTCAGACACACACCCATTTACAAGTTCGTTCTAGGTCTGAACGAAACTGGAGGCACCTTATTACTCCCCCATATGTCCAATACAGGGGAGAGGCCTTCGCATATCCGGTCGATCTCCAAGTACGTCAGGACGATCACCACTTATTACCTTGTCTTGGGTGTACAGCCCAATCAAGACATCAGTAATCATCCAAACGATGTGAAGACCTCCGGTCTTCAACCACCATCTTCATCCTCGACACATCATCGAATCAGTTATTCAGAATGGGATAAACCCGGTCTTTCTGAATAACTCGCGTATATAATAAACAAGTGCTATAAAAAGACAACATATGCCTCATTCCAATCCAGAATATTCCTTTATTCAAATATTCTTATACTTTGGGAAAGGTTCTCATTAATTTTATTAAAGATAAATTCTTTAAATTTATTCTTTAATTCTCCTTTGAATATCATTTCAATCTATGTAAAGATGCATTAAAACTCCACTTGGTTTTAATCTTCCTAAAAAGGAATATTAATGATTGTTTGACTTAGGAAATCATATTCTGTCTTTAACTGGGTTAAAGAACCAATGTCATTTAAAACACGGTTCGCGATAAATCCAAAATCACATTCCATTCCATCAGCCTTTAGGCGTAAATTAGCAAGTGAACAATTCCCTAAGTATTAACCTCGAAGGCCGAAACCAACATAAGATCAATACTCAGGATACCATTCAACTTAATTAATCTCCAGTTAGTTTCTGATTTTCTTAACTCCATTTGGGTCTAAGAACAATATTATTAAAGATACCATTCACGACAATCCAAAATGTTATTCCTGTCTTTAACTGGGTTAAAGAACCAATGTCCTTTAAAACACGGTTCACGATAAACCCAAAATCACATTCCACTCCATCAGCCTTTACCCGTAAATTAGCAAGTGAACAATTCCCTAAGTATTAACCCCGAAGGCCGAAACCAACATCAGATCAATACTCAGGAAACCATTCAACTTAATTAATCTCCAGTTAGTTTCTGATTTTATTAACTCCGTTGAGTCTAAGAACAGTATTATTAAAGATACCATTCACGACAAACCCAAAATCACATTTGACATTAAATACAAGGCTCTAAATAGAAAATATATCCGCTTATATTCAATATCAAATTCTGGAATCAACAAATACTGTATGGGAATAACGATATATATATCTTTCGAATTCCTCCACAATATCCGTATAATCATGGAATCCAGTATCAAAATATTCTGAAGACAATTTCAATTCAAATCCATTCCAATTTATATATTGGAAATCCTGGTTATTTCTAAAACCATTTCAAATCCAATTTATTTATTTTGAAAATATTGGATTTATTATTCTATTTCAAAACTAGTTCATTTCGATAAAATATATTTTTATCTTTTCAAATATGGAGTTTTTCATCCCAATTCTTTCCAAATCATTTATTATGATTTTACAAAAATTATTGATATTTTTAATAATTTTATCAAGGCCGTACAATCGATTTCCATAAACGGCCATCGAACTGCACTTATAGCGACCTTTTCCAAATTTGATTTGGACATAATTCCAAATCCACCATTAGATTCCAAACCTCTAATATTTGTTAGAAATCTCTTTTCGATATGAACCCAATGGTCCCAGTTTTAGGAGAATCCGACAGTCGGATCTCCCGAAATGTCCGTTCGAAGTCCATGGTCGAAGTTCGCGAACTGCCGCGGCGCGACACGTTCTATTCAAGCTATTATATATATAATATATATATTCCGTCGATTTCCATTTATAACGTACTTTATAAATTGTTTTAAATTCGTTTTCAAAACGATTTGAACTTCATATTCAATTTCAAATCAAAATTGAATATTCCATATCATCGATATATAAATGATAATATTTTCAAAACATTATATTTTGGAATCAATTTCTTTTCGATATTCATTATAGAAATGAATAAAATCGATACAAAAATATCGTTCATGTCAAAATGGCGTTAATCTAATCAGCACAGCTTTATATATTTAAATATATTCATGTCCATCCCAATTCGGACATCAAAATTAGATTTTGATTTTTTTTCTGAATATTATTTGAAAATATTTGTTATTTTAAAATAATCGTTATTTTAAAATATTCATTCTTTCTGAACTGGAATCAGACACAGTCAATTACCATATAATGTTGATTATATGGATTTCATACAACACATGTATATAACAACAATAATAAACAATCAATCATCATCCAAAGTGCATGCTATACTGCATAAACATCAAATATAAATATTTAACGCTTACAACAGTCTGTCAATCCATTGATCGACATACAGCTAATTATCGGAACTAGTGTATGTCATATATCATCCCAATACCCTTGTGGGATTTCAATCAACAAATAACGAATATTATTTGTGTAGTTGGGCGATGTGTAAAATTTATCGTCCCAATCAATATCAGTCAAATGTGTGTACATAAACAAATCGTCCGATTTGTTTATAAATATTTATTTTATTCAAACACACATTAAAAATTATATTTTCAACTATAAAATATTTTCAACTATAAAATAGTTTATTCCATTCCACATCACACAATCAATTTTCACAACATAACCAAACAAACAAACAAGTCGTCCATGGTCTGTGGACAACGGGTGTCGGGTGCTGTTAAGCACCGTCTGCATCCTAGTATATATTTCAACTGGAAAATAAAATTAAAGTGAGGAGTTCTCACCTTTGGGTTCCACTCCGCCGTGCTTTGATTGTCGGTCTATGTAGTATACCTATGTTAAAAATTATATTTTCAACCAATCAATAATTATTTCTTTGTATGAATATTTTATAAATAACATACATAGGCTAAAAATTATATTGTTATCTTTCTAAAAATAATTTCATATTTTTATAACAACGCTACATAGATAAAAATCACATTTTTATATTGCTACTATATAGATAAAAATCGAATCTTTCTATCGCTAATGAATATATAAAAATCACATTTTTACATTACCATTCAAACGATAAAAATCGTGTTTTTACTTCGCTAACTAGATAATAAAAATCATATTTTTATTATTCCTATAATATAAAAATCATATTTTTATTATTCCTGTAATATAAAAATCATATTTTTATTCTATATAAAAATCGAATTTTATTCGCTCTCTTTCCATATAAAAATCAAAGTTTTAACATTTTAAAAATCAAATCTTTAACATTAAAAAAATCAAAGCTTCATGATATTATTGTTCACATAAATAAAGATCCAATCTTTATATGTTAAAAATATAAATAAAAATCATATATTTATAATGTGGTATACACAATAAAAATCATATCTTTATTACTTTAACATATATATAAAAATCAGAATTTAAATCTTTGCTTATTTATATATAAAAAACGAAATTAAAATCAGAAAATATTTACTTTTTCTATCAGAGGAAGGGGTTTGGCGTCGGGATGGAGTGAAGGCCGTTGGGGGGGTCATTGGAGGGGAGGCGCGGCGTGAGGTGGGGCCCTGGTGGTGCGGCGGTTGTGCTCCGGATGGTTGGAGGTGTGTCAGGGCGTTGTGGAGCTCGGGGGTTCGAGAAGGGGGAAAGAGGGAGGGGAAGAAGGAGAGCTGGAGGGGGGCGTCGTTGGTGGCGCCGCCGCTGGAGGCGCGCGACGGCGGCGGGTTCCACCCCCCTCCTTCGTTTGTTTTTTTCTTTTTATTTTATAAATCGATTTTGAATGATAGGAGAGAGATAAGGGAAAGGGGGAGGGAGGTTATATAAATATTTTATTATTTTTAACTTTCTAAAAGCAACTTTTTATTTCGACCACCAAACGAGACCCACCAACTGTCGTCCATAGCTAATTACCCCTATTCCGAACATAATGGGATATGTATCGTAAGCTGATTTGATCGTTTTGATCAGTTTCCATCAAAATCAAAATATAAATCTATATATTGAATTTGAATGCACATTTCAAATTACAAGGGCCACATACGGACTCTAAAAATTCCCAAAAAAAATTTCTAGCTCCGTATTGACGATACGGTTCTTACAAAACTAATTTCATCAAATTTGGAGACCGTTTGAAAAATGGCCATTTTCTGGCCGATCCAAATTGACTAAAACTGTCAAAATACGTTTTACTTTGCCACGCTCACAAATTGATTTCAAAAATTACGAACTTTGGAATCTATCAATAAATTTACATCCTGGATCCAACAAAAGTGGTTTCATTGAAAATGGAGGCCATTTGCAAAATTTCCATTTTTAAGGGCTAGAATTCCATAAAGACTATTCTGAATTTTCAACTGAGCATAACTTTTTATTCTCGCAATGAAATTTGGATTTTTCGGATTCGTTGGAAAGATATTTTCAAATAGATTCAAATATTTTTGGTTTCGCTAAAATCTGGTTTATTTTGAATCTTGTACATTCATTTGAAATTTGAAATCGAATTTTCAAACTACCGCGCCATTTTCAATTCCTTTTATAATTAAAAATAATATTTATATTCTAACAATGATTAAAATAAATATATACGTTTCAATTCTATTCAAAATAAATTTCTCGTCGTCATTATTTAAAATAATTCATTTTAAATATCCAAAATTCACTAAAAGGGCCAAAATAAAATATTTAAATTGGCTCAGATTTTCCGGCTTGTTACAATCTTCCCAACTTAAAACCTTTTCGTCCTCGAAAAGGAACGGAGCTGAAAGTTGTTTTACAATCCAACTCAGCTTTCATTATTTTCATTACGTCTTAAGTTCTTCAACTTTTTAGTTTCTAAGAACTTTTCAAATTTTTCAAAAATTTGTCTAATACCCTAAATTTTCGAAAAATTTCGCCATAACCTCCCCTGCACGGGAGCACTGGGTAAATCCCGAAATTGCCATATAGGCCTCTCCAATCCAAAAAGAAAAAGAAACAGCGAAGCAGCTCATAAAATCATCAAAAACCCAAAAAATACAGTAAACATGTACCTATTTGTCGGACAAACAATTTTATTCCTCTTCTCTAGCCTCCTTGCAATGACCTGTTCAATGGATACACATGTATATGCATGAAATTTCTAACCATTTTCATTACAGTTCAATATTTGGTTCAATTTGGCCTAAATTTACCGTTCATTCACATGTTGATTTAAAAATAATAATCACACAACACAATCATCAATCAATTAGTTGATTAGCTTTTCAAATTCATAACTTTGATATATAGTAAAAAAAATCACATTTTTGGTGCCAAATCACAACAATAAGCCCAATCTAGTTTTTGGTTCTCAGACCAGTCAATTGGAAATATATAAAAATCCCAATTTCGAATACTCGAACATAAATACTGATGATGTCCGGACATCATCAGAATTATCCCCGAGAAACTAGAGTGTGATTCTATGTCTATCGAATATATTTGAGGCTTCAAATACACGTGGATCAGACGTATATTAAAATCTTTATATACTTGATTGTCCAAATCGATTTAAAATAAATATTCAAATACGTATAAACAGGTTTAAATTTTCAAAACAAAATTTGTTTTCACTTTTATTTTAAAAAAATCACTCTTCACACTCGTTCTAGGATACTACTGATCCTATCTCTAACGAGTCATTCTCACTGGATATTGCTAATCCAATTTCAGATGAATTCTTTAGTTTGGTTCTAATGTGTCCTGTTCTCAAGCTCTATAAACCAAAGCTCTGATACTAAACTGAAATGACCCGAACTCCCCCATGTAGGAAAGCCCGGATTGAGTTGAGGACAAGACGAATCAGAACACAAACAAAAGAACATTTCATTGCTTATTACAAAAATTTCATCAGAATTCAAGAATATAATAGAGTATGAATAAATTATATTCATTTGATCAATATCAGAGATTTAAATTACATTTAAATACATAGAAGCGGAAAACAATACAAAACACAACTGAAAGTAATACACGGATACAGAGCTTTCCGAATATCGCTCCAGCTGTAAACTAGGATCCTATGAATATAAATATGCAAAACCAAAACTAATAGCTGCGCATGTGGAAAATAGGGGCACCCAGAGTTTAGGTTAAAACAATAAACTCCAGGTCAGTCATGTGACTGATGTGAGAACTGAAACAATGATTAATCTTTATTTTAAAGTTAGGTAAATCCAGGGACCACGCCGTATAACATGGAACGAGTTTTCTCCCAAGAATACGAGTGCATAAAAATAATAGCGCAATGCTGAATAAAGAATAATGAAGCTATTATAAGACTCAGGTCCCATCACACAATGCAACGCAAGCCAGAGGATAGAGTTTTTACCTTATAATAGCCAAAAATTCTTGGTACATAAAATTTCATGTTTTATTATTACTATAAGTGTATAGTTAAAACAATTTCAATCATAAGTATCAATCATAGACGACATAAGTGCCCCATACCACTATGTCACCATATATAGGTTTACAATTAAAACCGCAAAATGTCGTATTGGAAGTTGGATTTCCATCTTTGAACCAAGACAAGGGATCGTCCTTACCGCTTCGAGACTGTCTAGACTGAGCCTCGGGATCAGAGCTCGAGTGACCCTTGGATCATTAGGGTCGGCCCACACTTAGCCGGTTAATAATACCGTAAACGATATGCTAGTCTGCCCTACGGGGCATAAATGAGCTAAATGACTCCATCGGCCCAGGATCGATCGATATAACCAACGTGCCTTGCTATCCATCATCCACATAAGTAAAATGTAGAGGCGTGTAAAACCCAAAACACCACTCCTAGCTAGAAACCAGCATATGTCCATTTCCCTGAGGTCCTTCTCCCGTTTCTGGTTCACACCGGGGTGTGAGGCTCGCGAATTAACGCTACACAAAGCTATGCTATATTAAAGCCGTGCTTTGATCATCAACCACAAGACTCTGATTTTCAACAGAAGCCTTGATCATTTGCATCTCTGCATGCCACACAGGAAATTCACGCTATGCAACCAATGCCAATCAATCACACAGAATGAAATCCAATGTCAGACACACACCCATTTACAAGTTCGTTCGGGGTATGGACGAAACTGGAGGCACCTTATTCCTCCCCCATATGTCCAATACAGGGGAGAGGCCCTCGCATATCCGGTCGATCTCCAAGTACGTTAGGACGATCACCACTTATTACCTTGTCTTGGGTGTACAACCCAATCAAGACATCAGTAATCATCCAAACGATGTGAAGACCTCCGGTCTTCAACCACCGTCTTCATCCTCTACACATCGTCGAATCAGTTATTCAGAATGGGATAAACCTGGTCTTTCTGAATAACTCGCGTATATAATAAACAAGTGCTATAAAAACACAACATACGCCTCATTCCAATCCAGAGTATTCCTTTATTCAAATATTCTTGTACTTTGGGAAAGGTTCTCATTAATTTTATTAAAGATAAATTCTTTAAATTTATTCTTTAATTCATCTTTGGATATCATTTCGATCTAAGTAAAGATGCATTAAAACTCCGTTTGGTTTTAATCTTCCCAAAAATAAATATTAATGATTGTTTAACTTGGGAAATCATATCCTGTCTTTAACTGGGTTAAAGAAACAATGTCATTTAAAACACGGTTCACGATAAACCCAAAATCACATTCCATTCCGTCAACCTTTAACCGTAAATTAGCAAGTGAACAATTCCCTAAGTATTAACCCCGAAGGCCAAAACCAACATCAGATCAATACCCAGGAAACCATTCAATTTAATTAATCTCTAGTTAGTTTCTGATTTTCTTAACTCCATTTGGGTCTAAGAACAATATTATTAAAGATACCATTCACGACAATCCAAAATGTTATTCCTGTCTTTAACTGGGTTAAAGAACCAATGTCCTTTAAAATGCGGTTCACGATAAACCAAAAATCATATTCCATTCCGTTAGCTTTTAGCCGTAAATTAGCAAGTTAACAATTCCCTAAGTATTAACCCCGAAGGCCGAAACCAACATCAGATCAATACTCAGGAAACCATTCAACTTAATTAATCTCCAGTTAGTTTCTGATTTTATTAACTCCGTTGGGTCTAAGAACAGTATTATTAAAGATACCATTCACGACAAACCCAAAATCACATTTGACTTTAAATACAAGGCTCTGAATAGAAAATATATCGGCTTATATTCAATATCAAATTCCGGAATCAATAAATACCGTATGGGAATAACGATATATATATATATATCTTTCAAATTCCTCCCCAATATCCGTATAACCACGGAATCCAATATCGAAATATTCCGAAGACAATTTCGATTCAAATCCATTCCAATTTATATATTGGAAATCCTGGTTATTTCTAAAACCATTTCAAATCCAATTTATTTATTTTAAAAATATTGAATTTATTATTTTATTTCAAAACTAGTTCATTTCGATAAAATATATTTTTACCTTTTCAAATATGGAGTTTTTCATCCCAATTCTTTCCAAATCATTTATTATGATTTTAAACAAATTATTGACATTTTTAATATTTTTAATCAAGGCCCGTATAGTCGATTTCCATAAACGCCCATCGAACTGCACTTACAACGACCTTTTCTAAATTTGATTTGGACATAATTCCAAATCCAACCATTAGATTTCAATTCTCTAATATTCTTTAGAGAGCACTTTTCGATACGAACCCAACGGTTCTACTTTTAGGAGAATCCGACGATCAGATCTCCCGAAATATCCATTCGAAGTCAATGGTCGAAATTCGCGAACTATAGCGGCGCAGCGCGTTCTATTCAGGCCATTATATATAATATATATATAATATATATATATATTCCGTCGACTTCCATTTATAATGTATTTTATAAATCGTTTTAAATTCGTTTTCAAAACGATTTCAACTTCATATTCAATTTCAAATCAAAATTGAATATTCCATATCATCGATATATAAATGATAATATTTTCAAAACATTATATTTTGAAATCAATTTCTTTTCGACATTCGTTATAGAAATGAATAAAATCGATATAAATATTTTTCACGTCAAAATGGAGTTAATCTAATCAACACGGCTTTATATATTTAAATATATTCATGTCCATCCCAAATCGGACATCAAAATCAGATTTTGATTTTTTTTGAATATTATTTGAAAATATTCGTTATTTTAAAATAATCATTATTTTAAAATATTCATTCTTTCTGAACTGGAATCAAACACAGTCAATTACCATATAATGTTGATTATATGGATTTCATACAACACATGTATATAATAACAATAATAAACAATCAACCATCATCCAGAGTGCATTCTATATTGCATAAGCATCAAATATAAATATTTAACGCTTACAACAGCCTGTCAATCCATCGATCAACATACAACTAATTATCGGGATTAGTGTATGTCATATATCATCCCAGTACCCGTGTGGGGTTTCAATCAACAAATAATGAATTTTATTTGTGCAGTTGGACGAAGTGTAAAATTTACCGTCCCAATCAATATCAGTCAAATGTGTGTACATAAATGAATCGTCCGATTTGTTTATAAATATTTATTTTATTCAAACACGCGTTAAAAATTATATTTTCAACTATAAAATAGTTTATTCCATTTTACATCACACAATCAATTTTCACAACATAACCAAACAAACAAGTCATCCATGGTCTGTGGACAATGGATGTCGGGTGCTGCTAAGCACCGTCTGCATCATAGTATATATTTCAACTAGAAAATAAAATTAAAATGAGGAGTTCTCACCTTTGGGTTCCACTTCGCGGTGCTTTGATTGTCGGTCTATGTAGTATACCTAGGTTAAAAATTATATTTTTAACCAATCACTAATTATTTCTTTGTATGAATATTTTATAAATAACATACATAGGCTAAAAATTATATTTTTACCTTTCTAAAAATAATTTCATATTTTTATAACAACGCTACATAGATAAAAATCGAATCTTTCTATCGCTAATGAATATATAAAAATCGCATTTTTACATTACCATTCAAACAATAAAAATCGTGTTTTTACTTCGCTAACTAGATAATAAAAATCATATTTTTATTATTCCTATAATATAAAAATCATATTTTTATTATTCCTATAATATAAAAATCATATTTTTTATTATTCCTATAATTTAAAAATCATATTTTTATTCTATGTAAAAATCGAATTTTATTCGCTCTCTTTCCATATAAAAATCAAAGTTTTAACATTTTAAAAATCAAATCTTTAACATCAAAAAAATAAATCAAAGCTTCATGTTATTATTGTTCACATAAATAAAGATCCAATCTTTATATGTTAAAAATATAAATAAAAATCATATTTTTATAATGTGGTATACACAATAAAAATCATATCTTTATTACTTTAACATATATATATAAATCAGAATTTAAATCTTTGCTTATTTACATATAAAAAAACGAAATTAAAATCAGAAAATGCTTACTTTTTCTATCGGAGGAAGGAATTTGGCGTCGAGGTGGAGGCCAAGGGGGATCATCGGAGGGGAGGCGCGGCGCGAGGTGGGACATTGTTGGTGCGGTGGTTGTGCTCCGGATGGTTGGAGGTGTGTCAGGGCATTTGGGAGCTCGGGGGTTCCAGAAGCGGGAAAGAGGGAGGGGAAGAAGGAGAGCTGGAGGGGGAGCGTCATTGGTGGCGCTGCTGCTGGAGGCGCGCAGTGGGTTCCTCCCCCCATCGTTTGTTTTTGTTTTCCTTTTATTTTACAAATCGATTTTGACTGGTAGGAGAGAGACAAGGGAAAGGGGGAGGGAGGTTATATAAATATTTATATATTTTATTATTTTTAACTTTCTAAAAGCAACTTTTTATTTCGACCTCCAAACGAGACCCACCGACTGTCATCCATAGCTAATTATCCCATTACGAACACAATGGGATATGTATCTTAAGCTGATTTGTTCGTTTCGATTAGTTTCCACCAAAATTAAAATATAAATCTATATATTGAATTTGAATGCACAATTCAATTTACCGGGGCCACATACGGACTCTAAAAATTCCTGAATTTTTTTTTATAGCTTCGTATTGACGACACGGTTCTTACAAAACTAATTTCGTCCAATTTGGGGACCCTTTGAAAAATGGCCATTTTCTGGTCGATCCAAATTGACTAAAACTGTCAAAACGCGTTTTACTTCGCCACGCTCACAAATTGATTTCAAAAATTATGAATTTTGGAATCCAGCAATAACTTGACATCCCGGATCCAACAAAAGTGGTTTCGTCGAAAACGGAGGCCATTTGCAAAATTTCCATTTTCAAGGGCCAAAATTCCATAGCGACTATTCTGAATTTTCAATTGGGCATAACTTTTTATTCTCGCTATGAAATTTGGATTTTTTGGATTCGTTGGAAAGATATTTTAAAATAGATTCAAATATTTTTGGTTTCGGTAAAATCCGGTTTAGTTTGAATCCTTTACATTCATTTGAAATATGAAATCGAATTTTCAAACTACCACGCCATTTTCAATTCCTTTTATAATTGAAAATAAATATTTATATTCTAATGATGATTCAAATAAATATATACATTTTAATTCTATTCAAAATAAATTTCTCATCGCCATTATTTAAAATAATTCATTTTAAATATCCAAAATTCACTAAAAGGGCCAAAATAAAAATAAAAAAATTGGCTCAGATTTTCCGGGTTGTTATAATTTATGAATGCTCGTCCCGATTTGATAATTTCCTATGAATTTGTATTCATCTTTCAATAACTCAAATTGCTTATTTATACTTCTTAATGAAGAAAAACTTCATGTGCATTTCCATGCTTCAAGCATGTTTTCTTATTTAAAGCATTTTCTGTTTGTGTTTTGTATGCTACTAGCACCTATTTATGAATACACTTAATCCTCTTACTGTAATGACCAGCAAAATTCGACGCTCGAATTTTCAATAATAATACACAACTTGTATTACTTGCCAAAAACCCAAGTATCGAAAATACATCTTGTTAATTGAAAAAAAATCGAGGGTGAGGAAAGAAAGAAATATTAGAATAGAAGAATAAGTAGATCAGAATCTCACAGCGGAAAGAATAAAATATAATATATTAAAATTCTTTACACAAAAAGAAACTGCATATATATGATTACAACATTAGATTACACATATACAATAGAATATATTTTTATCAGAAAATACGGATACACATCTTGACTCCAATTTCTCTTTTGAAGCTTCGGGAAAAACCTGACCGGATAATATACTTGGTCTGACCCAAGTATATTTGAAGCAAAGCAAAATTCATCTGTATTTGTTTGGAATACTTTCATTGATAAATTCATAACACAACCAACTTGTTTAACTTTAGAAAACCCTTTTGAAAGAAAAGAATAACCGTAAGACCAATCCACACATAAATATGGACGGTTTTTATTATGATAACCCAAAGTATTTTTAATATATCAAATCCAATGATATTATAATAGTATCTATCAAACAACAAATAAATAACTATCTAGCAGAACGCTTGCATCTCCCGCTCCACATATTTATTAAATAATCAAAAACCGCATGGCGCTGATTGGAGATTGGATTTCCAGTATGACAAGGTATAGGACCACCTCCTGAATAGTGCACTTCTAAAGGCAATACACTAGGGTTCAACAAGAACATCTTGCAACTCGGCCACACATGACTGACTACTCATTTAACTAGAGTGTATCGAATATATTGTCACCACAGTTTGTAGCGACCCAAACCATATTCCCGCAAGATACAGAAATGACAGAAGAAGAGTAAATGAAATTTCTTTAGATGGCGACAATACACTTTAATGGGTATCACCTACATCGCTATGCTGCCTGCCTGATTTCTGTCATTTACCGTTTGATGAGACTTGAGGTTACAATTACCTTTTCAGAGATATTCACATTATCTTTGAATGCCACTTATAAGATTCGTCAAACCACTAATTAATGTCTATAAATATACTCTAGGTGTTAGTCTAAGAGAAGGTGTCTTCTCCACTACCAAACATGGTATATTTGTAAAAAATCAACGTACGTGATCATCAAGAAATACTCTATCAGACATTCATCCATATAAATTATCTAGGAACAGGATGAATCGAAGACTCTCCTACTGCATCCTATATAGAAATCACCCAAGGATCAGTAGCGAGAAGTCCTTGCAATCCAAAGGTATCAATCACGTTAGAATCACAAGTGATAATAACTCTGGGGCTTAATCAGAGAAATTCAATGAGTAGTTCTTTCTCTCATGAAGATCGCTGGTCTTCAATGCTCCATCTTTATAAGCCTGTGAATTAGTCTTAAATGCAAAGTTGGTTCAAAGTGGTTTTGGGTCTAGTTCCCATCTCGGTCTCTTCAAACTAACTCATCAACGGTCCAAACAATATTCATTGATAGTTGGGTTTTTAACTGTCAATTCAAAATAGTATTGTCAAGTTCATTGGAAACTTAGGTCTTTTTATTTAAAAACCATTTATCGATTTAAAATCGATTCTATAATTTATCTCAAATGAACTTCCTCCATTTTCATTACCTAAGAACAAAATCAATACTTGTACTTTATATTCCATACTCGTCTTCTTATCTACTTTCCTCGAGCTTATCATTATAATTTATGAAATCTATATCCTCAAAACCCTTTTGTATTCCCTTTTACTTTAGAAATATATATATATATATATATTCTCAAATTTTATTTTATATTCTTTTTCTTAAACCTTGCAAACAAAACTGCAATATTATTCCTCTTATGAAATAATAAACTATCTTCATCATCTTACCATTAAAACTATTATCATTCTTAGATAATTCTGAAGTCGTTAGTTGGGATATTCTATTTACCTCTCAGACCTTGATCAATAACGTTCTTATCTTCAGATAAATAAAAGTATATAATTCAAAACTGATATTAATTTTGATACCTCAAAATTTAATTTACTACTTAATTCAAAATATGGTTTAATAAACCATTTTTCTTCCCTTTAAAATATGTGCTTTCAATTATAATACCCTTTTATTTACCTCGTTTTATAAATACTTACTAAAATACAAGTCCTTATTTTTAAACGTACTCTCAAAATTTTGTTTTATTAAAAATAATAATTTTCTAGTTCATTACTCAAAAATTGCTTAACATCACTTTAAAATGCTTGACTTTGGATTTTATCACTAAAATCCAAATCCATTTAGGAATCTTGTCTTTTTACTTCCAACTCAAAACCAATTTTACTTAACTTAAATGTTAAGTCAAACATCGTATTTATTTTAATTCCTTTTACAAACATTTATAAAATTTGCATGTATCTTTAAATCCCTTAACAAACTTTTACCCGATTCAACTTAAAGTTGGATTGCAAACTTGATTATCTTCTAAATTGATTTCAACTAAAAGGATAATCTTTTTAATTATTATTAGCTAAAATAATAATTTATTTCACCATTAATCAAAGTAAAAGTCGTTTACTTTGCCATTTAACTAAGTATAGCTTAGTTAGTTCTTTTTCAAAGGTTAATATAACAACAATAATAATTAATTTTATCAATAAATAACAAATTAATAATCATATTTAAATATATTTAATCAAAAGATTAATAAATTTTAAGAATACTTGTTATGTTCAACAACCGTTTATTAAAGCCATTCAATGAATTGATATAATAACTGGTTCTAATCCAAACAGTTGACCAAGTCAACTTAAAACCATCAGTTAACTTATTAACGGATTTCAACTAGTCCCTTTTCTTAAAGTTATTAACTTAATACTATTGCTTAATTTTTTTTCAAAACAATTATCGCCAAATTAGTAATCGTAATGTAAAATTTTAAACTTATTAGCTTATAAAGCTCATGAAACATATTGGCTAAAATAATTTTATAATACTTGTTTTATACAATACGATTGTAAATATCGATTCATTTATGAATCTTATATATAAAATATAATTTGAAATCTTGCTTTAGTTATAAAAATATATTTTATAACTTCAGTTGCGTTAATTTGCCTGACGACGATCAACGTCTAAAAATATGGGGCTTAGGCCACTCACTGCTAACTACTTAATCAACACTGTCTACTGATTAAAATCACAATGATCGTTGAATTTTGATTCAACGACCAATATCGAACCAACAATCAACGTCCAAATAGGATATAACGTCACTCGGGATAAACAATTTATATGTATAATTAAATAAAATATATGAAAACATACAATTTATTTGAGTAATCCAATGGGATCTCTCCAAAATATTCTTCCCTTCATCACAGTTCATAACATCATATTATAATAAATATTTTAAATTAAATCATTCAATTTGACATAAATATAAATGCCAATAAGCATTAAACCATCAATAATCATCCAAGGCATCAAATAAACCAATTTATATTATCAACGTTAAATTCTAGTTATATGAATTATACCACATCATAGAATTCCAGAAAGCGTGAGAGTTAACTCACCATTTATTTTTGATTTGATGATTTTCGTTGTTTCGTTTAATTTTAAAGTAACATTTAAAATGAAACGAAATTTGGTTGCTTCCTATTCAAACCAAACCAGCTTGATTACGTAGCCTTCGTCACGATCTCAATTAATGCAGTTTCGTTCGAATCTGATCATGAATGAACACGTTATACTAATTACAAGTTTTATATAAATTTAACGATTATAAATGGTTATTATACAAATTAATTAATTAATTAACCTGGGTTAGTACCTTAATTTATTACGATTAAATCCTAACCTTCGTTCTTCATTATAGAATCGCGGTTCCCCTAAATAAAACTCGATGCTTCATCTCGTAGCCCAGCATGTCATGCATATCCACGCACTGTTGGTGACCGAAACCGCATGACTCGGAGCCACCACAGCCGCTAGCATGCCCTCACCAAAACCCCCCTTCACTGACCGCTACGGCCGAAGACTACGTCCCGAGCTCGCCAAAAATGTGTGTCTTTTCTCTCTATTCGGAGCCCCTTTTCTCTCTCCACACCCAATTTTAGACCACCGCACCGAGTGGTTGGTTGCCCAGCCCTTCGTCAACCTTTTCTCTTTAGGCATCCAGGCTTCACGACCTCTCCATCGACCATAATATCACCTAAACCGGTCGCAACTCTTCGCAATTCAACCCGCTCCGATCATCTCGAGCTCGACGCCGCCACAGGTCATATTAGTTGAACACCCCAACATCAAAGTTGCAGGCCATCATCCCCTCTCTGACTTCCCTTTAGACACCTAGACTCGAAACAGACCACAACTCCTTGAAATTTGGTCAATAGGTCTATCTTGCTATGATCTCCAACTTTGCAATTGGCGACAACCTCTAATTCTCTACGGATTTTGAGATATAAATTAATCTGTGTATAAGGGCTTAATTGCAAAATTTGATGGCTGGTGAAGATTGTTGATGGGGTTGATCTGATTTTAGGTGTATATATAGGGTAGATTTGTATTGTTTTATGTAACGACTCGGATTTTAGGTCAATTTAAATTATGGCCTTAAATAAGATTAGTGGACTTTTAAAAGTGATTTAGAAGTAAGTATATCAAAATTTGATACTTTAATATTATTTCAATAGCCTTAAAATAGACATTTTGCAAATGACCTCGAATTTCGATGAAACCACTTTCATCGGATCCGGAATAGTTAATTATTGTTAGATTTAAAATTTTACGTCAACCAGAGTTAATATGTAAGCGCATGCAATATAAACACCTATTGAAAAACTAGTTATAATTCAATTTTATCCAGAAATAAGGCCATTTTTCAAACGGTAATCGAATCGGACGAAAGCATCGGATCCAGAACGTCAAATAATGGTAAGATTTCAAATTTTTTAATTTTAAGAGTTAGTATGTGAGTGTGCAAAAAATAAATGCATACGGGATGAATAGGTCAATTAAGTAATAATGTAATAAAATAATAAAACGAATGGTGAAACGAACTCCAAATTAGATGACACCTATTTCATTAGATCCATTAATTATGAAATATGTTAGGAATTAAAATATCATATCAATCGGATTTACCGTTTGATCATGCTAGCTATTAACACTCGAAAAAGCTTAAAAGAGCTTCCTTTTAAGCAAGTGCAAAAAGCACATTAGTTCTTCTTTAAGATGTCATTCTTTTGGACTCTCATATTGTGTTTTCTCCCATTGCATCCCCCCTTCCAACACCTCAATAATCCATCTCCTTTCACTCGTTATAAAACCAAGGACTTGTATCCATTTTTTCATTTTTGTTTTCATTTTTCCCTTAAGCCCTCGTTCCTTCTCCTTGCCTCTAGCCATGGTCGCTACCCCAACACTACCCATCCCCACTTCCGCCACTTCTAACCCTCCTCCTCTCCAACGCAGGCCCCACCTGCCCCTTCCCCTTAAGCCATAGCCTCCCCTTCTCTTCAATATCCAATTTCCTCCTTTGTAAAACCTTAAATCATCACTTAGCACCAAATTAGCCTTAAATCTTCACCTTTTGGGACCATCAGCCCCACGAACGACCCCACTTCTGACTCCAGTCTAGTCAATCAACGTGGTAGACCCTATTTACCCCAAGTCGTGGGCCTATTAACCCTTCCAACCCATAAAAATCCAAATTTTTTCCTCAAATTGAAACTGTATACCCCTATCATACCAAGTTCATGATGTGAAAAAGGTGTGAATTTGGTCACTAAGAATATTTTGGGGTTGAATTGTAATTAGAAGCTTCTACCTAGAAGAGTCGTGGTGTGGGATGACTTTCAGTGAGAACTCTTTAACCAATTAAGGGCTAATTCACTATTATGTAATATTTGTAAGTTGATTGAGATATGTATTGAATTGTGGTTAATAATATAATAACAGTATAGTGTTTAATGATGTTAAAAATGATTAAAAAAATGTAATTTTTAAGCGATATACATGTAGTTGTTTGAGTATGTGACACTTAGAACTAGTATTGTTGATAGGAAGTTGAGTTGAACCTTAAATAATTATTGATTGGGAAAATTAACTAGATATCGGTTATTGAGTTTGGGTATGAACACCATTGGGTATTGAGTGATATGATTGTGTTAATTGCATAAGATTGTTGATGATTGATATTGCGGTTAATCTATTGATTGACAAACCTATATAAGCATTAATGGTTTAAGCCTTATACGGTATATGCCACAAAATGTGTTAATTGGATTTTAATAGTTATTAATAACTATTATTGGATGCTAATGATGTGTGAAATCCATATAAACTGAATTATACGGTAATTGGTTGAATCTTGTTCCAACTTGGAATAAATATGAATATTTTATTAATAAATATTTGGTGAAAAATGAAAGTTTGAATTTTAAATTCAAAATAGTTTGGAATTGTAACAAACCTGGGAATTCAGAACCAACTTAAAATTTATTTTTAATTGATTTTGATGGAAATTAAATATTTTTAATGAAATATTTTTAGAAACAACTTTAAATTTATTTAAAAATGAAGTTTAAACATATACATTTATATTAATTATAAAACGAGCTTGAAATGGCGCGGTAGTTTGAAAATTTGGTTTTGAACTTTGATTGATTATATAGAATTCAAAACAAATCCTAATTTGGTAAAATCAGAAACGTTAGAATCTATTTAATCATATCTTTCTAACGAATGTAAGAAATTGAGATTTCACTTTATAAATTGTAAGTTATTTCCAGATTAAATTTTAGAATAGTCGCTATGGGATTTATATATATTTTAATATTATATATAGCCATTTTGCAAACGACCTTCGTGTTCGATCAAACTAACTTTTTTGGATCCGGAGTGCCAAATAATTGTCAAGTTTAAATTTTCAAGTCAATTGGAATTAACATATGAGCGTAGTAAATTTAAATGCCCATTGTAAATTCAATTGAATTTAATATGCTAATTAAAACGCCATTTTCAAACGGTCTCCAAATTCGATGAAATTGATTTTCTTAGGACCATATCGTCAAAACGTAGCTAGATTTCAAATTTCATAATTTTTGGAGCTAGTATATGGCCTCGGTAAATTAAAATGTATGTTGGAATTTAATATTGAATGTTATATTAAATTATATTTTAATTTTGATAAAAATTGATCGAAATAGTCGAATTGGCTTGTGAAACATATCTCATTGTGTCTGGAATGAGGATATTTGGCTAGGGACGAGAGTCGTTGGAGTTTGTTTGGAGTTCATAGTGATAAAAAAGTGGTTTTTGAATTAAATAATATTAAAGTATATATATAAGCTATTTTCTAACCAGACGCTAGCCATATCAGTTTTCCACCGCGAGTCTCTGTTTAATGGCATAGAAGCTGTGATTTTCTTCCTCTTTGTTCTCCTTATCCATTCCAAATTACATCATACTAACAAAACAAAAATTATAGAGCAAGGTTGGATCTTTAAGTCCATACGGGTTTGATTTGATTTGGGGGAGTAAAATGCTCAAATTTCGAGCTTGAATCCCCATCGTTCAAACCGCTTTCTATCATGGTAGGGGGCGGCAAGTGTGAATCCTTGATCGGCGATGGAAGGGAGGGCGAAGGGCTATGGTGCGATGGTGGTGGATCGACTCCAGGTCGATGTATAGGCGCGCGGTGGTGATGGCTTTAAGTTAAGCGTGGGTTCGATGTACAAGGAGGTAAATACAAGGAAGAAAGGGCCTGGAGTATTAAACATGGGCTTAATTAGTGTTGATGATGGATTAGCGATTAAGTATGGTAATTAAGGGAAAATTTATATATCTAAATTTTGTTAAAACTTGTAATGTAATTTTAATAACTTGGGCATACGATGTCATAATCGTGCAAACCCAAGCCCGTTGGAACCATGATGACGATATCTACACCATGGAACAAACCAGAACAGAAACAGAAGCCATTGGAATTTTTGATAAAATTAAATGCCTGTTTAATTTTATTAAAAACAATCATTAGTTAAATGATTTCAAACCGATCAATGTGAGAACCCTCTCACTTAAATTATTTTTACAACTATTATATTTGTGTCTGAATATATTTTGATTGCCTATGATTGCAATATATGTTTGGTGATTGGTGGTTGTTTACTGTTTTATTATTATTTTCATCAAACGGTGAACATATGTGATGTTAAAAATAAATACTTATATTATAAATTATTTTGGGATGACAATTTACCCACCCGCCTCCCAAATAATAAATAAATTCACATGGATTGTGATGTAAACCCCACAAGGGTATTGGAATGATAATTTTGCACATCGCCCAAGTACACAAATAATAATATTTTTTTGAAAACCTCACACGGGTCTAGGAATGATAATTAATTCACATCTCTGTTGAATTTAATTGTATGTCATCCGATTGATTGACGAACTATTATAAGCGTTATTTAATTATTTAATGCTTATACAGTTGTAAATTGCACTCTGGATGTGAATAGAATGTTTAATAGCTTTTGAATACATGCTATGTATGAAATCCATATAAATAAAATTATATGGTAATTGATTGAGCCTGATTCCAATTGAGAAATAACAAATATTTTAAAATAATATTCAGTGAAGAATCAAAATATGATTTTGACGTCTGATTTTGGATGGACATGAAAATATTGAAATATTCATAACTGAAATGAATATGAAGCCGAGTTAAGTAAATATATGTCATTTTAACTCGAACGGAATTTTCTGTCGATTTTATTTATTTTATAATGAATATCGAAAAGATTTGATTTCAAAATCCGATATTTTGAAAATATTATCATTTTAATTTTATAATGATATAAAATATTCAATTTTAATTTAAAATTGAAATCGAAGTTGAAATCATTTTCAAATGAATTTATAAACAATTTATAAAATACACTTTAAACGAAAATCGATGAAATATGTTATATATATATATATATATTTAAATGGTCTGAATAGAACGTATCACGCAACGGACGTTCGCGAATTTTGACCATTGATTTTAAATCGACGTAACGGGAGATCCGACCATCGGATTCTCCTAAAACCAAAACCGTTAGGTTCGTATCGAAAAGATATTTTGAATGATAACAAGAAATTTGAAATTTAATGGTTAGATTTTAAAATATGTCCAAATTAGTTTTTGAAAAGGTCATTATGAATGCAGTTCGGTGGACGATATTGGAAACCGACAGTAAAGGCCTTAATAAAATTATTAAAAATATGAATAAAATATGTAAAATCATCATAAATGATTTGGAAATATTTTAGGTAAAATATTCCACGTTTGTAAAGATAAAATATATTCTTATCAGAATAAGGTGTTTTGCCCCTTGAGATAAAAACTGAAAAGAATTGAAATGGTTTTGATATAACCAGAATTTTCCAACGTACGAATTGGAAAGGATTTGAATGAAAATAATCTTCAGAATATTTCGATATTGGATTCTATGATTATACGAATATTGCTGAGGAATTTAGAGGATATAAATATCGTTATTCCCAATACGATATTTGTTGGTTTTAGAATTTGATATTGAATATATGCCGATATGATTTCTATTCAGAGCCTTGTATTTAATATCAAATTGGATTTTGGGTTTATCGTGAACGATGTCTTAAATAACATTTTTTCTTCAGCCCAATTAACATTGAAGATATGATTTGGAATTTATATATCTTTTTGTTAAGATTTAGTGGAAATTTTCCAAAGTAAAGTTTTTGCAATTTGATATATTAAATTGGAATTGAATGGAATTCGATTTGGTAATTATCGAGATGAGCTTCTATGAAGGAAGGCTGTTACTATATATGGAATTTATAGGGCTTTGCTATTATTCCATTTATAGTATTAGTCCGATACAAAAATTTATACCAATTGTATTAGATTTCCGTGAAGAATCCATTTTGATGGAAGATGATTTTGGGTTTACCATGAGCAATGTTTTAAAGGACATTGGTTCTTTAACCCAGTTAAGGAAAGATTAATTTTCTAAGATTGAATAATCATTAAGTAATGATTTTTGCGATTAAAAATGAACTGGAGTTTTAATGAACCTTTAATTAGATTGAAACGTTAATGAGGTAATTAAATTTACCGAATTCAAGAAATGATCGAGATTGGAGTACATCAGTTTTACTCCATGCGATAGCTAAATCTTTAATTAGATTTGAATGTGAAATTTTAATTAAATTTACCAATAACACGGTGGGTCTTAGATATGGAGTACTACCAATTTTGCTCCATGAGATGAATAGGTTGGGATTGGAAAAATAAAATAAATGATTACTTCGGTAAGGCTCAATAATCCTGACTAGTTTGATAAGCCTTAATATGGTTTAAGATTGTTAAAAGATAATACAAAATCTTTTGTAATGGTTTTCAAAGGAAGATTAAAGAATAAGTTTAAAAAAATTATCTTTGATAAAATTAATGAGAACCTTTCCCAATGTAATGAATATGTGAATAAAAGAATATTATGGATTGGAATGAGGCGTATGATGTGTTATTATAGCACTTGATTATAAGACCCACGAGTTATCTGGAAAAACCAGGTTTAACTCATTCTGAATAACTGATACAAACATTAAAAGTCGACGATGAAGACGATGGTTGAAGACCAGAGATCTTCACATCGAATGGATGATTAATGATGTCTTGATTGGGCTGTACACCCAAGACGAGTTAATAAGTGGTGATCGTCCAGACGTACTTGGAGATCGACCGGATATGCGAGGGCCTCTCTCCTGTATTGGACATATGGGATGAGGAATAAGGTGCCTCTGGTTTCTTTCAGACCCAGAACGAACTGGTAAATGGATTTTATGCCTGACATTTTATTATGTGTTGTATTCGTCGATCTCTGCTGATTATGTATCTATTTGGTGGCGGAGAATTTATTCTCTTGCTTAGCACTCTTCTTTGAGACGTATGAACTTAGAGGTAATATATTGGTGGAAATCAATGGTATGATATGGAATGATAATGTGTCATGCTAAGATGCAATGATCAAGGCTTTTGTTGAAAAGCAGGGTCTTGTGGTTGATGATCAAATCACGGCTTTAATTAGTACAGCTTTGTGTATAACATTAATTCACGAGCCTCACACTCCGGTATGTGTCTAAAATGGGATAAGGGACGCAATGTGCATACGTTTCTTTCTAGCTAAGAAGTGGTGTCATGGTATGAAGCCCGGACAATTTTATTTATGTGGATGATGAATTGCGAGGCACCTCGGATTTGATATGAGTCTCCAATGGCTCTTGATTGGTCAACGTACTGACCATTTACGAGGCATGATAGGACCGGAAAACGTATTGCTTAGGAATAACCAATCCACAAACGTTAGGCGTGGACCGACACTGCAGGAATCAAGGGTAGCCTATAGGTGTGATCCAGGGTCATCTTGCTAGGGGTGATCCAAATCGGTAAGGAGACTATCCCTTGCCTTGACTCATGATGGAATCCAATTTCCAATACGTGATTTTTCGGTTTTAGGTGTAAACCTATGTATGGTGACATATATATGGTACTTATGCCGTCTATGATTGATACATTTATATTTGAAGTTGATTTTGACACTATGCACTTATAGTAGTATCAAAATGAATTGTTTTAAAGCGTATCAAGCATATTTGGCTATTGTTAGACCCAAAAGTGGTTCTAACACCCAAATTGATTAAAAGCAAAATGAAATGAGATAAAAATAAAAATGAACACACAGGATTTATAGTGGTTCGGCGAAGAAATGCCTACGTCCACTTATCTTTCACTATATTCAATGATTCAGTTGCAAATACAATGTAATTGTCACTTGATTTCACTCACAACTCGCTTATATTCACTCAATAGACTAAAACAAATAATGAAAGAAGATTTGGATTCTCCGGAAGTAATGGAGTTCGGGTTATGGAGGTAGTTGAATTCTCAAAGTGCCTAAAAAAGATCCTTTTCTTTGTCTCCAGACGGGGTATTTATAGGTGTGAATTTGCTCAAAACCCGATCCGGATCGGAGCCACGTGTCGTCCATCCCATTAGCCTCGGGTTCGGATGGATTACTGTGCTGACAACGCATCAAAATAGTGAACATTATGGGCAGGAACTGGTCATAGCCGATCCGGATATCCAGGCGCTTATGCAGGGGGACAGCATGGAAAATGGGTTCAGGTCGGAGGTATATGTATCAGGGGTTCGGATCGGGATATCCGATCCGACCCGAATTGACTTGGAGACAATTCTCTCTTCTTTTTATTCCGCTTTTCCTCCGAACCATCTATGTAGCAGCTGGGTGGCCTTCCGATCCATCTTGAAGAAGACTGCCCTCCGACCCGAACATGCGCTCTCTGTTTTCAACAACAATAGCTCGCCGCTCCGAACAGGAGACTTTATCCGATCCGAACCGATACGTTGCTTTGACCCGACCCGGATGATTGTAGCTGTTCGATCGAAGCTGTAGCGTCTCCTCCGACCTGAGTAGTGATGGCCTCTCCGATCCGAACCGAAGTCTTCTAATTTGAAATGCTCTCCAATGCTTGATATCTTGACTTTGTGTTGCCTAGTTCACAAAGTAGGCTAACACTTTGCCCCCTCAAAGGATGCTTCTATTGGAAATGGAGCATGCTTTGATTGCCACTGCGCCACGCCTTCATCCTTCCTTTTGAACATGCATGCCAAGCTGTCGCACTTCATCCCGTTCGGTTCGGATTCCAACCCGAACGGATTTCTGGCTTGGGTTCCGACCCGAACAGATCTCCTTCCTTCTGTACTCTGCGATGAACCAGTGGGCCAAGCTGTGTTACTGGGCTTTTCGAGCCGGTCCGATCGGGAATACGAATAGTCAGCTTGTTTTTTATATAAATTCACTTCATCTCTCTTCTTTTCTTTCATTCACTGTTTTTGCTCATCCGAACCGATCCCACATCGAAGCCCTAGCCTTTCCAAGAAACTTCAAAATTTTCACTTCCATCTTCGAATCAAATGCATAGGCAGTCTTGTAATCATGAATCTTGTTGCCATAATCGCTTTTAATTTACATCCGCGGTTAGTTTGAACGATTTTAGCAAAGTAATTGAATAATTCCATCACCACGGCTTCTTCCACCCTCCGCCTTCGTCGTTAATGGCATCGACGCCATTTCGAGGCGTTGGAGGAAGGTATTGAAACTCGTTATTGAATACTTGAGTGCTTAATCTCTCGACATTAATTAAGGCATGGGATTTCGAGTTGGGTTCGCTACTTAAGAGGAGGAAGAGGAAGGAAGCTGAAGAAGATTGGTTCGGGTAGGGGAACAGTAGGAGAAAAAGGAAAAAAGAGAGAAATTCACAGAGCCGGATCGGGTCGGAGCAATAGGGCCAAGAAATGAGTCTTAACTTGTTTGACCGGGTCGGGTCGGATCTACGAATACAACGAAGGTCAAGACTTATGCGCTCGGATCGGACCCGGTTGTGAAACAGAAGAGAGAATGGGGGTTTGGTTATCCAGGTTAATCCGACCCGCTCCGGGTGTCAATCTCCGAACCGATCCGGATATATCTCTCTAAGCATGGGCCTTTGCTTATCCGATCCGAACCTGGTGTCGGCATCCGAACCGAACACTACTCAATCTAAAACACAAACTTTCGTCCAACCATTTAAAAGATATTACTTCCAACTTCATGAACAATTAGGATAGTGCCTTGCGGATATAAATGAACATTAAGAACTACCCTGACTATCACTTTCTCTTCAAAGTTTCGTCTTACATTGCTGCACTTTTACTTTGCATTTCTCACATTCGCTGCACACATTTTAGTTCACACACATACACAGGGGGGGTACGGGCTAATTTACTCTAATCCGTGCTATTGCTTCTTCAATAGTTCCATGACAATGAGGCCCAGACGTTCTTCCAGACTAGCTGAGAGGAAAGAAGCCCCGGAAACTTCTAACAGAATCACTCTTGAGGATATATCTTCTTCTTCGGATCCAGAATGGGACAGCGAGGGTCCAGATTACGGGGTTGGAGATCGGGAAAGCGACGAGGTGTCTTCAGAGAATGAAGTTTCTCTGGGTTTTTAGGAGGAAGGAGGGATTGGTGACGATCGAGCCCCTGATGAATTTGAATCAGCCATTATATTGGAATCACCTTCGGACTCCGTTGAATCAACAATCGACAACGATCGACTTGTCCGAATTTGCTTAAAGTATGGAATAATGAAAAGGGACACCCTAGTGCCTTCGCGCTCTGACCGTCCCCACAACCCTCCAGAAGGATATATGACGGTCACTCGATTGATGTGCATGGTCGGCGCCATTCCTCCATTCTCTCCCTTCATTATTGACTTTTTAAGACAAATGCGGATTGCCCCCATGCAATTGCACCCCAATTCATATGCCTATCTGCACACCTTGTACATAGCATATCGTGAAATCTTAGGCATAGAGCTCACATTCGATGACGTTCACTTCTTCTATAATTTCAAGCATCGAACTCGAGAGACTCCATCCTTCTGTTACTTTGAATCAGTTCTGAAAAGGAAGATAATCTCTGCACCATTTAACAGTAAAGCTGGAGATTCCAGACTAGAATGGTTCTACGTGAAACGACAACCTGGATGCGCCAGGAGGTGGACAAAATCAAGTAAAGCACTGATTTTCTAAATCCGGGCTCTATACACTTGAATCATCACCTTGACTTGTTTTTCCTTTTTGTTTGCAGTTGACAATCCCAAACAGATATCAGACCAGGTGTTCTTCGACCGGATGCACCGACTCCTCAATGGCGATCAGAAATTCTTGACTATCGACGAAACCCTTAAGGATGAATACCTTCACTTTCATGGGCTGTTGTCTGTTTTTCGCAGCATTGGTCATGGGACGGTTCCATACGCATACATTCCTCCAGTGGAGGTAGTCCCAGAGACAGGAGAAGGCTCAGGAATTCCTACAGCGCCTCTTCACACTTCACCTTCTCCATCTTCTACACAAGATGATGAATTGGCTAATCTGGCCGAAAAGCATCGTGAAGGATATATTGCCCCTGAGGAAACTACTTCTCTAGAAAAATCACAATCCTCCCAAGAGTCACCACTTCACGCTTCCGAGGGGGATGCCCCTAGTACCGATGAGCAAATATTTCAGGGTTTGGGGGATCTCCCCTTACCTGAGACTTTATACACTTCAGAGGATTTCAGGAAGGATCCTTTAGTCTTCACCTCTTCTGAAGAGACCACTCCCGCTAAGGCCAAAGAGCCTGCCCGTACTAGTCTAGCTTTAGACTCGGGTTGGTTGGGGGGAAACACACCACTTAGGATACACTTTACATAACGGCATTAGCCTTCATTGCACCTCTTTCCTCGTGAATCCATTAATTCTAAATTTTGTTCGTTTTATCGTGCAGGTACAATGTCTCGATCCTACTACGATATAAGAAAGCTTCGTCGCAGCATGTACAATCCTCCTCAGGATGTCGAGTATGATCGCCGGGATGATCGTGGTAGGGAGGAGAGAAGACCTTATGATCCCTATCGCTCTCGACCCTCACGTTCCCGCTCACCAATTCGACCGGAACAAGAGAAATATAAGGGCTATCCAAGCCGCAGGGAAGAGGATAGACTACAATCTAAAGACTCCACTTCTTCCCATGAAAAGCGCAGTAGAGAAAGAACTCCTCCAAAAGAAACTGGGTCTCGAAGTAAGCACAAGGTCCCTGCTACTAAACGACCTAGGACAGACAAAGAGACTACCGAATCCTCTTCCCATAGGGACACCGAATTATCGATCCCCGCTCCTCCCCCACCAGATGCGGCAACTGCGGAAAAGCGGGCATATTTGGTGGACCAATTTCCCGAGCACTACTTCGAGACTTTGACTTTTTTACCTGCCCTTGAACCTATTTCATCTAATTGGGCAGATGAGGTCAAAGCAAAAATTGATGCGGTGCAAAAACAATATACTGAGATGTTTAAATATTCACGCAATCTTTCTAGAATCATCCGCACTCTAATCACAAATACCGATTCAATGCAAAAGACCGCGGAGGAGGATGCTAAGGCCTTAAAAGCTCTGGGAAAAGATTTGGAAGACACTCAAGCTCAGCTAGCGGTCGCTCAAAGGGACGCTTCTAATTTCAAACAACAATTCGAGGACATGCAAAAGCGCTATCACGACTTGCTTGAATCTCACACTCAGGAGCGTTCTGAATTAAAAAAGCAAGCTGACGAGGCCAAATCAGAAGTTGCTAAGACACTCCTTGCTTATGCTGAGCTTGAACGGAAAAACGCCGAGTTAGCAAAGAGGAGTGCTGAATTAGAAAAGAAGAATGCTGACTTGGCTTCAAAACTGTTGGAGGCAGAGAACAGGGCTGCCCTGGCCGAGGGCAATGTGGAGTGTGCTATTAAATCTGCGGAGGAAGCCCGCAAGCAACTATCAGAGGCAGAGGTTGATATTCAGGGTTTCGGTGAACTAATGATTGAATTCTTCGCACATATTATTCATCGCCGAAACATTTCTTGGATCGAGGACTATCCATCCACTCTAGTTCAAGTATGGAATCAGATCGTCGAGTGGGAAAAAGAGGAACTTAAGGTCGATTCCCTCGATGAAGATAAACTAATGGAGAAATATTTGAGGGATGATGAACCGGAGCGCCTAGCTGAAGGGCGCCGCCTTATTGCTGAGGCCATGGAAGAAGAGAGACGGAAGTCTAAACAAAAAACTGTTCTCGAAACTGGTTCCTCCTCTTCTGCCCCTGCAACTTCTGAAGTAGAGGGGTATGATCCTGAAAATCCGGGAATTCCCCGAACAACCCTGCTATCCCCTATTCCTGAAGCAACACCAGAGGCAGTAGCCACCCCCGCAGAAAAGTCTTCGGAAGGTATCCCTACCTTTTCTCCTCAATTTGCCAAGGCTATTTCTACTTTTCGCCACGTGATCGAACAATCGATGAAAGACCCATTGTTTTTGCCTGAGTTGATAACTGTTGCTTCTCATTCTGTAGGTGTTGAATCATCCGTAAAGACAGATGTGACTCAGGGAGTCACCGCTGGGACAAAGCCCGCAGACAAGGCCAAAAAGGGGAAGACAAGGCTGCTTCTATAGACTTGGAAGAAGGAAGTGAGGCGACTAAGGTCGCCACTCCTCATGATGAAGAAATGATAGCAGCTTTAAAGGACGATGGCGGAGACGGAGGGCATGAAGAGGAACCAGAAGTTGCAATAGTCGGGGAGTCAAAAAATGCTGATGATGTTACCTTAGCTGCGATGAAAGCCGATCAAGAAAAACGCTTGCAATTAAAAGCTGAAGAGCTAGACCCCGAAGTCCCCAAACCCCTCGCAGTCGTGGATGCGGGATCAAGGTTAGTTGTTAAGCTCTCAACTAGATCTATTACAGAGGAACTCGCTAAAAAATCTTCTCTTGATTCCAGCGCCCCGCCCTCCGGGAAGAAGTCTACCGGCTCCAACACCGCATCTTCAGGAAAAAAGAAGACAAAACGAATCTTGATGGAGGCTGAGAAAGAAGCAAAGGACGCGGAAAAAGCCGCCAAGAAATCCAAGGCTCATTCAAAATCTAAATAGTGAATTGCCTTGTATCGTTTTAGCATTTAGTGAACCAATAATTGCCGCTACAAGAGTAGTTCTTGCACTTTCTTTTTTGGCTATTTTCCTGTACAAATTCATTCATTTGTAAATAAAAATAACTCATTTTTTGCAATGTTTATTTGTCAGTAGTTCTGCACTTATGTAGAAATGCATGTCTATAGTTATGAAACGAAGTTGTGGAGGGGGGAAATATGCGTGTACATAAGTGTCCCCAGTCAATTTCCACAAGTTATTTAATGCTTAACCAAGCAATCCGAATGCTCCCGATTTTCTGACGGGATAGCACTTCCTGTGCCGTCAGTGCCTGTCGTTTTTTCTGGCATTTCTTTTATACTCTCCCTCTTTCTCTTGAGAGTTAGAGTTCGAGTTCAGTCATCTGTTTATTCCCCGGTCTTTCAACGGGGAAAGATTTCTTTCTCAGCGCTCAGTCAGTGACGCTTTTATACTCTCTCTCTCTGGAGAGTTAGAGTTAGGAGGAGAATCTCTTTTTCAGCGCTCAGTCAGAGACGCTTTAATACTCTCTCTCTCTCTCTCTGGAGAGTTAGAGTTAGGAGGAGAATCTCTTTTTCAGCGCTCAGTTGGAGACGCTTTTATACTCTCTCTCTCTCTGGAGAGTTAGAGTTAGGAGGAGAATCTCTTTTTCAGCGCTCAGTTGGAGACGCTTTTATACTCTCTCTCTCTCTCTGGAGAGTTAGAGTTAAGAATGTCGTTTTCTCATTCTTTTATGTCTTATCGCACAAATAGTCATTGTGCTTCTTTTTATGTCTAAACTGTTTTCAACCTTTTTAGGTTGTGAGTTATCCCGTATCTTATAATCACAACAGAATAACTGATAAATGTATATAGGTAATGCATAAAAGTAAATATCACATAGTATTTTTATAGTGGTTCGGCTAAGTCATAGCCTACATCCACTTTATAGTTCTTCATTCATATCGTCAGATTTTCCCAAGGCAAGTCGTGCCATATTACAGAGTTCATAAGAAAAATAACACAAAGTACAGCGTTTTTAATCCAAATATCGCATTAAGTGCTGGGCATTCCAGGCTCTGGGGACTTCTTCGCCATCCATTATACGTCACAAATTGAATGTAAATCCGAAGCATCCGCCTGTGAAGCAAAAGAGACGCATGCTGGGCCCAGAGAGGTCGGCTGCTCTCAAAGAGGAAGTAGAGAAGTTGAAGCAGAATGGATTTATTCGAGATTCGAGCGAGGGCAGGCCTCCCCAAAAATGCGTTATAAGGCGAATCTACGTCCAATACTACGAACTGAAGCATTCGCACTCTTCTACGTTCTCCTTGCCCCAGGGTCATGGGCAACTCTATGTATCCCATGGGAGCTGTCGACGCCCCGTTGAAGCCTCTGATCCATCCTTCACAAGGCTTCAGATCTTCAGACTCAAGCTTCATCTGATCAAATGACTTCTTGAACAAAATATTAACGGAACTTCCATTGTCTACTAATACCTTATGGACCAAGGTCGGCCCAATGGTGGTAGTAATAACCAACGGATCATTGGTGGGTGATTGTATCCCAGTATTGTCTCGGCTGCGAAATACCACGTCGTCAAACATGGTCTTCTGTTGTTTTATGGGGGTGACATCTTCCAAATCATCACCTTCATTCACGTCTAGATGCTTGGCAGCATTCACATATTGATCCATTGATCTGAAACTTCGGATTGCTGGGTGAGGTCCGCCTACTATGGAATTGATAACAATTCCTTTACCTTTCTGCTGCGCTGTAGGCTTGGGAGCAGGTAGAATCTGTTTTGGAGCCTACTCTCCTTGCCCCCTGTCTCTCGGGGCAATCTTGTACTCATCCAACTTCCCTTCACGCAACAATTTCTCAATCACATCCCTCAAATGCCGACATTCATTAGTTGAATGCCCGTGAGTTCCATGAAACAAACAAAACTTCCCTGTCGCCATTTCTTTCTCGGTCGAATCACGAGGTGGCGGTCTTTTGTATTGTAACACATTGTACGTATCCAGGTAAATATTTTCCAGGGTGTCGTTCAATGGTGTATAATTCTCGTAGTTCTGGAATCGGGGTCTTTTGTTAGGGTCACTTCCCCTATTTCTGTTTCTTCTGTTACCGTTTGGATTACAGTTATTGTTGTTGTTACCCCCGCTTCCAGCATTGCTGTTTCCACCCTTGTTTCCTACATTTACTTCAACCTTGCCAGAACTTTCCCCAGATTGCTTCACGGCGATATTACTCTGCACATTCTCCTTTGAAGCCGTCTCAGACTCTCTCTTTCGGTTTGCCCTGGCCTCCTCTCGTCTTAGATAAATATCGGCTTTTTCGTAGAATATCTCCCTTGTGGAGGGTGTTTTCCCAGAAAGGTAGTCTCCAAACTCAGATTCAGGATCGACTCCTTCCTTCAATGCCATCAGAATAGTGGGCTCGTGCGGGTCACTGACCTCAGTTACAGCTTGGTTAAAATGATCAAGATATGCCCTCAAAGATTCTCCTAGTGCCTGCTTGATTCTCGATAATTCAATAACACTTTTGGACTTTCGGGCATGGAGTCGGAACTGGTTCATGAAACGCTCGCTTAATTCCTTGTAATTCGAAATCGAACGAGGAGGAAGTCGGGTAAACCAGAACAGCGCCACATCTTCTAAGTAGATTGGGAATGCTTTGTACTTCACTTCATCAGGGGCAGCAGCAGCATTCATGAGCCACGAGTATCGCATTAAATGCTGTCCCGGATCAGTCCTTCCGTTGTATTTGTCCATCTGTGGCAAGTTAAAGCGTCGGGGAAATTGGAAGTCGAGGATATCATCGGTGAAGGGAGTATGGCTTCGTTCGATGCCATAATCCTCATTTGTATAGTTCCGACTCTCGGACATGATCTGGCGAACCATTGCCTGCACATCAGCATTAGTTAGGGGCCGCTCAGGTTCCCTGGCCCTAGTATCCGAGCTCCTTCTGGGCTCTTGTTCAGGAGACGCCCTTCTTCTTCGAGCTGCCTCTGCTCGATTCCGTTCCCTGCGCTCCCGGTCGATCTCGGGAGGAGGGGATTGGAGTCTTTGCCCTCGAGTGGGGTCATTGTTTCCTAGCGCTCGTGCAATATCCTCACGAGATCGCAAAGATCCAAATGTTAGCTGCTCCACGTTCTGAGGTCGTTCGAGCGGCCTTCGTTCACGGGGCCGTTCTTCCTTGGAAGATGAAGATTGATCCACTGGTGTGTGACGAACCGGTGATGGAGTTCTCTATCGACGGAGTTCATTAATCTCCCGACTCATGAGCCTCATATTTTCCTGCATCATGAGATTAGTTCGCTCGTGAACCTTCATAGCCTCCCTTGTGCTCTCAAGCATGTCAAGCAAGCGCGAGAAATCTCCTTGAGTGATGGGCGCAGATGGATTGACCTGATTACCAACCCTGGTGGCTGGAATTGGAGCATTCGTAGGGACTCGAGTAGAGGTTCCAGCTTCACCAAGCATCGGGTCGGATCGGAGGTAGGAGGGCGGATCGGTTCGGAGTTGGGAGGCCTGGTCGGATCGGTACGTGGCAAGCTGCTCGGGTCGGTTCAGATTGGGGGAATGCACTGCTTCAGAATCTCCTACCCGGATCGGATCGGAGTTTTCCCCCTGCTGGCGGCTCGGATTTCCTGCATTGGTTCTTCCTGCTGCTGAACTCTGCCCCCGAGACCTTGTTACAACCGCATTTTGCTGATCTTCGCCAGCTCCATTTCCTCGAACAGACTGAACTTCTTTGCCTTTTCCTTTGGCCATGACTCTTTGACAATCACTTCAACAAATATAAAAAAGCGGAGAAACTTAAGGATTAACTTCTTTGAACTCAACGGTCCAAAAAGTAGAAAGAAATCCCGGAAAATAAAGAATTTAGATGAGGTTCTCAGTGAAAGCACCAAAATGTTAGACCCAAAAGTGGTTCTAACACCCAAATTGATTAAAAGCAAAATGAAATGAGATAAAAATAAAAATGAACACACAGGATTTATAGTGGTTCGGCGAAGAAATGCCTATGTCCACTTATCTTTCACTATATTCAATGATTCAGTTTCAAATACAATGTAATTGTCACTTGATTTCACTCACAACTCGCTTATATTCACTCAATAGACTAAAACAAATAATGAAAGAAGATTTGGATTCTCCGGGAGTAATGGAGTTCGGGTTATGGAGGTAGTTGAATTCTCAAAGTGCCTAAAAAAGATCCTTTTCTTTGTCTCCAGACGGGGTATTTATAGGTGTGAATTTGCTCAAAACCCGATCCGGATCGGAGCCACGTGTCGTCCATCCCATTAGCCTCGGGTTCGGATGGATTACTGTGCTGACAACGCATCAAAATAGTGAACGTTATGGGCAGGAACTGGTCATAGCCGATCCGGATATCCAGGCGCTTATGCAGGGGGACAGCATGGAAAATGGGTTCGGGTCGGAGGTATATGTATCAGGGGTTCGGATCGGGATATCCGACCCGAATTGACTTGGAGACAATTCTCTCTTCTTTTTATTCCGCTTTTCCTCCGAACCATCTATGTAGCAGCTGGGTGGCCTTCCGATCCATCTTGAAGAAGACTGCCCTCCGACCCGAACATGCGCTCTCTGTTTTCAACAGCAATAGCTCGCCGCTCCGAACAGGAGACTTTATCCGATCCGAACCGATACGTTGCTTTGACCCAACCCGGATGATTGTAGCTGTTCGATCGAAGCTGTAGCGTCTCCTCCGACCTGAGTAGTGATGGCCTCTCCGATCCGAACCGAAGTCTTCTAATTTGAAATGCTCTCCAATGCTTGATATCTTGACTTTGTGTTGCCTAGTTCACAAAGTAGGCTAACAGCTATTATAAGGTAAAACTCTATCCTCTGGCTTGTGTTGCATTGTGTGATGAGACCTGAGTCTTATAATAGCTTCATTTTCAAAAAAGCATTGCGTTGTTTTGTTTTAACTGATATTCATGTGGAGTAAACCCGTTCTTGTCATACGACGTGGTCCCTTGATTTATCAAACATTAAAATAAAGTTAATAACTGTTTTAGTTTTCACACTAGTCCCATGACTGACTCGGAGTTTGTTGTTTTCACCTAAACTCTGGGTGTCCATATTTTCCAGACGGTCAGCTTGTAGTTTTGGGTTTCGCTGATATTTCTTTTCACGGGATCCTAGATTATGGCTGGAGCTATATTCAGAAAGCTTTGTATCTGTGTATTTCTTTCAGCTGTGATAGTTGATGTTTTTTCGCTGAACATTATGTTTATGTATTTAAATGTAATTTAAATCTCTGATATTTTTCCGTTGTATATTATTTATTTGAACTCTAATATCTGGTACTCTGATGTAAATTGTTGTAATAGCAATGAAATGTTCTTATGTTTGGGTTCTTATGCGTCGTGTTCTCAAAGCAGTCCGCCTTATTGTTCGGTTCACGTCGGCCAGGAAGTTCAGGTCGCTATAGAAAAGGTAGTTTAAGTCATTAAAATAGTTTTTGTAAGAGTAAGAATCCGATTAATTAATTTTCAATTAATAAAGGGATGTTTTCAGATTTATTTTAAAATGAATAGAAACGGGTAAAAGAGAAGTTCAGTTAGGGTATATAAAAAAGGTTCCAACAGAAGTTCTAGTCTATACAATAGTCTATAGAGTAGTCTATAAAATAGTCTATATAGTAGTCTATACGGTAGTCTATACAGTAGTCTATACAGTAGTCTTAGTCTATACAGTAGTCTATAGTAGTATATAGCAGTTTATAGTAGTCTATACAGTAGCCTATGGTAGTCCATGGTAGTCTATATAGCAGTCAATATAGTAGTCTATAGAGTAGCCTATAATAGTCTATTGTAGTCTACAATAGTATGTATAATAGTCTATAGTAGTCTATACAACAGTCTTAGTTTATACAATAGTCTATAGTAGTCTATACACTAGTATATATATAGTAGTCTATGCAGTAGTCTGCATAGTAGTCTATAGTAGTCTATATAGTAGTCTACAATAGTCTGTATAGTCTATACAGTAGTCTACACAATAGTCTTAGTCTATACAGTTGTCTATAGTAGTCTATACTAGTCTATACAGTAGTCTACGCTAGTCTATAATAGTCTATAGTAGTCTATATAGTAGTATATGCATTAGTCTATAGTAGTATATATATATAGTAGTCTATACAATAGTCTATATATAGTAGTTTGTACAGTAGTCTATATATAATAGTCCATATAGTAGTATATGTAGTATATACAATAGTCTATACGGTAGTCTATATACTAGTCTGTATTATCTATAATAGCCTGTATAGTAGTCTATATAGTAGTCTATAGTATTCTATATTAGTCCATATAGTAGTCTATGTAGTAGCACTACAAGAAATCTGACATTTACCTACCAATATGTTACATACCAATATATATGGGTAGGAAAAGATAACCTTTATCTACCAATATTTAATGGTAGATGAATATAGTCAATATTTTGACATTATGCAAGAATGACTATTTACCAATAAATAGTAAGTAAAAAGTGTTGTCTGCGCATACAATGAAGGAAAAGTTTTTCTTTATAATTGGCGCATATATTTCCCTTCTATCATTTTAACTTTTTATTAAAAATAACGCTGAGTTGTGTGATGATATGTAAAAATAGATCTATTCTACCAATTTCATTTTTGGAATGAATATTTTGTTTGCATATCCTAGGAATGTTTCTTGTAAAATCACTTATTTTAAAATACGAAATAATTAACAATTAATAATTAATAAACAACAAATATAATTTAAATTATTAAGATTAAATAACCAATGATCATTTATTAATAACATTTCATATATTGCCATTTTTTCAAACAACTGACTATTAGAATGTAAGTGTTACAATTTTTTTTAAAAGTTTTACAATTTCATACCATTATGTCATTATTCAAAATGGCTAAAACATATACTTCCCATTTCATTAGAGAAAAAACAATCTATGCCATTTTCTCCAACTACAAATCTAAGCATTTATTTTAAATCAAATCTAACGGTTTAAATCTCAATTTTTGTATTCTCTTTTGATTGGCCATGTTAGAAGCCGATAGAAAAACAACGAGACCTTTTTTGCCCTCTAAAATTTCGATGCCTGCCTTTACCCAAAATTTTACATACCATGTCACCTTTACCCAAATCTCAATTTGAATATTCACTTCTTCCCACCCAAATGCAATACTCTCATCCTGAAACCCTACTTCCTAAAGTTGCCTCTCTTTTTCTTAAATCGTCATTCCTAAATCTCTCCTCTCTCACAATCCAAGTAAAGTTTTCAAAGATTTGTCAAACACAATACACTCTGGCATATCGCCTTGTTCTCATATCTCAAGTTTCACGAATTTTGAAGTTTAACGCAATAATTGGATCTAAAGATACCAATTTCCAATTTAGTGGTCACGGTTTATAAATTAGATTCCATAGTTAGTCGCTGGTTGGAAGTTAGACGCGAGTCAGATTTGGGTGTTCATGGGTTTCAAACCTAGAGATATTGGTTGTGGTATTTCTTTTCCATTTATGTTCCCATTTATTTATGTATGATATTGAATTGATTTTCAAAAATAGATTATGTAGTACTTCAGTATTTAATTATATATATATATATATATATATATATGCTTTAACAAAATGTTCATGTATTTGGATAGGGCACATTTTGTAGCTTATGGAAGAAAAAATTCATGCTACTGACTAGTATTAATAGATTTTGTAAATGTTAATCATTCATGTTTTGTTAATGCAGTTCATTACTTAAATTGATTCTCATATCAGACATACAGGTCATGGGTTTAGTTGATATTTTGATTTAATTTGGTTTTTCCTTTTAGGCTGACATTCACCCCATTTGAAGACCCTGTGTGCACTCTTGATGGAAACGTGTGTGATATTGTGAATATAGTGCCATATATTAAGAAATATTGGAAGCATCGAAACTCAGCTTAAGAAAGAGGATTTAATCCCTCTTACCTTTTATAATAATTCTGATGGCGAATTCCAATGTCCCGTTCTGAATAAAGTCTTCACTGAGTTCACACACATGGTTGCTGTCAAAACTACTAGAGATATATTTTGTTATGAGTCGATTAAGGAACTAAACCTCGAAATAAAGAACTGGAAAGAATTGCTTACCGATGAACCTTTTACAAGAGAAGATCTGATAACTATCCAGAATCCAAATGCTCTTGATAGTAAAGTCCTTGATTTTGATCATGTAAAAAATTACCTGAAGCTTGATGATGAAGATTTAAAGAAAATGAAAAAATATCCTACCTATAACATTAGGAAAAGGAGAATCTAAGCACACTTAGTCCTATAGTAGTGTTGATGCTGCATCTGCTCATGGAAGAAGTGCAACAGCAGCTAAAGCAACTTGTTGTGATAAAACCGCAGCTCGAGTGGCATTGCACAGAGCAGGTGAATGGTCACCTTTAAATGCAAAACTTGTGAAAAGCAAGTTTACCACTAAATCTACATCATGTTCCTTCACATATACATCTTATGACCCTATTACCAAAAATGATTTTGTATATGTAAAAGTAGAGAAAGATCCAAAAAAGAAAGGGTATGTTCAGTTATCCCATGGCGATTTGAACATAGAGCTTCATTGCGATATAGCTCCACGTGCATGTACTAATTGTAAAGTGTTTGGTCATTCAAACGCTTCTTGTAAGGCAAACAGGGTTTCTACATGCATGCTTTTTATATATTTCTGGATAAGTTTTGCTTGGTGCTTCCTTCTATTATGTTTGTGCATATTTTGGTATTTTGGATGGAGATCTTTGTTAAGCTATATCTTGTCTACATGGGTTGATAATGGTCTTTCGTTGGTGTTTTGGGTTTTTGTTAATGTATCTTTGGAGCCTTGCTTGGGAGTTTATTCCTTCATTTTCCATTTAATGGTTTTGGTTCTCGAGTTGCTGTTGTTTTCTTTAGTGCTCATTTCTGAAGTTTGGGTTCCAGTGGTGACTTGGTTGCAGAGCTTCTACATAGTCTATCTCTGTGCTTGGTATGAATTTTACTAGTTAGTTCTCCAGCAATATTCTGCTCTGTCAATTGGTGTTTCGCCTTCTTCTGAAGATGCTTTGGAGTTCGTTGGTGTTTGCTTTGTCTGTGTGGATGTTATGTGTTTGTATTAAAGGTTCGTTTGTTTTGAGTCTGTTTTGGTTTTTTATGTTGTCTGACTATCGGTTGGGTAATGTTGAATGTATTGCGAGTCATGTTGTGTTTTTTTGGTAAGAGCCATGTTGTGTCTTTTATACAATATTTGTTGTTAGACCGTGTCTGTATTTTTGCCACCTCTTTCCTTTTCCTTTGTACTTTATTTTCTGTAATATAAGTACTTTTTTTAATTTAAAAAACCCACAAAATTTGATCAAAATACGAATTGTGTAATAAGCCAATAAAATAATGTCATATTATCCAATAATAAAATAATTTCATTCGAAAATCAAATAATGCCACGTGTTCGAATCAAATAATGCCGCGTTGCTTAAGAAAATGATGTCATATGTACTATCCAAATGATGGCAATGCCAAGCGGCAGAAATTATGTATGCCATGTATATGTTAATATGGCAACCATGTCACAGCCACTTAGGATAACACGTCATCAAACACATCAACCGATGATTCATTATTTGATTCACAACTTAGTGGGGTCCATAAATTCTTTTACCTACCAATATTAATAAATGTAGGTAAAGAGTCTTTCCCTACTAACCATTACTAACTAATGTTTACCGATTCAACATTGGTAGCTAAAACATGTCACCCACCATTTAATTAGTTTTACTTACGCTTACAACTGGTAGGTAAAGGCCCCATTTTCTTATAGTGTATTCTATAGTAGAATATATAGTAGTTTATATATATAGTCGTCTATATAGTAGTCTATAGTAGTCTATATAGTAGTCTATACATTAGTCTATAGTAGTCTATAATACCCTATACAGTAGTCTATATTATTTTTATAATGGACTTAGGAAAATTTGGACTTCGAATAATGAATTTTGAAAAATAATATTATTTTAATGATTAAAATGATATTAAAAGGATTAATTAATGGAATATTGGATTTTAAAGAGAAATCATTGAAATATAGTTTCTAAAAATAATTATATATATTTTATATAATTAATAGATTATTTTTGAAGTAATTCAATTCAATTTTAATTATAAATCGAATTTGTTTGAATAGGACTTGTCGCACAGCGGCAATTCAGGAAGTTCGACCATTAACTTTATATTGATATACCGGGAGATTTTACCATCAGATTCTCCCAAAACAAAAAAAATAATGGGTTCAAAATGAAGAGATCTTTCAAATGAAATAGAAATTTTTAAAATCCAATGGTTAGATGTTAAGGTAAATTCAAATCTATTTTTGAAAAGGTCGCTATAAATGCAGTTCGGTGATCGGAATTGGAAACCGACTGAAAGGGCCTTATAAGAAATTATTAAAATATGAAAAAATCGTGATAAATCAAAATTAATGATTTTAAAATGATTTGAGCAAGAATTGTGAAGTTTTGATCTATGTTTTGAATTTTTGGACTTTTGACCTAATTTACTCAACATGTAAATCAATATTTTAGGATTCGGTTTTAGATTATACTAAAAATTTTCAAACTTGAGTTAATTGAATTTGAATTGGAAAATAATCTCAAAGGAAATATTTAAACAAGAGTATATATGATGTAAGTCTCTGATAAGATTTAAGGGAGTAATTCCCAATGTAAAGAATGAAATGAGTAAGGAGAAAACTCCAAATTGGAATGAGACTTACGATATGTTTATATATCACTTGATTTTAATGATGCAATAGTAATATGGAAATACCAGGTTTCAACCCATTCTGAATAATTAATATGACAAGTATTGAAGATACTGAAAATGGTGGTTGAAGATCGGAGATCTTCACATCGTTTAGATTATCGTTGATGTTTTGATTGGGAGATACACCCAAGACGATGTTATCAGTAGCAGTCATCCATACGTACTTGGAGATTGACTGGATATGCAAGGGTCCCTCTCCTTAATTGGATGGATAATAAAATGCATTCAGTTCCGTTTAGACCTAGAACGGACTTATAAATGGATGAATGTCTGATATTTTAAGTTACGACATAATAAATTAATGTCTATTGATGTTATATCAGTTGGTGGTGGAGGATTTATTCTCTTAGCTTAACACCCTCCTCTGAGACTTGTGAGCACAAAGGGTTATATATTAATAGACACCAATTATATATTGTGAATTGACAATGCGACATGCTAGGTTGCTGATAGATCAAAGCTTTTGTTGAAAAGAAGAGCTTTGTGGATGATGATCAAAGCATGGCTGATATACATATCTTTTTTTTTAAACATGACCTCGACAAGCTTTACATCCCATGAATGGCTAAAAACAAGATGATGGATGCCAGAGATAAGGGCATGCCTTCCCTCCTAGATAAAAATAGTGGTATGGTATGAAGCCCAGACAATTTACTTATGTGGATGATGGATTGAGGCACCTCGCATGATGGTCAAACAACGACCAACATGACGGTTATATATGACCAGGGAACGTTGTGTTTAGGTAAGATTCTCACCAGTCGTGTACATTGTTGGACGACTCTACAGCTCTGAAGGTCACGTGCGTCTGATTGCTGGACACCTTGTTGGAGGTGCTCCGAACAGTTATGGAAGATCCTTTGACTTGGTCATTGATGGAAATCCAACTTCTAATAAGAACCTTGCGCTTTTAGTTATAAACTTATATGTACATATAATAGGATGAGGTATTATGTCATCTAAGATTGATACATTTGTTTCTGAAAATGATTTCCATACTATGCACTAGTGATAATAAAAGAGAAATTTCGCGTTCCAAGAATGTTTGGCTACTATAAGGTAAAACCATATCCTTCGGTTCGCATTGCATTGTGTGATGGGACTTGAGTCTTATAATAGCTTCATTATTCAAAAAGCATTGCTAGTTTTTATGACTTGTATTCATGTGGAGAAAACCTGTTTCATGTTATACGGTGTGGTCTCGTGATTTACCAAACTTTAAAATACAATAAATAACTGTTTTGGTTCTCATATCAGTCCCATGACTAACTTGGAGTTTATTGTTTCCCACCTAAACTCTGGGTGCCCATATTTTCCATATGGGCGACTAGTATTTTTGGTTTTACAGATATTTTATAGAGCAGGATTCTAGATTCATGCTAGAGCTGTGCCCAGAGCATTTGATATTCTTCCACTGAATGTAATTTTATTTCCGCTGTGTATTTTGTATTGTATTTTCTATTTTCATATATTTGCGATGTACACTAATATATTCTGTATTCTGATATAAAATAGTTGTAATAATAATGAAATATTTTTTCGTTCTTTATTCTGATGTGTTGTATCCCATAATGTGTAACACCCCATGTCCATTAATGTCACTCACAAAGGGAATGCATCAATGTCCATGAAGCGTTATTGTTCGATAGAACAGATAAATTACAAGAATAAATAAACAAAACAACGCAGCGGAGGATAAAACTTATTTCATAGCATCATAACTTAAAACAAGCTTACATAAGTAGTTCCCAAAACCATTACAACAGGATCAATAGTCTTTTCCAAAAACTTCAAAGTACATAAAGAAGCAAATACTTAAATAACATAAATGCATAAATCCCCAATGAGCATAAGCAAAGCCATAAAGATGAGAGAGTCCAAAGCGATACATCTACTCTTTTCAAGCAACTGAAAGAAATCAGCACTAAGCTGTAGTATTCCCTCCTTGCAAACCTGAAGGGGGGGGAGGAAAGAAAAGAGGTGGAAACAAACGGGTCAGACATCAAGTCTGGCGAGTCCAGTAATTTTAACAGATAATAGGTAACGTAAATGATCAAGACATAAATAGGCATCATGATATGGCTGTAACTTAGATAAGGTAGATAAAAAGGATGGACAAGATGATTTCGTTCCTAAGTACTAAGACAATCCTACACCTTAGCTAAGCGAACAACCCTCCAAGTACTATCCCTGAAGACCGAAGTCAACATCAGACTAGCACCGAAAGGACTATCCAACTCAACCAACATGTATTTCGTTACACCGCACTTTTGCTAAGTTACACCCCATTACTTAATTACACTGTACATCTACTAGTCTCTTTTTACTAGAGGTTGATCCCTTCCCAATAACTGTACCCACATAACAAACTTGGTAGTTACTTGTACCTAGCTGCTATCGTAGGTGCCGGCTTGCTCCTACCAACGCTAAGGTACCCTTAATCTACCCATTCGATTGGCTCTCTAAACCCCGTAGGCAACCGTGCTGGCCCCACAGTGGGGTGTATCACTCCCCAAAGTGGCAACCTCGATACCAACATAAAATGCACGGCCATACCTACACGATGCAACAACGTCTTACCTACCAGCCCGGACCCATGCACGCACATGAACCCGTTGGACTCACGTTGCCACCGCTATTCACGTTTTGACCTCTTACATTCAAGTCCAGTAAGTGTGCCGCAACCCCGGCCTAGTACCGGACCCAATTAGATACTCAAACGGGTTATTGGTTGAAACGGGTCCCCCATCCGACAATTGCCTCCCACCTATGTTTGGTCCCCACTAGGTCTTTCTCCCACTTAACCATTTTAATTTAAATGTCCATGTCTTACACATGCTATGGTTAAGTCCATACTTACATGTCATAATTTACATGTCTTATCTTATACCGGTTAAGTCCATATTTACATGTTATAATTTACATGTCACCCCACTTAACCCTCTAACCATACCCATGTCTTATTATGGTTAGTATTCCTTAATTCATTCCTTATGACGAACGGTGCATGACCTCCTACATTAGACCGAACGCTTTGTGGCCGCTGGATTTGCCAGGCGGTTCCGAGCAGTCTTACGCCACAAACCGGGTCTAACCTCGTTTCATTAACCGTTGCGCCTACAATTCATTCCTTTGACCTCTCACATTAGACATCCAATTGTGGCAACTGGATTTTCCGGGCGATTCCGGGCAGTCTTACGCCACAATTGCGCCTAACCTCGTGTAAAAGGTTTATTAATAATAGTATTTCACCCATACCCAATTTTCAAGTCATGTATATCCAATTAAACATATAATCATGTTTATAATATTGCCTATTCCAAATTGTCACTAATTACATATTAATTAGCCTTAATTACAAATTTACAATTATAGGCAATTTCATCGATTCCATGTAATTCATACCCAAATATGCCACTTTCACATATTATCCAATTATCCAAAATATCCAATAATATCCAATTTTCCAAATTTCCCATATTCTCAATATTCCACATCGTTCCCACGTATTCGCATTCAAGCGTATTTTTAATATAGGCTCGAAGTTAGCCTAGATCCACAAATAAAAGGAATAGGGGTAAGAAGAGAGAATCAATTCATTGAAAATTGGAATAAAACAATATCATGAAATAAAGAGGCATATAGACTGGCATAGAGGCATAATAAAAGATTCAACATGAATAAACTGATAAAAGGTACGAACTTTACATAGAAACATAGGCATATGATGACATGAATTTAAAAGGTGAAGACTTAGTGAGATTTTTATTACAAACATATATATGAATCCTTTTTACAACTTTTCATGTTAATTTAATCCCATTAAATTTGTGAAAATAACTGTACTCACTTTCGTGGCTTAAGAAAACGATTAACGAATTGAAATTGGTGTAGAAATGTTACAGTGATGTTAATTGATCTTCTTTAATTGTTGTTGAAGCTCTAAACATTGATTTGAATTGTGTATGAACACTTGAGATTTAATTTAGAGGTGGCGGCTAGGGTTTAAGAGAGAGCTTGACAGCATAATGGTGTCATAGATAATATTTTATGAATTAGGGTTAGGTCTTAGGGTGTATATATAGATGTCTAGGACCGATTAGAGCTCTTAGATTAACCCAGAAATCATCAGGACCACTCAGTTGCAAATCAGCCCTTAGCGCGAATCGGGCCACTGGTTGACAGCCAAACACCCTGGATCGACCCCTAGTCGACCCAGCGAGGCTCGGGTCGACTCCAAAAATAGTGCGGTTCGGCTATTCCCCCTCCCGATTTGCTGTTTTGAACTTTTTTTGAATATTTGTTTATTTAGTTTTTATACATATATATATATATATATATCTCATATGCATACAAACTTCAAGGCTTAATAACATCTTCATAAGGTATCCGTTTTGTGCAAACCAAATGTCTATCTTGATCCAAAATTTTGAGATGAACATAATAGCGCAACCATTTCACTTAATTCTTCTTTTAAAAATTAAGTATACTTAAATTTGTGAATTTTAATGTTATAGAATTATGGGGTGTTACATTCTCCCCTCCTTAAAGGATTTTGTCCCCGAAATCTCCAAGTTAAGAAGAATGTGTCCTACCATCCACTCATCCATCTACTCAACCATCGTCCACAAGCATCCATTGTCCTTAAAACATTTCTAATGTTATATGAACATATGCAAAAGTGTGTGTATATGTTCCTTATCTAATGCAAAGATCGGGCGGTCTACTGATTCAGTCGACCTCCTTAATGCAAATAATGATAGTGCCGTGTATCCACCGTGTATGCAAAGAACCCTATACATATCATTACTACATGTGTGCACAACCATTCATTCAAATGCAACATCCATATGATACATCCATTTAATATACATCCATTTAACTAAATACATACATTTATATGCAATATGCAATATGAAAGTGACTGAGCCGATCTAGTGCCTAAAGTGTGTATCCACGAGCAACCACTAGCAAACACTTGCATCCACATGCATCCATCAATCATAACATGTCTCAAACACATGTTTCAACCATAGGACTACCCTATCTAAAGGTCAAAGACTTAAACGAGAGGATATACTAAAGATAGGAGAAGTACAAGCTAGGCGATAAAGGAGAAATTAAAAGACATACTCTCGAAAAGAAAAGGGTACAATGAACGCATCTTCTCTTCTGTCTCCTAAGTAGCGTCGCTCTCATCATCTCCCCATTGCACTTTGACTAGCTTGAGCTCTCGATTCCTCAACTTGCCAATCTCCGACCCAAGAATGCATGTAGGAGCTCATCGAATCGTCGCATCACGCTCTACTCCACCTCTCTAAGCAAGCTCGGCTCTACCACTTCCGCGGTTTCATGCAAGCACTTCCTCAAATGCGAAACATGGAACACGTCGTGTACACCACTAAGTCTTTCGGGCAACTCTACTCTATATGTCGTCTGTCCAATCCTCTCCTTAATAGGAAACGGCCCTACGAACCATGGTGCTAACTTCCCAACGGACCCAAAGTGAACAGCATTCCGTAATGGAGACACCTTGATAAAGACCATGTCCCCAATATCAAATTCAAGATCTGTCCTCCTCTTGTAGGCATACGATTTATGCCTATCTTGCACCGTCTTCAACCTCCTTCGAAACAAATCAATCTTTTCCGAAGTCTCTCTAATCATATCGGGCCCAAGTAAGATCTTATCCGTAGATTCCCACCAACATGTAGGTGAACGACAAGGCCTTCCATAAAGAGCCTCGAAAGGTGCCATGCCAATGCTAGACTGAAAACTATTATTATACGTGAACTCCACCAAAGGAAGATGCTCCTCTCATGTACCTCCGAAGTCTAAAACACCTACCCTCAAAAGGTCCTCTAGAATACGATTCACCCTCTCGATCTGGCCGTCAGTCTGAGGATGATATGCGGTGCTCAAACATAACTGAGTCCCTACCGCCTCTTGCAAGCTCTTCCAAAACTCGCTAGTAAAAATAGGATCGCGATCGCTCACTATGCTAGAAGGAACCCCGTGCAAACGAACTATCTCTCGAATGTATACAGAGGCTAACCATGGAGCAGTCCTCTTACTCTTCACGGGAATGAAATGGGCGCTCTTAGCAATTCTATCTACCATGACCCAAATCCCCGTTTTACCCTTCCTCGATCTCGGTAACCCATCAACAAAGTCCATCGAGACACTCTCCCACTTCCATTGTGGGACCTCCAATGGGTGAAGCAACCCACCGGGCTTCTTTTGCTCTGCTTTTACTTGTTGCCACACCAAGCATCTAGCAACAAACTCGGCCACATCCTTCTTCATACTGACCCAAAAATAAACTCGTCTCATGTCCATGTACATCTTGTCCCCGCCGGGATGAATGGTCATCTTCGAACGATGTGCATCATCAAGAATGGTCTTCCTCAATTTCTTATCTCGTGATACACAAAGTCTACCGTCCCTGCGTAACCAACCCTTATCATTTAGGGTATACCTACTGAGATGGCTCGATGACTCCCCCCTTATGATCTTCTCTACCAACTCAACCAACTGTGGGTCATCTCGCTGTGCCTCACCAATCCGTCCCAAAAGCGTAGGTATGACCTCTAAGGATGCTAGCAAACCGGGTACAAAGTCAATGGAAGGTCTAAAGTCAAACGTAAAGATGAACTCTAAGCTTTTCCGCTCAACAAACAACGGACTCAAGGACAACCTTTTCCTACTTAAGGCATCTGCCACCACGTTACCCTTGCCAGGGGTATATGCTATCTCTAAATCGTAGGATGCTAAGAATTCCATCCACCTTTGCTGCCTTAAGTTCAAGTCCTTCTGAGAGAACAAGTATTTTAGCGATTTGTGGTCTGTGAACAATTCGAATTTCTCGCCAAGAAGATAATGGCGCCAAGACTTAAGCGCGAAAACAATAGTGGCCAACTCTAGGTCATGTGTAGGGTAATTTCTCTCATGCACTCTCAACTGCCTTCCTCCATAGGCTATTACCCTCCCCTCTTGCATTAAGACTGCGCCTAGTCCTATCCCACAAGCATCGGTATTAACGGTAAATGGCTTACTCCCATCTGGCAACACTAAGACTGGGGCTGTGGTCAAATCTCTATTTAAACGTTGGAACGCATCATCACAATCTAAGTCCCACGTGAAAACTAGGTTCTTCTTCATCAAGCGTGTCAATGGGGCTGATATCTTTGCGAAGTCCTTGATAAACTTCCTATAGTAGCCTGCCAACCCCAAGAAACTCCTCACCTCGGTAGCATTTTTAGGGACCTTCCAGTCTTGGATGGTCACCAACTTCGCGGGATCCACATCTATCCCTTCTTTGGAAACCACATGCCCTAAGAATCGCACTTCCTTCCTCCAAAGGTGAAATTTAGAAAATTTAGCTTTAACGTTATGCGCTCGAAGGGTATCCAACACTTCTCTAAGATGTAGGGCATGCTCTTCCTCACCCTTAGAAAAGACCAAGTTGTCATCCATAAAGACCACCACGAATTTATTAAGGTACTCCCTAAACACCATACTTATCAAGTCAAGAAAGTATGTGGGGGTGTTTGTCAAACCGAAGGGCATTACAAACCACTCATAGAAACCGTTCGGAGTCCTAAAGGCAGTCTTGTCTATGCTATCCTCAGCCACTCTCAACTGATGGAAACCAGTGGCTAAGTCCAACTACGAAAATACTGAGGCGCCAACTAATTGATCGAAGAGATCGTCAATCCTCGGCAGTGGGTGCCTATTCTTCTTAGTAAGCTTATCAAATTCTCTATAGTCCATACAAAGTCTAAGGGACCCATCCGCCTTCGTGGAAAATACTACTGGAGCACCCCACTTCGATATACTACGTCTTATGAATCCCTTCTCAAGCAACTCCCCTACTTGCTTATTGAGCTCCCTCCTCTCACGAGGAGCCATGTGGCGTACTGGCAGAGATACTGGTTTTGCATTGTCTACAAGATAAATACGAAAGTCTATCTCACGTTTTGGGGGTAGACCCCTCACCTCATTGAAGGCATCAACATATCACGGACTATACGAACAGAATGTAAATCATCATTGGATGCGTCAAGTGACTCAAGATAATTAAGCATCACCGATCCTCTACGGTCACAAGAAATATCAAGGGTCTTTCCACTACGAGTCAACAATTTTACTACCCTTTGTTCACAATCTAGGATGGCACCATATCTGGCTAGCCAATCCATCCCTAGAATCAACCCATTGCCCATGAAACCAAGAACAAAACATTACATTCAAAACCAACGCCTAAGATAGACAATCTCAAATCCCTACAAACCATGGATAAATGAGCCGACCCACCAATAGGATTTGAGACTACAATGGGATCTACAACGAGACTAGTATTTAAGTGCAGTGTTTCAACTAATGATGTAGAGATAAATGAATATGATGTGTCAGAATCGAATAAAGTACGGGCAGGATGATCAAAAAAGAAAATCAAACTTTCGACAAAAAATTTTCTACCTTCTTCCTGTCCCGGAGCCATGAGAGCGTGAACCTGCCCTCCTGAAGTAGAACCTGTCCTCTACCCTTGCTTCTTAGGACAGTCCTTCACAGCATGACCCGCATCACCACAATGATAACAAGCGAACTTCTTCTTCCTACAGTCTTTCTTCAAATGGTCGGGTTTCCCACAGTTGTGACACTTCCTCTTTTCTTTACCACCTTTATTTTGTTGTTGGGCTTTCTTTGGATCCTCCTTCTTATCTTGCGGCCTAAAAGTACTTACACCTTTCTCTTCTTCATGCATGTATGCCATATCAACAATCTTTTCATACGTAGCCCCCATTGGAATGTGGGACATAGTCAAATTGTGAAGCGGTTCATTTAGGCCCTTTGCAAACCTCAAGGCCTTCTTGTGAGGCGTATTCACCAACTCTAGCCCAAATCTCGCCAACTTATTAAATTCAGTCACATACTCCTTCACGGTCAAGTTTTTCTGCTTCAATGTCAAGAACCTCTCCATGTACATACTCTCGTCATCTTGAGAAAGGAATTTCAACTCAAACCTTCCCCTAAAATCTTCCCACGTTTCCACAGCATGCTCTCCATTAGTAACCTCCCACCAAAACGAAGCTTCGTCCTTCATCAACCAAGCAGCCAGTTGGACCTTCTTACAGTCGTCCAAATCGAAAATGCCAAACAGATCCTCCACTTCTTTCAACCAATTTCTAGCTTCAACGAACATTTCAGACCCACTAAAAGGTTTTCCACCCATCGAACGAAAGTCTTTACATATCTTGGAGAAAGCATCTCCACGCGGAGAAATGACTGGAGCTGGGGGAGGAGGAGGAACGTTGGCCGGACCCGCGGTAGCGGCCCTAGCCTCGAGATATTGACGAAACCAACCGGGTACATGAACACCCTCTGGTATCTCAGATGCTCCAAACATGCTGAAAAGAAAACGAAAGAGTTTCAAAACAAGGGAAGTGAAAGAGAGATGTATGGCTTGCGGGGATTATGCTCTTTAAAGTAAACTTTCCTTGAAAATAGCTTCTTTAAAACAAGTTTTTGAAAATACTTTCTAGGAAAATAATACTTTTGAAAACACTTTTCAAAACTATTTATCTGTTCTTGTAACCTGGCTCTGATACCACGTGTAACACCCCATGTCCATTAATGTCGCTCACAAAGGGAATGCATCAATGTCCATGAAGCATTATTGTTGTATAGAACAGATAAATTACAAGAATAAATAAATAAAACAACACAGCGGAGGATAAAACTTATTTCATAGCATCATAACTCAAAACAAGCTTACATAAGTAGTTCCCAAAACCATTACAACAGGATCAATAGTCTTTTCCAAAAACTTCAAAGTACATAAAGAAGCAAATACTTAAATAACATAAATGCATAAATCCCCACTGTGCATAAGCAAAGCCATAAAGATGAGAGAGTCCAAAGCGATACATCTACTCTTTTCAAGCAACTGAAAGAAATCGGCACTAAGCTGTAGTATTCCCTCCTTGCAAACCTGAGGGGGGGGGAAAGGAAAGAAAAGAGGTGGAAACAAACGGGTCAGACATAAAGTCTGGCGAGTCCAGTAATCTTAACAAATAATAGGTAAGGTAAATGATCAAGACATAAATAGGCATCATGATATGGTTGTAACTTAGATAAGGTAGATAAAAAGGATGGACAACATGATTTCATTCCTAAGTACTAAGACAATCCTACACCTTGGCTAAGCGAACAACCCTCCAAGTACTAACCCTGAAGACCATAGTCAACATCAGACTAGCACCCAAAGGACAATCCAACTCAACCAACATGTATTTCATTACACCGCACTTTTGCTAAGTTACACCACATTACTTAATTACACCGCACATCAACTAGTCTCTTTTTACTAAAGGTTGATCCCTTCCCATTAACTGTACCCACATGACAAACTTGGTAGTTACTTGTACCTAGCTGCTATCGTAGGTGCCGGCTTGCTCCTACCACCGCTAAGGTACCCTTAATCTACTCATTCGATCGGATCCCTAAACCCCGTAGGAACCCGTGCTGGCCCCACAGTGGGGTGTATCACTCCCCAAAGTGGCAAACCCGATACCAACATAAAATGCACGGCCATACCTATACGATGCAACAACGACTTACCTACCAGCCCGGACCCATGCACGCACATGAACCCGTTGGACTCGCGTTGCTACCGCTATTCACGTTTTGAACTCTTACATTCAAATCCAGTAAGCGTGCCCCAACCCCGGCCTAGTACCGGGCCCAATTAGATACTCAAACGGGTTACTGGTTGAAACGGGTCCCCCATCCGACACAAGCCTCCCACCTATGCTTGGTCCCCACTAGGTTTTTCTCCCACTTAACCATTTTAATTTAAATGTCTATGTCTTACACATGCTATGGTTAAGTCCATACTTACATGTCATAATTTACTTGTCTTATCTTATACCGGTTAAGTCCATATTTACATGTCATAATTTACATGTCCCCACTTAACCCTCTAACCATACCCATGTCTTATTATGGTTAGTATTCCTTAATTCATTCCTTATAACGAATGGTGCATGACCTCCCACATTAGACCGAACGCTTTGTGGCCGCTGGATTTGCCGGGCGGTTCCAGACAGTCTTACGCCACAAACCTAGTCTATCCTCGTGTCATTAACCATTGCGCCTACAATTCATTCCTTTGACCTCTCACATTAGACGTCCAATTGTGGCAGCTGGATTTGCCGGGCGGTTCCGGGCAGTCTTACGCCACGATTGCGCCTAACCTCGTGTCAAAGGTTTATTAATAATCGTATTTCACCCAATTTTCATGTCATGTATATCCAATTAAACATATAATCATGTTTATAATATTGCCTATTCCAAATTGTCACTAATTGCATATTAATTAGCCTCAATTACAAATTTACAATTATAGGCAGTTTCATCAATTCCATGTAATTCATACCCAAATATTCCAATTTCACATATTATCCAATTATCCAAAATATCCAATTTTCCAAATTTCGCATATTCCCAATATTCCACATCGTTCCCATGTATTTGCATTCGCGTGTATTTTTAATATAGGCTCGAAGGTAGCCTAGATCCACAAATAAAAGGAATAGGGGTAAGAAGAGAGAATCAATTCATAGAAAATTGGAATAAAACAACATCATGAAATAAAGAGGCATATAGACTGGCATAGAGGCATAATAAAAGATTCAACATGAATAAACTAATAAAAGGTATGAACTTTACATAGAAACATTGGCATATGATGACATGAATCTAAAAGGTGAAGACTTGGTGAGATTTTCATTACAAACATATATATGAATTCTTTTTACAACTTTTTCATGTTACTTTAATCCCATTAAATTTGTGAAAGTAACTGTACTCACCTTTCGTGGCTTAAGAAAAGGATTAGCGAATTGAAATTGGTGTAGAAACATTGCGGTGATGTTGATTGATCTTCTTTAATTGTTGTTGAAGCTCTAAACATTGATTTGAATTGTGTATGAACACTTGAGATTTATTTTAGAGGCGGCGGCTAGGGTTTAAGAGAGAGCTTGACAGCATAATGGTGTCATAGATAATATTTTATGAATTAGGGTTAGGTCTTAGGGTGTATATATAGATGTCTAGGATCAATTAGAGCTCTTAGATTAACGCAAAAATCATCAGGACCACTCAGATGCAACATCAGCCCTTAGCGTGAATCGGGCCACGGGTTGACACCCAAACACCCTGGATCGACCCCTAGTCAACTCCAAAAATTAGTGCAGTTCGGCTATTCCCCCTCCCGATTTGAGGTTTTGAACTTTTTTGAATATTTATTTATTTAATTTATATATATATATATATATATATCTCATATGCATACAAACTTCAAGGCTTAATAACATTTTCATAAGGTATCCGTTTTGTGCAAACCAAATGTCTATCTTGACCCAAAATTTTGAGACGAACATAACAGCGCAACCCATTTCACTTAATTCTTCTTCTACAAATTAAGCATACTTTAATTTGTGAATTTTAATGTTATAAAATTATGGGGTGTTACATAATGGTTCGAGAATTTTTTCCTTTTGGGTCAAACTTGTGTGGCATATAGTTGATAAGAATGGCGGGAATTTTCGGGCCGTCACATTTATCTTGAGGTGACTAACGATATTTTATTGAAACCAACCAACGATGTTATATTCGTTCCTATCACCATTTCCGATCGATGTTTATTGATTCATGTGATCAGATATGAATTCCATTTGTGACGAAAATGGACACCAAGCTATAGTTCGACATTCTAGGCCCAATGAAGCTTGTTTCGTAGAAATCTGAATCTGTTTGCTCAATGGATGCTAATTTGAGTTCAAATGGTTGATTTTTTTTACATTTAATTTTCGTACACTCACAAAATAATTCTGATTAGTGCGATTTTGAAATCTAGCAATAATTAGCTGTTACGGATTTAATAAAATTTGTCTTGTTGACATCCGAGGTCATTTGAATAAAAGCTTATTTTAAAGATCCAAATTAAATCAATATAAATCAATTTTATAATACCATAATATAATAAAAATAGATTACCATTATCAGATATATTCAAACAAAATTTCATGTAGTTCTAAAAAAAATTTAGATTTAAAACACTGAAATTTCGGGTTAAAACGATATTAATTTCATAATAAAATTCCTTTTATATATATATATATATATATAAATCGTTATAGTTAATAAACGATTTCATAATGACTTTTTGAAAATTTGAATTATATATAACTTAAAATCTATAAGATGAAGTCTTGATTTTTCTATTCTATAAGAAAAATATTATCTAATAGATCCAGATGATTCTTGTTTCAAAGAATTCCAACTTACACTGGATCACGTACATCCATTTAAAGTTCAAAACATAAAACCATGAACTACTGTGACGCTTTATGTTCGTTTTTTATTAAGTTATAAATTATATGTCTTAATATCGTTTAACAAATGAATTCGTTAATAAAAAATTGATCTAAACTTAATTAAACATTTTTATGTTGTCCAATTCTACAGTGTTGCAAATTTAACTAATTTCGACTGTTCCGAAATTAAATTATTTTTTATATTATTGAATTCAATTTTGTTATGTTCCAAATCAACATTTAAAATTAATTTAAATGTTAAATTAAATTGTTAAAAATTTAGGCCGTTACATTCCTTCCCCCTTAAAAGAATTTCATCTCTGAGATTATAAGTCAGTCAAAAATCTACTTCAGCTAAATTCTTCAATTCACTTTCTAAACTAATCAAATCCGTTTTAATACAGAGTTCAATTCATTTCTATTAATAAACAATTTCAAACACCTTAAATTTTGGCAGAGTCTCCCTTATGTGGGGAGATTTCTGCAATATTGCAGGAACAACAAAAATATATACATCGACCCACACGGTTTGAAAGTCTAATTCAAAACCAAAAAAATCTTTATATAGGCGTACCTTTTGCGAGCGTTACTAAGCGACAAGCAATGAGATTGATCAATTATCACTCAGCTAAAACATAACTAGATCTACCTGTGCAAATGACAAGCTTATAAGTTTGTTGGTCCTTCTAAGGTACGACCACCTCTCATGAAGCCTCCCCTGTCATTTGGGTTCAAAAGAACAAGGTAGAAGACATGCTCGTTGAAGAAGAACCAAGCATGGAAACTCAATGAAGGGTAATAAATCTACATGTGTAAATGAATTAAAGGTAAATGAAGTAGTATCATCAGATGGAATACTGAAAATGATGGAATATTTTGGATGTTTGATGATCGCTCGTAGGTCCATGAAGCGTCTGGAATGAGATATAATCCATATGAAAATGAATACTATAAATATGTATCAAACAGAGCGGAGGATACTAGAAGATTGGAATATCAGGTAGTCGAAGATAGCTTTGAGCTCATTCAGGAAGGTGTTCTAGGTGAGAATAACAAGATGCTTTTCCATGATTCTACTTGGGATTGGGAATGTGAGTTTCACAGTCCTAATCTCTGCTTTGTGCCTAACCTTGCTGTACTTTTTTTTGAGTATGTCAATGTTATAGGTAGTGATAGTGGCACCTCTAGTTATTCCACTCTAATGGAGAATTAATTGTTAGGTCCATGTTAGTAGTCGAAACTCTATGTTTCTCTCCTGTTCTTTACAGATATTGTGCTCTGGCACTTCAAACCAGATGGAGTTTCTGTGCCTATGCAGAACTTCACTTATTTCTTTGCATTTCTAACAAATAGTGGTACGACTACTATAAAACCGTCTTAACTTATAAAAAAACTGAACTAGATCCAATCAGCACCAGAACTCAATTTATATAGGTTTAAAGATGAATTAGCCTATGCACCTATTCTTAACTCAGATGAACGTTCATCAGCTTCATATTCATGCAACATGCATTCAAATATTCCGATTATCCATTCCAAATAATCTTACGTACTATTCACTTTACATGAATTTTATTCAAAACCACTTCTTAGCAACCCATCTAGATTAATTCTTGAGTTTATTTTAATGCTCAATTCATTTACTCTAGTTCTTAATCAAGTTCATCTTACTTTAAATCTATACTTGTGTAATCTCAATCATAAAACTTATATCATTCCAATTATCAATTCATTACATGAGTTTAAATGTATTCCTCTTGACTTACGTCAAATTTAAGCCCAATTACAAATTTTTAAGATTCCTTTTGTTGTTTATTTTTGGCATAGTTGACCGGTTCTTATAGTGTTCCGTAACACTTTTTTATTATGAATAATAATAAAATTAAAATATAGTACAGATAACTGTGGTTAGCAGTCAGCTAATTCAGTTTTTAAGGTGGACCGTCCACCGCTTACGGAATTTATAGTGTTCCATCCACTCTACCCAGACGGGCATAAGGCACTGGAGCTAGATAATACACTACACTACAATGTTACGGTTTTTATGGCGGTCCGCCCACCATTGCTCCATGCAGGGAGTTGCATTTTGAAAATCATATACTACAAGTAGTGATTACATATTTTACATGCTATAAAAAATACTCTGAACTAAACTATGAACAACACATCAGGTCCAAGCAACATAAAGTACAATATCCGTAATAACATGAGAAGGGTACTGCTAACAACACCTCACACATCAGTTAACCAAAAGGAGGCATACATCCTGCAAAAACTCAAGCACCACGCCGAAAGAATGAGCAACAAGACAGGACATAAAGCACTAATACCACTTGAGCTCCACACCCAAAAACAACGTGTACTGATTTAACATGTGCGTTATGACAACGAGGTCGTAGCCGATAACTATGGGAATGTATGGAGGTAGGAAATCACCGAAGAACTGCAGTAGCATGCGCCGAAGCATCACCAGAACCATATTTCTCAGAATGATCAGGAAATTAGCCGGAACATCAAACACATAATTAACCAACAAAGACCACATATGTAGCTATCTCATGAAAAACTATACTGAGAGTAGTAAAGGCCAAAGAGATGCTTATACAGATAGAACATCACCATTAACACCACAACAAGTTAGTGCCAAGGCATCTCGTTTTTGACATCTTGTATAGGTGACGACCACCCATATAAACACCAAACTTTACAACTTAAAGACATCAACAACAAGATAAAGGAGTATCTTCATAGAATTACATGAAAAGAACATAATAATATGAAACTGAGTAACACACCTGGAAGGCAACTAACCCCCCGTTAAACAACAGAACCAAGATTGACGAGTCCAAAGTTAGGATACTACCAACAAGACAAACTCGCAAAACAATAAATACCCAACTCGTAAATTATATCATCACAGGCAAGAGCCAAAAAACCAATAAAACGAGACAAGCCATTACTGCTCACCAGTTGTTCCATGTTAGTGGACAGATCCCATCCTATGCCGGAACCAATAGTTGAATAACATGTTTCGAAAGATCCAAAAAACACGCAGTTGCCTGAATAAGTAACCAGTAGAGGAAAAAGATGACTTCAGAAAGGATCCACTTAGATCTGAGACAAAGAGAAGAGACTGAAGGAAAATAGGGGTATGCGGTTCAGTTTCAATTTCATGGGAAAATCTTGGATTTGGAAGCGGATAAGGGTTATTGGAGATTGTCCATGCATGGCGTAAGCATAGTCGAAGAGGGGAAGACGAAAGGAGCGGAAGAAAAGTTATAGTAGGGGTGGGCATAAACCGCACTACAATGCGGAAACCGCCCAGACCGAACTGCAAAAACGGTGCGGAAAACCGCACCAGATTCTCTCTCTAAAGCAAACAACCCAAACCGAACCGTCTTACATGATACGGTTCGGTTGCGGTTTGAACTTTTACCAAACCGAAGAACTGCAGTAGCATGCGCCGCAGCATCACCAGAACCATATTTCTTAGAATGATCAGGAAATTAGCCGGAACATCAAAAACATAATTAACCAACAAAGACCACATATGTATCTATCTCATGAAAAACTATACTTAAAGCAGTAAAGGCCAAAGAGATGCTGATACAGACATAACATCACCATTAACACCACAACAAGTTAGTGCCAAGGCATCTCGTTTTTGACATCTTGTATAGGTGACGACCACCCATATAAACACCAAACTTTACAACTTAAAGACATAAACAACAAGATAAAGGAGTATCTTCATAGAATTACATGAAAAGAACATAATAATATGAAACTGAGCAACACACCCGGAAGGCAACTAAACCCCCCACTAAACAACAGAACCAAGATTGACCAGTCCAAAGTTAGGTTACTACCAAGAAGACACAAACTCGCAAAACAATAAACACCCAACTCGTAAATTATATCATCACAGGCGAGAGCCAAAAAAACAATAAAACGAGACAAGCCATTACTTCTCACCAGTTGTTCCATGTTAGTGGACAGATCCCATCCTATGCCGGAACCAATAGTTGAATAACATGTTTTGAAAGATCCAAAAAACATGCAGTTGCCTGAATAAGTAACCAGTAGCGGAAAAAGATGACTTCAGAAAGGATCCACTTAGATATGAGACAATGAGAAGAGATTGAAGGAAAATAGGGGTATGCGGTTCAGTTTCAATTTCATGGGAAAATCTTGGATTTGGAAGCGGATAAGGGTTATTGGAGATTGTCCACGCATGGCGTAAGCATAGTCGAAGAGGGGAAGACAAAAGGGGCAGAAGAAAAGTTATAGTAGAGAAGAGAAATGTTGAAGAAAGAGGAAAGAGAAACTATGACGCCATAAACAGACAATTTCTAGTAACGAAGCTTTGTAGATTCCTTTTAATTCAACATGAATTAAAATAATTATTAACATTTATGTTCTCACATTTCATACTTGAAATCTCTTTTTGATTAGCCCTTTCCAATATCATAGTTCACTTTGAATTCAACTTAAACCGACATGGTTTATTAACTATATCATAATAATTCGAGAAAATTAATACTTTCACCCCTTTACAGAATATACTGACAAAAATAATATAAAATAAGTTTTATATAAAATTACAAATACGTGCTCTAATGTATGTACTCAAGCTCTACTTCGGGTATAAATAACCCATATCTATTGAGTTACCCATAGAGCCAAGGTTATCATTGAACCTTATGCTCTGATATCAACTGTAACGACCCAGAAAATTTGACGCTCAAATTTTCAATAATAATACTTGCCAAAAACCCAAGTATCAAAAACCCAGCTTGTTAATAGAAAGAAATTAGATGGTGAGAAAAGAAAGAAATGCTAGAATAGAAGAATAAGAAGATCAGAATCTCAAAGCAAAACGAATAAAATATAATATACTAAAATTTGTTACAGAAAAATAAACCGTATTTATAATATTTCAATATTAGAGTATACATACATTTATGTATACATTTATGTACAACTCAACACAGCAGAATATATTATTACCAGAAAATATGGATATATGTCTTCACTCCAGTTCCCTCGTTCTGACCCAAGCACATTTAAAGCAAAGAAAAATTCACCCAGATCAGTTTGGATCGGTGATAAATTCATAACACAACCAACTTGTTTAACTTTAGAAAACCCTATTGAAAGAAATGAATAATCTAAGACAAATCCACACATAAATATGGGCGGTTTTTACCTTACGATAAGCCAAAGTATTTTTAATATATCAAATCCAATGATATTATAATAGTGTCTTTCAAACCACAAATAAATAACCATCTAGCAGAACTCTTGCATCCCCCACTCTACATATTTATTATATAATCAAAAACCGCGTGGCGCTGATTGGAGATTGGATTTTCAATATGACAAGGTATGGGACCACCTCCTGAATAGTGTACTTCTAGAGGCAATACACTAGGGTTCAACAAGAACATCTTGTAGTCTGGCCACACAAGATAGACCACTCATTGGACTTGAATGTATCAAACATATTATCACCATGGTTGGTAGCGACCCAAACCATTTTGCCGCAAGAAACAGAAATGAAAGAAGAATAACTAATGAAATTTTTCTTGATTTTGAAAATACACGCTAATGAGAACAACCCACATAGCCATGCCACCTGCACGATTTCTGTCATTTCCCGATTAGCAAGGCTTGAGGTTATGATTACCTTTTCAAAGAGCATCACATTATCTACGAATTCCACATTGTTAGATTCATCAAACCACTAATTGATGTCAATAAATATACTTTGGGTGTTAAGATAAGAGAAGGTGTCTTATCCGCCACCGAACTTGGTATATTTGTAAAAATCAACGTACATGATTCTTAAGAAATAATCTGTTAGACGTTTGTCCATAGAAGTCATCTAGGAATAGGACGAAATGAAGGCACTCTCCTACTGCATCCTATATAGGAATTACCCCAAGAGTCAGTAGCGAAAAGTCCTTGCAATCCGAAGTTTTCAATCATGTCAGAATCATAAATCATAATATCTCTGGGTCCTAATCATAGAAATTTAACGAGTTGTTCTTCCGCTCATGAAGATCCATAGTCTTTAACACTCCATCTTTATAAGCTTGTGAACTAGTCTCAAATGCATAGTCGGTTCGATGTGATTTTGGGCCTAATTTCCATCTCGGTCCCTTTGAACTAACTAGTCAAAGGTCCAAACAATATTCATAGATATTTGGGGTTTTTACTATCAACTCAATATAGCATTGTCAAGTTCATACGTAGCTAATCCTTTTTATCTGAAACTGTAAAGACCCGCAACCTCCCCGTAAAGGAAAGCGTCGGATAGTTCGAGAACAAACCACAACAGAACGCATACAGAAGAACATTTCATTGTATATAACAACAATGCATCAGATTACAAGAATATACAGAGTATAAAGGAATATTACACAGAAATATCAGAGATTTAAATTACATTTAAATACATAGCAGCGGAAAATAATACAATACACAACTAGAAGAAGATATACGGATACAAAGCTTTCCGGATATCGTTCCAGCTGTAAACCAGGATCCTGTGAATAAAATCTGCAAAACCAAAACTACTAGCTGCCCGTGTCAAAATAAGGGCACCCAGAGTTTAGGTTAAAACAATAAACTCCAGGTCAGTCATGGGACTGGTGTGAGAACTAAAACAGTTATTAATCTTTATTTTTAAAGTCAGGTAAATCAAGGGACCACGCCGTATAACACGGAACGGGTTTCCTCCCAAGAATACCAGTGCATAAAACAAACAGCGCAATGCTAAATAAAGAAAAATGAAGCTGTTATAAGACCCAGGTCCCATCACACAATGCAACGCAGTCGAGGATAGGGTTTTCCCTTATAACAGCCAAAGAATGCTTGATACGTTTTAAAACAAATCATTTGATACTATAATAAGTGCATAGTGCATAAAACAACTTCAAATCATAAGTATCAATCATAGGCGGCATGAGCGCCCCATCCCACTATGTCACCATATATAGGTTTACAAATAAAACCGCAAAGTCACGTATTTGGAAATTGGATTTCCGTCTATGAACCGAGGCAAAAGATAGTCCTCAACCGATTCGAGACAATCTAGCCCATGTCTCAGGATCAGAACGCATCAACCCTTTAGATCGTCAGGGCCGGTCCACCGATGTGGATTATTATGCCTGAACAATACGTCTCTCCGCCCTTTGGGGCGTAAGTCTGGTCCGTCAGCCGACCAGAATGCATTCGGCCGAAACCGATATAACCGAGGCGCCTCGCAACAGCAACAACCACATAAGTCAAACTCGTCAGGGCGTGTAAAACCACTGACGCCACTTCTAGCTAGAAAGAAACGCAAGTCCTCCCTGAGGTCCGTCTCCCGTTTTTGGTTCATACCGGGTGCGAAACACGCGAGGTAAACGTTACACAAAGCTACGCCACAAAGGCCGTGCTTTGATCATCACCACAAGACTTTGCTTTTCAACAGAAGCCTTGATCATTTGCATCTTAGCATGCCACACAGGCAAACCATTCTATGCAACCGATATCAGTCACACAGAATGAAATCCAATGTCAGACACACAGTCCATTTACAAGTCCGTTCTGGGCCTGAACGAAACCGGAGGCACCTAGTACCCCGCATATCCATCGATCTCCAAGTACGTCTGGACGATCACTAACTGTTTCCATCTTCTTGGGTGTACAACCCAATCAAGATCATCAGTTATCACCCAAACGACGTGAAGACCTCCGGTCTTCGACCATCGTCTTCATCTTCGACTTATCGTCGTATCAGTTATCCAGAATGGGATAAACCCGGTCTTTCCGAATAACTCGCGTATATTTAAATAAGTGTTACACAAACACAACATACGCCTCATTCCAATTCATTAGTCACTAACCGTAAATTAACCAAGAGAATAATTCCCCAAATATTAACCCCGAAGGCCGAAACCAACATCAGATCAATATCCAGAAAACCATTCTACTTAGCTAACCGACAGTTAGTTTCTAAATTTCACGTTCAAATCTAATTAAAGATTTAACTATCGCCTGGAGCAAAACTGGTGATACTCCATTCTCGATCTTTTCAATCTAATTAAAGATTCATTAAAACTCCACTTAGTTTTAATCTGTGACTGGGTTAAAGAATCAGTGTCATTTAAAACACGGTTCACGATAAACCCAAAGTCACATCCCATTAATTATCGGGTTAAAGAACAAGTGTTATTTAAAACACTGTTCACGATAAACCCAAAAATCAATATCCATTCAATTCCAATTAAATATCATTTAATTGGTACACTTCATTAAATCTAAATAAAAAGATTTAATCTTTTCTCAACTGGGTTCAAGAACAGTGTTAGTGAAGACACCATTCACGACAAACCCAAATCACATTCATTAATTATCGGGTTAAAGAACAAGTGTTATTTAAAACACTGTTCACGATAAACCCAAAAATCAATATCAATTCAATTCCAATTAAATATTATTTAATTGGTACACTTCATTAAATCTAAATAAAAAGATTTAATCATTTCTCAACTGGGTTCAAGAACAGTGTTAGTGAAGACACCATTCACGACAAACCCAAATCACATTCATTAATTATCGGGTTAAAGAACAAGTGTTATTTAAAACACTGTTCACGATAAACCCAAAAATCTATATCGATTCAATTCCAATTAAATGTTATTTAATTGGTACACTTCATTAAATCTAAATAAAAAGATTTAATCTTTTCTCAACTGGGTTCAAGAACAGTGTTAGTGAAGACACCATTCACGACAAACCCAAATCACATTCGATATTCAATACAAGGCTCTGAATAGAAAATATATCGGCTTATATTCAATATCGAATTCTACGACTAACAAATGTCGTATTGGAAATAACGATATAAATATATATCTTTCAAATTTCCATAACCACACCTGTATAATCACGAATTCCAACATCGAAATATTCCGAAGACAATTTCGATTCAAATCCACTCCAATGCAATCATTGGAAATTTTGGTTATTTTCAAAACCCTTTTCAATTTCAATTTATTTATTTAAAAATAAATAGAATTATAATTCTAGTTCAAAACTAGTTCATTTCGATAAAAATCTATTTTTATCTTTTCAAATATGGAGTTTTTCATCCCAAACTTTCACAAATCATTTCTTATGATTTTACACAAATTATTACTATTTTTAATAATTTTATCAAGGCCCGTACAGTCGATTTCCAACAACGGCCATCGAACTGCACTTACAGCGACCTTTTTCGAATTTGATTTGGACGTATCTCCAAATCCAACCGTTAGATTTCAAATTTCTAACATTCATTAGAAAGCTCTTTTCGATACGAACCCAACGGTTCCGGTTTTAGGAGAATCCGACGGTCGGATCTCCCGCAATGTCCGTTTGAAATAAATGGTCGAAATTCACGAACTGCCGCGGCGCGGCGCGTTCTATTCAGGCCATTATATTATATATATAATATATATAATATATACTTCGTCGATTTCTATTTAAAACGAATTATATAAATAGTTTTAAATTCGTTTCAAAAGCAATTTCAACCTCCTTTTCAATTCAAATCAAAATTGAATTCTTCTTTATAAATTCGTTTCAAAATTCATTTCTATTCAATTCAAATTTCAATTCAATTTGAATCCATTTCAATTCGTTTTCAATTCAATTCTTTTCGAAATCGTTTTCAATTCAATTCATTTCGAAATATTCGATTTCGAAATCACTTTTCAATATTCATTTTAAAATGAATAAAATCGATATAAATATCGTTCACGTCAAAATGGCGTCAATCTAATCAACACGGCTTCATAAATTTCTATTCTCAAATATTCTATTTCAAATATTTCTATTTTAAATATTTCCATTTCTAAACTGGAATGAGGCCCAATCAATTACCATATAATGTTAATTATATGGATTTTCTACAACACATGTATATATCAACAACGATGAATAATCAACCATCAACCAAAGTGCACTACACTGTATAAGCATCAAATATAAATATTCAACGCTTATAACAGTCTGTCAATCAATCGATCGACACACAACTAAACAATCGGGATTAGTGTACGTCAAATATCATCCCAACACCCGTGTAGGGTTTCAAACAATCAAACACAGATTCTATTTGTGCAGTTGGGCGATGTGTAAAATTTATCGACCCATTCAATGTCCTTCAAATAAGTGTACATAAACAAACCATCTGGTTTGCAAATGAATATTTTATTTATTCACATTCACGTTAAAATTTATATTTTTAACGACAAAACATTTTATTTCAACATATGAATTTCTCTTCAGTTCATTCTTTAAATAAAATGATATTTTTGTTTTTCTAACATATTTTAGAAAATTTCGGCGGCATAACGGCACGATCCTAGAAACGGGACAAGGCCTAGCCTTATCCCCGGTCTAGTGAAGGCCCACGCCATTCACACATCAATCAATCCATTCATTTCACCCAACAATTCAATTCATTTCATTATGCAAACCACAAAATTTGGAGTAAGGATCTAACCTAGCCTTACTCCTTCGCCTTATAACGGCGCACGTCTAATCCTAACCAATTTATCGATTCGATTTTTCACACCACAAACCACATTCAAACCAATATCGCAATCAATCACCAAACAGTCAAACAAACAAGTCCATGGTCTGTGGACGATTGTGTCGGGTGCTACTAAGCACCGTCTGCATCCTAGTATAAATATATAACTAGAAAAGAAATAGAAAGGTGAGAAATTCTCACCTATAGCTATCCAAGCTCCACGGCTCTTCATTTGCAGAAGTCTTCGTCGTTTCGCCTTTTTGTTACCTCCGCCCGTATTCTCTACATATGTAAAAATCGAATTTTTACTATGTTATTCAATATATAAAAATCGAATTTTTATTTCAAAGTTCCATATATAAAAATCGAATTTTTATTTCAACTAAAAAAAATCTTATCATTATATTTTGCTTTCTAAAACAAAATATAATCTTCTTTCAAAACACATGTTTCTTTTATATAGAAAATCCTCCTTTTGAAACAATATATATCCATATATAATTTCTGATCTTCGTGACTCAAAATGTCATCTTTATATGATAAAAATATCATTTTTATCATATTATAAAAATATAATCTTTTAACTTGTAAAGTTCAAATCTTTTCAAAAGTTAGTTTTTAAACTTTTCAAAAATCAGTTTTAAAATTATTTTTTAAAAATCATTTTTCAAAATCCGTTCTTAACATTAAACAAAAATCATATTTTTACATCATATATATAGTAAAGATTATATTTTTTTTTAATACTTTAAAAATATAAAAAATCATATTTTTAATCCTTTAAAAATCTAAAAATCATATCTTTTCAATTAAAAATCATAAAATAAAATCAGTTTTAATATCTAAAACAAAATCAGTTCAGTTTTTATTTTAAAAACAAATTAGTTTTAAAATTCCTTTTAAATCGGTTTTATACCTTTTAAAAAAATTCAGTTTTCACTTTTTTATAAATTCAGTTTTTTTAAAAAAAATCAGTTTTTAATACTTTAAAAAAAAATTCAGTTTAACCTAATTAAATAAATTAAATTAAATAGGAAAACCATACCTTTTTCGAGGAGGGGGGGTTACTGTCGGAATTGGATGGAGCTAGGAGGATATCGCGGTCAGGTGTTAGGCGGAGGGTGGCTCGCGCGGTGGTGGGTTCGTCAGTGGGTGCGGGAGGCTCTTCGAGGCGGCGTCGGTGGTCTCTCTGCTGGGGGGGGTCTTCGCGCCAGTCGCCAGTCGAAAGGGGGAAAGGAGGTGGCGGCTGCGACGTCATGCATCGACGGCGGTGGCGATGGCCACCCGTGGCGGCGGCGGTTGCAGCCTGGAAGGGCGCGATTCACTGTTCTTTTTTTTTTTTTTTTTTTTTCTGAATCGAATTATCTGTTTTGAAAGGTAAAAGGGGGGGCCAGAACGTTTTTAAGGGGGAGGAAAGGTTTTTTTCTCTTTTTTTTTTTTTATATATATATTATATAATCTCTAAAAGTTGACTTTTACATACGACCTCTAAACGAGGCCCACCGCCTGTCGTCCATAGCGTTTCACCCCCATTCCGAACACAATGGGATATGTATCGCAAGCTGATTCGATTGTTACAATCAGTTTCCTTTTGAATTTTCATTTAAATCACTATATTGAATTTTAAACGCACATTTCAAATTACCGGGGTCACATACTAACTAGAAAAATTCCAGAAAAATATTTTCTAGCTTCGTATTGACGATACGGTCCTAACAAAACTAGTTTCGTCGAATTCTGAGACCGTTTGAAAAATGGCCAATTTCCAGTCGATTAAAATCAACGGAAACTGGTCAAACGCGTTTTCCTTTGCCACGCTCACATATTGATTCGAAAAATTATGAAATTTGAAACCTAGCAATAACTTCACATCCCGGACCCAACAAAACTGGTTTCGTCGAAATCCGAGGTCGTTTGCAAAATGTCCATTTTTAAGGGCCTTATATATATAAAAATATATATAAATTCCACAGCGACTATTTCTAATTTTAAACTGGACATATCTTATCATTTCTAAAATGAAATCTCAGTTTGTTAACTTCGTTACAAAGATATAGTTATACAGATTCAAATATTTCTTGTTTCGTTCAATTCTGACTTATATTGAATTCTGTATATTCATTTGAAATTAGAAATCGAATTTTCGAACTACCGCGCCATTTTCAATTCCTTTTATAATTATATATAATTATTATATATTCTAACGACGACGTATATAATATATACGTCGAATTTCAATTCAAAATAAATTTCTCGTCGATATTATTTAAAATATTTCATTTTAAATAATCAAAATTCGCTAAAATTGCCAAAATAAAAATTTCAAACTGGCTCGCATTTTACGGGTTGTTACAATCTCCCCCACTTAAAACTTTTCGTCCCCGAAAAGGAACAAAGTCGAAAGTGGTTTGATTATTCAGCTCTACGCTCGATCTGGCTTCCATTCTCCAACTCTTTAGTTTCTGAGAATTTTTAAAACTTCAAAAATTTGGCTAACACCCTAAATTTTTGAAAAATTTCGCCATAACCTCCCCTGCACCGGGAGCATCGGGGAATTTCAAATAGCTTCCCCGGTCCTTCAGATCTCAAAAAGAAAAAGAAAAAGCCAAGCGGCTAGCCAATAGGCTCACAAAATCATCATCACCCAAACAAAACAGCAAATTATGTAGTAAACATGTACCTATTTGTCGGGCAAACAAATTTTATTCTCGGCTCTAGCCTCCTTGCTATGACCTGTTCAATGATATATATGTATATGCAAGCAAACGCGACCAATTTTCAATACAGTTCAATATTTGATTCAGTTAGGCTAAATGGTTCAAAATTAGCAAACAAATGAACAAACAACACAAACATCAATCAATTAGTGAATTATCATTTGAAATTCATAATTTTGATACATAGTCAAGAATCAGATTTTTGATGCCAAATCACAACAATAGGCCCTATCTAATTTTGGTTCTCACACCAGTCAATAGGAAGTATATAGATATTACACGTTCGTCACTCGAATATAAATTCTAATGATGGAGCTCCATCATCAAAATCATCTCCGGGCGATTAGAGTGTAATTCTATATCCATCCAATATATTAAAACTTCGAATATACGCGGATCAGACGTATACGCAAAATCTATACATACTGGATTGTCCAAATTCAAACATAATAACTAATCAAATACGAATAGTTGATTTAAATTTTCAAAACAAAATTTGTTTTCATTTTAAAAATATACTCTTCACACTCGTTCTAGGATACTACTAATCCCATCTCTAACGAGTCATTCTCATTGGATATTGCTAATCCAATATCTGATGAATTCTTTCGTATGTTTCTAATGTGCCTTGTTCTCTGCTTTGTAAACCAAAGCTCTGATACCAACTGTAAAGACCCGCAACCTCCCCGTAAAGGAAAGCGTCGGATAGTTCGAGAACAAACCACAACAGAACGCATACAGAAGAACATTTCATTGTATATAACAACAATGCATCAGATTACAAGAATATACAGAGTATAAAGGAATATTACACAGAAATATCAGAGATTTAAATTACATTTAAATACATAGCAGCGGAAAATAATACAATACACAACTAGAAGAAGATATACGGATACAAAGCTTTCCGGATATCGTTCCAGCTGTAAACCAGGATCCTGTGAATAAAATCTGCAAAACCAAAACTACTAGCTGCCCGTGTCAAAATAAGGGCACCCAGAGTTTAGGTTAAAACAATAAACTCCAGGTCAGTCATGGGACTGGTGTGAGAACTAAAACAGTTATTAATCTTTATTTTTAAAGTCAGGTAAATCAAGGGACCACGCCGTATAACACGGAACGGGTTTCCTCCCAAGAATACCAGTGCATAAAACAAACAGCGCAATGCTAAATAAAGAAAAATGAAGCTGTTATAAGACCCAGGTCCCATCACACAATGCAACGCAGTCGAGGATAGGGTTTTCCCTTATAACAGCCAAAGAATGCTTGATACGTTTTAAAACAAATCATTTGATACTATAATAAGTGCATAGTGCATAAAACAACTTCAAATCATAAGTATCAATCATAGGCGGCATGAGCGCCCCATCCCACTATGTCACCATATATAGGTTTACAAATAAAACCGCAAAGTCACGTATTTGGAAATTGGATTTCCGTCTATGAACCGAGGCAAAAGATAGTCCTCAACCGATTCGAGACAATCTAGCCCATGTCTCAGGATCAGAACGCATCAACCCTTTAGATCGTCAGGGCCGGTCCACCGATGTGGATTATTATGCCTGAACAATACGTCTCTCCGCCCTTTGGGGCGTAAGTCTGGTCCGTCAGCCGACCAGAATGCATTCGGCCGAAACCGATATAACCGAGGCGCCTCGCAACAGCAACAACCACATAAGTCAAACTCGTCAGGGCGTGTAAAACCACTGACGCCACTTCTAGCTAGAAAGAAACGCAAGTCCTCCCTGAGGTCCGTCTCCCGTTTTTGGTTCATACCGGGTGCGAAACACGCGAGGTAAACGTTACACAAAGCTACGCCACAAAGGCCGTGCTTTGATCATCACCACAAGACTTTGCTTTTCAACAGAAGCCTTGATCATTTGCATCTTAGCATGCCACACAGGCAAACCATTCTATGCAACCGATATCAGTCACACAGAATGAAATCCAATGTCAGACACACAGTCCATTTACAAGTCCGTTCTGGGCCTGAACGAAACCGGAGGCACCTAGTACCCCGCATATCCATCGATCTCCAAGTACGTCTGGACGATCACTAACTGTTTCCATCTTCTTGGGTGTACAGCCCAATCAAGATCATCAGTTATCACCCAAACGACGTGAAGACCTCCGGTCTTCGACCATCGTCTTCATCTTCGACTTATCGTCGTATCAGTTATCCAGAATGGGATAAACCCGGTCTTTCCGAATAACTCGCGTATATTTAAATAAGTGTTACACAAACACAACATACGCCTCATTCCAATTCATTAGTCACTAACCGTAAATTAACCAAGAGAATAATTCCCCAAATATTAACCCCGAAGGCCGAAACCAACATCAGATCAATATCCAGAAAACCATTCTACTTAGCTAACCGACAGTTAGTTTCTAAATTTCACGTTCAAATCTAATTAAAGATTTAACTATCGCCTGGAGCAAAACTGGTGATACTCCATTCTCGATCTTTTCAATCTAATTAAAGATTCATTAAAACTCCACTTAGTTTTAATCTGTGACTGGGTTAAAGAATCAGTGTCATTTAAAACACGGTTCACGATAAACCCAAAGTCACATCCCATTAATTATCGGGTTAAAGAACAAGTGTTATTTAAAACACTGTTCACGATAAACCCAAAAATCAATATCCATTCAATTCCAATTAAATATCATTTAATTGGTACACTTCATTAAATCTAAATAAAAAGATTTAATCTTTTCTCAACTGGGTTCAAGAACAGTGTTAGTGAAGACACCATTCACGACAAACCCAAATCACATTCATTAATTATCGGGTTAAAGAACAAGTGTTATTTAAAACACTGTTCACGATAAACCCAAAAATCAATATCAATTCAATTCCAATTAAATATTATTTAATTGGTACACTTCATTAAATCTAAATAAAAAGATTTAATCATTTCTCAACTGGGTTCAAGAACAGTGTTAGTGAAGACACCATTCACGACAAACCCAAATCACATTCATTAATTATCGGGTTAAAGAACAAGTGTTATTTAAAACACTGTTCACGATAAACCCAAAAATCTATATCGATTCAATTCCAATTAAATGTTATTTAATTGGTACACTTCATTAAATCTAAATAAAAAGATTTAATCTTTTCTCAACTGGGTTCAAGAACAGTGTTAGTGAAGACACCATTCACGACAAACCCAAATCACATTCGATATTCAATACAAGGCTCTGAATAGAAAATATATCGGCTTATATTCAATATCGAATTCTACGACTAACAAATGTCGTATTGGAAATAACGATATAAATATATATCTTTCAAATTTCCATAACCACACCTGTATAATCACGAATTCCAACATCGAAATATTCCGAAGACAATTTCGATTCAAATCCACTCCAATGCAATCATTGGAAATTTTGGTTATTTTCAAAACCCTTTTCAATTTCAATTTATTTATTTAAAAATAAATAGAATTATAATTCTAGTTCAAAACTAGTTCATTTCGATAAAAATCTATTTTTATCTTTTCAAATATGGAGTTTTTCATCCCAAACTTTCACAAATCATTTCTTATGATTTTACACAAATTATTACTATTTTTAATAATTTTATCAAGGCCCGTACAGTCGATTTCCAACAACGGCCATCGAACTGCACTTACAGCGACCTTTTTCGAATTTGATTTGGACGTATCTCCAAATCCAACCGTTAGATTTCAAATTTCTAACATTCATTAGAAAGCTCTTTTCGATACGAACCCAACGGTTCCGGTTTTAGGAGAATCCGACGGTCGGATCTCCCGCAATGTCCGTTTGAAATAAATGGTCGAAATTCACGAACTGCCGCGGCGCGGCGCGTTCTATTCAGGCCATTATATTATATATATAATATATATAATATATACTTCGTCGATTTCTATTTAAAACGAATTATATAAATAGTTTTAAATTCGTTTCAAAAGCAATTTCAACCTCCTTTTCAATTCAAATCAAAATTGAATTCTTCTTTATAAATTCGTTTCAAAATTCATTTCTATTCAATTCAAATTTCAATTCAATTTGAATCCATTTCAATTCGTTTTCAATTCAATTCTTTTCGAAATCGTTTTCAATTCAATTCATTTCGAAATATTCGATTTCGAAATCACTTTTCAATATTCATTTTAAAATGAATAAAATCGATATAAATATCGTTCACGTCAAAATGGCGTCAATCTAATCAACACGGCTTCATAAATTTCTATTCTCAAATATTCTATTTCAAATATTTCTATTTTAAATATTTCCATTTCTAAACTGGAATGAGGCCCAATCAATTACCATATAATGTTAATTATATGGATTTTCTACAACACATGTATATATCAACAACGATGAATAATCAACCATCAACCAAAGTGCACTACACTGTATAAGCATCAAATATAAATATTCAACGCTTATAACAGTCTGTCAATCAATCGATCGACACACAACTAAACAATCGGGATTAGTGTACGTCAAATATCATCCCAACACCCGTGTAGGGTTTCAAACAATCAAACACAGATTCTATTTGTGCAGTTGGGCGATGTGTAAAATTTATCGACCCATTCAATGTCCTTCAAATAAGTGTACATAAACAAACCATCTGGTTTGCAAATGAATATTTTATTTATTCACATTCACGTTAAAATTTATATTTTTAACGACAAAACATTTTATTTCAACATATGAATTTCTCTTCAGTTCATTCTTTAAATAAAATGATATTTTTGTTTTTCTAACATATTTTAGAAAATTTCGGCGGCATAACGGCACGATCCTAGAAACGGGACAAGGCCTAGCCTTATCCCCGGTCTAGTGAAGGCCCACGCCATTCACACATCAATCAATCCATTCATTTCACCCAACAATTCAATTCATTTCATTATGCAAACCACAAAATTTGGAGTAAGGATCTAACCTAGCCTTACTCCTTCGCCTTATAACGGCGCACGTCTAATCCTAACCAATTTATCGATTCGATTTTTCACACCACAAACCACATTCAAACCAATATCGCAATCAATCACCAAACAGTCAAACAAACAAGTCCATGGTCTGTGGACGATTGTGTCGGGTGCTACTAAGCACCGTCTGCATCCTAGTATAAATATATAACTAGAAAAGAAATAGAAAGGTGAGAAATTCTCACCTATAGCTATCCAAGCTCCACGGCTCTTCATTTGCAGAAGTCTTCGTCGTTTCGCCTTTTTGTTACCTCCGCCCGTATTCTCTACATATGTAAAAATCGAATTTTTACTATGTTATTCAATATATAAAAATCGAATTTTTATTTCAAAGTTCCATATATAAAAATCGAATTTTTATTTCAACTAAAAAAAATCTTATCATTATATTTTGCTTTCTAAAACAAAATATAATCTTCTTTCAAAACACATGTTTCTTTTATATAGAAAATCCTCCTTTTGAAACAATATATATCCATATATAATTTCTGATCTTCGTGACTCAAAATGTCATCTTTATATGATAAAAATATCATTTTTATCATATTATAAAAATATAATCTTTTAACTTGTAAAGTTCAAATCTTTTCAAAAGTTAGTTTTTAAACTTTTCAAAAATCAGTTTTAAAATTATTTTTTAAAAATCATTTTTCAAAATCCGTTCTTAACATTAAACAAAAATCATATTTTTACATCATATATATAGTAAAGATTATATTTTTTTTTAATACTTTAAAAATATAAAAAATCATATTTTTAATCCTTTAAAAATCTAAAAATCATATCTTTTCAATTAAAAATCATAAAATAAAATCAGTTTTAATATCTAAAACAAAATCAGTTCAGTTTTTATTTTAAAAACAAATTAGTTTTAAAATTCCTTTTAAATCGGTTTTATACCTTTTAAAAAAATTCAGTTTTCACTTTTTTATAAATTCAGTTTTTTAAAAAAAAATCAGTTTTTAATACTTTAAAAAAAATTTCAGTTTAACCTAATTAAATAAATTAAATTAAATAGGAAAACCATACCTTTTTCGAGGAGGGGGGGTTACTGTCGGAATTGGATGGAGCTAGGAGGATATCGCGGTCAGGTGTTAGGCGGAGGGTGGCTCGCGCGGTGGTGGGTTCGTCAGTGGGTGCGGGAGGCTCTTCGAGGCGGCGTCGGTGGTCTCTCTGCTGGGGGGGGGTCTTCGCGCCAGTCGCCAGTCGAAAGGGGGAAAGGAGGTGGCGGCTGCGACGTCATGCATCGACGGCGGTGGCGATGGCCACCCGTGGCGGCGGCGGTTGCAGCCTGGAAGGGCGCGATTCGCTGTTCTTTTTTTTTTTTTTTTTTTTTCTGAATCGAATTATCTGTTTTGAAAGGTAAAAGGGGGGGCCAGAACGTTTTTAAGGGGGAGGAAAGGTTTTTTTCTCTTTTTTTTTTTTTTATATATATATTATATAATCTCTAAAAGTTGACTTTTACATACGACCTCTAAACGAGGCCCACCGCCTGTCGTCCATAGCGTTTCACCCCCATTCCGAACACAATGGGATATGTATCGCAAGCTGATTCGATTGTTACAATCAGTTTCCTTTTGAATTTTCATTTAAATCACTATATTGAATTTTAAACGCACATTTCAAATTACCGGGGTCACATACTAACTAGAAAAATTCCAGAAAAATATTTTCTAGCTTCGTATTGACGATACGGTCCTAACAAAACTAGTTTCGTCGAATTCTGAGACCGTTTGAAAAATGGCCAATTTCCAGTCGATTAAAATCAACGGAAACTGGTCAAACGCGTTTTCCTTTGCCACGCTCACATATTGATTCGAAAAATTATGAAATTTGAAACCTAGCAATAACTTCACATCCCGGACCCAACAAAACTGGTTTCGTCGAAATCCGAGGTCGTTTGCAAAATGTCCATTTTTAAGGGCCTTATATATATAAAAATATATATAAATTCCACAGCGACTATTTCTAATTTTAAACTGGACATATCTTATCATTTCTAAAATGAAATCTCAGTTTGTTAACTTCGTTACAAAGATATAGTTATACAGATTCAAATATTTCTTGTTTCGTTCAATTCTGACTTATATTGAATTCTGTATATTCATTTGAAATTAGAAATCGAATTTTCGAACTACCGCGCCATTTTCAATTCCTTTTATAATTATATATAATTATTATATATTCTAACGACGACGTATATAATATATACGTCGAATTTCAATTCAAAATAAATTTCTCGTCGATATTATTTAAAATATTTCATTTTAAATAATCAAAATTCGCTAAAATTGCCAAAATAAAATTTTCAAACTGGCTCGCATTTTACGGGTTGTTACAGAAACCATTCATTAAAACCATTTATTGACTTAAAATTGTATCTAAAATTTATCCCAAACGAACTTCTTCCATTTTCATTACTCGGGAATAAAACCAATTCTTATACGTTATATTCCAAACATTTCTCCTAATTTTTGTTCCTCGAAATTATGGTTATAATATCCTAAACCCACTTTGTCCTCAAAACCACTTTTGTATTCCCTTTTACTTTAGATATATATATATATATTCCAAAAATTTCTTTTATTTCCTTTTCTTAAACCTTGCAAACAAAACTGCAATATTCATCCTCTTATGAAATAATAAATTATCTTTAACATCTTACCATTACAAACTAATACCATTCTAAGAAAATTCTGAAGTCATTCAAGTTGGGGATTTTATTTTCGTCTCAGATCTTGATCGATAACGTTCTTAGCTTTGGATAGATATAAGTTGTAATCCAAAAACTGATATTAATTTCAATACCTAAAAATCCCATTTACTATTTAATTCAAAATGTGGTTTAATAAACCATTTTTCTTCCCTTTGAAATATTTTCTTTCAATAACAATACTCTTTTATTTAACTCGTTTTATAAATACTTACTAAAATGCAAATCCTTTTTTTAAAACCTTCTTTCACAAATTTGTTTAATTATAAAAATCTATTCTCTAGCTCTGTAACGTCCTAAAATTTTAATTAATTAATTTAATTATTTTGAAATATTAGTTTGATAATTTAAATGATTTGAATTAAATATTTTGAATATTTAATTGATCTAAGTAGTGGAATATTAAATCTTAAATTCTGAAATAGTCGGTAACAGTTGAATTGGCAATATTGTGTAAATTGGGTAATTTAAGATAATTAATTGAGAATAGATTCGAATTAAAATAATAAACTTATTTTTTTAACGACATTTGAATGTATTAACTGTAATATAATTATAATTGAGCAAGTAACATCACGATAGTTCGTAATATTACGTTTTCAACTATAAACGATTGTACATGATTCGTTTTAAGTTGGATTTTTTTAAAACAAAAAACGTTGGAATCTACTTAATAGTATTTTTCTAATGGAAGTGAAAAACCAAGATTTCGTGTTATAGATTGTAAGTAATGTCCAAATCAAATTTTCAAAAAATCGCTATGGAATCTTTTATAAGTCGTAACGATTTATTAGATATAATAAAATATTGGTTTCAAATTTGATTAAGATTTTTAAGATGTATCGTTAATTTAATTTATACAATTTTGCTGTAATTTTTATTCTGGAAAACAAAAAACTTTTTGTTTAATGTATTTTGCACCCTTAATCAGCGTTTTTGGAATTTCACAATATTAGTTAACTTTTCTATATTATTATATTTCTAGGATCGTAACACATTGCTTAACACAACAGTACTTTTATTTTTGTCGATAGTAGCCATAAACAAATGAAATTTTACGCAATGGGTGCTCTTAATAAATATATATGTATATAAAATATTTGATAAACAGTCTGGTATAATCTCCACTAGCGTCCTGAATGAGTTAGCGCAGTCATTCTATGCTAAACCAAAGAGACAAATCATTTGGAGATGTAAGGTGAACATGTGAATTTTTATCTAGCTTGTTGGCTTGCTCTATACTCATATTCATGCAAGATGTGTGAAACTAGTCTTTGCACTGAATCATGAGATCATCAGAATAATATGGCATCTCACATTTGCAATGCACAACAACATAGGCGTTATATGCAAATCTAAATATAAACCTTCATAGCTAAGTTAAAGTTAGGTAGCTTCCTAGCTTGTACTGTAAACCCAACCTATACATGTACAAAATGTTATTTGGCTGCCAACGATTTGTTGTACCCTTATCTTCCTTCAAAATAGCAACCAACCTAGCATCTATATTATGTCTCCTATATAGTGTACCACAAATTTTTAATTATCACATCAAGCAACCCCATGCTTTCATTTCAGCTGGCCTAGTTTAGGAACAAACACACCCTATCGCAGTAACTAAGTTAAAAATTTACACCCCTACCTGTACTAAATGAAAAAGACAAGTTCTTCACTATATATATACAGGCATGCACACTGTTTCTCTTCCTTCATTTTATTCTTCTTCCAACCAGAAAAACATGTACTTCATGGCCGAACTGGAAAAGAAATCGCCTTTCAAAAATCATTACAAAATAAATAACCCTCAAAAAGGAAAAAAAATTCTTAACCCAAAATACTCCTAGCCTATTCATGTTCGACTCTATGCATGTTTTATGGCGTTCAACTTGACTCCTGAGACCATCGTTAGCGCAGCAAGCTGGGTTCACATCTTTCAGTAAGTGGCTTGCGATGATCAATAGCGATTCTTGTTCGTGGAGGGAAAGAGGATGGATACACAGAGTTTGGAAGGATTTGGCATCACAAAGTTTCGAACTTCTGTTAATAACGTGAGGCTATCTGGTCGATGCAAGGAGCATAAGGCATGCGAGTTCATTCCTATTGGGATACCTGTGGGTAGCTTGAGAAGGAGAGGAGAATGAAATCGGCTCGAAGGGTAATGAAGGGGAGCTTGCATGGAAAATGAAGAGGAGTTGAAGCTAAAAATTTTGGTGAATATTTTGACGCTGTGATCCTGTAGAGGGTGGTAGGATACTGTGCATCGTGAGGTGAAAAAAGGGCGGCAAGTGCTAGGGTACGGCTATAGGAGTGATGCTTGTAAATGGAGAAAAAGAATGATGGCCTCAGGATTGAGTTTCACAAAGAAATCAAGGAGAATGGGCTTGATAAGTGATCAACGTGGTGGAAATTTGTATAGGGTGTTCGAGATTTTTGGGATGAGGAAGACCGGCTAAAGTGAGTACAAATGGTGCATGGGCCAAACTGGGTAAGCCAAAATTAAAGAAGAAAAGAGAGAGAGAGAGAGAGAGACAGTAACGTAGGCAGAAAAAGGAAATCGAATGGAATAATAATATGCAGAGTGGGTATTCGAAATACAAGGGAGCGAGGTATATGTTTTGGAGAGGGAGGTTTGAAACGGGCTGTGGAGAATAAGTGGATGGGTTATTGTAAAATGAAAGGCCCAATTAAATATATATATAATATAATATAATATAAGAGTGCAGTTAGATGGTTTCAGATTATACATAGGATCTGGCAGATGTTTAATTCGAGAAGACGAACACTTGTTAGTTGCAACTCGATGCTGATAGGTTATGGGCCATTTAAACTAATAGGTAAGCCTAATGTAATTATATAATTTACATTTTAATTAAATACGTACAAACTTGTAAATGTTATATCGTGCTCATACATTATCGAAATTCTACAAAATAAGATCCTTAGGATCTTATGGTCGCAGGTTATGTACTGGAAATGGTTTGGAGCGATTTGGAGTTCATATGAATTTATGGCGAAATAAAACGCCTGGTTACATCAACTGACGTTAACCGTTATTTAACGATTAATGACTAAGGTGAGTAAACATACTAATTCTGTCTAGTTTTAAAGTATTATGTATATTTTAATATTTATAAATGATGATTGAATGATGCTGTGATGGTTGTTTGGATGAATCGCTTATAGATCAGCTGAAATTATAGATACAATAATTTATATAAACTATTGGGGTAAATATTGATCCTATTTATAATTATATTTCATATTGATATGAAATTGGTGTTATTTATGTTGATTAACATCTGTAGATGCAGGGAAACAGGTTGATGGGATCCAACTGGATTCCTCAAAAATTATATCATTGTTTATCATATATTACATTATATGTTATGACAAATAACCTGTGTTTGATTATTGTTTTTTGGGATATTGAATAATAGTGGCTCTGAAATAATCTATATTTAAACTCCTTAAAATTACGTTGGATAAGAATTCAAGTTAAAAAAGGAAAATCTATTATTTATTTATTTTAAATAAATTTAATTTTGATTGGACTAGAATACAATAAATTGTATTAATTATATTAAAACAAGTAGTTTGATTTATGAACGATATTTAGAAATAAAGTGGAATAGTTATTATGAATAATTTGGAAATACAAGAATGAATTTAGAAATGGAAAATTTGAGAATCGTTTCATAAGAAAATGATGAAATTATTTTGATGTTCGAAATGTGAATAGAACTAAGTAAATCATAAGGATTTGTAGTTATAATTCGACGATGTCGAATGTTACTAGAATAAATTATTTTTAGAAAATATATATTATATAATTCAGAGTTTGACAAGATGGTTAATATTTGGTTTGAAACCTATAAATTATAATCGAATAGGAAGTTGATATTAAGTTATAAACCTAATATTTACTTAATAAGAAGTTTACTTGCAAATGGAGTTTATAAAGTAGAATATGATTCTGAATTTATAAAATGACTCAATATACGAGATTTTATCCTATAGTGGAATTTAAATAAAGATTTATTTGATAAACGAGTTCAGATTTCTGTAAAGGGATAATATCCTCGTTTTAAAGTGAATAATGATTTTAAAGTAAATGTTTAGCAGATTAAAATGGTTATAATGGAAATTGGAAATATTTTCCCATATTAATAATGTATATTTTCTAAAGTTCCCAAAAATAGAATTATGGAAAAAGATGGGAATGTTTTCAAACGTTAACAACGTATATTTTCTGGAATATAGAGAATAATAGTTTATAATAATTGGAAATGTTTTCCAAGAGGTGTAGAGGGCTAATTGGGTTTTGAAAAAAATATTTGGAAAGATACAGGAATTCGGAAAATAAATGTTAATTAAAGGGCTAGTGGTTGTTTGATGATTATTTTAAAATTTGAATGGATGCTTATTTTTCTTTGATAGTTAAATCACTGGCTATCAAAGATTACTGAGCATCGTTGCCAATTCTGATAGACCGGTTGGATTTAATATCTGAAAACCACTCTGTATAGGCATAGGCATTGCGAATTAGATTATGACGAAGATAACTGAAGATGGAGTAAAATGCAAGGGTTGTTCGGATAATGCTTTCGGTTTGTCCAGTCCCAAACAACTTGTATGGACGAATGTCTATCAGAATATTCCTAACAGATCGCATATGACAATCTTTTCAAGGTATTACGCTGGTGGCGGAGGAATGCATTTATCTTAGCTTTTTATACCTGTAATATTCTAGGGAAGATCAACTAGTAATTTGGCGGGTTTGACGATGTGACATTCCAAGTGAATGGTGACCAAATGTTCTAAGTAAGATAAACGTAGCCTCAAGCCTAACAACTGAGAAATGACAAAAATTGGGTAGGGAGTACATCTAGTTAGGTCATAGCCAAGCAGGGTATATTTGTCACCGATCTAGAGAAAAATTCATTATTTGTTCTTCTTTCAATTCTGTATCTTATGGATTATGCTTGGATAGCCGACAACCATGGGTGGCAATATATTCAATACACTCAAGTTGAATGAGTGGTCAATCATTTATGGCCGGGTCGCAAGATGTTCTTGTTGAACCCCAATGTATCCCCTCTGGAGTACACTGGTCGAAAGGTGTTTCCATACCTTTTCATAGTTGGAATCTAATCTCCAATAAGCGCCTTCTGATTTTCGATTTTATACTATGTATGTGGAGCATGAGATGCAAGCGTTCTGCTATTTGGGTATTTATTTGATTAGACATTATTATAATATCACTGAATTTCGTATCAAAAATATTTTGGGTTGGTAAAAACCTTCCACGTTTATGCATGGGCTGGTCTTACTATTATCCTTTTCTTTCAAAAGGTTTGTTTTCAAAGTTAAACAATATGGTTAGAGTTTACTCACACCAGTCCCATGACTGATCCAGAGTTTATTTTGTTTGATTTTCCCTAAACTCTTAAGTGCCCAAATATATACGGACAATCAAGTGTTCAGGATTTTATAGATACACTTGGAGGAGCTCGAGGCCGGAGGATTCACCTTTAGTTATTAGAAATACTTCCGCTGTGATATATAAGTGTTGTAATCTGGTGATGCATTTAAGTATAAATACAGTTCTATATTACAAAATTTTGTTATTAATATATTTTAGTCATTCCACTTTGAGACTCATATTCACTCTGATTATGTTCTATTGTGTTCTTCTTCTCCTTCTATTCTAGCTTTCTTTCTATTTCTCACCCTCTAATTTCTTTCTATATATGGACCCGGTATTTTCGATATTTGAATAGTCGACATGGTGTTTTGTGTCGATTTTCGGGGTTGGAAATCCCCTAGGTCGTTACAAGTTCATTACTCAAAAATTATTTAACATCACTTTAAAATGCTTAACTTTGGATTTTATCACTAAAATCCAAATCCATTTAGACATCCTTCTTTTTGCAAGCTAAGACATTTCTTTCCAACTTAAAACCAATTTTACTTAACTTAAATGTTAAGTCAAACATCTTATTTATTTGAATTCCTTTTACAATTATTTATAAAACTTGGATTTATCTCTAAATCCCTTAACAAACTTTTACCCGATTCAACTTAAAATTGGATTGCAAACTTGATTATCTTCTAAATTGATTTCAACTAAAAGGATAATCTTTTAATTATTATTAACTAAAATAATAATTTATTTCATCATTAATCAAAGTAATAGTAGTTTGCTTTGCTATTTAACTAAGTATATCCTATTCTTTTTTCAAAGGTTAATACAACAATAATTAATTTTATTATTAAATAATAACATATTTATCATCTTTAAATATATTTAATCAAAAGATTAACAAATTTTAAGAGTACTTGTTATGTTTAACAATCATTTATTAAAACCATTCAGTGAGTCGATATAATAACCAATTCTAATTCAAAAATTGAGTAGGTCAACTTAAAACCGTTGGTTAACTTATTAACTAATTTCAACTAATCCCTTTTCTTAATTAATTAATTAATAACTTAATTAATTTAATAATATAAATTAAATTGTTATACAAAATAATTATCCCTAAATTACTAACAGTAAGGTTAATTTCTAAACTGATTAGCTTATAAAGCTCATAAAACATAAGAGTTAGCTAAAATCATTTTATAATACTTGTTTTATACAGTATGATTATAAATATTGATTCATTTGTAAATATTATATTTAAAATCTAATTTAAAATCTTGCTTCAGTTGTAAAATTGACTTTTTATAACTTCAATTGCATTAATTTGCCTAACCATTTCCAACCACTTAATCAATATTGTCTACTAATTAAAATCACATCGATCGTTGAATTTCAATTCAACGACAAACATATTTAACTACCAATCAACATCCAAACTGGATATAACGTCATTTGGGATAAACAATTCATATGTACGAATAAAATAATTGAACAACATATGATTTATTTGAGGAATCTATTTGGATCCCTCCAACTTGTTCTTCCCTGCATCATAGTTCATAACATTATTATATTATAATATATATTTTTATATCAAACATTCTATTTGACATAAATTTAAATGTCGACAGCCATTAAACCAAAAATAATCATCCAAGGCATCCAATAAACCAATTTATATTATCAATGTTAAATTCTAGTTATATGAATTATACCACATATTAGAATTCTAGAAAGCATGAGAGTTAACTCACCATTTATTTTCGACTCGATGATTTGCGTTGTTTCGTTTCACTTTAAACAAGCATGTAAAATTAAATCTCTATTTCTTTTGATTCAACTGAACCAGCTTGACTGTGTATCCTTCGTCTCTGCGATCCCAACAAATCCTGTTTCATTTGAATTTGACAACGAGTGAAACTTTATATGAATTACAAATTTTATATAAATTTAACGATTATAAATTAATTAACTTGGACAACCACCTTAATTAATTGAGATTAAAGTCTAACCATCGTTCTTCATCAGAGAATCATGATTCCCCTAAATAAAACCCGATGCTTCCTCTCATTGCCTAACACGTTGCCTATATCCATCTGCTGCTGGTGATCTGAATTGTGTGACCTAGAGCCACCACGGCCGCTGGCATGCCCTCACCGAAACCCATCTTCGCTGATCAACACGACCGACAACGGCATCCCCACCTCACCAAAACGTGTGTGTTTTCTCTCCATTTTAAGCCCTTATTCTCTCTTTACAATCAATTTAAGACCATCGCACCACCGTGGTTGATTGCTTCAGCCCGTCGCTAATCTTTTATCTTTAGGCATCCAGGCTCTATGACCTCTCTATCAACCATAAGAACACCTAAGCCGATCGCAACTCCTCAATTCAACCCGATCCAATCATCTTGAGCTCAATGCTATCACATGCCATATTGGCCGAATCTCCCAACATCAAAGTTGCACGCCTTCGCCACATCTCCAAGTTCCCTTTAGATAACTTGACTCAAAATAGATCACAACTCCTTGATTTCAAAAAAAATCGAAACTTAACCTTTCTTTATCCTTGGTGATTTCCGGCCAACCCAGATGATCATTGGACATGAAATTTGGTCAGTAGATCTGCCTCGCTACGATATCCAACTTTCAATTAGCGATCTCTATAGATTTCGATATATAAATTAATTTGTGAATAGGGGCTTTATTGTTAAATCTAGTGGTTGGTGAAGATTCGGGATATGGTTGGTCTGATTTTAGGTGTATATATAGGGTAGATTTATATTATTTTATCTTAAGGCAACTAATGATGTTTTATTGAAAGCGACTAACGATATTATATTCGTGCCTATTGCCATTTTCGATCGATGTTTAATGACTCGTATGATAACACATGAATATCGTTGCGGAAAAATGGAACCATGATATGGTTCAACATTCCGGACCCAATAAAACTTGTTTCGCCGAAATCCAAATCCGCATTTACTCAAAAGGTGCTAGTTTAAGTTCAAATGGTCAATTTATTTACATTTAGTTTTTGTATGCTCACAAAATAATCCCGATTGGCGCGAAACCTGAAATCTAGTAGTAATTAGCTATTACAGATTTATAAAATTTGTTTCATTGAAATCCGAGGTCGTTTGAATAAAAGTTCTTTTTAAAGGTCCAAATTAAATCAATATAAATCAGTTTTAAAATACCATAATATAATAAAAATAATTTGTCATTATCAGATATATTCAAACCGAATTTCATATAGTTCTAAAATAAACAACTTCATATTTCAAACATTGAAATTACGCATTAAAATGATATTAATTTCATAATAAAATTCCTTTTATTTATATATATAAATCGTTATAGCTAATAAATAAATCCATAGCGGCCTTTTGAAAATTTGATTTGGACGTAACACAAAATCCATAAGATAAATCTTGATTTTTCTCTTCCATTAGAAAATAATACCCTATAGATCCAAACGATTCTTGTTTCAAAGAATTCTGACTTATATTGGATCATGTACATCCATTTAATGTTCAAAACGTAAAAATACGAACTACCGCGATGCCGCAGGTTCATTTTTAATTAAATTATAGATTATACATCCAAATGTCATTTAATAAATGAATTCATTAATTAAAATTCAATATAGACTTAATTAAACATTTCTTTGAAACAACCATACTAATTTTAGCTATTTCAGAATTAAATTATTATTTTATATTATTTATATCAATAAAATATTTAGAATTATTTAATTCAAGTTCGTTAAATTCCAAATCAACATTTAAAAACTAATTTAAAATGTTAAATTAAATGGTTAAAAATTTGGACCGTTACACTTACAATTCTGTGCTTCAATCAGGTTTGCATGTTGCAATATACATATATATATATATATATATATATATATATATATATACATATATATATTTGATGAATATGGCAAGTTTCATTACAACAATACTAAGCAGCAGGAAGTAATCTACCAATCTTAAACCATATCAAGATTTTTATTACAAAATACTTAGAAGAATGCTACAATGTATCGTCCATGTCCTTAGCATTTTTTATAACCATAAACATTACTTTTATCCTTTAAAAACTTGTACATTTCAATAAATTTTGATATCGCAACCATCACTTTAATAGATATTAAGAGTTTCATTACAACAAAAGTAGTAAGATTTCTATCATAATAATACTTAGGAAAATGTCATAATCTACGTTCTTGTTCTTAGTATTCTTTATCACTAACAAAGTTATTTACGTTCTTTCGGAGTTTATATACTTTCATGTTTATACCTTTAGTGTAACAACCCGAGATTCAAGAACCAATTTAAATTTTTTATTTTAGCTATTTTAATGGGTTTGAATATTTAAAATGATTTATTTTGAATAATAACGATTTAAAATTTATTTAAATCGAAGTTAGAACATATAAATGTATTTTAATTATAAATAGAGTTTGAAATGGTGTGATAGTTTGAAAATTTGATTTTAAATTTCAAATGAGTGTACAAAATTCAAAATATATCAGATTTCAGTAAAACCAGAAACATCTGAATCTGTTTAATTATATATTTCTAATGAATGAGAAAAATTCAGATTTCACTTTATAAATTATTAGTTATGTCTAGCTTAAAATTCAGAATAGTTGCTACAGAATTCATATATATTTTAATATAATATATAGCCCTTAAAATAACCATTTCGTGAACGACCTCTGTTTTTGAAGAAACCACTTTTGTTGGACCCGGAATGTTAAATTATTGTTAGGGTTCAAATTTCATAATTTTTGGAATTAATATTTGAGCACATTAAATTTAAACGTGTTTTGGTAATTAAGTTTAAATTTAATCGACTAGAAAATAGTCATTTTTCAAACGGCCTCCAAATTCGACGAAATTAATTTTGTTAGGACCATATCGTCAAAACATAGCTAGATTTATTTTTCTACACTTTTTGGAGTCAGTACATGACCCCGATAAATTAAAATGTACGTTTAAATTCAATATATGTTGATTTATATTTTAATTTTGATGAAAAATGATCGAAATAGTCGAATTGACTTACGAAACATATCCCATTGTTTTCGGAATAGGGGTATTTAGCTAGGGCCGACAGATGTTGGGTTCGATTTAGAGTTCATATGCAAAAACCTCATTTTTCGAATTAAATAATAATAATAATAATAAAAATATATACATGGTCAGTGGTCAAAACCCTTATCCATTTCAAAGCTGTGGTTAACGCCCTATACAGCCAATTCATGACGAAAATTGCTCAAAATTTTGAGCCCATTTTTGTTCCAATTCGTGTAATGAAATCCAAATCTTTCCGAACAAAAATTATAGTGCTCTCTTCTCTCTTCAAATCCATATAATCTTGATCAATTGTCGTTCAATACTGGGTTCGAATTTTACTCTCAAAGGCGCTGGGTTCGTCGCCCTTTTCAGGAAAGATGGAACCACCGAGTGGGCCCCAACTTCGGGCGTAGATGGTACATGGGGCGGCGCTCCTTGTAGCGTCATCAGATCTGGTGTTGGCTGTCTCGATCCGCGTGCGGCGGCGCTTCTTTTCCTGCGATGAAGGGTTGAGTGGTTCAGGGAATTAAACGATGGGGTGATATAATTAAGGGTTTAATTAATTAATTATTCGGTAATGACGTTATAAAGTATTCAATGTAATAATTAATATATCGTTTTCATACGAGGTCCAAATTCGACGATTCCAGTTGCGTTGGAATCGTGACGGAAAACTCTACAACATGGAACTGGCCAGAACGGAAAATGAGCAAATTGAATTTTCAGCTAAACAAAACACGTGTTTAATTTAATTAAAAAATAAAATTCAGAAATAAAGAATGACGGAGTGGAACCCAAAGTGAGAATTCTCTCACTAAAATTATTGTATAGTTATTTAATTTATTTTATAACTGTAAGTATATAGAAATTGCCAGTGTTAATTTTTATCTGTTGTATGTGACATTGTTTAGGTTCAACACATGAACTATTCACGACTCATCTGCACAAGAAGCATTGTTTGAATATACGATACCCATATTTCAAACAATGTGGGTACACTTCGTTGTTGTTGAAATGAGATATAAATATCCATTTATAATTTAAATGGTGAAAATTGGTTAATTAGAAAAATAATTCAAACCGAATTTGAATTGGTTAAAATTATTAACCAATAATTTATTTAAATGGATTGTTGTTGTTTGAAAACCCCACACGGGTATTGGGATGATATTTAACATACACTAATCCCAATATTTAGCTGTATGCCAGTCGATGGGTTGACATGCTGTGATGAGCATTATTTATTTATTTTAATGCTTATACAGTTATAGAATGCACTCTAGATGATGTTTGAATGTGAAATGATTATTTATCATTACTGTTGAATACATGCGATGTACGAAAACCATATAACTGAGATTATATGGTAATTGATTAAGTCGCATTCCGATTCAGAAATAAAAAATATTTTGAAATAACAAATATTTTAAAATAATGAATATTATAAAATAAATATTCAGTGAATAATCAAAATATGATTTTGATGCCCGATTTTAGATGGACACGAAAATATTGAAATATATGAAGCCTAGTAAGTAGATATTCGTCATTTTAATCCAAATGGATTTTCTGTCAATTTTATTCATTTCATAATGAATATTGAAAAGAATTAATTTCAAAATCTGATATTTGGAAAATATTATCATTTTAATATTATTATGATATTGAATATTCAATTTGGATTTAAAATTGAAAATGAAGTTGGAATCATTTTTAAAATGAATTTATAAATGATTTATAAAATACGTTTTGAATGGAAATCAGCGATATATATTATATATATATATATAATGGCTTGAATAGAACGCGCCGCGCAGAGACCGTTCGCGAATTTCAACTATTAACTTCAATTGATGTACCGGGAGATCCGACCGTCGGATTTTCCTAACATTGGGACCGTTGGCTTCATATCGAAAATATATTTCCAATGAATATAAGAGATTTAAATTTGAAAGGTTGGATTTCAAATTATGTCCAAATAAATTTCAGAAAAGGTCGCTATGGATGTAGTTCGGTGGCCGTTATTTGAAACCGACTGAAATAGCGATACTAAAATTATTAAAAATATGGAAAAATTGTGTAAAATCATAATAAATCATTTGGAAAGATTTTGGATGAAAAACTCCAGCTTTGAAAAGAAAAAATATATTTTTATTGAAATGAACTAATTATTAACTAGAATAATAATCCAAACGATTTTTAAATAAATAAATTGGATTTGTAAACGGGTTTGGATATAATCAGAATTTTCCAATGAATGAATTGAAACAAATTTGAATGGAAATACTCTTCGGAATATTTTGACATTGGATTCTGTGATCATACGGATATTGTTGAGGAATTTGAAAGATACAGATATCGTTATTCCAAACACGATATCCATTGGTTTAAAAATTTGATACTGAATGTAAGCCGTTAAAATTTCTATTCAGTTCCTTGTATTTAATATCAAATTGGATTTTAAGTTTGTCATGAATGATGACTTAAATAACACTGTTCTTAAACCTAGTCAAGAAAAGAATCAAAATCTTTCAAATAAGATTTAGATAAGTTTCCAATTAATTAATATTTAATTGGAATTGAATTGAAATTAGATTTTGGGTTTATCGTGCACGGTGTATTCAATAACATTTGTTCTTTTACCCAATTAATAGTGAAGATGTGCTTTGGAATTTATAATCTTTTAATTAAGATTTATGGAATTTTCCAAAGTAGAGTTTTCCAATTTAATATATTAAATTGGAATTGAATGAAATTCGATTTGGTAATAATCGAGATGAGCTTCTATAAAGGAAGCTCGTACTATATATGGAATTTAAAAGGCTCTGCAGTTATTTTGTTTATATCGTTAGTCTGATATGGAAATTTATATCGATTATATACCATTATGATTTCCGTGTAGATTCCATTTTGATGGAAGATGATTTTGGGTTTATCGTGAACGATGTTTTAAAGGACATTGGTTCTTTAACCCATTTACAGACGAAATTTATTTCCTAAATTTGAATAATCATTAAATAATGATTTTTGGAGATCAAAACTAAACTAGGGTTTTAATGAATCTTTTATTAGATTGGAATATGAATACGAGAATCAAATTTATCGAATTCATGAAATGATCGAGAATGGAGTACCACCAGTTTTACTCCAAGCGATAGTTAAATCTTTAATTAGATTTGAACATGAAATGGTAATTAATTTTACCCAGAACACAATGGGTGTTAGATATGGAGTACTATCAGTTTTTCTCCACGGGATGAATAGGTTGGGATTGAAAAGTTATACGATTACTTCGGTAAGGCTCGATAATCCCGACTAGTTTTATAAACCTTAATTTGGTTCAGAATTAGGGTAAATAAAATAAAATCTTTTGAAAGGATATCGAAAGGAAGATTAAAGAAACAGTTTAAAAGAATTTATCTATGATAAAATTAATGGGAACCTTTCCCTAAAGATGTGAACGTTTAAATAAAAGAATATTCTGAATTGGAACGAGGCGTGTGATGTGTTTTTATAGCATTTGATTATAAGATACGCGAATTATTCAGAAAGAACGGGTTTATCCCATTCTGAATAATTAATACAACTACTAAAAGTCGACGATGAAGACATGGTTTGTAAGGACCCGTTACTTCCCCGTGAAGGAAAGAGCGGATACTTTGAGAACAACACACAAATGAACGCAGACGGGAGAACATTTCATTGTATATTACAACAATGCGTCAGATACAAGAATATACAGAGTATAAATGAATAAATTACATTTGATAAATATCAGAGATTACAATAAATTACATAGCAGCGGAAAAATAGTACAAAGCACAACTGAAGGTGATATACGGATACAGAGCTTTCCGGATATCATTCCAGCTGTAAACCAGGATCCTGTGAATATAAATCTGCAAAACCAAAACTACTAGCTGCCCGTGCGGAAAATAGGGGCACCCAGAGTTTAGGTTAAAACAATAAACTCCAGGTCAGTCATGTGACTGGTGTGAGAACTAAAACAGTTATTTAAAGCTTTACTTTAAAGATAGTAATTCAAGGGATCACGCCGTATAACACGGAACGGGTTTCCTCCCAAGAACACCAGTGCATAGAATAAACAGCGCAATGCTTTTTCAAAAAATGAAGCTATTATAAGACCCAGGTCCCATCACACAATGCAACGCAAGCCAGAGGATATGGTTTTCCCTTATAATAGCCAAACATGCTTGGTACGTTTAAAACAAATCATTTGATCCTATAGTAAGTGTATAGTGTCAAAACAATTTCAATCATAAATATAAATCATAGACGGCATAGCATCCCATGCTACTATGTCGCCATACTAGGCTCTACAAATAAAGCCGAAATATCTCGTATTGGAAATAGGATTTCCGTCATGAGTCGAGGCAAGGGGCAAGCTCCTCTCCGCGTTCGAGACACTCTAGCAAATGTCTTAGGGTTACGCACTCTGGGCAACCCCGGATCCTCCAAGGCCGGTCCTCACTTACGTTAGAGGATTAATTATGCCTGAACACACGTTTCCCGGTCCTTACAGACCTATAATCGAGGCGCCTCGCATTCCAACAACCACATAGGTGAAAAGTATATAAATGTCAGGGCTGGTAAGTCACTGACACCACCATAGCTAGAAAGAAACGTCATGCACTCCTTGGGTCCTTATCCCGTTTTTGACTCATACCGAGGTGTGAGGCTCGCGAATCCATGCTATACACAAAGCTACGCCACAAAGGTCGTGCTTTGATCATCAACCACAAGATTTTGCTTTTCAACAGAAGCCTTGATCATTGCATCTTAGCGTGCCACATAGGCAATTCATGCCATGCGACTGATGACCATCAATATACAATCTCTGAGCTCATACGTCTCAGAGAAGGGCGTTAAGCAAAAGAATAAATTCTCCGCCGCCAGACAGATGTATATTTAATAGAAATCAATCAACATAGAATAAAATCCAATGTCAGACACACAATCCATTTACAAGTCCGTTCTGGGTCTGAACGAAACCGGAGGCACTTTCCTCGCATATCCATCCATCTTCAAGTACGTCTGGACGACCACAAACTATTTCCATCCTCTTGGGTGTACAGCCCAATCAGGATCGTCAGTAATTATCCAAACGATGTGAAGACTTCCGGTCTTCGACCACCGTCTTCATCTTCGACTTATCGTCAAATCGGTTATTTAGAATGGGTATAAACCCGGCCTTTCCGAACAACCCGCGTATATTAAAAACAAATGTTACACAAACTCAACATACACCTCATTCCAATTCAGAATATTCTTTTTTTCATAAAATCACATTTTTAGGGAAAGGTTCCCATTAATTTTATCCAAGATAAATTCTTTCAAATTTATCCTTTAATCTTCCTTTGGATGTCGTTTCAAACCAAATTATGGTTTTCTGAACTAGTCGAGATTAGCGAACCACACCGAAGTAATTATTTATTTTATTTTCCAATCCCAACCTATTCATCCCATGAAGCAAAACTGGTAATACTCCATATCTAACACCATGGTGTTATCGGTAAAATTAATTACCATTTCACGTTCAAATCTAATTAAAGATTTAACTATCGCTTTGGAGCAAAACTGGCGATACTCCATTCTCGCTCATTTCTAAATTTGATAATTTAGATTATAGATTCACATTTCAATCTAATTACAGATTCATTAAAACTCCTTTTACTGGGTTAAAGAACTAGGTGTTATTTAAAACACAGTTCACGACAAACCCAAATCACATTCTATTTATTATCGGGTTAAAGAACTAGTGTTGTTTAAAAACACAGTTCACGATAAACCCACAAATCAATTCTAGTTCAATTCAAATCAAATATATTAGGAATTCCGATTATTTAAAACCCCTTTTTAAATCTAATTTATTTATTTAAAAATAAAAACCAGGGTTTTAAATTGAGTTCAAACTAGTTCATTTCGATAAAGATCTATTTTAATCTTTTCAAATATGGAGTTTTTCACCCCAATTTTTCCCAAATCATTTCTTATGATTTTACACAAATTATTACTATTTTTAATAATTTTATCAAGGCCCGTACAGTCGATTTCCATCAACGGCCATCGAACTGCACTTATAGCGACCTTTTTCAAATTTGATTTGAACGTATCTCCAAATCCAACCGTTAGATTTCAAATTTCTAATATTCGTTAGAAATCTCTTTTCGATACGAACCCAACGGATCCGGTTTTAGGAGAATCCGACGGTCGGATCTCCCTTAATGTTCGTTTGAAATAAATGGTCGAAATTTACGAACTACCATGGCGCGGCGCGTTCTATTCAGGCCATTATATATATATATATAATATATATATATATATATATTATATTATATATTTCGTCGATTACCATTTAAAACGAATTTTATAAATAGTTTTGAATTCGTTTCAAAAACAATTTCAACTTGCATCTCAATTCAAATCAAAATTGAATATTTCCTTATAAATTCGTTTTAAAATCCATTTCTATTCAATTCAAGTTTCAATTCAATTTGAATTCATTTCACTTTGTTTTAAATTCAACTCGAACTCGTTTTATATTCAATTGAAATCAAATTCGTTTTCTATTCAATTGAAATTCGTCACACATGCAATTGAAATCAAATTCGTTATATATTCAATTGAAATCAAATTCGTTATATATTTAACTCAATTCGAAATCGGTTTATATTCAATTCATTTCGAAATTGTTTTATATTCAATTCATTTCGAAATCGTTTTATATTCAATTCATTTCGAAATCGTTTTATATTCAATTCATTTCGAAATCGTTTTCTATTCAATTCATTTCGAAATCGTTTTATATTCAATTCATTTCGAAATCGTTTTATATTCAATTCATTTCGAAATCGTTTTCTATTCAATTCATTTCGAAGTCGTTTTCTATTCAATTCATTTCGAAATCGTTTTCTATTCAATTCATTTCGAAATCGTTTTCTATTCAATTCATTTCGAAATCGTTTTATATTCAATTCATTTCGAAATCGTTTTATATTCAATTCATTTCGAAATCGTTTTATATTCAATTCATTTTGAAATCGTTTTATATTCAATTCATTTCGAAATCAATAAAATCGATATAAATATCGTTCACGTCAAAATAGCACATCTCTAATCAATACGGCTTTATATATTTCAATTTTCAAATATTCTATTTCAAATATTTCCTATTATCAAAATATTTGTTATTATCAAAATATTTCGTTCAACACATGACTAATCTCAACGGATGAGTACAGTCAACACATGAACCTTTCTATTATAAAGATGTAAATTTTATTATTAAAATACTTCGTTCAACACATGACTAATCTCAACGGATGAGTACAGTCAACACATGAACTTTTATGTTATAATATTCTTTATTTTCTAAATTGGAATGAGGCCCAGTCAATCACCATATAATATTAATTATATGGATTTTCATACTTCACACGCATATAATAGCATTGAAAAATAATCAACCATCAACCAAAGTGCACTACACTGTATAAGCATCAAATATAGATATCTAACGCTTATAACAACATGTCAATCAATCGATTGACACATTTAATCAATCAGGATGAGTGAACTTCAAATTTCATCCCAACACCCGTGTGGGGTTTCAAACAATCAAACACAGATTTTAGTTGTGCAGTTGGGCGATGTGTAAAATTTATCGTCCCAATCAATGTCCTTCAAAAAGGTGTACATAAACAAACCGTCCGGTTTGTAAATGAATATTTTATTTATTTACATTCACTATATTTATATCCACGTTAAAAATTATATTTTTAATGATAAAACATTTTATTTTAACATATGAATTTCTATTCAGTTCATTCTTCAAATAAAATGACATTTTTATTTTTCTAACTTATTTTAGAAAATTTCGGCGGCATAACAGCACGATGCTAGAAACGGGACGAGGCCTAGCCTTATCCCCGGTCTAGTGAAGGCCCACGCCATTCACACATCAATCATATCAATTTTAATTCATCAAACAATTCAATTCAAACCAAATATTCTAACTAACTACTCAACCAAACAAACAAGTCCATGGTCTGTGGACGATTGTGTCGGGTGCTATTAAGCACCGTCTGCATCCTAGTATATATATATGGCTAGAAAAGAAATTGAAAGGTGAGAAGTTCTCACCAATAGCTATCCAATCATCTTGACTCTTCTTTGATAGAAATCTTCATCGTTATCGCATTTTTGTCATCCTCGTTGTTGTAGCCACTACATATGTAAAAATCGAATTTTTACTTCGCTATTCAATATAGAAAAATCGAATTTTCACCTTGTTATTCAATATATAAAAATCGAATTTTTACCTTGTTATTCAATATATAAAAATCGAATTTTTATTATCACGCTATATGGATAAAAATTCTATTTTTACATTGCCACTATATAGATAAAAAGTTATATTTTCACATCGATGTTCATATAGTAAAGATTATATTTTTATCACGCTATTCTTCATATAAAGATTTCGCCTTTTCAAAAATAAATATTTCGCCTTTTTAAAAATAAATATTTCGCCTTTTCAAAAATAAAGATTTCGCCTTTTCAAAAATATCATTATAAAAATCACATTTTTATTCTTCTACACATATAAAGATGATACTTTTAATATTCCTATCATGTAAAAATTATATTTTTACTTCTCTACATAAACAAAATCATATTTTACATCATTTATATAGTAAAGACTATATTTTTAATACTTTAAAAATATAAAAATCATATTTTTAATTCTTTAAAAATATAAAAATCATATTTTTAAAACTAAAAATCACTTCTTTTTCCCAGCTAATGAACGAATAAAAATCTTTCTTTTACTTTGCAAATCAATGAATAAAAGTCCAATTTGCTCTTTCCATAAATAAAAATCTAATTTTTTTATATTTTAAAAATCTAATTTTTTTTCTATACAATAAAAATCTGAAATTTAAATAGGCTTATCCTATATAAAACTGAACAAAGAAAACATCGATTTTCTCAAATAAATAAAGAATCAAACTTACAGGTGGTCGGGGGAGTGTCGCGCCGGAGTCAGTGGTCGAGAGAGACTAGGGTGGTCGGCGTCAGCCCTCTGGTGGTGCGGTGCAGCGTGGTCAGGAGGAGCAGGGGGGTTTTAGCGTGGGTTTTCAGGTGAATGGGGGACCCACAGTGGTTGTGGGTGGTCGGTGGAGGTCGCTGGGCCGAGGGGAGGTCGAAGCGGGGTGGCGCCGGGTCTAGGGTTGGCTGCGCCCTTCAATTTGGGGCCTGGGTCGGGATTCGCGTTCGATTTCGAAGGGGGGTCTGGGTGGCTTGCGGTGCCGCTGGAAAGGTGGGGGGGTCTTGAGCGAGGTGGCGGCGGTTTAAGGGGAGGGCGGCGGCTCCTCTCCGCCTCGTCTCCTCCTTCTTCTTCTTTTTTTCAATCGAAAGTGTTTTTCAGGAAAGGGGGGCCAGAGTGACTTAAGGAGGAGGGAGAGAAAAGTTTGATTTATTTAATTATTTTACTTGCAAAAAGTTGACTTTCACTTACGACCTCTAAACGAGGCCCACCGTCTGTCGTCCATAGTGTATTACCCCCATTCCGAACACAATGGGATATGTATCGCAGGCTGATTCGATCGTTTCGAACAGTTTCCGTTGAATTTACATTTAAATCATTATATTGAATTTTAAACGTCCATTTCAAATTACCGGGGTCACATACTAACTCTAAAAATTCTCGAAAAACATTTTCTAGCTTCGTATTGACGATACGGTCCTAACAAAACTAGTTTCGTCGAATTCTGAGACCGTTTGAAAAATGGCCATTTTCTAGTCGATTAAAATCAACTAAAACTGGTCAAACGCGTTTTCCTTTGCCACGCCCACATATTGATTCGAAAAATTATGAAATTTGGAATCTAGTAATAACTTAACATCACGGACCCAACAAAACTGGTTTCGTCGAAATCCGAGGTCGTTTGCAAAATGTCTATTTTTAAGGACCTGAATTCCATAGCGACTATTCAGAATTTTCAACTGGACATATCTTTTGATTCCCGCTATGAAATTTTGATTTTTCGGATTCGTTGGAAAGATATTATCAATTAGATCCTAATGTTTTTGGTTTCGCTAAAATCCGGATTGTTTTGCACCCGGTACATTCAATTGAAGTTTGAAATCGAATTATCGAACTACCGCGCCATTTTCAATTCTATTTATAATTACATATAAATATTTATATTCTAACGACGACGTATATAATATATACATTCGAATTATATTCAAAATAAATTTCTGGTCGATATTATTTAAAATAATCTATTTTAAATATTCAAAATTCGCTAAAATTGCCAAAATAAAAATTTTAAACTGGTTCAGAATTTCCGGGTTATTACATGGTTGAAGACCGGAGATCTTCACATCATTTATATGATTACTGATGTCTTGATTGGGGTGACACCCAAGACAAGGTAATAAGTGGTGGTCGTCCAGACGTACTTAGAGGTCGACCGGATATGCGAGGACCTCTCTACTGTATTGGACATATGGGACGAGGAATAAGGTGCCTCCGGTTTCGTTCAGACCTAGAACAAACTTGTAAATGGATGTGTGTCTGACATTGGATTTCATTCTGTGTTGATTGATTTTTATTAAATATATATATATATATATATATATATATATATGCGTGTGTGTGTTTGGCGGCAGATAATTTATTCTCTTGCTTAACACCCTTCTCTAAGACGTACGAGCTTAGAGGTTATATATTAATAGACATCAGTTGCATGGCGTGAATTGTCAATTTGGCATGTTAAGATGCAAATGAACAAGGATTTTGTTGAAAACAGAGTCTTGTGGTTGATGATCAAAGCATGGATTTAAATAGCTTGGCTTTGTGTATAGTGTTAATTCGTGAGCCTCACACCTCGGTATGAGTCAAAAACGGGATGAGGACGACAGGGAGTGCATGCGTTTCTTTCTAGCTGAGAGTGGTGTCATGGTATGGAGCCCAGACGTTTTTGCTTATGTGGATGATAGATTGCCAGAGGCCTCAGATATGATTGGATTACGTACAGACCATTTTGGAGGTCCGATGGGACCGGGAAATGTATTGTTCAGGAATAACCAATCCACTAAAGTAAGTGTGGATCGGCCCTGCTGCTAACCAAGTGTTTCCCGTAGGTGAGACCCTGAGGCATGTGCTAGAGTGTCTCAAAACCAGTAAGGATGATCCCTTGCCTCGACTCATGATGGAAATCCAATTCTCAATATGACATCGTTCGGTTTTGATCGTAAACCTATATGGCGACATAGTATATGGTAGCTATGCCGTCTAGGATTGATACATTTAGATTGAAAGTGTCTTAAACCAACTAGACACGAATAGTAATATCGAAATGATTTGTTTTAAAATGTACCAAGCATGTTTGGCTATTATAAGGTAAAACTCTTTCCTCCGGCTTGTGCATTGTGTGATGGGACCTAAGTCCTATAATAGCTTCATTTTTCGAAAAGAATTGCGTTGTTTTATTTTAAACTGAGATTGATGTGGAGCAAACTCGTTCCGTGTTATACGGCGTGGTCCCATGACTTCCCAACTTCTAAAGTGAATATTTAATAACAGTTTTAGTTCTCACACAAGTCCCATGACTGACTCGGAGTTTATTGTTTCTACCTAAACTCTGGGTGCCCATAGTTTCCACATGGCCATCTTGTAGTTTTGGTTTTGCAGATTTCTAATTAACAGGATCCTGGTGTAACGGCCCGGGAAAAAGCTCGACGCTCGAATTTTCAACAATGATACACAATCTCATATCACTTGCCAAAAATCCAAGTATCGAACCCCTGACTGTTAATAGAAAGAAGTTAGAGGGTGAGAAAAGTAAGAAAGAAATGTTAGAATAGAAGAAAGAAGAAGAACACATCAGAATCTCACAGCGGAACGAACAAATATAATATATCAAACCTCTTTACAAAAAGAAACTGTATATATACATACCAATCATCAAAGTACATCATATATCAGACACAGCGGAAATACACTTTGAATAACTAACGGTGAAGCCTCCTGCTTTCAGCCCCTGAAACTCCAAGCGAAACTTGACCTGTACATATACTCGATCTGACCCGAGCACATTTGACTTAAAACAAAATTCACCGGGTCAGTCTAGAATACTATCAGTGATAAATTTATAACACCACAACTTGTTTAACTTTGGAAATCCTTTTGAAATAAAAGGATAATAGTAAGACCAGTCCATACATAAACACGTACGGTTTTTACCTTACTATAACCCAAACCATTTTTGAAATCATATCTTATATGATATTATCATAGTGTCTACCAAACCACAAATAAATAATAAATTAGCAGAACGCTTGCATCTCACGCTCTACATATATAGTATATAATCAAAAATCGCGGGCGCTTATTGGAAATTGGATTCCGACTATGACAAGGTATGGGACCACCTGCCGATAGTGTATCTCTAGAGGCGAATAAACTGGGTTCAACAAGAACGTCTTGCAACCCGGCCCACACATGACCGACCACTCATTTCGCTTGAGTGTATCGAATGTATATCACCAACGGTTGGGCTCAAACCACCGTTTCCCAAAAAGGGACAACATCGATAGATTAAAGAAGCAAAAGGAATTTCTCTAGATACGTGATTATACACCCTAATGGGAGCGACCCACATAGCTATGTTGCCAACCCGATTTTTGTCATTTCCCGACTGATGAGGCTTGAGGCTACGCTTTACCATCACATCAGATTCACTTTGAATGCCACATTGTCAGATCCATCGAATCACCGATTGACTTCTACAACAATACATTACGTGTTGGCTAAAGAAGTTTCCTTCTTCGCTTCCACTCTTGGTACGGTTGAAGAAATCAATATACGTGACCGTCTGGAAATACTCTGTTAGACACTCATCCATGCAAGTCATCCAGGAACAGGATGAACCGAAGGTACTCTCCTACCACATCCTATATAGGAATCACCCCAAGGATTAGTAGCGAGAAGTCCTTGCAACCCGTATATTTCAAACATGACAGAACTCCAGTATATCTTTGCGTCGACTCAGAGATTGTTAATGGTTCTTCCATTTATGAAGATATACGGTCTTCAATGCTCCATCTTCATCGCCTGCCAATTAGTCGCGAATGTGCAGTTGATTCGAAGTGGTTTTGGGTCTAGTTCCCATCCCGGTCTCTTTGAAAATAACTCGTAAAAAGTCGAATAGAATAATTGATTTGATAGTCGGTTGTTTAACTATCAAATCTTGACAGTGATGTTAAGTACATTGGCAGTTCAGGTCGTTTATATTAAACATACTTTGCTAACCCATTACATCGATTCTTATAATCGATTTCATAAATTTATCTCGATAAAACTCTTCTGGTTTATTACCTTAAAACATGATTCAACACTTACTTTTGTATTTACTACATCTCACTTTTGATTTCCTTTGTTCGGAAATATTTATATATATTATAAAACATCTTTATCCTCTTTATCTTGGAAAAATAACATTTCAATTCTTAAACCTTCCTGTATTCTTTTGTCTTAAAAATATCGTTATCGATTCACAATCTTCTTTACATTTCTATTACCATTTGAAATAGAATTATACTTTTAATTACATTATATAAGTAAAATCATATTTCATTATCTGACCCCAAATAATACATCGCTTATTTTAAACTCAAATGATTTGGTTATATTCCCAAATCCTTTCAAATCTATATTCCAATATCTTTCTCAAATAAATCATCCCAACCACTCTACCATTTGCAAACAAATATCGTCCTTTGATAATAGTGAAGCCATCCAAGTTGGGGTATTTTAATTACCTCTCAGACCTTGATCGACCTCGTTCTTATCGCAAGACAATAAGAGTTTGCAGCTCAAAAACCTTATATCCCATTTCCAATTTCCACTTATTATGGTTTTAAACATCATTCCCTTTGATTTGAAAACCCACTTTACATTCTAATTCTCACTCCTTAATTAAGTAAACTTCTCGACAAAATCCTCTTTGCCCTTCGATTCCAATATGGTATTATAACACATTTCTTCCTTTGGAAGTTACCCTTGAACCTCTTTACTTAATTTATTAAATAACCCAAACCCCTTTTAAATCTTATTCTAACCATGCTCGTTTACTTACATAAAACCTTATTGAAATTCAACACTAGCTTACCTCTCTTGTTTACATACTTTGTTTATAATCATGGATTATAAATCCCTTTTAAGCCCTTGCTAAACTGAAATCAGCTTTTTTTCATTTGATCACTTTACAATTTAATTTTCCATTAAAAATAATCACTTCTATTACCATTAAAATGATAATTGACTGTAGCATTTAACTACTTTAATCGTAGTTAATCCCATTATAAACTAGAAATAAAATAATTAATCCTTTTTAAAAGATCATTAAATAATTAATTAACTTTATTCAACAAAAATCATCTTGATAATCATCTTAAAAACATAGTTAATCAAAGATTAACTACTTTTAAACAACATTCGTTACGTTTAATGAATATTCGAAAATTTATTGATTTGTTTAATTAAAATCAAATCATCCCAATTGTCAACTTTGATTGAAACAGTCTCCTTTGTCGACCGTCAACATCAGTTAATCACTAACTGATATTCATTCACCGTTTCCCCTTTTTAAATTAATTAATAACTTAATTAAATTAAAAATATCATTCTAATTTGTATATAAAACCTTTATTCAATTTTTCTCATCAATATATTAGTTTCTGCCTTTCTGACAAAATATTTCATTATATAAACTTAAATAAATTCTTCTATAAACCATGGTTAAAATCATAAATATATTTATAACTTCTGTTTTACTTAACTTGTATAAGTCAGTTTAAATTTCATTTCAGTTATAAATTTATAACTAAAATCTTCGTCAGTTTGCCTAGCGGCAAAACGATGCCATAACCGATGGGTTTTACACCATCACTGCCAATTGCTTAATCAATACTGTCGATTGATTAAAAATTACAACACGATCAACAACAATTCAACCATCAACATTCAACAGGTTATGATGTCAATTTGGGGTTTAACAATTCATACGTATGAAAAATATGATCGATAAATAACATACAATAAATTTGAAGAATTCGGTTTGATTCCTCCTACCTGTTCTTCTCTGCATCACAGACTGTTATAACATTTCACGATAGTATATTATTTAAATAAATAAACTAATGATGATAATATAATCAACAGCAATCATTAAATCAACCATAAGCAACCAAAGCAGCCAATCAACCAATTTATATTTTTATATGGATTTATCACATCATGGTAGTCCAGAAAAGTGTGAGAATTAACTCACCAGAGATTACGGTTGACGGTGGACGTGTTTGTCCTTTTTAATTTGCAACGGACGTTCAAAATTTGCTAGAATTTTAACTGCGTCAGATCAGTGCCTAGTCAGTGCCATCGTCTAGGTCTCGTCGTCTCTGCGATCCCAACGGATCCTGTTTCGTTGAATTTCGTTATCGTATGGAAAATATATCACGAATCTAAGATTTAACTTATATATTATATTAATTAATTAATCATTAACTTTTAAAACATATTAATTAACTGAAATCCTTAATTACCGTTATAATGATGTCCACGTTAGCATAAGGGACACGGTTTCCCCTTTCTAACCATCTCGTGCCCGATCCTCCTTGATTTCACTTCCACGAGACAACCCATCACTGGTTCCTCCACCAATTCAGCCGCCGATGACTCACGTGGGCCGACCACAGCCATGCCCTAGCCTTCGCCTCAGCCCAACGCCCCATCGCCAGCGATACCCCCTCCGATTGACGCCCAGATCGCCAGAAAACTCGGGTTGAACGGAAAAGCTTCATCACCCAAATTCTCTGACCATGCTCCACTAGAGACCGCCGCACCACCGCCCATCAAACTGCCATACAACCCCCTTCCACTTCCCTTCGGCCCCTGCCACCCACGGACCTTCCAGTCGCCGGAAATTGACCATTTCCGTTCGCCACTTCAAATAAAACCCAAAATCAGTCATCTCCGATCAACCCCAATTTCCGATCACCACAGCCCATTTCAGGTACCCCGACCAAAGAAAAAATTGAAGGCCTTCCTGTCCTCTACAACTTTGCCTTCGACCCCCCTATCAATCATCAGCCCAAACTTCGTCAAAACCCACAAAAACGAAAATGAATTTCCACCGTTCATCGCGAATTCCGGCCACCACCGGCCACGGACCTCCCCAATTTTTGACTAAAGCTTACCCTCCTCCCAATCTACGACTTTTCTTCAGGACCCCTTAGCAAAACCCTCACGGATTGGAAGATATAATTAATTTTGTGATTAGGGGCTCATTTGCAAAATGTATGGTGAATTTTCTGGTTGGGCTGGAAAGTGTGATATGGGAGGGTATATATAAGTGTGTTTTAATATATTTTAAGCCGATGTGACGACTGACAACGACCGACGATTTTTATTTCGTGTCTATCGCTATTTTGAATACTATTTATTGGCTCCTGTGCTCGCATACAAGCTCCGTTCGTGACACAACTGGACAGCATAGTATAATTTGACGATACAATCCTAACAAATCTTGTTTCGTCGAATTCCGAGTTCGTTTGCTCAAATAGCGCTCGTTCACGTTCAAATGGTCATTTTTATTTGCATTTTATTTTGCCACGCTCACAAAATAACCCCGATTAACGCACAACTTGAAATCTAGCAATAATTTACTGTTGCGGTCTCAATAAAATTTGTTTCGTCGAAAACTGAGGTCGTTTGAAAAAAGTCCCTTTTATAACTGCCCAATTCAAATAAAATAAACCAATTTTAAAATACTTCAATATAATATTAATAAAATATTAAAATTGGCCATATACGACCAGAATTGTATACACTACCTAGATAAAATATCCCGGGTTGAATCCCAAGCCAAATCGATATTCAAAATATTTAGAAACCCCTTTATCTAATATAAATAACGATAAAATTATAAAGGAAATTCCACAGCGACTATTTTAAAATTTGATTTGGACATAAAATAAAATCTACAATACGAAAACTTGATTTTTCTCTTTCACTAGAAAGATATTGCCCAACCGGTCCTGACGTTTCTTGTTTCGAGAAAATCCGACTTATATTGGGCCCTGTACGGCCGTTTAAAGTTCAAAACGCCAATTTACGAACTACCGCGCCGCTGCAGCTCGTTTTATAATTAAATTATAAACTATACGCTCAACGATCGTTAAATAAACGATATCGTCAATATATTTTCGACATAGATGATATTAACCCTTTATATTTTGCCAATTCACATTATACGTCGAATTCAACATTTTCCCAAATATTTTGAAATTAAATAATATTTTATTCTATTTATTATTTAAATTAAATATTCAAAACAATTAAATTCGATTATTTAAATTCAAACTAGCATTTTAATTAAAAAAATATTTTAAATAATTGGCCAGAAATTACGGGTCGTTACACCTGGTTTACAGCTGGAGCTACATTCGGAAAGCTTTGTATCCGTGTATTTCTTTCAGTTGTGCTAATTGATGTATTTTCCGCTATGCATTGTATTTATACATTTTTATTTTCGCTGCTATGTAAATTTTTAAATCTCTGATAATTGTATTTTTCCGCTGAGTAATATGTACTATGATATTCTTGTATCTGATGTAAATTGTTGTAATAGCAATGAAATGTTCTGTGTTTGTGTTCTGATGAGTCGTGTTCTCAAAGCAATCCACTGTTTTCCGTCTCTTTGGAAATCTGGGAATTTCGGGTCGTTTCATTTAGGGTAATCTAAATGTTTCAAACATCTTCACTATTTTAATCAGTTCAACTATCTCAGTGAGTATAATGCTCTTAGCACATAATATATTGTTAACACTATATAGTGTTTAAATAACTTTTGTGTGCTTTTGACATTTTTATACATATTTCTAATTACATTTTGCTGACTACATGCTCACATTTCTCATTTAGGAAAGGATTCATGATGACCAATCAAGTTCTCCCCCGATTCAAGGTTTTAATTTATTAATTAAGATAAGCGCTTTGTTATTTATTAATTTATCGTCGATGATTATCTATTATCAGTTCTTGATATGATTTAATGAGATCTCTTTATGTTTTAGGTATCTTAACCACTTCTTTGTTTATTTGACAATCATGTCATGGGTCACTTTTAAAGCACCCTAAAATGTTTTTTTAAGATCACCCACCTCCTTTATTTGGCAACCTTATGACTTACTCCAAAAATATTTTGAACTGACTTTTATACCACATTTCATCTATTGTTACAACTTTTGATCCTTTAGGGATTCAAATCTATATTGGAGAAAGTCTAGTAGGGATAAAGTTGATAATTTATTTAAGTAACTTAATATTTTGCTTCATTATATTATTGAAAAATATTTAACATCGATGATCCGCATGAACTTGTATCCCTTTATTCTCCTCATTAATGTTGACAAACATTATCATATTAAATAATAACCCTCTTTAGGTTCTCATTTTTGATCAATTATCACATTATTACTAGCAAATACATTGTATATATTTTAATTATAGCGACATGGGAAAATTCGATGCCCGAATTTCGAAAATAATACATAATATCCTGTATTACTTGCCAAAACCCAAGTATCGAAAACACCAGATAGTTAATGAAAGAAGATAGAGGGTGAGATAGCAGAAAGAAATATTAGAATAGGAGAAGAAGAACCAACTAACACAACGACATGGTGTCTCACATTGCAGTGGAATAAAATATAATATAGAAATAAATCTTTATTGAGAGATTTGAAATAAATACTTACAATCATCAGAATACATCAATATATCTGAACAATTATAATAATTTGTCCTCATATACAACACAAAGAGGAATAATATATATATATCTTACATCTGAACTCTTTCAGCACGTCTTCTGAAGTTCGCAGCACCCAAGCTTAAACCTGTAAAACTTGGTCTAACATGAGCATTACAAACATCGGATCAGTCTAGTGAACAAGAGTGAGAAAATTCGATAAGTTTATAATATCATCTCACTTGATTTTAAAGCTAAAACATTTCTTTTCGAAAGCAAAAGGTAATCGTAAGATCAAATCCACACATAAATATGGACGGTTTTTGTAACAACCCGAATTTATAGATGTATTTTATTTAATTATTGAATTTAAATTTGATTTCCATCGTATTTTGTTCATTTAAAACTCAATCTGTTTGTATCTATTTGAAATAACTATTTTGATTTTGATTAAAAACTAAGTTATTTTGGATTTAACAGATGAATATGTTTTGGTATGGATATAATTTATGATAAAAAATAATTTTGGCAATTCCAAGAAAAATTATTAAAACGGGTCTATTCATTTTGATTTGAAATTTATTTCTTAATATTTTTTAGTAGACTCATAACAATCTATAATTTATTTTCGATATTAATAAAATTTTACCTTTTATTTTATTTTGAAATATTTCTTTCATGAATGTGCTATTTGTACTGATCGATTGTTGTTGCAAACATCTTTCAATTTTTATCTGTCGAATTCATTTCTTTTTAGACCGATATGTTACCATTTCATTATTGGACGTCGGTTTGTTTGAATTTTTAAACCACACTTCAGCTTTAAAGTCCGTACAATTTCCAATGGTTTCGCTCAACTTCTGTACCCATTCGTTCACTTTGTCCTAAATGTTTCCAACCGATAAACGCTGAATTATTAAACCGTTAGTTCACTTTATTTCCAAATTTATTTAAAAAATTTATATTGATCCAATTTTATTTTAGTTTATTGTCTAAAAATATCCGTTCACCATTTATTCGTTTCAACCCGTCCGTCCAACGATCTTTTTTTCATTTCATTTCTTCTTCCACACTCGTTGGCATTTTGAAATTTGAAATGAACGTTTTCTAGCTCTTTGGTCAGTTGGGGTTAAAAACCTCATCGTATTCAAAAAGGAACGGTCGATTTATTCAATTTAACGTGTGCTGGAATGTTGGTAGAGCTATTCAATAGGACTAGTGGCCTTGTGTATTTAACCGTTCAATTCCTTTTTCTTACCATCAGCTTTTACCATTTCTTTTATATATTTTGCCATGTTGTCTTTTCCTTTAATGGTTCCATCCCATTCCCATTTCCCCACTTCCTTCCCTTCTTTTTCTTCTTTGCTGAAATAACAACTACCGAGCCTACCCCATCACACTACACCTCTTTACCCCATGCCAGTGCCAAAGCTAGACCCGTCGAACTCCCATCGTTGCCCCGACGAAACTGCTCCGATCAAGGGTTCCAGCTGAACCTGCTCTTCCACCCACCTACATGTCGAAACCAAGTAGCCTCACCCCACTGCAGTACCAAGCCTCCTTTGCTCCGAAGTCCAAACCTCCTCGCCTCCCTCACCGCTAACTCGAACCTGAACTCCGATCTGGGGGCGCCGTGATGGCCTCCTGGTGCCCAACTCCCCTCTGTCTTTACAGCTCTGACTCCCCTTCACTTCCATTTGGTTCGCACCCGTAGCTTTGTTCCCTATCCCCTGCGCGTGTATGTGTAAGTATGTGATGGAGCATGTGTGTGTTTATGTATGAGTGAAACTGTGTGTTTCTTGTTGGAGTGAGTTCGTGTTATGCATGAGAGTTGCGTGTGTGTCTTTTTACTTCTTTTGTTTGTTTGTGAATGTGTATTCCTATGTGTGTTTGTTTATGGCGTGAGTTTCTTTGTGTAATAGTGTATGTAGGCCGCGCGTGTGTGTGTGTTTTGTTTGTGTATTGTTTAGTGGTGTGTATTGTGTTGTTTGTGTGAGTTTTTGTGAGTTGTTATAAATTATATTATCTATATGTATGAATATATGGGTGCTATTGTGTATATAAGTTTACCGTATGGTGTGCATATTTATATATAAGAGGTATATATTATGTTTGGGATGGTTCGTATGTGTGGATATATTTCTGTGATAAGTATTATATATACATATATAATTTATCATATATATATATATATTATTGGTTTTGGTGTACATTGAATTCTAAAAATATATATATGCTATAATTTTTTGGTATAGCAGTTTATATAAAATATAATATTTTTGAAACAGTTGATTTGTTATTTGTGTCGAGTGTGGTGTCGAGTTTGAAATCGTTCTAAAACCCCATATCTGCACCGTCCCAGAAACCAAATAGCCGTACCTTGGCCTCCTCTTAAATAAATAAATATCGAGTGATATCAAGTTGAAGCCATTCTAAATCGTGCCTGATATCATCGGTTCATTCCGCGTCTTTCAATTTCCGTCTCTATTTCTATGCCACAAAAGGTGAGTTTATCTCACACCTGACTCACATTTTTCATCGATGTTAGATCAATAAAAAACTGTTATATGAAATGTATAGGATTGCTGTTAGAAATTGTTTGTTTTGATATATATGCATATTTCATATGTGACACAATATATTCATGTGACACGTAGTTGCATTGATGATATATATGTTGTGATTGTTGGTACCCCTAGTTTAGGAAAAATCACTAAGGGTTGAAATGATACATACCCGAACGGACATTAGAATAGGGAAAAATCGTTATGGGTTGAAATGATAGACCTGAACGTTTTTTTACTGAATTTAGGATCGCGGGTTGAAATGATAGACCCGTTGAATTTTTATAAATTATGGATTGAAATGATAAATATCCGTATTAGTTGACCATAGGGTAGAAAACTATATACGGACACCGTTGGTCGTGTTTTCGAAGTAAGAGAATTTGGAAATTTTTATTTTTAAATAATTACTTAAGATTTTATATTTTTATATTATATTTTTAAAGGATTTAAATTTAAATTATTTTGTAGATTTTAAATTATATGTTTAAAAATGATTTTTTTTGAGTAAATATGCATTTAAATGTTTGTTTAAGATTTTACTTATAATTTATTCATATAAGTATTTGATTTTATTTTATTTTATTATAATAAATATTTCTTTAAATTTATATTATTTTAAACTTATATATGTTTATAATCTATATTCTAATGAATTTTAGAAGTTTTAAACTTAGATATATCTCTACTTTCAAAATAAATTTTCTTATATATATTTTATAAACTTTAATAATAAATCGAAGATGGATAAGTAAGACTTGCGATTTAAATTCGAGGTTTAAGATTCGAATTTATATAACGATATTGATTTAACGAATGAACTGATATATATGAAATGAATTTGAATTCAGATTGGTTTGAACTTATGAGATAATTTGAATTGTGAAATTGATTCTAAATCTGAATCTTTTGAATTTATGGGAAAATGTATTTGAATTTATAATTGATATGGAATGAATTAGATTTTTAATAATCGAATGTGAATTTGAATATATAGATTTTTTATATATGGAATCGATTTTATAATCGTATGGTGTAAATTGGAATATTAGTGAAATCGTAAGAATGGTTTAAAATTTGTATGAACTATTTAAATTGAAATATAAGGTTTTGACTTGATTATGAATTTGAATTTTATTTTTTTGACTTGAGTTATAAATTTTGATATGATTCGTTGAAATTGAAATGTAAGATATTATTCAAATTATATTAACTGAATTTGAACTTAAGTATTGGATTTTTGAATCAACTTAACAAATTCTTTTGAAGGTAAACTGAATTATATAAATTATTTGAAATTATAAATAACGATTTCAAATTTCACGAATTGAATTGCATAACTCTGTATGTTTTGTTTAAAAATTTGAAATGTAAGTCTTTGACTTGAATTATACCCTTCGAATTCGAAACAAAATGTTGAATTCATGTGAATCAATTTGAAACGTTTCTTATAAAGGTAGTAACTGAATTATTTGAATTGTGTTGAGATCTTTCCGATGTGATTTCTAAATCGATTTGATTTAAAGCGATTTAAATGAGTTGTTTCAAAATTGAATATAATCGAAGTTAGATAATTAATTTTTGATTTCGAAATTCGAATAAGAGATTTCGTATAATCGATTTTATAAATTGATTTATAAAATGGTCATGGTGTGAAAAATGTAAACGATTGGTTGTTAAAGAGACCCGGATCGGCTATTGTCATACTCTCTGCCAATACCGAAAATCACTTTAACAACTGTGTACGCAGTGGAGTTCTAGAATGAAAGGGATGATTTGGTGAATGACTCCATTTAATTTTATTTCATATTAATTACGAAACCCTGACTACCTTAAGTCAGCTTGATGTGGTTAAAATAGGGGCTACGCACGGACCAAGTGAGGTCATACCTCCTATCGACCATACTTCTTCGATATTATTCTATTACTATGAGATTCAATTTGGTCCCTTTTGGTTATGGGAGTGTGTATCAAGGTGGGCAGTAGTAGCTACTATGCGTTACCACCAGTCCGGCTCTGCAAACGGTGAATCCACCCTGGCATTCCTTGCATGCCTTGTCACATGCCTTATACGAGCCCACTACGACTTTGTTTTGTACCGTTTTATATGGAGTGCCCTCTGATCAACCTCCAATTTACAGAGGAATTACAGTACTGTATATATTATGGGAATATATAAATGGCATAAGGGTAATCATGGTAATCCCGCTTAAGCTATTTTGATATTTTACATTACTGATAGACACTATTGTATATAGCGTATAATACTATATAGAGTATTAGTTTGATGGATCCTTAGAGGATGGGGATCCCAAACATCCTTTAAGTTACTGATTGCATTTCATCAAACATTTCATTTGAGTTGATTTACTTCCATGAGAATGTTAGTCCTGATCCGAGTTGTTTTGTTTTTCATTATTGCTCGGGTCATATCAAGTTTTTTCCAGTTTCGAGATTTATCCTTGGAGTTGGAGTTTATATTGGGATTTGCTCACCTATATCTACCCGTTGATCAGTTTTCCAGTGATTCAGTTACTTCTGTCATTCTATTTCTGACTGTTATTAATTATTTACTATATTTGACTTCCGCTATATTATTTATGTAAACTCTGATGTAAAATCTTATTTAGTAACTTCATGAACTACTATTTTATTTTAAAATTTTTGCTGTGAGATATTACTGCTCTGTATCTGTGTCTGTGATCTGTGATTCTGTGATTTATTCTATTTACCCCAGAAGCTAATAACAACTGTTGTTTTGGACGGTTCGAGTTGACATGTTTTGCTGATTCGGCACGGTCAAAATTGCGGGTCATTTCTGTTGGTATCAGAGCTTTGTTTTATCAAATCTTAGCCTATAGGGTAAAAGCTCGTTAGAGGTAGGGTAGTGATACCCTAGGATGACTAGAATTGGTCGCAGAATCCTTCTTTAGAGAGAGAGAGAGAGAGAGAGCGTATTTTGATAGTATAAATGGATTTTAAAATGGTTTTAGAACAAATATTTCAGATATAAAATTTTGTTTAATATTTAAATCTTTTCTGTAATTTCCTTTCCATTTGAATCCGTCTTACTTCGTACATCCTCTTTGATTAAGTTCTTCAGTTCATTCAGCTTTTAACTCGGATTCTATAACTTATCCTTGTCCACAAAAGGGTAAGAAGTAGAAGGAGAGTGTAAGTCTTCCAGCGATTCCATTTTATTAAATATAGATTTGATATAAATATTTTGAAAAAATATTATAATTCAAAATTTCCTTAGTGTAGTATTGAAATTTTGATATAAATATATTTTTTATTTTGTAATACCAATATTTTGAAAGATTTGATGTTATACTATAAGATGTTATATTTTATAAGCTATATATATTTTTTAAATAAGATTTAAGGATTAATATTTTGTTAAAAAAATACCTTGATTGAATAATTTTGTTATGTATTTGATTTAGTAAAAATATTGTTTGTATATTTATTAAGGATTTAAGTAAAATTTAATAAATAAATGAGTAGGGGAGAATACATATTTCGCTATGTGAAATTTTAATGATTTGAAACATATCATTTAAAATATATGATTTGAAAATTTGATATATATTCTATTTAAATATATAAATATGCTTTGAGTATTGACTTGACGTTAAAGTGGCCTATCGAATACCTAGTGATTTGGGTATACGTCTGATCAACGTATATGTTAAATCCTATATGTACTGGATAGATATAGAGTCACACTCTAGTCGCTTGAAAATGATTCTAGTGATGACCGCAGCATCATCGATATCTATTTTCGGGTTTCGGAAGTGGGATAGATATATATCGCCAATCGAGACGTCGAGTGAATACTTAAAACTATTTTGAAATATTTGAAAATATTTTTGATTTGTATATATATTTTGGAATATATATATATATATATATATATGATAATAGATATGAACCATTAGTAAATATATGAATGATTTAGTTACTATTTCCCTGCCTTTTTCCTTTTCGGGGACGAAAAGGTTTGAGTAGGGGAGATTGTAACAACTCGAATTTATAGGTGTATTTTATTTAATTATTTAATTTAAATTTGATTTCCATCGTATTTTGTTCATTTTAAACTCAATCTTTTTATATCTATTTGAAATAACTATTTTGATTAAAAACTAAGTTATTTTGGATTTAACAGATGAATTTGTTTTGATATGGATATAATTTACGATAACAAATAATTTTGGCAATTCCAAGAAAAATTATAAAAACCGGGTCTATTCATTTTGATTCGAAATTTATTTCTTAATATTTTTTTAGTAGACTCATAACCATCTATTATTTATTTGCGATATTAATAAAATTTTATCTTTTATTTTATTTTGAAATATTTCTTTCATGAATGTGCAATTTTTAGTGATTGATTGTTGTTGCAAACATCGCTCAATTTTTATCTGTCGAATTCATTTCTTTTCAGACCGTTATGTTACCATTTCATTGCTGGACGTCGGTTTGTTTGAATTTTTAAACCACACTTCAGCTTTAAATTCGGTTCAATTTCCAATGGTTTCACTCAACTTCTGTACCCATTCGTTCACTTTGTCCTAAATGTTTCAAACCGATAAACGTTGAATTATTAACCGTTAGTTCACTTTATTTCCAAATTTATTTAAAAAAATTAGATTGATCCAATTTTATTTTAGTTCGTTGTCTAAAAATATCCGTTCACCATTTATTCGTTTCAACCCGTTTGTCCAACGATATCTTTTTCATTTCATTGCTTTTTCCACGCTCGTTGGCATTTTGAAATTTGAAACGAACGTTTTCTAGCTCTTTGGTCAGTTGGGGTTAAACACCTCATCGTATTAAAAAAGGAACGGTAGATTTATTCAATTTAATGTGTGCTGGAATGTTGGTAGAGCTATTAAATAGGACGCGTGGCCTTGTGTATTTAACCGTTCAATTCCTTTTTCTTACCATCCACTTTTACCATTTCTTTTATATATTTTGCCATGCTGTCTTTTCCTTTGACGGTTGCATCCCATTCCCATTTCCCCACTTCCTTCCCATCTTTTTCGTCTTTGCTGAAATGACATCTACCGAGCCAACCCCATCGCACTACACCTCCTTACCCCATGCCAGTGCCGAAGCCAGACCCGTCGAACTCCCATCGTTGCCCAGACGAAGCTGCTCCAATCAAGGGTTCCACCTAAATCTGCCCTTCCACCCACCTACATGCTGAAACCAAGCAGCCTCACCCAAATGCAATGCTGAGCCTCCCCTGCTCCGAAGTCCAAACCTCCTCACCTCGATTCCCTCTCTGCTAACCCGAACCCGAACTCCGACTTGGAGCCGCCGTGATGGCCTCCTGGTGCCCAACTCTCCTCCGTCTTTACAGCTCCGACTCCCCCTTTACTTCCATTTGGTTCGCACCCATAGCTTTGTTCCCTGTCCCCTGCGCGTGTATGTGTGAGCATGTGATGGAGCATGTGTGTGTTTATGTATGAGTGAAACTGTGTGTTTCTTGTATGGAGTGAGTTCGTGTTATGCACGAGAGTTGCATGTGTGTCTTTTTACTTCTTTTGTTTGTTTGTGAATGTGTATTCTTGTGTGTGTTTGTCTATGGCGTGAGTTTCTTTGTGTAATAGTGTATGTATGCCGCGTGTGTGCGTGTGTTTTGTTTGTGTATTGTTTAGTGGTGTGTACTGTGTTGTTTGTGTGAGTTTTGTGTGAGTTGTTTTAAATTATATTATCTATATGTATGAATATATGGGTGCTATTATGTATATAAGTTTACCGTATGGTGTGCATATTTATATATAAAAGGCATACGTTGTGTTTGGGATGGTTCGTATGTGTGGATATATTTCTGTGATAAGTATTATATATACATATATAATTTATCATATATATATTTTATTGGTTTTGGTGTACAATGAATTCTAAAAATATATATGCCATAATTTTATGGTAGAGCAGTTTAAGCCAGCCCTAAGATAAAGGAAATTAATTACCACAAATTCAAGAGGGAAAAAATATTTTAAAAGTGAGTCATACTGTAACACCCCGCAAATTCTATAACTGTGAAATTAACAAATTAAAGTATAATTAATCTGAAATCAAAGAACTAAGGGAAACGGGATACGCCATTGCGTTCGTCTCGGAAAAATACGCGAAATAGAGTCCGAGTTTTCGAAAAACGGAGTCCGTATGAAGAAGATATGGCCTTCGGAAGTTTGAGAATCAAGTTTAAATTCAAACAGAATAAATCAGGTTTAAATTCGAAAATGGGGCCCAATGGGCCAGGGCGGAAAAACACCCGCCTGACCCACCAAGTCGACTGGGCTGTCGACCTGGTCTAACCAGGTCGACAGGCCTGTCGACAGGGTTGTCGACAGGGGTGTCGACCTGGTCCAGACCCAGGTCGAGCCCAGTCTAACCCGGCTGGCCTATTCTCTATGTGGTCGATTTTCTGTGGTCTGCTTTGTCACTAGGGCTAGGTGGCAAGTTTTAATTGGTCTCTCCTTAGAATGAATGGCTACGATCAATCCAAGCAACATCAATGGTCCTAATCAGTTCCTAACCTCTATATAAACAACCCTAGACTAAACCCTAATCTATTCATTCAAAAATAAGAACATAGCCGCCATGTTGCTGAGGAACGACTAGGAGTAGCCACCAAATTGGAGAGAGGATTAGGAGGAAGATTCTAAAGCTTAAAGCAACCTAAACAAATCAATTCAACAAAGGAATTTGCGTCTTCAATCCCTAAATTAGAGAATTCATCACACCATTGTAAGTAGAGTATTACTTTGGTATGAATAAACAATTGTGTTGGTTTGTATGCTTGAATTGTGGCAATAAAGTAATTCATATTTGTGCGTTCTTATCAATTTGAAATATTATATACGTTTGGATATTTATGAATTATGTTATTCATTATAAAGAACTACATGCGGTAGTTCTATGCAAGTATACGTTTGGAATATTTCGCAAATTATGTAATCCATGTTGAAGCTACATGTATGTAGTTGATTTAAATTCATGCAAGTTTGGGGTTTGCTTCTATGCCACCATGATGTATATTTTTGTGCATAAATCATTTTGTAAGTAATTGGAACAAGTTTGGTTATTATCCATATGAAATTATGTTGAGAATTTGGCATTATGTTTTAAGCCATGCTTTTGTACTAGAAAACCTATTTGCAAATTTATGAATATGGCTAGGCTATGAATGATATTTGGCATAATTGAAAACCATGATTAGGTCTATCTTGTTTACAAGAATTATATGATGACATATGTGGTACATGGCTAGGTTAGGTTCAAAAGGTCCCTTTTTGTAAGTTTACATGACTAAAGTAAGAATCATGATTTCATGTTAGGAATATTTATGCCATGGTTATGTGAACAAATTTAACTATACTTATGCCATGCTTATGTTTGATATTATGCCATGCTTATGTTTGACATTATGTCATGCTTATGTTAGAAATATTTATGCCATGCTTATGTTTGACATTATGCCTAAATAAGAATATAGGTTCATGTTGTAGTTAAACCTATGCAAGTTTACATGCCTTGATTCATGTCACCTATGCTTTATGACCAAAGTATATGTTACCACTATGCAAGTACACCCGTTTCTAGTTTGTATTTCCAACGTTATTTTGCAAGTTCATACGCTCACCTTCCCCTCTTTGTGTATGTAATCACGCTTTAAGCCTCCCCTTGTCGCATGGCTAATTTGGGCTTTAAAAGGCTAAGCCCAAAATATATATAAACGGACGTGTTAAACGGGGGAAAATAACGTTGGGTTAAAATTACTAATGAATGAAAATATAAAATAGAAGGGCCCAAGTTCAAGTATGGGTTGGGCCATTGATTGGTGTAACCTTTACACCATTAACTTAATAATGGGCCGCAAATATTTACATATAAGAAATAAAGAGGAATGACAAAATATGTAAATGTAGAACATACGATGTGTTTAACCCGAGGTTGGATTGAGTTGTGATGTAAACCTGCCCGGAACCGCCCGGCTGTCCAGTAGTCACAACAATACCTATCCAATGTGGGAGGTTAAACATGGAGCCCAGCAAGGACCCGAGGTTAGACTGAGTTGTGGCGTAAGACTGCCCGGAACCAACCGGCAACAGGCAGCCACAACAATACCTGTCTAATGTGAGAGGTCAGGGCCTTAATAAGACAATTAAGGCTGAGTCAGGATTGATAGGATTAAGTGAACTAAAGACTTAATCAAAATGGAACATGCTAAACAAAACGGACTGGTGGGGGTTAGGTTAGGAAACACTTAACCAACTTAGCATGTTGGCTAGAGATAGAAAACCTAGTAACGGGGGACCCTTTTCAGCAGTAACCCTAGAAGGTGTATCAGGATACCCTGAAACTAGGCAGGGTGGGGCACGATTACTGGGCTGATTGTAAGAGGTCAAAGCGACGGCGGTGGTGTAGCAGTGTAGGTTCTAACGGAGTGCGGGCGTGCACACACTCCAGCGCAGAAAAATAAGGCACTGGACACCAGTAGCATACCTGTGCACTCTAAGGTTGTGTCGGGTTGCCACTATGGGACTTGATACACCCCATGGTGGGACCAGCATAGGTAACTACAACATCGGGGGCCGTAAGACACATGTAACTATGCGAGTAGGAGCCGATCATCATAAAATGGATCACATCACCCTGATTTTGGGGTGCCAGTGGGAAACTAGTTTATATGGGTTCAGAGATTAACATGGGGTACGATAGTATATTCGACCCTAGACGACTTAACCAAGTTTATAGTGCATGCCCACTTCTTGTTTATACTTATCATACCCAGTTCTTTATTCATAGACAAAATAGTACTAGACTTACTCAGGCTTTATGTCTGACTCTACTTTTCTTTCGTCTTCTTTCTTCCGTTTCCCCCCCCCCCCAGGTCCACAGGGAGGGAACACAGCAGCTTGACCTACCTCAACATCCAGCTTGAAGAAGAGAAATGTATTGCTTGGACTTTCCTGTTTTGAACTATGGCTTTGGACAATCCACTATGGGGCTTTTGCAGTTTATCTATGTTTTATTTATGCTTCTTTAAACAATGTACTCAAGACGGATTATGAAAGTGTTATGTTATGTTTTTAGAAAGGATGTTGTTGTAACACGTATTTGACTTTATGAAATAAAAGTTTGTTGTTCTTCCGCTGTTTACAAATATGTGTTCTTATATCTGTCTTGTATATCTGTGACTTGTACTTATAAACCTCCACCAAAATTAGGGCATTCCCTTTGAGAGTGACCCTAACGGAGGTGGGGTGTTTCACTTGGTATCAGAGCATAGGTTTACCAGATAAGATAAAAAGTTTTGAAAAATTGTTTTCAAAAAGGAAATTTAAAGAAGCATTTTTAAAAGAAAAATATTATTTTATTTTAAAAAGGCAAAGTCCACCCCCCAAAGCCATAGGAACTATCTCTTATCCTTCGTTTTGAATCTATCCTTTTTGTTTCAGCATGTCCCAAGAACTTAACTTGCCGGAAGGGGTGCCAATACCTGGTTGGTTTAGACGGTTCCTAGAAGCAAGAGCCACTCAGCCAGGTCCTACCATTCCTCCTCCCCCAGCTGCGGGAAATCATCCAGCTGCAGCAGCACCTTTTCCTCCACCTCCTCCTCGGGGAAACACGTTTGCTAAGATATGTAGAGATTTTAAAGCTATGGGAGGAAGGGATTTCCATGGAACTGAGTCCTTCGTAGCAGCCAGAAATTGGCTGAAAGAAACGGAGGACCTATTCATCATCTTTGAGGTAGAAGATAGACAAAAAGTACAATTGGCAGTGTGGCTATTGAAGGGCGAGGCTTCCTACTGGTGGGAAGTCACTAATGCTGAAAGACCAGTGGAGACATGGGAGGACTTCAGGGCAAGGTTTGAGACTAAATTTCTCTCAGATGCGGAAAGAAGTTTGCAGTTGGAAAAATTCTTATTTCTTAAACAAGGGGACAAGACGGTCAGAGAGTATGTGAATCAGTTCGATGAGCTGGCTAGGTTTGGGCTTGACCTAGTCAAGGGTTGAATGAGCCATTACACAGTTTGGCCATGACCCATATACCCATGGGAGCCACGTATGAAAGATTGGTGCAAATGGCATTGCTGAATGAAGAGGATAAGGGCAAGAAGGAGACAAAGGCAGAAAGCTCTCAAGGGAAGAAAGAGGGTTTGCAGCCCAAGAAGACAGACTTTAAGAAGGGCGGGAAAGGCAACAAAGAGAAGAGGAAGTGCAATTTCTGTGGCAAAGTGGGGCACTTAGTAAAGGACTGCCGGAAAAAGAAGGCCAAGGAGAATGGTGGGTGCTTTTCTTGCGGTGAGACAGGCCACAGGGCTAAGGACTGCCCAAAGAAACGGGGACAGGGGCAGAGGGCTGGATCCACCCCAGGGGCACAGCTCCATGTGCTAGAAGCGCCACCTCTGCAACAGCGAGGTATAAATACTTCTGTAGAAAGTGTAGTTTATCTTTATGATCACCCCGTTCGTACTTTATTTGATTCTGGCGCATCACACTCCTTTATCTCGTCTGCTTTAGTAGAATCTCTGCACCTAAAAACTAGTATGGTAGAGGACCCCTTAATTGTTTCAAACCCAATTGGGGGCCCAGCTCATTTGTCTATGATCTGTTTGGGATTGAAAATTTCCATTCTAAGTGTAGAATTTCAATGTAGTGCCTTTGTTTTGGGCTTTTCGGGTTATGGTTTGATTTTGGGTATGGATTGGCTATCCAGTAATGGGGCCATCCTTGATTGTGAGAAAAGGGTTGTTAGGCTCCTAACCCAGCTCGGTAATACTTTGGAAATTTCATGTAATCCCTCGTATGCGGTTATGCTTAGTTATCTTGAATCGCTAGATGCCTCCGTTGAAAATTTGCAATCAGTTAGAGTGGTCCGGGAATATCCGGATGTCTTTGAAGAGGTGAAGGGCTTGCCTCCGAAGCGGGAAATAGACTTTCGCATATATCTTGTAGATAATGCAAAGCCCGTTGCATTGCCCGTTAGACATATGGCTCCACGAGAAAGGAAACGGCTCAGTAAACAGATTAAAGAGCTTCTAGAAAAGGGGTTCATTAGGAGGAGCATTTCAGAATGGGGCGCTCCAGTGGTGTTCGCTACAAAGGCGGATGGTTCACTCCGTCTATGTGTTGACTATAGGGAGCTCAACAAGCTAACGAAAAAGAATAGGCACCCTCTCCCTAGAATTGACGATTTGTTTGACCAGCTTGTAGGAGCGTCTGTTTTCTCCCAACTCGATTTAGCAACCGGTTTTCATCAGCTAAGGGTGGCTGAAGATAGCATCGATAAAACGGCGTTCAGAACCCCAGACGGATTCTTTGAATGGCTTGTCATGCCTTTCGGCTTGACAAATGCACCTGCTTACTTCGTGGACCTAATGAGTAGGGTATTTAGAGATTTCCTCAACAAATTCGTAGTGGTCTTCGTAGATGATATCCTTATCTTCTCAAAGAGTGAAGAGGAACATGCTCAGCACTTAAGGGCAATCATGGAAACTTTGCGAGCCCATCAATTAAAAGCCAAATTCTCCAAATGCCACTTTTGGAGAGAAGAGGTGAGGTTCCTTGGGCACATAGTATCCAAACAAGGGTTAGCAGTGGACCCTGCTAAGGTAGTGGCAGTACAGGATTGGAAGACACCAAGGAATGCAACTGAGGTCCGAAGCTTTCTAGGACTAGCGGGTTTCTATCGAAAATTTATAAGGGATTTTGCGAAAATCTCAGCTCCGCTCACGAAATTGACCAAGAAGAATCTAGTGTTCAATTGGGATTTGGATTGCGAGTTTGCTTTCCAACGACTGAAAAGGGCTCTTACAACAGCCCCAGTTTTGACGCTGCCAGATGGGAGCAAGATGTTCACTGTTTATACGGATGCATGTGGGACAGGGCTAGGCGCCGTCTTAATGCAAGAAGGAAGGGTAGTAGCTTATGGCGGGAGGCAGTTGAAGGTGCACGAAAAGAACTACCCAACCCACGATCTTGAGTTAGTCGCCATCGTCTTTGCACTCAAGTCTTGGCGACACTATCTCCTAGGTGAGAAGTTCGAACTCTACACTGACCATAAATCGTTGAAATATCTTTTCTCGTAGAAAGATCTTAACTTGAGGCAACAAAGATGGATGGAGTTTCTTGCCTCGTACGATTTCGAAATCTCCTATACTCCGGGCAAAGGCAACGTAGTGGCAGACGCGTTGAGCCGAAAGAAATTGACCCTAAGCCCGTTGTTTGTTGAAAGACAAAGCCTAGAGTTTATAGCCAGCTTCGACTTTAGGCCTTCCTCCGATTTCGTACCGGGCTTGCTAGCATCTCTCGAAGTGCGCCCAACTTTAGTGGATTCAGTAGGGGCAGCACAACGCGAAGACCCTCAGCTTATGGAAATGATTGATAGACTAATTAGGGGTGATACTTCAAGTCACCTCAACAGATACTCCATCGACGATAAGGGTTTGCTAAGGCGAGACGGAAGACTATGCGTCCCACAGACAAAAGATTTAATAAAGAAGGTTCTCGAGGAAGCACATCACTCCAAGATGACGATACACCCAGGCGGAGATAAAATGTACAAAGATATAAAAAGGACTTTCTTCTGGAACGGCATGAAAAAGGACGTGGCAGAATTCGTTTCTAAGTGTATGGTGTGCCAACAGGTTAAAGCGGAACAGAAAAAGCCTGGCGGACTACTACATCCTCTGGAGGTCCCGCAGTGGAAGTGGGATAGCATCTCAATGGACTTCATCGATGGGCTGCCTAGGTCTAGGAGAGGCAACACTAGCATTTGGGTAATAGTGGATAGGCTTACTAAAAGCGCCCACTTTTTACCTGTCAAAAGTAAGAGAACTGCCTCATCCCTAGCATCACTTTACCTCAAGGAAATCGTTCGACTCCATGGGATACCATCTAGCATTGTTAGTGACCGAGACCCCATCTTCACCAGTGAGTTTTGGTGGAGTCTGCAAGAAGCAGTAGGAACGCAGTTATGCTTGAGCGCAGCCTATCATCCCCAAACCGACGGCCAAACAGAGAGAGTGAATAGAGTTTTGGAAGACCTCTTAAGACTATGCGTCCTTGACTTCGGAGGGACATGGGAAGACCACCTTCCTTTGGTGGAATTTGCCTACAACAACAGCTATCAAGCAACCATCGGAATGGCGCCCTTCGAAGCTTTATATGGAAGACCGTGCCGATCGCCCACTTGTTGGTGGGAGTCCACGGATAAGCTCATACTTGGACCAGATATGATCCGAGAGACCTCAAAGAAAGTAGACTTAATACGAAGAAGGATGAAGACGGCCCAAGACAGACAAAAGTCCTACGCCGACAAGAGGAGGACCGACCTTGAATTCGAGGTTGGAGACATAGTTTTTCTCAAGGTATCACCGCTAAGAAACGTTGTTCGCTTTGGAACCACAGGAAAGCTAGCACCAAGGTTCGTAGGGCCATTCCCTATCATCGAGAAAATTGGGAAAATGGCCTATAGATTAGAGCTACCCGAGAAGTTGGCTGGAGTCCACAACGTTTTTCACGTTTCACATCTCCGAAAATGTCTACATGAGTCCGCTAAAGTGGTAGAGCCAAATATACTCGAAGAGGCCGAAGTGGAACGCGAAGCAACCATAAGAAAAGTTCCAACCCGCATCTTAGGAACGGAAGTGAAGAAGCTACGCAACCGCGAAGTCAAGCTCGTCAAAGTTCAGTGGAGCAACACCGAGGGAGACGCGACTTGGGAAACTGAAGCTAGAATACGTACTGCCTACCCTTTTCTGTTCGAGGGTACATCCTTGATCTTTCTTTTTCCTTAAGTTGCGCTTTTATCTATCTTTTTAGGTATATTTCCTTGACCGTATCTTTTAGATAGAATCTTTTTGGATGGAAACATGTAGTTGAAACATGTTATGGATGATGGTTGCAAGTGGTTGCAAGTGATTGCTAGTGGTTTCTCGTGGTTGCATATACACACACAATCTAGGTTTTAGATCGGCTCAGTCACTTCATATTGCATATTCATATATGTTTGTATTCGTATATGGTTGAACTTTAATGTGTTGTCATATGGATGTTGCATTTGTATTGAATGATTGTGCACTCATGTAGAATCAAGAATAGGAAAATTTGCATACATAATGGATTCATGGCACTTACATAATTCGCATTAAGGAGGTCAACTGAATCAGTAGACCGCCTGATTTTGCATTAGATAAGTACATGTACACACACACTTCGCATATGATCATGAAGCATTAGAAGTCTTTTAAGGACAATGGATGCTCGTGTTTGATGGATGAGTAGATGGATGATTGGATGTTAGGATATACATTCCTCCTAACTTGAAGATTTCGGGGACGAAATCCTTTTAAGTGGGGGAGAATGTAACACCCCGCAAATTCTATAACTGTGAAATTAACAAATTAAAGTATAATTAATCTGAAATCAAAGAACTAAGGGAAACAGGATACGCCATTGCGTTCGTCTCGGAAAAATACGAGAAATAGAGTCCGAGTTTTCGAAAAACGGAGTCCGTATGAAGAAGATATGGCCTTCGGAAGTTTGAGAATCAAGTTTAAATTCAAACAGAATAAATCAGGTTTAAATTCGAAAATGGGGCCCAATGGGCCAGGGCGGAAAAACACCTGCCTGACCCACCAAGTCGACTGGGCTGTCGACCTGGTCTAACCAGGTCGACAGGCCTGTCGACAGGGCTGTCGACAGGGGTGTCGACCTGGTCCAGACCCAGGTCGAGCCCAGTCTAACCCGGCTGGCCTATTCTCTATGTGGTCGATTTTCTGTGGTCTGCTTTGTCACTAGGGCTAGGTGGCAAGTTTTAATTGGTCTCTCCTTAGAATGAATGGCTACGATCAATCCAAGCAACATCAATGGTCCTAATCAGTTCCTAACCTCTATATAAACAACCCTAGACTAAACCCTAATCTATTCATTCAAAAATAAGAACATAGCCGCCATGTTGCTGAGGAACGACTAGGAGTAGCCACCAAATTGGAGAGAGGATTAGGAGGAAGATTCTAAAGCTTAAAGCAACCTAAACAAATCAATTCAACAAAGGAATTTGCGTCTTCAATCCCTAAATTAGAGAATTCATCACACCATTGTAAGTAGAGTATTACTTTGGTATGAATAAACAATTGTGTTGGTTTGTATGCTTGAATTGTGGCAATAAAGTAATTCATATTTGTGCGTTCTTATCAATTTGAAATATTATATACGTTTGGATATTTATGAATTATGTTATTCATTATAAAGAACTACATGCGGTAGTTCTATGCAAGTATACGTTTGGAATATTTCGCAAATTATGTAATCCATGTTGAAGCTACATGTATGTAGTTGATTTAAATTCATGCAAGTTTGGGGTTTGCTTCTATGCCACCATGATGTATATTTTTGTGCATAAATCATTTTGTAAGTAATTGGAACAAGTTTGGTTATTATCCATATGAAATTATGTTGAGAATTTGGCATTATGTTTTAAGCCATGCTTTTGTACTAGAAAACCTATTTGCAAATTTATGAATATGGCTAGGCTATGAATGATATTTGGCATAATTGAAAACCATGATTAGGTCTATCTTGTTTACAAGAATTATATGATGACATATGTGGTACATGGCTAGGTTAGGTTCAAAAAGTCCCTTTTTGTAAGTTTACATGACTAAAGTAAGAATCATGATTTCATGTTAGGAATATTTATGCCATGGTTATGTGAACAAATTTAACTATACTTATCTCATGCTTATGTTTGATATTATGCCATGCTTATGTTTGACATTATGCCATGCTTATGTTAGAAATATTTATGCCATGCTTATGTTTGACATTATGCCTAAATAAGAATATAGGTTCATGTTGTAGTTAAACCTATGCAAGTTTACATGCCTTGATTCATGTCACCTATGCTTTATGACCAAAGTATATGTTACCACTATGCAAGTACACCCGTTTCTAGTTTGTATTTCCAACGTTATTTTGCAAGTTCATACGCTCACCTTCCCCTCTTTGTGTATGTAATCACGCTTTAAGCCTCCCCTTGTCGCATGGCTAATTTGGGCTTTAAAAGGCTAAGCCCAAAATATATATAAACGGACGTGTTAAACGGGGGAAAATAACGTTGTGTTAAATTTACTAATGAATGAAAATATAAAATAGAAGGGCCCAAGTTCAAGTATGGGTTGGGCCCATGATTGGTGTAACCTTTACACCATTAACTTAATAATGGGCCGCAAATATTTACATATAAGAAATAAAGAGGAATGACAAAATATGTAAATGTAGAACATATGATGTGTTTAACCCGAGGTTGGATTGAGTTGTGATGTAAACCTGCCCGGAACCGCCCGGCTGTACAGTAGTCACAACAATACCTATCCAATGTGGGAGGTTAAACATGGAGCCCAGCAAGGACCCGAGGTTAGACTGAGTTGTGGCGTAAGACTGCCCGGAACCAACCGGCAACAGGCAGCCACAACAATACCTGTCTAATGTGAGAGGTCAGGGCCTTAATAAGACAATTAAGGCTAAGTCAGGATTGATAGGATTAAGTGAACTAAAGACTTAATCAAAATGGAACATGCTAAACAAAACGGACTGGTGGGGGTTAGGTTAGGAAACACTTAACCAACTTAGCATGTTGGCTAGAGATAGAAAACCTAGTAACGGGGGACCCTTTTCAGCAGTAACCCTAGAAGGTGTATCAGGATACCCTGAAACTAGGCAGGGTGGGGCACGATTACTGGGCTGATTGTAAGAGGTCAAAGCGACGGCGGTGGTGTAGCAGTGTAGGTTCTAACGGAGTGCGGGCGTGCACACACTCCGGCGCAGAAAAATAAGGCACTGGACACCAGTAGCATACCTGTGCACTCTAAGGTTGTGTCGGGTTGCCACTATGGGACTTGATACACCCCATGGTGGGACCAGCATAGGTAACTACAACATCGGGGGCCGTAAGACACATGTAACTATGCGAGTAGGAGCCGATCATCATAGAATGGATCACATCACCCTGATTTTGGGGTGCCAGTGGGAAACTAGTTTATATGGGTTCAGAGATTAACATGGGGTACGATAGTATATTCGACCCTAGACGACTTAACCAAGTTTATAGTGCATGCCCACTTCTTGTTTATACTTATCATACCCAGTTCTTTATTCATAGACAAAATAGTACTAGACTTACTCAGGCTTTATGTCTGACTCTACTTTTCTTTCGTCTTCTTTCTTTCGTTTCCCCCCCCCCCAGGTCCACAGGGAGGGAACACAGCAGCTTGACCTACCTCAACATCCAGCTTGAAGAAGAGAAATGTATTGCTTGGACTTTCCTGTTTTGAACTATGGCTTTGGACAATCCACTATGGGGCTTTTGCAGTTTATCTATGTTTTATTTATGCTTCTTTAAACAATGTACTCAAGACAGATTATGAAAGTGTTATGTTATGTTTTTAGAAAGGATGTTGTTGTAACACGTATTTGACTTTATGAAATAAAAGTTTGTTGTTCTTCCGCTGTTTACAAATATGTGTTCTTATATCTGTCTTGTATATCTGTGACTTGTACTTATAAACCTCCACCAAAATTAGGGCATTCCCTTTGAGAGTGACCCTAACGGAGGTGGGGTGTTTCACATACCCAAGAAACAGGGATATCAATCTGAGTAGGTTGCTCCTTTTCCTTGTGCCCAGAGGAGCCAATCTCCTTAATGGAAGTATTTGTCGAATCCTAGGTAGTAGGAGCACTTGAATGATCAAGATTCATGTCCCCGGAACCATGAAACTCACCAGCAGCTGGGGAAGGGTTGTTATCATCTTTATTAAAGTCATCACGGCGACCTCTGTCTCCAAAACCAAAGTCACTGCCATCTTCAGCATTGTCTCCACTATCATCATCAACATCAACATCATCTTCTTTCCCTTTATGAGAATCAGAATCATCAGGCATGATAAATAGAAGACCCTCTAGTTTCATCTTGTCTCTCTTACGAACTTTAACTCCACATTTGGTCAGCTTTATCCTCTCCATAACTCTGCTCCGAATAGAGAAGTTGATAGAAGGAAATTCCATTTTGGGAAGCTTTTGGAAGTTTTCAGAGTATGCTAGGAAGAGAGCACCTTCATAATATTCCAGCACTATGTCCGAAAGATGTGTTTTCAAGAATGAAGAGACTTTTTTTGTCTACATAAATTATCCGTCTCACATTGGAGAGTGCATCATCCTTCACACTCAACTTATTATCATGTTCAACTGCTATACTCACATGTTTACCCTCGAGTTCTCTGTTAGTCATCTCGATATTAGGGACCTTATTAGATAGAAACTTTGGGCATCACTCTCTCCTTTACGAGCTCCGACTCAGCCTTATCAAGAGGTGTTTTCAGCCTTGCACACTCTCAGTCACTCGTCCCCCTTTCCATAGTAAAAGCATTGACTTTATACTCTAAAGCAGCCTTCTCTTCCTTAAGTCTAGCCATTTCGAGGAATGTTGAAGAAGTTACCTTTTGAAAAGTGAACCTGCCCTTGGATATCTGAAAAGAGGGAAGTCATATTAGTTATGTATAAGAAAAAAAGCGAAGCAAAATTAGAAAGTACAAGAATATACCAAGAGAAATTGCTTAATACGATAGTATAGAAAACTTTCCAAGTATGAAGAAGAAGAGGACAATGACATGTTCGAAATATCGGCAGAAGAGAGAGTAGGCTTTATAATTTCGTTAAAATCAAAGATCGGTAAAGGAGACCTCGGGGATCATCATAATGGGAAGATGGGAATGAGGTCAACTCATGTTCCCTCAATTCCAAAGCTTCCTAAGTATTAGATGGCAAGGAATCGATAATGAAACCACTTCCCAAGGTCTCTGTTTTGAGAAGAATCAAATTTGGAAGTAATATCAATAGAAGGAAAAACAGAACCAGGTGTTGGCTACTCAGTAGACAAGGCAACAATTTCTTTACCAAAAGAAGAAAGGGAAGAAGTTTCACCCTTGTGCCTTTTGGAAGGCAACTCATCGGCGGTCGAAGCAAGTCCTTTTGCAGCTGAGTCCCTAGATTGGGCTAGGGAAACCTGGGTAGCTTTCTCATCAACATCTTGAGTAGCTGATCAAAAGTGATAATGTTACGGAAACAAGAATGAAGGAGACTAAAATACCAAATGGGAACTTGAAATCATTCTAGAAAAGCAATCTTACCTAAAGTGCCTCGAAATAAGGGAGTCGAAGGAGAAAACAAATCAGAGCCAGGAAAGTGAAGAGGTAGTTGCCCCCAAAATCTTTTGCCCACAGGGCAGAAGAGCATGCTCGCAAAGGTTATCTCAATTTAGCAAAATTGACCACCGCCACGAATTCTCAGATGTTTTATAAATTAATTCACTTGCTCGAGCTTTCTCGTCACTTAAGCTTCTCTTCTTAGGAGTTGGGGCTAAAAAGAAAACAATATAAGATGTAGCATAGAAAAGACATAGTCATCATAGGAAAATAAAAGGCTTGCCAGGGTTGACAAAAATGCTAGAAGCACCATGAGGACACTAGATATAGAAAAACTGGTTTTCCCAATCTCTAGATTTATTAATGCTGTCGTTGATCAACCTTTTTTTATAGAGTTCGAATGGAGTATAAACGAATCCTCTACTTTGGACAAACAAAGAAGATGATGAGGAAGGTTAACGCTGAGGGAAGATTGACCTTGCTAGAATCTTTAGATATAAAAGAAAAGTGTATGTGTTTGGGGAAAATTGAATATAAGCAATTCTCAAGTAACGCAAGAATTTAGAAATAAAACCTGGGAAAGGAAAGAAACCTTCATGCCAGATATGAATGGTCGTATACACAAAGAATCCCTTTGGTGGATTCTGAATGGCGTCTTGAACTGAGGCAGGATGGCATCTACTTCAGTTATATTAAAGCTCCTAATAATAGTATCTACTTCATCATGAGTGTTGATGAGAGAATACAGAGGAGCAGCTACCTTCTTTGGTCGAGGTATAGAAGAGCTACTTGGCTTTGATTTACCAATATTTTTCTCCTCAGACATGATGCTGCTAGGTGGTATTATTCCATAACAAAAATTAGCATGATAATCTAATACAGGCATCTGTTTGTAAGTTTAATACTATCATGCAAACTTAACGATATTAAATATACATCTAAGAATTATAACACAACATGAATCATTAAGATCAAGTTCTTGAAAAAGTTCACATTTAGTCATGCACTTTGTATGCACCTGAAAATGGTTAAGTATTTGGTGTCGGTCATATTAAACACCGACACTGAAACCAAAATGACAAAAGGCTTTGATGTCAGGTAAGTCCAAATTGAGATAACAAAACTCCTCGATGTTGTTCTGGCCGAAGCCAAACATTTGGGCATTGATAACGAAAGCTTAACTAATATTAAAAAAAGGCTTAGAACCAGTTACTGATGGAGTCAAAATCAAATATATTTTACTATTTGTAATAACAAACTGAGCCATAGGTTTTACTGATACCAAAACAAAGGCAAACATGACTTTTGGCGACACATATAGATTGAAGAGAAACATGTCATTAGTATCAGCGAGACAAAGTCAAAAAGAAAAACAGTAGTAGATTGATATTGAGTTCATTGGTACTAGGGAAGAGTTATCATCTATGTAATAAAAGTTAAATCCTTTGTAGATGTTTTTTGCATTTTAAACCACGAAAAGCATGTCAGGGTGTATCAGTGATGAGTCCATATCATTTGCCATTAATGATTATTTAAAATATCATTTTGATTCATTTCAATGAAAAATTAAAAGCTGGTAAGTCATAACTGATTTCATAATAGAGCTAGAAGAGTAATTTTTAAACTCTAATTAAATCAATTAAGTACTTATATAAAAGAGGGTGAATTTGTAATTCCGGAAAGTCTGAGAAATCTCGAAGAACAGTTATCTTATCTGAGTTTGATCCTTCGCAAGTGAAGAGACAAGGAAGAAGAATAATATTTGTACTAAAAGATTCTCTAATCCCGACCACACAGACTAACATAGATCAACAAACCAAATTGATTGTAGAAGTTCAAAAGGCGATAAAATCTATTCTTTCTGGACAACACAATATGAAAGCCAAAGGATTGACTTGAAAAATCGGAAATGCCCCTTTACTAGGGGCAAAAGTTAATATTATATTTCAACACCGAAACTAGATGAAGATAAAGGGGTATCAGAGTGTTAATAGCGCCAAAGGTAGGCATCAAAAGCATATGATCGATAATAAAGCACTAAGGACAGCCGATAGCGGAAGTGATGGAAGGAAATTCAGATCACGTGATGTCGGTACCAACATAGGCAGTGTAAGCTTGGTACCGATACAAGGAAGGTGGCGGCAAGGCGACATCAAAAGCAACATGAGAGCAATAAAAAATCGAGAGTAGATGTGACACCGACACTACGGGCAATTGACCTGATTTAGATTCCAAAAGCACATGTTTCGGCACTGAAATCTACAGTCGTGAAAGGGGAAGCATGAAACCATGTTGGGATAGAATATAGAGCTATTGATACCAACATGCTTGGTATCGACATGTACACTAGAAAACAACTTAGATGTCACCATAAAGGACCTCAAAGGAACGCTATCACAAAGCCGACACCGGAACCAAAGGCTGCCAAAGTAAACCAAGGAAAGAAAGGTCATCCACACTAACATGCTTAGTGTCGATTTCAATAACAAGGAAGATGTTATAGCAAAGGTAACACTCAAGTGTCAAAAAAGTAGGACAAATTTAAGATTTTCTATCGGAACAAACGCTTACACCGAAATCGAAAGGAAACAAAGGAAGCTATCTATACCAACTTGCTTGATATCGATACACGATAAGGAGGCGACACCAACTTCATGAGCAAGGTGGAGTAGATGGCAACACTCAGAAGAGAAAGGAAGACCGAAACCCAAAAATCGGCACCGAAAGCCACTGATGCTGGCCGACACTGAGATCAAGAATTATTGTTGAATTCTGAAGTGGGCTTTTGCTGATCGCTACCGAAGGGAGCCCAATTTGTCTACAAATAAGACGCCAAAGGTTTCATTTTATGGGACTTTGCCTCATTCCAAAATCTTTTATTCATTTCTTAGAGAGAAAACCCTAATTTGGTGTAGTGTATTTCATCAATTTCCTTATCACTTATGCCGCTTACTTCCCTATCATCTTTCTATGACAAAGCTTCATATGAAAGCTTAATTATCAAAATATCCTTCCTTAAGCCGTTTAGCTTCCTAACTTATATTGCGCTTAGAGAACCCTTATCCCAACGTAACTATTGTTTTTTGAGTCTCTTAAGCATGATACTCACCTCTTAAAGGTAAAGTAACTAAATTTCGGGCTTAAGACCTTGATATCCTGGAATTGGTGAAATAATTCAAGTTTGTAGGAATTAAATAATCCCTTTGGTCCACATCCTTAGACCTAAATCTGATGTTGACGAAAAATATCATTAATGGTCAATGCACAATTAAGTTATGTACATATATACATGCATATGTATATATGGGATTTGAAAAACATGTTAATTAGTGTGCAATTAATCCATGATTTATACAATACACATGCTATTAATACACAACATATGAAATTAATGCATTACAACATGTACCTGAAATATATATACGCACATACGCACTCAAGGGATTTGTTTATTTATTTCTATGTTTTTGTTATATTCTTTTCTGGTTTTGTCATGCATTAAATTCCGAGCTCAAATGCGTAATTAATACGCATGTAGCTTTGAAATTTATTTATGTATATTTACACAAGATTTCAATCGTTATTTTTTTATGCTATATTTATTTTCTTTTTTATTCCTTGTATATTAATTTTCTTCCGTTTTCAACATGAGTTTACTTTTAATTTCACGCATACCGTTTCTAGAATTAATATGCGTGTACTCATTATAAATTGAACAATATTCATCATCATTAAATATATATTCACACTTACATGTATATATTTAAATAAATATACACACATACACATGCACATATACACCCATACACATACAAACACCTAAATATATACATATATATACACATATACATATTTAAATACCCGTATATAAACACATATGTAATCTTTTATTTATATATGTATATACACACATGCAGTTTTAGATTGGTCTTCTTAAACTTAAAAATAATTCGTTGGTAGTAATCGAACTCATGACCTCTAATCTAGGAAGTTCATGCTCTACCACTCCAATTAACACGGTTTTTGTTCACAAAATTAGAACACTGGAAGTTATTGGTTAATGTCTGTTTCTTTTAAACTTACAAAGTCAGTGTTTTCTAAATCATAACTCCAAATATATTAAAATTATATATCAAACTAATCGTCTTGTAAAGATCTTCGCAATGGTTATAAATATGGCATCCACTTTATCTCCTATTAGAAATCAATTCTTATTTATTATTTTATTTTGCACGTTACTTCTCAAATTTCAAACTACCATAACTCTTCCATTTTAAGCCCGGTTTACGCAAACCAAATGTCTATCCAAATCAAAAAAAATCATAATAGACTCAATGGCATATTCCCCATTACCAATTTCAGTTATTTCACAACTTATTATTTAATTAGTTAATTTTTTAGTTAATCACTGTTCGTTAAAATTTGGGTTGTTACAATTGTGATATACCCTCTTATGACTATTAAGATATTTATGTAAGTTACATTATAGTGCTTTCTTTTAACGGTACAGCTATTTTCTGATATTATATTTTATCCCTTCCACTATATGAGACTTCAACTTCATTTAGTTTTACTCTGTTATTTCTGTTTTAAGTGATTCCATATAGGAACCAATGACCAATGGCTCTACGTTGCGATTAGCTTATTTTGGGTCAGAATTTAAGCCTATTTCAGGTTGGTTGTTACATGTGGTGTCAGTGCATAGGTTATCCGACCATAGGAAAATATATGTAAGAGAAACTTACTTGTTATTTTAAGAGGTTTTCAAACCATATACACACACATATTGCACCCTAAATACAAACGCAATCATACTAGCCAACATTTATCCTTCTTCCATTTAGGCTTAAATACTATCTTAGGAAAGTCCACTGAAGGTTTTTTCTTTTTCAAATAGTGTTCGATAATCAGACAGAGTAAAGGAACCTGACAAGCCCTTTATACTTTCCTGAATGGTTTCAGCAGTACCTTAGGACTATGGAACAAGTCCCTACTACAACTCTTACCCTAAAGGAAACATAATCTCAACCTGTGGATATAGTTTTCAATTTTCTTCGTCTCTATAAAGGTTTCATAAATTTTGGAGGCAGGCCTTTTTAGGATCAAAAAGCTTAGTTGAAGTAAGGCATGGATAAACAAGCGCGAACATATTTTCGGAGCTACAAGACGAGAAGACCAACTAAAGCATAGGGTAGCGGCTTGACATCTAAAAGGAGAAACTTTAGAGTGGTGGAACTTGATTTACGAGGAGAATATGGGTAGAGTATCTAATTGGGAAGTGTTTAAAACCCATTTTGAAGCTAAGTTCTTACCTAATGATGAGGTAAGTCTACGGATGGAGAAGCTTATTCAGCTAAAGCAACGAGAGTTTAGTCTGAGAGTGTATGTTGTAAGATTTATGGAGTTATCCAAATTTGGATGAGGGTTGGTTAACACCCATTGAATAAAGCGTTAAGGTTTGTTAAGGGATTGAATTCTCCATTGAAATAAATGTTATTGGCTCAGGTGACTCTTGGTGCTACATTCGAGGCGCTTGTTGAGACAACTATCTTGTATACGACTGAGGAAAAGTAGGAAATTAAGAGCGAGAAAGGGGAATGTACTTTTGGTTTCAGAAAAAACAAAAAGAAAAGCTTTTGGTGAAAGAAGAAGAAAGGAGAAAAATTCAACAAGGAGGCTAAGGTGTGTTAGAGGTGCCACAAGAAAGGCCATGATGCCAAGGATTGTAGGGTGAACCTAGCAAAACTTGAATTCAAAGGAAATTGCTTCAATTGTTTTAAGGATGGACACTTGGCAAGGAGTTGCCCTAAACCTAAAGGAGGACAGAGTGGATAGAATTATTCTTTGAGTGGGCAAAATTGTGCTTTGAGGTAGAATCTCTTTGAATTCAACCCCTAAAAGACCAAGGATGGCGATCTTTGGAAAGTATAATCTTTATTCTAGGAACTTCTATGTGTACCCTGTTTTATTTAGTGGCAACCCGTTCCTTCATCGCTAGAAAGATTGTCGCTTCGTTTATCCTTTGTTAATAGTACGATAGAGGTGTCTAACCCTATCGAAGGAGCTAAGAAACTTTTGCTTATTTGTAACGACCTAGTATTAGATAACGGTGGTGTCAATTTCTTTTGCAATGTATGTGTATTAGATTTTATGGGGTATAGTATCGTATTAATATGGGTTGACTACCATTTTATAGGGCCATCCCTAATTGTGATAAGGGAGTTGTTAGCTTAAGAAATCGTGGAGGCCATAGCTTAGAGATTCCTTGTAGGACTGGAAATAGGGTTCAGCCTTATTGCACTCTTTATCATCAAAATCAGGAGGGCCATCTTCAGTTCCCATTGTGTTAAGTTTCCAGATGTATTCAAGGAAGTCATGGGAATTCTATCCCACAGAGAAATCTTGTTTATAATAGGCCTCAAGAAGGGCATGAGGCCAGTAACATTGTTGTTCAAGCAAATGGCACTGGAAAAAGAAGAGAATTGGACAAGCAAATCTCTGGGTTATTCCAGAAAGAGTTTATTCGAAAGAGTATGTCTAAGTGGGTTGCACTAGTAGTATTTTCCACAAATTCGAAAGATTGCTAAGATTGTGCATGGATTATAAGGAACTCAACAAACTAACCTAGAAGAATAGATATCCCCTACCTAGGAATGATGACCTATTTGACCATTTGGGAAATGCCCAAATCTTTTTTCAGTTAGATCTTGCAACAGGATTTCACCGTTGAGGATTTCCAAAGATAGCAAACCTAAGATAGCGTTGCTAGATGGATTACTCGAGTAGGAGGTTATGCCCATCAGTTTGACGAATGCCCTCGCTTTCTTTTGGATTTTATGAGTAGGGTATTTAGAGGCATTCTCAGCAAGATACTTATAGTATTTATGGATGTCATTCTCTTCTTTTCCTAGGACTATAAGGAGCACAAGGATCACTTGAGAAAGGTCCTAAGAATTATGAGGGAGAATCAACTTAAGAAAAAGTTTTCGAAATGTCTCTTTTGAAAGAAAGAAGTAAAATTTCTTGGATTCATTGTTTTGGGGAAAGGATTGTCCATAGACCCTGCAAAGGTAGAGGCTAATCACGAGTGGCGGAAACCCCCCTAACGCGACGAAGGTTAGAATTTTTCTTTGGTTAGCAGGCTACAATAGGAATTTTTTTAAGGACTTCGCAAGGATTTCAGCCACTCAAACCCAATTAACGAAAAAGAGTCTTGAGTTCATGTAGAGTGAAAATGGTAATATTGCTCGTAAGGTTGAAGGAATATCTTACGAGTGCGACTATCCTTATTACTCTAGATGGAACAAAGAAGTTCACAGTATTCTCCAATGCTTGAGGGTCTGGTTTAGGAGTGGTACTCATGCAAGAGAGTAGAGTAGTTGCCTACGTAAGTAGACAACTTAAGGACCATGAGAAGGGTACTTTGTCCATGACTTACAATTGGCAGTTGTGAAATTTGCCCTAAAGATGTGAAGACATTACCTTTTAGGAGAAAAGTTTAAGCTTTTTACTAGCTACAAGTTTCTTAAATACCTGTTTTCTTAGTTAATCTTCAACCACAATGGTAGATGGAGTACCTAGCATCACTCAACTTCGCTATTCTATATGGTCAGGGAAGGGTAATGTTGTTGTTGACGTTTTAAGTCGAAGGCATACACTACAACAAAATAACCATATTACAACGGTGGAAAACAGTTGTAATAGACATTTTACAACGGTGGGACAACCGTCGTCTATTAAGAAGTTGTAATAGACTGAAATCTTTTACAACTTTTCTGCACCGTTGCGGTACCGTTGTGAAATGTGTATTTTACAACTGTTTTACACCGTTGTAATAAACTATATTACAACTATTATGCACTGTTGTTGTTATAATTTTTACAACTGTTTATAACCATTGTGATATATTTTATTACAAGTATTATTTTATAGTTGTAGTATATCCACAAATTATATACATATTACAAATAAAATTCATTTCAGAAGATATTATCTACTAAACTAAAGATATCAAACAAACTTAAAACATAAACCAAAACAATATATTAATTTTCTTCAAACTCTCATCATTTTTTTACATAATATGTTGACTTTTTACATGGACAAAACATAATACATACATACCCAACAAAACTTATAACTATGTCCCAAGGTCCCCATGTCTTATCCAAACTTATAGTTTCGATTTTCTTCATTAGACATACTTTTTGTGCCAACCTGCAGTAGCACCAGCATCATTCAGGTAATTTGTATTAGTAAAACTTTCCAACTCCTGCATGAAGTCAAATGTGTTGTTCTTTTTGCTCAAATATTGATGCTCTTCCAGTAAGACAACTTCACTCGATGAAGGCATGGTACTTTTGTCACTAAATGAGCTAGATCGTCAAGAATTCACATTGTCAGTTCTTCTTTTCAATGACGTTACATCTTGAAATACAACTGCAATTTCCCCTTCAAAGTATCTAACCCAACAGTATCAAAATTACAAAATTATTTTCAAAACAAAACAAAAGACACACAAGTATATTTGTTCAAAAATTTAATCAAAAAGAAGAAGAAGCAAAAGTCAAGGTTTATTACACTGTTTGGTTGCCTCTAATATCACGCGTTCAAACCAATCCATACAATTGTCTGTAATGATACAGGACCGGGTAGCCAAAAGAGGGGTCACACTACAAGCTCCATGCTCCTATAAATAAAAGGAACTACTAAAATATACAATTAAAAGAAAACTTAAGGAAATTAGATCAACAGTATTACTTTCAAACCTCTTAAAATCAAAATGAGAATATCACCATAAACTGCAGGCATTTATTTAATCTCAAGTTACTGGCAGCAAAACTAAAAAACTAATGTTAACAATTTTAAACATTACATGGTTCTTTGAAATAATGTAAAGGCAGGTTTTGAATAATGCGCAGTGCTCTATGTACAACTTTCTAATGTGTTATACAGTTTAAGTAACTCCATATCTGATCAAAACTGCATAAACATATGTATAGAACTGTTTGTGTGTCATTAAATATTACACAAATCATTGACAGTCCAAGCAAAGGGGTAACTAGTCATACGTTCTTTATATAATATGCATATACACACAAAATTATCTGAACAAAGGTACATAAATAACTGGTTATAGTACGCTAACTAATGCATCCACTATTGAATCATGTTTTGAACCATTTTCAAATCAGCAAAACACCTTAAACATTGTTTTGATCAAGCAGGTGACTGATCCTAAGCTACAATGCAGGGTATAGATCAGACTAGTTAGCTCCAGAAAGTGGTATGCACTATTCATAGCATACTTATCTTATATACTTAAACGGGTGGACACATACATGTCAGATCATCAACACAGTAAATGTAGTTTGGTGATTTAACCAATATATATTCAACCACCAATTATGAGCAGCAAGTTTATCTACATATCAATCAAGATGTGTGTGTGTATCCATTCAATTTCAGATTTTATATAAACACATCTAAAATGAATCACCAACACCAGCCATACATCGAATTTGTGCACATGTCACCATGTACACGCATATCATCCAATAAATCAAATAAACCATGCACAATAATATATTTCAAACATATAGTCGAATATATCACACCAGCACAATGAAATCAATAATCACTGTATAGTAGAAGGACTAAGAAATTTAGTTTAATCTGACTTAACATAAGTCATAGTGGCCCTTTAAGAATCTTATTGAACTAATAATATCACTTTATTATAGAGCCTACTTAATTCATTGCCCTCCGGTTCATAAATTGGGTATGCTCCAACCAGTATTGTTATAATACATATATAGCCTACTTCACACAAACATAGTTATAGGGTTGGGTAACATAATCTTATGCAAATCGTTTTATAAAACCCAATCAGTTTATAAAACCTCTTTTTCTGCTTCGACATGGATTTATTCAATCACTAGCTATACAGCATGCTATTCGAACTAATATAGCATCCATCAACAAAAATCATCCAAATAACATATGAATAACATAACTAACATTCATATTTATTTACAATGATCCTACAGTGGAACAAATGATTAAATAGCTGCCTGTAAAGGACTTACTGCTAAGGAAAAAAGGAAATACACTCACCTAACTTGCATGCTTCCAAATCTCGATTTCATTCCTTCGAATCTGTGATTTAGCCTCGAGATTCTCCTAGCCTCGCTGCTCCCTCTCTCGAGTACATCTCCATCACAAATCCATCTTTGTTTCGATGTGAGATGATCGATTTTTATTGATTTTCCCTAATTCGATTTTCCTAGGGTTTAGCCATTCTTAAGTTTTGTAGTGAACGAGATAAATGAAATGAGGTTGGCCGATTGTTTTCATAGCAATACTGCTAGGTTTAATTATTTGCTAATTACCTATTCTGCCCCTAGGTTTACATTTGGCTTATAACACTTTAAACCAACTGTTATAATACTTAGGCAAATTTCAACAAGTTAAACAAAACATACAAACCAACATGTATATTTTTTTTTTACTATTTTTAACCACTCACAATTATATGAAATAAATTTACTGCTAAAATAAGATTATTTTAGGGCTATAAAATTTGGGTTATCACATTGGAGCCAAAAAAATTTAACAATGGCAGACGAAAGTTTTAAAATTTGAATAGGTGTGTGCGGACATTTTTTGGCGTTGGAGCCAGAACTTTCAGCAATGGCGTAAAAACTTTAAGATTTGGTGAAATTGTTTTGAAAGTGGTTTAATATGATAACGTAATTAAATACTATTTTTAGGATATATTTTTTTTTTGAGCAAAAAAATGTGTGATCTTCCAGAAGGAAGAGAGCACACATACTATTTTTAGGATATATCATCTTGAAAGCCATTTAATATAGTAAGTTAAACGATATATAATAACTACTAACTAATTTATGATTTTCCTTTTCTGTATTTTTATTTAAAAATTATATTAAAACATTATATAAAAGTAGCTTGAAATTTTTTGTTACAATATTAAATATTACCTTTTAATTAAATAATATTACTTTTTAATTATTAGTTATCACTTCTTATTAGTGATTCTAGAATTTCAAATAATCGTTTTTAATTTCAAATTATTACTTTATTATTAATATTAGTTATTGCATGTTTTCAAATTAATAATTATTAGATAGTAATGATTAATTATTAATAATTTTATTAATTATTTAATAATTGACTATTAAGTATTGTTATTTAATAATTATAATTATCAATGTTTATCACCTATTGCAACATATGCATATTTTACAACTGGCAAGGAAGAAATGTTGTTAATTATCTTAAAATATAGTCATATATTACAACAGTCAAAAAATAAAAGTTGTGATAGGCTTTTATTACAACTGTCAAAATAACACAGTTGTTAAAAATAAGTTTATTACAACTTTTCTAGAAAAAAATTGTAAAAAACATTTATTACAATGGTGCTTTTACCACCATTGTAAAATTAAAGTTGTAATATAGTGTTTTTATTGTAGTGATACTACCCTAAGTGTGATCACCGAATTGGAAGTAGTTGGAATATCTTTCTTGTTTTAATCTTTAGTCACCGTTTGAAGAAGTTCAAGGATCTCTCGAAGTTATGAAGGTGAATCTAGTTTTGGTAGAGAGAATTAAGAGCGAGAAAGATCTCGACGATGAGTTGAAGTAGTTAAAGGAGAGGATTTCTAGAGGAGAACCTTTTCTCATTCAGATATATATTCTATTAATAGCCATGGTAGTTTGAGAAGGAATGGTCGACTTTGTGTCCCTAAGAATGGAGATATTAGAAGGGAAGTTCTAGAAAAGTATCATTGGTCGAAGATGACCATACACCCCAAAGTAGATAATTTTTTTAGGGAAATGAGGAGAAGTCTTTATTGGGAAGGAATGAAGAAGGATGTTGCAAAATTTGTAGCTAGACATTTGACTTATTAATAGGTTAAGGCCGATTGAGGTAGGTATGGAGGGTTTTTATTACCCTCAGAGATTTCCACTTGGAAATGGAAACATATTTCAATGGGTTCCATCAATGGGCTTCTAAGGAGTCAAAAGGGAAATGAAGCTATTTGGGTCGTTATGGATCGATTGACGTAGACTGCCCATTTTATCCTAATTAAGAAGAACAAGACTACAATTTTTCTGCCCCAATTACATGTTAAGGAGATAGCTAGATTGCATGGAATCCTAATAGGCATAGTTAGTGATAGAGACTCCCTATTTACTAGTGGCTTTTGGAGAGGCCTACAAGCAGCTTTGGGGATGACAGTAAGTTTAAGTACAACTTATCACCCATAGACCGACGGTCAGGCAGAGAGAGTCAACAAAGTTCTTTAGGATCTACTTAGAGCCGGCATCATCGACTTTGGAGGAATTTGGGAGCATCATTTTCCATTGTATATCAATAGTTATCAAGCGGCAATTAGCATGGCCAATTACGAAGCATTGTATGGGAGGTGATGCAAATCACCTACTTGTTGGTGCGAATGTAATAACCCGGAAAATGTGAACCAATTTAAAAATTTTAAAATTGGTTATTACCAAAGAATTTGAATAATTGAAATAGCATATTTCAATAAAAGAATGAATTGGGAATAGTAAGGCAGTTTGAAAATTTGAATACAAACTTTGTCTGACTGTACCGGGAGGAAAATATAACAGATTTTAGCGAAACTAAAAATATTTAAATCTGTTTATGAATACCTTTCTAACGAATCTGAAAAATCGAAGTTTCATAACGGGAATCAAAAGTTATGGCCAAATGAATTTTCAGAAAGGTCGCTATATAGCATATATAGCCCTTGAAAATAAATATTTTGCATACGACCTCGGAACTCGACGAAACCACTTTTGTTGGATCTGGGATGTCAAATTATTGCTAGGTTTCAAATTTCATAAATTTTGAAGCTAGTATGTGAGCGGGGCAAAGGAAAATGTGATTGGTCAATTTTTGTTAAAATGGGTCGACCTGAAAATGGACATTTTGCATACGAGCTCAGAATTCGACGAAACTAGTTTTGTTGGGACCGTATCGTCAAAACAAACTAGATTTATTTTTCTGGAATTTTTAGATTCAGTTTGTGGCCCTGGCAAATTGAAATGTACGTTCAAATTGAATATAAAATGTTTTATACTTTAATTTGAAAAATAACTGACTGTAACAGTCGAATTGGCCAACGAAACATATCCCATTGTGTCCGGGATGGGGGTAATTAGCTGGGGGCGACAGTCGTTGGGTTGAAATTGGTGTACATGGGCTAGAAAGGGTAATAAAGGAATTTAAAAATATAATATATTAGAAAATATCTCTATTTTCTCTCACTTCAAAAAAAACCCGATCAACCCTAAACGAACGACGGAAATCGTCGAGACCTTCCCACCTCGATCGTCGCCGCCACAGTCGATATCGCCGCCGCCTCCAGTTAGCAATTCCGATCGCCTTCCTCCCCTCTTCAAATCAAAACAAGCCTCGTCGAAGACCATCGCCTATTCGCGTCGAATTTCCTCCAGGAAGTTCGCCCCTTTGAAGCGCCGCCGTGCCTTGCTGGAGCCGCCGAGTTCGCCGCCACCACCGTCGATCGGAAGCTGGTTCATAGCCCTTCGACGCCATATACTCTGATCGGAACAACGAGGTACGGTTTGGATTTAAAATCAAAACCTAGTTTTGAAGTTTTGCAAACCCTTCTGCTTCGAATTTCTGAAATGAAAATAACACTTTTAAGTGTTGCAAAACTTTGAAAAATCATATCTTTTTCGTCCGTTAACGAAATTTGATGAAACAGGAGACACCGTGACCGCGAGGAGGCTCTCTACCATCTAGCAGAAGCCGCGGATTTTTCTAATCTTCCTACGATTTTTAACACTACAAAAACCAATGTGAGGAATCTAAACTAAATTGTGTGAATGGAATCATGTTGTATAAATTATATAAGCGAAGGGTAAATTATATGCGCATTGTATACCTCATGTACATGTGTTGTATAAGTTATATTAGCGATGTATAAATTATACAAGCGTTGAATGAAACATATATGCTTTGAATTGTGATGAAATGCAAGTGAATTATAGAAATAATATATATATATATATACTCCCCTCGTCCACAGACCATGGATGATATTTATTGCTTGTGATTGACGTGATATTATGTGGCATGACGAATGGTTGGAAATAATTGTTTGTGGCTGATATTGTGGTTGAAAAATACCTTTGTGGTTGAAAAATACCTTTGTGGTTGAAAAATACCCTCTTGTGGTTGAAACAAATTAGAATAGGATTGTGGAATTGAAAATAAAACATGCCGCCTGCGTGCGAACTAGATGCATGATCCCTATTGTCAAAAACCGCGAGGTTTTAAGGTAGAGCGAGGAGCCGTACTAGGGACGGTCCCGGTTTTAACTACCCTGCCGTTATGCTGCCAAAATTTTCTGAAATATTCATGCGTTAGAATAATTTTCATTTGTTGAAATTAATCACATATGTTGAAACCAATATTCATGTGTTGAGTTGAAATTCATTCGTTGAATCGAAATTCATGTGTTGAATATTATTTGAATTTAAACAAATAGCTTTAGCAATAAAAATCACATTTTTATATATATACAAACTATAGAAAATATTCATGTGTTGAGTTGAAATTCATTTGTTGAATCGAAATTCATGTGTTGAATATTATTTGAATTTAAACAAATAGCTTTAGCGATAAAAATCACATTTATATATATATATATATACAAACTATAGAAAATATTCATGTGTTGAGTTGAAATTCATTCGTTGAATCGAAATTCATGTGTTGAATATTATTTGAATTTAAACAAATAGCTTTAGCGATAAAAATCACATTTTTATATATATACAAACTATAGAAAATATTCATGTGTTGAGTTTTAATTCATTCGTTGAATCGAAATTCATGTGTTGAATATTATTTGAATTTAAACAAATAGCTTTAGCGATAAAAATCGCATTTTTATATATATACAAACTATAGAGAATATTCATGTGTTGAGTTAAAATTCATTCGTTGAATCGAAATTCATGTGTTGAATATTATTTGAATTTAAACAAATAGCTTTAGCGATAAAAATCACATTTTTATATATATACAAACTATAGAGAATATTCATGTGTTGAGTTGAAATTCATTCGTTGAATCGAAATTCATGTGTTGAATATTATTTGAATTTAAACAAATAGCTTTAGCGATAAAAATCACATTTTTACATATATACAAACTATAGAGAATATTCATGTGTTGAATTGAAATTCATGTGTTGAATGTCATCGTATTTTAAAATAAAATGAATAGACAATAAAAACTACATTTTTATTGTGAATATGAAGTGTTAAAAACATTCACGTGTTGAATAAATATTTTTGATGATAAAAATATTTCTTTTATCATGTATACGCTTTGATAAAAATACACACGTGTCGAAATAAATAATAGTTTGCTAGAAATATTATTATTAGCTTTGTTCTGCATATATATACATGTGTTGAACAGGGAAAATGGATTAGCTGTAGAGTAAAGAAATTATTTGCGTGCCCGACAAATAGGTAAGCCTTGATGAGTTGGCTGCGCAATTTTATTTTTATATCAACTCCTGTGAATGCCATTGGATGCGGAGTGCTGGTTATTCTGTGTGAAATAATAAACATCGCCATAGGATAGTAACAATTAATCTTGAACTACACTACATGGCATACTTCTTGACGATAGGCATACTTCATCATATTCCACATAAGCAATTGGAGCTTGTGAAATGAGGTGGAAGATTTACCATACGAGCGAGAGGCTTGTATGGCGATGATTATATACTACAGGTTGAACTGATGACTGATATGGACTATATAAAATATAACGATAAATTGCCAGATTAATAAAAACCCCACACGGGTCTGGAGTTGACAATAATCACGTCTCTCTAGTCTTTAGATACGGCACATGGACTATTTATTTCCACACGGAACGGGGTGACGAGAATTTATTCTCTGGAGTTATTATCTATACACGCTCCCCCGTAAACACCAGAATATATCACTATAAATATGTGGATGCTTTATAGGATTTATTGGGTACCTAACACGACCCAATAAATTTCCAAACCCCTTCCCGTACAAAGGAGGTTATGGCGAAATTTTTCGAAATATTAAGGCGTTAGTGAGATATTTGAAGTGAAAACGAAGTTGAAATTAATGAATGGACTATATTTGAAATTATAGAATGAGCTATATTTATATATAAATATAAATATAATTAAAAGGAATCGAAGCCGTGCAGTTCGTGTTTCAGAATCGTAATTTGAAACGATTAGTACAAGAAATCCGACCATCGGATTTTCCCGAAACGGCAACCGCTGGGTTCGCCTTGGAAATATCTTTCCAACGGCACCAACCTTGTAAAAATCCAACGGTTGGATTGTCTGGAATGTTTAATTCAAATCTGAATAAAAACAGCGCCAGAACCGATTATATTTATATATAAATATAAATATAATTAAATTAAATCGAATAACGACGCTGCAGTTCGAATTTTGAAACCGTAACTTCAAACGACTAGTGTGGAAGATCCGACCGTCGGATTTTCACGAAACTGGAACCGTTGGGTTCGCTTTGGGAATATCTTCCCACTGATATAGACTTTGTAGACATCCAACGGTTATATTTTCCGATATGTGTAAAACAAATTAGAGGAAAAACAGCGCCAGTGCCACGGCATGACCTGAAACGTCGTTTAATTAAATATGACCATTTTTAAATAAATAAAAATGGCGAAAAATCGCTATAAAATATTATAAGCATCATAGATTGGAAATAAAACCGATTTGGCTTGATTTGTTTGATATTTGATGGTTGTATGTGTTCGACACGAAAATAACACTAAAGAACTGAAATATGGATGTCGAACAATATAACCATGGAAAGAATTGATTTAAATTCTAATTACGTGAATTATTTGAAAAGGCCGAGCTAACCCTCATTTCAAATAATTGATCGAGCGATTCGAAATGGAAAATACAAAGACGATTCAAGACCGACGATCTTCGTATCGGTTGGATGGGCGCTGCTGAGTTCCTGACTGGAGTAGCTACCGTGAAGGAACGGAAGTAGTAGCCGTCTGAACGTATGTGTTGATTGTACGGATATACGAGGAATTGACGCCTCCGGTTTCGTTCAGACCCAGAACGGATTTGTAAATGGACTGTGTGTCTGACATTGGATTTTGTTCTATACAGATTGATCTCTGTTAAATATATATCTGTTTGGCGGCGGAGAATTTATTCTTTTGCTTAATGCCCTTCTCTGAGACGTACGAGCTCAGAGGTTATATATCGATAGAAATCAGTCGTATGGAGTGGATTGCCTATGTGGCATGCCAAGATGTTGTGATCAAGGCTTCTGTTGCAAAGCAAAGTCCTGTGTTTGATGATCAAAGCACGGCCTACGTGGCCTGGCTCTGTGTATAGCGTGGATTCGCGAGCCTCACACCTCGGTATGAGTCAAAAACGGGATAAGGACCCAAGGAGTGCATGACGTTTCTTTCTAGCTATGGTGATGTCAGTGACCTACCAGCCCTGACATATATATCTATTGTTCACCTATGTGGTTGTTGGAATGCGAGGCGCCTCGATTATAGGTCTGTAAGGACCGAGAAACGTGTGTTCAGGAATAACTAATCCTCAAACGTAAGAGAGGACCGGCCTTGGAGGATCCAGGGGTTACCTAGAGTGTGTAGTCCTGAGGCATTTGCTAGAATGTCTCGAAGCGGAGAGGAGCTTGCCCCTTGCCTCGACTCATGACGGAAATCCAATTTCCAATACGAGATAACGGATTCGATTGTAACTTATACATGGCGACATAGTGGCATGGGACGCTCATGTCGCCTATGATTGATATTTATGATACTACTCGTTTTTGAAACATATATGCACTAGTAATAATACCAAAGGATTTTGCTTTACACGTATCAAGCATATTTGGCCATTATAAGGTAAAACTCTATCCTCCGGCTTGCGTTGCATTGTATGATGGGACTTGAGTCTTATAATGGCTTCATTCTTTTTAAAAGCATTGCGTTGTTTTAAAGAATTCACTTTGTTTTAAATGCACTAGCAATCACTGGAGTAAACCCGTTCCGCGAAAGTGGCGTGGTCCTATGATTTGCTTATTACTATTGTTTAAACTGTTAAATAGATTTCTCATACCAGTCCCCATGACTGACTCGTTGTTTGTTTCACTTTGCAAACGCGGGTGCCCTTATTTTCGCACGGGCAGCCTAGTTCACAGGTGACAGGTTGTTTTTGGCTCTGCACTGTTGCATAGAGTGCATTTTGGCTCATGGCGAGGCTGACTTCACAGAGATGACTTTGACATTTTCCGCCATTATCGTACTTGTATTATGATTCCGCTACAGTTGATGCAGACTGCTTTACTTTCAGTACTTATTATCGTATGTATATGTACCGCCTTCGGCGATGTAGATTGATACCCTTATTATGTCTCACTGCATGTATATATTCCGCCTCGGGCGATGGTGACTGATCATTTCTCTTTTATTTACTAAATTATATCCTACGTTGTGCTATTCTGATGTTGTTACATGTTATGATTCCGTTGTCATATCTATGTAAAATTATTCTATTTATTGTTTTTGCTATTATCTGTACTCTGCTATGATGATTGATGTTTTATATTCCGATCACTATCCTTAATATCGTCACACGGATTTTGGGATCGTCACAGCGAAACTACTGACAAGATTTTACCCAGACCCGAGCACATCCATGATTCAATGGAGAAAATCACTTTGATTCGATAGACAATGAAGGCTATCCATGACCATCAAAAATCGTACATGGATAGAAGGAGGAATGAACTTGGATTTAACATTGGGGATTCAGTATTTGTGAAAGTTACTCTTCTTAGGAAGACAGTCTGGTTTGGAAAGACAAGAAGTTGTCCCCCATATTTGTTGGGCCATTTAATATCATGGATAGGATAAATAAACTGGCTTATCATGTGGATCTTCCTAAATGCTTATCGAGAGTCCATAACGTTTTTCATGATTCTCATATTCGGAAATGCCCTTATGATACCGCCGTTAGACTCGAGCTCGATGAAATTGGGGAATTAAGAAGCTTTGAGTAGGAGTTCTGGTTGCCGCTTCTACTACAAAGACCATGGAGCTTGGAATCATAAGACTCCGCAACAAATCTATTCACCTAGTCTGAGTACAATAGGGAGATAACTCTGCGGAAAGCACCTGGGAAACTAAAAAGAAGATAACGCAAACTCATCTAAAGCTTTTTCCGAGTAAGTATTTCCACTAAAATTCCTTTTATAGTCGCATTATGGTTGCTAGATTTGATGGTAGGAGATAGTTGCAAAAAGAATGCACCATGCACTAATATAGAATTATGTGAAACTAGGATGTTTTGCATGCATACAACATAACTTATTACATGTATACACTAGGACCGACCTCACTTTAGCAAGTCTGTAGTACATAATCACTTTGAGTTGATGTTTTATGGATGTTTTTAAATAACATGGGTATATAAAATGATTTTTAGAGTAAGTTTATTTTTGTCACGCTCGAAAAGATTTCGGGAAGAAATCACTTTTAAAAGGGAAGAATGTAACAACCCGTAAAATGTACCTTAAATAGGCAAAGATCAATTAAATTTAAAATAAATAATAATAATCAGTAATAAATTAATGGACTGAAAACAGGATTTGAGGAATTGAGAATTTGGCCATGAAAGTATTATAGTTGTATTCGTGGCAAGATTCTAATCCATTTTCATATTTTGTTTACTGAAAACGGAGTTTGTTTGCAAAAGTTATTAATAAAAAGTTTACACGCAAGATTTGAAATTCAAACAGATTAAATATAAATCTGGAATATAATTAATTATAAATTGACATAAAGAAATATTCCATAAGGATTTGAAATTGCGTGTGTGTGTGTATGAAAAGGGACAAGAATGCTCAGTAAACGGTAATTAATCAATCCCATCAATGAATAATTAGTATAAGAGCAAACATGCTAGAAAAAAAAAATCTCTGCCTCGACCATAAAAGTGTGGTCTACATGTCGATGGCCCTTCTGCACAGAGGGTCAACTTCCCTTCCTGTGTGGGTAAAGAAAACTTTCCTTTTTACGGGTCTATTTATAATTTTTCAACAATGAACCTAACAGATTGAATCTAACTAATCCAACGGTCTATATACACGCTTACAACTACAAATAAGACCCTCTAACTACTCCCTATACCCTACACCTCATTCTTCATCTCCTTTACTTTGTCTCTCCATTTCTAAATTCCAGAATTCAAGTTAGGTTTCTCTTCTCTCTCCTAACATTATTCTATCTTTCTGGATCTAAATTCTTATATGTATAAACTCTGGAATTATGTTTTTTATATATGTGTGAATCTAAACTTTGATTCTCTCTTATATATATTTATGTATGTATATATATATATATATATATATATATATATATTGTAACGACCCGTATTCTACGCATCGAAGGGTCGTAGCATATTTATTTCTCTCACATACGAAGTCGTATGGTCATGTAACTTTGGGAGACGACTATTGGGGTCATTTCTCATGTTCATGATTTTTGCCGATTTTTAAAAGACCTTTTTGCCCCTAGTTGATCTTGTTTTGGCCATGACTTTTGATTGGTAAGAAGTTTTGACCTGAAACCACTTCCATTAGATCTGGATGATGGTTTACCTTTAGAGTGGCCACATTAGCCAAATGGACTCACCGTTTGGGAGATATGGCTGAAACAAGGTTTAGAAGGTGAAAAACAGCTTAATCGGGCCTAATTAGGGTGATTAGCAAGAGGGCCCATAACCCATTTCGGGATTAAAGGTTATGAGGATGCCGAGAACAGTAGGAAAACGAATTTTATTTCATTTTTCAGCCGCCTCAAACATTTCTCTAACCCTAGCCATGGCCTCCACCTTCTAATTTCATCCCAAATCACTCTCTAATCAAGTTTTAGCCTAATCTACGTCAAATCAAGGAGAAATAGCACCAAATCAGAGTTGGAGATGCTGTGTTGCATAGAGATTCAACCCAAATCAGAGATAGTTTCAGATCTAAAGTTAATTTATGGCTAAGGTGAGTGATTTACATTGTTTTTCACTAACTACGGCTAATTATGGATGATTAGTGATAATTAGCGAAATTATGGCTCAGAAAATTTCGGAAAAATTTGTAAAATTCTAAAATATTATTTTATGACTCTAATAAAAATTTGAGTTAATTTCGACTAAATTTTCTAATCCTATTGTTAAAACATGCTTAAGGGAATTAAGGGGAAACATGAGTTTTGGGGGTATATTAGATCTTAAATGACCTATATGCTTGGTGTTTTGACCTTGTTGATTTATCCTATATGTTACTACCACTGTTTGGATGGTTGTATGACCGATTAGTAAAGTTAGAATGGTTGAAAACGCCGTCATATGGAGAGAATGGACAATATAAGCTCGTTGGAAAAACTGCAGGGATCCGGATCGGATCGGTTGTGGGAAAGGGGTTCGGATCAGATAGGACTGGTCGAACGGAACCGACACCAGAGACATGGTATCCGAACCGAATCGGAGTCCAGGCAGAAGAAGAGTAGGGCAACAAAGGAAGGCCGCTAGCTTGGAGTTGGAGTTGGAGTGAATATCCGGACCAAACCGAGATCCATGAGCACCGAACCGAACAAGGGATGTTGGACTGGAATGAGGTGAAGTACAAGAGATGAACCAAGAGATACGAACCGAACCCAGGTAGAAGACATCTGTACCGAACCGAGCCAGTAGGGGAGCACCGAACCGAACCGCACCCAGGAGCATACTAGGAAGCATTGGACCAAACCGAGCCAGAAGGCGAGCACCGAACCGAACCGCACCCAGGAGCATACTAGGAAGCATTAGACCGAACCAAACCGATGATTACTGGAGAATTATGCATATTCGAACCGAACCGGACGTGTGCTATTATTACTACGCGATGACTTTTCTGAAGACCAACTCCAATTCGACCAAAACCCGAGATGCAAAGGTAGTCCAAATGGGAAGTTGTAACTCAGGATCCAGTTGGGAACAAATGAGTTAACTTCATGAGTTGGGCTTTGCTGCGGGACATGTGCTAAGGGGTTATCGATGTCTATAACTTTGGATCACTATGGAGTAGGGATATGTGGACGGATTCAGGGCCACAGTAGCCTAGGTACGATTATTGGCTATGGACCAATGAAGTGGGGTCATCTGTAAGGATTTAGTCGTGACTCCATGGGCAAGCTTGGTGGTAGCAATAGTTATACAAGTCGGATTCCATCACTACCTCGATGGGTCTAGTGATCAAAGTGGTGGATATCGTATGCTTTACACACTGAGTGAGAGATGTGAGGATGGTTGTTATGATTGATTGTTTGACATCACTATGACATGCACACCCCACCCCCATATCTTTACACCATATGTTAGTGTCACCTTAGAGTATTGTGGATCTTGTTGTGCTAACTCTTTGGTTGCAGGTCTAGGTTCAGGTATGGTTTAGTATACCTGTTATTGTTCTGTTTTGCTGCTTATCACTCATACCAGACTTTTGTCTGACCCAGAGTTTTATGTCTCTTCTTATTACTCTGGGTGCTCTTAAACAGGCAGACTAGAGACAGGTTAGCTGGTTGTGCACATGTAGCTATCTGGAGACGAGCAGAAGGCTTACACGTTCTATTCTATATATAGATATTCTCCCTGTGTCGCTGTTGGTCACTACTTTGGGCATTAGTAGTGTACCTTTCTTATTTTTGCTTTAGAGACAGTTTGAAAAGTTGTAAAAATGATGATGTGGAATATAAGCTGTATTTTGAATTCTCCGCTGCTATCATGGTTTAGTTTTCAGCTTATATACTGTCTCGCCTGTTTTATGTCAAGTATATTATTATTATATTTTTTTTCCATGCGTTGTGAGACATTCTATAGGTTCCTTGCTGGTTCAAATTCCCTTCTTTCCTTTCTTTGGCGACCGTCCCGTGCTGGTTGGACATCGGCACAACACACTTTCATTGGAAATGTCGGCTGGTGCGGGGCGGGCTGTCACATTTGGTATCAGAGCTCTAGGTTGCATAGTTAACCTATGGAAGACACCAGAGAGAGATAGTGTATGAATATGAGAGCGCGTATTTGTGATATTTTGGTTTTCGAAAGCTATATATATATACTATTAGTATAGCTAAGGATGAAGTCGCACTGCATTGGCACCACTAAGGAGATGGTAAATCATTTTCTCTTTACAGATTGAACGATACGAAGCAACTTCGAAGGAAAGCGGTGAATGTAGTCGAGGTTCAGTGGGGCGAAAATGAGAATGACTGTACTTGGGAGACAGAGGAGAGCATTAGGAAGACGTATCCAGAACTCTTTGCCTGGTAAGATTTTAATTGCGACTTAGTTTTCCGCATGCTAGGATATACTTGTTTGTTGTTTTGTATGTTTGATTGCTGTGAATGGTTGCTAGGCATGCAGGATCCTTTGCTTCTTTCTTAGTTAAGGAATTTCGGGGGTGAAATTTCTTAAAGGTGGGAGAATGTAACGACCCACATTCTACGCATCGAAGGAACGTAGAATATTTATTTCTCTCACATATGAAGTCGTATGGTCATCTAACTTTGGGAGATGACTATTGGGGCCATTTCCCATGTTCATGATTTTTGCCGATTTTTAAATGACTGTTTTGCCCCTAGCTGATCTTGTTTCGGCCATAACATTTGATTGGTAAGGAGTTTTGACTTGAAAGCACTTCCATTAGATCCGGATGATGGTTTACCTCTCCGTAGAGTGGTCACATTAGCCAAACGGACTCACCGTTTGGGAGATATGGCTGAAACAAGGTTTAGAAGGTGAAAAACAGCTTAACCGGGGCTAATTAGGGTGATTAGCAAGAGGGCCCATAACCCATTTCGGGTTTTAGGTTATGGGGAGGCTGAGAACAGTAGGAAAACAAATTTTATTTCATTTTTCAGCAGCCACAAACTTTTCTCTAACCCTAACTATGGCCTCCACCTTCTAATTTCATCCCAAATCGCTCTCTAATCAAGTTTTAGCCTAATCTACGTCAAATCAATGAGAAATAGCACCAAATCAGAGTTGGAGCTGCTGTGTTGCATAGAGATTCAACCCAAATTAGAGATAGTTTCAGATCTAAAGTTAATTTATGGCTAAGGTGAGTGATTTGCATTGTTTTTCACTAATTACGGCTAATTAGGGGTGATTAGTGATAATTAGCGAAATTATGTCTCAGAAAATTCTGGAAAATTTGTAAAACTCTAAAATATTATTTTATGGCTCTGATAAAAATTTGAGTTAATTTCGACTAAATTTGCTAATCCTATTGTTAAAACATGCTTAAGGGGATTAAGGGGAAACAAGGGTTTTTGGGGTATGTTTGATCTTAAATGACCTATATGCTTGGTGTTTTGACCTTGTTGATTTATCCTATATGTTACTACCATTGTTTGGATGGTTGTATGACCGATTAGTAAAGTTAGAATGGTTGAAAACGCCGTCGTATGACGAGAATGGACGATATAAGCTCGCTGGAAAAACTGCAGGTATCCGGATCAGATCGGATGTGGGAAAGGGGTTCGGATCAGATAGGATTGGTCGAACCGAACCGACACCAGAGACAAGGAATCCGAACCGAATCGGGATCCAGGCAGAAGAAGAGTAGGGCAACAAAGGAAGGCCGCTAGCTTGGAGTTGGAGTTGGAGTGAAGATCCGAGCCGAACCAAGATCCTTGAGCACCGAACCGAACATGGGACGTTGGACTGGAATGAGGTGAAGTACAAGAGCCGAACCAAGAGATACGAACCGAACCCAAGCAGAAGACATCCGAACCTAGCCAGAAGGGGAGCACCGAACCGCACCCAGGAGCATACTAGGAAGCATTGGACCGAACCAAACCGATGATGACTGGAGCACTATGCATATTCGAACTGAACCGGACGTGTGCTATTACTACTACGCGATGACTTTTCTAAAGACCAACCCCAATTCGACCAAAACCCGAGATGCAAAGGTAGTCCAAATAGAAAGTTGTAACTCAGGATCCATTTGGGAACAAATGAGTTAATTTCATGAGTTGGGCTTTGCTGCGGGACGTGTGCTAAGGGGTTATCGATGTCTATGACTTTGGATCACTATAGAGTAGGGGTATTTGGACGGATTCAGGGCCACAATGGCCTAGGTAGGACTATTGGCTATGGACCAATGAAGTGGGGTCATCTGTAAGGATTTAGTTGTGACTCCATGGGCAAGCTTGGTGGTAGCAATAGTTATACAAGTCGGATTTCATCACTACCTCGATGGGTCTAGTGATCAAAGTGGTGGATATCATATGCTTTACGCACTGAGTGAGAGATGTGAGGATGGTTGTTATGATTGATTGTTTGACATCACTATGACATGCACACTCCACCCCCATATCTTTACACCATATGTTAGTGTCACCTTAGAGTATTGTGCATCTTGTTGTGCTAACTCTTTTTTTGCAGGTCCAGGTTCAGGTATGATTTTGCATACCTGTTATTGTTCTGTTTTGCTACTTATCACTCATACCAGACTTTTGTCTGACCCAGAGTTTTATGTCTCTTCTTATTACTCTGGGTGCTCTTAGATAGGCAGACTAGAGACAGGTTAGCTGGTTGTGCACGTGTAGCTATCCGGAGACGAGCAGGAGGCTTACACGTTCTATTCTATATATAGATATTCTCCCTGTGTCGCTGTTGGTCACTACTTTGGGAATTAGTAGTGTACCTTTCTTATTTTTGCTTTAGAGACAGTTTGAAAAGTTGTAATAATGATGATGTGGAATATAAGCTGTATTTTGAATTCTCCGCTGCTATCATGGTTTAGTTTTCATCTTATACACTATCTCGCCCGTTTTATGTCAAGTATGTTATTATTATATTTTATTCCGTGCATTGTGAGACATTCTACAGGTTCGTTGCTGGTTTAAATTCCCTTCTTTCCTTTCTTTGGCGACCATCCCGTGCTGGTTGGACATCTGCACAACACACTTTCATTGGAAATGTCGGCTGGTGCGGGGCGGGCTGTCACATTTGGTATCAGAGCTCTAGGTTGCATAGTTAACCTATGGAAGACACCAGGGAGAGATAGTGTATGTATATGAGAGCGCGTATTTATGATATTTTGGTTTTCGAAAGCTATATATATACTATTAGTATAGCTAAGGATGAAGTCGCACTGCATTGGCACCACTAAGGAGATGGTAAATCATTTTCTCTTTACAGATTTAATGATGAATCGAAATACGGGAAAGGCGGTGAGGAACTCCGCATCAGGAGTTGAAGAAGAAGCGGGTTTAGGGGCCAACAATGGGAATGTCCCTGACATAAGGGAGATGTTTACTACCTTCATACGAGAGATGGTTAGGGATGCTCTGGGAGCAGTTCCAAATGCTACTAATGGTGGTGGTGTAGTAGTGCAGGCGCCTAGAATCAGTCTCGCCAAGATTGAAGAGGAGTTTCGAAAAAGAGGAAACATAACCAAGCTAAGGATGGCCAGAAAAAGAAGAACAAGAAAGATGTAGAGTGCTTTAGCTGTGGCAAGAAGGGCCACTATGCCAAAGAATGTCGAGCGAAGACAGGGGAAATGAAGTGCTTCAATTGCGGCCAAGTGGGACATCTCAAGAAAGAATGTCCGCAACCCCCTAAGAAGAAGCAGAGTGTGGAAATGTATGCTGTCAACACTGTTCTTTCTTCGTCGAATACTCCAACTGCGGCGGAGAAGGGAAAGGGTGTTGTTATTCAAGGTATGCTTTCCATTTATGAGGTTCCAGTTCTAGTTTTGTTTGATATCGGGGTTTCCCATTCCTTCGTATCTAGTGACGTGGTAGATAGGTTTGGATTGGAACCTGAGATTGTCGATAGACCTTTAGTTGTGACGAACCCGATCGGTGGTTTGATTAGCCTTAGTATGACTTATCATAATGCGGTCCTATCGATTCATGGATGCATGTTTTCTTGTGATTGCTTTGTTTTGGGCTTTACTGGGTTTGGAATTATTTTGGGAGTCGATTGGCTCCAAAGGTACGGGGTGGTGGCATATGTGAGGGCTTTTTGGTGACAGTTAGTGCAGATGATGGGCGGAGGGTAGTGTTTGGTGGTCTACCTAGTGATGGGGTAATGGCTAGTTTTCTAAATTCCCTCGACATCCCGCATGATGAGTTGTCAGAGGTGCCAGTGGCCAGCCAGTATCCGGACGTCTTCGAGGAAGTGACCGGACTTCCACCACACCAGAAGATTGAGTTTTGTATTGGTTTAGTGAAAGATGCCATACCTATAGTGATGCCACTTCGTCGTATGGCGCCAAGGGAGCAGTGAGAGCTTGGGGTGCAAGTAAGCGATCTTTTGAAGAAGGGATTTATCCGTAGAAGCGTCTCCAAGTGGGGAGCACCAGTTATATTTTCCATTAAGGTCGATGGGTCCCTTTTCTTATGTGTGGACTCGAGTTAAAGATGGAGTTAAGGGTAGCTTTTCTGATGGAGTGCCAAGGAATCGTCAATAGTTTGGAGTGTTCTAGGCAGACTTGAAGCAGGGGTATCTGGGGACGCCCACTTACCTTGGATCCGTTGGACGTGATCTAGTTATCCTTGGAGGATAAACGTGCATTAGACGTGCGGTAGTCTGTTTTGAGCCTGGGCTTCCATTAGCCCTTGATACTGGTTGGACCAGTCATTCGGGTATCGAAGTATTCATGGTTTTAGCGGATGATAGACAGGACTTGTTCGAGGAATGCTGTGGATTGTTTAGGACCTTACGTTGATGTTCTCTTTGGTTCAAAAATGGTAACAACTTCAAAGTGAGATTCTTAGGCCATGTTGTTTCAGAGAATGATATTGCCGTGGACCCTGCAAAGGTGGCTATGGTACAAGATTGTTCTACGCCCAAGAATGTAACAAACGTAAGAAGTTTCTTGGGGTTGGCTGGATATTATCGTAAGTTTATCCAAGACTTCTCCAAGGTAGCGGCACTGTTGACTTAGTTGACCAAGAAAAATCAAGCTTTTGTCTGGGACGAAAAGTGCGAGAATGCATTCAAGAGTCTAAAGGAACTGTTGACATGTGCACCAGTATTAGTCATTCCTAAGGGGAATGAAGAGATGACGGTATATATAGACACATGTGGTACCGGACTAGGTGTTGTACTGATGCAAGGAGGTAGGGTTGCGGCTTATGCAAGTCGACAAATAAAACCACATGAGAAAAGATATCCTACCCATGATTTGGAATTGGCAGCGATCGTGTTCGCATTGAAGATGTGGATACATTATATCTTAGGAGAAAGATTCGAGTTGTTTACCGATCATAAATCGTTAAAATATCTTTTCTCTCAGAATGATCTAAATCTCTGACAACAAAGATGGTTAGAATTCTTGGCTTCATATGATTTTGATATCGCATATATACCAGGAAAAGGCAATGCAGTTGCTGATGCCTTGAGCAGAAGACATGCCAGTTTAGGGGCTATGTTTCTTGAGTGGAAGCAACTGGAATACATCGCTGGATATGATTTCAGACCAAAGTGCGAATTGGATCCAGAAATGTTAGCAAGTTTGACGGTCAGACCCACTTTGAATAAGCGGATTGGTTCCAGTCAGAGAGACGATCCTAACCTATTGGAAATCATCTCCAAGTTAGAGATGGGTATCGACGAGGAGATGAATAAGTATGGGCTTGATCGAGATAGATGGCTTAGAAAGAATGGAAGACTAGTTGTGCCCAATGTCAGCGGATTGAGAGATGAAGTGCTTAGAGAATGTCATCACTCAAAACTGACTATACATCCTGGTGGTAACAAAATGTATCGAGACATGAAGCAGACTTACTACTGGGAAGGAATGAAAAGAGATGTTGGGAAGTTTATATCCAAATGCATGAACTGCCAGTTGGTTAAAGCTGATCAAAAGAAACCTAGTGGTTTTTTGCAACCATTAGGAGTTCTAGAATGGAAATGGGAACAAGTCTCAATGGATTTCATTGATGGGTTACCAAGAACTAGATCAGGCCATGATAGCATTTGGGTGATTGTGGACCGATTAACCAAGAGTGCAAGGTTTATACCCGTCAAGTCGAATAGAACAGCAGCTAAGTTAGCATAACTATATGTAAAGTGGGTAGTGAGATTTCATGGAATACCCAAAGGCATTGTGAGTGACCGAGATCCGTTTTTCACTAGTGGATTTTGGAAGAGCTTACAAGAGGCATTAGGATCAGAATTACATCTCAGTACCGCGTATCATCCTCAAACCGATGGTCAGACAGAGAGGGTGAATCGAATATTAGAAGATCTCTTGAGAGCTTGCATATATTGGATTTTGGTGGATCATGGGATGACCATTTACATCTAGTAGAGAATGCATATAATAATAGTTACCAGTCCAGTATTGGTATGGCTCCATTTGAAGCTTTGTACGGAAGACCGTGCAACCACCCGTCATGCTGGTTAGAAACCGGTGAGAAATTTGTGCTTGGGCCAGATGTGATAAGAGTAACCTCAGATAAGATCAAAGTTATCCCACAAATAATGAAGGTTTCCCAAGATAGGCATAAGAGTTATGCTGATAAGAGGAGAAGAGATTTAAAATTCTCCATTGGTGACTTGGTTTTTGTCAAGATTTCTCCATTAAAGAGCGTGATACGATTTGGTAGGAGAGGCAAGTTAACACCAAAATTTGTTGGTCCATTCCCAGTTCTCAAGCAAGTTTGGAATTTGGCATATAAAGTTGAATTACCAGAGAAGATGGCAGGAGTTCATAACGTATTTCATGTTTCCCAGTTAAGGAAATTCATGCATGACCCCGATATAACTATTTCACCTGATCAGTTGGATGATATCGAAGTAGAACCCGAGGCGGTTGGGAACCGCAAGCCGATTCGTATTATCGAGCATGATACGAAGCAACTTCGAAGGAAAGCGGTGAATCTAGTCAAAGTTCAGTGGGGCGAGAATGAGAATGACTGTACTTGGGAGACAGAGGAGAGCATTAGGAAGATGTATCTATAACTCTTTGCCTGGTAAGATTTTAATTGCGACTTAGTTTTCCGCATGCTAGGATACACTTGTTTGCTGTTTTGTATGTTTGATTGTTGTGAATGGTTGCTAGGCATGCAGGATCCTTTGCTTCTTTCTTAGTTAAGGAATTTAGGGGGCGAAATTTCTTAAAGGGGGGGGGGGGGGAATGTAACGACCCACATTCTACGCATCGAAGGATCGTATAATATTTAATTCTCTCACATACGAAGTCGTATGGTCATCTAACTTTGGGAGACGACTATCGAGGCCATTTCCCATGTTCATGATTTTTGCCGATTTTTAAATGACCGTTTTGCCCCTAGCTGATCTTGTTTCGGCCATAACTTTTGATTGGTAAGGAGTTTTGACTTGAAAGCACTTCCATTAGATTCGGATGATGGTTTACCTCTCCGTAGAGTGGTCACATTAGCCAAACGGACTCACCGTTTGGGAGATATGGCTGAAACAAGGTTTATAAGGTGAAAAACAGCTTAACCGGACCTAATTAAGGTGATTAGCAAGAGGGCCCATAACCCATTTCGGGTTTAGGGTTATGGGGAGGCTGAGAACAGTAGGAAAACAGATTTTATTTCATTTTTCAGCAGCCTCAAACATTTCTCTAACCCTAGTCATGGCCTCCACCTTCTAATTTCATCCCAAATCGCTCTTTAATCAAGTTTTAGCCTATTCTACGTCAAATCAAGGAGAAATAGCACCAAATCAGAGTTGGAGCTACTGTGTTGCATAGAGATTCAACCCAAATCAGAGATAGTTTCAGATCTAAAGTTAATTTATGGCTAAGGTGAGTGATTTGCATTGTTTTTCACTAATTACGGCTAATTAGGGGTGATTAGTGATAATTAGCGAAATTATGTCTCAGAAAATTCTGGAAAATTTGTAAAACTCTAAAATATTATTTTATGACTCTGATAAAAATTTGAGTTAATTTCGACTAAATTTGCTAATCCTATTGTTAAAACATGCTTAAGGGGATTAAGGGGAAACATGGGTTTTTGGGGTATGTTTGATCTTAAATGACCTATATGCTTGGTGTTTTGACCTTGTTGATTTATCCTATATGTTAATACCAATGTTTGGATGGTTGTATGACCGATTAGTAAAGTTAGAATGGTTGAAAACGCCGTCGTATGGCGAGAATGGACGATATAAGCTCGCTGGAAAAACTGCAGGGATCCGGATCGGATCGGATGTGGGAAAGGGGTTCGAATCGGATAGGATTGGTCGAACCGAACCGACACCAGAGACATGGAATCCGAACCGAATCGGGATCCAGGCAGAAGAAGAGTAAGGCAACAAAGGAAGGCCGCTAGCTTGGAGTTGGAGTGAAGATCCGAGCCGAACCAAGATCCTTGAGCACTGAACCGAACATGGGACGTTGGACTGGAATGAGGTGAAGTACAAGAGCCGAACCAAGAGATACGAACCGAACCCAGGCAGAAGACATCCGAATCGAACCGAGCCATAAGGGGAGCACTGAACCGCACCCAGGAGCATACTAGGAAGCAAGTCCAGGTTCAGGTATGGTTTAGTATACCTGTTATTGTTCTGTTTTGCTGCTTATCGCTCATACCAGACTTTTGTCTGACCCAGAGTTTTGTATCTCTTCTTATTACTCTGGATGCTCTTAAACGAGTAGAGTAGAGACAGGTTAGCTGGTTGTGCACGAGTAGCATTCCAGAGACGAGTAAGAGGCTTACACGTACTACTCTATATATAGATATTCTCCTTGTGTCACTGTTGGTCACTACTTTGGGCCTTAGAAGTGTACCTTTCTTATTTTTTCTTTAGAGACAGTTTGAAAAGTTGTAATAATAATGATGTGGAACATAAGCTGTATTTTGAGTTCTCCGCTGCTATCATGGTTTAGTTTTCAGCTTATGCACTGTCTCGCTGTTTTATGTCAAGTATGTTATTATTATATTTTATTCCATGCGCTGTGAGACATTCTACAGGTTCCTTAATAGTTCAAATTCCCTTCTTTCCTTTCTTTGGCGACCGTCCCGTGCTGGTTGCACATCGGCACGGTGCACTTTCATTGGAAATGTCGGCTGGTGCAGGGCGGGCCGTCACATATATACACACGTATATATATATATATATATATATATATATATATATATATATATATATATATATATATATTAGAGAGAGCTGGAATACATTGGCCTAAAGGCAAAATTCTAGATTGTTAGTTGATTCTACACTATATTCCACTAATCTCTTCTTTAATCCCTGTGCTTGGAATTTTCATAAGTTCGTTATTTATTGATAGTGTAAAATTTGGACTATTGTTCCCAAAAGGGATTTAGATTTACCGAAAAACAATGTCAAATACCTCAACCCTTATTTTTTATGTTTGTTTGCGGAAATGGTCAATCAAGTATATTTGGGTTTGGATTATTGATTTAGTGAAAGTAAAGGCATTTAGGTGTTTGTATAATTCTTAAAAGTGATCTAATTCACTTTGTTGTAAATTCATAAATTCATGTGCATGTATCTCTGTTACAAAAGCTTAAGAACATGAGTACAGTGAACTGAATAAATTTAAACATCTATTTCAAAATAGATTGTTTGAACATATTATTTACATGCCACTAAAGTATTAAGATTTTGTACGAAAATAATATGAAAGTGAATTAGTCCCAAAAAGGGGATTTTACAAATGTATTTGAAAATATTGCACTTGGATCTATTTTGTTACTGAGAAAATCACTCAAACCTCGGTTACAAGTTATGTTATGAATGTTTTTTATTTCCATGTTACTTAATTGTAAATATACGAGAAGTTAGGGAAATAAACGTGTATACCTTTATTATGCTATTAGGATTAAATTCTCAAATGATTTAGGACATCTCTTTTCATACACTTGATTTACGCATCATTTATTGTTATATATTTATAAAATTAATACATATTAGATACGTACTGAACATGTTTAAATTATGTGATTATAAATTTAAATGTCCCAGTAGGAATTTGTATGCGTGTGAGTTAATGGCTTTAATTATAATTAATGACATAGAAACGAGATTAACCATTACTTATAGTAGAAGCCTGCCCAGAAATTGGCGTATCCAACATCTACAAGTAGGACTAATTAATGTGAAAGGTCTAGGTGTCAATGGTCGTTGTAATTATTAAACTAAGACGTAAGGTTAAGCCCAATTTGTGGTAGAAACCTGTCCGGAACCACCCGACAAATCCAGCATCTACAAAAGGTCGGTTTAATGTAAGATGTCTAGTGTGTATATGTGTGCGTGAGTGTGTGCGCGCGCGTTTTTGTGTGTGTGAAGTAGGCTTTCCCTGAGAAAGTATTACATGACTGACATACGTTGTTGGGTATTAAGTCATTAGGACTAGATCCGTTCCTAAGGTTCACTCCTTGGTTTTAGACCAGAGTCATGGGACCCACTCTTGTTAGACCTTAACCGGTCGTTGGGTCCACCTTTCTCTTACATGATATTAAATGTCCCTTGTAAAATAATGATGTATGATTAAGGTAGTTCTTCGGAAGTGTATGCTTCTTAGCTAGGAGCTAAGTGAAGGTTGACTTAGGGATGGGCTACTAAGAGTTCCGTTGATCATGTAAGGGGAACCACTTGTCTACGGGAGATATTAAGTGGCTAGAAGTTCATATGTAATACTAGTCAAATAGTAACGTACGTGTAACACCCCAAATTTTCTGGGAATATTAAAAGAACGAATTAAAGAATACTTAATTTTTAAAGTGAGAATTAAGGGAAACGAGTTAGGCCATTGCGTTCTTCTCGGAATTCTTCTTGGAACAAAGTCCAAGTTTTCGTAAATCGGACTTCGTATGATGAAGTTATGGCCCTCAGAAGTTTTAGGAATTTAAATAGAATAAAACAGCTCAGATTTAAATTTATAATTCAAATCACACACCCGGGCTGGGCGGGAAATTTCCCGCCCAGGATCCAGGTCAACCAGGGGGTCGACCTGGGTCACATAGGTCGACCAAGGGGTCGACCTCCCTCTATTTCTAGATTCGAGGCCTGGTTCATTTTTCTGCATTTGGACACCCGTTCTGACCAAATTCGTTGATCCTTATGCTATATAAACCGCCCCTAAGGCTACAGTTTTCTCTACACAACTCCATTACGCCCATACTCTACCCTAATTCATATCAAAAATAAATTAAAGACGTCCTAATGTTGCTCTAGTTCTTCTAGACATCAAGTTTAGAATTCAAGTAGAGATTCAAAGGCTAATTCAACGACTTCAACAACTATTTTCTAAGAATCAAATCTAAATTAGAGAATCGATAGTATACGTCAAGGGATAACTTTTCAGTTTCAAAAATCAGATCCCAGAATTCAAGATTGTTATTTAATTTGTAATTTCACGTTACTTTTAGAAATAAAAGTAAATTGTGATTCTGACATTGTAATAAATCTGAATATGAGATTATGCCTATTTCTATTTGTCTTTCTATATCCATTGTATCTATCTCATTGATAACATTATGTCCATTCTTTATCTCTTCTTTCCTTCTTCCCTTTTTATTTCATAGCCAGGCTACTGCGAGCCTGAGCCAAATCACATAAGAGATGAACGTGCGTTGGAAATAAAATTGGGCATAATATATGATTTGAACATCGCCAGCGCTAAAATTGGGCATAATATATGATCTGAACATGGCCAGCGCTAAAATTGGGCATAATATATGATTGGGACATGACTGGTGCTAAAATTGGGAAAAAGTATTAAATTATGTATAGTTGGGCATAACTGATTTGTAACGGATTTGAGGACATAACACATGTTGTGTTCAAAACATAAAGTGTATCGAACATATGACTTGAGATTTGAGGCATAAAGTATATTGGACATATGACCTGGGATTTGGGGCGTAAATTGAACTGTAAACATGTAAGGCATAGTACATGATGTGGTTTAAGACCTAAAATTGGGGCATATTATATAAGATAGTTCATGACTTGGATGAAGGAGACTATTGTGTATAGTGATTTATGGCTTAGGCATGAAAACCTATAGTAAGATAGGGATAATTGTTAAATATGAACACGCCTAAATTGGGATTTTAGGTAATTGGCCTGCACTGTAATTAAAGGCTATAATTTGGCATAGTTTATACTGTGAATGATGATTGGGGTCTTTTGGAGAATATTTTGTACGGTGCAATATGACTAAACCTTAGGGCATGTGTATATTGTGATTTTTGGGGCATGACTATTATTGCAAAGTTGGAAAAATTGGGTGTAGCCAATTTTGATTAATAACTTGAAATTGGAATTTGTTGGGCATAACTTGGGAATTAGAACATGACTAGTTTTAGTGAATTTGGTAATTAGCATGAAAAATCTAGATTTGGGTATATATGGTAAATGTGTAAATTAAAGATGAACATGCCTAACCCGAGATTAGATTGAGTTGTGGTGTAAAACTGCCCGGAACCACCCGGCACATCCAGTAACCTCAACAAAAACTATCTAATGTGAGAGGTTAGTGCATCATGCCTAAGGAAAACCCGAGGTTAGATTGAGTTGTGGTGTAAAACTGCCCGGAACCGCCTGGCACATCCAGTAACCACAACAACACATATCTAATGTGAGAGGTTGGTGCATTAATAAATCGGTTAATGCTAATGAACAAGATGAACGACTAGGGTTAAGTTCATAGGAAGACTTAACCAATATAACATGAATGACTAGGGTTAAGTTCATAAGAACACTTAACCAATATAACATGAATGACTAGGGTTAAGTTCATAAGAACACTTAACCAATATAACATGAATGACTAGGGTTAAGTTAATGAGAAACACTTAACCAATATAACAAGATGAATGACTAGAGTTAAGTTAATGAGAAACACTTAACCAATATGATAAGATGAATGACCAGGGTTAAGTTAATAGGAAACACTTAACCAGTATAGCATAATGAATGGGTAGGGTTAAGTAATAAGAAACACTGAACCAATATAACTTGATTTGTTGTAAGGTTAAGTTAAAACAAGAGGGAAACACTTAACTAGGGCTGTCAACGGATACTTTCGGATACGGATAGTGCCATATCCGTATCCGTATCCGAAACTAATTTCAGATATCGGATATCCGTATCCGCGGATACGGACGGATATCGGATAATTATCCGCTTCGCCAACAATCGATAAATCAATGAACATAAATGAATTTTTTTAGCTTAATATTAAGCTTTTTCAACCTAATTGATTACTAAAGTGCTAAAAGTAAATAAATATGATGATAATATATAATTTTGAGCAACTTGCATACGTTTAGTAGACTTTTAATTTTGCAAATGAATAAATTAGTTTATTTAATTATGTTAAAATACACATAATTTAAGCTATAATCGGAAAAAAAGCGGACGGATAATTTTCGGATGCGGATATGCCTATATCCGCATCCGCATCCGCTTTCCCGGATATCGGATATTTATCCGCTTTTCGGATACGGATGCGAACGGATTTCGGATTTTTCGGGTATCCATTGACAGCCCTACACTTAACCAATATAACTTGATTGGTGGTAGGGTTAAGTTAACACAAGAAGTCAACACTTAACCAGAGTAATGTGACGAGTAGGTGGGCCAAGTAACTTGAATTGATTGATGACACTTAACCAATCCAACATGATACGTGAGGAGGGTTAAGTTAATAAGAAACACTTAACCAACATGACATGATGAATAGGTGGGTTAAGTTAACATGAATGAACAACACTTAACCAATATGGCATAATGTTCAGGAGGGTTAAGTACATATCAAGTTTGGTGGGTAATATTTGTAAATATAGGCCCACAAACTTAACCATTAAATAAACATGCTTGAATCAGTGGGAGGGTTAAGTACATATCGGGTTGGTGGGTAATATTAGTAAATACAGGCCCACAAAACTTAACCATTAAATAAACATGGTTGAATCGATGGGAGGGTTATGTATTTCTCGTGTAGGTTGGTAATATTTGTATATATCGGCCCACAAAACTTAACCAGTAGAAAACCCTAGTAACGGGGACCCATTTCAGCAGTAACCCACATAAATATATCATGGTACCCTGAACTAGGCAGGGTGGGGCACGATTACTGGGATGATTATAAGCGGTCAAAACAGCGGTAGGGGATACGTCAGTGTAGGTTCCGACGGTTTACGGGTGCGCACGTACTCCGGAGTGGGAAAAAGTAGGCATTGGATACCAGTAGTTATACACTGTGCATCTTGAATCGTGTCAGGTTGCTATCATAAGGATTGATATACCTTATGGTGGAACCAGCATAGGGTATCTACACGCAAGAGAGGGCTAATTGACACAGACAAGAGAAATTAATACAAGTAGGGAGCCGATCGATAGGGTAGTAAATTGACACAGACAAGAGAAATTAATACAAGTAGGGAGCTGATCAATAGGGTAGTAAGGGTACATCTAACACATTCATGACAATTAGGCAGATTGAGGTGGAATCCTCATAATAGATGTACACCTGAAGGCTACCACAATTGCGGGGATTGGGATCTCGTTATCATATTACCATTTTATACATATTACTAGTTGGGACACTAGTTAGGTGGTGCAAAGATATAGAAATCAGAAAAACAGGGTAGTAGCGAAGCAGAGAAAGAGTAGAAGCGCATTCAGTTTATCTTGCCTTTTCATACCTTATGCTTATCTTATGTTATCATGTTATCCCTGTTATCACGGTTTTGTCTTATATTCAGTTTATTCATGTCATGATGCTTTTGCCTGTGTTTATGCTGAAAGTCACTGGACTTACCAGAATTATGTCTGACCTAGTTTTGTTTCGCCTCTTTTTTTCCGTTCCCCCCCCCCCCCCCAGTTCACAGGGAGGAAATGTTACCCCTTAGCTCAGTTTTCCTTCCAAGCTCGAAGATAGTCGATGTATTGCTTTGGACTCTCTCTTCCACTGCTATGGCTGGTTCACGCTTTATTGGGGAATATCATTGTTATTTTTATGCTTCTTTTATACTTGGAAGTTTTTAAAATCAAGACAGAAGTTCTATGTATTACTTTTAAGTATGATTGAGACAACTATTGTAAAAGCTTGACAGAACCACATTGTTTACAAAATGACTTTATTTTCCGCTGCTTTGTTTATTTGTCTTGTAATTTATCTGCATCTTTTACCTAAAATGCTCCACCGAAGTTAAGGCATTCCCTTTGTGAGTAACCTTAACGGAGGTGGGGTGTTTCACTTGGTATCAGAGCTGAAGGTTACCAGATCAGATAAAAGATTTGAAAATTTATTTTCAAAACAGTTTTAAAAGAAGCATTTTCGAAAGAAAAGTTTTGTTTTAAAGGCATATTCCCCAAAGCCATATGCACTATCTTTAGATCCTCTATTTGAATCCTTGTTTCCTTCTTTCCTGAGTCTCCTGGGCTCCTAGATTTCTGGGACGTAACCTCATCGCGGCATGGTTTCGTAGGCTCGATGAGACTACGACACCTGACAATGGGTGAAGAAGTGCCCAACCTCCATCCATAGTCGTAGTAGTTTCACCTACGGCTAATTCTCTTCCAAGCTTTATAGGGTTTCCCCGTGCGATGGAGGCAACGTTCGAAAGGCTTGTCAACATGGTTCACAAAGGAGGTAAAGAGAAAGAGGCCAAAGGGGAAGAATCACAAACAAGGGATTGGAATATAAAAAGGGCGGAGGAAATAATAGATCCCGCAACAAGAGGAAGTATCTTTTCTGCGGTATAGCGGGTCATTTAATTGTAGGAAGTAAAAGACAAGTGGTTGTTTTCAGCATGGTGAGGCAGGGCATCTTATCAAGGATTGTCCGAAGGTAGGGTTATCAATGGATACTTTCGGATACGGATAGTGCCATATCCGTATCCGCATCCAAAACCATTTTTGGATATCAGATATCCTTACCCGCGGATATGGATGGATATCGGATAATTATCCACTCTGCCAACAATCTATAAATCAATGAATATAAATGAATTTTTTTTAGCTTAATATTAATCTTTTTCAACCAATATAACATAAATGACTAGGGTTAAGTTCATAAGAATACTTAACCAATATAACATGAATGACTAGGGTTAAGTTCATAAGAACACTTAACCAATATAACATGAATGACTAGGGTTAAGTTAATGAGAAACACTTAACTAATATAACAGGATGAATGACTAGGGTTAAGTTAATGAGAAACACTTAACCCATATAACAAGATGAATGACCAGGGTTAAGTTAATAGGAAACACTTAACCAGTATAGCATGATGAATGGATAGGGTTAAGTAATAAGAAACACTCAACCAATATAAATTGATTTGTGGTAAGGTTAAGTTAAAACAAGAGGGAAACACTTAACCAATATAACTTGATTGGTGGTCGGGTTAAGTTAACACAAGAAGGCAACACTTAACCAGAGTAACATGACGAGTAGGTGGGTTAAGTAGCTTGAATTGATTGATGACATTTAACCAATCCAACATGATAAGTGAGGTGGGTTAAGTTAATAAGAAACACTTAACCAACATGACATGATGAATAGGTGGGTTAAGTTAACATGAATGAACAACACTTAACCAATATGGCATAATGTGCGGGAGGGTTAAGTACATATCAAGTTGGGTGGGTAATATTAGTAAATATAGGCCCACAAACTTAACCATTAAATAAACATGCTTGAATCAGTGGGAGGGTTAAGTACATATCGGCTTGTTGGGTAATATTAGTAAATATAGTCCCACAAAACTTAACCATTAAATAAACATGCTTGAATCGGTGGGAGGGTTAAGTACATCTCATGTAGGTGGGTAATATTTGTATATATAGGCCCACAAAACTTAACCAGTAGGAAACCCTAGTAACGGGGACCCATTTCAGCAGTAACCCACATAGATGTATCATGGTACCCAGAACTAGGCAGGGTGGGGCACGATTACTGGGCTGATTATAAGCGGTCAAAAAAGCGGCAGGGGGTACGTCAGTGTAGGTTCCGACGGTTTACGGGCGTGCACGTACTACAGAGTGGGAAAAAGCAGGCACTGGGTACCAGTAGTTATACACTGTGCATCTTGAATCGTGTCGGGTTGATATCATAAGGATTGATACACCTTATGGTGGGACCAACACAGGGTATCTACACACAATAGAGGGCCGATTGACATAGACACAAGAGAAATTAATACAAGTAGGGAGCCGAACAATAGGGTAGTAAGGGTACATTTAACACATTCATTTCAATTAGGCAGATTGAGGTGGAATCCTCATAATAGATGTACACCTGAAGGCTACCACAATTGCGGGGATTGGGATCACGTTATCATATTATCATTTTATACAGATTACTAGTTGGGACACTAGTTAGGTGGTGCAGAGATATAGAAATCAGAATAACAGGGTAGTAGCGAAGCAGAGAAAGAGTAGAAGCACATTCAGTTTATCTTGCCTTTTCATACCTTATTCTTATCTTATGTTGTCATGTTATCCCTGTTATCACGGTTTTGTCTTATATTCAGTTTATTCATGTCATGCTGGTTTTGCCTGTTTATATGCTGAAAGTCACTGGACTTACCAAACTTATATCTGACCTAGTTTTGTTTCACCTCTTTTCTTCCATTCTCTCCCCCCCCCCCCCCCCCCCCCAGGTTCACAGGGAGGAAATGTTACCACTTAGCTCAGTTTTCCTTCCAAGCTCGAAGATAGTCGATGTATTGCTTTGGACTCTCTGTTCCACTGCTATGGCTGGTTCACGCTTTATTGAGGAATATCATTGTTATTTTTATGTTTCTTTTATATTTGGAAGTTTTTAAAATCGAGACAGAAGTTCTATGTATTACTTTTAAGTATGATTGAGACAACTATTGTAAAAGCTTGACTGAACCACATTGTTTATAAAATGACTTTATTTTCCGCTGCTTTATTTGTCTGTCTTGTAATTTATCTGCATCTTTTACCTATAATGCTCCACCGAAGCTAAGGCATTCCCTTTGTGAGTGACCTTAACGGAGGTGGGGTGTTTCAGTATGGATCCAAAGGAGGGGTCTTAAACGATGAAAATTGTCTACCTTAGCCCGTATTAAGTGGCAAATTACTATTTCTTGAATTACAATGGAAATAATATTTAATAGCGTTGATGATTATAAGACGGGGTCTTAAGTGACTCGGGTCCACTATAGGGTATTAAGCAATAGTGGGAATTCACATAAGAATAAACATAAAGTGATGGCCTTAAGGGACAAAATGGTAGTCCATCTCGTATGGTATTAAGTGATGGTAAAGAATCTACCCTTTAATAAATAAGTAATGTGTGCCTTAAGTGACTATAGGGTAGTCCGCTTCATAAATTAGTGTGATTGATTGTGTGTTGGATGGCGTAGACATAATGTGAAGAATTTATACTTCCAAATATAGAAAAGGGTCATTCCTTAAAACTTATGTGATTTCCATTCCCCAAAACTTTATGTTTTGACCTTTCTTCGCTTAACATGTTGACATGATAGTAGGTGGGATTAATTGTTCGATCGATGGAGTCATAGGGTCTGAAGATGGAGGGTCTATAATTATTATTATTTTATATCGGCAATACTTTTGTAATTATGGAATAGTTATCAGTATTACTGTGATGTACCATTTTATGACTATTGAGATATTTACTAAAGCTACATTATAGTGCTTTCTTTTATTGGTACATCTGTTTTCTGAAGTTATATTTTATCCCTTCCATTGTGTGAGATTTTAGTTTCACTTATTTTTCTTTATTATTTCAGTTTTATATAATTCTTTATAGGAACCAACGATCCATTTAGAATGGATCTAAGTTCCGATATGTTTTTTGCTAGTCGTAATTTGAGCCCGTTTCGGGTGGGTTGTTACACTTTTCTCTATTTGGGAGAAGTCTGAAATATGAAGAATTGCCACGCGAAGAATCTGTTTCAACCTCTTTTCCTTCTTCCTTGTGTTATCTTCATCATTAATGAAAGAAACTTGGATCTCTAAGGTGTATTTAAATGCTCTAACCATTGAATTTAAGCCCTTCTTTTTGGTCCTGAGATTTTTGATTTTTGAGACAAAGGATAATTAGCATTGACGATTATTTTCTAGATGAGACTTGTAAAACTTATTGCAACCATTAAACTTGGTATCTCATAGTTTAATTATGAATTGAGATATTTCGTATTTAACTTTTTACATGCAATTGGCTATCACATCGCCATCTAAACCCTTTGGAAGATTACAAATTTCATAGAGTGGATCACCACCGAATGAAGAAGTGAGAGTGTGAATACTTGATTTACCATGATTTGTAATTAGCTCAAGGGACTGGGGAGTAGATTGTTTTTTGATACTTTGGTTTCTAAATAGTATATCTTTTGATGCAACCGAGTGACTTCATAGTTTGTTAATAAACCTTTAAGATGGGATACATCCTTATTAGTTAATTCGCTAAGCTTTTTATTTTCGGCCTCAAGATTTTTATCTAAATCCTTAACGATTTCTTAAAATTTATTTGATATGACATTTTGAGTAAATGGAGACCAAATCAGTTTTGGCCCTTAGGATGATCAGGAAATTTAAGGCTTAAAATTGTCTTCCTAATATTTTGAGATAATCAACCCATAAGTGTTTTTGGCATATTCGTAATATCAAGACTAATGCCATCCAGTGTGAGAGTTTCCTCCTAACAAAATAAAATAAGAATAAATAATAAGGGTAAGAGAAATAATCTTTTATTCCGAAGATTGCTTATTACTATCTTCGATAGTTATAACCTTACAAGGAAAGCTTCTTGAAATTAGAAAAAATACAACTGAACGTTCTTCATTCATAGAGATATTATTGACACTGTATAATAGTTAGCCCTAAAATTCCTATAGCATTTTTTCATTTGTCTCTCTTGTCCTCAGTGAAATCGAACTTACAGCTAGGAAGCACAGGTTATATATCTTGTAAATATTTATTGCCTAACGGGAGAATCTCAAAAGTTGCATATAGAAACTATTATCCAGATGTGAGTTCGAAATCCGAAATGGCAAGCTAGGTTTACCATGTGTATACATTACAATTACCACTTATGTGGTATCCGTGGACTGAGTTAGATGCACTAGCGGGTTTTACGGCTCCGATCGGTTTCCCCTTTGAACAAATTCAAAAAAAGAAACTATTATCCGTCTAGCTTATATAATACCGACTTGTATAAACCTGAGGAGATGGAAGTGAAAACTCTTAGCTTATTTGTTTTCCTTTATTATGACTAGAAGTTTCCAAGGGGTGAGGGTAATCATAAGTGTTAGCATGATCTTCTCCTTTCTTCTCTCCACTAGGAACATTGGAAGGGCCTCTTCTAGATTGGTCTCACCTTCGTTTGTGGAATTGCTTCCAGAATCTTTGCCACCTAGACCACCATTATGGCTACCATCTCCACGATCATTATCATTACGATTTCGGCCACAGGGACCATGAAAAGTATCACTCCCTCACCATCTAAATCAAAACTTCATACATTACGGAATCTTGAATAGCTAGAAAATTAGCGGCATAAATGTTGATAATGGATTTAAGGAAATCTCATAGAAAGATGGATATCTTTTTCTTTGCATCCTTGATGATATACATGGATTTGAGGAGAAGCTTCTTTGTACCCTGAACCATTTCTTAAAGGGTTTGTCTATTGCTACCCCATGTTTTGCTATTCACCCCCCACTATTTATAAAATAAAACACACACCCCATTTATTTCTCTTCGCACCTCATTTATTCCGAAAAAGACCTTCCTTTTTTCATGTATTTTCCTTTCTTGTGCTTTCTCTGCTTCTTTCCGAAAAATTTGTTCCTGCTTGCTTTCAAACTACAGAAAATACGCGATGGTACAATCCCAGCAGCCATGATCTTGCTTACTTGAATATCTAACAAGTCCATGTATAAACCAATATTTTATCAAGTGCAGTTAGATTCCAATGCATTTCATATTTCTCTGTCATTTAAAAATAAAATATGGACAGAAGGTACTTTAATACACTTTTTCGGATTTATGTTCAAGCGTATTGAAATTCATCGACCATTGCAATTCCAACGCAATTTCAGCGGGTAAAGATTTGAGATGATGATGTCAAATGAATAGGCAAATTAAGCAAGTTATCTAATTAATTGTTAAAGGGTATACTTGAAAATAAAAATTTAATTTTTTTTACAGGGGGGTGAAGAGCAATAACTGGGGTGTTAATAGATGGATCCTTTCTTAAATATTTCATTGTAATCTGTAAGGTTGGAAACTACCAAATTTGACTGAGACAGCTTGTTAGACAAAAGCTTCAACTTTTTCCTCCAAAGCTTGCTTGTTTCTTCGCTCAGCATCAAGCAAGGTCCCAAAGTTCAAAGAATCATTTAAGGATTTCTTCCTTTTAATTTTAGCATGAGCCTTGGCAATAGAAAATTAGTAAGTTTCAGAGCGGAATTTCTTTCTCTTCGCTCAACCAACTTGGAAGAATTACCTCCTGATTCAAAAGCATGTTTAGTGGTCTGCATAAGGTATTTAATGACATGCTAAAATGATTGGAAGTACTTGGAATTAAGACAAATTTTCAAGCCAAATTTTTCAAGCCAATTATTTAGCTAGTCTAAAGGAAAAGAAAAGAAGTATGAGGGAGTGGATCATACTCCCGCCTAACAGCTGGCTTATGAGATGATGCTATAATATCATGATTTTGGGGGCTCGAGACAAATGGAATATTTGTTGGCCTAGCTTTGTTTTTTTTTCTTTGAGGAGGAGGGAACTTAGGATTAATTTCCCCCTTTCCTAGATCATAGGAGAAAAAAAGGGTCATCAGGCTCTAAAGCCAAAAGAGGTTGAGGATCAACATCTTTCAGACGAGATCAAATCACCTATCCCATAATTCCTTATCCCTCTATACCCAACCAATCTGATTTCCACTTTTTCACAATTAAGTCAGAAAGAGAAAGAGGATTTAATTGCAAAAGGTGAAAATCAATGGGCCCTGATTGGTTGGGTACAGCGGGATAGAGGATTCTGGGAACAAAGGATTTAATTTGCTTTCAGACTCTAATCAGTAGAAGTAGTTGTTTTTGTAACTTAAAGAGTAACCTTGGTTTACTTATCCTTAGAAGAGGAAGTTTCAGTAATAATACTTAAGTCAACAAGTGTTGCATGAGAATATATATTCAAAAAAGGTTCTTAGTTACAAATGCCAAGAGTGATTACCAAAGGACCCTCCTTGAATAAGAGAGTATATTGTAAATGTTTATTCTTTCCCAAGGATCAAAATAAGTTAACCCTTGGATATAGGTTGAGGCGGTACAGAATATTCCTTGAAATCTCATTTTTCTTCTAAGGATATGCCATGTTCTAAAGCATACTCACATTGAGAGATCCAAAGAACAAAACAAATGAATTTAAGCATTAGAGAGTAGCGGAGTAGGTGCCACTCGAAAGTGCTCCAAGATTCTTAAAATAAGGGAGAAAAAGGAAAGAACTCCCTATGCCATATATGAATCAGAATAAAATCAAAATAACCCTAAGGAGTGGAGAATATAATATCCTCAGGACCAATAACCTCAATCCCAGAGATTTCGAATTGTTCAAGAATAAAATCGACTTTGGCTTAAGTGGTAATGTTAGAATGCACTGATTAATCTAACTTTCTTTTTTTGGGCCTTATGGTCCGCGTTATCTAATTTTCTTGATGGACTTCTTTTTTGACTATTTGGGAGTTTCCATTTTCCTATAAGGTGACATAATTATTAAATTTTGAAAATTTCAAAATAATGGCAAGATTCGAAGGTATTTCATTCAAGACATGGAACTAATAAAAACGGAACCTATAAAGTATCAAATACAACGTGTTTTGAAACCAAGTTTACTGACTATGAGTTATAAAACAATTTTGTCCAAGCTGTAAGTGCTTTGAGTTAAGAAAGAATTTTAATGATAAAAATATTAAGAGTTTTATTTGAAAGTAAAATAGTTTACATTTCAAGCGTAAAGCATTAAAGAAATCGAAGTTGTTATTGAGCATTCAAGTCTTAAAGTGTAGGAGTTTAAATTATAATGCTTTAAAATAAAGCCTTAAAATATCCCTAATGTTTCAAAATGTATTTAATGCAATCTAGAGCTTTAAATTGTCCAGTTAAGTGCTTTGAAGTTACTTATTGCCTAAAACACAAATCCTTTAACCAAAGGCTTAGAATTGACTGTAGAGATTCAAAACCATTAGAATCAAAGTGAAATATTTGCACTTTGTTCAAAACACATACTGTCATTTGGAACTAGAGCTCTAGAATAATTTGATCTATGCTTCAGAACCATTCAAGACTCAAAGCACAAAATGTTTGAAATCAGTGTCTCAAATCACTTCTCCATGTTTTGAATTATTAAAAATTTTAACTTTCGAAGTGGAGATCTCAATCTCAAGAAGTTCAAAGAATTTGTTGCTTTGACTCACATAGGAATGGAAGGAAAAGATTTGATCTTGATGCAGATTTTACATAATGGTCCTTTTTAAAATCGATAGTTACTTTCCTTATTTTTACTATTGAAATTAACTTAGATATCCCTAGATTTCTCTCGAATGATTAATCGAACCCAATTTGCCACAATTAACCAAGATTTTTAGATCATATAAGAGAATAAAGTCATTATAAATTACATTACGAAAATTTTAATAATAAATTCTATATTAAGAAAATAAATACAAACCTTAGTTTTAGAATTAGGCGTTTATGAAAAAAATCAAATTTTAAAGGCTCAAAATTTCTCCCTTTTGTGCATTTTAGTGTTGAGGATAAGAAGAAAAAGGAAAGAACAAAGGATTAATGACAAAAGAAAGAAAAGGAATCACCAAGTTTGATGGGTGGCCTAAATGCAACCTTTTAAAATGAATAGTCGTGATGAAAACAGTTGGAACCGACTTAAAAATCAGTATTTTAATGACAATATAAGGGCTAGTGTTACCCGTAAATGGCTTTTCCCTAATTTCGGCTTCGAAGCATTCCTTCACGTTAAGAAGATTCAAAGGAGGAGTAGAGTACAACATCTTAAAGTGCCTCACTTTAAACCAACCTGCTTCAATAGAATCCGTATCATAATGGCATTTCACTAGTGAACTTTCAAACTATTCACAATGCTTCAAATCCTTGAAGCAAGGAGAAACTTATGGATCAAATCAAGGAAAGCTAATGATATTTCAAGGCATCCAAAGCCGTCTTCTTTAAAATCACGTTAAAAGATAAAGCATCTGAGGGGCCAATTGAAGTCGTTGAAACCCTGCTTCCAAAGTACAAGGTTTTAGAGAAAAGAAAACTACATTCGAATCTCAAATAAATGTAGTTGTCTATTCGAAAATATGGAAAAGTCACCTCAAGGCCAAGATCTACAAAGCTCGAACCTCCAAAACTATGCCACTTCAAGGGAACAAGATAAAATACGTTCCGAAGATGAAGCCTTTGAAGTTAATTGATTCGAAGTCTAAGCCTTTTGAACAATATCCTTTAAAGTGCAAATTTACGAAAATGACTCCTCGAAGTAGTGTGAAGCACCAAAGTTGTGTGCCAACTGCCTGCTAGAAGCCGCTTTAAGCCCAATCAACGAAGATTATAACTAGTCAAAGTAAGTTCAAGGCCACAAGTAAGAGCTTCCACCTATAAATATGGGCATTGTAACAACAGAAAGGTAGATGATCATTTCATTCACTCTCTATGGTCTCTTCTTTCTTTCAAAAACCTAAATTGAATTAGGGAAGATTATATCGAAGTTGATATCAGTTGTACTTAGTAATTTTTATGATATTTTTAAATTGACATAACATATAAATTACTATTCTGACATCATATGCTAACATAACATACAAATGACTAGGGATATTATTACTATGAACTGGCCTAGCATACTACATAATATGAAATTTTTAAACGTTATACTAACAAAGGATACATGATGTCTCAGTAATTCCTCAAAGTATTATGAATCAATTCACCTCGAGCTGCCTTAATATTACTTGGATATATTCCTCTTCCCCTTGACTTTTAAGCACCCTACGGGAGTGTGATAAAGACAATAATACTAGCTTGTTTACTTTAAGCACTTTTATGGCTTTGAGTTATATTCTTGATTCTTCAAAAAAACATTTCAAACCCAAACCCGACTTCCTTTCCTTTCAACGCAATTGCCCCGCTTCTAATGTAACAGTCGACTTTTAGGTATGGTTTAATCCGGTAATTAAACCGACTTTAACCCTTCTCAAATGTGGATTTTTGGGGTACTTACACATTAGCAAAAAACAAAAGAACATTTTCATTACTATCATCACAATATTACACCAGAGTACAAGGATGTATCATAGTACAACAGATATCAAAGTATACTAAAAAATACATACACAGCCGATATCTAAAACTCTCAGCGGAAGACTAAGGAAACGGTACATAGTATAGTTCCATCCATAATCCAAAATCCAGCTCTAAAAATGAATCTAAGGCAAAATCTGCAAAACCAAAACTACCAGGTTATCCGTGTGGAAAATATGAGCATCCAGAGTTTAGGTGGAAAACAGTAAACTCCGAGTCAGTCATGGGACTGGTGTAAGAACTAAAACAGTTATTTTAATTTTAAAGTAAGGTAATTCATAGGACCACGCCGGATAACATGAAATGATTTTTCCTTATATAAATACTAGTGAATAAAAACTCATAATGCTTTGTAGAAAATGAAGCTACCATAAGGTCTCATGCCACACACAAAATGCAAACACACACTTGGGCAAGATTTCCCTTATAATAACCAAAATATGCTTGATACGTGAAAATTCTATTATATTATTATTAGTTCATAGTGTACAAAATCACTTTTGAAAGAAAATGTATCAATCTTAGCCAGCATAGGTACCATAATATTATACTGACTTCCTACGCGTTTTACGCAGGATATACAATGAAAAATCATATGGGTACGAAGCAGATGATCCTGGTTAAGAATTGTATAACAACCCAAACCATTCTAAACGTAGGGTTTTTATTCAACAAATAACCAAGGCTAAGGAACTTTCTTACCGAATGGGCATGCCTCTTGAGGGACGTTCCAAGAAGTAAACCCTTCTATGCCAGCACAAGACCTTCAGTGTTGTTCAAAGCCATGCCACATGAGTATGCCAGTTCCAGGTCATTATCGACCTTTTCTACGGGTACCCGTGTGGACAATGATGTACAGTATGAGACCGAGACTGAATCAAAAAATGAAGAAGACTAATATTATTTGTAACATTATTTGTTTACATATATTTTGAAGTTTAAATATGTTGTGAGCTATGATGTACAATGATATGTTTTATATGATGTGCTATGTTGTGAACTTATATGATGTGCTACGGTTATCTATACATTTACTTTACCACAAAGGCGATATTGTGGACTATTATCTGGTTCTTCTTCTTTTATGTAAATGGGTTTTGTAGTTGCATTTGATAACATATGTTATATGAGTTTATTTGATAATGGATGTGCTTAATGATATATGTGTTATTATTATACGAAATATGTTTGTAATAGATATGCCTCCTAGACGCCGACATACCCACAGTTCATAGGCAGGTGCGAGCAATACAACATCGGATTTACGTCCGGTCGTAGAGCTCGTACCCAAGACAACAGGGTAAGTTTTTAATTTCGTAAATGTTTAGTATTCAAAACTTATTAAATGCTAATATCGTACTTTATACAGAGGGTTTGGGATTATTCCTAGAGACCTTGTTTTATCTGTGTCTAGATCAGCATATATCGCCAGGTTGACACAGGCGTAGGCCCACTGGGACGATATTTCTATGCAGCTAAGGAATGTTATCCTCGCGGAGGTTCTTGTAAGTATAAATATATTTCACATTTACAAAATTGTATAAAATATGTAATACAATTTGTTTGTTAATTTATAGGTTATTGTACGGGTCAGGGACGAAGATATGGATCTTTTCCTCACCGCATGGAACCGAAGGATGAGGAAAAATTATACATGCAACATACATAAGGCAAAAGCAGCGGGAAAGAGGCCTCCATTGATGAGCGAGGAGGTCTACAGCGGTTCCAGCAACTGTGGGCCATGGAAACAGCGAAGGTAAGTTAATTAAGCTTATTTTTAATTTCTATTTTGTATATCAATCAATTAATTGTATAATTAAATATACACGAGCTTTTAGAGCGAAAACGGGCAAACAAACTCAAAAATCCTGCTTTGCATCGGGGTGGGTCTATGTCCTTCTCACAACGCCATTGCGAATTGGTACGAACAATAAATCACATTTATAGATAGTTCTAAACTTTTTTTAATCGTATTGATAAATTCCAAATATATATTGTATCATTTCAGATGTCGACTCTCCATCGGGAGCCTACACTTGCTGAGGTGTTTACACAGACACACGCTGTCGAGCGGACCGACGAGGAGGGTAACACCTCATATACCTAGACGAACCCCAAGTCCCATTCCGTGATGGTTGGCATTCGTAATAATTTGTATTTCACATTGTTAATTTGAAATTGAATATTTAATATATTCCATAATTATCCGCTATCGTAGGAGAAATACACGACGGCGTTAAATGCTCGAGTGACGCAGTTAGGTCAAGAGCTGGACGTAGAGGAGTGCAATCGTATTTGGGACTCCATCATTGACCAGCCTACCAGGAATAGACGCTACGGTTTCGGAAACATAGAGGTAAAGCGTTTTAGTAAAGAATTTAAACATATCCAAATGTTATTAAAGGTTTAAAGTGTTGACATATTTAAACATATTCAAATCTTATTATATATACTTAAATCCATATAATTTGAAAATTAATGAATATGAAAGTAATATACGTATGTGTATTATGTGTAAGTTAGAATTCGATGAGAACGATGTATGATTTATTGATCGAAAAATACTGATGATATAGAAAGAAATCTTGTATTGGATGTTGAATACTAATTGTTCATAATGAATTTACAATACATTTATCAAGTCACACTTATAATATAATAATTACAGATAGCAGAGACTCAGGCCTCCTATACGAGGCGTAATGATGAGGAGGAGATCGCCATGCTTCGACAACATGTAGCAGCCCTGGAGGATTTTCAGAAGAACAAGCTCGAGACTATGCCGGATGAACGAATTGCTACATATCTTCAGGAGCATGGGCATATGTCGCCGAGTGGGCCTGCTACCAGGGAGGACGAGGATGACGACAAGGATGAGTAAGTACTTGTCCTATTTTTTTATTTTGGACTTGATTTGTAAATATAAACTAGTTGTTGATCATGGGCTTGAGTTGTTTGTGATGGTTTGTGGAGACGATGATGATTTGTATATTTTATGTGGACGTGATGTTGGTTTTTGGATTGTTTATTGTTTTTATTTATCGTTTATTAGCTATTTAGTCATTTATGAGTTGGTTTATAGCATATATGTTGGTTTATGTTGCGAATTTGAGTATATATGAGGCGATGGATTGTGAAATTGATCGTATATATAAGTTGCAGATTGGTTGGTTTTGAGTTGGCGTGGATTAAGGGCCTTATGGCTGCTGGAAAGAAGAAAAACGTTTACAGTTTTGCGACGGCTAGCGACAGATTTCAGGTCATACTACGTTACGGTTAGCAACGGATGACGATAGCAGTTTATCCAGTTCTGCTACGCATAGCGACGGCTGGCGACGGCTGTTTTACCTAGTTTTGTTACGCATAGCGACGACTGTTTTACCTAGTTTTGTTACGCATAGCGACGTCTTGTGATGGCTTGTTAACCTACGATTAGCGACGGCTGGCCACGAGTGTTGAAAGAAAAACCGTTTGTCCATGTGGCATGTGTCCCGTCGCTCGCCATCGCTATAAAGAAGGTCAGAGCCATCACTAAACTTGATGCTATTTGCTTAGCGTCCGAATATATAGCGATGACTTTTAGCGATGGCGGGTCACGGCTGGCGACTACCGTCGATGGTTTTTAGATGTCGCTATGTGGACCCTTTCTTGTAGTGAGTATTTTACAAACACCCAAAAATGTTTACAACTTACATTTAGCTATATTAATTCGGATATGAAACTCATTCAATGCATCAGTTAAACAAGTGAAGAATAATAAAGTGGACATCATTGTATATATGATTATACATGTCATCGATGCATAAAATACTTATCTCATGTGTTCCATATTAAACATTTTAATATAACGTCCTCTATCTTTTTGGACAAATCCAGGCTCCAGCAGTCTTACTTATAGTTTTATAAGCATTATAGTACCTCCAAATATTTCTTCTTACATACACATGCTTTCTATGCAATTTGATTGTAAATCAAATTATTATTTTCTCTATCAAAATATATTTTAAATTTTGAGGCTTGTTAAACGGTATGATTATATTAGTTTTTAGATTTGATCCTGCATTTATAGACTTAGCTATCGCTCCTACCGATGTCAAGATATTTTGATTATCATGTGGGAAAAATATATTTTGAATCATTATGTGGATTTCTATTTCATGAAAGATATACCAGAACTAAAAGTCATACTGAACAATAATTTTACCAATAGTACCTGAATTAATTAAAGCATATTGGCTGACAAATACGCCATGTTAATTTCAATAATTGAAAATTTTAAGGTTACCCTTATCAATCTTGCTTATTGTATCCCAACACATTGGTTTTTCTTTTTACGCACATGCATGTGGCCGATGGATCATATCTATATAAGCATAGCTATTAGAATCATATTTTGATAGTGTACTTAGAATCCATCCTGAATTTAAAGTAATTGTGTTATACGACGGAGTGTATACTCTTCATCGCTTATTGACAACTAGGCAAATTGTAATTGCATATAATTCCTTTTTCTCAACATTGATAATAAATTTGCAATATATGTTTAAGTATATGAGAATTTTTAATAGATATTATAATGAGTTGTTCTCATTTTAGGCTTGATTAATTTTATTTCATCTCGTGTAATCAGTTTACATAATAGAGTTATGAATCATACCAAAGTTTGATGTATTTCGACTAAATGCTGATCTTAGACTGTCTTAAACTCCTTTGGAGCACTGCACACAGATCGCACTGAGTTAATCTTTCATGCAGCCACTCAACTCGTATATTGTCTTACGGGATACAATGATTGATTCTCGGTGCGACGAAATAACTAATAAGCATCCAGAAATTTTGTGAACTGCTTTTATACTTACACAAAACAAATTTCTTGTTTAAATAAATAAAAATGAATGGATTGATTTTGTTTCAATAAGAAAGTAAAAACCTTTCTTGCTCTCTGCTTGAAACTTCGTCTTTTCATTTTAAATTGATTAATCCAATCTCCTTACTCTACTACATGCGACGGACTATGGTTTATCCTTGCATGGATTGATATTTTCAAAAGGTTGTTCATATGTATTTACAGATATCAAATAATTACTAACATCTAAAGCATCAAATAAATCAGTAATAATATTTCTTAAATATTGGTTTAATACTTTTTAAATATTAATTCATTAATGTATTATAAATTATAAACCAAGGAAATTGTGTCATCTTCCAAAGAATTCACAAATGTGGTTGCAAGGTATGAAATTAGTTGCCGATTAATGCTGAATAATTCAGATATTAAAATTTGCGTGTGATCTTAGCCAGTGTGTGACCAATTTGGCCGAATTCATCTCCTGCAAAACATTTTGGTATAATCATGTTTTATAATATCATAAGTGGCATCAATAATGATAATAGGTTACACACATTTTCTTCGTCAACATTACGTCACATTAGGATGTATGGAGTTCGATACTGCCCAAAAACATTACCCATCTTTAACTTAATTACTCCATAAATAAAGTCATTGGTTTAATAATAACATTTTTTTATTTATCATTCTTCTCTAGTTGAAGATTTTGACTTTTAGTTAGCGATGTGCATTCGTGGTACTTACCTTATACAATATGGAGGTAGATTCTCTATAGTGCTTCACTCTCAATATTTCAGCTCAGACCCAACAATAGTTGCTTAATGTATCGACATACCATGGTTTAACTATAATCAAAATAAAGTACCCACATTGAAGTCTGTCAGAACTCTAGAGTCGAGGAAATCATGTGACATCGTCAAACTAAGATTTTTCATTTGAATTAGTTATATTTAACCAACCGAAAACTCTCAAATTAGACATTTCGTAATAATCCAATAACTACGAGTAGATAACACATTGATTCCCTCTGACAACCATGACTAATACACTATCTTAGGGGTGGGCATAAACCGCACTGCAATGCGGAAACCGCCCAGACCGAACTGCAAAAACGGTGCGGAAAACCGCACCAGATTCTCTCTCTAAAGCAAACAACCCAAACCGAACCGTCTTGCATGATACGGTTCGGTTGCGGTTTAAACTTTTACCAAACCGTATTAAACCGAACCGAACCGCATAGCTACACCGACAATGTTATGATAAAAAAAGTTAACAAATTCCTATCTAACTTTTAATTTAACGCTATATATTCTATTTTCAACGTATTATGTTGTTATATTAATTAAAGATAACACTATGTGTTTTAACCTTCAGATGACACAACATCATAAAATCGTAAATTGTTTGTTGATGAAAGTAATTTTCTTGTTTCATATTTAATACGGGTTCAAACCGAACCGAACCAAAACCGAACCGTATTACATCGAAACCGAATCAAAACCGAACCGTTTGAACGGTTAGTATAATGGTTTGTATTTTTAATCAACCGTTTGATGCGGTGCGGAAGCGGTTTGAGCTTCAAACCGCACCGAACCGAACCGCGCCCACCCCTACACTATCTAGTGAGAGAAGTTGTACATTCCGGTTATAACGGACATATGATATCATTTCTCAAGTCATTTTGACTAAGAATACTTAAAATAAAATGTTATTTTATTTCATTTATAGCCTTTCGAGTTTGCAACCTTACGTCTTCATATCAAATATAATTAATTTCTACAAATTCCTGACACGTCCATTTAAAGTTTATTCTTTAAAACATTTACTTGCTCTCATTTTTAAAATTCCCAATCAAGTTCACTACTCTAGTCCTGACCAATAGTAGCGTCAAACTATGATTTTAACAAATCAAATGATCATATAGCTTAAAGAAAATATCTCACTAGTCGTATCTCTTAGAAATTCAAGCTCAGTGAAACTCAAATTCGAAGCATTTTATGATGACATCTATCTTCTTCAAAATACAAGCTCAATGGTATGGATTTGTAGAGAATATACTGATTTGAATTTAGATATTTAATTCAAAAAATTTGATCAAGGTTCAGAAAATTTATGTTGATTTGAATTGAAAAAAGAAATTATATTCTTTTAATTAGGAAGGAGTTGATGAAAAGATGAGGTGGAAAAAGTAGGACCAGTGATACTTGTTTTGGCTAAAAGACCGTTTTGCTCATATTTATCTTCTCTTCTTATTTTACACATTTATCTAGATTCAAAAATTATATGTATTTTGTAAGTAAATGAAGCTATTGACCTCAACAAAATAGGCTTTAAATCGTGATTTGTTCGTCTTCAAAGTCTCTTCTTTCAAGTCAATTATATATATTTCGTAAGTAAAATACACACTTCTATACTGAATGTATCTACTTTGCCCCACAAAAACAAAATATATACGACATATAGTTCATATCGTGTTGTTTACTCTTTTAGCTTCACCAGGTAGCATGGGTGCTGATTAATTATGTATCATTTTTATGTTATGCCTGCATTGATTGAAATTTATATTGGATAACTTTAGAGGCAAGTATTTGATGTCGAAAAGGAGAAGTATGATAATGGATGTTCCTACTGCTTTGGACAATTATAATTTTACAGAAATCCATTTAATGAAATTTGATGGAGAAATAACTTTTGTAGATTTTTACGATGATTATGTTGAAATTTGAATTATTAATGAAAATTCTTTTTGACCAGGAAGGCATATGATCAAGTGTGTTTAAGAGTAAAGAAGAAGTATTTATGCACTAAAAAAAAATTGTTTTACCTTTATTTCTCTTAAATCTTGCCAAGGGCCGGCCCTGGTGCTGAGCTTGTGCATAGTAGATGCTATGGTTAACGTTCCAAAATTATAATATCTGCATGCGTACATAGTGCCAAACATGTATTTAACACTCGCGCAGCACTGTTTATGTTTTCTAAACTGGAAAACCTAAATTCAAAGCACGTTAAGCGTCTTAATCCCCACTTGACATTTGAACTTCATCGGTTCATCCTTTAGCTTCTTACCGTTAAGCATAAACAATGAACCTAAGACGATCTCCGTAACCGTTTCCTTTTATCAAATTACTTGCAATTTTGTTGGTGCAATTCTGAACAGACTAGCAAATGCGGAAAAAGAAACTGCATTTTAGGATAGAGAACAAAATTTAAAAGCTACTATGGCATTTTACATAACGCAAGTTGAATCAGATAGAGACAACTGAAATCAAACCATAAACACTTAACATATCAACTCAAAAGAAAAACATTAAACAGCAACATGGAGATCTTCGAGAAGCTTGGCATGCATCACATAATTCGTTAACCGAATGCATGGTGACACAGTTATCATATCTATGAAGCTAACTGCAAGCAAAACCCTTCACTTCAATGCCAGAAATATTGATATAGACAACGGATGATTTACGAACTCTGTTTGAGCGCTTCAGCTTCAGCAATGGCCATGGGGTCATTTACTTCATCATCCTTCTCTCCTTCACGGTCCTCCGCAAGCTTTTTGCGATGCAACTCCTCTGCCTCTTTCATGGCGGCTTGATTCTCTGCCTGTAGCCGCTTCATCTCCTCTTCTTGTTGCTGTCTTTCATACCATGTATCCGCATCAGCCCAGACTGCAAGAATTACATCTTGTTAAGACAATTTGTACTCTAAAAACCAGCATTAAAGTATCTACAGTGTCACTGCTTTGCAGCGGTTTCCAGCTTATAGTTGACGCTTTATTGATGCAGAAAATGCATTACATTTTGGGTTCAGTTCCATCTTGTCCGTCTTCATGTGCCACAATGATCTTAGTAGTCATTCATCAAGTATGGAAAACCTGGCTAATTCATCAATATGTCGTGATGAATGACCGTGACTTTTTATAGCATGGGCGGACAGAGTAAGAGGACAGAGGATTTGATTTCTTACATCTAATACATCGTGCATAAAATTATACTATCTCTATCTTGCTATATATCACAATTCAGAAAACTTTTTCATTACATTTTATCTCTCGCTATTTTATTATACGCTTATCTATCTAATAAACAACAATAAAATAGAAGCATTTAATATGTCTGCTCAAAGAAAAAAAAGATGCTGTTCTTTATTCCTCCTTATTCAATATTCAAGTCTCTTAAAATTTTCAATTCCAATTCGTACTAATTTACTTGCATTAAAATTCAAATTGTCACAACCAAATTGTTCAATTAAATATTAAATAAATGAAACCAACGTAGGTAACATTTATTCATAAAGTAAGGATTACGTTTTATAAAAATGAATTCATACAAATATCATTGTACGAAGAGGTTACAAGCTAGTTTTACAGATTATCATTATAAGAAACCATCGCCGAGAGTGTAAGTGTGTAACACATACAAGAACATATGGAGGCTATGAACTGGAATTCAATATAATAAAGACGGAAACAAATGCACAGATCATGATGCCATATTACCATTTTTACTAAGTACTAATCAACATTTCGAATAGCAGGTACATTTAGCTGGTCAAGCTAATACATAAATACAAACAAGAATAATGGCACTTTGCACAGCCTACCATCATGAATGTATACAGTAAAAGCATAATAAATGCACAGAGACAGAGGAGGGGGGGGGGGGGGGGAGGGGGGGCTTCGATAAGTAATCACTACAATTTGACAGAGAACGTAGCTGTAGGCTAGAATTTCAATATTTATAAGTTATACTACCCAATACAATTTGACAGACAACATATTTGTAGGCTAGAATTTCAATATTTATGCTACCCTCCCAAAGTGAACCTGTATTTGACCAGAACATTAACATGCAAATAGTGAAGTATTGGATTCCTAATCAAATTACAATGTATACAATGAACATTCAGAGTTGGATATCAACAGAATGACCTTTTTCAGATGGCAGAACTCAGTAAAACGATAAAATCCCGAATTAGATAAATGATAAAAACCGAAGGCAGCAACAGCCGATTACAAAAACATTAACAAACGAAATAAATACAAATATATCATCACCCAAAACAACATTCCTAAAAGTACAGAAACCAAGGTTATAAAAAACAATTGGCAGGTGTTAAGCAGTAGACAAGAATTAGAGAATAATTGCTTAGGCGAGGATTAATCAATGATTAGTCGAAGCTATGATTTTTTGATATACTCACACATTTTAGATGAAACTTCAGTATTTTTATCTAGTATTAATTGATTCGCAATGGAATATCATGGATTTGGAGGATTTTGGAAGCAACTATGGAGACCAAATCGTTCGGAACAGACATTTTTGATGCTTATATGAAATATCAAACGTAATTTGACTATATATTAGAGGGTGTAAATCAGACGGACTGGACCGGATGTGTGTTCAGTTTCTATCTCAAATGAAACTGAACACGGAGACGGACCGAATAAGCTTTTATGCTCGTATAAATATTGTTGTCATAGCTTGTGTCCTAAATTAAATCGAACAGGCATGAACACTTGGGATACGGATGGACAACGCTATTTATATCAAAATTTATGTTTTCCTTTTAATAGAGTTTTCTTCAACTATATACTGAACTACAAGAAATTCGAACGAATTCAAACAAGCATGGACTGAACTACAAGAAAATCGAAAAAATTCAAACAAACATGAACTGAACGAGATTTTTTCCGTACAAGTTTTGTTGTTCTAGCTCATGTCCTAAATGAAAATCGGGCGTAGGCCTATCAAAATTGAATCGGGCGTAGGCCTATTAAAATGCAATTATACTAGAGAAAATTTAATAATTTTATATTACACATTAAAAATAATTGATAGCTCATAATATATTTGTCTTATAAAATTTAAAATTTAGTCTTATATGTGCGAATTATGATAAAATTTATTCTTGTTTTGTGAGTAATGATGATAAAATTATACAAACGAAATGCATGAAAAATACAAGTTTGCATAAACTGTAAAATATTTTCTAATGACAAGAATTAAGTAAGAATATAAACGACAAAAAGCAACGAAGTAAAAATAAAAAAAATCAAAAACTATAATTATAAGCAAGTTATTTTGTGTTTAGATATCTCACTTAAAAGAGGACATATTTTGATACTTTGAGGGTAGCAAAAAAAAATTGTTGTCCAACATACTAGACATACTGGAATTGCTTTTAGATATTACCTGCATCTTTTTTCTGATAATGCTCAAACAAATAAGAGAGTCTCTATCTATTGTTTCTAAATATTGGATCTAATAGCCTAAACCAAAGAAACCAAGTCAAGTTCTCGTAAAAAAAATTGTGAAATGCGTTGATAAAACTTTGATGGAACACTAGCTAAAGCAATATGCAAACTATAGAAGGAAAAAGCATGCATGCAGAATCAGAAAACATTGTAGATATGGTTGCATCTCAATGGGTCTGGACTTTATTTACTATACAAAATAAAATAAAAAAATCAAATAGCGCACTATTCTGCGCTATGCGCTATTTTGCGCTTCAATAAAATAGTGCGGTATTTATGAGCTATAGGGAACCCCTGCACTATTTTAGGTTCCATAGCGCAGAGCTTGTGCTATAGCGCGCGCTTTGATAACACATTTAATGGCGCACGACACAAAAAGGCACAAACCCTCTCTGGAGCCTTGGCGCACGGAGACGCAAATGGCGCGCGCCTTTTTAATTTACTGCGCATATTTAATTTTTTTTGATAAATTTAATACTTTAACAAAAAAATTAAAAAATTCATTATTTTTTGCTAAAACATATGCAACAATTTTTTTATGCATTTTACAAAAAAAAAAAAAACATAAAGCATAAAATTTCAAGCATAATAGTTTTCAAATCTAAAATAATAATATGCATTACTGATAAACTAGAAACTTGAATTTGATAAATTTAATGTTCGATTGTATTTAACAAATACCAAATCATGAAATATTTTTATGTTGCAGACAAATCGTACAAAGATATTGGACATATTCACACATGCAAAAAAAATTATCCAAGGAAATGTTTCAGAGCTGATTGAATGATAATTTTCTGCGAATGCTTTCTCTTCCTCCAAAATTGTTTCTCTTGATTTATCGTTCACGAGTTCTCAGTCTCATTCATTTGCTTTTGCATCTATGCTAAACAATATTTTATGATATTTTATACATTATATATATATATATATTTCTGACAATATTAAAATGAATCTAAACCATGTTGGTTAATAAAACATATTTCAGTTCTAAATGTCGACATGCTAAGGTCAGTCAATTACATAATTGTAAGGTTATTAACTCGCTGATGATAATCGAATAAGAAATAATAATGATGTGATTATGTTTCCACATAATTGAAAAAAAAGATATTAACAAAGTTATTCACATCTCATCTTATTATGATAATAACAGTAGTAGTAGCAGTGATGGTGGTTGTAGTGATGACAAGAGTATTTGTAGTAGTAGTAGTTATTGCAGTTTGAAATGGGAAAAAACACAAAATAATGAAAAGGCACGTCATTACGCGCCATGAGCCATTTATGCGCCACGCACCATCGCCTTTTCATGTGCGCCGCGCCGCAAGCAAAAATGGCGCGAACGTCGCATCATGCGCCATAGCGCGCGCCTACGTGTCTTTTATAACTATGAGCAATTCTACAATCCAAACCAATTACACATCTATCTTTCCACCAAAATGCCAAAACCTACAAAATCAACAATCATAAATTGATAGCCCTATATAAAAATACAAAATAAACATTGGAACTCTACCTAACACCAAACAGTGTATATAACACCAATCATACAACTCATACCAAATTATACAGCACGAAAATAGGTTCTAGGACACACTTTGAACAAAATCAACATCAAGTTTTTTAACCTCAAGGCCAAACTTTCTTCATAAATTCATTGGAGATCTATTTTTGTACCAAGTCCAAGGCACCATAAATTTGACTTTGCACTTACAAAAACGATTCCGGTGGAGCCTATAGCAAGTGATGGTGAAGGTGCTGAGATTACTAGTGTAGAAGATGTGATGGCCATGGTGATGGTAGGAAACTAGGGTTTTCTAGTTGTTACAATGATCGATAAAGCTAACGATGATTATTGGTAGAGGAACGGCGATAATTGGGGGAGGTGGAACAATGAATAGTAGATTTCAGATACAAAAGTAGAGGAGGCCAGTTTAGAAGAAGAGTTTGATTTCATGAAATGTGGAGTTACAACCTGTAATGCTGGAATTTTATACGATGCTAGTTTCACGTATGAATAATGCTATTCTCATATAGTATTTAGCAGCTGTTGTATATTGTAATCTTACCTTCATATAGCATTCTGGGGTTGTTAATCAAATTGTTGAAGATGAAGATTGACAAGGAAGAAAGGAGAATGGAGGCACGATGAGATGTTAAGGTGAGGGGGTATGGCAAGGTGGCAATGCAAATGTAGCAGTGGTGGCCAGAAGGATAATTTAGGGAGAATGTATATTTGAGGAAGAAGAATTGGAAAGGTGCTGGTAGTGAAAAGTGGTGTCTTGAAGACTAAATTTGGTTTTAGGTTTGTCACCTAAGCCAAGTGTGCTACCATCAGCACCTGGCCGGTGCTAGCAGCCAACTCAGTCGGCAGGTGACTGTCGACCGAACCCTGCTACAGTCGGTGGTTGCCCACCGACTGTGTGTGTGTAAGCATGGCAACCTGTAGAGGAAATTGGGTTGTTGACAGCTACTGTAGATAATACATAAAATATAAACTAAAGCCATGATGTACATTCCGAAAACAGAACTATAGTCAGGTTTACTTCTCACTTAGTAAACAAGTTCATATCAAAAGGAAAGCAACTTTACTAGACCAAAACAGATACAGTTTGCAACAATTATTTGAACCTTGCCATCGTTATTTCTTAAGATCCTGAACTAAGAGACAATCAAGATATAATCATTTCTTCCATAAAATTCACAAAACCAAGAATCAGAGGCATCCAAGATACTACTAATATGATTTTGTTGTTGTTGATGTTGTTTTACTTTATTTTTGCGCCTACTCGTCAATATCCTAATTTTTGTCCGAATACAGTAGCCAAGGCCTTTGTAAAATAACTTACTTGGCTGTGCTGCCCATCCTTGCTCACCACCCTTAATCCTTTCTGGCAATGCATAATTTACCGTAATGACCCTGCCATAAAGCTCTGCACCATCCATGTTATCCATGGCGGCGGCGGCATCCTCTCGTTCCAAGAAAGTGACGAATCCAAAAGACCTGTGCTTTTGCGTGGCTTGATCGAGAGGGGTTTTTACGTCCTTTATGTCGCCAAATGGGATGAAAGTGTGATGAAGAGTCGTCTCGTTTACCTCTTCAGGAAGACCGCCGACGTAAAGTGTATTCTTCTGAACTGGGAGGTTGTTTTGCGCCATTATTTGGGATTTAGGGCTTTCAAAAATGTAACGAAGAAGGGTGTTCAGTATTTTAGGTCAATTTGATTTTGACCCGTTTTAGTCTTCGCAGTTCGAGCATTAGGCATCGTCAACGGGGACGGATACTTCCGCATTCGGACATCGTCATATCCGCATCCGAAACCATTTTCGAATATTGGATATCCGTATCCGCGGATACGGACGGATATCGGATAATTATCCGCTCCGTCAACGATCGATAAATCAATGGACATAAATGAATTTTTTAGCTTAGTATTAAGTTTTTTTAACCAAATTGATTACTAAAGTGCTAAAAATAAATAAATATGACGATAATATATAATTTTGAGCAATTAACAAGCATTTAGTTAGACTTTTAATTTTGCAAATTAATAAAGTAGTATATTTAATTGTGTTAAATTACACATAATTTAAGCTATAATCGGAAGAAAAAACAGACCGATAATTTTCGGGTGTGGATATGTCTATATCTGCATCCGCTTTCCCGGATATCGGATATTTACCCACTTTTCGGATACGGATGCAGATGGATTTCGGATTTTTGGGGTATCCATTGACAGCCCTAATCGTCCGTCTATAAGATTTAAAATCTTCGTTGTTTGCTTATTAGAAACTAGAACGAACCTGTAATACCTAGCGGCACGGGTCTTATTCGAAACGAGCATATAAGGCAAGTGGATTGCATCGCAGGAGATTATGCCATAATTTTTTACAGGTGAATCGTTTAACTTTTTATTCCTATGTAACAACACTATTTTACTTAGTTTTAATTATTATTCGTATTATTAATTTATGAAGACGATTTTGTAAAGGATGATTATCAGAATTTGTAAATGCTTTTGAAATATGTTATTATTTGATGAAAAGTTGTTTGAATATGTAAAGAAAGTGTGACTATTAAATCTAATTTAAAAGGACATTATAAGGTATTTTCAGTACTTCACGTTGATACTAAAAAAAAAGTGTAATATCAAAGTTATTACAACTTACCAAAGATATTTGTGAACTTATTAATTTATCCAGAAAGATTTTGCATTATCTATTCTAATGTAGTCATATATTTGGGTTGTTATCTGAAGTCTAATTACATTTACATTTGAATAATTTTATTTTATTAATGATCAAAATCAATATTCATGTTTGAATACCTCTAAAGTAATCGTAAGTAGAATTTATCACCTATTTTATTGGCAAGATCATATAAGATAACAATTTAATATTTAAAATTTATATACAGTGGTATTTTCGGAAGTTGTTAGATTAAACGCTTCTGCTTCCAAATCAACTATTAATAAAGATAATAAAAATAAATATCAATTTTAATAAAGAAAAATATTTATATCAATATAAGTATTTTGGACAACTAAGGATTTTATTTTCAAATTTAGATCATACTGCTAATACAAAAGCAACGCACTTGAAATATTAAAGCACAAGCAATTTTGAAACTACTTAGGGTGTGTTCTTTTTTTAACATGAATGAGCAAACGGAAATGTAACAACCCAGGATTTTACTAAGTTTAAATTGAATTTCTATGATATAGTTTGGGCTTTCTAAATATAAGTTGAAATTTTATATACAAATATTCATTTAATGACCTTTTACATTTGTCTTGTTTTATAAGTATATTTTGAAAATTTATTTTAAGAATTGGTTGATTTATAAAATTTTACTTTTGATAAATACCTTGTTGTATAAATTGGATTTGGTAAATGAACGACTTATTTTAAGGTATGTATAAGATTTTTTAAGAAACTATTTTGAAAATATGATTATTTAAAATAAGATTTTGTAAAGATGTTATATAGAAGATTATACAGATATTTCGGACATTAAGCATAATTATATTACAAAGGTATGAATTTTATAAATATTTAAAACTTTATTTTATTTAATATTTGGAAAAAATATATGTATATATTTTTAGATAATATTATATGGATTATATATGGTATTATGGTGAAATATATACATATAAATATTATCACAACTTATGAATTTTATAAAGATTGATTAGGAATTCTAACGTTTAAAATTGTCTTGGTTACATATAAATTTTAAGTGTGCTATAATATTTTAATTTAAATCAATTTAGTTTAACAATATTGGTTTTGGAAAAAACGGTAAAATGGTGTGCAATATAGTTGCTAAAACGACCCGTGTTCAAAAATAAATTATAATTTAATATTAGGTTAAAATAGTCGTTCGATTTCAGTGCGTGCAGTCTTAAAATATTTTATAGAATTTTATTGTAATTTTTAATTTAGAAAATGAACACATATTTTTTCCTAACGTACTGTGGACAACCGTGGTCCTTTTGGCACTTTAAAGAATTAACTAACCGGTCTATTTTATCTTTGTTTGGAGATCTGTACACATTGTTGTATGCGATCGTATTTATTTTGTGGTCATTCGAAATCAATATATACAAATATACAAATATATGTGTACACTTGAACGATTGTTTTGCCTACACTTGGTGAAATTTTAAACAATGCCTTACGAAATTTTTAAACAACCATATTTTGTTTGATCATCAATGCAAACTTCGTTTAAATTCCTATATGCTTGTGAATACTTTATAGGAAGGGAACATTTGCAATGGGAAATGGAGTAAGCTTTAAATAATTTGTTAGCCACTTGTCCCATGGTTGCTGAAGCTTACGCCACGTGCTATCCTCCTTTCCATTTCTTCCTGCCTTCTCTTCCTTGTCGAATTCTCAAATGCGGTTTTATACTTCCCCATGCATTCGATCCTCACCTCTCTGGCCATGTTTCCCTTTCTTATGAAAACATCTCATATCTCTTCCACCTTGCAGCGTCGACTCCACCTTGGACCACCTCCTCTCCCGTTGCCTCTTTCTCTCCTTCTTCTCAGAATAGTGCGGTCACTCCATTAAACAGCTCCAAGCCCATGGCAGCTTCTACCCTCTACTCGCTCTCACCTCCTTCCTCAACGCAGCTGGCCCCTCCGCCATGTCAGTCCGCATCAATCGCCTGGTACCCAGACCACACCTCCAGACCGCGATCTTCCCTCCTCTTCTTTTTCCAACTCACGGCCTCTTTCCCCTCACACCCTTAGTTTCACTGCACCAACTTCCCTTCCACTCGGCTCACATCGACTACCCAATCAACCGCTCAACACATCCTCCCTCCTTTAGCAGTCAACTTGTAACAACCCGGAAAATCGGAACCAATTTAAAAATTTTATTTTGGAAATTTTGATGAATTTTGAATATTTAAAATGATTTATTTTAAATAATATCAACGACAAATTTGTTTTGAATAGAATTGGAATGTATAAATTTATTTGAACCGACGTTAGAATATAAATAATTATTTTTAATTATAAAAGGAATTGAAAATGGCGCGGTAGTTTGAAAATTCGATTTTAAATTTCAAATGAATGTACAACGAATCAGAAAAATTAGAATCTATTTGAAAATATCTTTCCAACGAATCAGAAAAATTGAAATTTCATAGCAGGAATAAAAAGTTATGCCCAGTTGAGAAATTCAGAATAGTCACTATGGAAAATATAGCCCTTAAAAATGGAAATTTTGCAAACGACCTCCGTTTTCGATGAAATCACTTTTGTTGGATCTGGAATGCCAAGTTATTGCTAGATTCCAATTTCCATAATTTTTGGAAGCAATATGTGAGCGTGGTAAAAGAAATCATGTTTTGACAGTTTTAGTCAATTTGGATCGACCAGAAAATGACCATTTTCAAACGGTCTTCAAATTTGACGAAATTAGTTTTGTTAGGACCGTATTGTCAATACGAAGCTAGAAATAGTTTTTCTGGAATTTTTCGAATCAGTATGTGACCTCGGTAAATTGAAATGCGCGTTCAAATTCAATATATAGATTCGGGTTATTATTTTTTTAAATTCCTACATTTGATTTTCAAGTTATGTTTAAATCAAAAATGGAATAACATCGCAAATAAATTCGGGTTATTTTTTTTTAAATTATAAAATATCTGATAAATTATATTTTGTTATTTAAAAGTGATATGAGTCTAAATATTTCAATTTCTAATGATTTTGAATCCGTTTGATTTAAATGGCTATTTTACAACATTTTTAGTAATGCTGCTAAATGTCTTTATAATGAAATCCATTGATTTAAATGGCTATTTTACATCATTTTAGTAACGCTCTTAAATGTTATCATAACGATTCTTTGAAAACAATCGAAATTTGAAACTATAAACTATTGTTTTGTAAATATTTTGGAAGATTTTAAGAACTCGAATTATTTCATACGGAAATTATTACTGACTTTAAGTCGGGAGTTGGTAGTTTGAAATTTTGAAAAGGAAACGAGTTTGAGTGAAGATAGTAGGCGAATATTCGATATGAAATTCCAAAATGGGACAAATACTATCAGAAATATTAGAACACATTTATATCAAGATTCTGATGGCATTCGCTAATCGGGTGAATTGATATCAAATATTATTCGATTAAACTCTATTCAAGCTTATATTGAAATATCAATTGTTAGAATTATCGCGAATAGGAATTTGAGTCCAAATCAGGATTTGGTAATTTGAAAACTTATGAAAGGGTAACAACGAATAAAAGAATTATGTTCTCTAAATATAAGACTCGAAAATGAATATTGAATTTCAAGGAAAGATTAAGGTGATATCGAGGTTTATGGAAACTAGAGTAAATCCAACCTGGAGTATAAGTGAATTAATAACGATTTGGAAGGAGATTTAAATTTGCAAATCCGAAAAGGTCGATCACAATTGTTTTAAAATGCGCTTATTACTTGGAAAGACCGGGATCCAGTATATGTTCGAAAACTATTCCAAGTAATAATACGACGTTACATAGAAGTTGAAGACTTGAAAATCGATCAGTGAAGGCCGAGAATCTTCGAATTTTTAGATTGATTGCCAATGTCTCGTTTGGGCCGATCACCCAATTCGGGGTAATAAGTGGCATGTGATCTGGATATATTTAGAGATTTTCGGATTGTTGTCCCGTTCAAACCAAGAACGGACTTGTATGGATTGTTTGAATGACATTGAAATTAACCGTGTATCACTGATTTCTGTGAATATATATCGGATTGTGGCAATAATTATTCTCGTCTCTAAGATATACGAACTTAGAGGTTATGTATTGATGGAAATCAGTGACCCGTCGTGAATTTTTAATGTGGCATACTCGAGTTATGAAATGAGCTAGTGATGATAAAAGCACGACTTATTTAAGCATAGCTTTGTGTATATCATGACATCGATGAACCTCACACCCGGATTGATGGTAAACTGGCGGTTAGGTTGTATACATAATCTCTAGTGAAATTCGAAAGCTGCGGCGGTAGATCTACCTCGAAACCTGAGGGAATAAAGTATATACGGTGTCCGATGTTTGGATGTTATCCGGGATATATACTTTCATGCTATGTATTCGGTGTCCGTTGTTTGGATGTTAACCGGGAATACTTAGATTTGTGTCCTCCAATGATCTTTCGTGCCACGAACCATCATGTTGAAAACCCAATAACTGATATGAGCCGTTCGATTTGTTTGTAAACTATATATGTGGGCATAGTTACTATGCTCGCTAAGATTTATATATTTATTTGTGAAATAATTTTCAACACTATGCACTAGTGATAATATTAAAAGAGGATTTCGCGTATTAAATCATTATTGGTTATCATAAGACAAAACTCGCCCATCTGATGTGCGTTTGCATTGTGTGATATGTGACGAGCTTATGATAGCTTCATTTTCCAAAGTCATTGTGATTTTCTATGCACGGGAATTCACATGGAGTAAACCCGTTCCGCGTTAGTTGCGTGCTCCGGTGAACTTCCCAACGTTAAAATAAACTCTAAATAATAATTGTTTTGAGTTCTCACACCAGTCCGACGACTGATCTGGAGTTTATTGTTCCCTTACCTAAACTCTGGGTCCCCATAATTTTGCATGGGCAGCTAGTAGTTTAGTTGGCAGGTTTAGTTGCAGAGCTGGATTCAAATCGAAGCTAGAGTCCAGTTTGGTTTTACTTCTTCCACTAAAAGAATTTTTTTTTTGCTGAGCTTCTGGCATACTCTGATTTATTTGTAACTCCGATATAAAATTTTTGTAACGAGATGAAAAGTTCTGTTCTTTATATGTTCAAATATGTATGTACTCATAACTATCCATCTTTATGAATGATTTAAGTTGGTTTAATTACCGATTGGAATCGGGCAAAAATGTGGGTCGTTACAGGGTGGGGCCGGGGAAGGGGAAAGATCGCGAAAGTGAATGAATTCTTTTTACGAAAGGGCAACGCAAAAGGGAAGAAATAGTGAAATTTTATCTGTTCGCATCAGACGCGTCGGACGATTCAGAGCAGTATGAACAAATAATATTTCACCATTTGGTTTGAACGGGTAGATCAGTGGGATCTACGTCCGACGCTTCGAACACAGACGCCAAGTGCTCATATTAAAATAGGACTCTATCTTAGTGTTAAACATAAATATTTCCATTACAAAAATATGGACTAATATTTTTTGGTCCCTAATTACTTAAATACCAAGTCAACATTTAAGCATACATACAAAAATTGCCTAAACCGTAAAAACGATTCTAATTGTGATACCAGTGGAATCTGCATGAGAAATCCACTTAAATGTAATAGTGAAGTGACCTCAATTATATTTTTAGTCTTAACAATGAATTTTACGAATCAGTTCATACTTCCTCGATAGGTTTTGATATCCAATATACCAAAGGAGTTAAATTTACTTTCCTAGATTTAGGATTTTACAGAACTAAGAATGGCGAACCCATATTTACATTAATGAGGATGGTTTGATGCACTAAGTTAATTAAAAAAACATCTTCATATAAATTACATTTTATAGGGGTTTCATGTCAAGTTGTTGATATTTACTAATCAACTATGTTATCAACATGTAACACAAATCCTTTTAGGTTACATATGTAATACAAAAGATTAAATGCGTTACCTCCAGCTAAATAAACATCTTTGTCAACTGAAAATACATTATGAAATCACAAATATTAATATGTGTATCACTCATTTGTGGTAAGTTGCAAATGAAGGCTCTGTTAACCGAGGTGAACATATATGGTCATAGAAGTAGGGGCGAGGCGTAAATGGGTTGGACCGGACAGAGGTGTATCCAAGCTATATGCTATAAGAGATTCAAATAGAAACAGACAGGACAAGCATTAAGTTCAAACACTGTTCGTACGAGCCGAACAACGGGCGGACAACGTTCGAACAATAGAAAAACATCGAACATTTTGAATCCGACTGAACCTAAGTGTGTCCAAACTATATCCTATAAAAGAATCGGACGAACACGTATCAGACACCTTATAACTTTGTGTTTACACCAGAATTTGGCAAAACAACCAAAGTATTGCTTAACGCGTTACCTAATCGGAGGCGAGATGCTTAGGAAGCATGTCACCTTTTCAAAGGCAAGACGTAAGAATACCTTTTTTATTATGTGAGGCCATATCTAACACATGAAAACATCAAAATATAGAAAGAAGACAAGAGTTTATAGTGGTTCGACCTTTGAGGAGGTCTACGTCCACCCTTAAGAGAGAATTTTATTATCAACAAGTTGTTTACAAGGTAAGATCACTCATACATTCAACCAAACTTTCTCCCACACACATCCTTCCATTTGAATTGCTGAAAATGGTAGAGAAATATCTTGGACAACGAGGAAATCTCCTTATTACCAAGCTTTTGCCATGGATCTTCGACCTTAAGCTCTATCATATATCATTTGTGAAAGCCATGATTCCATGCTCCATTGATCTTTGTTGGAATATGAAGAATAGATGTTGGAATGCTTGAAGAAGTCCACAAAGCGATTTGGCACCACCTCCACGTGTTTCCAGAAAAGTCCCCCCAAAATGATGGAGGTAGGGTGCTATTTATAGGCGGAGGAGTGACTGAAATCTTGTATTCAGGGTTCTGGTCGGTATTTTTGGGTATTTACAAGAATGCCACTGCCAGCTGTCACCAGTTGTCAAGCTGTTTTATACTGTTTTGACCGACCAGGAGCCCTCGTTGAAGGGAAAGACGACCAGAAGCTATCGAACGACCACGAAGCCGGAGCAAGAAAGCGGACCGACCAGGTTGAAGGAGCATGATGACGCTACCTCTGGAAATGCGGGCCGACCAGGGATCTTTGAAGCGGACCGACCAGGTGATAAGGGAACAGGATGGCGCATCATTCCGGACATGCGGGCCGACCAGGCTGGTACGGAGGAAAGAACGACCTAGAGTTTGTGAGGAAAAGGACGATCAGGGTTTTTTAGAGAAAAAGGACGACTAGGGACTTCGTCCATTATAACCGACCCTTCTCGAAGCTGAAGGACTTTAACCGACTAGGAGCTTTATGAGAACCGACCCCTTCTTAATCGTTACTGAACCAACCCGTATAGATTCGTCAATAACCCATCAGTTATACATATCGATCTTAGTGGATAACATTTTGCCCCTCGGAGTTTTATAATATTTTGTACGAAAAGATTATGGACTTCGAAATATTGCTCGATATGATGATGGATTGATCAGGTTTAACCAGGGTCGGTTTTCAAAATTTATTCGCAGGGGTCGGTTTTTATGTGGACTGGATTTCCTTTGGGTCGGTTATTTCAGGATGGGCTAGGTCGGCCTGTTGGCGTAACCCCTATATTTAAGCACTTCCGTCTCTTGCTCTTCCCCATTCATATCCAACCTTCTCCGAGCAGCTTTAATGGCGACGGCGCTCCATTAAAGATAGTTTGTCAACTCCGCCTTGCTTCTTCGATTCAAGCTTTTAATTCAATCCAATCCTTTTAATCGATTTAATCTCCGGTCGCGCTTTTCTTTGAATCGATCTTCAACGCTGGTCTGATATCGATCTCCCCGAATTCGAGTTTTCAGTCAGCTCTGGAAGTCCGATCTAAGCTCTGCCAGTTAGTTGATCTAATTGCAGGTATGAATCTTCATCTTGATGTTAATTCAAGAATGACCAACATTGTCTTTTGAATTTGGCTGGATTCTTTGGGGTTGAACTGTACTCGAATCAGATTTGATGTATAATTGTGATTTGTGGTAGAATCCTTGAGTCTGAAACCCTTGGCGTACTGAAAAGTTTGACAGTAATGTAGCGTTCAACTTGAGTTTGTGGATTATGATTCCGAGATGAGGATCCTTGTAGTTTTTCTTTGTTGCGATGATGATCACAACATGTTTGTGTATATGTTTGAATGGCTGACGCATGCATAATTTTCTGCTTAATTTATCATTTCACGATGTTTATAACGAATAATCACGCTTACTTTTAAATGTATGATCAGTCTGGTCGATTTTTTGATTAACTGGGTTGGGTCGATCTGATGCTGCTTTACATAACCCTTCTAGCCAATTTGGTTTAACCGAATAGATTAATCAGTGCATAGACCGACCAGCTCGGCTTTATTTTGCTTGACCAACCTGTAGTGCACCCAAGAACAAGCTCGCTCGGGATTGAATCAGCTTTACCTGATAGGACCGACCCAGAAGGATTTGAATCTTGACCGACCAGGTTGTGATTGCTTGCAAATTAATCATAGAACGACCAGCCCATGGGTGTTTTTACCGACCAAATAGGGGTTAATTTTGGGCGAATGAATCTTTTACTTATTTTAATACGACCAGAACCTGACTAGTTTTGAGCGACCAGGTCTTGACTGTTTTGGGCGACCGGGGCTTGATTGGTTTAGGGCGACCAGGTGATTTTCCAGTTTTGAGCGACCGGGGCTTGACTGGTTTAGAGCGACCAGGTGCTTTTCCAGTTTTGAGCGACCAGGGCTTGACTGGTTTAGAGCGACCGGGTGCTTTACCAGTTTTGAGCGACCGGGTCTTTAACTGGCCAAGGCCGACCTTGCTTGAGCTTAATTAATATTTTGGTGGTTTGTTTTTCCAACATGCTTGTTTGTGTAGAAATGACAACCAAACGAAGGACTCGCAAAAATGTTGAGGGAACCTCACCAACTAGAGAAGCTGAGACCTCTGATCGAAATGTTGAAACATCTTCGACTGCTACCACTAAGATGAATGTTACTCAAAACTTTCCGAGCCCTCGATTTCTTACTCATACACCAGTTGATAGCTACTTGACGACGCTTGAAGTTGATTCGTATCTTAAGTTGTGCAAGCAATATGGCCTATCTGACGACGAAGTCAAGTTCCCTGGAAAAGATGGTTTGCCTGACCACCCTCCCCCTGGATATGTTGCAGTTAATCGGGGGATGCTCCAGAGTGGGGCGATTCCTCCTTTCAACCCTTTCATAGAAATGATCCTAAAGAATTTGGCCATTGCTCCTTATCAGTTACACCCTAATGGCTATTTTATCCTTATGAGTTTATACGTGTTGTTCATGAGAATCATAAAACACGAACCAACTTTCAAAGATATATGCTCCTTATACTCTTTTAAGAAACGGAAGAAGGACCATCCTTCCTTTTTCTTCATGGAAAGCAGGCAATCTAGGGTCATAACTGGCTTGTTCGAGAGTATCAAAGGATTTCCCGATCAATTTTTCTATGTGCGATGTCCTGACAACTTTTTCGGCCGATGGACCGAAGGAGGTAAATATCCACAAAGATTTCGTTTTACCTTTTATGAGCATTTACTGACTTTTCTTCATTTTACAGAAGCTCCTTCTGACCAAGAAACAAATATTAACCAATCTCTTTTGGAATTATTATTATCTGTTAGCGAAACTGAAAGGAGTAGACAGTTTTTGCTTTCCGAATAATTCCTTCGACAATACAACCTGCTTCCCCCATCCCGTACTTTGACGGTGAAGAAGACAGCCAAGAAATACATGAAGAAGTGTACACAATCTGGTAGTGGAAGCAAAAAACCTATGAGGACCCCTGAAAAACATGAACACACCTCTGAAAAACAGGTTGACACTTTGGCTATCCCGGAGAAAATTGCAGAAACCCCGCCTCCTTTAAACACCGGAGAGGAAATTGTACAGCGGGAGGGTAAACAGCTTGAGGTAGAGGAAACGACTTTAGATAACGAACAGATCATTGAAGATGTTCTTATGGATTCATCTATTCCCAATGCCCAAGATGGAGATTCCACGGGTACCTTTGGTGAACTTCCTGACTTATATACCGTGCAATATCTCAATAAGGACAAAACTCCTACCTCAGGTTCCACAGCCCCCAACGTTCAGCCCGATTCCAATCCTCAAGAAATTCCCGAGCCAGTGCCGGATGCAAGGGTAGACTTAGGATCAAATCCCGACACACGCTTGCTAGGCATGTTTTTTAGGATTAAGCTCGTTTTCACAGTCGTAATCTCATCTACTTACTTCGCATGTCATTTTACTCACATACTTTTCAAATGCTGAAGGAGTCTGTTACTTTTGCAGGAATGAGGCCGTCCTCACTTATCGACAATTTTCGGAAGAACAGGCAGTCTTCCTCCTACCTTCCCCATCCCTTGAAGAAACGCTCTAAGCCAGCCCCTCCTTCACCCAAGACATCTCAACCTCAAAGATTGCATGATCATCACCCAATTCCTTCTCATGCTTCTTATGAGCGAACTGCAGAGCAAAGAGCATGGTTTTACGATCATCTCAGGACAACGGATGATGAGGCAAGGCGAGAAAAAGAGAGCTCTCTGGGAAAGAGAAAAAGTGGAGATGATCTGAGCATGGAGATCCCTCAGAAGCGTGCACGAGGATATGTCCCTCCCTTTCCAACCCCGGCCGAGCTTCAAGCCATTATTTCAAGGCCGCGCGAAATACTTGACGTAGAGAAGGAACTTGGAGGTTCCAGTTCTCCTTTTTCTCACAGATTCGGAGATTGGGATATGAGAGGGATAAAATTTGATGTAGATCTCTACCCCAAAGAAAACGGGACATGATTGAGGATGTGGCAAAAGCAAGGGATCTTCTAGATGGTATCGGCAAAACCATTGACAAGCGTTTTTCAGCGTGGCATCGACTTGGCTATGAGTTTCAGAATCTCAACACCCACCGAATTGAAAGCATCAAAAACTTGGAGGATGAAAAGGCCCAGCTTATTCAAGTCATCAAAGCCCAGGAAACCCAGATCTCTTCATTAGAAGGGGGTTCTAAAGTGAACGATTTGGAATCCGAGATTGAAAGGCTTCATAAGGAACTCGAAGCTGCTAAACATAAGGAAGCCGTTTTGAAGAAACAATCTGAAGATGCCTTAAAAGCACAAGAAGATGCTGAAGCTCGGCTAGCCCTGGAAAGAAGGACTTCATTTGCTCGTGAGTCGGAAATCATATCTCTTCGTGACAAACTTGCCGTTGAAACTGTCAAAACTTCTACTTTGGAGAAAGAAAGGCAAGAAGCTTTGGACAATGCCCGAAAGATTAAGGAAGAGGACGAAGCAACCTTCATGGAATTTTATGTTTGCAGCGTTATGTATGGGAGGAGCCTTCGTTTCTTAGGAGAGGGTTATGGGAACATTCTTGCTCATGTTTGGGAAGAGGTATTAAAACGATCTGACGGGGCCGAGGATAGCCAGCTCCAGCTTGATCTACTGGATGAAGAGGATCGAGAGGCCTTAGCTGAAGGCAGAAACTTCCTCAAGAGCCAACATGGTGAATCATCCGGAGCTAATACTTCAGGTACTATTGTTGATAATGCTTTTTCCGGGTTGACTGATGATGTTAACATCTCAAGCTTTTTGACTTGTGTAGATATCGCGATTCCTTCCCCTGCCGCTGGAAATTCTGCTGAAGACAGACATCAGGATTCAGATGGAGAAATAAATATTGATGATTATGAAATCAGTGCGAACCCTCCTGCCTTAGGTAAAGATGACATGTGCCAGGTTATGCTTGACTTAGATTGTCTCTTTCCCCCTCTGGGACATTTTAAGCTCGTGGATCATTATGATTATGCAATGAATTCACTTTCACCATTGCCCCCTGTCGGTGGATACACAGCCATGGTGATGAACGCCATTGAAACTGACTTGCCTTTATTTAATACAGGCCCACTTGTTGATGCTTCCACATACATAATGCTTTCTCAATCAGGCTCTCAGGAAGAAAGGATTGATGTGATTGCCAACCTTGATCGAGACCTCCACAACCTCCAAGAAGACGACCATGATTCTGAAGAAACAATCGATGATGTGATCGACAATCAAGGGGAAAAGGTCAGTTCTTCCACTGGTCGGAAAAACCGAAAGCGTTCTATCAAAAAGAAGACCACCAGCTCGTCAACCCCTGAGGGTTCTGCTTCCAAACCTGCATTGAGATCTGGCGGTTTGAAGAAGTAGTGGCTTAGACTCGCTTGTTTTGCGTTTACCAGACTTTATCCAGACCGGATGTATATGTGAGTGCCGGCCTCGCTTACTACTTTGCAATGTTCTGAATTCTGAATAATTTGTACTTGACAATGTTGTGACTTGATCCTGTGCTTGAACGTGATGTGACAATGTTCTGTGTTTTTGTACTTTTAACCCTGTCGTTACTTTTTTTTCTGCATATTCTGGTTTATACATCACGCTTGCATATCACACTTTACACATTTTGCTTGTTTATGGATTTTCCACCTGTATATGGTTGTGACGATCCTTTGGTATGTGAGAAACCAAACAGCTACTTTTGGATTTGTGATGTGATATGTGATATGCCCCCGTACCAATGGAGTGTTTCAACCCTGATATAATGGCAATGAACTTAAGAATTAGATACTTTAAGTTGTAACCAGAATTTAAAAGCGTCTGTCATTGCACTGTGACATTTGGAGCTTTTTATTCTTCACACGAACTTTACATGTATTATTTGGAATTCCCCATTTTTTGCATTTAGGCGGGCTAAATATTGAGAAATGAGTGGACACCTCTTGAAGATGTTTTTTGTTGAAGACTCGGCTTGGCAATAACATGGTCAGATTTTGTCTGACTTTAAGTTATTTGGCTGAGCACCCCCGGAGAGGGTTTGGGTTAAAAACTCAGCTTGACAATAACGTGGCCAGATTTTGTCTAACTTTGAGTTATTTGACTGAGCACCCCCGGAGAGGTTTGGGGTTAAAGACTCAGTTTGGTAATAACGTGGTCAGATTTTGTCTAACTTCGAGTTATTTGACTGAGCACCCTCGGAGAGGTTTTGGGTTAAAGACTCAGTTTGGTAATAACGTGGTCAGATTTTGTCTGACTTTGAGTTATTTGACTGAGCACCCACGGAGAGGTTTTGGGTTAAAGACTCAGTTTGGTAATAACGTGGTCAGATTTTGTATGACTTCGAGTTATTTGACTGAGCACCCCCGGAGAGGTTTTGGGTTAAAGACTCAGTTTGGTAATAACGTGGTCAGATTTTGTCTGACTTTGAGTTATTTGACTGAGCACCCCCGGAGAGGTTTTGGGTTAAAGACTCAGTTTGGTAATAACGTGGTTAGATTTTGTCTGACTTTGAGTTATTTGACTGAGCACCCCCGGAGAGGTTTTGGGTTAAAGACTCAGTTTGGTAATAACGTGGTCAGATTTTGTCTGACTTTGAGTTATTTGACTGAGCACCCCCGGAGAGGTTTTGGGTTAAAGACTCAGTTTGCCTAGTTCCACGGAGTGGGTATTGATTTTGTTGGACCTTTGAGTTGATCGAGATGCTTCGGTTATAAATCCGTAACCCTAAGTCGATCCTCTCGAATGATACTCCTTTGGTGGAATTTTAGCGAGTCTGCTTTGATTTTGCTCCATTGGTTTCTCCCGCTGATTGGCCTTGGTGTTTTTTTTAATCTTATGGAGACATTCCTCACTTACCGTATTTCGACGGGAGTGCTTTATGGATCCATGTGCTTAATTTGTCCTTTTGGACTATGCTATGAACTAACACTAGGCTTTCATTGGGGAATGAACCAGCGAGCTTTTTCTTTTAATTATGTCCTGTAATCAGAAATCATAACTGAGCATCTTTGAATATATAATCAAAGGTATGCGATGTATAATTTAGATAGGAGACAAAAGAGTTGTTTTATTCATATTCATGTAATTTCATACAAAGTATCTATTGTATTCATAAAGGAATATGAGCTAAAAGAGTTATTTGAAGTAACGCCGGAGGTGATCACTGTTCCAGGCCCTCGGGACTTCTACTCCGCCTATAGTCTTGAGCTTAAAGGTACCGTCGAGGAGTTTTTGGTCGATGACAAATGGACCTTCCCAATTGGGGCCAAAAACTCCTGTTATGGTCATGATCTTCTTTAACACTAAGTCTCCCACTTCGAATGTTCTATGCCTGACCTTTTGATTGAAGTGTCGGGCAATTCTCCTTTGATGGGCGACTATCCTAAGCTCCGATTCAGTCCTTTTTTCTTCGAGTAAATCGAGGGCTTCAAGCTGTAACTTTTCATTCTCTTTCTGGTTAAAGTGAATTCTGCGGTGAGTAGGAACCTCTAACTCCACAGGTATCATTGCTTCCGATCCAAATGCCAGAGAGAATGGAGTATGCCCCGTCGCAGTTTTATGAGTCGTACGGTAAGCCCATAGTGTAAGCGGCAGTTCTTCAATCCAGTTACCCTTAGCTCTCTCGAGACGCTTCTTAATGGTGGATTTCAGGATTTTGTTGATTGCTTCAACTTGCCCGTTGGCCTGCGGGTGGGCAGCTGCTGCGAAGCTTTTTTGAATGTGATATTTGTCGCAAAAGTCTTTGAACTCATCGCTTTCAAATTGCGTGCCATTATCGGTGATGATCTTCTGCGGAATTCCAAATCTGCATATGATGTTTTTCAAAACAAAATTGATCACTTTTCTTGATGTGATGGTTGCCAGTGGCTCAGCTTCCGCCCATTCAGTGAAATAATCCACAACAACTATGGCGTACTTGAAACCGGATTTTGCGGTAGGTAATACTCCAATCAAATCTATGCCCCAGACAGCGAATGGCCAAGGACTCAACATTTGTGTCAACTCAGTCGATGGAGCTCTCGGAATCTTTGCAAATTTCTGGCATTGGTCACATTTTTTAGCAAAGATCATAGAGTCGAGATTTACCTCTGGCCAGAAGTAGCCATATCAAAGAACTTTTTTGGCTGGAGTTTGTCCACCTACATGTCCGCCACAATCTCCTCCATGTAATTCTGCCAGGATTGCTTTGGATTCCTCCTTTGTTACACATCGTAGCAAAGGTGTTGAATATCCTCTCCTGTACAAGTGACCATCCTGAACGAGATACAAACGGGACTTTCAGAGCAACTTCTTGCGATCTTTCGGGTTTTCAGGAAGTGTCCCATGGAGTATATAATTCTTGATGGGGGTCATCCACGAGTATGGCTCGTTAGCTGTTTCCATAACCCAATTTATATCAGATTCTTCAACACTGGAACTAGATAAAACTTCAACTGGAACTAGGCCGAAGATTTGAGGATCTCCGGTACTAGCCAGATTTGATAAAGAATCGGCTTTCCAATTTTCTCCTCTAAGGATATAAGAGATAGAATAGTACTCTAGATTGTCAAGAAACTCTTTGACTTTGCGTAGATACGTTGGAAGATTTCCGCTCTTGGTCTCAAATTCACCTTTGATTTGAGAAACCATCAACTGTGAATCGCTGAAGATCAACAAACTCCTCAGGCTTAACTCTTTCGCAACTCTCAATCCTCCGAGCAAAGCTTCATACTCGGCCTCGTTGTTTGTGACTGGGAATTCGAATCGTAGAGCACAGCATATCTGTCGTCCTTCTGGAGTTTCAAACACAATTCCTGCCCCCAAAACAGTATTCATTCCTAGCACCATCAACGAAAAGCTTCCATCTGGCGACCAACTCATCGGTTTCTTCCATTTCCTCTCCTCTATCAGTGAACTCGGCGATAAAATCAGCTAGGGCTTGCCCATTTATTGATTTCCTGGGGTGATAAGTGACATCGTACTGACTGAGCTCAATATTCCATTTTAGTAATCTCCCTGAGGTTTCTGGACGGAACAACACTTGTTTCAAAGGTTGATCTGTAAGGACCTTGATAGAGTGAGATTGGAAATAAGGCCTGAGCTTCTGTGATGCAATAAGCAGAGCATATGCAAGCTTTCCGATCTTCGGATAATTCATCTCTGTCCTAGTAAACCTTTTGCTGACGTAGTATACCAGCCACTGAATTTTATTTTCTTCCCTGACAAGGGATGCGCTTAGAGCATGGGATGATACTGCAAGATATAGGAACAGGATTTCTTCATCTTTTGGTTTTGACAGCATCGGAGGTGATTCCATGTGCTTGATAAGATCGTCAAATGCTTGCTGGCATTCAGGAGTCCACTGGAAATTATTCCTTTCCTTTTTCAATGCATCAAAGAGGGGAATGCACCTGTTTGTTGCCTTTGAAATGAAGCGGCTTAAAGCTGCCACCTTGCCATTCAAACATTGGAGTTCCTTTTTAGTCCGCGGAGCTCGCATTTTTCGCAAGGCAACCACTTGTGCTGGGTTTGCCTCAATGCCCCGGGCGTTGACCATGAAGCCAAGAAACTTTCCTGAAGCTACACCAAATGAACATTTGAGTGGATTTAGCTTCATGCGGTATCGCCTTAGGATTTGAAACATTTCGTCAAGGTCTTCCGTATGATATTTTGCTTCCTTGGACTTTACCAACATGTCATCAACATAGACCTCCATGGTTTTTCCAATTTTCCCTTTGAACATCGAATTCACCAGACGTTGATACGTGGCACCTGCATTTTTCAAACCAAACGGCATTACCTTATAACAATACAAACCGCGATCAGTTATGAAACTAGTACTATCCTGGTCTGGCTCATGCATCATGATCTGATTGTAGCCTGAATATGCGTCCATGAAAGACAATAGTTCATGCCCCGCAGTTGAATTGACAAGCTGATCAATTCGAGGTAGGGGGAAACTGTCTTTTGGGCACGCTTTATTTAGATCAGAATAATCAACACACACTCGCCATTTGCCGTTTGACTCTTTTACAAGAACTGGGTTGGACACCCATTTAGGATAGGTGGACTCGCGAATGAAGCTGTTCTTTAATAGCATATCCACTTCATCCTCCAAAGCCTTAGACCTCTCAGGGCCTTGCATCCGTCTTTTCTGTTTCACAGGATGTATGCTAGGATCAATGTTCAACTTATGCACAATCACTTCCGGAGATATTCCACACATATCTGAATGGTTCCAAGCAAAGACATCCAAATTCGTCTTTAGAAAAACAATCAACTCTTTTCGCAGCAAAGGATCCAACTGAGAGCCTATCTTTACCACCTTATCTGGATCGTTATCATGGACCTGTATAGAAATGGTAGCTTCAGTCGGTGCTGCCCTTTCCTCCCCTGCACTGGTTTTTCGCGGATCCATATCTTCTTGCATGTCATTGTATTCTCCAGCACAGGGGGAGGTCATTAATTGCTATAAGGGGGCTTCATGGATGCAGAGAGGAGTCTCTACATCCTTGTTGATGTCATACTTGCGAGCTTCAATCAACTCTGCCATATAGCAATCTCTCGACTCTTGAGGATCTCCTTTGATTACTCCCACTCCGTTTGCAGTTAGGAACTTCATCGTCAAACACCATGGAGCAAGAGCTATCTTGAAAGCAGCTAGTGCTGGTCTTCCCAGAAATGCATTATACCCTGACAATGAGTCTATTATCACAAAAGTCTGCATCATGGAAACTTGCTTCTTCCCCTCACCAAGCTCTACAAGGAGATCGATTACACCAATAGGCTGAGTTGGTACACCAGTGAAACCGTGTATTTTATTTTTACTTGCTCGCACATTATCCATGGACAACCCCATTTTAGAGAAAGTATTGTAAAACAGGATATTTACATATGCCCCATTATCAATCAGTACCATCTTCACTATTGCTGGACCCAAGCCAATAGTGATCACCATTGGGTCAATGGTTGGAGTCAATATTCCACTGGAATCCCGATCTCGGAATACCACATCTTCCCATGATGTTTTTGGTATTTTCCAACGAAGTGAGTTACTGCAAACTTCAAATCCATTTTCTTTTGAAGCACTGCCTAGTTCATTTGTATACCTGACAATATCCTCCCAGCTATCTCCTGCAGGATGAGGTCCGCCACTGATTGTGTTGATAACTGGTCGAGAACCATTTGCAGGTGTTCTTCCGTCTTGACTTGGATGAATCTGCTGCCCTTGAGTAGGCTCAGTATCCGATGGACGTTTCACGTACTCCTGAAGACGGTTCTTTCTTATCAACTTTTCAATTAGATTCCTCAAGTGCCGACACTCATTCGTGTCATGACCTGGTCGATTATGAAATTGGCAAAACCTCCCTGAATTTGCAGCTTCTTCGGACACCTTTATTGGTTTCGGGCTCGGATAATCCTCCGTAGCTTTAGTTGCCATGTATATGTGCTCAAGCGTATCATTCAACGGAGTAAGGTCCGTAGGTTTGAAGAAGCGTCGCTTTTTAAAATCCTTATCGTTCTTGGCATCATTACCGTTTCCTCTTTTTTGCCCCCCACCTGAATTTATCTGATCGGTTTTTGTAGAAGCTTCTTTTTTCTCCAGAACCACATTAGTTTTGGTCTTGCCAACAGAGTAAATGGGATCATCTTCAAGACTCATGTATTCCTCGGCTTTGTCATAGAATTTCTCTAATGTGTTGGGCTTCTTTCTCTTTAACCACCTTCCAAATTCAGAATGTTTATCTATGCCCCCCTTCAAGGCCATTAGAATTAGCCTTGGCTCGTGGGTCCCTACTTCAGCAGCGGCAGCATTAAAACGACTTAGAAAAGATCTAATCGTTTCACCCGGGGCTTGTTCCAACTCGTTGAGGGACATAATATCTCTAACCTTCGTTGTCTGGAGGCGGAAATGGTCTTGAAAACATCTTGCTAGTGTGAAAAAATTATCAATAGATCTGGGAGGCAATTTAGTGAACCATAATGATGCTACTCCTTCCAAGTACACTGGAAAGTACAAACACTTAAGCTCGTCGGTTGCTTGGGCCCCATCCATGTGTTGGTCGTATCGAAACAAAAACACATTGGGGTCGCCTGTCCCATTGTAGGCTTGGATTGTAGGTGGCTTGAATTTCCGTGGGAAGGTTGCCTTTTTGATTCTCTCAGTGAGAGGGGTTTTTGATGGCGCGAACTCCCATTCAGCCTCATTAGCATTTCGAGATTTGCTTTCTTTCATAAGCTGTTGGACCATTTTCAGGAGGCGTTCCTTCTCGTGGAGGTTATCTGCGGGGCGGACGCTTTTGTCTTGACCGGCAGCTTGCCTAAGCAAGCCATCACGGTTGTGACTCCGGGGTCCTGGTCTTTCATCATTAGAAAGTGCCCCTTTGGCAGAATTGGCCGCTTGACGAGAAGTAATCCCCGCATTATGGTTCCGATCAACATGCTTTGAATTCTCATGCTTTCCTTTACTATGATCAGAGATCTGTTGAATAGATTTTTCTCGGTTCGAACTAGAGGAAGAAGATCCGGTACCCTCTGCATGAGTAGTCCTTGTGGCTACCTTTGCTATAGCGGTTTGAAGAGCAAAGAGTGAATCTAGCCTTGCCATTATGGCTTTGTTAGCTATTTCCTGTTGTTGTGTCAGACCCGCGACGGCTTGATCAAGCTCGCCTCTCGTGACATTCACGCCTCCATTCGATGTTTCGCCTACTTCAAATCGGTTAACGACGGGGGTTTCCTCTCGATTTCCCTCGTTAGATGCTCTAGCCCTTACTTCCTTATTTGCTTTTGGCGGCATTATTTTCAGAAAGTAGCTTGAACTTTGAGGATAGTTCGTCAGAAGGCCCAACTCGTAGATTCGAGCGGTCTATTTTGAGACTAGGTTCAAAAACTCCAAGATCTTCACAATATATTTGATGTCAGAAAGTAGATCGGCCCCACGGTGGGCGCCTAATTGTTTACACCAAAATTTGGCAAAACAACCAAAGTATTGCTTAACGCGTTACCTAATCGGAGGCGAGATGCTTAGGAAGCATGTCACCTTTTCAAAGGCAAGACGTAAGAATACCTTTTTTATTATGTGAGGCCATATCTAACACATGAAAACATCAAAATATAGAAAGAAGACAAGAGTTTATAGTGGTTCGACCTTTGAGGAGGTCTACGTCCACCCTTAAGAGAGAATTTTATTATCAACAAGTTGTTTACAAGGTAAGATCACTCATACATTCAACCAAACTTTCTCCCACACACATCCTTCCATTTGAATTGCTGAAAATGGTAGAGAAATATCTTGGACAGCGAGGAAATCTCCTTATTACCAAGCTTTTGCCATGGATCTTCGACCTTAAGCTCTATCATATATCATTTGTGAAAGCCATGATTCCATGCTCCATTGATCTTTGTTGGATTATGAAGAATAGATGTTGGAATGCTTGAAGAAGTCCACAAAGCGATTTGGCAGCACCTCCACGTGTTTCTAGAAAAGTCCCCCCAAAATGATGGAGGTAGGGTGCTATTTATAGGCGGAGGAGTGGCTGAAATCTTGTATTCAGGGTTTTGGTCGGTATTTTTGGGTATTTACAAGAATGCCACTGCCAGCTGTCACCAGCTGTCAAGCTGTTTTATACTGTTTTGACCGACCAGGAGCCCTCGTTGAAGGGAAAGACGACCAGAAGCTATCGAACGACCAGGAAGCTGGAGCAAGAAAGCGGACCGACCAGGTTGAAGGAGCATGATGACGCTACCTCTGGAAATGCGGGCCGACCAGGGATCTTTGAAGCGGACCGACCAGGTGATAAGGGAACAGGATGGCGCATCATTCCGGACATGCGGGCCGATCAGGCTGGTACGGAGGAAAGAACGACCTGGAGTTTGTGAGGAAAAGGACGATCAGGTTTTTTTAGAGAAAAAGGACGACCAGGGACTTCGTCCATTATAACCGACCCTTCTTGAAGCTGAAGGACTTTGACCGACTAGGAGCTTTATGAGAACCGACCCCTTCTTAATCGTTACTGAACTGACCCGTATAGATTCATCAATAACCCATCAGTTATACGTATCGATCTTAGTGGATAACACTTTGCATCGAACTGGACAGCAGACTATTCTATCCGATATACAACCCCTACATAGAAGGCAAGAAACTCCACGTCCCATTACAAAAAGATTTTTAGTTGATCGCCTATTCATTTTTTAAACTTATAGGTATCGATAATACAAATAAAAGTGACATATGACTTTAAACTCCTAAATGAGGATAGTATGTTAGCAACTTAGCATATATATAAGATACATATATAAATTAACTAGCAATTTTATGCTAGAGAACATATAGGCAGCTACAATATTTCATATGATAATGAATATTGTTTGTACTTCATAAACATGAATATGTAACAATAACATATGAAATGATTTGAAGAAAAGTTAGCTGTGTTTGGTTTTCATTCCATTTTCAGTTTTTAGTTTTGAAAAACGATAAAAACTAGTTTGTATTACCATTTTGAACAACTTATTTTGAAAAATTGTTTTTTTTTGAAAATGGACATAATAAAGAAAACTCAAAACAATATTATTTTGTTTTCAAGGTTTTAATTTGAGGCCTACTTGAAAATTGAAAATCCAAATGTCAAAACACAGCCGAACGCATTCTATAACCTAGAATTATTTTCTGGACGCAAAACACACTCTCTCTCTCTCGATCTCTCGAGTTCGCCGATCGCCAACAACTCAGGTAAACTCGTGATTTTCTTATTTCATTCAAAATTACCTTATTTACTTCGCGCTTGTGGTTATGATTCCTTACCGCCCCTTTTGTCAACAGTTTTGGGATCAATTTCGCGCTGGTGGTTATGATCTTAAAGCAAATCAAAATGCAATTTAATGAACTTGGATGAGAAACCATATGGACCTAGGCTTTTGGCATCATGAATTGACGATAAGGCATCTCTTACCTATATATGATGGATTGGAGCAGATAAGTACCTTTTCCCTACGTTGTTTATGATCATTCTAGGTTCAATTTCTGGGAAATATGAGTCACGTATATTATTATATAATGAGGCGCAGTAGGATAGAGATTCTTGGATCACCTGTTCCTTGTTATAAACATAATCCCCATTAGTAGTCAACAATGACTGAATGTTATTGTTATGCTTTCTCTTGTACATTTTGGCAAAAAAAATAATATTTAGAACTTGTATCACCTTTTGACAACCATAAAGTTTTACTCTTCTGCATCAATGCTTCATGTTGAATTTAACGTTGCTCTTTAAGTTGTTAATTCGCATGCTGCAGTTGATCATATAGATGGACATCCTCAGGATCTTGATCGAACTGCACATAAATCTTATCATAAGCCTGTTGCAAATTGATAATCATGCCATTTTTACTATTTATTTTATGCCATTTCTTCAAGTTCTCTTTTACTTGTTGAAGCTTATGTATTAGATTGTGCGAAAAATCACCCTAAGTAGTTGCAGCCAACTCATTGACCACACAACTCATAACCTTCTTGACTGCACTAGGATTAATGTATCTAAATGACACATTTTTCCTTGGTTTCTTCTTATAATTAAAATTAATAATGATATGAGTGTGATCTTTTAACATAGTTGGAATAACAACAGTTTGAATATTAGATAGAATATGTATGAAATATTGATTCAACAACACTCTGTCAATATTACATGCCATGCCCCTTTCCTTCATGTGTATTTACACCCTCGCATATGCATTCACTTAAACCACATTGTAAAAGGCAGTTTTTAAAACAATTAAGATAAGAAAAGGGTTTAGGAAGACCCTTCTTCTTATCTTCACGGCGTAAAGCATTATTAAAATCCCAATGCTATCCAGGGAATATGAATAGACTTAGCATTGAGAGTTAACAAATGCCACAACTTCTCCCTTTCTATGTAAGTGTTATTGGCATATAAAAAAGTAACTATACACTAAAAATTTCCCGAGTTCACCAATAATGTAGTCAAGTGTTGATAACTCAAACCTGGAAATTGAGCAGTCCAGATTGTGTTATCAAACATGACAACTATTCGACCTTTACTACCAATACTATTATCATGTAAACAAGTCCAATGAGAAGATAGTTTCGACATAAACTTAGAAAAAACCGTGTAAGTGGGTTTAGTTTCGTACAAGGCCATCAATGATAGCCTATGTGGTTTGAGAAAATTAAGTACAAATGACATTTTGCTATCCGTGTCTAATCCTCTCACATTCCACGAGCAAGCATTCATTTGGGTTTGATCAATATGGAGGTTATGTAACCATAGACGAGAAGAATGGTAGAGCATTGTATTATTACTTTGTTGAGTCTCCTCATAATTCTTCAAAGAAGCCACTTGTTCTATGACTTAATGGAGGTACATAATATTATTTCAGTTCAAACTATTTAATGTAGCCGCATATATCAATGTAAACTACTTATTCCTATTGTTTCTTTGTCTGTGTATATAACCTTGATTTAGAATATACTCACCTTTTAGTTCCAAATAAATTTTAAAGATGTTGAACCTAAACAATATAATTTACATATTTTGACATGTCAGTTTGCTTCATATGTTTAAAATATAGTACGGTTACACAGATTTGATACTGGAAGATGTAAATTGCCATCGTTGTAGTTTCTCATAATGAGATTGTTAGACCAAAAAGTGGTTCTGACACCTAATTGAATGATAATTCTAAAGAACATGAAATAAAAAGCAACAAGAACACAAGATTTATAGTGGTTCGGCGTTAGCGAGTCTACTTCCAGTTTATACTTCTCCGATTGATGAATTGAATACAAGTACAATGATAATATCTACTCAATCACTACAAGAAAATATGTTATACATAGCGTTGTATCATAGCCTTATATTAAAGTGCTATAATAGAATAATTAAATAAAATAAAATAATGCATTAATTATGCTATGTAAAGAAGTAAATAAAATAACAAAAAGATTATGCTATACATTAGGTCATTCCGCTATGTCAACGTTGATTATAGAAAAAGCGGGAGCGAAAATCCGACGCGGGACTAAATGAAAAGCAAGGCCGCGAAATAAAAAAGTTCCCTCCGTCCCCATCAAATTTTATCCCTTAAATTTCCCTTTTTTCGTTCCAGTAAAGCTTGGCTTCATCGATTGATTCAATCCAACATCATTTCCTTCATCTCCGACAGATTCAACGATAAATCGAGAGCATCTCCCCCTGATTCAGTCTGACTCTTCCAAATCAACGTGAGTTTTTTTGAAATCGTTAATAGTATTACTTCGATTTTTTATAAATTGGCTTCACTCGCTGTATATATTTTGTTATTCAGCTGAATCCCTAAGTTGATTTCCATGATTTGTAATACGTAGGTATTAGTTTCTTTTAACCCTAAAAAGGATTCTTTTAACAGCGGATTTGGTAAAGGAAATAAGTGGTGAATTTTCCTATTTCTTTTTAAAACAGCAATCCATAAATGAAAAATATAAAAATAGTTTATAGAAAATTGTTTATGATAAGACAAGATTAGCGAGCTACAATACAGGACTAATATCACCGAGGACAGCAAATTTTCATATGGTACCAATATAATGTTATTTTCCTATTAGTCATGTTTAATTGAATTCCAATGAAGTTCTATATCTACATCATTTTTCCTTCCATCACCAATTAGTTTTTTCTGTTCTTTGTCTTTGGCGGTGTTAATGTAACTTAGCAAGTTCAGTCTGTTGTATTTCCACATTAAAAGATTCAATATCCATAGTCTTTCAAACTTTATGCAAGTAACCCCACTTTTTGGTCCATTAAATTATGATTGTTATTATTCAAGTCCTTTATATTCCACATTAAAAGCTCGATTAATAATGATTGTTATTATTCAACTAAGGACTTTATGTTTGAACTATAAAGTTGAATGTAGACGATGTCCTAATATGATATAGTTTAACAAAGAATTAATATAAATAGTTGTCACTCTCGTTTCTTGCTTACAATAAGTAAAATTGAATTTCACCAAAAAAATTGTAAGCAACATATTCAGTCAAAATGGTGCACAACTAGCTAATGTAACGTATGATAGTTAATGTTCACATTGTTCATATTAATCGGTAGTTGTTGTACACCTCGCATAAGCACATGATAAATACTCCAATAAACCACATAATTTAATTAATTTATAAATTATTGAAAATTAATTAAATTAATTGTTATTTTCGAATATAAACTTTATTTGATTTGCTTGAATACCATTAACATTTATAATGCCTTTAATTCTAATTTTATTTACTATACATTCACATGTCAATGATGCTTAGATCTTGTACATGCTATATGTAATATCATCTAATACAAGTGATGCATTAACTGATTGGTTTCATTTGTGTTAAATCAAAACTAAAACACAATGCACAATGCAATTGTGCATGCTGCTACTTTACTATACATTCACATGTTAATGATGCTTAAATCTTGGACATGCTACATCCTATATGCAAGCTTACCTGATAGCCCATGACATCCACATCTAATAAGTAGTAAAGATAATCATATATAAAGAGGAGAACAACAGGATATTACAAGATCAAGGACTAAAGTTTCACTGTAGTTATCCAAAATGGTATGTGTGGTGGATGTCTGCGTGTTTATGAGAGAGTGGGTGGGGAGGGGGGGGGGCGTTGGTTGTAATTTAGCTAAGCGCTAGTAGGTTGATCCTTCCCACCATCACAGCAGTAACGATGCAGCTTCCTTGTGCATCTCTTTGAATACCCCCCCCACCCCCCCACCACCACACACACACAATATAAAAATTGTTATTATGATTGTTATAGTTCAGTTCAAACATAAAGTCCTTTGTTGGATTACCTCTTTTATTCCATTCCAGTTTGGTCATTTCAATGTAGGATCTGCGTAAATTATTTATTCAAGTCTGATGCATAATACATAACAATTTGTTAAGTTGACAATTTTTTCAGTTACATGAATTGATACTTAACTAAATTTCACACACAAGTTTTTAGTGCGCATGTAGAAATATAGAGTTGGGTGAAAATTAGAAACTGGAATCTAGGGGTATATTCTAGTGTTTATTTGTCAGTTTGCTTTGGAATGATATTGGCTTTAACGTGTACATCTAGCTCCTAGCTGAATGGTCTAAATTTGATCACTGTACTTTTCTCAGAACAAAGCGCCTAGCGTCAGGCGCCCATTGAACTTTTTCCTTACATTCAGTCCTGAATATTCAGGAAACCTAATGGACATGCCCAAACTAGGTTTACCCATCCAGTGCATGACTGACTAAAAAACATATTTGAATTATAGCATACTTTTTGCTGTGTTACAACATATTTTCGATTCATTGTACCTTTCTGGGGAAAGTGTATTTTGTATTAGTCATATTGATGGTTGTCTTGGCCTGTATAGAAATCTGTTTTGGTAAATTCGTATTAGCACATATACCTAGGCTGTATTTTATAAAAATGGGTGTGACATTTTGAACTTGGCCCCATTGACGACCTGATCATGTGCACAGTTTGTGACCCAAATGGTCATGCAACAACTATTGTATAAGGCTTCGGAAAGAGGGATTCATTTTTTTCATTTTAATTCACCCGTGTAGCAGAATAATTTAAATTTCCTTTTTTTCTTAACCTTTGAAGATTAGCAGTGGCCTTCGTCTCCTGAAATTTATGCACTCTAGAAATTAGCTACCATCAGCAGTATCAATTTGTACATGAGCATCTACAATTTTGTAAAATCGTGCTTAGTTTTGAATTTCTATTTGTTGTATTGTATTGTAATATTGTCCATGGAAAAATAACTTAGGTAGCATATATTTTGAAAATGAGTTTTGTGTTTTTTGTTTTAAGTGTTTAGTTTAGAAATACACAGATGATTATTAATAGGGGTTTAAAAACGATCAATTTGAAAAATGGTTTCAATATTTAAAATTGGAAACGACCTTTTCTTGTTTTCTGAGTTTTGATTAATATCAAAACTATCTTCTCACCTTTGTTGGAATGGTTAAAATTTTCCAATCCCTGCTTCTTTCCCTTTTCAGTTGACGTATATACTGAGAACGCAAAATACAAAACTTGTTTTTAAGCCTGACACTTAGGCGGTATTTGGTTAGAAGTGAATTTCGTGTTTCGCGTCTTCAACATGTATTTCGAAATGCATGCATGTATGTATGTGTGTATGTACAAATCTCATTTCTAGTTCTTCCTTTTGTCGTAATGATTAGAATTTTCCAATTCATCCATTTTTCCCATATTATTTTTTGCACATTTGGGACGCAAAACACAAAATTCCTTTTGAAGCTAAACCCTTACTCTATTAGCGTTGTCATTTTCCTTTTGCATGTTTTTTTACGTATGTCATTCATAAATTTAGTTTGTAATCAATCTTCTAAATATATATATTCCAAACAAAATATTAGTAGTAACAATGGATGAAAATGAATCATATTGATTCTGCATTTTGACTATTAATAAAAGGGCACTGGCTTGATAAACGAGAGAAATTTATGATAAATTCAAAGATATTTTATATCATATGTCACACATTTGTTTGATACTTTTGGACTAGCAATCATTTTTATGGTTTTTAGCTAAATAAATAGTGAATTTATTACTATAATTCAATATCTTGTTGTATTATAAAAAAGGGTATATGGGCGTCACTATGAAACTTGCCCTAGGAATCTAAATACTCAAGACTGGGCTCTGACTATGATGTAGGTAGATTTTTGAAAATCATTTATAATTGTAGAAGTTTTTAGAATCCTATTATGCTACGTTTTTTTTTTAAAAAAAAAAGCCAATTCCTACCATCTGCTGTTAAATGAATTGGCCTTTTATTTTTTGTCCATCTTCCTGTTAGAGTTGCTCTTAGAGTTTTGTCCATCTTCTTTTAATAGTGATTTGGTAATAGGAAAGAAATTTTGGTTGAAGTATGTTTGGAACTTTATTTGTTTGGTTGGCTCACACCAAACCGGACAAACATTTCAAGTCTCTAGCAAGTGTGCAGGAATTTATCTAGTCTATTTTTTTTTATCAGCCAAATTAATGATAAAATAAATAGTCAGTATTGCAGCCAAGAACGATTTTCATTCCTACTTTTTCTCAATTACTTTTCTAGAAAATAATGACATATATCACATAGTGGATCTTTGGGCCTTGCTTCATGTTCAAATGATTTTTGTCGAGCAGCTCTCTCACAGCTGCAAAATAAAGGTAGATATCTCATAGCAGATATACCAAGACACTAAATTCTACAACCAGTCTAACAAAAAAATTATCATTTTAGACCAAATCTTTATGTTCCATATCAAAATGTGCAACATGCATTTTCCAAATGATGTCCTTACATGGACTGTTTTATGATTAACTATCCGCAACATGCATTTTCCAAATGATGTCCTTACATGCATTTTCCAAATGATGTCCTTACATGGGCTGTTTTATGATTAACTATCCGTAACCACTACTATCCGTAACAGTATTCCTGCATTTTCCACATTGCTATCTACATTAATACCAAGCAGCTGGTTATTAAGTCATAGAACTGAAAAAATAAAACACGATTTTATGACTAACCATGGCAGATATTTTAGTTTTATACCGTTTTTAGTTTATTGTTACCGGGATCATACATTGGTCTGCTTATTATGGTTAAGACCTGCTTGTTGATGTGCATTGGCCCTGCATGTACAAGAAGATGTGCATGTTCAAATTGACTTAGCTTATGTTCAAATTTGTTCTGGTGTTTTAAAAAGGAATACCAATGGTCAATGACCTAGAATTTAAAGGTTTAAACTTATGTTTTTAAAGGAAAAGTATAGCAGTTTTAATTAGAAAATTGAGGATGTCATAATCATTTTCAAACGGACAGCCCAAAAGAATTATGAACCTATGTATGCAATAATGTGGAATTCCCAATCCTTTTGCAATAGATTTCCTGTGTAATTGATGTATTACAATTAAATAGTAGTAAATGTTTCTTATAAATAGCTTTATATAAAAATTAAATTCAAATAGCCATATGTATAACTAGCATGCAAATGAGGAAAATGACTAAGTATTTTCTGTTTAGCTGTGTTGAGATTGGTTAAATTTATTAACCAATTTGCTTTTGCTTTATATATGTAACTATGATTTTTAAAAGCAAAAGAGTCATCTTATACAAAAGTTAAAGATAAATGTAGTTGCCTTAAGATGCGAGTGATTATAGGTCAGTTGAAGTAAACAACATGACTGCTACTGTTATAAAAATTGTACGTTCAATGCTGGGAAAAATGGTAAAAAAACAATGGAATATCATATGATTTGTAAACAACAGTCCTGCTGTAATTAAATTTCATTGCTTTGCATATTATTTGTACCACTTTCCTTTAATTACAATTTTTTTTAATTTCTAGAAACTTATTTGCAGAAGTAATTTGCATCTTAAAATGGATAAAAATTAGGTGCATTTACACAGGTAATTGCTAGTGTTTGCAAATGAAGATTTTATTTTATTTTATTTTGCATGTAAATATTTATTTATTTTATGATTTTTTTGTAATTATAGAACTAATAGTGAGTACGAGCTAGGGGCTAGGAAGTTTGTAGATTTTGCAAAGAGAAGTTTGGGAAACGCGGAAAAAAATTTGTGTCCTTGTTTTGATTGTCGAAACCTTACCTACCAATTTGGAAACATCGTTGTCGAGCATTTGATTATAAGGGGAATGGATCCTAAATATAAAAACAGTAGATGGTACAATCATGGCGAGCAAGTAGATACTGGAAAAAAGATAAAGTTGGACGATGCATATGACTTATTTAAAGGGGTTCATTACGAAGATGAAGATTTCATTACTCATTTTTCTTTTACTAATGATAACGTTGAGGATGATGTGCAGAGACGAGAAGACGATTTATTGAAAAATTTAGAAGATGCGGAAACCCCTTTATGTCCCGATTGTGTAGATCAAACAAAGCTATCCGCCATTGTTGCCTTGTATAATCTTAAATGCGAAACAGGGTCATCTGACAGTGGTTTTGATAAGCTTTTGAGTGTGCAACAATTGTTGTTACCCAAAAATAATGTACTTCCTAAAACTTTATATGAGGTGAAAAAGTTTCTGAAGATTTTTGATATGGGATTTGAGAAAATTCATGCTTGTAAAAATGATTGTTGCCTTTTTAGAAAAGATTACGAAGATTTGATTAACTGTCCGAAATGTGGATCGTCAAGATGGAAGGTTAATGAACGTACAGGAGAGATTATGCAAGGGATCCCGACAAAAGTATTACGGTATTTTCCAATAATTCCAAGATTTAGGAGAATGTTTAGATCGCAAACAACGACAGAGGATTTAAGATGGCATTTTAATAACAAAAGTAATGATGGAAAAATGCGTCATCCTGTAGATTCTGTTACATGGAATGTAGTGGATGAGAAATGGAAACCATTTTCAAATGACCCACGCAATCTCAGACTTGGTCTTGCTACCGATGGTTTCAATCCATTTTCTATGTTAAATTCTAAATATAGTTGTTGGCCAATAATGCTTGTAACATATAATCTCTCACCTTTGTTATGCATGAAGAAGGAAAATATTATGTTAACATTACTAATTCCAGGCCCTAAGCAACCGGGAAATGATATAGATGTTTATTTGGCGCCATTGATAGAAGATTTGTGTCATTTATGGAATAATGGAGTTGGAGTTTATGATGCATTTACTAAAACATGTTTTAATCTGAAAGCAATTTTGTTATGGACGATAAATGATTTTCTAGCTTATGGAAATCTCGCTGGATGCTGCGTAAATGGTAAAAAGACATGTCCTACATGTGGTGTGAATACTCATCATCGTTGGTTGAATCATAGTCGAAAGATTGTGTATATGGGTCATAGAAGATTTTTACATCCTTCTAATCCAATGAGGAACAAAAAGACTTGGTTTGACAATACTATAGAAATTGGAAGTAAACCAAGAATTTTAACTGGAAGAAATATCTTTAATATTTTAAAAGATTTTCCAAATGATTTCGGAAAGGAAAGTAAAGACCCAAAAAACACAAAAAAGAAAAAAACAATGCAAAATAAGAAGAGACCATTAAAGAAAAGAAACAGTAATTTTCACATTGGAGTTGATCCTATGAAAATGGAGCTATCAAGTTGAAAAAAAAAGGTCAATATTTTTCGATTTGTCATACCGGGAGGTTAGTGTGAATTTTTTTATGCTTTAGTAATAATAAAAATATTATATCATTGAAATATTGCATTCTTGTTTTTTGTAGGAGCTTCCCCTACGTCATAACTTAGACATAATGCATGTAGAGAAAAATGTATGTGAAAGCGTTTTAGGCACGATGCTACATGATGGTAAATCAAAAGATGGAATAAACTCAAGAAAAGATCTAGAGGATTTGAGGATTCGACATGAACTTTATGCACAACCACGTGGGAAAAAAATGTATCTTCCACTGGCGCCTTATACATTATCAAATTGCGAGAAGAAAACATTTTGTAATAGATTGTATGATTTCAAAGGACCTGATTGTTATTGTGCAAATTTTAAAAATTGTGTTTCGCTACAAGAATGCAAAATTAGCGGGTTAAAATCTCATGATTATCATATTTTAATGCAACAACTGTTGCCAGCAGTAATAAGAGGACTGTTACCAAAGAAACCAAGGGAAATAATAATTCGTTTATGTTCATTCTTTAATAGAATATGCCAACGTGTGCTTGATAGAGAGAATCTACAGCAACTTGATGATGAAATTATTATAATATTATGTGAGCTCGAAAGATATTTTCCACCTTCTTTTTTTGACATAATGATACATTTGGCGATTCATCTTGGAAGATAAGCACGGTTGTGTGGTCCGGTTCATTTTAGGTGGATGTACCCTTTTGAAAGATATATGAAAACACTTAAAGATTATGTAAGAAATCCTGCACGACCAAAAGGGTGTATTGCCGAATCCTATCTTGCTGAAGAATGCATGAGATATTTTGGTAAATTTTTAAAAGAAACAGGACAAATAGAAGAGAAAGAGGTTCGAAACGAGGACTATGATAATTCTACAATACTTGAAGGACGCCCGATTTCTGCTTCGAAGATAGTTACATTATCTTGTAACGAGAAAAAAAATGCTCATTTAGCCGTATTAATGAATATGACAATGGTTGAACCGTTTTTATAGTAAGTATATTTAAACCTTTGTCAGTATTGTTCTTATATGAAATTGCAAGCTATAATTTTTTTTCTTTATCAGTTTGCATTTAAAGGAGTTGCAAGATTCTGACCCACGTTTGGGAAGAAACGCAACCTTTCTTTGGAAAAAACATGCAGATAACTTTGCCGATTGGATTAAAAAAAAGGTTAGTTAAATTTTATTATAAAATTAACATCGTCTTTGGAATGTCATGACGTATGTATTAAATATATTTTTACAGATATCTATTGGCTCCGATGATCATGATAAAATATTAAAATGGATTGCTTACAGACCAAAGAATGATGTCTTGTCCTATAAAGGATATATCATCAACGGACAACATTTTCACACAAAAGACATTGGTAGAGAAACTCAAAATAGTGGAGTTACTTATGATGCCACTACCATGTGTAGAGCAAGTGCAAAAGATACATCTCAAGTGGCTGACGTAGTTACTTACTATGGGATACTGACCGATATATTTTTATTAGACTATCATGTCTTTTATATTCCTGTTTTTAAATGTCATTGGGCAAACGTAGGAAATGGTGTAAAGGTTGAAGATGGTTTCACTCTTGTAAATTTACATCAAAATCAAGCTTCCTTTTCAAAAGATCCATATATTCTTGCATCCCAAGCGAAACAAGTTGTTTACTTGAAAGACAATGATGAGTCTAATTGGTACGTGGTAATGAAAACACCACCAAGAGGCATTCACGAGTTAGAGACAAATGAGTCGGTTGATGAAGTTGACTATATCGGGGAATACTACGGAGAAACTAATATGGATGTAGATGATTCTAGTGAGGACGTTAGCTATGTAAGAGATGACTGCGAAGGCATAATTGAGAAGTTAAAATAATGTATTTCGATTCGTTTGTTGTATCAGTACAATATTAGTTGAAAACATATTTTTAGTTGTTCACATTAATTTTTTTATTAGTTGAAAGAATTGGCACTTGTTTTTTGTACTTGTGTGCAAGCCAAATACTATTTGCTTAGAATTCGTGTTTGCAGGCTTGTTTATTGCTTGCCATTAACCATTTGTGTGCTGTTTGGTTTCGTTGTTTGCTTGTGCATTTTTGATATAAAAATTATGTTTAGCATGTTCACTTTTTTTTTAAAAAATATATTTGATTTAACATGTTCACTTTCTTTTTTTTTATGATATTTTTTTAGAAAAAATATTTAGCAAAATAATGACAAAGAAGAAAAAAGCAAACGGCAAACAAAAAGAAACCGAAATATCAAAAGAAGCATTAAAGAAGTGGCTAGCCAGGGAAGAGCGTATTGAGTGTAGCAATTTGAATGCGATGGAAGATGAAATAGGAGCTAATGTATTTGAAGGCAACATTGAAGCAGATGAAGATCATGCAATGTCAATTGATGTAAATCAAGAAGTTTCAATGGAAGCTGATGTACCGGTTGATGATACACCTGCAAGTACACATGGCAAAAAAGCTACTAGAGGTCCGACAAAAATGAAAAGACTTCCTTCAGATGCTATAAGTAGAGTTGCAGCGGATTTTAATGCAATGGCAGAACCAATAGGCCCTGGATCAGTTGTCTTATCTTCTTATTTAGGGCCATTAGTCTGAGGGGTTGTTCCGTTTACACTCGATGATTGGAGGCAACTTGATGATGATAGAAAAATTGTTTTGTGGGAGTCCATTCAGGTATGAACATATTTCTCTCACTCTTATTAAATGACTTATTAAAAGCCTATTTTGTGTTAACTGGACTCATTACCAAGGCCAAAGTTCAAATGCCTAATAAGAGAATTGCTGTCAAGGACACCAGATCTTTAAAAAGAATTGAATGCATCAGTTAAAACATTATTTCTGAGGTTACGTAGAAAATATAACAGGAGGAAAATTGCTTATCTGACAATTGCACTGGTTGAAAAATATTTAAAACAAAAAGTAATTAATTTACGAGGATGATTTTTACAAAAGGGTTAACTCAGTAAAATGAAAGAAATATCATTTTTCTCAAAAATTTAGCAGTAACTCGGCAAAAATGACAATTCTAATAGAATTTGCACAACTAAAATAAAAATTAGTGTATGCACATAACAATGTATAACTCTGTTAACATCAAAAATGAAGAATTATTAATTCCTTCAATATTGTGTGAATTTTTTGTATTTTTTATCAAAAATTTTAAGATCTACATGGTTTAAGTAGACTTAAAAACCTTTGCAGCAATGCTTTGAGGATCCTTCGACGTAGCCGAAGGCTTTTTGATTCAAAATAAGTCTGATTCTGTGATAAGTTATGCGTTAATTTCACAGCTAATCATACTTCGTGTAATTTGTAGAATGATCAAATAATCCCTTTTTTCTGATTACATGATTAATGATGTCAATGAGATTACCTAATCCTCAACATCAAACTGTACTAGTGGATATTGGCATGCTCAAAGAATATTATTCATATCAGTATTTGAGAAACATCAAACTTCTTGCTCATCGTCGTCGACCTTCCAGTTTGCTTTTGAGAAACAGTCCCCTTGATTAAATTTGAGTACTGAAGAACTCAAGTCATACGCCCACTGGGTAGCATTGCCCGACTGTTGACCATATTCGTAAATCATGTATGCACGGCTAGTTGAATGCGTTGCATCAAAAAAACTGGGTAAATGACTTTTTGAACCCATACAGCTGAGGGAAGAATTGGCATCCACTCCTTGAACGAAAGATTGATGTGAAGTACTCTGTTGCATTTTTTCTTTTGCTTGAGCCATTCTAAGTAGTATTAAAGGGTACTGTAATGCTATACTCTAGGTTATAGAAGTATGGTCTCTTATTTTTAGGGACAAGGGTTGAAATATCACAATATCCAATGTATTACACGCTTCACCAAAAGCTGCAGTATTCATTCCAGTCTATTATTTTCTTGAGTAAATTTGTGGTTTTGGATTTGTTTTAAGGGCTATTCTTTATAATTTATAGATGTTGGTTAAAAGTGCACATTTTTCTCTCACATAGAATAAATTTATTTACACACAGAATATAAGTCACTATGCATTGAACCCATTTTTTTCTTTAACTGTATCTATGTTTGTTTTTTTATATAGCTGATGTATCTTTATATTAATATCAAATTTAAATTTGTCATATCAAGAGACATTACCGTCATCTTGACTAACAGTTCTTTTCATTCTTCATATTGATATTAGGCAAGATTTAAATTGGATGAAGACTGGCAGAAAGTGTCTATATTCCAACAAATGGGAGCTATTTGGAGGACCTCAAAAAGTAGATTCTTTAGGCAGTTGTTAAAAGCAAAAACCAAAGAGGAAATACTACAGTTAAAACCAGATAACATTGTTAATATGAACGATTGGAGAGATTTTGTGAAGTTGAAAACAAGTTCAACTTTTAAGGTAAAGAAATAAATAAATTTATGCTCAAAGTTGCATTTTCTTCCTTTATTTCTTCCTTCCTTAAGCTCAACAATTGCTTATCATATCTTTTGGGTTGAATGTTTTCTGTTTGTAGTTTATTTGGCATATATATTGGAAACTAGAGCCCTTGAAAATAGCTATCTCATATATATTTCAAACATTCATACGGTATACATACATGCACATGTTTACCATTATGATTTAACCATTATAATGACATATTTTTAGAAACGAAGTGAGAAATACAAAGCAATAAGACGGAAGCAAATGCCACATACATGCAGCCGCAAGGGAATGACTCGACTAACTGAAGATATGGTAAGAAACTATTTTGGATTTAAAATTGTACGCCTTAGCTTGTTTCATATATTAAGTTTTAATCAATGTTAAATATATCTTAAATTTAATCTTCTTCTTAATGCAGAAAATGCAGAGCGATGATCCTTCTTCTATCTGTAGATCTAAAGTTTGGATTAAATCTCGCATTCGAAAAAATGGTGAACCAGTTAACAAGGATGTCGCAGATGTTATTGTAATAGTTATTGATTATTTGCTGGAGGAACATTTTCCTTCTGCATAGCAGTTTTTTTTTTTAGATAATGCATTCTGGGTCTCCATGTTTCTCTAAATATTTGAGATTGTCTTTGATTCTTTGCTTTAAATCACCTTCAAGAGAGTTGAGTTCAGTTTTTACATTTTCAGAAGCAGTCATTTTCAATGCTGAGTGATAACGTGACATTTAGCACCTCCCCCCTTTCTTCCTCCTTGATTTAGAAATTAAGATAAAGGAGGGAACACTAAAAAATGGGCGCTTAGAACTCAAAATTGATTTTGAAATTCATGGAAAATATGTTATTTTTATTTAGTTAACTTTTCAAAAACCGCGCATTTGATTCTCACTCTATTTGTTTGAGAGTACGTAAATTGACACTCATATGTATATCCGTATATTTTTATTACAGGAGAAGATAAAACATTGTGAAAGTGAATTACAATCTAGTTTACCAACTAATGGTGCTCTTTCACAAGTGCTAGGACAAGATAAACCAGGGTGTTTAAGAGCAATGGGAAGAGGAATAACTCTCACCAAGTTCATTTTATCACAGGCTAATGATAAGAAACTGATCGACTGTCAGAATACTATTTTGGAACTGAAGCAGACGATTCAGATGCTAGTAAACAATTTGGTAAATACCAGTAATTTGTTCATTATATGATATCATGTATGATTGTTTAGAGCGATTTGTGTTGTAAAGCGCTAACTTATTTACTAATTTGTTAGGGTGTAGAAAATCAGACTAATGCAAGCACATCTGAAACGGTAAACTTCAAGTTACATTGCAACATTTGTTTTTTGGTTTTTAATATATTTTTTGGTTTTTTTATTAATCATCGGGTATTTTGGAGAAAATGCATGAAAAATGTGATTTATTAGATTGTAATGGGTATGATGAAATAGTTGCTGAAGGAAGAGTTTTATCAAGTGATCCGAATGAGTTTGTACATGAATTTCCTTTAGGACCGAATGCTATGAAAATTTTGATAGAATTTCCTAAGATAACAGATGCTTATTTGTGGAGGACCGCGGCTGGAATGGCGTGTGTCGGAGAAGCTAAGAGTATGATAGTAGCATGGCCAGCTGATAGAGTAATCGTGCGCACCACTGAAAAAGAGAAAGAAGACACTGTGGTAACATTTTAATTTAGTTTCTATTGTAGCTATAAAATAAAAATAATACATTTTTGTCATACATTGTTTAGCCCAAGCCATTAAAAGTAAGTGAAAATGTGTGTATTTTTGTTAAACATAAAGAAAAGTTTTCCTTGGGTGGCACAAAAATATTATGCGATGTCTCGGGCCAAGATATTAAAAACCTGTATTACCTTATTGTAATCTTTGTAATTGGTAGTCAAATTATTATTTTTCCAGAATGGAAGCGAAGATAATAAATGCAAGATATATGATTGGATGAGAAGCGAAGAAATTGTTGCGGAAGGACGAATCTACGATAGTGATCCAAAAAAACTTGTTAATGATATACCTCTTGGACCATCCGCCAAGCTAGTGTCGATAGACAATCCAAAAAAAATGAAGGCTTTTTTATGGAAGCCGACGACTAATATGAGATATGTTGGAGAAGCCGTTGGTAAAAAAGTAGCTTGGCCAGAATCTAAAGTGGTTGTTGAGAAAGTAAGCACTCAAGCGTCTTTCAGTCCTTTGACGAACCCGGTATCAATTCCTATGGTAATATATCATTTGTAGTTTAAATATTAGTTCCGCTTCGTTCGTAAGATAATGTGTTTCAAGTAGTTTATATAATCAAATTATTATCGTTACTTGATAGGTTGCAAATTCTGCATCGAATAAATGTAAGTTGGTTGATGTATTTGGAATGAGAAATATAGTTGCCGAGGGATGCGTGGCTTCAACCGACCCAAAAATAACGGTACATTTCGTCCCGTTAGGAGAGGGTGTGGCTCGAGTTTGGGTTGACATTGCAACAGTTCCAGCAGCACGTTTGTGGAGACCTACGGCTGAGTTTGAATGCATTGAAGATGCCGTGGGCTCTACAATAGCTTGGCCTATGGCAAATATTGTAACGGATTCATCTTCTAGTAAGCATCTTATTATTGTTAAAAAATATTGTTCAAATATAAAATTCTGAATTTATGAATCAAATATCCTTCTTGTATATAGGTAATTGATCGTCTTTGGAAAATAGACGTGGACTTTGGCTACTTATGTAGGTAATTTTTTTAAATAGTTTTCATGTCCCTGTTTTATTTTTATTTTAAGATTTATGATAGAAAAACATTCTGCATACATCCTTAAATAGTTCTGTTATAAATTTGATTCCTACATGATAGTGCATAATAGGACACTGGATCCTCCCTCATCAAGTGCCCAACTGTCATCATATAATGGTATAAAATCAATGTGAATGAGCAATTAGGCAAAATGATAAAGTTTGACACATGATATACTTGTTCTGTTTATTAAATATGTAGATGAGCAATTAGGGAAAACCAAATTTATACATATTTGTTATTTTGCTACAAGATCAGAAATCAATGCATGTGTCAGTTTTGGAAATAAAACTAGAATACATGTGTAAGTAATAGTCTATCCATACGGTGTTGGTTAATTTGGTAAGATCATTGCTGAGTGAGTGGAAGCATTGTGTTGGTTAATCGATGCTTATCTGTGCGTTGAAAGCTTTATTATTATTATTATTATTATTATTATTATTATTATTATTATTATTATTTGTATCAATAGCCAACCCGTAATTTGTGAGATTCGATGTTTGGTTAGACAATTGCTGATAAAGGCCAATGTCTGTTTCTTGCCTCAAATGTATCTTCTGTCATATGATTTTAAAAAAAGGAAAAATTCGTAAGCGATGTGTGTTCAATAGGATTTTTGTTTTCAAAACCGATTAGGACAATTTGTATGTAAAATGGATTATTTCAGTCCTCAAATTTGACCCTGTTAAAAGTAAATACTGGTTTTAGCAAGTTACTGCATTGTGCTTTGGATTTCTGAAACCTGGTTCTCTACCCCCACTCGAGTCGAAAGGGTGAAACATTCTCACCTTCATCACCAGTCCACGAAAAACTGTTATTGGGTAAATACCTTGGGAATTCGGGTAAATTGCCGGTTCTTTAGATCACTCTCCTGTCCTCCACAGTACATCTCTTCTATTGTGCATGATCAAGAACTTGCTATGGTCATCCAAACGGGTGAAGCAGTCTCCATATGGGCTTGATGTCTTTGTCTCCCATAGTGTGTCCCATATGTTCATGTCTATAATCACTACATTGCAGTCTTCTCTTGATTCGGGTAAATTGCTTAAGAAATTATCATATACACATTAACCACTAGTGAATTATTAATTATGAAACACATAACCTTTGTCATGGCCTTAAAAAGCAAATATTTGAGTATTTTTAGCAATACACTTCAGAAAATGTGAATTTTTTTTTCTTCCCAAATTTGATATTTAGTATTGAAAGAAAATCGAATAAAACTACATACAAATCCTCAAATCTCATATATTAGTTTATAAAACTGATCGCTCACTCTTATGTAAGGGCATCAGCTCAAGTGATTTGGTAATAAAAAGTAGGGTAAGGTCCTACTAAAAAATCATTGATTAGATATACAGAGAATTCAAAATAAAGCTCTACTTGAATAAGATAACACTATCATTAACTACAAAACTATGATGCAAAATGTGATTATTTTTCCCCCTTTAATGATGTAAAGAGAAATAGTAGTGGAACATTATTAACTTATTACTGATAAAATATGCTTTCTCGCATGTTGCGGAGAGCACCTAGTCTTACATCCTCTAATACCGCGACATAGTGTACAAACTTTGGTGCTTTTCCCAGCACAAATTCTCTAAAAACTATCATTTTATTCAGATTTTCTCAAAATTAACTTGCAGATCAACTAAAAGAGAGAAATGTTTACTACACCATTCACTGTTTGTCAAATCTTGGAACCGATAACAGTTTTTCCCTAGGTTACCGTCTAAATTAACTTAATTGTCCCTTATGTTTGTTAGTTTCATTTGTTGATATATGATATGGCTGTGTGACTGAGGTTGGGCGATGTGCTTAGTGGGGTAAAAATCAGTGACAGTAGTCAGTACATGGAAATGGATTCGTGATGGTACAAGTTATTTGTCTATATTTGGATTATTGGATTTGTTACTGGGGATTGAATTTTGGATGCACTGGAATAGTGATGGTAAAAATCAATGACAGTAGCAGTTTATTCTACCTCAAAAACTCAATTATATGATTAAAAAATCATTATGAAATTTTTGCAGAGAGGACATAGTACAGGCAGATACATGGCGCCAGTTTCTTTTAAACTCATTAACAATTTCGGGGATTAGGTAGGCTAGGAATATACGATCCGCAACAACGGAGTAGGAGTGCCCTGATTAAATACCGCGGTATAGTGTACAAACTTTGGTGCTTTTCCCAGCACAAATTCTCTAAAAACTATCATTTTATTCAGATTTTCTCAAAATTAACTTGCAGATCAACTAAAATAGAGAAATGCTTACTACACTATTCACTGTTTGTCAAATCTTGGAACCGATAACAGTTTTTCCCTAGGTTGCCGTCTAAATTAACTTAATTGTCCCTTATGTTTGTTAGTTTCATTTGTTGATATGTGATATGGCTGTGTGACTGAGGTTGGGCGAGCAAGATGTGCTTAGTGGGGTAAAAATCAGTGACAGTAGTGAGTACATGGAAATGGATTCGTGATGGTACAAGTTATTTGTCTATATTTGGATTGTTGGATTTGTTACTGGGGATTGAATTTTGGATGCACTGGAATAGTGATGGTAAAAATCAATGACAATAGCAGTTTATTCTACCTCCAAAACTCAATTATATGATTAAAAAATCATTATGAAATTTTTGCAGAGAGGACATAGTATAGGCAGATACATGGCGCCAATTTCTTTTAAACTCATTAACAATTTCGGGGATATAGGTAGGCTAGGAATATATGATCTCAACAACGGAGTAAGAGTGCCCTGATTAAATACCGCGGTATAGTGTAAAAACTTTGGTGCTTTTCCCAGCACAAATTCTCTAAAAACTACCATTTTATTCAGATTTTCTCAAAATTAACTTGTAGATCAACTAAAATAGAGAAATGCTTACTACACCATTCACTGTTTGTCAAATCTTGGAACCGATAACATTTTTTCCCTAGGTTGCCGTCTAAATTAACTTAATTGTCCCTTATGTTTGTTAGTTTCATTTGTTGATATATGATATGGCTGTGTGACTGAGGTTGGGCGAGCAAGATGTGCTTAGTGGGGTAAAAATTAGTGACAGTAGTCAGTACATGGAAATGGATTCGTGATGGTACAAGTTATTTGTCTATATTTGGATTATTGGATTTGTTACTGGGGATTGAATTTTGGATGCACTGGAATAGTGATGGTAAAAATCAATGACAATAGAAGTTTATTCTACCTCCAAAACTCAATTATATGATTAAAAAAACATTATGAAATTTTTGCAGAGAGGACATAGTACAGGCAGATACATGACGCCGGTTTCTTTTAAACTCATTAACAATTTCAGGGATATAGGTAGGCTTGGAATATACGATCCGCAACAACGGAGTAGGAGTGCCCTGATTAAATAGCATGACAACTTTCTTAATAGAAGCAATAACTTGTGGGTTAGATAGTCAATTAAAAATAAACGTGATAAGAACATTTGGAGTATGGGAAAACCCCATAGCATCAGCTTGACTTAGCGCTCTATTTTAAAGGCTAGAGAGGATGTTCTCTTGATTATTAAATATAATATCACCATGTGCAGTCAAGTTAAATTCTGGGATGATCCTTGTTTCAAGAATGGGTTCATCATCTGCAGAGTAATTTCGCATTAGGATATGTGGACTTGTTACTGGGTATGTTGATTATTGGATTTGGTTGTAATTGGTTTGGGATTGAATTTTGGATGCAATGGTGCTAAGTGATTTTATCATTTTAAATTTCCTATATTTTCCTATTACACTGTCATACATAACAACAGTAATTTAGCTTTCTAAATCTTATTGTTTACATGATATTTCAGGTGTATTCTTGGTATCGGCAAATAAAGAACTTACCAAGTCGCAATATGATATTTCAGGTAAACTGCTTTTCCTATAAATATACTGCCATATGCATTTTCGTGGAATGAACTAATTAGAAAAAATAAAGAAGAAAAAAAAATAATGTTAATGCTTTTATAACCGGTTTGTCATGTCAAACTGTATTTCTGGTCTGCACGCTTGGAATTATTTGGAGATGTTGTGATGACCTAAAACTACAAGATTTCTTTTAATGTGGTACATGTACAAGTAAGTTTCTGTTTTAACGAAAGCACAAACACAGTGTGGTTTCTTGTTCAATTCAAAACTTATGAGTGGGCTGCACTCCTTTGGGCTTTATTCATCACTGTTTATAAACTGTGGAACCATGTAATATCTTTTGCATGTTTATAAACTATGAATACCAAAGGACATTATAGGTATGCACGTTTAATGTCCTTACAAGTGGTCTGCCAGTGGCGTCATTTTAATTTCATACTAATTTTCTCCATTACTCACATTTTTCCTTCAAGTTATTTCCACATCATGAACTTGTGCTTGTGAATTGCAGGTTCTAGAAGTCGGACGAGGTTACATGCTGAAGACTAAGAGATATTTCATGTAATGTAGCTTTGAAACGATGTTTGAACAATATGTACATTGACTTATTTCTACATTTGGTAGTAGACTTATCAACTATGACTTTGTAATTGAAATCAAATATGTTTTTGGTATTAATTTTTTTGTTATTGACTGATTTGGATTGTGAATTTAGTGCTTAATTCTTTGAATTGTACCCAAATTAAATACGAGATTTGCTATATAAAGATCATAGCTGAAATATGTGCTATATATTAAAAATATTAATAGTGGAAAATTGCACTTATGGATATAGAAGATGAAATGCTATGCAAAGAATTAAATAGTGTGGAAAACATTTTCATATCATTGGCTGTGTGCTACGAAAACACTGATAATGCTATATATACTACAAAATATTCATAGCGCAAAACTGCACTTATGGAATCAAAATGCGAAAATGCTATATAAAATTTAAACCGTGTGAAAAACTTTTCATATCACTGAACATGAGCTATAAAAACAGTGATAATGCTATAAAAAAAGAGAACATTTTTAACATGGCAAGGTGTGAATGCTATGAAAACGTGCTTTGAAAATATTGAAAACACTATAATAGCAGAATTTATTAATAGCAGAATTATTTGAAAAAACAAAATGGAAACCATTTTTCATATCAATGAATATATGCTATGAAAATATTGATAACGCTATAAAATGTATAATACGATAGCGGTTAGATTTGAGCTATAAGATATCACAGGGCTATTACAACATGTTGATATATAGCGTCGTCACTAATGCTATGGTAGCCTATTATAGCGTTTTTCATGGGCTATTAAAAGACAATTTTGTTGTAGTGAATCTCACTAGAACAATCGATAATTTCTCTCAAATTTGTAGAATTATACTCAAAGATTCTAAGTACAATCTGAAATAATAGAGGAAATCCGTTGGTGATGGAGTTAGAGTAGATAAATGGCCAAGAGATCCTTGAAAATGGTATGCATTGGTGTATTTATAGGCATAAAATTCATTAGGTTCGGGTGCCACTTGAGACTCATCCCATGAATCGATTTGGGTGCTCCAGGGTGAGGACAGCGCATAGGCAACATGGGAAAGTGTGCTCCGGGTTTATAGGAAATGTGGTGTGAAACTAATGCAATCTTGGGCAATGGTTCGGATTCATTAATAGGGTGGCGGTTCGGATATCATTGAACCGAATCGACCCGGGAGTATCATCTGAAGTTGGTCTTCTGGTTTGCGTGTAGAAGAGAGGGGCTCGGCTAGAGGGAATCGAACCAATCTGGAGGCCTATCTGCTACACTTCTTATCCTTGAATACATCTATGAATTAATTCCTTAGCTTTGTATAGCCTGATCATAAAGCAGGCTAACAAAGATCTTTCTTAACATATTTTGACATGTCATGCTATACACTTCCCAGTAATTTTGGACGGTTACATGTATAAGTTAATTCTTTGCGCGTGTATACATACATACATATATACATACATACCTACATACATACATATGGATTTGGCACCTAAATGGCTCTACTGGTACCGCATGCTAGATAGCTAATCTAAACATGAATTTTATACAAATACATGTTAAGTCCTTAGCCCCTATTTTATGCATAGTCATAGTCGAGATTATACAAATGTTCAATGATTTTTATATATTTTAGTTATTTCCATTTTGGACTCCATTTTACTACCATTTCTTTTATGCCTTCTATGCTTAAATTGACTAATTAGTTGCTACATTTCAATGATTTATCTACGTTATAAAGTGTGCTTTCCAGTCCTTGTCACAAATTTTTTTAGCTAGATATTGTTACACAGACAATTTTACAACATCTACTATATTTCAAATTTCTGCCAACACACATATAATGTACTCAATTAGTAGTGATCCAATTTGTTTACTCCATTACATGTACTTGCAAGTTCATATTCATACCCAGTTTTGTTGTAAGCTTTTTTTCAATTGCATGTTGCACAATACACAACTTTTTTCGAAAAGAGCACACAATGGATACTCTATTTACTGAATATTCATCCGAGAATATGGTATTTCAATCCACATTGGAGTCATGTCATGAAAAATAAGTTGTACACTTTAATGTTAATAAATCGGCTCATATGAGATATGTTAAAGATCAAATAGCCTCACAGATGTGGAACTGAGTACGTAACAACTCGTCATTTATAGTTCAGGTACAATTTTATTTCTTTTTTAATTTCAAAATTCATTCCATCTTTATTATAGTAACAAATTTGAATATTTCAGGTAGTCTTATTTTTATTTACTTTTATACGTGATTCAGTGGATGCCTTACTTTTGTACTATTGTTTGCAGATGTGACTCAGAAGACATCAGAAGCTCTTTGCTTACAAAATTTGTGATTGATATAAATATCATATTGTTATGAAAGATGCTTGGGCTGTTCTCCTTCAACTTTCTCTTTGTCTAGCTTATCTCTCTTATATTATATATTTGAAACTGTGTTATGAACTTTTTTATTGTAATTTTATTCTGGTACAATTCGGCCTCATGTAGTTTAAAATATTTTATTCTTTTTAATATTGTATTCTCCTTAAACTGATGTACGTCATTGAATCATTTTGCCTTTATATGAAAGAGCGAGATTCATTGTGAGATCGAATGATGGATATTTGTTGTGTCATCAATTATATATCTATATTTTGTGTCTGTATAGACTTTCCCATATTATATACTACATATTATACTTTAAACGTAAAATTTGTTTAATTTGCAAAATGAAATCTCAAATTTTCAAAAATTGAAAATTATATTTCAAGCCGAACGCATTTTTCAGTTTTCAAAACTTACTTTTGAAAAAAGGGTACCAAACGCATTTTGAGGAATAGAAAAAATATTCAAAATGAAAATTTGAAAATAACCATGAAAACTCAAAATTGAAAACTCAAAACATAAACCAAACGCACCCTTCTTTATTAAATATATTTGATCGCACTAAGATTCCTTCACTACAATTCTAGATAAGTGAAATCCTCATGAGGTCAATTTCGATTCAACTATTTTTTAATGTAGAATGTAAATAAATCGAGAAGCTGAAGCACCATTTATTGTCATATCTGTCTATGGAGACAGACCTACTAAAAGGTCAAAAAAACATGTTATATTGTTATTCCTCTTAAAAGGATAATGATCACTTGGGTATGTTTAATTTATCCAGGGAGAATATGAAAGAACATATGTACCTATTGCATGAAACCTGGATCTAAAATTGCAGAAAAACAGGTTTAACAAATTTATTGTTTTGTGCTCATATAATTTTTTTCATGCTGAGTAAAATAAACTTCAATTATAGTTGTAGATTTTGATTATGCCATTTTATTAATTTACATTACTTAATGATTCAAAATTTCAGTCTTAGCGTTTTAGTTAAGATTTTAACTAAACACTATCATACTGTGGATGTTCTTGTAATACTAAACATAGTAGGGAAAATTAAGTTGTAGATTTCAAGTTCAAAATTATAAATATATTTTCATAGTTCATATTACGTATAATATTCAATTTTCAAAAGTTGACCCTCTATATTTGAAATAATCCATAACATAATCCGCCTATTATTCAGAAATGGTACAAAATTATTATTTAGACCAAAGTAAAACATAATATGATCAACCTAAAACCAAACCTAACCTTTGTGTTCAGTTCTAATGAATAAAGGGACAGCCCCAGCTTGTATGCTACCCCAGGCAACAGACAAGTTGGTAGGAAAAAAATTCAGAAAAGTTGCCCTCCAAAACCAAGGTTATCAGCCAAGAATCGAACCATGGACTTCTAGAATGACAACCAAATGAACTTCCACTCAACCACATACGTTTCTTGTAAATGGAGTATAATAGGCTTGTAATAAATTATGATTAACTAGTTCTTCCCCATTCTTCTCCTCTTCTCCTGCTGCCTCTTCCTGGGGTTTCCCTAGACGGCTGCCTAGCTGGCCTACCCCTGGGGCCAGGCCTCAGTGTATAAGAACCGACAGAACAAACATTAATAATTTTGAAAACAAAAACAATAGTTGATTAACAACCAAACATGTAAGCTTACATATTCAAGTGTTACATGTTTGGAGATCAACACATTCATCCGTCCAAAAATACCGCCTTTAATATTCTTATAAATAACTCATGTATTTTTTTTACAGATTATTCAATAATTGGTTTTTTTTTCCTTCATAAAAAAATGAGGAAAAAACCCCATTTGATTAGTTTATCGGATTTTATGGAAACATTTAAATAAATTTCAATGAACACACCATGAGTTGAAATTCGACATTTTTTCATGGGAAAACTCATATTATGAGAAAATATAATGCATAACTATTACTAACAAACGGAGCATCCAACTTTTTATAACATTCTTTTTTCAAGTTTGTTAATATCTAGCTTTACTTATTTGTAATACATTATATTGAACTTAGAAAACTAATTCAATTAGTCGTAGACCACACATATATAATAGATAAAAAATGAAAGAGTTTGACCAAAGTTATTATTTTAGGTTTTCAATTTGAAGCAACATTTCTATGTGATTAGAGTCATTTATGCATATTCCAACGTTAATTCACTATGGCCTAAAACATTGAACATTGTAAGGAATAATGTATAATACAGTGTAGTTAAATCCAAATTCATATATTTTCGTAATTTTGTTCCAAATTATATATAGGAGTAAGATATTTAAGAGTCTAAAATAATTATATGTTACTATACATAAATGTTAATATTATGTGAAGAAGTACGAACATTATTGCCTCTACACATCAATTGATAAAAAAAGATTAGCATCAAAAGCCAAGCTTGTTATATTTGTTAACTAATAAGATAAGCAATAAAGAAAATAATGAAAAATAGTATGAAAAATTTGCAATATCTTGATTAACATAACATCTGATGGCAGTAATAGTAGAAACATGTATTTTCTATATTATTTTATCCATATTCTCGCAAAATTTTAAACATATATTATTTCGGGAAAATTGGATCAACTCCTTATTTTCAGGATTGATATATGAAAACCCTCCTTAGAAATATGTTTTAAATCATACACCTAAAGCGACATATGAGTTTCATTTTATTCGAGCATGACATTTATTTAGGTTGTAACGTCCCATACTTTTAGTAATGAATAATTAATTTATTTAATTATTTAAATATCATGTAATTTAAAATGACTTAAATTAAATAATATTGAATATTTAATTAATATAAATAATAGAATAATATATTTAATTCCGAAATAATCGAAATTAAGTTGAGTTAACAATATTGTGTGAATTGGACAGTTAAAACGAATCTATTTTATAAACGACGATTGAACGTATTAAATTATAATATAATTTAAAACGAGCTTGTAATGTCGCAATAGTTCGTAATATTACGTTTTGAACTTCGCTTGAATATATAGGATCCGTTATAAGTCAGATTTCGTTGAAAGAAGAAACATTCAATTCTGGTGAACTATATTTTCATAATGGAGGAGAAAAATTAAGATTTCATCATGTAGATTGTGAGTTATGATCAAATCAAATTCTCAGAAAGTCGCTTTGGAATTTGTTTATAACTTAAAACTATTTATTTATATAATAAAAGGAACTTTATTATAAATTGAATATCGATTCAACCTGAAGTAGAAATATCGAGTTATAAATTCAGATATGTATATTTTGGAGCTGTATGATATTCTATTAGGATATATATGATCGTAAAAATTTACTAATATTAAATTAAATTGTTTTTAATATATTAATGTTTTATTGGTTTATTTAGAGCCTTAAAGATAGCCATTTTTGCTAATGACCTCCATTTTCGACGAAATTAATTTGTTGGATCCGAAATATTAAATTATTGTTAAATTTCAAATTTCGTGATTTTTGAAATCAGTATGTCACCGTACATGATTTTAATGTGAAAAACAATCAATAATTTTACTTTAAAAATACGCCGTGTGAGCAAACGGACTCGGAATTCGATGAAACAAGATTCATTGAGTCTGAAATGTTGAACCATTGCCGCATGTCCATTTTTATCGAATTTGGATATTGTATGTGATCATCGGGATTTTTAATGACAAATATAGACAACGTTGGAATAAAAACAAATATAATAATCGAATATAAAATTATATAATCTACCTATAAATATCCTATCTGCTTTCACTAACCCTAAACTTTTCATTCAGCAGTCAAACTTTTTTCGGCCACCATTATATATTAAACGTAAAGAAAATAAATCTTTGGAAATTCATATTAAATTCAAATGACAATGAAATCGAGAGAGGTTTGGTTCATTTGAATCGTGTTCGGGAGAGCTTCAAGTTGATGTTCAATTTGGTAGGTGCGACGCCATTACTTATAGTTTGAAAATTGGCAATGAAGGTAGGGTTTACTTTTTCGAGTAATTTAAGCTTCAAATCAAGAGGTTGGATCGGGAGATCAAATAGCATCTCGTTGCAATTTTTTGAGGGAATCCGTGATTTTTTCCGTTGACCAATTACTATATGGTGTGGTTTTGGGTGCCTAAAGTCACGTTCTGGAATCGTATTTGAGCATGGATCAATTAGTTTGGGAAGAAAGAGGTAATTAAGAGAAGTTGAATTGAGATTTGAGTTTGAAATTTTGTAAAGGAACGGTGGAGTTTAGAATGTGCAAATGTTGGCCATGGGAGTTTGAAATGAGGAGTGGAGGTCGGCTTTTATTCCTGGAGGAAGGAGAGCTTTGACGAGCAGATTGGATATAGTAGTGGGCCGGGAATGCTTGGGTAAGGGCCCGAGTTCATTTTAATTAAAGTAAAGTTATTTTAAATGCTAGTTCAAACTTGTTAATGCAATATTTCACTCATAGTTATCAGAATTTGAAAAAACAAGATCCGTTGGGATCGTATGGATGAGAGCTACACCATGGAACTGATTTGGAGCGATTTGGAGCTCGTCTCAACTTATGGTGGAATAAAACGTCTGAATGGACAAATCGGCCGTTATTCGTTAATTATCGATTAATGACCAAAGTGAGTAAACTCACTAACTCTTTCCTATTTATATTTTTATAAATGTAATTTAGTATTGATAAATGATGAATGATTGTTGCATGATGATTGTTTGGATGAACTGCTAATTAATTGGTTGAAATTATAGACCTACATATATATATGTATGTATATATATATATTTAATTAAATATTGATTTTGTTTATTAGATATTTCATATTGAAATGAAATTAATGTCATTTAACATCAGTGGATGCCGGGAAACAGGTTGGAGGCATCCAACTGGATTCCTCAAATATATATAATATTGTTTTTCATATATTGTGATATATAATCCATGATTGATTTTGATGTATTTGGTTGATACTGGTCTTTTTAATTGGTATTTTAAATACCATAAGTAATACTGGAATGGAAAAAGGAAAATTTCAAAGTGTATACTGAAATAAAAATATTTATATAAAATCAAAGGATCTTATAAAAAGGAATTTTTGAAGTGGATATTGAATTTAAGAATTTTATAAAATCAATGGATTTTATAAAACGAAATATTTGGAAATTTAATAGAATTAAAAAAGGGAATTTGGAAGATATAAAAGAATTATGAGAAGATTGATATATAGTAGATTTCTGTTAGAAATTTGTTTTATCGGATAAACTGAGAAAATTAATTTATAAGCGATATTTATATATTAATTAAAATAAACATTGGATAGTTTGAGTATTTTGATAATCCCGATCGATGGCGGCTGAAACTTCTCTTTCTTTTTCTTTGAATAATTCTTGTTCAAAACATATTCTTTCCCAATCTTTATCCAGTAAATCAAACCCGATTGAGAAGGGAAATAAGGCGAATAATCTTGCTCGTCCTGTTTTGGCTTCTACGAAATCTAAGTTTCGTTATGGTGGATGTTTTCGATGTGGAAGTGATAATCATTTTGTGAGGAGTTGTAGAAATCAAATCAGATGTTATAACTGTGGTAAATCTGGTCATCGCAGTGGCAACTGTTCGATTTCTTCAAAAGGGGAATTTTCTTGTGAGTTGTTTGATAGATTTGCGGAAGATGATAGGGGTGTTGTGAGGAATTTAGGGCAAGGGCGGAATCAAATTTTGAACTCTGGCATGTTATTATTAAAGAATTTCATAAATATCAACGATCAGATTAATTTTGTGAAAAAATGCCAAGAATTAGTGTAACACCCCGTGTATTCTATAACAGTGAAATTCACAAATTAAAGTATAATAAATTACAAATCAAAGAATTAAGGGAAACGGGATACGTCATTGCGTTCGTCTCGGAATTCTGCTTGAGATAGAGTCCGAGTTTGCGTAAAACGGACTCCGTATGAAGAAGATATGGCCTCCGGAAGTTTCAGAATTCAGTTTAAACAGACCAAAATAGCTCAGAAAAACCAATTCAAAATTCAAAATCGGGCAGGATTGGCCAGGGCGGGAATTTTCCTGCCCAAGGCACCCGGGTCGACTGGATAGTCGACCTGGGGCTACCCAGGTCGACTGCGTAGTCGACCTGGGTCACCCGTGTCGACTGCCAAGTTGACACGGTGTCGACTGGCGTGTCGACCTGGCCCCTGAGCCAGGTCGAACCCAGCCCCCCTGGCTGGCCAGGTCTGTGTTTGGTCGATTTTCTGAGCCTTGCCTTGTCACTAGGGCTAGGTGTCAGCTCCTGGTTGGTCTCTCCTTCAAACGAACGGCTATTATTAAACCAAGCTCCATCGACGGTCCTAATCAACTTACAAACACTGTAAAAAGACCCTAAGACCTAGCCTAAATCATACTATTTCATTTAAGCCTCATGTAGCCGCCATTAAACCTAAAACTCTAAATTAAAAATACAAAGAACAAAATTATAAAAGACGAAGGACGATTCTTGAAGGCTACAACTAGAAGCTACAACAACTACGACGCTTTAGACAACGGATTTGGGGCTATTTGATTTGGAATTTTGATTTGGATTACTTGCTTCATATAGTAAGTTCTATGTCATTTTTTAGGCAAAAACGCTAAAATAACATGGACATGCTATGAATTGAAACCGTATTTAGGAACTATTATTAATCCATATTTATATTGTTTAACTTTGAATCATAATTTGGGAATATTGCTATGTCAATGTTGCAAGTTAAACCTATCATGATTTTGATGTTGTTATGAATCACTTGGGCTTAATTGTATGGTAAATTGGACTAATACATGTCCATGGAATCACTATGTTTATTGAAATCTTTATGTTGATTAAACCATGCCTATGATGCTAATTAAACCATGTCTATGATGTTGATGGAACTATGCCTGTGATGTTAATATACCTGTCATGTTAATGACAAATTGGGAATTGCTTGGTTATGATGAAAAGTTGGAATCATTATGTTTATAATGCTAGATGAGAATCATTATGTTAAAAATGCTAAATTGGAATCCACTATGCCTATTAGAATTATCATGCCTTTAATGTTTCATGTTTGTAATAAAATTATTATTATGCCCACAATGATTATTATGCCTATGATGTAAAGTTGAAATCATCATGTTAAACTAAGTTGGAACCATTACTATGCCAAGTTATCATCATGCCAGTATTGAAACCATGTGATATGTTATAGCCTGTTTATTATGCAAGTGATGTTGGAATTGTCACATATGCCTATCACATGTTTGGTGTTATTCCCCTTTATCTCTTGAATTGTTTATGCTTGTGAACGAAGTACGTTTATATATGTTGGGGATACGATTGGGTAGAATAGGCAAAACTTGAATTGATTATAATCATAAACCGTGAAATTTGGCATAAGTAGAACATGAAATATGGCACGAAAACTTGACTTGAATATGCCATAACTTGACTTGAAACATGCCTTAGTTGGGCACGAAGTTGACATATGAACATGCTATGGAAATAGCACGAATCTGATAAGAACATGGGCATGACTTTAGAAAACAAGAAAGTGGCCAACTCGAGGTTGGGTTGAGTTTGTAGTGTAAATCTGCCCGGAACCGCCCGACAAATCCAGTTGCTACAAACAATAGGATCCAATGTGGGTAGTTAGTCACATCGCGCTTGAAACCCGAGGTTGGGTTGAGTTCGTAGCGTAAACCTGCCCGGAACCGCCCGACAAATCCAGTGGCTACGAACAATAGGATCCAATGTGAGTGGTTCGATGCATTAACGAATCAATTAATGCCAATTAGGGTTAAGTCATGAACATGAAAAGACAACTTAACCAACTTGAACACGATTTGTAGGGCTAAGTCATGAACTTGAAACGACAACACTTAACCAACTTGACATGACACGTAGGCGGGTTAAGTCGCGAATTTAAATGACATACTTAACTAGTTTGACATTATTAGACTGGAAAAGGATTAAGTCACGAATTACATGACTTAATCAGTTAGGCGTGTTAGGTCACGAATTACATGACCTAATCTGTTAGGCGAAACCCTAGACACGACCCTTTTCAGCAGTAACCCTCTAGATGCATCAAGGTACCCTGGGGCTAGGCCGGGTGGGGCACGATTACTGGGCTGATTGTAAGAGGTGAACGACGGCAGTGGGGTACGCCAGTGTAGGTTCGGTGGACTACGGTCGTGCACGTATTCCGGGGCAGGCACTGGGTATCCGTAGATTTATCTGTTCATCTTGAATCGTGTCAGGGGTTGACACCCTAGGGCTGATACACCCGAAGGTGGACCCAGCACAGGTGACTACATTCGTGATTAGCCGTATGACACGGACACTTGACGAGCTAGAACTTGTAGGGAGCCGATAGACTAGGTAAGCGCTCCGTAGGACCCCGTACTTAGGTCAGACCCCGTTTTAGTGTCATTTCATGATATTGGGCCGTGGGACTTATTTCGTGATTAACTTGTGACATGGGCTTAGTATACTAGTATGGTCGATGCAACGAATCTTGAACATGTGATGCTTTATTTGACTTGTCTTGACTTATCATGATCACCTTAGTCTATCTTGTCCACCTTGACACCATTCTTAAGTTTAGTTCCAGTTCATACATGACATGTTGCTTTATTTGACCTTCTGGGGGTACATCGTTAACTTCTTCTAGATGCTTTGTTTTATCTTGTTTCTCTCCTCGATCCTATCTTGAGAACCATAGGTAGAATCTTTTTGGATGTAAACATGTAATTGAAACATGTTATGATTGCGAAATGGTTGCAAGTGGTCGCAAGTGGTTGCTCGTGGATGCATGGATACACATTAGGCACTAGATCAGCTCAGACACATTTTCATGTTGCATATGTATAAATGTATTTATTCGTATATGGATGAAGTTTAGTGTGTTGTCATATGGATGTTGCATTTATATATGAATGGTTGTGCACTCATGTAGAATCATGAATAGGAAAATTTGCATACATAATGGATTCATGGCACTTACATGATTCGCATAAAGGAGGTCAACTGAATCAGTAGACCACCTGATTTTGCATTAGATAAGTACATGTACACACACTTCGCATATGATCATGAAGCATTAGAAGTCTCTTAAGGACAATGGATGCTCGTGTTTGATGAATGAGTAGATGGATGTTTGGATGTTAGGATGTACATTCTTCCTGAACTTGAAGATTTCGGGGACGAAATCCTTTTAAGTGGGGGAGAATGTAACACCCCGTGTATTCTATAACAGTGAAATTCACAAATTAAAGTATAATAAATTACAAATCAAAGAATTATGGGAAACGGGTTATGTCAATGCGTTCGTCTCGGAATTTTGCTTGAGATAGAGTCCGAGTTTGCGTAAAACGGACTCCGTATGAAGAAGATATGGCCTCCGGAAGTTTCAGAATTCTGTTTAAACAGACCAAAACAGCTCAGGAAAACCAATTCAAAATTCAAAATCGGGCAGGATTGGCCAGGGCAGGAATTTTCCCGCCTAAGGCACCCAGGTCGACTAGTTAGTCGACCTAGGGCTACCCAGGTCGACTGGGTAGTCGATCTGGGTCACCCGTGTCGACTGGCGTGTCGACATGGCCCCTGAGCCAGGTCGAACCCAGCCCCCCTGGTTGGCCTGGTCTGTGTTTGGTCGATTTTCTAAGCTTTGCCTTTTCACTAGGGTTAGGTGTCAGCTCCTGGTTGGTCTCTCCTTCAAACGAACGGCTATTATTAAACCAAGCTCCATTGACGGTCCTAATCAACTCACAAACACTATAAAAAGACCCTAAGACCTAGCCTAAATCATACTATTTCATTTTAGCCTCATGCAGCCGCCATTAAACCTAGGACTCTAAATTAAAAATACAAAGAACAAAATTATAGAAGACAAAGGACGATTCTTGAAGGCTACAACTAGAAGCTACAACAACTACGACGCTTTAGACAACGGATTTGGGGCTATTTGATTTGGAATTTTGATTTGGATTACTTGCTTCATATAGTAAGTTCTATGTCACTGTTTAGGCAAAAACGCTAAAATAACATGGATATGCTATGAATTGAAACCGGATTTAGGAACTATTATTAATCCATGTTTATATTGTTTAACTTTGAATCATAATTTGGGAATATTGCTATGTCAATTTTGCAAGTTAAACTTATCATGATTTTGATGTTGTTATGAATCACTTGGGCTTAATTGTATGGCAAGTTGGACTAATACATGTCCATGGAGTCACTATGTTTATTGAAATCTTTATGTTGATTAAACCATGCCTATGATGCTAATTAAACCATGTCTATGATGTTGATGGAACTATGCCTGTGATGTTAATATACCAGTCATGTTAATGACAAATTGGGAATTGCTAGGTTATGATGAAAACTTGGAATCATTATGTTTATAATGCTAGATGAGAATCATTATGTTAAAAATGCTAAATTGGAATCCACTATGCCTATTAGAATTACCATGCCTTTAATGTTTCATGTTTGTAATAAAATTTTTATTATGCCCACAATGATTATTATGCCTATGATCTAAAGTTGAAATCATCATGTTAAACTAAGTTGGAACCATTACTATGCCAAGTTATCATCATGCTAGTATTGAAACCATATGATATGTTATAGCCTGTTATTATGCAAGTGATGTTGGAATTGTCACATATGCCTATCACATGTTTGGTGTTATTCCCCTTTATCTCTTGAATTGTTTATGCTTGTGAACGAAGAACGTTTATATACGTTGGGGATACGATTGGGTAGAATAGGCAAAACTTGAATTGATTATAATCATAAACCATGAAATTTGGCATAAGTAGAACATGAAATATGGCACGAAAACTTGACTTGAACATGCCATAACTTGACTTGAAACATGCCTTAGTTGGGCACGAAGTTGACATATGAACATGCTATGGAAATAGCACGAATCTGATAAAAACATGGGCATGACTTTAGAAAACAAGAAAGTGGCCAACTCGAGGTTGGGTTGAGTTTGTAGTGTAAATCTGCCCGGAACCGCCCGGCAAATCCAGTTGCTACAAACAATAGGATCCAATGTGGGTAGTTGGTAACATCGCGCTTGAAACCCGAGGTTGGGTTGAGTTCGTAGCGTAAACCTGCCCGGAACCGCCCAGCAAATCCAGTGGCTACGAACAATAGGATCCAATGTGAGTGGTTCGGTGCATTAACGAATCAATTAATGCCAATTAGGGTTAAGTCATGAACATGAAAAGACAACTTAACCAACTTGAACACGATTTGTAGGGCTAAGTCATGAACTTGAAACGACAACACTTAGCCAACTTGACATGACACGTAGGCGGGTTAAGTCGCGAATTTAAATGACATACTTAACCAGCTTGACATGACTAGACTGGAAAAGGATTTAGTCACGAATTACATGACTTAATCGGTTAGGCGGGTTAGGTCACGAATTACATGACCTAATCTGTTAGGCGAAACCCTAGACACGACTCTTTTCAGCAGTAACCCTCTAGATGTATCAAGGTACCCTGGGGCTATACCGGGTGGGGCACGATTACTGGGCTGATTGTAAGAGGTGAGCAACGGCAGTGGGGCACGCCAGTGTAGGTTCGGTGGACTACGGTCGTGCACGTATTCCGGGGCAGGCACTGGGTATCCGTAGATTTATCTGAGCATCTTGAATCGTGTCAGGGGTTGACACCCTAGGGCTGATACACCCGAAGGTGGACCCAGCACAGGTGACTACATTCGTGATTAGCCGTATGACACGGACACTTGACGAGCTAGAACTTGTAGGGAGCCGATCGACTAGGTAAGCGCTCCGTAGGACCCCGTACTTGGGTCATACCCCGTTTCAGGGTCATTTCATGATATTGGGCCATGGGACTTATTTCGTGATTAACTTGTAACATGGTCTTAGTATACTAGTACAGTCGATGCAACGAATCTTGAACATGTGATGCTTTATTTGACTTGTCTTGACTTATCATGATCAACTTAGTCTATCTTGTCCACCTTGACACCATTCTTACGATTAGTTCCAGTTCATACATGACATGTTGTTTTAACCGTTTTTACACTGAAAGTCACTAGGACTTACTCAGTCTTTATGACCGACCCTTTTCCTTTCGCCTCTTTTTCCCCCCCATTTTTCTCAGGGAGCAAACACTAGCTCTTAGCCTAGATATCACTTGCTTTGGCTCAGAATGTACGGTTTGCTATGGCTGCTTCTTTTTACTGCACTTGGGGAACAAGCTGGTTTTCTGTTTTAAGTTATTGCTTCTTTGGCTATTATTACAAGACAGTTGTAATGAAGTTGTTATTTGAAATGTTTGTAAGAGACATGGTTTACTTTGGAATAAAATGAAGTTCTGTTTTGCACATAAATTCTTCCGTTGTTTACTTAATTATTTATTTATGTACTGTCTTGTGATAATTCTGTGATGTTATCTCGATAATACCTCTCCAAAACTAGTGCATTCCCTTTGTGAGTGACCCTAGTGGAGGTGGGGTGTAACAATTAGGATTGGGTGAAGGAGGATTCTACAAACCAGGATATGAGAATGGGGCACTGTTTAAACTCTTTATGATGTGTTTGGGCAAAAATTGGGATCCTCAATCCAGGAAATATGGAGAAAGGCGGAAATTTGATGGTGCTTTACCTCCACAGATTCCAATTGAGTTCAAAAAAATGGTTAGCGATACCATGTCAATTGCTCATAAGGTAATAGTGTTAAATGGTGGAAATTTGGATGATCTTCCACTGTTGTCTCCTGATGCCTGCATCGTTAATTTTTACAATTCAGACGGAAAATTGGGTCTACATCAAGATAAGGACGAAAGTAAGGAAAGTCTTTCGGTTGGCCTCCCGGTAGTTTCTTTGTCTTTAGGAGACTCGGCTGAATTCATTTACAGAGAGGAGAATGGGGTGATCAGTAGAATTACACTGGATTCAGGAGATGTCCTTATATTTGGAGGGAAATCAAGGGGTATATTCCATGGCATTGCAGGCATCTGCAAAAACACGACTCCGGCTATGCTTAGCGAGATGACAAACATGAAAGAGGGTAGGTTGAATCTTACCTTCAAACAAAGTGAACTTTCAAATGCAGGTAATGCTCCTATAAAGAACAATCGCTCTTATGCTGAAGTGGTAAGGCACTCTATGTATAAAATGCCCAATTGGAATGCGGTCACGCCAAACTTTAAGAAAAGCAATGGAGATCGATTCTGCTTTCGTTGTGGTGATTCATTTCATTTAGCAAAAGAATGTAGGAATGGCTTGCGATGTTTTAATTGTGGCGAAGTGGGGCATCGGAAGAATAGTTGTCCAGACAGGTTCAATGGCAAATCAGTGATGGAGCTTTTGCACTTCAACTGCTTGAAGATTTGCCTGAAAATGATCGAATTCGTAGATTTATATGCACTTGATTTCCCTGGCTAAGAGAATGAAGGGGCTTATATGACTTTATTGCTGGGGTGAATTTAGAAGGGATTGTCGATGGGATTCTGTGGAGCAAGAATATTGATATTGTCCATATTTATCCGCCACTACCTCGTTCACTGACAAGAAAGGAGCATGCCTTCTCGTTCAGTCTGAACCTTATTAAATTGAGGAGGATTTACTCGGACTCGAATGCCAAAAATAAGAGGTTAGTATTTCATATACTGGATGGGATCTTAGAGCATTTCGATATTATTAATATTGTTGTAAACTGTGGGAGTAGAGAGATGAATATTCAGGTCTAGTCTGCTAGTTTATTGCCGGTTAAGGAATGTATGGGAAACAACGAGGCTGGCAAATCAGATTTTGAGACTGATGGAATGGTTTTTTATGAAGAAGGGATGTGGAATGTTTTTGGTTTTCAGTGGTATGCGAGGAGTGATTTGATGTTATTTGATCCGTGTGTTATGAAATGTTTGGGACTCGTTGAAGCATCTTGTTTTAATGGTGGTGAGATAGTTAATAATAGGAAGGCCATGGAAGTGATGTCAGGGATCGATGAGATGGACATGAGTGGCTATATTACTGAAGATGTCATTAAGGCAGTGCCAGTTAGAGGCTCAGGGGAGGTAGAGGAGAGTGACTGGTCAGTGGCAGAGGATGTCGCTCTCGAATAGTTTTGGGTTGTTGGAGGAATGTGAAGAGGATACGAGAATTGTGATGGTAGATGGTTCAAACGTAATGGATATTCCGAAGCCAGTAGCTTTGTCGAGGAGGGGCTTTAGAATAGGAAGGGTTAAATGTACAAGGAAGGCTCATTCAAAGGCTTCATGCAAGAGTAGACTAGAGCGAGATAGGGAGGAGTTGACCATCCATGATAATAAGGATATGAGAACTGGTGGCTTCGATTCTGCTGTTGTTGTGGATCAGGTGGTAAGGTCCTCGGGTTGTGATGACATTGGGGAAGATAATGTGTACAGGGTAGTAAAGCAGAATGGTGTTGTTGATGATTCAGGTTGTACGTCGGGTGCTTTGGTCAGTTTCAATGAAAGTATAGTATTGGACTCCGGAAATTGTGGTCACGATATGGCAGTTTTAGGGTATGTGGAACAGGTGGCAAGATCTGTGGGTCGTGAAGCCATTGGGGTAGAGGGCATGTGCAAGTTGGATGAACAGAATGGTGTGCTTAAGGAGTTGATCTGTAGTGTTGGTGCTACTGTCGGCTTAGCGTCCAGTGACAGTTTAGCATTGGTAGTTGGTGCATTTACTGTGCTGGAATCTATGATAGATCTCTCGTCAGGTGGTTTTATATTCTCGTGGGAAAAAGTTGCATGCTCTATGGTTGTGAGCGTGAAGGATATGAAGTTGTTCTCCTTGTATTTGAGACCGAGCTCATGTGTTTTTTGTCGGGAGGGAGATTTACCTCGTTCTAGTTTATCAGTGATGGTTATTGGTGCTGAGTCTTGTGTAACGAGCAGGGAAGGTTCGGAGGAGGCTAGTGGGGAGTATTTTCAGAGTGGTGTTGTTCCATCTTCTTCGGTTAGGAGGGGGAGGCATCGGAGAGTAGTACCCAGTTCTGGTTTGATTTGTCGCAGTGCTAGGATCAGATCTTGCTCCTCTTCATTTCGAGGTAGGTCCAATAGTCCGATTGCTAGTAGTAGCAATTCAGATTTGGGCTCAGGTATGACTTCTGTTTATGGTAGCGATTATTCGCCTTATGCATTGAGTAGCCTTTCGACTGGTCAGCTGATTTAGCTTGCCAATGATACAGCCTTTATTTTTTCTGATATTGAGTTAGATGCTGACTTCATTAGGTGTAGGGAATTAGAGAGAGTCTCTTCTTTGAGTAGATGAGGATTGTTAGTTGGAATATTAGGGGTTTAAACGAACCCAAAAAATGTGCTAAAGTTAGGACTTTCTTTGTAGATTATCATATTGATATTGCTTTGCTTCAAGAGACTAAAATTGAAAGTCCTGACTTTAGTTTTTACACTAGATTAGGTGGATCCCATTTTCGTAATTGGGCCTGTCTGGAAAGATAACCAATATAGACTAGTGCAGGAATTTTCTAAGTTACATTCATTACATATTATATTAACTTCACTTAGTGATAATTCTTTATTGGGCATTATGAATGTGTATGGCCCTCACACTAAGATTGAGAGGTGACGTTTGTAGGATGAATGTTCCGAATTTAGGGATCTTTCCCCAAATCTTTGGATTGTAGGGGGGATTTTAATGTTACTAGGTTTTTAGGAGAGAGATCTCCTAGAGAAGGCGATTTCTCTGGCATGGAGGAATTTAATGATTTCATTCTTAATAATAATTTGATTGAGATTCCGCTTAGCAATAGATCATTCACCTGGTCTAGTGTTAGGGATAGTCCGTCTTATGCCTTATTAGATAGATTTTTTATAAGTACCGAGGTTGATGATTGATTTCAAATTTGTAAAGTAAAGGGTTTACCTTTTTTGTTTTCGGACCATTGTCCTTTAATTCTCTCATGTGATTCGAATATTTTGATTAGTACTAATTTTAAATTTGAAAAGATGTGGCTTTTGGATACCAGTTTTATTAAACTAGTCACTGTTAAATGGAATTCGTTATTCTACTTTAATAATTTGTACAAGGGAAATTCAGCAAAGATTTTTGTCGCAAAACTTGGTAAATTAAGATTTTTTCTTAAGAGGTGGAATAAATATATTTTTGGAAGTGTTCGCATTAAAAAAGATAAGATTTTATGTGAGATGTTAGATTTAGACAAGTTGGGTGAATCCAAAACTCTTAACCTAGTTGAGAGAGATAGACTTAGTAATCTTAGTAATGACTTCAAACTGATTTTGGAAAAGGAAGAAATAATGTGGAAGCAAAGATCACACGTTCAATGGATTAAGGAAGGTGATAATAACATGAAATTTTTTCATCGTATGGCTAATAAGGGGAGACGTGACAATTTGATTCATTCTATTTTCTTAAATAATGAGGAATTGACAGTTCAGCGAGATTTAAATGAAGCTTTCACTAATTATTACAAACAAATTTTTGGGGCTAGGATCAAGAGAAGAATTAACGTTAATTGGAAGGACATCTATCCTAATGATGATAAGGGAGAGTTATTAGATTTAGATAAACCTTTTTCTGAACAGGAGATTTTTAAGGCTATTTGTGATATGCCTAGTGACAAAGCTCCGGGGCCTGATGGTTTTTCGGTTTTGTTTTACAAATAGTTTTGGGAGGTCTTGAAATCTGATGTTATTAGATTATTTAATGATTTATAGTGGTGATTTATGTCTAGGTAATTTCAATTTTGCTAATGTTATCCTTATTAAGAAGAGAGTGGGTGCTAAATTTTTAAAGGATTTTAGACCTATTTCTTTGATAAATGTATCTGTTAAGATCATTTCTAAAGTTCTAGCGAATAGGCTTAGTGGGAAGATGAATGATCTTATAGATCATTCGCAAACTGCTTTTATTAAAGGTAGACAAATTGTGGATGGAGTGGAAACTATACAAGAGTACATGAATGTATGTGTTAAAAATATTTTTCCATGTGCTATTTTGAAATTAGATTTTGAGAAAGCTTTTGATTCTATCGACTGGGATTACATATGTGAAGTATGTCTTGCTAGAGGTTTTAGCATCCGATGGATTAATTGGATAATGCTTTTACTTAGGTATGGTAGTTCTAATATCGTTGTCAATGGGGTTATGGGAAAGAAGATCCAATCTAAGAGGGGTCTTAGGCAGGGAGATCCCCTGTCACCTCTACTATTTAATTTAGCGGCTGACGTTTTCTCTAGAATTATCAAGAGAGAGGGGAGATTAGGTGTTTTGGGCAATGTTGGTAATGAGGAATTTAACAATGAGTTATTTATACTTCAATTCGCAGATGATACTTTGTTATTTTCATCTCACCTACCTAAGCACATTATTGCTCACAAGTTTATTCTTTATTGTTTTGAGATGTTATCAGATCTTAGAATTAATTTTGACAAGAGTTCTGTTATGGTCATTAATGATTTTGGTAATGTAGAGGCTATGGTTGCTAGCACCTTAAAATGTTCGGTCATGAAATTCCCTTTTGATTATTTGGGTTTTAAGATTAGGCCTTCGAAACTAAAGAAGGAGGATTGGCTAGTCATAATCGATAAGACTAATAGTAGACTATCAAGTTGGAACAATAGATTCTTGTCTAGAGCTGGTAGATTAGTTTTGGTTAATTCAGTTCTAACTGCTATCCCTGCTTATTGGATGTCTGTACATAGATTTCCTCAATGGGTTATTGAAAAAATTGATAGAATAAGACGTAATTACCTATAGAGTGGGGGTGGCGATCCTATTTGTAGGGGTTTCAATTGTTTAGTAAACTGGGAAGTGTGTTGTAAGCCTAAGAAAGATGGGGGATTGGGGATCACTAATTTAGTTAATTTTAACTCTTCCTTATTAGCCAAATGGTTGTAGAAATTTAGGTGCCTTATAGTATCGACTACGTGGAAGTTTATTGTATCTAAATTTTACTATTCAGGAGGAGAGTTTATTGTGGGATCTAGGGATAGTTGGTATAATAGATTATCTTACTTTTGGAAGTTAGTATTAAAGTGCTTCGATTTTTTTAACTTAGGTTATAAGGTGATTGTTCATTCGGGTGATATGACTTACTTTTGGCATGCTATATGGATTTCTAGAATACCACTTAAAATTGAATTCAGGGAACTCTTTAATAATTGTAGTTTTAAAAATGCGTTGATTAAAGATGTTTTTAGAAGAGATTTGGAACCCCCATAGGAGTTTTCTTTTGATAATATCTTAGAAGGAGAAATGTTAAGACAATTAGCTTTACTATATGCTAAGTTATCATTATATCACATTGATGAGTATAGGGACTCTATTAGTTGGGGTATGGATTAGAGTCAAGTTTATTCGGTTAATTCTATGTATAACTTTATAAACTTTTCGGGAATCTCATTTAGGCCTTTTAAGTTTATTTGGAAATCTAATTCTCCTCCTAAAGCCAAATTTCTAATGTGGTTAATCATTTATAAGAAACTTAATACGGTTGAGCTTCTAAAGAGGAAGACTATCATTTTTTATGTTAAGTGTTATTTTTGTAATCTTTTGAACGGGGATGTTGATCATTTATTTTTCTCATGCAATATCACAAATTTTATAATTAATACGGTTTTAAGGATATTTGTTTTTGATTGCCCTAATTCTTTCAATAGTTGTGTTGATTATTGGGATTCTTATAGATTTGTTTATATTGGTAGTAAAAGATACATTCTAGATTCTTTAGTCACTATCATAAGTTGGTTCATCTGGTTTGAGAGAAATCAGAGATGTTTTCAGTCAAATTCTGTTTCTACGGATAATTTAATTATTAAAATAGTTTATTTTTGTTTGGAATGGATGTCTAATTCACATTACAAACTATTTGGGAAAGTGGGCTTTGAGAGTTTATTGATTAAGGTTAGATTTAATTTGTATCTTTTTATTAGAATCAGCGGTTTTTTTCGTAATAGATATCGCATTGGTTGTTAATTTCTTTTATTAGTTCTTTCATTGTATTTTTCTTCTACACATATATGTATGGTAGACAAATATGTATGAATATATATATATATATGCTTATATATATATATATATATATTTATACACATACACTTCCATATATATATGCATGACAACTTACTGATAGTTTTGTTGAGCTTTTCTGTAACACCCCACATCCGTTAGTGTCACTCACAAAGGGAATGCACTAAGTTCTGTGGAGCATTTTAAGGTAAAAGAAGCAGATAAATTACAAGACAGACAAAAATTAAGCAGCGGAAAATAAAACTTTGCTTTATTGATAAAATGATTTGTACAACGATTTCTTTACAATATCAGAGTATCATCTGTCTTACAAAATAAAAAAGCATAAAACAACTTTTATATTCCCCAATTGTAGCAAGAGCCAGCCATAACATCTGAAAAGAGAATACAAGCAAAACTTCGACAAATCTTCAAGCTGGGAAAGAGTGACAGTCCAACTTAACCTGAGCTATACTATTCCCTCCTTTACTACCTGGGGGGGGGGAACGGAAGAAAAGAAGACGAAAGAAAACAGAGTAAGACATAAAGCCTGAGTAAGTTCAGTAACTTTAAGCATGTGAACATGGAAAACAAAACGACATGAATTAATTGAATACAAGATAACACCATGATGATAGGGTCAGAAAGATTAGACAAGATTAACACAAGATATGCTAGGATAAGATAAACTGGATATGCTCTAATACTTTCGCCACTTCGCTATTTCCTTGTTATACTGGTCTCTATATCTCTACACCACCTAACTAGTGTCCCAACTAGTAACGATAACGTGATCCAAATCCCTGTATTTTCCTATGCCTTCAGGCATACGTTTATTATTTACTGCCTAGATCTAATCTAGGGCTTTCTATCAAGAGCTTTCTAGATTCAACTAGAGTTTAGGCTATCTGCTGAACGCTTCTCGGATTCAGGGTTTATGCCACCTAGTCCAACTAGGGATTATGCTACCTATCGAACGATGCCCCCAAGTCTAGGACACACTACCTAGAGTGGTATATGTTCCTATACTTTCCCACGCATGTATCGCGAATCGTTTAACGCTTGTCTAGATGCACATGTCCTGTAATGTGCGGTCCGAGTCCTGTGACAGGGCAAATCAAGGAATACAGAACTCGGTCGGGAGCTTTCAGATATCTGCCGATGCAGATGCTAAGGTCTGTTTTTATTTCAGTGGCTATGGTCCCACTTGACACCTCCCTCAACTAATGAAAGGCACACCTTGAAAAATGAGAACTATACGCAGGCCCCTGGTGCCTCACTATCCTATGGCCATCCTCACCCATAACTAGATAGCAAGTATATGGTCTTTTGGAGTTCTCCGCCTTTCCGCTTCACGTATCTCGATTGACTGAAGATGGATGGTAGACGACGAGTTGCTATCACAGGGCTACTGTTTTCTCGCCGAATCACGCCGGTCCATCCTAGTCTTTAGGTTGCCATGTATTGCAACCAAGGCATACCTCTGGTTCTTCTACGCAGACCTTAACCTCTGTGAGCCCAGGAGGATCATCTGCAGCCTCACAGAGGGATACCAAGAGTACCCTCACGTCCCCTCGAAGCCTCGGGCTTCATAACCCCATTCGTTGGAGCCTTCTTTTTACTCAGACGGACGTTCGCTCCTTCCCATGTTATACTAAGAATTACTACTTAGTTCTACTAACTAAGGTTTACCACTTAGTTTCCAGAATCGTTGTTTTCTTAACTAAGGTTTACTACTTAGCTCCTTTTAACTAAGGTTTACTACTTAGTTCTCTTTCCCTTCAATTTGGATTGGTTATGTGTCATTAGTCAATTCAAGCTAACTTAACCCTCTTCATTTATCCTGATAAACTGGTTTAAGTGTTATTAGTACTTCACGTTGACTTAACCCTACCACAAACCAAGTTATAGTGGTTAAGTATTTCTTATTACTTAACCCTACCCATTCATCCTGTATTGGTTAAGTGTTCCTTTTTAACTTAACCTTGCCCGTCTGTTTTAACTAACAAGTTATTAATGGTTAAGTATTATCCCTTCATGTTTTAGACTTAGCCCTATTCCTTTATCACAATCTGGTGGTTAAGTGCTCAAGTTTACTTAACCCTACGGTCTAGTCCAGCTTTGAGACGACCCGAAATCCCGTTCTCACGGAAACAAGGGTTATCTTTTGGAATATAACTCAGAAACAGATAATAGCAGAACAAAAATTAAATAATTACACCAGAAAATGAACAATAGAATATACTGGATAAAAATAATCATCAGAGTTACACAGTATACAGGATCTTACTTAGTACAAATACAGTTCAGCTATACATAAATGTCTACAGCGGAAATAAACAAAATATGTACAATAGGAGCTGAACAGCATAAAAAGAAATAAATGATAGAATCCATCTTCAGCTCCAGCTATCCAGAAAAAGAACCAGCTAAACCTGAATACAAGGCTGCCCGTGTAGAAAAAGGGGCACCCGAGTTTGAAAGTGAAACAAACTACGAGTCAGTCATGGGACTGGTATGAGAAATCCACTCAACACATATATATAATTTGGCTAATCACAGGACCACGCCACTTTCGTGGAACGGGTTTACTCCATTGGATTGCCAGTGCTTTACAACAAATCTTTCTTTTAAACATCGCTATGCTTTTTATAAAAATGAAACCATTATAAGACTCAGTTCCCATCACACAGTGCAACGCAAACCGGAGGATACAGTTTTACCTTATAATGGCCAAAATATGATTGATACGAATAAAACAAAGGCATTTGATATTATTGCTAGTGTTAATATGTTTTGAAAACAATTTCAAATCATAACTATCAATCATAGACGGCATGGGTACCATATATCATGTCGCCATATATATATATATATATATATACAATCAAAACCGCACGATGTCGTATTTGGAAATTGGATTTCCGTCATGAACCAAGGCAAAAGATAGTCCTTACCGAATTCGAGACAATCTAGCCCATATCTCAGGATCAGAACGCATCAACCCTTTAGATCGTCAGGGCCGGTCCACCGATGTGGATTATTATGCCTGAACACTACGTCTCCCCACCCTTTGGGGCGTAAACGAGCCAACGAATGACTCCATCGGACCCGGATCGTCCGATCAAACCGAGGCGCCTCGCAACAGCAACAACCACATAGGTGAAAAGTATATAAATGTCAGGGCTGGTAGGTCACTGACACCACCCTAGCTAGAAAGAAACGCAGGCCCTCCCTGATGTCCTCTCCCGTTTTAGGTTCATACCGGGGTGTGAGGCTCGCGAATTTACGTTATACACAAAGCTACGCCACACAGGCGGTGCTTTGATCATCACCACAAGACTTTGCTTTTCAACAGAAGTCCTGATCACTGCATCTTAGCATGTCACACAGGCAATTCATGCCATGCGACTGATGTCCATCGATATACAACCCCTGAGCTCGTGCGTCTCAGAGAAGGGCGTTAAGCAAAAGAATAAATTCTCCGCCGCCAGACAGATGTATATTTAATAGAGATCAATCAACACAGAATAAAATCCAATGTCAGACACACAGTCCATTTACAAGTCCGTTCTGGGTTTGAACGAAACCGGAGGCACTAAATACCTCGCAAACCCTTCGATCACCACGTACGTCTGGACGATCACCACTCATTATCCATATTTCGGGATGCCTCCCAATCAGGACCTCGGTTACCATCCAAACGAGGTGAAGATCTCCGGTCTTCTACCACCGTCTTCATCTTCGACTTTTAATCGTCGGTCAATTATTTGAAATGAGAATTAACTCGGCCTTTTCAAATAATTCACGTATATTTAGAATTTCAAATCAATTTATTTCAATGGTTAAATCATTCAACAACACCAATTTTGTTCTTTAATGTAATTTTCACACCAAAAACATTCAACCATCAAAAGCCACATAAATCGAGCAAATTCAGTTTATTTCTATTCCATATCGCTTATGATATTTTATAACTATTTATCGCTATTTTTATTTATTTTAAAATAGCTAATATATTCAAAACGACGCTTCGGGCCATAAAGCGGCCGTGGCGCTGTTTTTCTTCAGAATTGATTTACACATATCTGAAAATCTAACCGTTGGATCTTCACAAAATTTACATCATTAGAAAGGTCTTTTCAAAACGAATCCAACGGTTCCCGTTTCGGGAAAATCCGACGGTCGGATCTCCCGGTACAATCGTTTGAATTTTCGATTTCAAAATACGAACTGCAGCGTCGTTATTCAATTAAATATATAATCATATATATATATATATAAATATAATCGCTTCTGGCGCTGTTTTTCTTCAGATTTGAATTAAACATTCCAGACAATCCAACCGTTGGATTTTTACAAGGTTGGTGCCGTTGGGGAGATATTTCCAAGGCGAACCCGACGGTTGAGATTTCGGGAAAATCCAATGGTCGGATTCCCCGTACTAGTTGTTTGAAATCACGGTTTCAAAATGCGAACTGCACGGCTACGTTTCGTTTTAATATTATTTATATTTATATAATTATATAAATATAGTTCATTCAATGATTTCAATATCGTTTTCACTTCAAAAATTTCACTAACGCCTTAAAATTTTGGAAAATTTCGCCATAACCTCCCCTGCACCGGGAGCATCGGGAAATCGCAAATAGCTTTCCCGGTCCTTCTAATCTCAAAAAGAAAAAGAAAAAGCCAAGCGGCTAGCCAACAGGCTCATAAAATCATCACCCAAACAAAGCAGTAAATGTGTACCTATTTGTCGGGCACAAAATTTTACTCCTCTTCTCTAGCCCCTTTGCTATAACCTGTTCAATGAATATGCATGTACATATATATACAGTTCTTATCATTTATCATTTTCTATTCAACTTCATATTTGATTTCTATTTGGTTTAAAAACACCATTCATTCTAATGTTACATAAATAGGTGCAAATCATTTCATTAGCTAATTAATGAATATTTCAACTCATATATGTTTATTTTGAACAAGTGGCTATTTTTAACACTTCACATTTCAACGATTTATGCATACAATAAAAATGTGATTTTTATTGTAAAACAATTCCTTTCAAAACACTATTTTTCTATATAGTTCATATAGGTGACAAAAATAGGATTTTATATATATAGATAAAAGGTGATTTTTATTATCAAACAATTTATTTCAAAATATGAATACCATTCAACGCATGAATTTCTAATCAACGAATGAATATCAATTCAACACATGAATGTTTTCTATAGTTTCTATATATAGACAAAAATGTGATTTTTATTATCAAACAATTTATTTCAAAATATGAATACCATTCAGCACATGAATTTCTAATCAACGAATGAATATCAATTCAACACATGAATGTTTTCTATAGTTTCTATATATAGATAAAAATGTGATTTTTATTATCAAACAATTTATTTCAAAATATGAATACCATTCAACACATGAATTTCTAATCAACGAATGAATATCAATTCAACACATGAATGTTTTCTATAGTTTCTATATATAGATAAAAATGTGATTTTTATTATCAAACAATTTATTTCAAAATATGAATACCATTCAACACATGAATTTCTAATCAACGAATGAATATCAATTCAACACATGAATGTTTTCTATAGTTTCTATATATAGATAAAAATGTGATTTTTATTATCAAACAATTTATTTCAAAATATGAATACCACTCAACACATGAATTTCTAATCAACGAATGAATATCAATTCAACACATGAATGTTTTCTATAGTTTCTATATATAGATAAAAATGTGATTTTTATTATCAAACAATTTATTTCAAAATATGAATACCATTCAACACATGAATTTCTAATCAACGAATGAATATCAATTCAACAAATGAATGTTTTCTATTCAATGAATAAATATAGTTTCTATATATAGATAAAAATGTGATTTTTATTATCAAACAATTTATTTCAAAATATGAATACCATTCAACACATGAATTTCTAATCAACGAATGAATATCAATTCAACACATGAATGTTTTCTATTCAATGAATAAATATAGTTTAAGCATATGAGAATAATTTAAACACACGAATATTATTCAAAATTTCGGCAGCATAACGGCAGGGTAGTTAAAACCGGGACCGTCCCTAGTACGGCTCCTCGCTCTACCTTAAAACCTCGCGGTTTTTGACAATGGGGATCATGCATCTAGTTCGCACGCAGGCGGCATGTATATATTTATTTCATTTCCACAAACTAATCCTATGTGGTTTCAGCCAAATATTTCTCAATCACAGACGGGTATTTTTCAACCACAATCAACCAATATCAATCACAAACAATCCCAAACAACCATTCGCTATCAATCAATTTTCACCACAATTTCAACCAATAAATATCGTCCATGGTTTGTGGACGAGGGGCGTATATATATATATATATTTATATATAGCAATTCACTTTTATTTCAACACATATATAATTGTAGAAAAGAAATTGAAGAGTGAGAAATTCTCACCAATAGCTATCCAATACTACGACTCTTCCTTTATAGAAATCTTCGCCAATCTCGCCCTTTGTCGCTTCGTTGCCCGTATTCTCTACATATGTAAAAATCGAATTTTTACTATGTTATTCAATATATAAAAATCGAATTTTGACTTCGCTATTCTATATATAAAGATCACATTTTAAAAATAAAGATTATATTTTTAATATTCCTATGATGTAAAAATTATATTTTTATTACTTTAAAAATATAAAAATCATATCTTACTTCTTCTACTTAATAAAAATTCCGTCTTTTCTATTTTAAAAATATGATCTTTTCTATTCTAAAAAAATCTGATCTTTCCATCCCAGTTCAAATCTTTTTCTTTTTTTAAAGTTCTAATCTTTTTTCTTTTAAAGTTTAAATCTTTTTCTATTTTAAAGTTTAAATCTTTTCCTTTTTAAAGTTTAAATCTTTTCCTTTTTAAAGTTCTAAACTTTTTCTTTTTAAAGTTTAAATCTTTTTCTTTTGAAAGTTTAAAATAAAATCAGTTTTAAACTCTTTAAAAATCAGTTTTTAAACCTTTTAAAAATCTGTTTTTAAACCTTTCAAAAATCTGTTTTAAACCCTTTCAAAAATCTATTTTAAACCCTTTCAAAAATCTGTTTTAAACCCTTTTATAAATCTGTTTTAAACCCTTTCAAAAATCTGTTTTAAACCCTTTTATAAATCTGTTTTAAACCCTTTCAAAAATCTGTTTTTAACCCTTTTATTAAAAATCAGAATTTTTCAGAATTAAATTAAAATAAAATAAAAACAACTTACTTTGATTTGTTAAGGAGGAGGGGGTCGTCAGGGTTGGCGGCCGTCAGTGGTCTTCGGTGGTGGTGGCGTCGCGATGCTTCAGGGGGGTATTGGCGAAGCGGAGGGTTCGTCGGCGATGGAGGGAGGAGCAGGCGAAGCGGAGGGGGGGCACGGCGTCTGGAGAAGATGAACGGCAGGAGGCGGAGGCGATCGACGATGAAGGGGGGCGCCTGAATGAAGTCGGGTTTTTTTTAATCTTTATTTTGACTTCTGATTTAATGAAATCGGGGGGGGGGGGGGGGGTTGGGGGGCAGAAAGGGAAAAGGGAGGGAGATAATAATTTTTTTTTATTAATTAATTTAATTGCATAAAGTTGACTTTTACCCACGACCTCGAAACGAGGCCCACCGCCTGTCGTCCATAGCGTTTCACCCTCATTCCGAACACAATGGGATATGTATCGCAAGCTGATTTGCTCGTTACAATCAGTTTCCGTTGAATTTACATTTAAATCACTATATTGAATTTTAAACGTACATTTCAAATTACCGGGGTCACATACTAACTCTAAAAATTCCAGAAAAATATTTTCTAGCTTCGTATTGACCATACGGTCTTAACAAAACTAGTTTCGTTGAATTCTGAGACCGTTTGAAAAATTGCCATTTTCCAGTCGATTAAAATCAACTGAAACTGGTCAAACGCGTTTTCCTTTGCCACGCTCACATATTGATTCGAAAAATTATGAAATTTGAAACCTAGCAATAACTTCACATCCCGGACCCAACAAAAGTGGTTTCTTCGAAATCCGAGGTCGTTTGCAAAACGTCCATTTTTAAGGGCCTGAATTCCATAGCGACTATTCAGAATTTTCAACTGGACATATCTTTTGATTCCCGTGATCAAATTTCGATTCGTCAGATTCGTTGGAAAGATATCATTAATTATATCCTAATGTTTTTGGTTTCACTAAAATCCGGATTGTTTTGCACCCGGTACAGTCTGACAAAGTTTGAATTCAATTTTTGAAACTGCCACGCCATTTCAGGCCTTGTTTATAATTATAATTAATTATATTCGTTTTCAATTGTCGATTCAAACTCAGTTTTCATCGCCATTATTTGAAATATTTATTTTAAATATTTAAAATCCATTATTTTAGCCAATTTAAAATTTTTAAATTGGTTCAGATTTTCTGGGTCGTTACAATCTCCCCCACTTAAAACTTTTCGTCCCCGAAAAGGAATAAAGTCGAAAGTGGTTTGATAAATCTACCATCATACAACAACCAATTTGTTTTTACCCTTCAAAAATATACTAATCAAATCCTATACTCTTTAAAGATCATTCAGACTATATAATTAACAGTGTATATCTATGAAAAGAAAATAACAATAGAGTAGAGAATTGAATGGTAGTGCAAAGTAGGGTAAATGTACCTGGCACCGGAGTCAATCAGAGATATCTACTCGGCATCTAGGATAAGCTTTCTGAATGCTCTCCTCAGTTTCCCAAGTACAATCTCGCGGATCTCCACTCCATTGCACTTTGACTAAGTGAACCTTCTTGTTCCTCAGCTCTTTGGTTTCTTTGCCGATAATCTTTAGCGGCTCTCGCCTCACAGCTAATTCTGGAGTAATTTCAATATCCTGCTGAGCTGCTTCTTCCACGATCAAGTCTGGATCATGAACGTGCTTTCGAAGTTGAGATATATGAAATACATCATGCACTCCAGGCAACCAGTCAGGCAGTTTGACCCTATAAGCGAGAGTTCCGATCTGTTCCAGAATAGGAAACGGACCAATGAATTTGGGCGCTAACTTTCCAGTTTTACCGAACCGGATAACTCCTCTCATCGGCGATACTTTCAAATATACATAGTCACCAACTTCAAAGGATATATCTCTTCTTCTTCTACCGGCATAGCTCTTTTGTCGGCTTTGAGCGGCGAGTAATCGCTTCTTAATAAAATCGACTTTGTCGGCAGCTTCTCGAATCATATCAGGACCCAACACAAGTATATTTCCTGGCTCGACCCAACAAGCAGGAGATCGGCACGGTCTACCATACAATGCTTCGAATGGCGACATTGTCAGACTCGCCTAGTAGCTGTTGTTATAAGAGAATTCAGCCAAATGCAGATGGTCTTCCCATGATCCACCGAAATCTATAACACAAGCCCGCAATAGATCTTCTAAAATGCGATTCACCCTCTCAGTCTGACCGTCTGTCTGAGGATGATAAGCGGTGCTTAAGTTTAACTTTGTTCCCAGCTCGACTTGAAATGCTTCCCAGAATTTGCAAGTGAATATCGTATCTCTATCACTTACTATACTGAGCGGCACTCCATGTAGTCTAACTATTTCCCTAAAGTAAATCTGCGCCAGACTCTGAGCAGTTCTATTTGATCTGACCGGTATGAAATGGGCGGTCTTCGTGAAACGATCTACGATCACCCAAATACTATCATTTCCTTTTCTGGTCCTGGGCAGACCATCAATGAAATCCATAGAAATATGTTCCCACTTCTAGCCAGGAACTTCCAGTGGTTGTAATAATCCAGCCAGTTTTTGTTGGTCGCTTTTGACTAGCTGACAAGTAGGGCATCGGCTAACATATAAGGAAATGTCCCTTTTCATCGACTTCCACCAGAAAGTGCGTTTGATGTCATTATACATTTTGCTTACTCTCGGATGGATACTGAGTTTTGACTTGTGGCATTCATCTAGTACTTCCTTTCGAAGTTCAGGAATGTTAGGGACACAGATTCGACCTTTGAGCCTTAAAATCCCATCGTTGTCTACTTGAAAACTCGAGGGTTCGCCTTGTTGAATTATCCCCCTGATCTTCTGAATGAAGTGATCATCCTCCTGAAGAGCAGATATCTTATCTAGCAATGAAGTCGTGATAATAAAACTGGCGACCATTTCATTCTTTCTGCTTAACGCATCAGCCACGACATTGGCTTTTCCTGGAGTATATATAATTTCAAAGTCATATGCTGCAAGAAACTCCAGCCAACGTTGCTGCCTCAAATTCAAGTCCTTCTGAGTGAACAGATACTTTAATGACTGTTGATCTGTAAACAGTTCAAATCTCTCGCCCAGAAGATAGTGTCTCCAGATTTTCAAAGAGAATATGATAGCCAATAACTCAAGATCATGAGTTACATAGTTTTTCTCGTGCGGCTTCAGTTGACGGCTAGCATAAGCAATCACTTGACCTCTTTGCATTAACACTGCGCCAAGGCCTTCTCTAGAAGCATCAGTCCATACTTTTAAATCTTGGTTGCCATCGATGATGGTTAGCACTGGAGCAGTTGTTAATCTCAACTTTAGCTCTTCAAAAGCCTCCTCACTTTCTGGAGTCCATTTGAACTTAGAATGCTTCTTCGTAAGCTTCGTTAAATGACCAGATATCTTCGAAAAGTTTTTAACGAACTTCCGGTAATAGCTAGCCAATCCGAGAAAACTGCGGACTTCAGTTGGGGTACTAGGCTGTTTCCAATTCTGAATAGCTGTGATTTTACTTGGATCCACAGCGATTCCTTCTTTCGATACAACATGGCCCAGAAATTTCACTTCATCTTGCCAGAATATACATTTAGAAAACTTGGCTTTTAATACATTTCTCCTGAGGATTTCTAACACTTGTTCCAAATGTTTTTCATGCTCGGCCTTTGATTTAGAGAAGATTAGAATATCGTCAATGAAAACCAGAACAAATTTATTCAATACTCCTCTGAATACCCTGTTCATTAGATCAACGAAGTAAGCTGGAGCGTTACATAAGCCGAACGGCATTACTAACCACTCGTAGAATAAGTCGGGGCCTCTGAACGCTGTCATTGGAACACACTCTTCGGCAATTCGAAGTTGATGGAATCCTGTAGCTAGGTCCATTCGTGAGAATACTTGTGCTCCATTTAATCGATCCAACAAATCATCAATCCGCGGCAATGGATACTTGTTCTTTATTGTCTGCTTGTTCAGATCACGATAATCCACACATAGACGTAGAGTACCGTCAGATTTTGGGACAAAAACCACTGCTGCACCCCAATCAGAGAAACTAGGCCTGATCAGACCCTTCCACACTAGCTGTCGTGTTTGATTGTCTAATTCTTCCTTCTCTTTCAAGGACATTCTTCGAATTGCGTGAACTACTGGCCTTGCATTGGGAATTAAAGCAATCTTGAAATCTATTTCTCTCTGCGGAGGTAAGCGAACAACTTCTTCGAACACATCCGCATAGTTCTTGACGACAAGAATGTCTTTGATGAGGTCAGGAATATTCTCTGTGATCTCAGGGATATTTTCTATTTGAGCTGGAGAAACATCGAGAGCTGACCAGAAATCTTTTCTATTTGAAGTCGGGCCTTCACATGGTATGGTTATATAATTCCCCGATTGGGCCTTTGCTTTAACCACTCTCTCGGCGCATTTAACTTCAGCTTCATATCTAGTTAGCCAATCCAATCCCAGAATAAGATCGAATTCATTAAAATTCATGACGATAGAGATAATAGGGAATTTATAGCAAGAAAAAGAGATAGGTACTGCACAAATCCAACTGAGATTGATGGAACCTCCAACCGGATTCTGGACAGTCATGGGTTCCTTGAGCTTTTTCAAATTCAAATCCAGTTTCTTGACTGCACCCTTTGCAATAAAGCTTCTTGACGCGCCTGTGTCAAACAGTACTTTTACCGGAATGTTTTTGACATTGAGCGTGCCTTCTAAAACATCAGATCTTTCCTGAACAGACGAGGATGCAAGTACTTCGGCCACTTCATTTACCCGAGCCTCTTTGGTCTTCCTTAACAGCCAACAATCTCGCTTTAAATGACCGGCCTGATGACAAAGATTGCACTCTCGAGTCACAGGAAACTTGCCCTTGGATTTAGACCCACCCTCCCTTCGCTTCTTCGAGGTTCTACACTTCCTAGTCAGATGCCCCTGTTTATTGCAGTTAGAGCATGTGGCAGTTGTTACTGGTTCCTTCTCAGATTTAGCCCTTTTTCTCTTGGCACTGGGCTTCTTACTGGCTTCAGGAATATCAGTTTCCGACTTTTCTTGGTCACTAGAACAGACTTCTTCTTCGTCGCGCAACATTCCTTTCTTATGGAGATCTTCATACTGATAAGCCATATAAATCATTTCAGAAAAAGGAAGCTTCACATTCCTCATTACACTATTCTGATATCTCCTTTGCAGGCCATGGATAAATCTCAGATTTTTTCTCTTTGGGTCTTGAATCAGATGAGGAGCAAAGTGAGCAAGTTCGTTGAATTTCTTATGATATTCTGGGATGGTCATATCTCCTTGTATTAGATAAGAAAATTCATCACATAATCTCTCGGTTGCTTCGGGAGGAGTAAATCTTTCTAGGAAAATCACTTTGAATCTGTCCCAGGTGATATCACCTTCTGGATTATCTTTGATGATTGTTTCCCACCAGATTAAAGCTTCTTCTTTGAGCGCCTAAGATGCTACTAACCGTTTCTGGTCATCTCTCAGCTGGATATGCTCAAAGATTCTCTCGACAGAACTCATCCAAGCTTGAATTTGAATAATAGATTCCTTGCCCGAGAATTGTGCTCCACCCAGATTTCGATATCTCTTAAATAGAGCCTCTAGATCGGGTTCTGTATTCCTTCTGTTTCTGGCACTCATTTTTCTAGTACTTCTGCAATTAGCAGATCAAGTGTCAGGTAACAGAAAAGATAGTTTAAAATATAGAAACACATACTTCAAATGTAAATGTGTCTATCGAGGCGTAATTTCATTCTGCTTTACTCATACTAGGATATTGCTGATCCTATCTGTATAGAGTCACCCGTCCTAGAACACTATTGGTCCTATTTCTGACGAGTTCGTTCAAATGTTATATTCCAGAACTAAGCTTAACCAAAGCTCTGATACCACGTTGAGACGACCCGAAATCCCGTTCTCACGGAAACAAGGTTTATCTTTTGGAATATAACTCAGAAACAGATAATAGCAGAACAAAAATTAAATAATTACACCAGAAAATGAACAATAGAATATACTGGATAAAAATAATCATCAGAGTTACACAGTATACAGGATCTTACTTAGTAAAAATACAGTTCAGCTATACATAAATGTCTACAGCGGAAATAAACAAAATATGTACAATAGGAGCTGAACAGCATAAAAAGAAATAAATGATAGAATCCATCTTCAGCTCCAGCTATCCAGAAAAAGAACCAGCTAAACCTGAATACAAGGCTGCCCGTGTAGAAAAAGGGGCACCCGAGTTTGAAAGTGAAACAAACTACGAGTCAGTCATGGGACTGGTATGAGAAATCCACTCAACACATATATATAATTTGGCTAATCACAGGACCACGCCACTTTCGTGGAACGGGTTTACTCCATTGGATTGCCAGTGCTTTACAACAAATCTTTCTTTTAAACATCGCTATGCTTTTTATAAAAATGAAACCATTATAAGACTCAGTTCCCATCACACAATGCAACGCAAACCGGAGGATAGAGTTTTACCTTATAATGGCCAAAATATGATTGATACGAATAAAACAAAGGCATTTGATATTATTGCTAGTGTTAATATGTGTTGAAAACAATTTCAAATCATAACTATCAATCATAGACGGCATGGGTACCATATATCATGTCGCCATATATATATACAATCAAAACCGCACGATGTCGTATTTGGAAATTGGATTTCCGTCATGAACCAAGGCAAAAGATAGTCCTTACCGAATTCGAGACAATCTAGCCCATGTCTCAGGATCAGAACGCATCAACCCTTTAGATCGTCAGGGTCGGTCCACCGACGTGGATTATTATGCCTGAACACTACGTCTCCCCGCCCTTTGGGGCGTAAACGAGCCAACGAACGACTCCATCGGACCCGGATCGTCCGATCAAACCGAGGCGCCTCGCAACAGCAACAACCACATAGGTAAAAAGTATATAAATGTCAGGGCTGGTAGGTCACTGACACCACCCTAGCTAGAAAGAAACGCAGGCCCTCCCTGATGTCCTCTCCCGTTTTAGGTTCATACCGGGGTGTGAGGCTCGCGAATTTACATTATACACAAAGCTACGCCACACAGGCGGTGCTTTGATCATCACCACAAGACTTTGCTTTTCAACAGAAGTCCTGATCACTGCATCTTAGCATGCCACACAGGCAATTCATGCCATGCGACTGATGTCCATCGATATACAACCCCTGAGCTCGTGCATCTCAGAGAAGGGCGTTAAGCAAAAGAATAAATTCTCCGCCGCCAGACAGATGTATATTTAATAGAGATCAATCAACACAGAATAAAATCCAATGTCAGACACACAGTCCATTTACAAGTCCGTTCTGGGTTTGAACGAAACCGGAGGCACTAAATACCTCGCAAACCCTTCGATCACCACGTACGTCTGGACGATCACCACTCATTATCCATATTTCGGGATGCCTCCCAATCAGGACCTCGGTTACCATCCAAACGAGGTGAAGATCTCCGGTCTTCTACCACCGTCTTCATCTTCGACTTTTAATCGTCGGTCAATTATTTGAAATGAGAATTAACTCGGCCTTTTCAAATAATTCACGTATATTTAGAATTTCAAATCAATTTATTTCAATGGTTAAATCATTCAACAACACCAATTTTGTTCTTTAATGTAATTTTCACACCAAACACATTCAACCATCAAAAGCCACATAAATCGAGCAAATTCAGTTTATTTCTATTCCATATCGCTTATGATATTTTATAACTATTTATCGCTATTTTTATTTATTTTAAAATAGCTAATATATTCAAAATGACGCTTCGGGCCATAAAGCGGTTGTGGCGCTGTTTTTCTTCAGAATTGATTTACACATATCTGAAAATCTAACTGTTGGATCTTCACAAAATTTACATCATTAGAAAGGTCTTTTCAAAACGAATCCAACGGTTCCCGTTTCGGGAAAATCCGACGGTCGGATCTCCCGGTACAATCGTTTGAATTTTCGATTTCAAAATACGAACTGCAGCGTCGTTATTCGATTAAATATATAATTATATATATATATATATATATATATATATATACAAATATAATCGCTTCTGGCGCTGTTTTTCTTCAGATTTGAATTAAACATTCCAGACAATCCAACCGTTGGATTTTACAAGGTTGGTGCCGTTGGGGAGATATTTCCAAGGCGAACCCGACGGTTGAGATTTCGGGAAAATCCAATGGTCGGATTCCCCGTACTAGTTGTTTGAAATCACGGTTTCAAAATGCGAACTGCACGGCTACGTTTCGTTTTAATATTATTTATATTTATATAATTATATAAATATAGTTCATTCAATGATTTCAATATCGTTTTCACTTCAAAAATTTCACTAACGCCTTAAAATTTTGGAAAATTTCGCCATAACCTCCCCTGCACCGGGAGCATCGGGAAATCGCAAATAGCTTTCCCGGTCCTTCTAATCTCAAAAAGAAAAAGAAAAAGCCAAGCGGCTAGCCAACAGGCTCATAAAATCATCACCCAAACAAAGCAGTAAATGTGTACCTATTTGTCGGGCACAAAATTTTATTCCTCTTCTCTAGCCCCTTTGCTATAACCTGTTCAATGAATATGCATGTACATATGTATACAGTTCTTATCATTTATCATTTTCTATTCAACTTCATATTTGATTTCTATTTGGTTTAAAAACACCATTCATTCTAATGTTACATAAATAGGTGCAAATCATTTCATTAGCTAATTAATGAATATTTCAACTCATATATGTTTATTTTGAACAAGTGGCTATTTTTAACACTTCACATTTCAACGATTTATGTATACAATAAAAATGTGATTTTTATTGTAAAACAATTCCTTTCAAAACACTATTTTTCTATATAGTTCATATAGGTGACAAAAATAGGATTTTATATATATAGATAAAAGGTGATTTTTATTATCAAACAATTTATTTCAAAATATGAATACCATTCAACGCATGAATTTCTAATCAACGAATGAATATCAATTCAACACATGAATGTTTTCTATAGTTTCTATATATAAATAAAAATGTGATTTTTATTATCAAACAATTTATTTCAAAATATGAATACCATTCAACACATGAATTTCTAATCAACGAATGAATATCAATTAAACACATGAATGTTTTCTATAGTTTCTATATATAGATAAAAATGTGATTTTTATTATCAAACAATTTATTTCAAAATATGAATACCATTCAACACATGAATTTCTAATCAACGAATGAATATCAATTCAACACATGAATGTTTTCTATAGTTTCTATATATAGATAAAAATGTGATTTTTATTATCAAACAATTTATTTCAAAATATGAATACCATTCAACACATGAATTTCTAATCAACGAATGAATATCAATTCAACACATGAATGTTTTCTATAGTTTCTATATATAGATAAAAATGTGAACTTTTTTATCAAACAATTTATTTCAAAATATGAATACCATTCAACACATGAATTTCTAATCAACGAATGAATATCAATTCAACACATGAATGTTTTCTATAGTTTCTATATATAGATAAAAATGTGATTTTTATTATCAAACAATTTATTTCAAAATATGAATACCATTCAACACATGAATTTCTAATCAACGAATGAATATCAATTCAACACATGAATGTTTTCTATAGTTTCTATATATAGATAAAAATGTGATTTTTATTATCAAACAATTTATTTCAAAATATGAATACCATTCAACACATGAATTTCTAATCAACGAATGAATATCAATTCAACACATGAATGTTTTCTATAGTTTCTATATATAGATAAAAATGTGATTTTTATTATCAAACAATTTATTTCAAAATATGAATACCATTCAACACATGAATTTCTAATCAACGAATGAATATCAATTCAACACATGAATGTTTTCTATAGTTTCTATATATAGATAAAAATGTGATTTTTATTATCAAACAATTTATTTCAAAATATGAATACCATTCAACACATGAATTTCTAATCCACGAATGAATATCAATTCAACACATGAATGTTTTCTATAGTTTCTATATATAGATAAAAATGTGATTTTTATTATCAAACAATTTATTTCAAAATATGAATACCATTCAACACATGAATTTCTTATCAACGAATGAATATCAATTCAACACATGAATGTTTTCTATTCAATGAATAAATATAGTTTCTATATATTGATAAAAATGTGATTTTTATTATCAAACAATTTATTTCAAAATATGAATACCATTCAATACATGAATTTCTAATCAACGAATGAATATCAATTCAACACATGAATGTTTTCTATTCAATGAATAAATATAGTTTAAGCATATGAGAATAATTTAAACACACGAATATTATTCAAAATTTCGGCAGCATAACGGCAGGGTAGTTAAAACCGGGACCGTCCCTAGTACGGCTCCTCGCTCTACCTTAAAACCTCGCGGTTTTTGACAATGGGGATCATGCATCTAGTTCGCACGCAGGCGGCATGTATATATTTATTTCATTTCCACAAACTAATCCTATGTGGTTTCAACCAAATATTTCTCAATCACAGACGGGTATTTTTCAACCACAATCAACCAATATCAATCACAAACAATCCCAAACAGCCATTCACTATCAATCAATTTTCACCACAATTTCAACCAATAAATATCGTCCATGGTTTGTGGACGAGGGGCGTATATATATATATATTTATATATAGCAATTCACTTTTATTTCAACACATATATAATTGTAGAAAAGAAATTGAAGAGTGAGAAATTCTCACCAATAGCTATCCAATACTACGACTCTTCCTTTATAGAAATCTTCGCCAATCTCGCCCTTTGTCGCTTCGTTGCCCGTATTCTCTACATATGTGAAAATCGAATTTTTACTATGTTATTCAATATATAAAAATCGAATTTTGACTTCGCTATTCTATATATAAAGATCATATTTTAAAAATAAAGATTATATTTTTAATATTCCTATGATGTAAAAATTATATTTTTATTACTTTAAAAATATAAAAATCATATCTTACTTCTTCTACTTAATAAAAATTCCGTCTTTTCTATTTTAAAAATATGATCTTTTCTATTCTAAAAAATCTGATCTTTCCATCCCAGTTCAAATCTTTTTCTTTTTTTAAAGTTCTAATCTTTTTTCTTTTAAAGTTTAAATCTTTTTCTATTTTAAAGTTTAAATCTTTTCCTTTTTAAAGTTTAAATCTTTTCCTTTTTAAAGTTCTAATCTTTTTCTTTTTAAAGTTTAAATCTTTTTCTTTTGAAAGTTTAAAATAAAATCAGTTTTAAACTCTTTAAAAATCAGTTTTTAAACCTTTTAAAAATCTGTTTTTAAACCTTTCAAAAATCTGTTTTAAACCCTTTCAAAAATCTGTTTTAAACCCTTTCAAAAATCTGTTTTAAACCCTTTTATAAATCTGTTTTAAACCCTTTCAAAAATCTGTTTTAAACCCTTTTATAAATCTGTTTTAAACCCTTTCAAAAATCTGTTTTAAACCCTTTTATTAAAAATCAGAATTTTTCAGAATTAAAATAAAATAAAAACAACTTACTTTGATTTGTTAAGGAGGAGGGGGTCGTCAGGGTTGGCGGCCGTCAGTGGTCTCCGGTGGTGGTGGCGTCGCGATGCTTCAGGGGGGGATTGGCGAAGCGGAGGGTTCGTCGGCGATGGAGGGAGGAGCAAGCGAAGCGGAGGGGGGGCACGGCGTCTGGAGAAGATGAACGGCAGGAGGCGATCGACGATGAAGGGGGGCGCCTGAATGAAGTCGGGTTTTTTTTATCTTTATTTTGATTTCTGATTTAATGAAATCGGGGGGGGGGGGGGGGGGGCAGAAAGGGAAAAGGGAGGGAGATAATAATTTTTTATTTTTATTTTATTAATTAATTTAATTGCATAAAGTTGACTTTTACCCACAACCTCGAAACGAGGCCCACCGCCTGTCGTCCATAGCGTTTCACCCTCATTCCGAACACAATGGGATATGTATCGCAAGCTGATTTGCTCGTTACAATCAGTTTCCGTTGAATTTACATTTAAATCACTATATTGAATTTTAAACGTACATTTCAAATTACCGGGGTCACATACTAACTCTAAAAATTCCAGAAAAATATTTTCTAGCTTCGTATTAACCATACGGTCTTAACAAAACTAGTTTCGTCGAATTCTGAGACCGTTTGAAAAATTGCCATTTTCCAGTTGATTAAAATCAACTGAATTTGGTCAAACGCGTTTTCCTTTGCCACGCTCACATATTGATTCGAAAAATTATGAAATTTGAAACCTAGCAATAACTTCACATCCCGGACCCAACAAAAGTGGTTTCGTCGAAATCCGAGGTCGTTTGCAAAATGTCCATTTTTAAGGGCCTGAATTCCATAGCGACTATTCAGAATTTTCAACTGGACATATCTTTTGATTCCCGTTATCAAATTTCGATTCGTCAGATTCGTTGGAAAGATATCATCAATTAGATCCTAATGTTTTTGGTTTCACTAAAATCCGGATAGTTTTGCACCCGGTACAGTCCGACAAAGTTTGAATTCAATTTTTGAAACTGCCACGCCATTTCAGGCCTTGTTTATAATTATAATTAATTATATTCATTTTCAATTGTCGATTCAAACTCAGTTTTCATCGCCATTATTTAAAATATTTATTTTAAATATTTAAAATCCATTATTTTAGCCAATTTAAAAATTTTAAATTGGTTCAGATTTTCTGGGTTGTTACAAGCTTACATATCAAATTGGCTAAGTGTATTAGATTTTACTTAACCCCAACCTCTAGTCTAGTTAACATGTTAATTTGGCTAAGTGTATTAACTTTACTTAACCCCACCTTCTAGTCTAGTTAACATGTTAATTTGGCTAAGTGTTTTCTTAGTTACTTAACCCTTACAAATCTTGTCTTGTTACCATGTTAAGTTGGTTAAGTGTCCCTATGGGCTTAGCCCTCCCATTCTAGTTGGTTAAGTGTTCCTACGGACTTAACCCTCCCATTCTAGCTTAACTGTGTTAAGTGTCAGTATAAACCTAACCCCACCCATCGATTTGGTTACAATGTTGAATTGGTTAAGTGTCTTAGTTAACTTAACCCTACCATTCTTGTTCTAGCTTTAATTAAATAAATTAAAGCCGTGACCACTCACATTAGACAGATATTGTTGCGAATACTGGATGTGCCGGTTGGTTCCGGGCAGGTTTATATCGCAACTCAGTCTAACCTCGGGTTAGGCATATTCGGGTTTTCTAAGTTCAAAGGGTTTGATTAATTTTCAAATTAGGTTTTGAAAGTAACCATCCCGTCCGTCGGATCAGTTAGGGATAGCCAGGGAGAGCAGGAAACTTGTATTTTCCAAACCCAAGCCTAGATACTATCCTCTCTGTCACCCTAGAACTTTCTGGTATATGTATTATTAAAAGAGATGTCATTAATAAACCTTTAATTTGTCTAAATTTACATTTTCTCATTTAGGACAAATTCTATAAGTAAATCATTCCTAGTTTACTTATTTCCCAATTACTCTTTTAATGTAAATTGTCAACATTTATTCTTATGGCCCATTTTCCCCTTTATATCATATTTATGCCTTTTTGGTATGTAATTTATACCAAACTAAGTGTCACTAACCATGATTTTGCTAAACATGACAATTATTCCCAATTATGGCCAATTTCAAATTTATGCCAATATACTTATCATGCCAAATTAGCCTATCCAATTCTGATTTAACATTACAGTTCATGTCAAACTAGACTTATTATTCTAGTTCACAATTCATAAAATGCTAGATTTACAAGTCAATACTAGATTCAAATTACACATCCTATAATTCATGTCAAATTTATCCAATTTGCATTTCTATGAACATGCCATAATACATGTTCCCAATTTATGCCAATTTCCAAGTTTATAACTACGTTTTAGTAAATTTCACATTTTGCTCAAATTGTATTCCCACCGTTCGTATAATCGTGATTCAATCTAGATTATAGATAAATCTAGATTCGTAGAAAATAGTGAATGAACCAAAGATCGCTATGTAAAAGATAGACATAACAACTGGCATAAAATGATAATTTAATAATTACAGACCTAACGAATTTCACTGAAATTGATCTAAAACATCGAAGGCATATAGTTATGAAAGTCTATTGACACAAAAAGGGTTGAATAACGACGTAGGTTCAAGAACATGGGTAGACCTAACTTAATATGTAAATTCCCAAGGTCTAAAACCAAAGAAAACCAAGAATAGACAGAATAGAGACGTAGGTTCAAGAACATGTGTAGACCTAACTTAATAGGTAAATTCCCAAGGTCTAAAACCAAAGAAAACCAAGAATAGACAGAATAGAAAATTAGGTTTTAGACCCAATTTCACAGTCACAAAACTTAAGCAACACTTTCCTAGTCATGAATCATAGGTGCTTAATCACAGTTATCCTTGTTATGTCATAGGCAATAGTTTATGTTTCCTAACCAAAGGCATAGGCTTGTATTCATAGTCAAAGGAAATAATTCTCATAGTCACAGTCACAGTCATAGGCAATGTCCATAGTCATAGGCAATGTTCATAGTCATAGGCAATGTCCATAGTCAAAGAGGCATATGATTCTAAGGTCCATAGTTTCATAGTCACAGTCTTATTTGTCCTCGAATCATAACAGTTCTTAATTAGGTCCAAAGAAATAGGCACTGATTCGAATAGAAAGAATTGGCATACTCTTTTATTTCTTTAATTTCATGTCACGAACAGAGAGAAACATTCAAATCTAAAAAGTAACCGACTTACATAAATTATATTAGATTCGTAGAAAAACAGTCGTTGCGGTCGTTTGAATCTTCACTTGAAATCCTAGCTTGACTTGAACCTCTTCTTGAAAGTCTTGAGCAGCATTTCCTCGTCTTGATTTATATATTATTTTACTCACTTATTTATTCATTTCTCAGAGGCAGCATAAGGATAGAAAAGAATTGTGAATAGAGAAGGAGACCAGGGCTGTTTATATAGTGTAGAAGTCAACGAATCTGGTCAGAATGGCGTCCGGATACAGAGGAATGAACCAGGTTCAGAAAACTAGAAAAAGCGGGGGGGGGGGTGTCGACCCCCAGGTCGACTACCTAGTCGACCTGGGTGCTTTGGGCGGGAAAATTCCCGCCCTGCCCAATCTGGGTCCGATTTTTGAAATTTGAACTCGTTTCTGAACTGTTTCTGCCTGTTTGAATTTTAAACTGAATTCTTAAACTTCCGGAGGTGATATCTCCCTCATACGGAGTCCGTTTTACGCAAACTCGGACTCTATCTCATGCAGAATTCCGAGACGAACGCAATGGCGAAGCTCGTTTCCCTTGATTTTGATTTTAAATTTTAATTCTGCCTTGATTTGTGAATCTTAGTATTGCAGAACTACGGGGTGTTACATTTTCGCAGATACAGGTTGTTTGATTTCAGGAATTACTTAGCGGATAGCTGGATGGATTGGTTGCACTTAAGTACTTTTCAGGTGTTCAGGTTGATGGATATTACTGTGGGTCTTAGAGGATTGCTGTTTGGTTTGATGATTCGCTATTCATTTGGGCTTATTGTTAGAGAGTTTTTTGGATGTTATTCTTTATTATTTTTGATATTACATAGAGAGTGTGGGTTATTGTATTGGGGTAGATATACTTCAATATCGGGTGGTGGCCTTGCCGGAACTCGATATTGGAGTAGATGGGCGGTGGTTTATCCGGAGCTCATCTATCTGCGATCCTTACATCCCTAGAGACGTGTTAGTTTTTATCTTATATTCTTATGTACTATAGTCGGACTCTGTATCTTTGATTTTATTATATATATATGTGTGCTCTCTTCTCTTCAGAAGACCAGACATTTTTGTTTCAAAAAATTTATATATTAATTAAAATATTTATTATTGGATAAATTGAATATATATATGTATATATATATGTATATATGCATGTATATATATGCATGTATATATATAAGTCTAAATTTATATTAGGAAGTAAAAATCGGTTTTAACACCAATATTTTTTATGAAATGTAAACTTAACATTTATAAAGGGAATTATAGGTGGTTAGAAATTAAAATAAGATTTTATATGAATTATATAAATAGAAGTATAAAAAGAACTTGGATTTGAGATATGGTTTTAAATGCAAAATCAAATTGATTGACTTTATAAAACGAAATATTATTCACGTATGAAGTGAATAATTGGTGGAAGTAAATATTTTGCAAATAAAAATGTTTATATAGCAAATTGGATTTTGAAATAGGAATTCAAATAGAAACTTGAATGAGATAGGAAATTGCATTAAAACAAAATAGTGGATTTTATTTCGTGAAAAATAGATTAGTCATGGATTTATAAAATGACTCGATAAACAGAATTTGAACCTGTAATAATATTTATAAATTGAAATCAAATTTTGGTTTGATAAAACAAGTGCAGTTTCTGCAAAAGGAATAATATTCACGTTTTAAAGTGAATAATGGTTTAAAGTAAACGTCTTGCAGATTTAAACGATTATAAAAAGAAAGGGTTGAAGAATTGAAAGTGATAATTTCAAAGGTGAATTTAGAATGAAAATGGAAACTGAGTTAACCTAAAACGGTAATTTATATGAAGTTCGGAACGTTAATCAAATAGCGATTATCCGAAGGAGAGTTATCGAATATAGATTATTCGATAGAGAATTATGCATTAGAAAATATATCTAATGTAGGAAAGTACTATTTACTTTCTATTTTTAAATCAAGATTTATTTATTAATAAATTACTTGTTTGAGAATAAAATTTATATTTTGGAGTTAGATATTTTATAAGTAGGGATTATAACGCTATAGTTATAATCAAATGTTTTCATAAAAGAAGTGGAATCATAAATTGAATCCGAGAGTTGCGTAAGCAATGATTTGATAAAAAGTTAAGAAATTGAGTTAAGGAAATTAGTAACTGACTGAAGATTTGTTAAGTTGAATGGTTTCCTAAGTATCGATCTGATGTTGTTTTCGGCCTTCGGGGTTGATACTTAGGGAATTGCTCTCTTACTAGTTTACAGGACTGATGAATGGAGAAGGATAATGAGGCTTGAATAAGAAATGGAAATGTTTTCCAATGTTAATAACGTATGTTTTCTGAATATAGAAAATAAGAAAAGATGTGAATATATATATATATATATATATATATATATATATATGATAAAAGTTTCCGATGATTTAAAAAGAAATACTTTATGGAATATAGAAAATAAATAGTTTATAATAGATGGAAACATTTCCGAGAATCGTGAGAGGTTAAACGAGTTATAAGAAATATATGGTAAAACGGGAAATGGGGAAATGAATAAATTAATGTTAAATTAATTTAAAGAGAAAATATTGACTGATGATTGATCGAAAAAATTTCCATTTGGAAATAAGATTGTTGTGTGTATGGATGTTTTCCTTTGACAGTTAAATAACTGACTATCAACGTTTTGACCATTTTTCGTCGTTAATAAGGAGAGACCAGAATCAGATTTATTATCTGAAAACTACTCCGTATGGGCATTAGCATTGCGAATCAAATATGTGAAGATATTTGAAGATGGAGTTTATGCAAGGGTTATTCTGGCAAATCCTAGGTAGAAATTTCCTACGACGGGTTTACAGAAAAGTGCCTTCAGTTTGTCCAGTCCCAGGATAACTTGTATGGAAGAATATCTAAGATAATATACCTAATAGATCGCGTAAATTGATCTCTTCAAACGTATTTACGTTTGGTGGCGGAGGAATTCGTTTCTCTTAGCTGTATACCCATGGTATTTTTGGAGAAACCAATTTGTGATTTGGTGGGTATGACGATGTGGCATTCAAAGTAAATTAGGGTGTGATCTGTCAAAAAGATATGTTATGACCTCAAGCCTCACAACTGGGAAATGGTATAAAATCAGGTAGGTCACATGGCTAAGTGGGTAGCTCCTAATTCGGGTGTATTGTCACCTAATCTAGAGAAAATCCATTTGCTTATTTAATCTATTGCGATGCTATCCCTTTCAGGAAACAGTTGCTGATCCCAACTGTTGGTGATAATGCATTCGGTATACTCAAGCGAAATGAGTGACCGATCATGTTTAGCCTAGGTTATAAGATGTTCTTATTGAACCCGGTGTATTCCTCACTAGAAATATACTATCGGAAGGTGGTCCCATGCCTTGCCAGTTGGAATCCAATACCAAATAAGTGCTCGGGGTTTTTAATTATATATTATGTATGTGGAACGTGAGATGAAAGCGTTCCGCTAGATTTGTAAATTATTTGATTTAGACACTATTATAATATCAGAAGGGCTTTGATATAAAGAATTTTTGGTTTATCGTAAGGTAAAAACCATCCGTGTTTATGTGTGGATTGGTCTTACAATTATCCTTTCTTTTAAAAAGATTTTAAAAGTTAAACCAAGTGGTTGGAGTTTACTCACACCTGTCCCACGACTGACCATGGTTTATTTTGTCTTGTTTTACCCTAAACTCTTGGGTGCCCAAATTTGTACGGGCGGTCAAGTAGTCGGGATTTTATAAATATACTTGGAAGAGCTTGGACCGGAAGGCTTCAACATTTTATAGCTACTGTTTATTTCCACTGTGATGTTATGTGTTGTACACTGAAATAGTATGTATATACAGTTATATGTTTTTATTTCAAAAGTTATGTTATATAATATATTTTATTCATTCCATTGTGAGATTCGTGTTACTCTGGTTATGTTGTTTATGTTATTCTTATTCAATTCTAACTTTCTTTATTTCTATTTTCTTACCCTCTAACTTCTTTCTATTAGCGTTTCGGTATTTTCAATACTTGAATAGTCGACATGGTATTGTGTGTCGATTTTCAGGGTCGAAAATTTCTCGGGCCGTTACAGTGGTATTAGAGCTGGAGGTTAAGTGATTACCATGGCTCAATGGCGTAACTTAGTAAAGATGGGGTTAGCAATATGCTAGATTGTGTTTGAATGTATATATATGAGCGCGTATTTGTTATTCAATATAAAATGGTTTTATATTGTGGAGATTTATTGGTTGGGTGGCTTATGAATTCTGGTCGATCGGTTTGATCCACCATATCAGTAGGTGTTTCTAAACACTTAAATACGATAAACCGACACAGTATGTTTTGAAAAGGGGGTAAATGAAATTATTATACCCAAATTATATTTTGATACAAAGAAAGTATACATATTGGAAATATTAAAGTATGTTGGATGTGTTAGTTGTTATTATAATCGAGTAAGATTATAATTATATTAGTTATAAATAACCAATCATAATTTGTATAAGAGTAATATATAAAAATAGACGGATTAAATCCGAATTTAAATGAGAACTGGAATTTAATTCCGGAAATTTGGATTAAAAACACGAAAATTTTAAAATCCTTGGAGATTTTAGAAATGTTTTCCAAACATTGGAAGGATATTTTGAATTGATTTCAAAATGTAAGTGCTTAAAAATGGTTTTGAAAATTATATAGTATTGATCTCACTTCGATCACTAGAAAATAATTCTAATGCTGACGGTCGCATCATCAGTGTTCACTTTCAAATTTCTAAGTAAAGGATTACTACCAAAGATACTGTTCTTGAATTGTTTTGGGAAAACATGTTGTTTAGAATTCTGAAAAGGAACATTTGATTTTTGGAAACGCTAAGCTATTAAAAACTCCTAGGAAGAGACTGTTTGAATTAAAAACAAATTAAATAGAAATTTATGGAAACAAATTGGAATTGAATTGAAGCCAATTAAATGGAAATAGAATGATATTGAGTAAAATTGGGTTTTGGAATATAATTTGACTCAGGTGAGTAAATGGATTGATTTTTGTAATAAAAATCGAATTTTGAATTTAGGGATGAAGAAAACTGGTTAGAGACATTTACAAGTTAATGAAATATGTGGATGGAATTTAACTTGGTTAAGTGTATTGGATTGATGGCTTAAGAATTTGGAATCGAGAACGGAATGTGACTTGGGTATAAGTAAATAATTGGTTGAGGATAAATTGATTAGAGATTGATTGGGATGTCATTTGTATATTCTGGATTGGTAGCAGATGAAAGAGATAGAGTTGAATGCCCGACAAAAAGGTACAAGGATATATTTTAATTGGGTATGAGATTTTTATGAGCCTATTTGGCAAGCTGCTTGGCTGTTTGATTTTCTTTTGGGTTAAAGAAGGCCTAGAGAGGCGAGTTGTAGTTGTACCGATTGAGCAGTGCAAAGGAGATGCTGGCAAAAAATTTCGAGGATTTAGGATGTTAGAAAATTTTCAGAAATTTTTGTTGGTAAGAATGAATTAATATTTTAGTTTAAATTAATTTGTTTAGTTGAAACTGAAGCTAAGATGTAAAACAAATAATTTTTACCTAGTTAATAGGATTTCTAGCATTTTCCGGCTTAGTAATTTCGGGAACAAAATTCTATTAAGGGAGAAGGAATGTAACGTCTCGTGTTTTTAGCGATGAATAATTAATTTATTTAATTATTCAAATATCAATTTGATAATTTAAAATGAATTGAATTAAATAATATTGAATATTTAAATAATATAAATATTAGAATAATATATTTAATTCGAGAATAATCATAATTAAGTTAAATTGAGAATATTGTGTGAATTGGATACTGTAAGAGATTTTGTTGAGTAAGATTTGAATTATAATAACGAATCTATTTTATAAACGATGATTGAATGTACTAAATTATAATATAATTAAAAACGAGCTCGTAATGTCGCAGTAGTTCATAATATTACGTTTTGAACTTCGTTTGAATATACAGATCATTTATAAATCTGATTTCGTTGAAACAAAAAATGTTCGAATCTAGTGAATTATATTTTTCTAATGGAAGAAAAATCGAGATTTTGTCATGTAGATTTTGAGTTATGATCAAATCAAATTTTCAAAAAGTCGCTATGGAATTCGTTTATAATTTTAAACAATTTATTTATATAATGAAAAGGAATTTTATTATAAATTGAATATCGATTTAACCTGGATTTGGAATGCCGAGTTATAAATTCAGATATTTATATTTTGGAGCTGTATGATATTCTATTGGGATATATATGACAATATAAATTTAATAATATAAAATTAAATTGTTTTTGAATATATTAATGTTTTATTGGTTTATTTAGAGCCTTAAAAATAGCCATTTTTGCAAATGACCTCTATTTTCGATAAAATTAATTTTGTTGGATCTAAAATATTAAACTATTTTTAAATTTCAAATTTCGTGATTTTTTGAATTAGTATGTGGCCATGCGCAATTTTAATGTGAAAAATAGTCAATAATGACTTTAAAAATATGTTGTGTGAGCAAACAGACTTGGATCGATGAAACAAGTTTCGTTGAGTCCATAATGTCTAACCATAGCTGCATGTCCATTTTTATCGAATTTGGATATTGCATGTGATCATAGGGATTTTTAATGACAAATATAGACATCGTTGGAATAAAAATAAATATAATAATCGAATATAAAATTATATAATCTACCTATAAATATTCTACCTCCTTTCACTAACCCTAAACTTTTCATTCAACAGTCAATTTTTTTTCCGCCGCCATCATATATTAAACGTGAAGAAAATAAATATTTGGAAATTCATATTAAATTCAAATGACAATGAAATCGAGAGAGGTTTGGTTCATTTGAATCGTGTTCGGGAGAGCTTCAAGTTAATGTTTAATTTGGTAGGTGCGACATCATTACCTGTAGTTCAAAAATTGGGAGTGAAGGTAGAGTTTATGTTTTCGAGTAATTTAAGCTTCAAATCGAGAGTTAGAGGTGGGATTGGTGCTCAGGAGATTAAATAGCATCTCGTTGTAATTTTTTGAGGGAAACTGTTATTTTTTCTATTGATCAATTACTGTATGGTGCGGTTTCGGGTGCCTAAAGTCGCGTTTTGGAATCGTGTTCGAGCTTGGATCAATTAGTTTGGGAAGAAGGAGGTAATATAGAGAAGTTGAATGGAGATTTGAGTTTGAAATTTTGTAAAGGAATGGTGGAGTTTAGAAGGTGCAAACGTTGGCAACGGGAGTTTGAAATGAGGAGTGGAGGTCGGCTTTTATTCCTGGAGGAAGGTGAGCTTTCACAAGCGGATTGGATATAGTAGTGGGCTGAGAATGTTTGGGTAAGGGCCCCAGTTTATTTTAATTAAAGAAAAGTTATTTTAAATGCTAGTTCAAACTTGTTAATGCGATATTTTTCTCATACGTTATCAGAATTTGATAAAACAAGATCCATTGGGATCGTATGGACGAGTGCTATACTATGGAACTGATTTGGACTTATTTGGTGCTTGTCTCTATTTATGGTAGAATAAAACATCTAAATGGACAAATCGACCGTTATTCGTTAATTAACGATTAATGACCAAAGTGGGTAAACTCACTAACTCTATCCAGTTTATATTTTTATAAACATAATTTATTATTGATAAATGATGTTTGATTGCTGTGTGATGGTTATTTGGATGAACTGCTAAGCAATTGGTTGAAATTATATATATATATATATATATATATATATATCAAATATTGATTTTGTTTATAAGATATTTCATATTGAAATGAAATTGATGTTTTTAACATTTGTGGATGCAGGGAAATAGGTTGGAGGGATCCAACTAGATTCCTCAAATATTTATAATACTATTTTTCATATATTGTGATACATGATGTGATATATAATCCGTGATTGATTTTGATGTATTTGGATGACATTGGTCTTTTTAATTGGTATTTTAAATACCACAAGTAATATTGGAATGGAAAAAGGAAATTTTCAAAGCGTATATTGAAATAAAAATATTTATTTAAAATCAAAGTATTTTATAAAAAGGAGTTTTTGAAGTGGATATTGAATTTAAGAATTTTATAAAATCTATGGATTTTATAAAATGAAATATTTGGAAAACTAATAAAATTAAAAAGGGGAATGTGTGAGATATAAAAGAATTATGAGAAGATAAATATAAAGTAGATTTTTGTTAGAAATTTGTTTTATCAGATAAACTGAGAAAATTAATTTATAAGCAATATTTATGTATTAATTAAAATATTTATTATTGGATAAATTGAATATATATATATGTGTGTGTGTGTGTGTGTGCGCGCGCGTATATATATAAGTCTGAATTTATATTAGGAAGTAAAAATCAGTTCTAACACCTATATTTTTATGAAATGTAAACTTAATATTTATAAAGGGAATTATAAAGGAAATTATAGGTGATTAGAAATTAAAATAAGATTTTATATAATTATCTAAATAAATGTATAAAAGGAATTTGGATTTGAGATATGGTTTTAAACGCGAAATCAAATTGATTGACTTTATAAAAAGAAATATTATTCTCGTATGAAGTGAATAATTAGTGGAACTAAATATTTTGCAAATAAAATTATTTATAAAGGAAATTGGATTTAAAAATAGGAATTCAAATAGAAATTTTAATGAGATAGAAAATTGCATTAAAATAAAATAGTGGATTCTATTTCGGGAAAAATAGATTAGTTGTGGATTTATAAAATGACTCGATAAACAGAATTTGAACCTGTAATAATATTTATAAATTGAAATCAAGTTTTTATTAGATAAAACAAGTTCAGTTTCTGTAAAGGAATAATATTCACGTTTTAAAGTGAATAATGATTTAAAAGCTAACATCTTGTAGATTAAAACGATTATAAAAAGAAAGGGTTAAAGAATTAAAGTGATAAATTCAAAGGTGCATTTAGAATGAAAATGGAATCTGAGTTAACTGAAACGGTAATTTATCTGATGTTCGGAATGTTAATCAAATAGCGATTATTCCAAGAAGAGTTATCGAATAGAGATTATTCGAGAGAGAATTATGTATTAGAATTCGACTATATAGAATGCAGGAAAGTACTATTTACTTTCCATTTTTAAACCAAGATTTATTTATTTATTAATAAATTAGTTGTTTGTTTAGTTATTCTAATTAAGAAATAAAAGTTATATTTTGCAATTAGATATTTTGTAAGTAGGGATTACAACGCTATAGTTATAATCAAATGTTTTCTTAAAAGAAGTGGAATCGTAAGCTGAATCCAAGAGTTGCGTGAGCAATGATTTGATAAGAAGTTAAGAAATGGAGCTGACTGGAGATTTGTTAAGTTGAATGGTTTCTTGAATATCAATCTGATGTTGCTTTTGGCTTCGGGGTTGATACTTAAGGAATTTCTATCTTACTAGTTTACAGTTAGGTACTGATGGATGGGGAAGGATAACAAGGCGTGAATAAGAAATGTTTTTCAATGTTAATAACGTATATTTTCTAAATATAGAAAATAAGAAAAGATGTGAATATATATATATATATATATGTATATATATATATGAGAATGTTTTCCGATGATTTAAAATGAAATGCTTTCTAGAATATAGAAAATAAATAGTTTATAATAGATAGGAAAGTTTCCGAGAATCGTAAGAGGTTAAACGAGTTTTAAGAAATATATGGACAAATGGGAAATGGGGAAATCAATAAATTAATGTATAAATTAATTTGAAGGGAAAAATATTTATTGATGATTGATTGATAAAATTTCCATTTGGAAATAAGATCGTTGTGTGTAATGGATGTTTTCCTTTGATAGTTAAATAACCTACTATCAAAGTTTTGACCATTTTCCATTGTCAATACGGAGAGACCGCAATTAGATTTATTATCTGAAAACCACTCCGTATGGGCATTAACGTTGTAAAGAAAATATGATGAAGATAATTGAAGCCAGAGTTTATGCAAGTGCTGTTCTGGCAAATACTGGGTAGAAATTGCCTAAGATGGGCTTACAGATTAGTGCCTTCGATTTGTCCAGTCCCAAGACAACTTGTATGGAAGTATGTCTGACAGAGTATATCTAATAGATCGTATAAGTTGATCTCTTCAAACGTATTTATGTTTCGTGGCGGAGGAATTCATTTCTCTTAGCTGTATACCCATGGTATTTTTGGAGAAACCAATTTGTGATTTGGCGGGTATGACGATGTGGAATTCAAAGTAAATAAGGGAATGATCTGTCAAAAAGATACATTATGACGTCAAGCCTCACAATCGGGAAATGGTATAAAATCGGGTAGGCCGCATGGCTAAGTGGGTAGTTCCCAGTTAGGGTGTATTGTCACCTAATGTAAAGAAAATCCATTTGCTTCTATAATCTATTTCGATTTTGTCTATTTCGAGAAATGGTTGGTGATCCCAACCGTTGGTGATAATACATTCAGTACACTCAAGCGAAATGGGTAACCGGTCATGTTTAGCCTGGGTTACAAGATGTTCTTGTTGAACTTGGTGTATTCCTCTCTAGAGATATACTGTCGGAAGGTGGTCCCATATCTTGTCAGTTAGACTCCATACCAAATATGCACCCGAGGTTTTTGATTATATATTATGTATGTGGAACATGAGATGAAAGCATTCCGCTAGATTTGTTAATTATTTGATTTAGACACTATTATAATATCAGAAGAGCTTTATATAAAGAATATTTCAGTTTATCGTAAGGTAAAAACTATCCGTGTTGTGTGGATCGGTCTTACGATTATCCTTTCTTTTAAAAGGATTTTAAAAGTTAAACCAAGTAGTTAGAGTTTACTCACACCAATCCCATGACTAAAACCGTGTTTATTTTGTTTTGTTTTACCCTAAACTCTTGGGTGCCCAAATTTGTACGGGCAGTCAAGTAGTCTGGATTTTACAGATATACTTGGAAGAGCTTGCAGCAGGAGGCTTCAACATTTTATAGTTTATTTTTGTTTCCGATGTGATGTTCTGTGTTATACTCTGAAATGGTATGTATATACAGTTATAAGTTTGTATTTCAAAAGTTATGTTATATAATATATTTTATTCATTCCGCTGTGAGATTCGTGTTACTTTGATTTTATTGTTTATGTACCTCTTCTTCTTCTATTCTAACTTTCTTTCTTTCTATTTTCTCACCCTCTACCTTCTTTCTATTAATGTTCCGGTATTTTCATACTTGAATAGTCGACATGGTGTTGTATGTCGATTTTTAGGGTCGAAAATTTCTCGGCCTGTTACATAGGTAGCGTTTGATTTTCAAAGTGGTAGTTAAAGTTCGCGTCTGCGTCCGACGCGTCGGACATGTCTAACGCGTCTGAGGTGGGACCCCACACGGATGCCCCTTCGAGATGAACGGTTGGAAATATAGACTTCGCGTTAGACGCTTCCAACATGTTGGACGCATGTCCGACGCGAAAGAAAATTCTAGATCTGCCGTTCCTCTTCTCTTCCCCTATATATTCACTTCATTCCTTCCCCTTTTCATCACCAAATCTGAAAATTCTGGCTTCCATCCCCTTCAAATTGTCGAATATTTCAGTTTTTTGTATTTATATTTGTATTTTTTAGCTTCTTAACTCCGCTGTATATATTTTTCGTAATTTTTAGTATTTTTTTTAGAATGGCAGCAAGTCAGTCCTCTTCTACCGTTCCTTTGCTAAATGGAACAATGACACCACCAATGCTTTCATCGATATATGTATGGATCACCTGGAGTCCTGTGCGCATAACGGTGGATATTGGTACCAGCAGATCCAGCGGTGTTTAACCAGTGCACCGGATTGGACTACATTGCAGGTCAAATGAATAACAAGTTTGATAACATGAAAAGAGATTGGAATCCATGGAACATGATGCTACAGATTAATGGTGGGACGTGGGACGATTAGTTGGATACCGTCGGTGGGACGGACGAGTGGTGGGCGACGGTGCAACCAGCGTTGCGCAAATTCAAGAGTGGGCCTCCAGCGTAACTCAGAGAGCCGGACTCTATGTTTGGAGGCTGCATTCGTATTGACAAATGTCAGTACTTAGTTTCAGCCGCTCCACCAGTTCATCTGCACGGGTCCCAGATCTTTGGCCATTTTATTTGGGGCGATACTATTGAGATCTTGAGTCGTCCTGCTCGTAGGCAGATCAGGTCTGGTGCTGGCCCTTCTCGTTTTGCTCCTTCGTCCGTGGACCGAGAAGAGTTATGGATCTGTGTATGTCAGTACATTAGGACAAGGAGGAGTATGCTGATTGGGAGGTTGTAGTTGTTCTGTTTGAGAAAGACAGAAAGGGCCACAACCCTTTTTATTCTCTGATTGACAATCCCGCACATCTGATGGGTTGTGTTCTTCATTATGTTCGTAAGCTGCGGGCTATACAGTTGTAGGTTTCTTATGTATTTGTTGTTGCCTTTTATTTTATGAACTGGTATTTTATGTTGTAATGGTGTTGTTATTATGAAATTTTAATTCTGCGAATAGTATTCTGCAATTTGTATTCTGCGATTGGTATTCTTCATTTATTAATTATAATAAACATAAATACAAAAACAATAAAAAATAATAATTTTGCCTCTTCCAATTGGCCCCTTTCGTAAAAATACACATTCACCGTTTCGCAATAATTCCGCTTCAAACACCCCTTTTAAATTCCCCTTCCAAATAACCCTTCCGGTTCAATTCAAACGCACCCTTAGAATTCTTGAAGGTTCAAACCATGACTTATAAAACCTCAGCTACAATGACATAACACTACCATATAAGCTATGGATTCATATTTTTATACTTCAAATGGTATTTTACAAAGTTCTCTACTATTTTCACTTTAAGATATATCTAAATAATTTTTTTCCTATGTTATAACTAAAATTGGTTTTTTGCCACAAAAAGTTATACATTGGGCTACATATAACTAAAAATTTATAGATTTGTGAAGAAAATCGTGACAAATTTCATTCATTTAATTTTTATTTGAATGCTTAGAATTTGAACATTTTTCCTGCTTTTATAGTGTTCCGAGGATGACTGCTTTTAAAATCATTTTTTGAATAGCTCTAGCAAATAAACATTTCAAGTAAAATCATTAATCATTTTAAAAATTAAACTACTAAAAAAACTCACCTATTGCCCAATCATCATTAAATAAAAGGTCAAATGCATTATATATAAACCAATGATTGTAATGGAGATTCAAAGAGTAAAATAAGCATTAATTTTTTTTAAAAAAAAATTGGTTATATATATTAATTTAGGTAGTATATAACATACTACATGACAAGTGAGTTAAATCCCGTAATGCGAAATTCGAACCAGTGACATCTCGCACCATATCAGACTGTCTTAACCACTTAGACAATGGTGCTGTTCAACATTAAAATTTTGAATACATAATTTAAGTAAAACTTGAGAATACATAAAAAATTTGGGTTTTTTCTATATCTACCACCAAAATAAACATATTAAAATCTAAGTTTAATAATTACGATCGTATAACAATATTGATAGATCTTCCAAACAAAGAGAAAAAATACATCTACGCTTAATGCAAAATTTAAAAAGAAAATCAATAGTATATCATTAAAAAATACTTTTGTTGGCATATTGTTTGAGAAACACTTCATTCCTCGATGCCATCTCTACCACCACATCACAAGGACTTCAGATGTGCAATAAAGTTGCCTTACCAATTCCGGCTTCATTCCTCTTCAAAACAACATCCATTATTGCATAACAACAAGAAAGTTCATCAAATCTTATGTCACACTCAAGAATGAACATATCCCCTTGTTTAACTCGACAAAATTTCAAAGCAAAGCAAACTTCGCAACTTTCAATATAAATATTTCTTTAACTCTCCTTCTGAGTTCAACCCATGACATCTACTCTTCTGCTATTCCTACGGTGACATTGTTCCATTTGAAAAGAGAAGCTTCTTGTAGTTGCCTAAAGGCAAGTCTCCTCTTATGCTCGTCGTTAGTCCAAAATCAATTAATATCCTTTAGCAATGAAGTAACCAATTCTCTACTTCCGTAGCGTCCTTCGTTCCAATTAATGGTTTTCCTTCAATTCTCGCATGATCCTGATTTAAGGTAGCATAATTAGTACTAGGAACTTCTAGGTGCGCAACTCCGGCATTTCCTCCTCTATGTCCAGCAATATTCTTGGCTTGCATCAAGTTGAGAAAGAAGTTAAACCTAACTCTCATATCTACCAGGAGTGTCCCAACAGCAATATCTGCCGCAACAGGTTGTCGACCTTGGTTTACCCTAGTAGTAGGTTGAGTATTACCATTAGTAGTTGTTACCTGGCCTTTGGACCTGGCTATTAGATGAATTCCAGGCCGACACGACTCGACTATCGCATAGCTAAACGACTCAGAAGTGTCATGTGAACACCTAAAAGTCAAGTCCGAATGGAGTCCTGCAAATATGGTCGTCTTGGCTCATCAAAAATGGCTTTAAATAGCCAAGTGTTTGTGGATCAATATAAACCATCCTTAAGGATCTGTAAGTATCCCCAAGCTCCAGAAATCTCAAAAATCTATGTTCTTTGGATCGATACATGTCCCCGAGATAACCTGGATCAATATAACTTTCCTCGCTCTTCGAGGATCGATAGAAATTCCATTGGTGTTCCGTAATTCTTCTAGGTTACTTGGGATCGGTAGGAACTATGGAAGCAAGCAAAATTGATGTGAATCACGAGCAATCCAAAATTTCTCTAACTCCTTTTGGATTGGTATGGATCTCGAAAGTTCAGAGAATCAACATGCAACTTCAAGCCTTTGCTCTTTCCAATCCTTCAACCTACTTCCAACCGAAGTTCATCAGGGGTAGAACATATGGAGAAAACTAGCTTGCCATGGCATGAATCCCGAACAACAAGTGTTTCGAGATCGATACTGATCCCGATACATGAGGATTTTTGCCGTGCGACTCCTATGCTATCCACCCACTTACTTGCCTTGCCTCTCCTATAAATACCCCATTCAAAAATGAATGAAGGGTTGGAACTTTGCTCCTTAGACACCTTGGGAAGAACTTTTGCCATCTCGGACTCTATTGTTCTCCGTTGCAGTTCGAGAAGAAGAAGTTTAGATACACCTTGGACACTTGGACTTCTTAGCCCACCTTGGCATTTTAGGAAGAAGAAATAAAGCTTCTTCTTGGACCTTTTTAGACTATTTTTCTACATTTCCATTGTTATAACATGGGAGTATTGATCCCCTCATTATAAGCTTGACAAAGAAGTGAATAAGGAGAAAATACCTTCAAAGTGGACACAGGTTCTCATCATCCAAACCACTATAAACTCAGTTTGGACTACTTTACTACATTTTCCTCATTAAAATCTTCATTTCACAATTATTTTCACTGTTATGGAAATCGTTGGGTGTTGTTCCAACTTTTGAACATCAACATTCTGGTGCTTTCACTAAGAAACTACATGATTCATGTAACGGTTCGAGGGATTTTCGACCCTAAAAATCAAAATAGAACACCATGTTGACTATTCAAGTATCGAAAATGTCAAGTCATTAACAGAAAGAAATTAGAGGATGAGAAATAGATAGAAGAAGAAAAGGAAAACAACAGAACAGAATCAGAGTAAACACGAACCTTACAGTGGAATGAATAAAATACAATATACAACATAATTTTGAAATACAAAACAGTTTTGTATATACATACCATATCAGAGTATAACACATATACATCTCAACGGAAAAAAACTCTAAATAACTAATGGTGAAGCCTCCTGCTTCGAGCTCCTCCAAGTATATCTGTAAAATCCTGAGACACTTGACTGCCGTACAAATTTTGGGCATCTGTCACATCCCTGAGATTTTGGAACAAATTTAAAATTTATTTTTAGTATAACTTTATATAGGAAAATAAGTCAAAATTTAAAAATTCTATTTTTAAAACATCGCATAGTCTTAAAGTCATGTTTTGCATATAGATGAATTTGGACTCAAAACCACTTCCATTGAGTTCAAATTGCCGTTTGCATGCTTGAAAACTATGAGCTTTGATACCTTTGGAGTTGGAGAAATTTGGTCTCTTTTATTTGATGTATGACCAAAATATCACTTTTTACATGTGAATCAATTTGGACTCGAAAACACTTCCATTGAGTTCAAAACGTCATTTACATGCTCGAAAAGTATAAATTTCGATATATTCCAAGGTTTGGAAAATTGGCGCCTTGGTTGGGTCTTAGTTTGGCTATACCTAGCCCACTTCATATAACCAATTGACTCCCTTCTCTCTTCATTCATTTAAAAAATTAGAGAAAAATAGAAATGGGGAGAGGAAGAGGAAATTAAATTTCCTAAGCTAGGTTTTGCAAATCCAAGCCCAAATCAAGGGGGAAACTGAAGAAGAAACCTTGGTAAGCTTCTCCATCCTTCTCTTCATTTTCTCTATCTTCTCTAGGTTATCTCCTCTTTGATTTTTGATGATTCCTATGACCTAACTCTTAGGAAATATATTTATATGTGCTTAGATTGGAGATTTGCATGCCATATTGGAAGAGATGTTGTTTTAGCTTGTCATTGATTCTGTTTCTTGCTTTAGCAAGCAAAGGTGAGAAATCTTAACTCACCTATGAAAGGGCTAGTTAATTAATTGTTGTTAGATAATAGTTTGGGTTGATGATATGCTAGTGTAACTTAGTTGGTTTCATGTGCTTGTGTTTTCATTGAATTGGAAAGTTATGATTAGAATTGTCCACACGATCTAGTTTATATGCTATGTGTTGAATTGATGAAATTGTGAAGCTCCGTTGTCTCCCCCGGCAAGTTCTAAGACTTCACAATTCGCTTGTATTGCTTTTGATTGCTTTGGTTTGGAATTTAGTTCACTTTTGACCTTAAAAGAAAAATCATTGTAATCTCAAGTATATATGTTTGCGCATGTGTTAGTGAGTTGTTTCGACGAGCTTATAAGGCCTTATTATCATCTAGATCAAGTGAATAGCCTCTATAGTTTGCCAGAAATGATTCAAAAAAGAAAAAAAAGGGGCTAATTAACAACCACCATTCGACCAGTCGACTGGTATCAAACTGGGCAAAAATCCAGATTTTGACCAATTGACTTGTCAGAAATGGACCAGTCAACTGGCTAACTGCTGTGGACCAGAGGACCGCAATCCACATTCTAGTTTGATCCAGGCTTTTTCCCGGTCGAAGCCCGGACCGTTTGGACTTCGTTTGTGGCTTTGCAGTTTTGATACTTCATAGATTTCAGCAATTAACAAAGATTTCCAATTTAATAAACTAAACGGGAATTGAATGGAATTTGATTTAATAGTAATCGAGATGAGCTTCTGTGAATGAAGACCGCTACTATTTATGGAATTTAAAAGGCCTTGTCGTTATTCCACTTATAGTATTAGTTCGATATGGAAATTTATATCGATTACGTTTTATCATATTTCCGCAGAAGTTCCATATTAAATGGAAGATGATTTTGGGTTTATTGTGAACGGTGTTTTAAATGACAATGGTTCTTTAACCCACTTAATGATAGGATTAATTTTCCTAAAAGTTGAACAATCATTAAGTAATGAATTTCAGAGATTGAAACTAAGAAGTGTTTTAATAAATCTTTAATTACATTTGAATGAATGAATGGTAATTAAATTGACCAAATCATGAGATGTGGTATAAACCAAATATTCTTGGTTGTTGATATTGTTGTGAATGATCGATTGTTTGGATTGTGCTTGACCAGTTTATGAGCAAATTATGCTTTTACATTTAGCATTGGTTAGGTAGAAATAATTGTATGCTAACATCTTGTGAAACACTTCACGATTTGACTATGAGATGATGTTGAGTTCATTTCAAATTTAATGAATGATTTTGAAATAAGATTTTCTTAAGTGAAAAGAAATGTTTTCCCGATTTTGGACAGGGAATGTTTTATAAAAATGTTTTATAAACAGAAAGGATTTCGAGGGCTAAACCCGATGTTTCTAAAATTATTTAGAAAAGTATTATGATTTTACATTGTAGTTCAACACATAACCGATTAGATGCTATTAGTGATATATCTATTTGGTGGCGGAGAATTTATTCTCTTGCTTAACACCCTTCTTTGAGAACGTACGAGCTCAAAGGTTATATGATTAATTGTGACTGATCATGTGTGTGAATTGCTGATGTGAAGTACTGTAATTTGAAAGTACTTGTGATTATTATGTTGTGAAATGATTTTCCCTACTTCGGGGTTTAAAAATGATTTAGTATGTGGCTAAAGACTCGGGTAACCATGAAAACTAAAAGTATGGGTATTATGGCGGGGTAAGTCTTCCCCGAGGGCATGGGATGGTGCATCGTCAGTGTAGCCTGCTCTATAGTGGGAGGTGCACGTGTGTATATATATATCGAGTTGCTAAGATGCGTGCCCTTTGTGTGACACCCCATGTCCGTTAATGTCACTCATTAAGTTTCGTGAAGCATTATTGGTAAACAGAACAAAAACATTACAAGACAGATATAGAAGCAATAGAGGAATTCAAATTTTTATTTCAAACATAAATCATAACATCGTGGTCCAAAATATCACAAGTTTGAAACTACATAAAAGCGATTACAAAAATATAAAACTTTCTGTCATGTTCCATCAGAGTACATAAAAAGAATAATTCCCAAAAGAAGACAAAGCCATAGTAGAGATAAGAACTTGAGCAATATTTCAAGAGCAGCTCCTTGTAGGATAAAGCAGAATCACGTTCAAGCCTGAGTGTCCCGCCCTGAGAACCTTAGAGGGGGGGGGGGGGGGACGGAAGAAAGAAGAAGAAAAAAAAGGGTCAGACATAAAGTCCAGCGAGTCCAGTTACTTTTACCAAGTAAATAAATAAAAGTAGCATGACAAGCATATAAAGTGGATAAGAAAGGCGATATCACAAAAGGTAAGTATGACAAGGTAAACATGATAGAGTATATATGCTTCCTTAATGATTACTCTGCATTATTACTAGTATAACCAGAATAACATGATCCCTTCCACTATCAGGTGGTAGACATATGCATACATCCAAATGTATCCTAACTGCTACCCTAATCGATCGGCTCCTTAATCCGTGTAGATACTCTGTGCCAACCCTACCATAGGATGTATCACGTCCTAAAGTGGCAACCCTTCGCTGATATGCACAACCCCATATCTATAGGTGTCACGGTCGTCTTATCCCCTTCTGCTCGGCCCATGCACGCACATGACCCGGTCGGTTTGCGCCACCCACACCGTCCTCCACGTTTGGATCTTTTACAATCAGTTCAATAAGCATGCCCCTTCTCCGACTTAGTTTGGAGTACTTTTTTTGATACCTACTCCCGGTTACTAACTGAAACGGATCCCACACAATATGATACAAGCTCTCCCCTTTGAGTTGTAACCCCCACTAGGTTTTACACAGGTTATAATTACCCTAAAAGGTGTCTTTAATTATATAACCCCAATCTTTCTACCGGTGATGCTTACCTATAGGTGTCTTTAATACATAACCCCCAATTGGTTAAGTTTTGTGGGCCTATATTTAAATTTTACCCACCCATTTCAGATATACTTAACCTAACCCTCTCTTTGTTCAACAAAGTTTACTTAATCCCTATTCATGTTTACGTTCACCCAATTCTTATGGATTCAACTAGGGTAAGTACTTCAATTCCTTACCATGCCCATTTATGGTTTATAACGGGCTAGACCCCCTACATTATGCCTACAACTTGTGGATGCTGGATATGCCGGTTGGGTCCTGGCAGAATTCTTTCATAAGTTGGACCTAACCTCGTGTCTTAGTCCGTCTCGTATTTGTGCACTTAGACCCCTCATATTATATTCAACATTTGCAGTTGCAAGATATGCAGGTCGGGTCCGGGCAGACTTCCACCACAAATGCAATCTAACGTCATGTTATAAGTGCAATTACAATTCTAATTACTGTAATCCTAGGCATTTCATTGTTATCTAATTTTTTACCTATGTCGCTATAGGTTACAGGTTTTATGCCCCCTTTTCGCCCAATTATGTTCATAGTGAATTATATATCCAAATTCATATTCATTATACAAATTATGCCAATTCTAATATTTTCCCCCATTCCCTAACTAACGCATTCGCATATATTTGGCGGCATGCCTAGGCTAGAAAGTAGCCTGGCCATAAACAATAGAAGGGAAAGGTGATGGGAAGATGACAATAGTGATTATTCTAACTTGACTGGCATAAATATATATACTAACATAGACATGTAATTGGCATGTCAATAAGGTGGACAAAAAAACAGATCTAGTAAGAAGGTGATAATAAAACTAGTTCTAACATAATAAGGATGCCCTAATAGGCATAAATAGATCTAAATAAGGATTCATATGTCAAATTAACGACAGATCTAAATTAACCATAACATGATAGGTATGAGATGATTTAGATGGAGAATTAGATCTAAACAAGGTTTTTACTGTCCAAATAATGACAGATCCAAATTAACCATAAACATAGGTAAAGGTCAAGATCCACATATGTGACATGATAAATTAACCACAAGAGAATTAGATATATAAAAATAGATCTAGCATGATAAAGGTTAAGGTCCAAGAATATCATAGATTCACAATTCATAACAGATCCAAATCAGAATCATATCACATATTACTTTAATCATTTAAATCCAAAAGTAACTAAACTCACAGTGTTTGGATTTTAGAAGATAGAAAAGAAATTGTTGGTGTTGAATCTCTGATCTATACTTGAATCTCTAACTGATTAGCTCTAGTTGATTGTTGTTGAAGAAAAGGATTTGTTTCAGTTTAGACACCGACAGAATTTGGCCTCCATTGATTTCCAATGAAGAAAACAAGAGAAATGGACCTTTATTTATAGCTGCCAGCCCCTCAGAAATCGACTGCTACCTCAGCCCTGGGGGGTCGACCCCCCTTAGGGGGTCGACTCATGGGTCGACCCCAGGGTCGACCCCCGCCTAAGGGGTCAACTCCCCTGGGGCGGGAAAATTGCCGCCTCTTTATTTTTGGATTTCAAACTGTTTTTTGATTTATCTGATGAATTATATGTATATAATTCTTCTACGCATATACAAACTTCAAACCCTCGTAACTTCTTCATACAGTGTCTTTTTTACGCAAACCAAATGTTTATCTTGACCAGAATTTCGAGATGGATGCAATGGCATAGTCCATTTCCCTTAATTCTGAATATCAAATTAACTACTGTTTAATTTATCCTCTTTTAGTGTTGTTAAAATTACCGGGTTTTACACTTTTCCTTGTTTAATGGGAGAAACCTCCCAATATTTGGTTGCATACTATTTGTATGCATTGTGATGTTTTGGAATTCATATTTCCAAAGATTTTGGTCTGAAATCCCGAAGTGAAATCAACTTTGATATGAAAGTTAGATATGTATTTCAAATGATTTGAAACAAGAATTCAGGAATAAATTCCAAAGAAATAATTTTTGTAATTTGAATTGGATTTTGAAAAATCTAAATTTAGGATTAAGCCTAAATAAGTAGATTGAGGAATTGCATGTTGTTTAACGCTTAGTAGATCCATATGTCCATTATTTGTTGTTATTTATGTACTAGTATTCATGGGTGTAAACCCGTTCCGTGACATACGGTGTGGTCTCGTGATATTCCTTATTTTATCTAAGTTGTTTATAACTGTTGGAATTTCTTATACTAGTCCCATGACTAAGTCATAGTTTTTTCCCCTTGCAAACTCGGGTGCTCATATTTTCCAAATGGACAGTCGAGTTATTTGTTTTGCAGATATTTTCCTTGAGCAGGATTTTGGATTGAAGCTTAAAGCTATGTCCAGAGCATTGACAGTCTTCCGCTGTACATTATATTGCATTTAATGTAAATTTATCTTCCATTATATTATTTTCGATGTACTATGATATTCTATACTCTGATGTAACATTCACATAATGTTAATAAAAGTCTTCTGTTGTTTGTTCTGATGTGTTGTGCGCCCAAAGCTAATAATCCGAAGATTTCTAACTTTCGAATAGGGCCTTACGGTCGATTCAAAGGGCGGGGAAATTCGGATTGTTACAAATTAGTATTGGAGCTTTGGTTAACTCAAAATCTTTGGGGTACAACTCGTTAGAACTGAATAAAAGACTCATCCAAAATAGGATTAGTAACATCCTATAAGAATACTCGTTAGAGATAGGATAAGTAGTATCCTTGAATGAGTAGCTCATTAGAGATGGGGTTTGTAGTTCCCTGAAATGAGTTAAGATATTACGTATATGAGAGAGCGTATTCGTAAAAAGGAACAGAATTTCAAAATCAATTATAAAGGATATATTTTAAATAACAAACTTACTTACGTCTTCGTTCCTTTTTCGGGGATGATTTTTTTAAAGTAGGGGAGTGTCACATCCCTGAGATTTTGGAACAAATTTAAAATTTATTTTAATATACATTTTTATAAGAAAATATGTCAAAATTTTAAAATTCTATTTTTAAATCAATGCATAATCCTAAAGTCATGTTTTACATATGGAAAAATTTGGACTCGAAACTACTTCCATTGAGTTCAAATTTCCGTTTGCATGCTCGAAAACTATAAGCTTTGATACCTTTGGAGTTGGAGAAATTTGGTCTCTTGTATTTGATGTAAGACCAAAATATCACTTTTTACACATGAATGAATTTGGACTCGAAACCACTTCCATTGAGTTCAAAATGTCGTTTACATGCTCGAAAAGTATAAACGTCGATATATTCCGAGCTTTGGAAAATTGGCACCTTGGTTGGGTTTTGGTTTTACTAAACCTTGCCCACTTCATATAACCAATTGACCCCCTCCTCTCTTTATTCATTCCAACACTTGGAGAAAAATAGAAATGGGGAGAGGAAGAGGAAATTAAAATTCCTAAGCAAGGTTTTGCAAATCCAAGCCAAAATTAAGGGGGAAATTGAAGAGGAAACCTTGGTAAGCTTCTTCGTCCTCCTCTTCATCTTCTCTAGCTTATCTCCTCTTTGATATTTGATGATTGCTATGACCTAACTTTTAGGAAATCTATTTATATGTGCTTAGATTGGAGATTTGCATGCAATATTGGAAGAGAGGTTGTTTTAGCTTGTCATTGATTCTATTTCTTGCTTTAGCAAGCAAAGGTGAGAAATCTCAACTCACCAATAAAAGGGCTAGTTAGCTAATTGTTGTTAGCTAATAGTTTGGGTTGATGAATGATTGTTTGTTGATGATATGCTAGTGAATTGGGTATGCTAGTGTAACTTAGTTGGTTTCATGTGCTTATGTTTTCATTGAATTGGAAAGTTATTATTAGAATTGTCCACACAATCTAGTTCATGTGCTAAGAGTTGAATTGGTGATATTGTGAAGCTCCGTTGTCGCCCCCAGCAAGCTCTAAGACTTCACAATTCGCTTTTATTGCGTTTGATTGCTTTACTTTGGAATTTAATTCACTTTTGACCTTAAAAGAAAAATCATGGCAAACTCATGTAAATATGTTTGTGCGTGTGTTCTGAGTTGTTTCAACGAGCTTATGAGGCCTTATTATCATCTAGATCAAGTGCATAGCCTCTATAGTTCGCCGGAAATGATTCACATAAGAAAAAAAGGGGCTAATGGGGCTGATTGACAACCACCAATCGACTAGTCATTTATGACCAATCGACTAATATCAAACAGGGCAGAAACCCAGTTTATGACCAATCGACTGGTTAGAAATCGACCAGTCAACTGGTAAACTGCTGTGGATCAGAGAACCTCGGTCCACATTCTAGTTTGCTCCAGCCTTTTTCCCAGCCGAAGCCCGGACCATTTGGACTTCGTTTGTGGCTTTTCAGTTTCGATAATTCACATATTTCAGCAATTAACAAAGATTTCCAATTTAATAAACTAAATCCGAATTGAATGGAATTCGATTTAATAATAATCAAGATAAGATTCTGTAAATGAAGACTGCTACTATTTATGGAATTTAAAACGCCTTGTCATTATTCCACTTATAGTATTACTTCGATATGGAAATTTATATCGATTTTGATTGATCAAATTTCCGTGGAAGTTCCATATTAAATGGAAGATGATTTTGGGTTTATTGCGAATGGTGTTTTAAATGACATTCGTTCTTTAACCCAGCTAATGGCTGGGTTAGTTTTCCTAAAAGTTGAACAATCATTAAGTAATGAATTTCAGAAACTGAAACTAAGAAGTGTTTTAATAAATCTTTAATTACATTTGAATGAATGAATGGTAATTGAATTTACCAAAACATGAGATGTGGTATAAACCAAATATTCTTGACTTTTGATATTGTTGTAAATGATCGATTATTTGGATTGTGCTCGACCAGTTTATGAGCAAAATATGCTTTTACATTTAGCATTGGGTTAGGTAGAAATATTTGTATGCTAACGTCTTGTGAAACACTTCACGATTTGACTATGAGATGATGTTGAGTTCATTTCAAATTTAATGAATGATTTTGAAATAAGATTTTCTTAAGGGAAAAGAAATGTTTTCCTGATTTTGGACAGCGAATGTTTTATAAAAATGTTTTAAAAAAAGAAAGGATTTCGAGGGCTAAGCCCGATGTTTTTGAAATGATTTAAAGAAGTATTATGGTTTTACATTGTAGTTCAACACATAACCGAGTAGATGTTATTGGTGATATATCTGTCTGGTGGCAGAGAATTTATTCTCTTGCTTAACACCCTTCTTTGAGACGTACGAGCTCAAAGGTTATATGATTAATTGTGACTGATCATATGTGTGAATTGCTGATGTGAAGTACTATAGTTTGAAAGTAGTTGTGATTGTTATGTTGTGAAATGATTTTCCCTACTTCGGGATAAAAAAATGATTTAGTATGTGGCTAAAGACTTGGTAAACCTAAAAACTAAAAGTATGGGTATTATGGCGGTGTAAGTCTTCCCCCAGGGCATGGGATGGTGCATCGTCATTGTAGCCTGCTCCATCGTGAGAGGTGCGCATTATATATATATATATATATATATATATATATATAGAGAGAGAGAGAGAGAGAGAGAGAGAGAGTTGCTAAGGTGCATGCCCTTTGTCTTGTTTGATGGGAGAAACCTCCCGATATTTGGTTGCATACTGTTTGTATGCATTGTGATGTTTTAGAATTCATATTTCCAAAGATTTTGGTTTCAGATCCCAAAGTGAAATCTACGTTGATATAAAAGCTAGATATGTATTTCAAATGATTTGAAATAAGAATTCGGGAATAAAGTCCAAAGAAATAATTTCTGTAATGTGAATTGGATTTCCAAAAATCTAATTTTAGGATTAAGCCTAAATAGGTAGATTGAGGAATTACATGTTGTTTGACGCATCGTAGATCCACATGTCTATTATTGGTTGTTATTTATGCACTAGTATTCATGGGGATAAACCCGTTCCGTGACATACAGCGTGGTCCCGTGATATTCCTTAGTTTATTTATGTTGTTTATAACTGTTGGAGTTTCTCATACCAGTTCCATGAGTGACTCGTAGTTTGTTTTTCCCTTGCAAACTCGAGTGCCCATATTTTCCACATGGGAAGTCGAGTTGTTTGTTTTGCAGATATTTTTCTTGAATAGGATTCTGGATTGTAGCTTAAAACTGTGTCCAGAACATTGATAGTCTTCCGCTGTGCATTGTATTACATTTAATGTAAATTTATCTTCCGCTGTATTATTTTTGATGTACTTTGATATTTTGTACTATGATGTAACATTTGTATAATGTTAATAAATGTCTTCTGTTGTTTGTTCTGATGTGTTGTGCACCCAAAGTTAATAATCCGAGGATTTCTGACTTTTGGATAGGGCCATACAGTTGATTCGAAGGACAGGGAAATTCGAGTTATTACAGCCCCCAAGAGTTTAGGGGAAAACAAACAAAATAAACTCTGGGTCAGTCATGGGACTGGTGTGCGTAAACTCCAACCATATTGTTTAACTTTGAAAAAAATCCTTTTGACAAAAGGATAATGGTAAGTGTAACATCCCGCATTTTTATCGATTTATATTTAATATTTAAATTAGTATATATATTGAATTCTTAATATAAATGGAATTTTATATTAAATAAACAAGTTTGAAACGTATAAATATATATTAAATATAAACGGGATCATAATGGTGTGGTAGTTCGTTACATTTAGTTTTGAACTCCAGTTTAGTGTATAGGATCTGTTATATATCGAAATTCGCTGGAACAAGAAATATTCGTATCTGTTGAACTACAATTTTGTAATAAAAGAGAAAAATCAAGATTTTGTATTTTATATCGAGAGTAATGGCCAAATCAAATTTTCAAATAGTCTCTATGGAATCGTTCATAAACCATAATGATTATTTTAATAAAATAAATCAATTTAATATTAGTTTAATGTGAAAATGAAATATCAAGTTTAAAATTTCGAGTTAGTATGTTCTGTAATTTATATGAATTCAGTTTGTGTATATTTTTATGATAATAATATTTTATTTGTTATTTTTGTGTTGATATATATTAAATCGAATTTAATGTTAAATTGTCAATTTAATTTAACATCTTCATTATATGGTCAAATTAGACTACGGAACACATTCCAGTGTGTTCAGAATAGTGGTAGCACCCTAGGAATGTCGTTCGTTGTGCTCAAATAGAGGTTCGGAAACACAGGGTATTTTAATTGAAGTCACCACGGTAAATAAATAAAATATAATCAAAATATAAACAAAAATAGGGGACTACCTATTTTTCTATTCTGTAAGCTACTCCTGTATTATCTTTTCACTATCATGTCTAACTTCTTCCTTCTCCACGAAGCTTTAAGTAATGGTACCCTGCAAATCTATACCTGCTCCAACTTCTACCCAAAAGACGTGATCCTTATCATTCTTAAATTCGCTCCTATAAATTGAGCACTGCTTTCCATCGTTTCTTCACTCTTGAGCCAATGAACCAATTCTGTTAACCGACCTTTTGGTCCGGTTTCCAAAAGTACTCAGGACATGCTCAACTCAGCCCATCGCATGGAGTTTGGGCCAAGGAGGACATCTGGGAAAGAAGGAAACATGTCGAAGATGGATCGCGCAAGCAAAGGCCTCGCAGTCCGAGCCGTGAACTCAAGCCTCGGGACACCCAAACACCCCTATACATGGCCTTCGCACCTCCCATAGGATGACCTTCGTACCCCTTGGGGTGTGAAATTCGCACCCGCAAGGGGAGCAAAATTTGCACCTGGCAGGATGCGAAATTCGCACCTGGTAGGCTGCGAAATTCGCACCCAACTAGGTACAAAATTCGTCCCTAGTGAGGTGTGAAATTCGCACCCAACTGGGTACGAAATTCACACCCAACTGGGTACGAAATTCACACCCAGCGAGGTGCAAAATTCATACCCTGGGCTGTGAATTTTGTACCCCAGGGGGTGTGAATTTCGTACCCCCAAAGGGGTATGAGTCTTGCACCCCGCGAGGTGCGAAATTTGCGCCTCAGGGTCGGGTGCGAAATTCTGGCCTCTTTAGGCTCCAGGTGCGAAATTCCTGAGTGTGGTCCCTATTTTCACCTACTCCTACCTACTACTACCAACTTCTACCTACTCCTGCCTAACCCTTGTCCTTTAAATACCTCATGACTTCATAACTTAAAGGGGTTGGAATTTGTGAACTTGAGACCTTGAGAGAGCTCCTTTAATGGCATCTCCCCTTTGAGGAAGAAGAGGGAATAAAATATCTTTTTTCTCATGTGTTAAATGTATGATAATTATGACATCATATATGATAATGATGACATCATCTCGCATAAAGATGAATGTAATGGGATGTAATAGAATGGTCTCAACCTTGTAACCTTAAGTGATTAATAATATTCTAACAACACTTCAAAGTGGACATAGGCCCCTCTCAAGGCCGAACCACTATAAATTGCTTATGTGATTTACTTCTTTCTGCTTTTGTCTTCACGACCAAATTAATAATTCCTAGTAACTGGGATCTTTTGTGTTTATGATATTTTTTCCGTCAACATTTGGTGCTTTCACTGGGAAAACTCGGATTTTGTGCCTTTGTCGCACATTATTATCTCAACCTTCGACGAGCTTGAGGTTCCTTGCTAAACCTGCCGTCGAGTCCGCTCACGATGGAAAAGCTACCAAAGAACACAATGGTCGGCTCTTCAGCCGCAGCCGAGGCGGGACATCTCAACAACCTCAACCGGTGGACATTCCGGCCAAAAATGAAAACGTCCCTCCTGTTGTAGACCCTGAAGCGCCTACGACACAAGCTCAAATCTGCGCGCTTAATGAAAAATATGAGAACACAACGGTCGAGGTCAATCAAGCATTAAGGAATAACATCGACCTTATGCGACAACTTCAAGAAAGTAAGCACATCATCGCTCGACTTCAACTAGCTCGGAATAATGGTTGGCCTCGACCAACTATCTCGGAAACATCCTCTTCGAGTCGAAGGGCCTGCATCAAAGAAGGAGGTTTATCCTTATCAACAACGTCGCCATCCGTACTAACGCCCTCGACAACGGCAATGGCAATGGTTATGCCAATGGTAACGACGACCGAACTACGGTCACATATAACGAGGGGACCCAACACCAAGGTCGCTCTCGCTTGATCATCAATGACGGATCAGGCCCTACTAACCAACCCCTTCCTCGACAAAACCCGACGGCCGCCCATCGAGATGACAGACCTACTATTCCAGCGGCCCGCGCTCTTCTTGTACAGGATCCGCATCAACTCAATCCACCACATCATCCACACCCGGATCTAGTTATAGATGTCCAGGACATGGAAGAACACAATCTGGACATCTACCATAGAAGGCGCCCCTGCAAGAGAACTCCGGAACCTCGTCAAAACCCAAGGATCCCAATGGCGGATCCCCATCCAACTTACCTAACCGACATGGTCCGAAGGATCATGAGGGAGATGCACGGGAATATGCATGATTCTTGGGAGGCGCACATTTGGCGCAACCCCTTCACAAGTAGGTTGAACGAAGCTGAGTGGCTGCGACGCTTCAGCATGCCACAGATGCCGCTCTACGATGGCACCACCGATCCCTGTGCCTTCCTAAATTGATATGAATGGCAAATGGACTCAAACCAGGGCAACGATCTAGTTAAATGCAAATGCTTCCCAGTCTTTCTATTAGGAACCGCTCTGTTATGGTTCTCTCGCCTCCCACTTGATTCAATCAAATAGTTAGCAACACAGTTGGTCAAGTAATTCAGAATTCATATCTCTAGTTCGAAAAATGCCCTTACTTTGTCCAACCAATATCAAGGAATCACCGAGCCACTCAAAAGCTACCTCTCTTGTTTCAACGTCGCCCTCGTCGAGGTCGAGGATTCAGACCCTCGCACCATACTCCTTCAGCTAGCAAAAGGTGTCCTTCCTACTTCCAAATTCGGGGCAAGGATCGATCGGAAGCAGCCAAAAAGCCTTGATGCTTTGTACAAAAAGGCGGGGCAATACTTATGCCAAGAGGAAGCCAGACGGAATCGGCTCTCTGAAACCAGTCGCCCCAATAGTTCTCAAGAAGACAATGCAAATAACAACCTTAGAGGGGGACAAGCGGGGGAGCCCTCTAGCCAGAACAAGGGGCATGTCCCTCCAGGCAAAGACCAAATAACGACAGGCAAGGTGGCCAGAATAATGGTCAGGCCACGACTGGGCCAAGGAAGCCCGACCCTTACAAAGGTTATGATACATATACCCCGCTGAATGAGGACCTAGAAACAATTTACTTAGAAACGTGCACCACTTTTCCATATAAGAAGCCTCGCGCCAAGGAATCAACCGAACTCGAGAAAAATACTAGGAGGTACAGTCAGTACCACGACGTGTACGGGCATAACATCAATGAATGCCGCCAGCTCAGGGACGCAATTGAGAAGATTATCCGCGAGAAACGACTTGAGCAACATGTCGAAAAGCCCTTTCCTCCCGAAGCAAATCCAAAATCCCCGTCGCCTACACCTCAGATAGCCGCCAAGACAGCTCCAGGTACATCTAATCTAAGGCAAGGGATCATGATCAACTCTATATGTGGTGGGCCTAGGCCCGCACACGATTGCTTCTAAAAAATGGAAGAATAAGTGAGTTCCATAAAGCATGCCACTTATGTGGCATGCTCCACTCTCGATGAATCTGTCCCAACCAAACTCCAAAAAACTATGCGGGACGACATCGTTTTCTGCAAAAGGGATTCTACGTTAATTGAAATCCCAACCACCGATGCTCGGTTATCATGGCCCAAATCGGTGCCGCATCCATCCGAAGAATATTGGTCGTCTCAGAAAGCTCGGTCAACATCATTTTCAAAGCCACTTATGACTAGATGAAATTAGAAGCGAAGGATCTCAAACCATGCCATTCATCAATCCATGGCTTCAATGGAGCTTCCAGTTGTCCAGTAGGAATCATTGACCTACCCATCGAACTCGGCACTAGGGACCGAAGCCGGGTCCGAATCCACACCTTCGTCGTTGTTGACATCATCTCCCCATACAACGTCTTCTTCGGACATCCTTTCCTCATAGAATTTCAGGTCTGCCTATCATAATGGTCCCTCCTAATGAAATTCCCAATAGAAAACGGGATTGGAACTGTTAGAGGAGGCCAAGTCAACGCTAGAGAATGTTATGCGATAGAATGGAAGAACGCACGCAATAAGGACAAGGGCAAAACTGTGCCTGTACCTTTTTGTGCCAAGACTGCATCCGCATAGCAAAACAGCAGCGTCTGGGCCTTAACTCAGGCGCCACTGCCATCTTTCCGGCGACCTCGACCCACGGAAGGACGAAGAGCCCGAATACGAAGGGCTACTCCAGTTGAACCCACAATGGATTTTCCTGTCAACCTCAATGATCCATCACTAGTGTTAAAGATAGGATCACACGTCCATCGAACAGTTAGGGAGGGCCTTGTGGGTTTCTTAAAGGCCAACTTAGACATGTTTGCAAGGACACACTCCGAGATGAGGGAGCCATCGACCCTGCAGTCACTTGCCATTCTCTAAGTATAGATATGACAAGGCCTCCAGTCAAACAGAAACGCCACTCCTTGGGACCCGAGAGGTCCAAGGCGCTCATAGAAGAGGTAGGTCGCCCGCTCAACAATAAATTCATCTGTGAACCCGACTACCCTAAATGGGTTTCCAATCCGGTTCTGGTTAAAAATGCCAACGATAAGTGGCGGACGTGTGTCGACTTCTCCAACCTAAACAAGACATGTCCCAAGGACAGTTTCTTGCTCCCGAGGATCGATCGACTAGTCGACCCAACTACCGGATACCAGCTACTATCTTTCATGGACGCCTACTCAGGCTATAATCAGATCTCGATGAATCTTCATGACCAAGATCATACCTCTTTCATAACCGACCTTGGACTTTATTGCTACCGGGTCATTCCCTTCGCCCTTAAGAATGTCGGCGCCACTTATCAGCGAATTGTTAATCGACTCTTTAAAAGTCAAATCGGAAAATCCATGGAGGTGTAAGTGGACGACATGTTGGTCAGATCAAAAAAATCCAATGACCACGTCCACGACCTATCTGAAATGTTCGATGTCCTCTGCCGGTATGACATGAAACTCAATCCCCTGAAGTGCTCCTTTGGAGTCGCTTTAGGAAAATTCTTGGGTTTAATCGTCAACTCCAAGGGAATCGAAGCTAATCCAGAAAAAATCCAAGCTGTTCAGGAAATCCAAGTCCCCAAGAACATCAAGGATGTCCAAAGTTTGAACGGGAAGGTCGCCGCTTTAAGTCGATTCATCTCTAAGGCTACTGACAAGTGCATTCCTTTCTTCGTTTACTTTGAAAAGGGAAACACAATTTCGAGTGGACCCCCGAACGCGTCTCCGCATTCAAGGACTTCTGGATCACTTAGAGCGACCACCTATCTTATCTAAGCCCATATACCTTGAGGACTTATACATTTATTTGGTGTTTCTGTGCAAGCAATCAGCTCGGCGCTAATATGCCTCAAAGATCGCGTCCAACGACCCGTCTACTATATAAGCAAACGGTTGACAGGGGCAGAGAGGAATTACCAAAAGTTAGAAAAGTTGGCATTTTGCTTATTGATTTCTTCTTGGAAACTTCGACCATACCTCCAGTCTCATCCCATAAAGGTTTCCACCGACCAGCCGCTACGTCTGGTCCTACAACGACCCGGGGCGTCCGGCCTACTATTAAAATGAAGTACGGAGCTAAGCCAGTTCGAGATCACTTTCATCCCTCACCGGGCCATTCTCGGACAAGCCCTCGCCGATTTTATAGCAGAGTTTGGAGCTCCTGAGGAGACTACTATGGAGAACACTAAGGCTTTCAACAACCAATGGAAACTGTTCGTGGTTGGGTCCTCTAATAGAAAATGCTCTAGGGCCGGAGTCGTGCTCATCACTCGCGAGGAACGCCCGATACACTACGCACTCAAGCTGAATTTTTTTGCTACCGACAACCATGCGGAATATAAGGCCTTGATAGCCGGACTTAGGATCACCATTGAGCTCAAACTAAAGACAATTCAAATCTTATTCGATTCACAACTCATCATGCGCCAGGTGCTGGGAGAATATGCAGCTAAGGGGGAATGACTCGCGCTATACTTAACCTAGGTTTAGGAATTACTGACCCACTTCAACCACTTCGTCATTACACACATTCCTCGAGAACAAAATGAAATAGCTGATTCACTGGCCAAGATGGCAAGCTCTGAGGATTCGCAACTCCTGGGGATCGGCCCCGTCGAAGTGCTCAACTCCCCCAGCATCAAGCAAACACAAACCGAGGCGGTCATGAATGCCAAATCCGATCCTGAATCTTGGATGACACCAATCAGGAATTACCTACAGCATGGGACCCTTCCGGGAAGCTACAAGAAGAGACAAACGCTCACCCGCCAATTGGCTTGCTACCTTCTTATGGATGGGGTACACTACTGTAGAGGTTTCTCTGTCCAATTACTCAGATGCGCAGCCCATCACGACGTCATCATAGTGATATCCAATGTACATGAAGGGGAGTGCGGCGACCATACTGGAGGACAAACCCTGACAAGGAAAATACTCAGACACGGCTATTATCGGCCTACTCTTGACCAAGACGCTGCAGACTACACTCGCAAGTGCGATAAGTGCCAACGTTTCTCAAAGATCCCGAGAGCCCCACCTACAAAATTGATGCAAATGATCAGCCTATGGCCATTCACCATGTGGGTAATCTATATCATTGGAACTCTCCCAATGACCAGAGCTGGGGCGCGGTATGCCATCATCGCAGTTGATTATTTTACCAAATGGGCAGAGGCCGAAGCTTTTGCCACATTCACCACCAAGAAGATGATTAACTTCATCGTATGCAACATCATCGCACGATATAGGGTCCCTCAAGCTATCATTTCTGATAACGACACTCAGTTCGAGAGCGTAGAATTCAAAGCCTTCTGTCAACGGCACAACATTGAAAAGATATTTTCGGCGGTGGCTCATCCCCAAGCCAATGGGAAAGTCGATGTGGTTAACAAGGTTATTAAATCCATTATCAAGATGTGTCTCGAGAAGACCGAGGGCATGTGGGCTGACGATCTTCCTCTAGCCCTATGGGCCTACCACCAACAAAACAGCGATCGGACATACTCCTTTCGATCTTGCCTATGGATCCGAAGCCATCATTCCCATTGAGCTCAGGCTTCCATCTCCCCGAGTCACCTACTTTGATCCAAAAACAAACCAAGATTTACTTTAAGGTCACTCGACTTACTAAAGGAAAAGAGGAACGAAGCTTATCTCTGAGCCGCTACACAACGACAACGAGTCGCCCGATACTTCAATTCCAGAGTCCGCCGTAAGGACCTCTACATCAGCGACCTCATCTTGAAACGGTTATTCCCTCTACCATCAAGTCTTGCTCCTCATTGGGAAGGCCCATACTCCATACAACGAAGGCTCAACGATGGAACTTTCAAAATCGCAACCATGGATGGAGCCTATGACAGCCCATGTCTGTTAATGTCACTCACAAAGGGAATGCATTAAGTTTCGTGAAGCGTTTTAGTAAACAGAACAGAAACATTACAAGACAGACACAAAAAGTTTGCAGCGGAATAAAAACAACTTTTATTAGTCATAAAGCATGGTTACACCATATGTCTGAAAATACATAAACTCTGTTCATCATTAAAACTTATGTCTTGTACTTTAAATATCAGAGTACAATAATAAAGAAAGCATAATCCCCAAATCATAAGCCATAGTAGCAAAGATAGAACCTTGAGCATTACATATAGAAGCTCCAAGAAAGATGATAGCAGAATCCTGACTAAGCCTGAGAATTCCCACCCTTGAGAACCTGGGGGGGAGGGGTACGGAAGATATAAGGAGAAACAAAAAGGGTCAGAAAATATGTCTGGCGAGTCTAGTTACTTTTAGCCAGTAGATAAATAAAAGTAACATGATAGGCATATAAAGTGGATAAGGGAGATCACTACGTATATGGAAGGTGTGACAAGGTAAGCAAGATAAGGTGTACATGCCTCACTAATAATTTCTCTACACTGTTACTAGTATATCCAGAAAGAGATAATCCCTTCAACTATAATATGGTAGACTTAGGTATACATCCAAATGTATCCTAACAGCTACCCTGATCGATCGGCTCCCTAACCCTCGAAGATACCTTGTGCTGGCCCTACAGTAGGAGGTATCACTTCCTACAGTGGCAACCCCTCGTTAATAATGTGCACAACCATATCTACAGGTGTCACGGTCGTGTTAGCCCCATATACCCGACCCATGCACGCACATGTCCCCGGTCGGTTTGCGCCGACAATCAGTCAGTAAGCATGCCACTTCTCCGCATAGTAATGAATACTTATTTGATACCTACTCCAGGTTACTAACTGAAATGGGTCCCACACAATATGATACAAGCTCTCCCCTTTGTCTTGTATCCCACACTAGGTTTTTCATCGAATATGTATACCCTTAGGTGTCTTTAATTACATATCCCTATGTCAGTTATGCTTACCTATAGGTGTCCTTAATACATAATCCTTAATCTTTCTACCGGTTATGCTTACCTATAGGTGTCTTTAATACATAACCCTACCATTTCTATAAGTTATGCTTACCCTAAAAGTTTTCTTTAATTACATAACTTTATTATTTCCCTCGGTTATGTATATCACTTGGTGTCTTTAATTACATAAACTTATCAAGTTAGGTTTGTTGGGCCTATATATATACTAATATTACCCACCTACCGAAGATTTACTTAACCCTCCCACTGATTCAAGCATGTTTATTTAACGATTAAGTTTGTGGGCCTATATATATAATAATATTACCCACCTACCCAAGATTTACTTAACTCACCCCTTAACCATGTTTACTTAACCCCCAACTAAAATTTAAGTTCATACAATCCCTATGGATTAACTCTAGGTTAAGTAGTCCAATTCTTTACCATGTACATTTATGGTTTCATAATGGGCCAGACCTCCCACATTAGGCCTACAACATGTGGATGCTGGATATGCCGGTCAGGTCCGGGAAGACTTATTCCACAGTTGGGCCAAACCTTGTGTCATAGCCCGATTCATATTTACGTACTTAGACCTCCCACATTAGGTTTACCATTAGTGGCTGCTGGATATGCCAGTCGGGTCCCACAGACTTCCACCACTAATGCAACCTAACCTCGTGTCATAAGTACAATTAAATTCCTAATTGTAATTACTAGACACTCCATTTTTAAATAATTAATCAATTAATTAGCCCTTTCCTTTTATAGGTGTCAATACCTATTTTGCCCAATAATTTGAATTACATATCCATAAATGTTCGTATTCAAATTATGCCATTTTTAATTAATTTACTAATTAATCAATCCTTTCGTTTTATAGGTGTCAATACCTATTTTGCCCAATAATTTGAATTACATGTCCATAAATGTTCATATTCAAATTATGCCATTTTATTTAATTTACCAATTAATTAATCCTTTCCTTTTATAGGTGTCAATACCTATTTTCCTAATAATTTGAATTACATCCACAAATGTTCATATTCAAATTATGCCATTTTTAATTAATTTACCAATTAATTAATCCTTTCCTTTTATAGGTGTCAATACCTATTTTGCCCAATAATTTGAATTACATATCAATTCATTTAAAGATTACATGCCAATTATAGATCCCTTTTCCCTCGTTTCCTTCACTAACATATTCACACGTATTTTGGCGGCATCTAGGCTAATAAGTAGTCTATCCATAACAATGAAAAAGGGAGCATGATAGAGGTGATAGTTTCAACATATATTGGTATAAACATACTAATATGATAACAAAAAGAATGGACATGTAATTAACATCATATCAAGGTGAACATACATATTGTCATGAACATATAATCATCATCATAATGGGATCTAACATAAATATTGCTTTAGATCTACATAAAAATGTCTGCATGCTCTAGATCTAATAGATTAAATTAGATCTAATCATAAATAAAGGTTTAGATCTACAGGTTTATAAATAGATCTACCCGAATCCACATCATAGAGGTTACAACTAAAGTAAAGGTGTGGACCCAATCCTAATCAATTCAAGTTGGCATATATTAATGGTTCACATAAATGATTTGATCTATCCAAATGAAACAAAAATAACATACCAGGACAATCACAATTGAATTGGATCTCGAGAGACCGATCTATCATAGCATAAGATATGATCATAAAATAGATCTAGCATAAAACATGATCATAAAGTGGGTATAGCAAAAAACATGATCATAAAGTGGATACCATAAAACAAGATCATAAAGTTGATCTAGCATAAAACATGATCATAAAGTGGATCTAGCATAAAACATGATCATGAAGTGACAATTTTAAATCACATAGGATAGATCCAACATGAATCAGATGGTGACAAATTTAAATCACATAGGATAGATCTAATATGAATCATAAGGTGAAAATTTTAGATCACATAGGATAGATCTAACATGAAAATTATAGATCACATAGAATAAATCTACATACATCCACATCATAGCATATCATAAAAGTTACAACCCAAGATCCACAATGATAACATAGTAGAAAAATTGAATTGGATCCAAAGAAATAGACCTATCATAATATAGCATGAGATCTACCAACAACATAGATTTAAAGTCTACAATCTTATCCACATCATAGTATTTCATAGTTTCACTATTATTTATCTAAACCTAAAAGCACCTAGAACTCACTGTGATTGGATTGCTAAAATGATAGAAAATGTGCTGAATATATGTTTGAATCTCAGAATTTGATGAACTTTAGAAGAAGATGAGAGATCCTAGTTCAGTCCAGAATCCAGTAGAGTCCGGCCACCATTGCTTTTCTTTGAAGAAAACAAAGGATATGAGATATATTTATAGCTGCTGGGTTACAGAATTCGGAAGCCACCTCAGCCCTAATGAAATTGGGTTAGGTCATGGGTCGTCACTCACTCGAAAAAGGACCAAACACCCAGAAACTGTTCTGGCGCATTTGGCAGGTGCGCCAGTGCAAAAATACATTGGCGCACTTGTCAAGTCCGCCAATGCATTTCTTTTTCATTGCAAAACGTTAATTGTCTATAACTTCTTCATACATTATCCTTTTTATGCAAACTCGGGCTCTATCTCAAGCAGAATTCCGAGGCAAACGCAATGGCGTAACCCGTTTCACTTAGTTCTAAATATTAAATTAATTATTCTTTAATTTATCCTCTTTAGTGTCATTAAAAATTTGGGGTGTTACATTCTCCCCTACTCAAAGGATTTCGTCCCCGAAATCTCCAAGTTGATAAGAATGCATATCCTACCATCCATCATCCATCTACTCAACCATCAATCACTGGCATCCATTGTACTCAAGGATTTCTAATGCTTTCATGAAAATATGCAAAAGTGTGCGTATATTTCCCAACACTAATGCGAAAATCAGGCGGTCTACTGATTCAGTTGACCTCCTTAATGCAATGTATGTTAGTGCCATGAATCCAATATGTATGCAAATAAGCCTATTATAACATATAAGCTCTACATGTTTGCGTACTCATTCATCCAAATGCAACATCCACATGCTAGTTCATCCATTTCCATCCATAAAAGAAAAGAAAATGCACACACATCCATATGCAGTATGAGAGTGATTGAGCCGATCTAGTGCCAAATGTGTGTGTATATGCGTCCACATGCAACCACCAGCAAACACTTGCATCCATCAAACATAACATGTCTCAAACACATGTTTACAATCATGGGATTTCCTACCTAAAGGTCGAAGATTCGATTGATAGGATATACTCAGATGATAGAAGCAAATGCGAATAAAAGCTTTTGGAAGAGAAATTAAGAACATTCCCTTGAAAGGGAAAGAGTACGAAGCATAAAAATATTTTCTTCGGTCTCCCAAGTTGTATCTTCTTGATTGTCTCCCCACTGGACCTTCACCAACTCGACTTCTCATTTGCGTAGCTTATTAACCTCTGATCCAAGTATGCAATTCGGAACTCATCCAATCATTGCTTCCTTCTTTATTTTCACTTCCTTTCGCAAGTTCGGCTCCACTACCTCGAACTCTATACATTTTATCGCCACTTAGACGAATAGTCATCTTGGAATGATGGGCTTCCTCAAGGACCGTCCTCAATAGGTTTCCCATCCTGATATAATTCACCTATCAAACCTCTTCTTAAGTAGCCCCGCCACTTGCTTATCAAGTTCCCCCTTTTCTTTTAAGAGCCATATGGCGCACAGGTAATGCAACTGGCTTTGCATTGTCCACCAGGTATATACAGAAATCAATCTCGCGCCTCGGGGGTAATCCCCGAACCTCGTCTAAGACATCAGGATACTCACGGACTACTGGTGCCGATCGCAAATCATCGATAGACGCCTCAAGAGACTCTAGGAAACTAAGCATGATAGACCCTTGTGGGTCCCAAGAAATTTTGAGGGTCCCCCCATGACAAGTTAGAAGCTTAACGACCCTCCTCTCACTGCCCAGAATGGCACCATGTGTGGTTAGACAACCCATCCCTAGAATCAACCCCTAGCCCCTGAAACAAGATGTGTGTCGCACTCAAACTCGACGCCTAACACAGATATTCTCAAGCCCCAACAAATCACGGATAAATGAGCCGAACCACCAATGGGGGTTGAGATAACGATGGGATCCACTACCATACTAGTAATTAAGTGCAGAGATTCAACTACAGAACTAGATATGAACGAATGCGAATGCGCCAGAATCGAAAAGAGTTATAACCGGTTGATTGGAAAGAGAAATCAAAACCTTCCATGGAAACTTTCCTACCTCTATCTGGTGCACTAGCCACGAGAGCATTCGCTTGCCCTCCATAGGTTCCTGTCCTTTGACATTGCCCTTGTTTCCTTAGGCACTCCCCCAGAATAGTATCCAAGCTCTCCACAAACGAAGCAAGCATTCTTCCTTTTCCTGCAGTCCTTGGCCAAGTGACCCTCTTGCTCACAATTATGGCACTTCCCCTTATCCTTAGCCTTATCATTTTTTTCCGCCCTTCTTTTGTTGTTGTTGCTGTCATTTCTTAGGCCATACTTTTTTCTCATCCTTGGGTTGTGCTCCTTAGCCCTAACTTCCTTATACTCCTCTTTACCCATGTTTGTGTAACAAGCTAACAAGAATTTCGAAAGTTGCCTCCGTCGTACGGAAATCCTTACGAAGCTCGAGAAAATTAACCGTAGGTGAAACCCCTACGACTACGGATGGAGGTTAGGCATTCCATTGCCTTTCGACATGTGCTAAGCATGCCTATGACATCATGCCGAAATGGGGGTGCCTTCCGAGAAGAATCGGTTCCCCAGACAAAAAAGGAAAAAGGAATCAAGCGGAGAATCGAGAGATATTACATATGGCTTTGGGGAATATGTTTTTCAAAACAGGCTTTTATTTTGAAAATGCTTTCTTTTAAAACTTTTTTGAAAATAATTTTCAAAAACTTTATCCAATCTGGTAACCTTCAGCTCTGATACCAAGTGTGACACCCCACGTCCGTTAATGTCACTCACGAAGGGAATGCATTAAGTTTCGTGAAGCGTTTTAGTAAACAGAACAGAAACATTACAAGACAGATATAAAATTTTTGCAGCGGAATATGAACTACATTTATTAATCATAAAGCATGGTTACACCATATGTCCGAAAGTACGTAAACTCTGTTCATCATTAAAACTTCTGTCTTGTACTTTAAATATCAGAGTATAATAATAAAGAAAGCATAATCCCCAAATCATAAGCCATAGTAGCAAAGATAGAACCTTGAGCAATACATCTAGAAGCTCCAAGCAAGATGATAGCAGAATCCTGACTAAGCCTGAGAATTCCCTCCCTTAAGAACCTGGAGGGGAGGGGGGAACGGAAGAAAGAAGGAGAAACAAAAAGGGTCAGACAATAAGTCTGGCGAGTCTAATTACTTTTAGCCAGTAGATAAATAAAAGTAACATGATAGGCATATAAAGTGGATAAGGGAGATCACTACATAAATGGCAGGTGTGACAAGGTAAGCAAGATATGGTGTACATACCTCACTAATAATTTCTCTGCACTATTACTAATATATCCAGAAAGAGACGATCCCTTCAACTATAATGCGGTAGACTTAGGTATACGTCCAAATGTATCCTAACAACTACCTGATCGATCGGCTCCCTAACCCTCATAGATACCTTGTGCTGGCCCCACAGTAGGAGGTATCACTTCCTAAAGTGGCAACCCCTCGTTAATAATGTGCACAACCATATTTACAGGTGTCACGGTTGTCTTAGCCCCCTCTACCCGGCCCATGCATGCACATGTCCCCAGTCGGTTTGCGCCGCCCACACCGTCCTCCACGTTTGGATCTCTTACAATTAGTCAGTAAGCGTGCCCCTTCTCCGCCTAGTACAGAATGCTTGTTTGATACCTACTCCGGGTTACTGAATGAAACGGGTCCTACATAATATGGTACAATCTCTCCCCTTTGTCTTGCATCCTCCATTAGGTTTTTCAATGACTATGTATACCCTTAGGTGCCTTTAATTACATAGCCCTATGTCAGTTTTGCTTACCTATAAGTGTCTTTAATACATAACCGTCAATCTTTCTACTGGTTATGCTTACTTATAGGTGTCTTTAATACATAACCCTACCATTTCTACAAGTTATGCTTACCCTAAAAGGTGTCTTTAATTACATAACTTTATTATTTCCCTCGGTTATATATACCACTTGGTGTCTTTAAGTACATAACCTTTTTAAGTTAGGTTTGTTGGGCCTATATATACTAATACTACCTACCTACCCAAAGTTTTCTTAACCCTCCCACTGATTCAAGCATGTTTATTTAACTGTTAGGTTTGTGGGCCTATATATAATAATATTACCCACCTACCCAAGATTTACTTAACCTACCCCTTAACCATGTTTACTTAACCACCAACTTAAACTTATGTTCATACAATCCCTATGGATTAACTCTAGGTTAAGTAGTCCAATTCTTTACCATGTCCATTTATGGTTTCATAATGGGCCAGACCTCCCATATTAGGCCTGCAACATGTGGATGCTGGATATGCCGGTCGGGTCCGGGCGGATTTATTCCACGGTTGGGCCTAACCTCGTGTCATAGCCCGATTCGTATTTACGTACTTAGACCTCCCACATTAGGTTTACCATTAGTGGCTACTGGATATGCTAGTCGGGTCCGGGGCAGACTTCCGCCGCTAATGCAACCTAACCTCGTGTCATAAGTACAATTACAACTCCTAACTGTAATTATTAGACATTCCATTTTTAGTTAATTAATCAACTAATTAACCCTTTCCTTTTATAGGTGTCAATACTTATTTTGCCCAATAATTTGAATTACATGTCCATAAATGTTCGTATTCAAATTATGCCATTTTTAATTAATTTACTAATTAATTAGTCCTTTCTGTTTATAGGTATCAATACCTATTTTGCCCAATAATTTGAATTACATGTCCATAAATGTTCATATTCAAATTATGCCATTTTTAATTAATTTACCAATTAATTAATCCTTTCCTTTTATAGGTGTCAATACCTATTTTGCCCAATAATTTGAATTACATCCATAAATGTATTCAAATTACGCCATTTTTAATTCATTTACCAATTAATTAATCCTTTCCTTTTATAGGTGTCAATTCCTATTTTGCCTAATAATTTGAATTACATATCAATTCATTTAAAGATTACATGCCAATTATAAATCCCTTTTCCCCCGTTTCCTTCACTAACATATTCGCACGTATTTTGTTGGCATCTTGGCTAATAAGTAGTCTAGCCATAACAATGAAAAAGGGAATATGATAGAGGTGATAGTTTCAACATATTTTGGCATAAACATGCTAATATGATAACAAAGTAAATGGACATGTAATTAACATCATATCAAGGTGAACATACATATTGTCATGAACGTGTAATCATCATCATAACGGGATCTAACATAATATTGCTTTAGATCTACATAAAAATGTCCGCATGCTCTAGATCTAATAGATTAAATTAGATCTAATCATAAATAAAGGTTTAGATCTACAGGTTTATAAATAAATCTATCCAAATCCACATCATAGAGGTTACAACTAAGATAAAGGTATGGACCCAATCCTAATCAATTCAAGGTGGCATATGTTCATGGTTCACATAAATGATCTGATCTATCCAAATGAAACAAAAATAACATTCTAGGGAAATCACAATTGAATTGGCTCTCGAAAGATAGATCTATCATAGCATAAGATACGATCATAAAATAGATCTAGCATAAAACATGATCACAAAGTGGATCTAGCATAAAACATGATCATAATGTGGATCTAACATAAAACATGATAATAAAGTGGATCTAGCATAAAACATGATCATAAAGTGGATCTAGCATAAAACATGTTCATAAAGTGATAATTTTAAATCACATAAGATAGATCTAACATGAATCATAAGGTGACAATTTTAAATCACATAGGATATATCTAACATGAATCATAAGATGAAAATTTTAGATCATATAGGATAGATCTAACATGAAAATTTTAGACCACATAGAATAGATCTACGTACATCCGCATCATAGCATATCATGGAAGTTACAACCCAAGATCCATAATGATAACATAATAGAGCAATTGAATTGGATCCAAATAAATAGATATATCATAATATAGCATGAGATCTACTAATAAAATAGATTTAAAGTCTACAATCGTATCCACCTCAAAGTCTTTCATAGTTTCACTATTATTTATCTAAACCTAAAAGCAACTAGAACTCACTGTGATTGGATTGCTAAAATGATAGAAAAGGTGTTGAATCTATGTTTGAATCTCAGAATTTGATAAGCTTTAGAAGAAGATGAGAGATCGTAATTCAGTCCAGAATCCAACAGAGTCCGGCCACCATTGCTTTTCTATGAAAAAAACAAAGGGTATGATATATATTTATAGTTGTTGGGTTACAGAATTCGGATGCCACCGCATCCCTAATGAAATTGGGTCAGGTCACGGGTCGTCACTCACTCGAAAAAAGGCCCAAACATCCAGAAGTTGTTCTAGGCGCACTTGGCAGGTGCGCTAGTGCAAAAATAAATTGGCGCACTTGTTAAGTGCGCCAGTGCATTCTGTTTTCATCGCAAAACTTTAACCATCTATAACTTCTTCATACGTTATCTGTTTTACGCAAACTCAGACTCTATCTTAAGCAGAATTCCGAGACGAACGCAATGGCATAACCCGTTTCACTTAATTCTGAATATTAAATTAATTATTCTTTATTTATCCTCTTTAATGTTGTTAAAAATTCGGGGTCTTACAGAGCCAAACTCCCATGGGCGTGGAACGGAGAACATCTGCGCTGCTACTTTACATAACTTAGTACATTGCTGCTTATGCTTTCCAACGATGTTTTTTTTTTCAAGCAATTCAAGGCAATCTAAAGGCTACTACTGCCAAAGCTATTAGCGGAAATGATGTTCAACTTTCTATCTCTTTTTTGCGATTACTCCGCGCACGACACATTTGATTAATCCTGATGACCAGCTTATGTGTGAATAATTGATCGCTGTATCGGCCCCGAGCACGGGAGCTGCGACTGCCATCCGAACCTCGGGCCAACCTCGAGGCCAAACTACACTGGCTACGACCGGCACCTCGAGCACCGGAGTCGACAATGCTACTCGAGTTGCTGGCCTGTGGCACGACCGAGTATAAATAACCACGAACTTGAACCTCAGCCTCGTGCCGAGGCTGAGGATAAATCGTTCCGTGCCCAAGTCCCAAACGACTTGGGGCCGCCCAATAGCCAGCCAAGAGTGATGTAAGTTTCTGCCCTGGCTACGGGTGTCGGTCGAATCTTGGCACAACACCGAGACTAACCTTAAATCATTTCTTCCCCGAATCTCTCGAGGCTGAGGGGTGGCCCATGGCCACAATCGCACCCTACGGGCTGTTGATCCGGTCTTCTCTTCTCAAGCGAATAACGACGCCTGCAGCTTGCCTCAACCGGATGAACGATGGGAGAGCCACACATTGGACGGACTGCATAAAGCGATGTCATAAGCCTCCTTTACACTTGAGATTAACCCCGGGAAACCGAAGTACCCCAGGCGCTTAGCCTGGCTCCGCAAACTACGGGTTTCCTGAGTTGAGGGACACTTACTAGAAACCTGTGCTCAATCAATCCCCTATGGAATAATTGACCCAGAGCGCGGTTCCCGGTCGATTTTTTTGTTAAGTGCAACGATAAGTACGCTTATGCGAGTACAGGACATTGCAAAACATGAGAAGAACAACCGAACACTCAACACAAATCGCAGTCCCTACTAATTTTCTTTCCATTTCCGCACACACATTAGACAAACTACACATCTAACATCTTTCTTTCAAATGACAAAGTGTACATGAAAACCACAACCATGTCTTGAAAAACCAAAAGCGAGGGTCGTACTCACATAAACTATTGGCATACACTACCAAAATAAATGGTAAATTCTACTTAGGCTGCTAACATTAATCATGTCTTTTCTTTTTGTGATTGTGTTTCTTCTTTACAGATTCGACACTTGATGGTTCATCCTTCGCGTTGGGCCTCTTCTTACTATATTTTCTCTTTCCACCTCGGCTCTTCTGGGAAGTGGTCGATTCATGAGAAGTTGGGAGATTCGTCTGCACCCTTGCCGCTAGAGATCTCAGTAATGTCAATAAGGGCAATATGCGGCGTAGGCATAGGGGCACTTCCGACAGCAAGGCCCATTACAGCGCCACTCTTCTCTGGTATTTCTTTGCCTTCTCGTTCAGCCCTCTCCTTGGCCTCTCTAGCGGCCCGTTGCACAGGGAGCTTCTGGGACTTACGCGGCGTGACAACACCAGCCTGGGTTTTCTCAAGGGACTCGGTGGCCCTCTGCTAGGCTTCCTCATACTCCCTTTTCTTCCGGGCCTTATCAATGACCCTCTACTTCTTTGCCTCCTCATTAGCCCTCCTCCATGAGATCTCCTCAGCGGCTCTTGCCTCTACATCCTGTTTGGTCTTCATTAGGACATCATGCCTGGCGGCCTCGTCATGTTTCTACTTCTCCTCCATCTCTTCACACTAAGCCGCCATTTTGGCTTTATGGGCTTCCACCATGGCTGCCATCGAAGGCACATCGGCGTCCACCGAACCCTTGGTACGAGAACTTTGGCGTCAACCACCTCTCCTTCATCCATAAGGCTTTCAACAAGGCTAGGTGTTATCCTTATATCCGAGAAGGTGTCAAGCTGATCACCGCCTCCTACGAATTGCACTCCTATGGGTCTTTGCCCAGATTCGTTTGCTTGCGGCATTATAGGGGCAGGGCTCTGTGCCGTGTTCAGTCTAGGAAGCGTTGCACAGTAAAACGCAACCTTTTAGTCCACAAATTCGCTAATTACGTCATCCTTGGGGATGCATGGCAAAAGGAATTTACCTCCAGTCAAAGATGGTGTAGATAGTGCGGGAAGAGTGCATGTCAGAACAAGTAAGGTGAATCCGGTCTCTCCTAGCTCTGGATGCTCGGGGTCGTACTTAGTTGAAACCCGACCCGAGGCTGCGGGGTCAATTGCCATAACAGGTCCAGGGGCCAATGGTCGGTAAGAGCTTCCCTCTACGAAGGTCTCTGCTTCCACCACACTCTCAATCAAGACAGATTTCCCCTTTTTGGTAGCAAGCTTCGCCAGCCTCTCCCTCTCATCATCCTCTAACATCAACCTTCTCCTTTCCTCCAACTTTTCACGCTCCTCGACACTCAGGAGATCAACCATAAGTTGGCGCTCATTCAAAGTGCTCACATCCACTTGGCGCAAATAGGTGTCATACGGAACTAACCTCTCCCAAATTTGGGCTAGTTCAAGGGAATAATCGTCAACCCACGAGAGTCCACGAAATCTCAAGACCTTAACAAATGTATCCTTGATACTTTCCACTATGGACAATTCTACCCGGAATTCTATATCCTCTAGCTGCTCCCTCAGTTGCTCCACCTCTCTCAGATGTTTGGCTTTCAGCCCATCCACTATGTTCAGCACATCCCGGTTGTTGGCCTCTGCATCTTCGTTTGCCTTTCTCATCTCCTCAAGTTGTTTCTTCAGGTTGTCATTCTCCACTCTCAAAGCAGCATTGTCATTCTAGAGCTAGGTGACCCTTGCATTATTCCGTTCTAGATTGGTGCAAACCTTATTTATCTCAACCCTTGCCTTTTTTAGTGTTGTGTTCTCAGTTGTTAAATCAGCGATAATTTCCATGTAAATAGAGCTGGAGTGATCAACCTCCCTCTTAAGTGCCTCATACCCTTACCTCATCTCAGCTGAAAACAACGAGACCCATGAGTTAGTATTCAAAGATACAGGGAAAGTAATGAAGATTTCCCGAATACAAGAAAGGAAGTCAGTCTCACCTATTTCTGTGTTCAAGTTTGGGATTGTAATACGTTCGGCGTCAACAACCGACCCCTGGTTGATCAGCTCCAGGTTTTTCTTCCTAATCAATTCTAGGAGTTGGCTGGAGTACCTCAAAAGTAGGTCAACTTGGCGGTATTCGGCTCTCACGCGCATCTAGACATCCCCGGACTGCCTGAAAGAGGATGGGTGGAGATCGGGGACGAACTTTATCTTGTCAAAATAATGTTGAGGAATATTTCACCTCAGTAACGCTTTCTTTTCATCCAGGGAAAGCTCTTGCCTCTTGGGCTCTACAAGGTCTTGCCTCCCCACTACGGTAGCCATCTCCGGTCTTGGTTGGACAAATGGCGGCTCCCTCCCTATAGTTACTGGAGCGGGAGCCGAAGATGTTGCATGCAAAGGAACAACCAAAGGCGAACGCCATGAACCGCCCAAGTTGAGTAGATAATCTCCCTCGAACACTCGAACTGGAGGAGTAGGGGTCGCAGATCATCGAGAGCGATCCTCACCACGGTGTTCACCACCACGACTTGGCGAAGGTGGAGTGCCATACAAGCTGGTCCATCTCCTAAAGCCCTCGAAGAAAGGATCCCTAGAGCGTTGGCGGCCTCCATGTCCATAACCTCGTACTCCGCGCCCTTTGTCCATATCACCTGTCAAAGGAATAAATAAAGGTCAGACGAGTCACACACTCGGGGAAACTTGAAGGCTATGTAATATGTATAAGTGTATTCCCTTAGTGTTCTCGCAACGAACTAGATTATGGCCCGCTCGAAGGAATTAACTCCATCACAGCAAGAGCAAGTTCTTCCATACTCATCGAAGCCGACAATGGAGACAAGTCTATAGCAACTTTGTTCAGACAAACAAACCAGTCCACTACCTCGAGCGGGGTGGCGGCCTCCTGAGAAGTAACAAGGGACGGTGGACCGACCGATGCTTCTCCCACCGCCCCTCCCATCTGTAGCAGGACGAAAGCATCCAACAAACCCTTGTCTCGGGTAACTTTTTCCACGCCACCAGCCCCATATCCACGCACATCACCTTGGAACTTGACAACCTTTTTGGGCTTGGGCCCAGCCGAAGGCACCTGTCTTTTCAAACCAGAAGCCACGGGACCTTCCATCGCCTTCCCCCTTGGAGAACTGCTCGCAACGGCAGGCTTAATTATAGCTCGATCATCCGGAAGCAACCTAGCACGGCGTAGGCATTCCTGACTTATCATAATATCCATTTTGCGAGCCTCTTCGGGAATCGCTCGCAGAGCATTAAGATGTTGCTGGTACTCCTCGCCGATGGGTGCCTCGGGAGTACCTTCCATGATCAAGAGGTGATAAGACACGGGATCCAAGAACTTTATAGTAAGACACAAAGTTGAAAGTACTTACTCCCTTCTATCCACCTCCTCGCAAATCCACGAGGGCAGCACACAAAGAACCTATGTTTTTTGAACACTTACGGCTTGGGCAACTTCCCGACGAAGAACTTGGTGGCAGTAGTTGCTTCCAGGAACTATTGGGAGGGTGATCCGCCAGACGTTCTCCTCATACTGAAGAAATACAGAATGTCCTCTCCGATAGGTTCCAAGTGCAAATATTCTCGGTATAGAACATAGTGCCCAAGGGAGATTAATAAGCATTTGGGTGCAATTGCGAAGGTGCAAGGAGGAAATAGAACATCATATCCCGAATAAAGTCATTGACTGGGGGCACACATCCCGCAAAACAAGCTTGCCTGTTCCAGGCGGTCAAACCCTCGGGCAGAGCGTGAGACCTGCCACCCTCTCCCAGTGCATGAACGTCGTCCTCCGGTATATTGAATCACAACGCCATTCATCTAACTATTGTGGCATCCATACATGACGGTACCGAATCCGCCGGGTTTTCTAAGTTGACTGCGTCAGCCAACATATCCAGGGCTACCGGCGCCGCCGAAGTGTCTTCGCCAATAATATCTACGTCCTTGACCTCCGCATATATGATCGAAGAGTGCAATTTCTCAGTTTTGTTCCCTATGCTTAGACACTTCAGGTGAACTACCTATTTGAGAGGTAATGGATCCTTCGGTAGTCTCAGGGTCGCTGCCTTCCGAGCCACCACTGTTGGTAGAATCAGATGTATGTGACGATGGCGGGGAAGCCTTGGCTTCCAGGATTTTCCCAGTCCTTAATCTTATTTGCATCATAAGCTATACTTTGACACACTAGTATTAGGCATCACATTGGAATAACCTATACCCCTCGTGTTGGTGAAAGCTAACATGTGCGTGCGGTGTCATGCAAAATTAAGGTATACAAACGAAAGTCAAATAGTCTGACGGTTCTGTCATAGTTCAGATATTGTGCTATCCTATGTGAAAGATACAAGTCCCTATCCGAGTGACTATCATCATATGCATTCGAGAAATCGCGCAAGCAAAAAGGCAATACCCAAATATAAGGGCGGGTAGTCAAGAGATCAAAGTTCTATACAAGGGAAACAATACGTCCTGGGCAGTTAGGCTAGCAACTAATCGGAGCCTTGCGGCAAGCAAGATAGGCTCCATCAAATTTCAAAGTTCAAAAATTCGAACCTCAAGGTGCGAAAAATCGAACATCAAGGTTCGAAAATTTGAACCCCGCAGGGCTCGAAAATTCAAACCTCAGGTTCGAGAATTCGAACCCCTCAGGGTTCAAAAATTCGAACTCTGGAGGTTTGAAAATTTGAAGCCCTCCAGGCTCAAAGATTCGAACCCCCAAGGTTCGAAATTTCAAGCCCTGGGAAGTTCGGAGATCTGAACCCTGGAGGACCAGAAGTTCGAACCCCTCGAGTTTGAAAATTCGAACCCCTCGAGTTCGAAAATTCGAACCCCGAAGGTTTGTGAACTCGAACCCACGAGGGTTCGAAAGTTCGAACCCCCAGAGGTTTAAAATTTCGAACCCCATGGGGGTCGAACCTAGTTCAGGCTCTGCCTCTCTCTCCCTCGCATTGAACTACTCCCCCAGGTCTCAGCCTTTCGACCTCTTCCTCCTCATTTTTCGACCCCAGCCATTACCTATGTCAGGTTCGAAATAATATGGAGCTTTCACAACAATAGCGGCCAAGGCAGAAAATAATGGAAGGAAGGAAATGAGGGGGGCTATTTATAATAAAAAAAAGAAAATCCCTTGGTATTCCCAAGTTCGAATCGAACCCACGAATTCAAAATTCTGACCTACGGGTTCGAAATTTTGAACCCATGAGTTCGAAATTTCGAACCTCCCGGGTTCAAAATGTTGAACCTCCAGGGTTCGAAATTTCGAACCCCGACTTCGAAATTCTGACCTCTTGGGTTCGAAGTTTCGAACCTCGAGGTTTCAAAATGTTGAACCCCTGCGGTTTAAAATTTTGTACCCAGTACTAATATATATATATATATATATATATATATCGAACTCCTGACTTCGAAACATCACACTATGCACTCATGGACATGTTTTCCCTGTGCATATCAACCACCGTGAACATGCGGAAGCAACGCACGACGAGTGCTTAGCAACAAGAGCACACCGCCACACCAATGATAGCTCGTTCAGAATCCCACGGCGGACGAGCCCGACAGATAACATCTGTTTTTCTTTAACTTACAGGTCAAGTCAACAACCCAGTTACCACCTCAACCAATCCAAAGAACATCATATCAAGATAAGACATACTTTGGGAGGAAAATGTTAACCGACCTTTTGGTCTAGTTCCCAAAAGTACTCAAGACATGCTCAAATCAATCCATCGCATGGAGTTAGGGCCAAGGAGGACATCTGGGAGCGAAGGAAACAGGTCGAGGATGGATCATGCAAGCAAAGGCCTCGCAGTCCGAGCCGTGAACCCAAATCTCGGGCCACCCAAACACCCCTACACATGGCCTTCGCATCTCCCGTAGGGCGACTTTCGTACCCTTCGGGGTACGAATTTCGCACTCGCATTGATGCAAATTTCGCTCCTGGCAGGGTGCGAATTTCGCGACCAGCAAGGTGCGAAATTCACACCCAACTAGGTACGAAATTCACCCCCAACGAGGTGCGAAATCCACACCTAACTGGGTATGAAATTTGCACCCAGAAAGGTGCGAAATTCGTACTCTGGGGTGCGAATTTCGTACCCCAAAGGGTGCGAAATTCGTACCCCAAAGGGGTATGAGTCTTGCACCTAGCAAGGTGTGAAATTCGTATCCTATGGGATACGAATTTCTCACCCCGACATGGGGTGCGAATTTTGCACCCCCGAGGTGCGAAATTCGCGCCTTTGGGCTGGGTGCAAAATTCTGGCCTGTGTAGGCTCCAGGTGCGAAATTCCTGAGTGTGGTTCCTATTTTCACATACTCCTACCTTCTCCTACCAAACCCTTGTCCTATAAATACCCCATGACTTCACAAATCAAAGGGGTTGGAATTTATGAACTTGAGACCATGACAGAGCTCCTTTAATGGCATCTCCCCTTTAAGGAAGAAGAGGGAATAAGATATCTTTTCTCTTATTATTAAATATATGATAATTATGACAACATATATGATAATGATAACATCGTCTAGCATAAAGACGAATGTAATGGGATGTAATAGAATGTTCTCAACCTTGTAACCTTAAGTGATTAATAATGTTCCAAGAACACTTCAAAGTGGACGTAGGCCTCTCTCGGGCCGAACCGCTATAAATTTCTCATGTGGTTTACTGCTTTCTACTTTTGTCTTCATGACCAAATTAATAATTCCTAGTAATTGGAATCTTTGGTGTTTACAACATTTTTTTTGTCGTTAACAAATTCGAAACTAGAAAACCATCAGAGCCTTTTTCACTTCGTTATATAGTTCCCAGTCAAATTCGAAATCATACACTATATATAAAATAAAAGAAATCAAAATTGATCCTTTCCAGTCATTCCTTTTCTCATTCATCAAAAACAAAGCCAACGTTTAAAAAAAGGGAAGGTATTCGAAATCGAAAATTTATGAAATTGAAATTGTGACTCGGGACGGAAGAGCTCGAATTTTTTGTAGCTCAATGATGTAATAAAGGCTCACAAATTAAGTGCGGTGATGTGGAGTTTGAATGGATTAACGCTGAGATTTACTGGAGCTCGAACCCCACTAGAGCAAGCGCGTTACATGAGGAGATGTGGGTATCAATGCCGTGGTTGTACTGAGTTTTGGCTAGGGGATTTTTATTGTGTTGAGGAGAGCGATGAAGAATATGGGGGAGTTCAATACGATATTTATGGGGGAGATGGTAAGACTGTAATTGGTTTGAAGTTGTGTTCGATGATGGATTTGCTGAAGGGTATAAGGAGAAAGCTGGAAAGGGCATTGCGATGTCAGGAACGTCGACTTGGATTTTTGTCAAACTTGGAGTAGTTCGATTTTGAGATGGATGGGATTGAGTCTTTGGGGATTCAACTATTGAAAACATGAAGCTAACGTTGGTTTGAGGGTACTGGTGGACGTGGTAGTGCTGGAAAATGCAATGTTCGGTGGAGGGATTGAGCTCGAAATAGGAATGTTGCCAAAATGGGTTGGTCTGAGGTTTTCTGAAGGTGGATGCAAGGCATGTAGTGGCTCGAATGGTGGAGGAACTATAGGGGCTGATGGATTTTGTAGAGGAAAATGGTTTGATGTGTGCACAACATAGTGCAGGGGATTACAGTTTGTATTTTTGAAGATGATGCAGCTATAGCAGAAAAAGTGAGATGAAGATTGCACATGAAAAGTTTGGTGAAATGACAAAGAGAGATAATTACAGTGACATTTTCAGGACGCTTCATAATTGGTGAAAACAAATAAGGTATACGTTTTTAATGAATTCAAATTACACAGAAAATCTATTTATTTATTTAAGTAGTTCATTTAATAAATAAAAAAATATTTAATCGATAAATAAAATTTAATCATCTTAGGTGCCAAATGAATCTTATTCAATACAATGAAGTAGAGCAGTAGCTAAGACGGTATGGAATTTTAAATAGATATTCGTCAGTGGAAAATCGAGGTAAGTTAAACTCACCCAGTAATTATTGGGAACTATTTTTAATAGTTCAAATTTTATTTATTGCTTGTTAGCTGATTACTTGATTGATAAAAAGTGATAATAGTATATAATAATATTATATAATAATATTGGTGAATGGTGATTGGATAATTCCCGCAGTACCATTAGCGGATTCCCGTAGTACCGTTAGCAGATGATTTCCCTATGCGCCCCACAATATATAGCGTATGACTTTCTATACCACGATATCCTGCCTCGAAGCAAGATGGGTATTATTATTGTTGACTAACATCTGTGGATGCCGGAAAAATAGGTTGGAAGGATCCAACTGGATTCCTCAACATTTATTTATTTGTTCTCACATATATGCTATGATTCATAACCTATGATAGTACATGACATGTTTCGACGGGTATTAACAAGTGGACTTTGATTTTGATATGTTTGAATGTCAAAAATAATAGATGGATGTTAAAACAAAATTTAAATAAATAAAAGTATAAAAAGGGAATTTTATTTTTGAAATAAAACATTTACTTAGAAATCGAATATTAAATAGAATAAAACAGTAAAGGTTTATTTTAACAAATAAGACAAGAAATTGATTTTTGTAAGCGACATGTATGATGAAGTGAAATTATTATTTTTATTTAGAAAATATTATCTGAATATGAAGATAAATGGAAATTGGGTTTAAAATCAGTATTGTTAATGGATTTTTTCATGTTCAATGGAAATTTATAAATTGGACTATATGAAATAACTATATAATTAGAAGTAATAACGAGATTTATTTGTGTCGAAAATTAGAGTATCGAATTTTCTGTAATAGCGGTAGCATTGAGAGGTTTAGGAATAACCTTGGCTCTATGGCATAACTCGATAGAGATGGGGTTAGTATTACCCTAGATTGAGTTTGAGTGTATATATAAGAGTGCGTATTTGTATAATTTATTAAAATGTTTTGTATTGTGTCAATTGATCGGTTCAATTTTGAACTAAAAACTGATACAATATTATTTTGTAAAGCGGGTAAATGAAATAATTTATCCCAAATTATATTTTTGTACAGGAAAGAAGTGATTTTATCAAGTTATTGTTGGTATTTGATTGCTTGATTGATTTGAATGTAATTCAAATAGAATTATGAAATTGGAATGATTAAGTATAACTAAAAGATAAAATAAATGATGTTTGAAATAAAAATCATAATTCGGAAAATAAATTGGAAGCTAAGAAACAAATTCCAATATAATGAATTTAAATGGATTGAAACTTGAAATTTGATTTATTAAATCAAGTCTAGCATGGATTGTATTGAATTATTATTCACGATTAAGGTAAATAGAGTGAATAAAGTAAGTAGTGTGGAAAATAGAAATTGAAATGTTAAAAGAGCTTAAAGGGAAATATTTATTTTCAAATAGAAATGTTTACTTAGAATCCAAATTAATGGAATTTTAAACTAAAATATTTGTTAAAACAAATGAGATGAGGAGGCTATTTTATAAACGCCATTATAAGAAGTGGAATGATTATTTGGGGAATTTGAGAAAATGTGAAGTATGTATGAATTTGGGAAAGAAATGGGAATCGAATAATAAATCGATATGTTAAAATAGATTGAAATTTTCCCATTCGCAAAGGAAAATATAAAGAAGATTTTAATAATATGATTTGCAAAGCAATTCAATTATTTATATATATAAATCTGAGATAAAGCACCTATTTCTCATCTCGGTCATTAGTCCCTAACTGGATTTTTTATTCGTTAGGAATTAAGAAATAGGGTTAAGGAAATTAGAACTGACTGGAGGTTAGTGAGTTGAATTGTTTTCTGAGTATCGATCTGATGTTGGTTTCGGCCTTCGGGGTTGATGCTTTGGGAATTATTCTCTTACTAATTGACAGTTAGGGGTTAATGACCGAGATGAGAAACAGGTGTTTAAATGGATTTTAAAATGAAAGGGGCTTTTGAATATTTATATATATATAGGAAGAAAAAAAATTGAGCAATTCAATTATTTGAAAAAATGGAGAAGTTTTGAATTAATGAATGGTTAAGCAAAAAGAGGCTAAAATGATGATGAATATTAAATTAGTAAAATAAATTTTCTTTTATGGATGAACGTTGTTTATTTGTTTGTTAAACAACCGATTATCAAATTTGGCCTATACGCTTGTTGGCACGGAAAGACCAGGATCAAATTTATTCAAAACCATTCTGACCCAACTAATACGTAAATGAGGAAGATGCTGATTGAAGATGGAGCAGTGAAGAACGTGGATCTTAAAAACTGAAAGGACTGCTTGTCGGATTCTCTGGAGTAGCGCCCGGAGATATTCTAATGGTGATCATGTCATGATTGAAATCAACAGATTGCAAGGACTACTCGCTACTGATCTATAGGGTGATTCCTAGGATGCAGTAGGAGGGTGCCTTCAGTTTGTCCATTCCCAGGACAACTTGTATGAACGAATGTCTGACAAAGTATTTCCAAAGGACCACGTACGTTGATTTCCTCAAACGTATTTAGGTTGATGGCGGAGAAGGGCACTTCTCTTAGCTTAACACTAGAATATTTTTGTGGACTCAATTAGTGATATCTGGTAGATTTGATGATGTGGGATTCAAAGTGAATGATATCCAGATGATCTGAAAAGGTAATTTAAAACCTCAAGCCTCACAACTGGAAAATGACAAAAATCGGGCAGGCAACATGGCTATGTGGGTCGCTCCTATTAGGGCATATTGTCACCATCTAGAAAATATTCCATTTTGTTCTTCTTTTCACTTATGTATCTCCCGGGAACGGTTATGTTGCTAGCAACCGTAAGGTGACAAAACATTCGATACACTCAAGAGAAATGAGTGGATGTGTGGATGAGTTACAAGATGCACCTGTTGAACTCCAGTGTATCCCCCTCTAGAGTACACTGATCGGAAGGTGGTTCCTTACCTTGTCATAGCTGTAAATCCAATCTCCAATAAGCACCCATGGTTTTTGATTGTATACTATTTATGTGGAGCGTGAGATGCAAGCATTCTGCTAGATTCTATTTATTTGTATTTAGACACTATATTAATATCACAACAAGACATTGATTTCAAAAATGTTTTGGGTTATCGTAAGGTAAAAACCACCCTTTTTTATGTGTGGATTGGTTTTACGATTATCCTTTTCATTTGAAATGATTTTTAATTTTAAAATAAAATTGGATGATACCAATAAGTTAGTGAGTTTTTCTCACGCTGGTCCACCAGACTGACTTGTGGCATTTGTAATGCTCGGGTCAGACCGAGTTGGGTCAAACCGAGTTGTACAGGTTCAAGGTAAGATGATACAGACTTTAAAAGACGAGCAGGAGGAGTTCAGACATATGGTGTAGTATTCCGCTGTGTGTTGCAAATGAGGACAGACTGTTATTATCCAGATGTATTGGATGTCCATTGTACTCTGATAAATTGTAAGTATTATTTTAAATTTTCAATAAATATTTATTTCTGTATTATATTTTATTCCGCTGTGATGTAAGACTATGATATGGTGTTTAGTTCTTCTTCTTCTTCTATTCTAATATTTCTTTTTTTCTTATCTCACTCTCTAACTTTTTTCTTAAACATTATGGATTTTCGGTACTCGAGTTTGGACACGGGATATATTTGTGTTGAAAATTCGAGCATCGAATTTTCTGGTTCGTTACAATAAGACCAACCCATACATAAACATGGACGGCTTTTATCTTACTATAACCCAAAACACTTTTGATATGAAATCCGGTGATATTACAATAATGTTTACCCAAATAAATAATCAAATAGTAGAACGCTTGCATCTCACGCTCCACATATATAATATAAAATCAAAAACCGCAGGGAGCTTATTGGAGATTGATTCCAACTATTGACAAGGTATGGGACCACCTCCCAATCAGTGTAATCTAAAGGGGATACACTGGGGTTTAGCAAGAACATCTTGCAACTTGGCCACACATGACCGCCCATTCATTTAGCTTGAGTGTAGAAAATATATTGTCACCCACGGTTGTCGATCATCCAACCGTAACCTGTAAGATATGGAATAGAAAAAAGAAGAAATATGAATTTTCTCTAGATCGGTGATAATACACCATGCTTGGGTATGACCCAACTAGCCATGTTGCCCGCCCGATTTTTGTCATTCCCCGGTTATGAGGGTTGAAGCTATGTTATCCTTTAGAATATCTGGCCACCATTCACTTTGAATGCCACATCGTCAGACCCATCAAAACGCTAGTTGGTCTTTCCAAAAATATTATAGGTATATAAAGCTAAGAGAAATGAATCTCCGCCACCAGACGTAATACCTTGAAAAGATCGTCTTGTGTGATTTGTTAGGAATACTCTGTCATACATTCGTTCATCCAAGTTGTCCTGGGACTGGACAAACAGAACGACCCTTGTATTTCACTCTATCCTCAGTTATCTTCAGCATAATCTAATTCGCAACGCTTATGCCTATACAGAGTGATTTTTCGAAAAATAAATTCAAATGGTCTCTCTGTGTTGACAACAATGGTCAAAAATCTTTGATAGCTGGTGATTTAACTATCAAAGAAAACAAACATCCATTCAAACTTCCACTAAGTATCAAACAATCACTGACCCATTTTAGTTAACATTAATTTTCCAACCTTCTCATATCTTTCCAGATATTTCTCAAACCCCGTTTAAACCTTCGTGCTTCTTGGAAAACATTTCCAACCTATCATAAATTCCTATTTTCCCATATTCTAGAAAATATATGTTATTAGTGTTCGAATCCATTCCCATCTTTATTACATTTCTTATTTCCTATATTTCAAAAAATATACATTATTTACATTGGAAAACATTTCCAATTTCCATTATAACCATTTTAATCTACAAACGTTTGCTTTCAAACATTATTCACCTTCAAATGGGAATATTATCTTTTTTTAGAAATCTGAACTCTTTTATTAAATAAATCTTCATTTATCCAATAGATACCATTATAGGTTAAAAACCTCGTATATTGAGTTATTTTATAACTCATAATCATATTCTAATTCATAAACTCTATTTTCCAGTAAACTTCTTATTAACTATGTCTCAGGTTTATAATTTAATATCCACTTCATATTCGATTATAATTTATTGGTTTTAAACTAAATGTTAACCATCTTATGACTCTTTAAATTATATAATATATAATTTCTAAAAATAATTTATTTTAATACATCCGACATCGTCGACTTATATATAATTTCTAAAAATAATAACATCCGACATCGTCGACTTATAATTACAAATCCTTTTGGTTTTACCTAGTTTCATTCACATTTCGAATATCGAAACGATTCCCCAATTACCATTTTTATAATTTTCTTATATTTCTAAATTATTTAGCAATAACTATTCCACTTTATCTCCAAATATAGTTTATAAATCAACTACTTGTTTTAATATAATTAAAACAAGTTATTATATACAATTCCAATCGAAATTCAATTTCTATTTAAAAATAAATTTTCCTTTCCTAGAACCCAAATTCATTTTCACTTCAGTCCAATATATTTTATGGTATTTAATTACTAATTATTTCAGGCCCAGTGTAATTCCACATCTCAACAAACAATAATTAACCCCAAATTATTTATCATATTATATAACATAACATATGAAAAACAACTATACAATTGTTGAGGAATCCAGTTGGACTCCCTCCACCATGTTTCCCTGCATCCACAGATGTTAGTCAACACAAACAACATCAATTTCATACCAATATGAGATACTTAAAATAAATAAGATTAATATTTAACCAACGTTTTATATATGTAACTGTAATTTCAACCAATTTATATGCAATTCATCCAAACAACCATCACACAATATTCAATAATCATTTATCAATATTAAATAATGTTTATAAAATTATAAAACTGGACAGAGTTAGTGAGTTTACTCACCTTGGTTGTTAATTATTAAAAATGATTAACGTCGGTTAGTTAAACCAGGCGTTTTATTTCGTCTAAAATTGAAATGATCTCCAAATCACTCCAGACTAGTTTCAGCATGTAGCCTATTATTATACGATCGCTAAAGATCTTGTTTCATTAAATTTGGATAACGTATGTGCATGATATCATGTTTAAAAGTTTATATGTAGTTAATTAAACAAAATACAAATATATATTTATATTGGGCTTTACCGTTTAATTTGCTCAGCCCAAAAATCTTCTACATCGCCCCGCATGGGAACAGTAATGTGTCTTCCTCCTTCTCTATATTTTTTCCAATTCACGTTCCAACCGTCTTGAGCCCTTTTTTTCTATTTTATATATGACTGGGCCTTTCTTTGTCCTCTACTTGGCCTTTACTTTTTCCCATTGCCCATATACCAAACCCGTCCATAAATATCTGCACAGACCTGCTATTTCTTCCCTCCTACTACAAACATAACGAACCTGATATATTGTAAACTCCCCATGACTGCCAGCTCAAAGATCCACCCCCACGTTCCCATTCTCACGAAAATTCAGCCCAAAACGTCCATCTCCAATAAAGTACATGCGAGCCTTCTTCTCCATATTATAACCATCTCGCTACTCATTTCAGTTAAATACCGCAACCGAACACTCCAACTTCCCCTTCTCTATTGTCCATACACAACTACATGCATGCATGAACTCCCACCATTATCGCAACCTGTCGTAACCTCACCTTGGACCCCCCTCCATGTTCACTATCACTTCCTTCGACTCGCTCCACAATTTCCCCAAATATCTTCTTCCACCCGTATAACCAACATGCACCAGCCATTCAAAACCTGCCCGAAAGCTCCATAGTCACGAGTCCTACGTCACATGTGCTTTCGTATTTGGCCAAATACTCCTCCATTCCTACTGTGCATCCAGTCTTCACCAAAATGAAGCTTGGCTTCATGCAAACCCATCCTCACCGATCACTACCGTAGCTCCACGAGAACTACATACACATATTATTATTTTATCAAAGTTTTCAAATGAACATGAGCTCGGTTTGATTTTCCCTTATACAACACTTTCGAAGATGAAGAAGAATTCGCGTGTATATAAAGTGCAGCAACTTGGCCACCACGTCTATAGAGTAGGATAGATTGTATATTTTCGCATATAGCATGTGCGTGCATGTCCACATTTATTTTCTTAAGCCAACTTTTTGCCTTGACATAGTTCAACTAGGCATTGACTTTTGCTGTTGTACAGGGTAGACTTGTTATTTGATTTAATCCTAGCATATACTTTATTAATTACTTGCAGATGTCATAGGCGTATATATACTTGATAATATAGACATCCACAAGTAGTTGTTGCATGCAGTTCTTCTAGCATGGCATATGGATTGTTTATTTTACTTGTTGGAGGAAATAGTTAGTCACACAATGATGTTTTGTTATATTTCAATGTACCCAAAGCTACGATTGTCATATTGAACCCCAAATGAAACATTTTACTTAGTACAACATGATGTTAAAACGTTTTGATTTACTCCAGTTGAAGGATCACAAATGAAGTAGATTATTTCTATGAAGCCTAATAGTGATTTAACGTGCATATTTAAATGATTGAGAAAAAATATCGGTACCCCTTACGTAAAATTACATTCATGTCCGAGCCGCTATAGACAGGAATAAAAATACAATCGTGTCGAGCGATGTCCCACGATCCCAAAAGTATAATAAAATAGACTAGTTAACTTATATTGTGAAACCCCAAAATGCTGATATAGAGTATAAAATACTCCAAATAAAAAGTAGCTTATTTTTCAGAATAAAAATTACAGTAAAATCCTAAAAATTAAATTATAATTACGTCTCAAAGAGCTTGTCCAAAATAGAGAACACTATCTAGTTATATTAAATAAATCGTTATCGTCCACAAACGATTCCATAGTGACTATTTGAAAATTTGATTTGTATATAACTCACAATTTATAATGCGAAATCTCCATTTTTCACTTCTGCTAGATAGATAGAGTTCAATAGCTTCAAACGTTTCTTATTTCGAAGAAATCCGACTAATATGATCGTTTGACGTTCAAAACTCCATATTACGAACTATCGCGACGTTATGGGCTCGATTTAAATTATATTATATTTAATACATTCAAACCATCATTTAAATAATATATTGGTTATTATAATTCAATTCTAACTGAATTAAACGATTTTAAATTATCCAATCCACATAATATTGCAAATTCAATTATTTACGATCATTTCAGTAATTAAATTTATTAATCCCGCTATTTATATTAATTAAATAATCAAAACTATTTACATTCAAACCATTTAAACTACCGAATCATTTGTTAAAAAAATTAATTATTAAATCGCTAAAAATACTGGACATTACAATTCAATTTACCTATTGTTCTTCCATCAAAATTTGGACTGCTACTTAGATATTTTGAGATCTACCAACCAAAATTTACCAAAATGGTGAAGAAAGGAAAAGCTTTATGGCTGGACCTTCAACTGTTGACTCGGAAAACTCGCCTCGGCGTCAACCTTCTGAAACTCCAACCGCTATGGATATGGCTACCTCCTAAAACCCAGAAGCTCCGGTTACCCACGCTCAGTTCTTTGAAGTGACTAAGAAACTGGAGGAAACCCACAAACAGGTTAATTATAAAGAAAAATATAGACTTGATGCAAAGGCTCTAACAGAATACCTATAGGAATATCACATGCCTTCAAGCTAATGGAAGTACTCAGCCACTTCAATATATTTTGGAAATCTCTTCTTCCGACACTTACCATAGTAACAATATCCAAAGAAGGAGGATTAATGATGATGGCACTATATGCACCATTAGAGAGGGGTTCCATGCACTACAATAAAACAACCTTTTTACAAGGGTTAATGCCAGTTGTAATATAGGTTTCGCAATGGGCATTTCGCCCATTGTAGCCACGTTATAATAGGTCACCTTTTTACAATGAGCATTGCCCGTTGTAATAGACTCTTTAACAACATTTAATGCCTGTGGTAATAGGCACCATTGTAATAAGACATCTTTTTAAAATGATCATTGACCGTTGTAATAGACTCTATGACAACAATTAATGTCTGTTGTAAAATGTCAAAACTTGCAATGGGTTTGAATGTTACACATACTGTTAATAGATATTTACGAGAATTGAATATTTAATTTATAATTTATTTTTAAATAAATATTTATTCAAATATTTAGTACACTTTCAAATAGTGCACATATTGTTTCCTCTCTATTACACAATCATTTGTATATACACTTCCTCACTACTTTTCACTCGTATACATTGACTTCTTACTACACATTTATGCACTCATGTACATGTACATAGTTACTTACACTCTCACTCTAGTTTTAGTTTTTAGCTTCTCGCTTCAGAGCTTTTCACTCGTCTGTCATACCTGTCGAAATAAAATAACGCTGTAAACTGAAAAAGAAACAATCTACTTCACAAATATAAATTTAATTTAAAAAAATTATTTTCCTTGGTTATTTGGGTTATTTCTCATAATTTTTAGACAAGGTCAAATATATTATATACGTACTCGAACAACGTATAAATTTCAACGCACCTGAATCACAATGATAACATCATTATGTGGATTACATTTCTGTTGCGGTGCTTTTAAATACATATGTCATATCCTAAACACCAAACTCAACACACATAGAACAATTGAACCACTAGTATTCCACTTGTTTCACGATGATAAATTTCAACACACCCAAATCTGCAATAAGTATTGAAATGTTATGTAACGACGGTCGGAACAAAGTCCCCCTTCCTCCTGCATAGAGCGCATGCATATGACTTGGCACACATATCCTTGTAACAAAAGGAATCCCTGATGTTATGTGCCTACCAGCTCATATTTGTATTTGCCTCTTCTAATTTACTTCGTGATGTGGAACTACTTATCCAAACCAATATTCCTACCTTAACAACATGTGAGGCAATCCTAACGGTCTCCCCTTTGAATCGCATTCTACGAGCATCTTTTGAGAGCACTGCCTTGCCTACATGGCCCAGTCCGCAACCTTCGGCTCTGATACCACCGTTATGTAAAGATGGTCAGAACAAAGCCCCATTTCTTCCTGCGTAGGGCGCACACATAAGTTGGCACACACACCCTTGTAACAAAAGGAATCCCTGATGTTACGTGCCTACCAGCTTATATTTGTACTTGCCTCCTCTAATTTATTTTGTGATATGGGACTATTTATTCAAACCGTCATTCCTACCTTAATAACATGCGAGACAATCCTAACATAAATTACTGCTACCAAATATAAGACCTAGTTAGTTACTTCTTTCCATCCTCCTTGTTTTGCTCAAACACTTACTTTAGGAGTGAATCTTTGCTTGAGAGCAATTCAGGGAACTCTGCATTCAGTTTGGAAGCATCCATACTCTGGTTAAAGAGTGGATTGTTATTTTTGTAATAAAACAATCATTATACATAAAAGCCAATATTTCCCAATGAATGACCTTATTAGGCATGTTCCTAAAACATGTATTACGATAATTTACCCAACTTGTATACAGATATCTTTATAAAATAAAATAAATAGAAAACATGGTAACATATGCAAAAACTACTTGAATTAAAATACAACAATTCAAGAAAAAAAAATCTGTAGCATCAGCACGTTTAATATCCAAGGTAAATGCTGACATTAATTTCAACCAAAACCAGTAAACTGAACTTTAACCTAAAAATCAGTTTCTGCAGCCCAAGATTAGAATTAAAACTAGCACAATCATTTAGCATTTTCTTTCTAAGATATCAATGTGAATGCACATGAGAATAAATCGGTACCACCCTAAAATTCAATATGCTGATAGGAATGCAAAACTGAACACCATGAAAGCTACACAAGTGGATTGTTCAATAAACCATATTTTGGAGGATCCATGGACACAGAATATGAACCATTAAAAGTATGAAACAAACGGATTCACATTTGTTAACATTTTCTAATAATAATATCCATGGTTGTAACTATAATGGTGCTAATTAGATGGATTCACTTTTTAAATATCCATGGATGTAGAATATTATCCGAGTACTAAATATCCATATATTTATTCATTTACTCATATTGTGCAAGTATGTGACCATAAGTTCATGATACATAAGATGTCAGAAATCACAAAACCCACGGGGTAGAGATGTGAAATTCAGGACACATCCGAGGGCCCATATGCAAGTAGGAAAATCTTGATGTGCCAAAAGTAGCTTCTTAGATCTTAACTTTTACTTTTAATCAATCTTTAGTTATTATAAAAGAGGTCAGTTGCTGATTTTGGTAAAGCACCACGAATATGTTTTTATTTAATTTTGAGTTTAGGAATTGATTTTTTTCTCCTTCTAGTCTAATGCTATTTGCATTCTTCAATTCTTATAATTCCACCATTAGTTTTGGTTCATGCTAGGACTAACATCGATGATAAAATGTTTTTGTTGTAGTTTAGGCCTTACCCCTATACTTTCTATGATGGGCCGACCTGCACCAGCCGACATTTCCAATTAAACGCGCTGTGTCGACGTCCAACCAGCATGGGACGGTCGTCAAAAGAATAGAAAGAAGACGAACGAATCAACAAAGAACCTGTAGTATATCTCACAGCGTAGGGAAAAATAATAATATAAAACATAACTTGACATAAAACAGGGGAGACAGTGCATAAGCTAAAAACTAAACCATCATAGCAGTAGAAAATTCAAAATACAACTTATGATCCAAACCATCTTTATTACAACTTTTAAAACTGTCTCTAAAGCAAAATAGGAAGGCACACTACTAATGCCCAAGGTAGTGACCAACAACAACACAAGGAGAATACATGGGAATGATACGTGTAAGCCTCCTGCTCTTCTCCGGACAGCTACTCGTGCATAATTATCTAACTGTCTCTAGTCTGCTCGTTTAGTAACACCCTGAGTAATAAGAAGAGACATAAAACTCTTGGTTAGACAAAAGTCTGGTATGGGCGATAAGCAGCAAAAACAGAACAATAACAGGTATACATAACCATACCTGAACCTGGACCTGCAACCAAAGAGTTAGCACAACAGGATGTACAATACTCTAAGGTGGCACTAAAACATGGTGTGAAAATATTGGGGAGGGGGAGTGCATGCCATGGTTATAGTAAACATCAAACATAGCAATCATATTCACATCTCCCACTCAGTGCGTAAAGTATACGATATCTACCACTTTGATCACCCAATTCTTTGCTACGATCACTCTGCCCCCATGGAGTCATGACGGCTCCATTGCACTGATACATAGCCACTAATCCTTTGCTATGTCCACTCTTCCACATGGAGTCATAAAAACTCCACTTCACTAGCTCATACTCTGCTACGATCACTTTTCCCCATGGAGTCATGATAACTCCACTACACTGATCCATAGCCAATATCCGTCTCTCCGTGGTGAGTCAAAGCTATAAACATCGATAACCCCTTTGCACACATCCCATAGCAAAGTCCAATCATGAAGTTCACTCATTGGTTCCCATCTAGATCCTGAGTTACAACTTCTCATTTGGACTACCTTTGCATCTCGAGTTTAGGTCATTATCCCGTTCCTACTTCAGTTCCATTCATTTCGTGACCCCTTTATTCGTGGCACTCTGGTTCGTGACACGTGGTCAGATCGTGCACCACACTCGAGTCGTGGAACACTCCTCCAGCTCATGGCTCGTGGCTTCATGGCCTGCTCATGGTTTGTGATTCTAGACTCCAGTTCGTGGCCAACATCTCGGGTCGTGACCAAGCTCCTGGGCATGGTGCGTCTTGGCGATCGGCTCGTGAATGGCTCCTACTCAGATCGTGACTCCAAGTTTCTAGTCGTCTCGTAGTTCTCGAAGTGGAGCGGTTTGTGATGATGCAGGTGGATCGTGGGAGGGGGTCACGATCGGGGCGGGTCGCATAGATGCCTCACGAACGGGGTGTGTGACGAAATTATGCAACTTTTCCAGCAAGCAATTTACGCCATATGACGACGTTTTCGACCAATCTAACTTTTCTATGCAATCACAAATCATTCTAAACAGTAATAATAACACATAAAATTGACCATAAACACCAAAACAACAATTTTAACATGTCAATATGGATCAAACATACCCAAAATCCATGTTTTCCCCTTAATCATATTTAGTCATATCTAACAATAGGATTAGCAAAATACGTCCAAATTTACCCAAATTTCTATCAGAGCCCTAAAATAATATTTAAGGATTCCTACATATTTTTCCAGAATTTTAACATGCATAATTTCATTAATTAACACTAATCACCCCTAATTAGCAGTAATTATTGACAAATAATGCAAATCACTCACCTTAGTCATAAATAAAATACTAGATCTGAAACTCTACTATTTAGGAGCGGTTTCCAATGCAACACAGTAGCTTTAACTCTGAGTTGATGCTAATCCTCCTTGATTTGGTGTAGATTAAGCTAATATGCGATCAGAAAGCGATTTGGGATGAATTTAGAAGGTGGAGGCCATTGCTAGGGTTGAAGAGAGGTAAGTGGCTGCTGTAAAAATGACAAAGAAAGGTTTCTCTAACTCTTTTTAACCTTTATATAACCCTAATCCTGGAATCCCTAATAGGCCTAGCTGCTAATCACCCTAATTAGGCCCAGTTAATCTGTTTTTCACCATCTAAAGCTTGTTTCACCAATATCTCCCAAACAGTAAGTCTGTTTGGCTGATGTGACTCTATGGAGAGGTAAACCATCATCCAAATCCAATGGAAGTTATTTCGGGTCAAAACTCCTTATCAATCAAAAGTTATAGGCGAAACAAGATTCGCCAGGGGCAAAACGGTCATTTAAAAATTGGCAAAAATCATGAACACGGGAAATGACCCCAATAGTCGTTCCCCAAAGTTACACAACTATTCGAACTCATATGAAAATGAAATAAATATTCTACGATCACCCGAAGCGTAGAACGCGGGTCGTTACATTCTTCCCTCTTAAGAAATTTCGCCCCCGAAATTCCTTAATTAAAACATACAATGGGTCCCACATGCCTAACAGCCATTAATAAACAATCAAACACACATCATAACATAATAAATCTATCCTAGCATGCGATTTACTAACAACGGAATAACCATCGCTATTAAAATATTACCAGGCAAAGAGTTCTGGATGCAACTTTCTTATGCTCTCCTCTGTTTCCGAAGTACAGTCATTCTCGCCCCACTGAACCTCGACCAGTTTCACTGCCTTCCTCCGAAGTTGCTTCATATCGTATTCGTTAATACGGATCGGTTTGCGGTTCCCAACCGCCTCAGGTTCTACTTCGATGTCATCCAACTGATCTAGTGAAATATCCATATCAGGATCGTGCACAAACTTCCTTAATTGGGAAACATGAAATACGTCGTTAACTCCCGCTATCTTGTCAGGTAACTCAATTTTATATGCCAAATTCCCAATTTGCTTGAGAACTGGGAATGGGCCAACAAATCTTGGTGCTAATTTGTCACTCCTACCAAAACGAATCACACTTTTTAATGGAGAGATCTTGACGAGTACTACGTCGCCAACGGAGAATTTCAATTATCTTTGTCTTTTATCTGCATAATTCTTCTTCCTATCTTGGGCAACCTTCATTTTTTGTTGAACATCCTTGATCTTATATGAAGTTTCTCTTATTACATCTGGTCCAAGCACAAATTTCTCATCGGTTTCCAACCAACACGATGGTGAGTTGCACGGTCTTCCATACAAAGATTCAAATACCAATACTGGATTGATAACTATTATTATATGCGAACTCCACTAGATGCAAATGGTCATCCCATGATCCTCCAAAATCCAATATACAGGCTCTCAAGAGATCCTCCAATATACGATTCACCCTCTCTATCTGATCGTCGGTTTGAGGATGGTACGCGGTACTGAGATGTAATTCTGATCCTAGATCCTCTTGTAAGCTCTTCCAAAACCCACTAGTAAACAACGGATCTCAGTCACTTATAGTGCTTTTGGGTACTCCATGAAATCTCACTACCCAATTCATATATAGTTCTGCTAACTTAGTTGCCGTTCTATTTGACTTGACCGGTATAAACCTTGCACTTCTGATCAATCGATCCACAATCACCCAAATGCTATCATGACCAGATCTAGTCATTGGCAAATCATCAATGAAATCCATTGAGACTTGTTCCCATTTCCATTCGGGAATTTCAAGTAACAAACCACTAGGCTTCTTTTGCTCAGCTTTAACTAGCTAGCAGTTCATGCATTTGAACATAAACTTCCCAACGTCTCTTTTCATTCCTTCACAGTAGTAGGTCTGCTTCATGTCTTGTTACATTTTGTTACCACCGGGATGTATAGTTAGTTTTGAGTGATGACTTTCTCTAAGCACTTCTTCTCTCAATCCATTGACATTGGGTACAACTAGTCTCCTATTCTTTCTAAGCCATCCTTCTCGATCAAGCCCATACTTGTTCATCTCCTCACTGTTGATACCCATCTCTAACTTAGAGATGATTTCCAATAGGTTGGGATCATCCCTCCGACTGGAACCAATCCGCTCAATTAAAGTGGGTCTGATCGTCAAACTTGCTAGCATCTCTAGATACAATTCGCACTTTGGTCTGAAATCGTACTTGCGATATATTCTAGTTGCTTCCATTCAAGAAACATAGCCCCCAAACTAGCATGTCTCCTACTCAATGCATCAGCTACCGCATTGCCCTTTCTTGGCGTATATGCGATATCGAAATCATAGGAAGCCAAGAATTCTAACCATCTCTGCTGATGGAGGTTGAGATCCTTTTGAGAGAAAAGATACTTTAACTATTTATCATCGGTAAATAACTCAAATCTTTCTCCCAAGAAATAATGTCTCCACATCTTCAACGCGAATACGATCGCTGCCAATTCCAAATCATGGGTAGGGTATCTTTTCTCATGTGGTTTCAATTGCCGACTAGCGTAAGCTACAACCCTACCTCCTTATATCATTACAACAGCTAGTCCAGCGCCATAGGCATCCATGTATACCATCATCTCTTCGTTCCCTTTTGGAATAACTAACACTGGTGCACTCGTCAACTTCGCCTTTAGACCCTTAAATGCATTCTCGCACCTTTCGTCCCAAACGAAAGCTTGATTCTTCTTGATCAACTAGGTTAACGGTGCTGCTATCTTGGAGAAGTCCTGGATGAACTTACGATAATATCCAGCTAACCCCAAGAAACTTCTTACGTCTGTTGCATTCTTGGGCATAGACCAATCTTTTACCATAGCCACCTTCGCAGGGTCCACGGCAGTCCCATTATCTGAAACAACATGGCCCAAGACCTCACTTCCCTCCTCCAGAAGTGACACTTAGAAAATTTCGCTTTAAATTGGTGTTTCCTCAACACCTTCATCACTGTCCTCAAATGTTCCTAGTGTTCTTTCTCTGTCCTCGAGCAAACCAAGATATCATCCATGAACACAAGAACAAACTTATTTAATTGATCCATGAATACCTTATTCATAAGATCCACAAAATATGCCGGTGCATTGGTCAACCCGAATGGCATGACCAACCACTCATAAAATCCAAATGGTGTCCGAAATGCCGTTTTAGGAATACTCCCAGCTGCCACTCGAAGCTGATGAAATCCTGTCGCGAGGTCCAACTGGGAGAACACTCTTGCTCCTTCCAGTTGATCAAACAAATCATCTATCCATGAAAGACGATACTTATTCTTCCTAGTTAATTTTTTCAACTCGCGATAGTCCACACATAAAAGAGGGGAACCATCTTCCTTAGTGGCAAATACAACTGGTGCTCCCCGCTTGGAAACACTTCTTCTGATAAATCCCTTATTCAAAAGATCGCTTACTTGCACCCCAAGCTCTCGCTGCTTCCTTGGTGACACACGATGAAGTGGCATCATTATAGGTTTGACATCTTTCACTAAATCAATTTGGAACTCAATCTATCGGTGTGGTGGAAGTCCGGTCACTTCCTCATAGATATCCAGATACTGGCTAGCATTGGGAACCCCTGATAACTCGTTAGCAGAATGTCGAGGGAATTTAGAAAACTAGACATCACCTCATCACTAGGTAGGCCACCAAACACTACCCTCTGTCCATCATCCGCCTAATAGTCACCGAAAATCCTTCACAGTCTACCACCACCCTGTACCTTTGGAGCCAACAGAATCCCAAAATAATGCCAAACCCAGTAAAGCCCAAAACAAAGCAATCACAAACATACATCCATGACTCGATAAGACCAAATTTCGACAAATCATGTTAAGGTTAGCCGTACTACCAATCGGGTTCGTCACCACTAAAGGTCTATCGACTAACTCGGGTTCCAATTCCAATCTATCTACCAGGTCACTAGATATGAAGGAATGGGAAGCCCTAGTATCAAACAATACTCGAACAGAAACCTCATAAATAGGAAGCATACCTTGAATGACGAAATTCTTTCCTTTCTCTGCCCCAGTTGGGGCATTCGACAAAGAAGGAACAACATTAATAACATATGCTTTCACAATCTGCTTCTCTTTTAGAGGTTGTGGACACTTATCCTTGTGATGTCCTACTTGGTCGCAGTTTAAGCACTTCCTATCTGCTAGCTTTGCTTGGCATTCTTTAGCATAATGACCCTTCTTGCCACAGCTAAAGCACTCAACATCTTTCTTATTCTTTTTCTGACCATCCTTAGCTTGGTTCTGCTTCCACTTATTCTGGGAATTATTCTTGCTTCCTCTGCTTGCTTGCGGTTTTGGCTCCCCTGCATATGTAATAACGACTCGGTCTTCGGCTAAGGGTAAAGACTCTTCAGTCTCAATGCCTTTTCCCATAATGGATTCAAACGTCTCATCGATGTGGTTTATAAGCCTTTCCCCCAAGTACCCATCTAAAACAGTTATGAACTTCTCTTTCTTCATCTCGGCAGTGTCAATAAGGGATAATCCATACTTCGATAAAGTATCAAACTCAGCAATATACTACGAGACTTCCCTATAATTCTGCTTAAGCTCTAAAAGTTTCCTAAACAATTCTGATTTTTGAGTAGCTGGGATAAACTTTTCACTAAAGCAGGTCTTAAACTGATTCCAAGTAATTTGATCCTCAGGAGTAGCCGCTTTAATAGCATTCCACCAATTCATAGCCCGTCCTTGCAGTTGACGCGATGCTACCTTTCTCTTTATTGCATCATCGATCCCTAAGTCGTCGAGGATGCGCTTACAACTATCGAGCCAATCTTGGACATCTATAGCCGATTCCGTCACATGGAACAGCTTCCCACCAAGACTAGTATAATCCTTGTTAAGCTTGGCGAAATAGGCCCTAGGCGCCTGCACGACTGCATCACCACCGTCAGCATCATTAGGAACTGCTCCTTGCACATCCCTAAGCATCTCTCTCATGAAGGTAGTGAACATCGTCCTCATATCAGGAGCATTCCTATCATTGGCTCCCGAACCCGTACTCCTTGTATATCAGCTCATCGTTCAATCTGTAAAGAGAAATCGATTAATCATCTTCTTAGTGGTGCCAATGCATTGCGAGTTCATCCTTAGATATACTAATAGTGTATATATATAGCTTTTGAAAACCAAAATATCACAAATACGCGCTCTAATATACATATATTTTCTCTCCTTGATGTATTCCCCTAGGTTAACTATGCAACCTATAGCTCTGATACCAAATGTGATGGCCTACCCCGCACCAACCGACATTTCCAATTAAACGCGCTGTGCCGACGTCCAACCAGCATGGGACGGTCATCAAAAGAACAGAAAGGAGACTAATTAATCAACAAAGAACCTGTAGTGTATCTCACAGCGCATGGAACAAAATATAATAATAACATAACTTGATATAAAACAGGCGAGATAATGCGTAAGCTGGAAACTAAACCATCATAGCAGCGGAAAATTTAAAATACAGCTTATGATCCAAACCATCTTTGTTACAACTTTTAAAACTGTATTTAAAGAAAAATAGGAAGGTACACTACTAATGCCCAAGGTAGTGACCAGCAACAATACAGGGAGAATATATGGGAATAATACGCGTAAGCCTCATGCTCGTCTCCGGACAGCTACTCGTGCATAACTAGCTAACCTATCTCTAGTCTGCTCGTTTAGGAGCACCCAGAGTAATAAGAAGAGACATTAAACTCTGGGTCAGACAAAAGTCTGGTATGAGCGATAAGAAGCAAAAACAGAACAATAACAGGTATACATAACCATACCTGAACCTGGACCGGCAAACAAAGAGTTGGCACAACAGGATGTACAATACTCTAAGGTGACACTAACACATGGTGTGAAAATAATGGGGAGGGGGTGTGCATGCGGTGGTGATAGTAAACATAAAATATAGCAATCATCCTCACATATCTCACTCAGTGCGTAAAGTATACGATATCTACCACTTTGATCACCCAATTCTTTGCTACGATCATTCTGCCCCATGGAGTCATGGCGACTCCATTGCACTGATCCATAGCCACTAATCCTTTGCAATGTCCACTCTGCCCCCATGGAGTCATAACAACTACACTACACTGGCTCGTAGCCCTGCTACGATCACTTTGCCCCATGAAGTCATGATAACTCCACTACACAGATCCATAGCCAATATTCGTCTCTCCATGGTGAGTCCAAGCTATAGACATCGATAACGCCTTTGCACACATCCCGCAGCAAAGTCCAATCATGAAATTCACTCATTGGTTCCCATATGGATCCTGAGTTACAACTTCTCATTTGGACTACTTTTGCATCTCAGGTTTTGGTCATTATCCCATTCACACTTCAGTTCCATTCAGTTTGTGACCCGTTTATTCGTGGCGCTCTGGTTTGTGACTCGTGGTCAGCTCGTGGGCCACACTCAGGTCATGGAACACTCCTCCTGCTCGCGGCTTCATGGACTGCTCGTGGTTTGTGAGTCTGGACTCCAGTTCGTGGCCAACATCTTAGGTCGTGACCGAGCTCCTGGTCGTGGTGCGTCATGGCGATCGGCTCGTGAATGCTTCTGCTTGGATCGCAACTCCAAGTTTCTATTCATCTCGTGTTCTCGAGGTGGAGCGGTTCGTGATGATATAGGTGGCTCGTGGGAGGGGTGTCACGATCGGGGCGGGTCGCATAGGTGCGTCATGAACGGGGGTGTGACCAAATTCTGCAACTTTTCCAACAAGCAATTTATGCCATACGACGACGTTTTCGACCAATCTAACTTTTCTATGCAATCACAAATCATTCCAAACAACAATAGCAGCACACAGAATTGACCATAAACACCAAAACATCGATTTTAACATGTCAACATGGATCAAACATACCAAAAACCCATATTTTCCCCTTAATCGTGTTTTGTCTTATCTAACAATAGGATTATCAAAATTTGTCCAAATTAACCCAAATTTCTATCGAGCCCTAAAATAATATTTAAGAATTCCTACATATTTTTCCAGAATTTTAACATGCATAATTTCATTAGTTAACACTAATCACCCCTAATTAGCAGTAATTAATGAAAAACAATGCAAATCAGCCACCTTAGCCACAAATAAAATACTAGATATGAAACTCTACTGTTTAGGCATGGTTTCCAATGCAACTCAGCAGCTCCAACTCTGATTTGATGCTAATCCTTCTTGATTTGGTGTAGATTAACCAAATATGCGATTAGAAAGCGATTTGGGATGAATTTAGAAGGTGGAGGCCATTGCTAGGGTTGAAGAGAGGTAAGTAGCGGCTGTAAAAATGACAAAGAAAGATTTCTCTAACCCTTTTTAGCCTTTATGTAACCCTAATCCCGAAATCCCTAATGGGCCTAGTTGCTAATCACCCTAATTAGGCCCAGTTAAGCGTCTTTCACCTTCTAAACCTTGTTTCAGCCATATTTCCCAAACGGTAACTCGGTTTGGCTAATATGACCACTCTACCGAAAGGTAAACCATTATCTAAATCCAATGGAAGTGGTTTCCGGTCAAAACTCCTTACCAATAAAAAGTTATAGGTGAAACAAGATTCACTAGGGGCAAAACAGTCATTTAAAAATTGGCAAAAATCAAGAACATGGGAAATGACCCCAATAGTCGTTCCTCAAAGTTACACGACTATTCGATCTCATATAAAAACAAAATAAATATTCTACGATCACCCGATGCGTAGAATGCGGGTCGTTACACTTTCATTCCCCGATTTCCTCTCAGACCTTACACCTTCACTACTGATTCTTAACTACCACATCTGATCTTAGGCCATATACTTAGGGGTGGATTCAGTTTGGTACCAGAACTTTGTATTCAGAACCATTAACGTACCGACATATATGGTAATTGGAAAAATCATACAATTACCAGCCAAAGAAATCGGTTACCAATAGTTCGATTTGTGGTTGGTCATGGTCGGTAATAAGTTTTTGTCGTTTACTAATATAAGATATTTTTGTTTACAATATTTCACGTTAAAGTATTGAATATTAAAATTGATTTTTTTTGTTATTATATTATTATTTATCTACCTTATTTTACATAGCCAAACATGCAAGAAAGCATTACAGATGAACTAAAATATCATATAAATTATATTGTTTTTAAGATAGATAAATAATACTATCTTAACTCAACAATTTATTTCAATTCCAGATTCCCATCTCACAATCCGATATACTTAACCGAGTTAAGTTCCATTCCCAAATAGCATTAACTGATCAATTTCTTTAATCACTTATCTTTGTCTCGGAACTCTAATCTGATTGTTATTTCAAGAATCAAGCCATTATAACTCACGTGAGTTTAGTCATATTCCGAAAATCCACTTTTACTTAATATCATACTAACCCAATTGTTTAACCAACGTTTTGTAGTATCGTACATAAAATCCACAGATGTTAGTCAACATAAACAATATGGAATCGTATAATCACAGGCTACATGCTGAAACCAGTCTGGAGTTATTTGGAGATCATTTCAAATTTAGATGAAATAAAATGTCTGGTTTAACCAACAACTTTAATCATTTTTAACAATTAACGACGAAGGTGAGTAAACTCACTAACTCTGTCTAGTTTTATAATTTTATAAACATTATTTAACATTGATAAATAAAGATTGATCATTGTGTGATGGTTGTTTGGATGAATTATATAAAAATTGATTGAAATTTTAGATACAGTTATATATATAACATTGGCCAAATATTGATCTTATTTATTTTAAATATCTCATATTGGTATGAAATTGATGTTGTTTATGTTGACTAACATCTGTGGATATTTAGTATGATATTATAAACGTTGGTTAAACAATTGGGTTAGTATGATATTAAGTAAAACTGGATTTTTGGAATATAGTTAAACTCTGGTGAGTTAAAATGGTTTGATTCTTGAAATAAAAATCAGATTAGAGTTCCGAGACAAAGATAAGTGATTAGAGAAATTAATCAGTTAATGCTATTTGGGAATGGAACTTAACTTGGTTAAGTATATCGAATTGTGAGATGGGAATCTGGAGTGGAAATAAATTATTGAGTTAAGAGTTTGGAATTGAGATCAGAATTGGAATTTGAATGGAATTTGGCTTAGTTATAAGCAAATGGTTTGGTTCGAGAATAAATTGAGTGAAGATCAATTGAAATATGTTTGTATATGCTGAAGTGACAGAAAATGGAAAAGATATAGTTAAATGCCCGACAAAAAGGTACGAGTTTACTTTTACTTGGATATGAGATTTACAAGCTTGTTCGGCAAGCCACTTGGCTATTTTATTTTCTTTTGATTGTAGAAGGCCTAAGGAGGCGAGTTGTTGTTGTACCGATTGAGCCATACAAAGGAGACGCTGACGAAATTTTTCGAAGATTTAGAGTGTTAGAAAATTTTCAGAATTTTTGAAAATCTTTGTTAATACGAATGAATTAATATTTGAATTAGAAATTAATTGGTTCAGTTGAAACTGAAGTTAGAAGTAAAACAAATGATTTTTAGCCTGGTTAATAAAGGTTTATAGCATTTTCTTACCTTAGTAATTTCGGGGACGAAATTCTTTTTAGAGGGAAGGAATGTAACATCCCAGATTTTTATCGATTTAATAATTCATTTATTTAATTATTTATATATAGTGATTTGGCAATAAATAGTTGGAATTAAATAATTTTGATTATTTAATAGATATAGATAATGGAATTATAATATAATTTAATTCCGAAATAGTTGTAAATGGCTGAATTGGGAATATCGTGAAAATTGGGTAATTTAATAGATTTAATTCAGTTTAGAATAGAATTATAATAATGAATTTATTTAATAACGACAGTTGAATGCATTTATTTATAATATAATTATATTCGAGCTCGTAACGTTGCGGTAGTTCGTAATTTTACGTTTTGAACTTTAAACGACTGTACAAGATTCATTATAAGCTGGATTTCATTGAAACAAGAAACATTCGAATCTAATTAACTATATTTTTCTAATGGAAGTAAAGAAATGGAGATTTCGTCTTATAGATTGTTAGTTATATCCAAATCAAATTTTCAAATAGTCGCTATAGAATTATTATAAGCCATAATGATTATTTAGTTATAATAAATTATTTATTTCGAATTTGGGTAAGATTTCTGAGACGTATTTTTTATTTAATTTATATATTTTTTCTGTAATTTCTATTTTGGAAAATAAGCTATTTTTTGTTTAAAGTGTTTTGCACCCTAAATCACCACTTTTGATATTTCATTAAAATAAGCTATCTTGTTTATTTTATTATACTTTTGGGACCATAGCGCATTTTGCAACACGACTGCTTTTTTATTTTTGTCCATAACGATACTTTCGTGAGCATGATATTTTCCAATGCATTTAACACGGATAATTATAGAGGCAAGAACACATTTAACCCTCAATTTCCTATTAACACAACATGCTTCAAATTAATTTGGCAACTACACTTTGGAAGTAACATGTGGGCTGAGTGGACGAAGAATAAATACCAAAGCAATCAACATTTGGGAAACTTCTATATAATTACACAATGCCCAACAAAATGAAGAGCAATTAATAGAAGGGGAAACCGTAAAATGCATGGTTATATGACGACCCAATAACGCAGCGAGAGACATTGAGCTTCCAAGTCAGTGAAATATCATAAAAAACTAGAACAAAAACTAAAAGCATCCACCAGCATTGTTCAGACGATCACATGGGAATGGCATTGAAAAATCCCATAAATACAGTGTCTTAGATCTTTTACTTTTTCACTCTACTTTTAGAAAGCTTCGAACAGAAGACATTCATGTTCTCATCAGAATCAGGGACGAGGCACATTATACCTGGTAAGGTCATGTGACCTCACCAGAAAACGTGACCGAATTAAAAAAAAAACCGGCTGTAAAGGAAAAACGTGACATAAAGAAACAGAAAGAAAAAAAAACGAAGAAAACACGGAAGGATTTGCCAAAATCTTCAGAGCGGCCTCCATGGTTTCTCCTCAAATCTTTAGAGTGCTTCTTCCATTCTACATCATTATTCATCGTTCCTCGGAATCTCTGATGATGATAAATCAATTAACTCTAATTTTAATTTCTGATGCTTTGAATTTAATTTGTTAGGGTTTACTTGAATCAGTTATGCAATCAATTGAGGCTACTGATTTGAACTTGGCAAGTGATTTTTATCTCTGAGAAATAGATCAGTGACTGCAATACCTTTCTGATTTTTATCTCTGACAGACATGATAGAATAAAGTAGAAGCCAATATTTTATTTGTGGTAGGAATATTCTTGACTAAGTGATCAATTCCTTTCTAGTTTTACATTGTGGACTGGTTAAAAGCTAATGGAAACCAATATTTTATTTGTTATATGCTGCTATCTCAAGCTGGCATATTGGTTTACTCAGTAATACATTTTTTGTCTGCTAAATGTCATTTGGCAACATTTTTGTTAACTTGTTCGATACCATGAATGTGATAGTACAAAAATAAAATAAAAAACCATTTTCTGATTATAATGATTTTTCAGAAGAAATGTACGTAACTCTACAAGTTATTTTATATGTTACGTTTTGCTGTAAAAAAAAATCGGGGACTACCGCCCCCGAACTCCCATCGTTTTTCCCGTTTGTGACCTCACAAACATTTATTTCGGGCTCCGCCACTGATCAGAATGTATAAAACTCTTAAACTTACCCATCATACAGGCCTAAGAAATAAGCAATCCAATGTCTGCAGACCTATGACTATACTTCACGTCTATTTTCTAACTCCTTGTCGACAGAGTAACCAAAATCAAAAAGCCTAACCTACCACCTGCATGTTTCTTCAAATTAATAGCTATGTGTTTCATACAAATCACGCATTAATGAAAATATTGGAATTGTACCTACCCTGTAACCAAACCACATGTATATCAAATCAAACTGTAACCTAAAACTAATGTCACAGACCTAAGTGGCTAAGCTAATCTAATGCTTCATGGCGAAAGAACTACTGCTAACCTATTCATCTATTTGCCTGGACGTAGAGCTACTCCTTGGCCATCAAGGTATTATAAAACTGTAAATATACAGTTTCTCGTACCTTGTCCCTTACTCAGGAAATTGCAAAGCTTGTAATGGCATAAAAGTAATAATCAAAACCCTCTATATCAATATAAAATATAAAAAATAATATAAAAAACACAAATCCACGAGTTGCGTTTGTTTAGAGAAGGGTAGCCGGCCCCGAAGTGGAGACATGCGCATATGTAGTATAAAAAAATGGCGTTCAGATCTTAAAAAATATATAATGTGTATGCATGAAGGGGACGTGTGCATGGAAGTTATGGGCATTTGTGAGTGGGCGCATGAAGTACTGCTGCGATGGACCATTATCTTTTGGTAAATGGCTTGCGTGGATGTGGGTTTACAATGGAACCGCGGTTTCTAATTTGATGAAGAAGAAAATATTGAAGCAGCTGTGTTCGAATATCATCGGGGAAGAAAGAATGTGATGGTTACGGGTATGGGCTTTCAAACGGGAAGTTGGATCCATCTTTAGAAACATGTGAGGCATGGTTTAAAATTTTATTTTTAATTAAATTTTATACATCTGACTTTGCGTTGTTTACCATGCTATAAGAAATTGGTACGAATTTGATTTGTTTGTGGATGATAGTCTTTTGCACTTGACTGATTTGCGTCCAAAATTTGTATAATAAGATAGATCATGGTCTTCATGAGTTCAAATCTTCCATTGGTATTCAAGTATCTGCTGCTTCATGAGAGTCTAAGCCTTTATTAATTTTTGTCAACAAAATTTTCAAAGTCGGTGCTTTTCAGTTTATTAGCTGAAATTAAATCCTAAATATTTGACTAGCAGATTAGATTGTTGAATATTAACAACTCGAATAATTTGTTCTTTGCTTGTGACTCCTTTGCCAAAGAAGATGTTAGACTTGATGATATTTAGCATCAATCCGGTGGAAAACAATAAATCGGTGAAAAATAGATTTGATAGTGTGAGCACAATCAAATTAGTTTTAGGGGAAAAAAATATCAATAAGTTGGAAATTAGGTTGAAAAGAAAAAAAAGAGAAAAAAAAAAAATATCCCTTTTTGACAAAGCATTTTTATTCAATTTAAATAATGCGTACAACATATAAAGTACAAATTAACAAGAAATTGATTTGTAAAAGATGTTTATGAAGTGGAATATAAAGTACAAATTTATATAATACCTCGTTAATAGGAATTGATCCTGTAATGGTATTTAAATTTATAAAAAGTTTTGATTTACATAAAACGAGTTCACATTTCTATAGAGAAACATAATTCACATTTTAAGGCGAATAGTGATTTAGAAGCAAACATTTTGCAGATTTAATTTGTTATAAAGGGAAATTGGTAAATATTTGAAGTGATAAATTCAAAAGAGGATTTAGAAAGTTAGTTGACCTGAAACGGGGGATCATTCCGAAGTTCGGAACATAAATTGAGTAGAGATTATTCGAAATAGAGTTATACGTCAAAAAACGATTATATCGAATTCAGATAAGTATTATATACTTTCTGTTTTAATCAAGATTTGTTTATTTATTTAATGAATTAAATATCATTATTTATTCGAGATAAAGAATCAAGTTATATTTAAATTTTGGATCATCTTGGAAATGTTTTCCAAATAAAATCAGAGATGTTCTAAGCTTAGAAAAATGAAATTTCACTGATAAGAATTAAGAAATGGAGTTAAGGAAATTATAAGCTAACCGAAAATTTGTCAAGTTGAATGGCTTCTTAAGTATCGATCTGACGTTGGTTTCGGCCTTCGGGGTTGAAATTCAGGGAATTGTTCTCTTGCTAGTTTACGGCTAGGGACTGATGGACGTGAAAGGATAGTGGTGCGTAAATAAGGTGGAAATGTTTTCCAATGATGAAGTATATTTTCTAAATATAGAGAATACAAATTTTGTGAATGTATGGAAATATATTTCCGATGTAAATATGAAATATTTTTCTGAGATATAGAGGATAAATAGTTTAAATAGATGGAAGCATTTTTCAAGGAATCGTGAGAGGATAAGTGAGTTGAGAAAATATTGGGTAAAGACATCGAAGGGGAATTGGGAAATCAAATGATTATTGATAAATAAAATTTAAGGGGTTCAATGTTGAAAGATGATTGATTGATAAATTTCCATTTGGAAATAAGATCGTTATTTGTATGGATGTTTTCCTTTGATAGTTAAATAACCGACTATCAAAGTTGTTGACCCATTTTCCGTTGTTAATATGGAGAGACCAGGATCAGATTTATGATCTGAAAACCACTCCGTATGGGCATTAGCGTTGCGAATCATATATAATGAAGATAATTGAAGACAGAGTTTATGCAAGGGCTATTTTGGCGACCCTAGGTAAAAATTGCATAAGATGGGTTTACAGAATAGTGCCTTCAGTTTATCCAGTTCTAGGACAACTTATATGGACGAATGTCTGACAAAATATATCTAATAGATCGCGTAAGTTGATCTCTTCAAACGTATTTATGTTTAATAGCGGAGGAATTTCTTTCTCGTTGTTTTATGCTCGTGATATTTTTGGGGAAATCAATTTGTGATTTGGTGGGTTTGACAATGTGGCATTCAAAGTAAATGAAGGTGTGATCTATCCAAGGATACGTTATGACCTAAAGCCTCATCAATCGGGAAATGACAAAAATCGGGCAGGCAACATGACTGATTGGGTTGCACACAATTAGGGTATATTGTCACTATCGAGAGAATATTCATATTTGTTACTTCATCTCATTTTTGTATCTCCCGGGAACGGTTATGTTGGTATACCAACCGTAAGGTGATAATATATTTGGAATATTCAAGCGAAATGAATGGTCAGTCGTGTGTGGCTGAGTTGCAAGATGTTCTTGTTGAACATCAGTGTACCCCCTCTAGAGTACACTGATCGGAAGGTGGTTCCATACCTTGTCATAGTTGGAAATCCATTACCCAATAAGAGCTCACGGATTTTGATTGTATATTATATATGTGGTGTTCCGCTAGATTTCTATTTATTTGTATTAAACACTATTATAATATCAGAACAATATTATTTTAAAAATGTTTTGGGTTATCGTAAGGTAAAACCATCCGTGTTTATGTGTGGATCAGTTTACGATTATCTTTTCCTTCGAAAAGGATTTTGAAAAGTTAAACAAAATGATTGGAGTTTACTCACACCAGTCCCATGACTGACCCAGAGTTTATTTTGTTTTATTTTGTTTAACCTAAACTCTTGGGTGCCCAAATTTGTACGGGCAGTCAAGTAGTCGGGATCTTACAGATACCCCTGGAGGAGCTTTGGAGTAGGAGGCTTTCAGCATTAGTTATATAGAGTTTATTTCTGCTGTGGTACATATGTTATGTACTCTAATGATGATGAATGTAAGTATAAATACAATTTTGTATTTCAAAGTTATGTTATAATATACTTTATTCATTTCGTTGTGACATTCATGTTTATTATGTTGTGATCTTCTTCTTCTTCTATTCTAAATCTCTTCCTTTCTATTTCTCGCCCTCTAACTTCTTTCTATTAATGATCAGGTATTTCCAAATTCTTGAATATTCGACATTGTGTTTGGTGTCGATTTTCGGGGTCGAAAATCCCTGTTCGCTACAATTTTCTTGAAGCCGACTGCTGTCCCCATTCCAGAAGTACATGCATGTCGAAGAAGAAAAATGAGTTAGTCCGCTTCTACTTCTTATTGTTATCTTTTCGATATTAGAGAGAAAATGGATATACCTCCCATCATTTGTTGCGTGGCTTCTATTGACATTATGCCTTCATCTATTGGCGAAAGGAAGCCTCTGATGCCCATATCTGGATGGTTAGGGTAATTCTATGTAACTATCAGGACATGCACGGATGGGCCACCAGTGGAAGAAGAAGGAATAACTTGTTACTGTTAGAAAGCACCACCTAAAGACTCATGAGTAGCCACAATGCTCTCAGTTACAATTGTCTTCCCCTTCTCAACAGCAAGTTTTTTGGCCGCCTCCACCTCGGCGTCTTATTTACACATTGCTTTCCCTTCTGCCAACACCCGACGCTCCTCCATTGTCAAATGTTGGGCCATCGGCGATTTCTCATCCATTGTTATCACGTTTTTGGTAGTAGGTTCATCCTCCTGGAGCTTTTCCCAGGTCAGAGAGAACATCCGGGCATAGTTATTGGCTTACGAGATTTCGCAGAATCGAAGGGTTTTCACATAAAAGGCCAAGACAACCGACTCCAGTGTTGTTTCTGCCTATGCTCAAGTAGGCATGGCAATGGGGCGGGGTGGGCACGGGTAGTATCCCCCCATCACCCGCCCCATTTGGTAATTTTTTGCCCCGTGCCCGCCCCATATCCACACGGGTATCCATTAAATGGGTTTTAAAAATGTTGTGGGTATTCATGGGTACCCACGGGTATCCATAATATATTATTCAGTTCCGTTTTTAACCGTCTATTGAAATTGTTTAAAAATACATCCAATAAAAAAACAAACTAGACCTAGCTTGTAGTTTGGCAACGCGTTGCATGGATTTGGCGACGTATTGATATAAACCAATGAGGAGGAGTCAAGCAAGAACTTTTGCAGGATGAGTTAAATTTTTCAATAAAAACATGCACACAAGTACGCAAAAGGAAACAACAATGATTTATGTATTGGAAAAAACACGCAACATGGGCACGGGTACCCACGGACATGGATATCTTACTATCCGTACCCGCCCCACTAATTAATGGATATTAAAAAAACCCATTTATTTTATCCACGGGTACCCATTTAGCTATCTGTTTCATACCCATGATGGATTTTATCCGCGGGTAGCCGTGGGTACAGATTTTTTTGCCATCCCTATGCTCAAGCCTCTCTACCTAGGACTCTAAGCTCTCCTAACTATGCCTCGAGTTCGGCCCAAACACCCTCAGATTGGCCCAACACCTCTCCATTTGATGCTTCTGCTGCCTCTTTCTCCTTTCTTTCCCGCTCGATCTCAGCACGATTTGTTTCGATTGTTCATCCAGCTCCTAATTCTCTTTTATCAAGTGTTGAGCCTCTTAATTTTCTTTTCACAGCCTTTCGTTTTCTTCGAAAAGTGGCTCATTATCCTTCCTCAGTTGTTGCACCTCTTCATTGTCTTTTCACAACAGGTTATTTCCTCGGAGAGCGCTTTGTTGCCTTTCTCAACTGTGGTTGCCTGAGCCGATATGAAGGCCAACTCATCTTTATGCTCTTCCTGAGACCAGGCCATCGTTGCTTTAACTCCCTCCAACTTCTTACTCAACCCTTCAGTCTTAACATCTGAAGCCTTGATTCTCTTCCAATCAGCCTCAAGCTTTAAGCCATCATTGATGTTGTTTTTCATGAAAATCAGCTCGGAGGGCTTCCTGCCACACCAATACATGAACCACTCTAGTTAAAAGCATCGTACACTAGGGTCTATGCCTCTTTATCAACCTCTGTTAGGTTTGGATGTAGCTCATGCATCCAAATCATCTCTTTGAAGTAGAAGCCCTGAAGTACTTTGTCAAGTAAGACTTCCTCTCCTTTATACTCATGACCAAGAGCTCTGTCATCTTGGGTATTGTCGGGCCATGCTTTCTTACTTCCCTTCCACCTACTCCTGATCCTCCATTGGGACTATCATTTCTGTAACTTTCACTACTAGTGCAGTGGAGGGGACATAAGTAGGAGCGGAAGTCATTGATAGCTTTGTGCTCACGGTCTCTGTTCTTTTCCTAACTTCGACTGGTCTCGTTCTTGGTGAAGGAGACACTGAGTGTCGAGCATAATCCTGGGGACGTCCTGCTATCATAATCATAGGATTGCTTGGACTTTGATGTAATTGTGAATTCCTAAGAAAAGTGCCCATGATTTGTGCCATTGGTCGTCCGGAACTCCCAGATCCTCGATCCCGGTACATGTCGTATTCACAAACCATGGCACCTGCATAAGGCAAATCTCTAATCAAAAATGAACATCTCAAATGTGCAAGTAAGTGTTGTGTCATGTAGTGCTTATGAGTGTGTGTGACGACCGCCCACAACCATAACACTAAATAAGAGGAATAATGCATTGAAAGGTGTGCTCAGCAGCTATGAACGATCATCAAGTTTGAATCATACGCAGAACCATTGTAAACTCACAGCGCAAGGATAAAGTATAATAAAACATATACAACATGTATTAATAGTGAAACAGGAAAACACCAAACTTTCAGAACAACTAGAAAGTAATATCCATACTCTTGGATTACAACAGTAGCATTTATTCAAATTTGCCTTACTACAGCACTCAGATAAGAAAAGCAAACAACGAAAATCCAAATACTATATAGTAAGAAAGATAGTACGTCAGTCTCCTACTCGTCTCCAAACAACAACATCGTCCTCACTTAGCTTTTACCTGTCACCTGCCATCTAGTCTGCCCATCCAAACAATCAGATGAACGACCTACGGTAATAAGAGGGAAACATAAAACCTTGAGTCAGACAACAGTCTTAGTGAGCGATAAAACAGCTAACTAACATCATCAATGTAGTATATGAGCATGGGTAAATAAACAAACTAATCTGTCCAAGTCCAAAGGAGAACCCACACCTACCTTCCCCACACCTGATAGTGATTGCCTTTACGATCCAAAACACCCAAAGGAATAACAATTCAATTATGGCAACCATAACAACCATTCATAAATGGCAATAACAACTCTACCATAATCACAACAATTAGTTATATCTCGCACAAATCACCCTAATCGTACTCAACATTCCTCAAATACAAGCCCCAGAGGCCGAAACCAATATAAAACAAGCACCCAAGGAATATCACCTTGGACGTCGGACAATCTACATAGACAGTACAAACAAAGCAACCAAGCAATCAAACATCCATGACTGACTCTGGCTATCACCGTCAACCTTTCTTTGAAACCATCATTGGTCGTATGATGGGCTAAACAGTTTGCCGTCAATTGTCAAGAACCATACATGACGCCCCATTCTAGCAAAACCCCACACGCTACACACAACACGTGTTTGGGCCATACATGACGCACAGGGTACTCGATCTACAATCGGTCTTCAATTATACCCCTGCTTTGAGCCCGCTAGGACCTACAACAACGATAATCCCTAGGCCTTCGCATCTCTAGTCATTATCACTTGCGACTATCCATAAGCTCAGAACACTTTTGAACACCCATCTTACACGAACTCAGTATATCCTTGAGTCATCTCCACATTCGTTGCATATGACGAACAACGAACTCATCATAGTACTTCGACATTCCCACTTGAATACACTTCGAAGTCATCACCATTTCCGAACCAAAGAAAACATCAATATATGTCTCAACACAATCCAGAGCATTAAATCAATTTGCTAAAGAGATTAACCACAACACATAGACGTTTCACTACAGCATTTAAAAGCGCTACCAAAAACTCTTCAATATACCAGTCGACCGATTGGCCCTAGCTCGCATGTCCGACCAGAGGCCTGACCAACCGACCACCATCATGAGACCGACCCATCGCTACAGAGCAGACCGACCCATTATTTCCCGACCAATCAAAGCTCCAGGTAGCACTGATCTGACCGACCCATCTTACGCCAGACTCGACTGACCCATACCAACTAGGCCGACCCATCACCTCCCCGACCAACCACTTCATGTGTCATGCCAACCCATCCTCGAGAAAAGTGACCTGCCGACCACCTAATGACCGACCGGCCTATCTCACCATATGGGGTACGACCGACCCAACACATCCTTCCAACCCAACCATGGCCGATCTGAGATCATGACCGACCTAACCTTTAGACCGACCCGGTCCATACTCTTCAGTTCTCTGACCAATCTTCCATGCTCCTTTCTTGCTTCACAAGCCATAATCGACCAACTCTGACCAACTGACCCGTCCAGTGCCGACTGACCCGTATGGAAGCCCGACTGACCCACTTAGACCGACCAGAAACATGCACAACCCTAATGCAAGTCCAATTTCGACTAAAACTTCGCCAATTGACACAATCGATGAAATTTACTCGTCTAATTCATTCAACACAACCATACGCATGTAATGAAATCACTGATAACATGAATATGATGATCATCACCAAAATTATGCAAATTCACCAAAATCATTATAAATGAACTTATAAATTAAATTATGGATCTAACTTGCATAATCATATGAAATAACATAGGAATTACCGGTTTATACTTACTATATTAGATCTTGTGATGATTCATATGAAAATAAGCTTACCAAAGTGTAGATCTATGAGAAAACACTTGAATTTGATGAAAAATAAGATAAAAACTCATATACTTGATTGAATCCATGTGAGAGATGCATATTACTCACCAATTCTCCAAAACAAGCTAAAAGCAATGAAATAGGATCCCGGACAGAGAAGGATTCGATCCGGACTCTACAATTTGATGAACAACTACTTGGAATGATGTTGATCTAGCTCCAAATGTTGTAGATTTTCGATTCTCCAAGCTCTACTGGTGGAAAGATGAAGAAATGGAGGAATGGAGGAACCCTTGGCTCTTCCGAATGAAAGAATGGAGGAGGAAAACCATTTCCCATACCTTCCACCGCCTATTTATAGCCTTTCACCAACCCACTAATGGGCCTCTTTAAATCAGCCCATTATGGCTTTAAAACCTGAACAACCAACTGTTAAACCTTAAAACAGCGATTCCTCCCAAACCGCTAAGCCAAATCCTTTATGTGACCACTCTACGAAAGGGAAACATCATTTCCTTTCCAATAGCACAGGTCTCAACACCTAATTCGACCTGAATCTAAAGATATAACCTATACAAAACTGACATGAGAGAAATGGTCACAAACAAAATTGGTAAAAATTATGGACATGTCTCACATCCCCATAAACATCATATTAAAATATGGGAATAATCCAACCCTCAGGGAATAAAAAATATATTTTACGATCCTCCGTTACGTAAAATGCGGGCTGTTACATTCTCCCCCCTTTAGGAAATTGCCCCAAAAATCCCAACAAACATAAGCAACCACAACAATTCCGCATGCCTATCATTTATGAGTAGCCAGTTCTATCATCTAAACTAGCAGCTATCAAGCCATGCATCCATAGCCTTATCCTAGCATGCGGAATTCTAACACAACATAATAGTACAAGCTACAATGATGTAAGGCGATACAATACTAATGGTTCGTACTGACAAAGAGTTCCGTATGGGTCACCTTCATGCTCTCTTCCATCTCCTATGTACAATCGTCGACATCCTCACTCCATTGTATCTTGACTAGATTAACCATCTTCATCCTAAGCTGTTTTGTGTCACTCCCCACAACACGAAGTGGCTTACGAGGTCTCGCAACTAGGTCTCAACTTCTAGGTCTTCATACTTCTCCAGAGATACCACAACATTTGAATCATGTACGAACTTCCGTAGAAACGATACATGAAACACATTATGCACAATCAACATCTTGTGAGTTACTCCAATCTACATGCGAGCTTTCCAATTTGCTCGACTATCAGAAATGGTCTAACGAACCTAGGAGATAACTTCGTTTTGTTTCGTAATCTAACCACATGCTTCAATGGCGAAATCTTCACGAAAACCATATCGCCAACGTCAAGTTCCAAAACTTTTCAACGCTTATCAGCATAATTCTTCTGACGATCTTGGGCTGCCTTCATTTGTTGTCGAACGATCTCGATACAATCTGAGGTCTCTCTAATCATCTCCTGCCCAAGTACCAACTTATCTCCAGTTTTTGAACAACATGCTTGTGATGACCCAGAAATCTGTACCTTTTAAGCTGACCAAATAACACAAGTCTAACCCAAAAAGCACTGAAAACCCAAATGTCAATAGAAAGAAGTTAGAGGGTGAGATAAAAAGAAAGAAATTTTAGAAAAGAAAAGGGAGGAGAAACAACATATAATCAGAATCAGAGTCTCACATCGCAGCAGAACAAAATATAATATAGAAATAAATTTTTATAGGGAGCTTAAACTAAAAACTTACAATCATCATAGTACGTTAACAGATCTAGGTAGTTATATTAATTTGTCCTCATATACAACATACAGAGGAAACAAAACTATATAATACCATACGTCTGAACTCTTCCAGCTCTTCTTCTCACTATACCCGATAACATGAACCTGTACAACCCAGTCTAACCCGAGCATTACAAACGCCGAATCAGTGTGGTGAACCAAAGTGAGAAAAACACACTAAGTTTAAACGTATCAACCAACTTGATTTTAAAGTCAAAATCTTTTTGAAATAAAAGGATAATCGTAAGACCAAATCCACACATAAATACAGATAGTTTTTACGTTACGATAAACCAAAACGTTTTTGAAATAAATATCTTTTCTGATATTATAATAGTGTCTAAATACAAATAAATATCAATCTAGCGGAACGCTTGCATCTCACGCTCCACATACATAGTATACAATCAAAACCGCCGGTGCTTATTGGAGAATGGATTTCCATGGCAAGATATGTGCAACCACCTTTCCGGCAATGTACCTCCGGAGATGAATACATTGAGGTTTAATAAGAACATCTTGCAAGCTAGGCTAAACATGACTGGCCCCTCACTTCGCTTGAGAGTACCGAATATATCGTCACCACGGTTTTGTGCCAGCCAACCGAACCGATGGAATACATAAAAAAATAAAAAGGGACAACCGAAGGCATTTGATTTCTATAGATTAGGTAATGATATATACCCTTTTGATGGGTCTGACCCACATAGGGGTGCGACCTACCCGATTTTATACCATTTCCCGGTTGATGAGGCTTAAGGTCATAATTTATTCATTAACCTTTATTATTATTTTTAGGGCATTTGGCCACCATTCACTTTGAATGCCACATCTTCAGATCAATCAAATCACTAACTGACATCCACAAATATACTTTGGATATAAAAGAAGTGCCCCTCTTTGCCGCCGACTCAGTATGTTTGTAAAAATCAACGTACATGGTTTTTAGGAAATACTCTGTCAAACATTCGTCTATACAAGTCATCTATGAACATGATGAACTGAAGGCACCCTCCTACCACATCCTATATAGGTATCACCCCAAGGATCAGTAGCTAGTAGTCCTTGCACTCCGTCGATTTCAACCACGATAGGATCACCATTAGAATATCTTCTGGCGCTACTCCAAAGGATTCGACACGTAGTCCTTTCTTTTACGAAAATCCACGGTTTTCACTGCTCCATCTTTAATCAGCATCATCCATGTATTCGTTGGTTCGTAGTGGTTTTCGAATATAAACTCGATCCTAGTTTTTCCGTACTAACAATCATATAGGTCAAATTTGATAGTCGGTTACTTAACTATCAAATAGATAACCATGAGAATAAAATGAGTTTACTAGTTTATTACCAGCATTACATGGCCTTTTTATTTAAAAATAATTAAAGAAGGTTAATTTAAAACTCTTAACTCTTACAAATATAACTTTTCACTTCTTATTTCTCATAAGATCATTTCAAAATTATTTTATTGTAATACTTAGGGAAAATATTCTATATTCATATGTAATTTTCTATTTTTTATCATTTCAAACCATTTGCCATCTCATTACTCATTATCTGTAATTGAGAAATAAATTTATCTTATCGCTCGTAAAATAATGTCAGAAATCTTTCTTGTTTTATTAGTTGAAATAATAACCAACCCTTATTCTTTAGAATAAATCTATTCCAAACTCCTTTTTCATTTCCTTTTTATACCATTATAATTTCACACAATTTCCTTGTAACAGCCTGGAATTTCAGAACCAATTTTAAATTTTATTTTAAGCTATTTTAATGGATATGAAATTGTAAATTAGTTATTTTTGCTAAATAAAATTTAAGAATAATTTTAAAAGTAGTTTTTATATTTTATTTGACTTAAAACAAACCCAGTAAAATTATCCAAATATTTATAAGTTTTGTTTTTGAAAATTTTGAAAATTCGATTTTCAAAATCGTCGCCTCGCCCTTAAAAAGTGAATTTTCAGAACCCGTTTGAGGTAAAACTACCGATCAGTTTACAGAGAAACATTATTAAGATGACCTCGGAATTTGATTCCACTTTTTTTTCTGGATTCGTTTCTTCAAATAATGGAAAAATTCCAAGTTTCGTGATTTTAGTATGTGATCGTGTGTTATTTTTAAAGTGAAAAACAAACAATATTTTGACTTTAAAAATTCTCTATTTGTGCATACAGACTTGGAATTCGACTAAACCAGTTTCGCTGGGTCTGTAATGCTATAGAGTAGTTGCATGTCAATTTTCATTGAAAACTAGGCGTGTAAATCGGTCAGACTGGACCAGACGAAGGTGTGTTCTGTTTCGGTCCTAAAAAAAATCGGACCGAACACGGACCGGACCAAATTTTTTATCGGGCAAATTTTATTTTCCTAATTCGTGCCCTAAATAAAATCGGTTGGACACAGACAAATACTTTTTGAACACGGACACGATCGGACTCGGTCGGACATGGCTATTTATATCACATTTTGTACATTTTACTAGATTTTCTCTCAACTATATGCCGTATTACAATTAATTCGGACGAGCCCGGACATGACATTTTCTCATACAAATTTTGTTGTCCTAACACGTTTCCTAAATGAAAATCGGACGGACGTATTTCGGTCATGGAAACGAACGAACGTCGGACATTTGGAAAAAATTTACTGCCCTATTGAAAACAGGATCTGTAGGTGACCACACAGATTTTTAAACGATGAAAACGAGCGATATTTGAGTATAATAAAATATAAAATCAATATAGAAATAATTACCCTGCACTATATAACATCTTAAACATCTCTAAACCCTATCCTAATCACTTCTTCAACCGCAGCCCCCTTTTCATTCTCCAACCTAATTTTGCAAGCTTCCAAATTCAAGAACAAATCAAAGAATAATCTATAAATCTCAAAACTTATATATTTGAGTTCGTGTGGCGATTAGCTTCAATGTTATGAGTTTGTTCAAATTTGGAGATGATTTTGTGCAGTCAAAAATTTACATTCGACGCGTTTTTGGGTTGTTAGGGTTCATGAATTCGTGAAATACAAGCAACGATACACGTTCAATTATTGTTTTGGAGTTCATGAGGTAGAATAGCACTTGTATGCGAAGTTTGAGTGAATTTGGAGAGATTTTTTGTTGAATCATTTACATATGCATACATTTTGGGTTGTCAACATGTTTTAGAGGGGAAAGCTAGTGCTCGAGTTGGTGGTGATGGTTGCAGAGAGGAGATGAAGAGAAAAACAATGATTGTTTTGGTTTGAATTTTAGAGAAGTATGTAAGAAGAAAATGGAGACGCGGTTGCAGTAATGGTGCATGAAGGGGGCAGGTTTTGAATGTGTAAATGGAAAGGGAGATGGATTAGGGGAGTGATTAGCATGAAATTTGGGTAATTAATTAAATTATATGTATTGTTAATGACATATATGTACATGGAACTTGTAAAATGCATAAGTTTCTCATACGAACTCGGAATTCAGCGAAACAAGATGCTTGGAACCGTATCGACGAGAGCTTCGGATTGAAACTTATCTATAGTTATTTGGAGGTCGTATGCAGACTGTGGAGCCAAAAAGGTTGCATTCCTTCGCATAAAGATTTGGTGGAATGGAAACCAACTCTCTCACTCAAATTATTTTTATAGTTATTATATCTGTGACTGAATATATATTTATTGCCTATGATTGCAATATTTGGTTTGTGGTTAATGGTTGTTTATAGTTTTAATATTATTATCATTATTAAACAATGAAAATATACGTTGTTAAATAAAATGTTTATATTATGAATGATGTTCACATGGACTGTGATGTAAACCCTACACGGGTATTGGGACGATAATTATACAAATCGCCCAATCATTTGTTGATGATTGAAAACCCCATACGGGTCTATGGATGATATTTAATTCACATCTCCCTTGGATTTAATTGTATGTCAACCGATCGATTGCCAGTCTATTATAAGCGTTATTTAATTATTTAATTATTTAATGCTTATGCAATTGTAAATTGAACTATGGATGTGAATTGAATGTTTAATAGTTGTTTATCATTATTTTTCAATACTTGTGATGTATGGAATCCATATAAATAAAATTATACGGTAATTGATTGAGTCTGATTCCAATTCAGAAATAACGAATATTTTAAAATAATATTCAGTGAAGAATCAAAATATGATTTGATTTCCAATTTTGGATGGACACGAAAATATTGAATATATGAAGCTGAATTAAGTAGATGTACGCCATTTTAACTAGAATGGATTTTCTGTCGATTTTATCCATTTTATAATGAATAACGAAAAGATTTGATTTCAAAATCTGATATTTTGAAAATATGATCATTTCAATATTATAACGATATGGAATATTCAATTTTGATTTAAGATTGAAATGAAAGCTGGAATCGTTGTTAAAATGAATTTATAAACGTTTTATAAAATACATTTTGAATGGAAATTGGTGAAATATATATATTATATATATATATATATATATATATATATATTAATGGTTTGAATAGAACGCGTCGCACAACGACCATTCGCGAATTTTGACCATGGACTTCGAATTGGCATAATGGTAGATCCGACCGTCGGATTCTCATAAAATTGGAACCGTTGGGTTCGTATCGAAGAGAGCTTTCGAATGATAATAAGAGATTTGAAATCTAATGGTTAGATTTTAAGATATGTCCAAATAAGTTTTGGAAAAGGTCGCTATGGATGTAGTTCGGTGGCTGATATTCGAAACCGACTGTAAGCGCCTTAATAAAATTATTAAAAATACGAACAAATTATGTTAAATCATAATAAATGATTTGAAATGATTTTGAATGAAATATTCTACATTTGTAAAGATAAAAGATATTTTTACCAGAATAAGTTGTTTTGCAAATTGAGATAAGAACTGAAAAGAATTGAAATAGTTATAATAAAACCATAATTTTCCAATGTATAATTTGGAATGGATTTGAATGGAAATAATCTTCGGAATATTTCGATATTGGATTCTGTGATTATACGGATATTCTTAAGGAATTTGGAAGATATAAATATCGATATTCCCAAAACGATATCTGTTGGTTTCAGAATTTGATATCGAATATAAGCAGATATGATTTTTATTTAGAGCCTTATATTTAATGTCAAATTGGACTTTGGGTTTGTTGTGAATGGTGTCTTCTAATTAAGATTTATAGAAGTTTACCAATTAATTAATTTTATTAGAATTGAATTAAAGTTGATTTTGGGTTTATCGTGAACAATGTGTTGAATAACATTTGGTCTTTAACCCAATTAACAATGAAGTTATGATTTCGATTATATAATCTTTTAATTAAGATTAATGGAATTTTCCAAAGTAAAGTTTTTCAATTTAATATATTAAATTGGAACTGAATGGAATTCGATTTAATAATCAAGAAGAACGTCTATAAAGGAAGACCATTACTATTTTTTGGAATTTAAAAGGCTTTTCCATTATTCCATATATATTGATTTTATATAGAAATTTATATCGATTATATACTGTTATGATTTTTTTGAATATTCCATTTTGATGGAAGATGATTTTGGGTTTATCCTGAACTTTGTTTTAAATGACATTGGTTTTTAACCCAGTTAAAAGCGGGATTAATTTCCTAAAGATTGAATAATCATTAAGTAACGATTTTTGAAGACTAAAACTAAGCAGAGTTTTAATGAATCTTTAATTAGATTGAAATGTGAGTAAGGTAATTAAATTTACCGAATTCAAAAATGCTCGAGAATGGGGTACCACCAGTTTTACTTCATACGATAATTAAACTTTTAATTAGATTTGAAACGTTGAATGGGAATTGAATTTACTAGTAACATAATGGGTGTTAGATATGGAGCACTACCAGTTTTGCTCCATGGGATGAATAGTTTTGGATTGGAATAATAAAATGAATGATTACTTCAGTAATGCTCGCTAATCCCGATAAGTTGGATAAACCTTTATTTGGTTTAAGTTGAGAAAAGATATTATAAAATCTTTTGAAATGGTTTCCAAGAATATTTGAATAAAGAATATTCTGGATTAGAATGAGGCTATGATGTGTTTTTATAGCACTTGATTATACGATACGCGAGTTCTTCGGAAAGACTGGGTTTAAGCCATTCTGAATAACTGATACGATGACTAAAAGTCAAAGGTTTGAAGACGGTGGTTGAAGATCGGAGGTTTTCACAATGTTGGGACGATTACTGATGTCTTGATTGGGCTGTACACCCAAGATGAGGTAATAAGTGGTGATCGTCCAGACGTACTTGGAGATCGACCAGATATGTGAGGGACTCTCTCCTGTATTGGACATATAGGACGAGGAATAAGGTGCCTCCGGTTTCGTTCAGACCCAGAATGGACTTGCAAATGGATGTATGCCTGACATTGTATTTCACGCTGTATTCGTTGATCTCTACTAAATATATATCTGTTTGGTGGCGGAGAATTTATTCTCTTGCTTAACACCCTTCTCTGAGACGTAGGAGTTTAGAGGTTATGTATCGGTGGAAATCAATGGTATGGATTGACAATGTGGCATGTTGAGATGCATGGATCAAGGCTTTTGTTGAAAATCATAGCCCTATGGTTGATGATCAAAGCACAGCTTTAAGTAGCACCGCTTTGTGTTTAGCGTTATTTCATGAGCTTCACACCCCGGTATGAACCACAAACGGGTTGAAGGACCGCAGGGAGGACATACGTTTATTTCTAACTAGGAGTGGTGTCATGGTATGGAGCCCAGACATTTTACTTATATGGATGATGGATAGAGAGGTACCTCAGATATAGAGCCGACTAAAAGGCTCATGTGGTAGGTCTGATTGGACCGGGAAACATACTGTTCAGGAATTGCCAATCCACAAACGTTAGGTGTGGACTGACCCTGCCTGATCCAAGTGGCGTGTCTGAGTACGCGTCCTGGACATCTTGCTAGAGGTGCTCTGAATCGGATGAGGATGATCACTTGCCTCGGTTCATAAATAGAAACCCAATTTCAAATGCGCGACTTTGCGGTTTTAGTTGTAAACCTATATGGCGACATAGTAGGATGGGGGTACTATGCCGTCTATGATTGATACATTTATATTTGGAGTTGATTTCTTCAATTATAGTAATAATAAAAAATAAATTTCGCGTATCAAGCATGTTTGGCCATTATAAGGTAAAACCCTATCCTCTGTTTTGTGTTTACATTATGTGATGGGACCTGAGTCTTATAATGGCTTCATTTTTCCTTTTAGCATTGCGCTGTTTATTTTATGGTATTCTCGGCAGAAAATCCGTTCCGTATTATATGGCGTGATCCCTTGATTTTACCCCACTTTAAAGTAAAGTTAATAACTATTTTAGTTCTCACACCAGTCCCCTGATTGACTCGGAGTTTGTTGTTTCCTACCTAAACTCTGGCTGCACATATTTTCCACACGGGCAACTAGTAGTTTTGGTTTTCGCAGATATTTCTTTTCACATGATCCTGGATTACGGCTGGAGTAATATTTGGAATGCTTTGTATCCGCATATTCCCTTCGGTTGTGGCAGTTGGTATTATCCACTGCACATTACATTTATGTATTTTATTTCCGTTGTTTTGTAGTTTAAATCTTTGATATTTTCTGCTGTATATAATTTATTTGAACTCTAATATGTTGTACTGTGATGTAATTGTTGTAATGACAATGAAATGTTCTCTTGTTTGTTTTCCGATGCGCCGTGTTCTCAAAGCAATCTGTGTTTTCCCGTCTTCTTGGAGGCTGGGCGAATTCGGAGCGTGACAGTCTTTTCTTTCTTTTACTTCGGGAAATTCATTATATATATTCTCAAATCTTTTCATTTCCGTTATTTTGGAAATATTATTATACATAATTCAAATCTTTTTATTGTCACCGTGTTATTATTTCTCATAGGTAAATAATAAATCATTTTATTCCTCTTTACCATCACAACAAATATCACCCTTAGATAATCCTGAAGTCATTCAAGTTAGGGTATTTAATTACCTCTCAGACCTTGATCAACAACGTTCTAATCTTAAGATAGAAATGAGTTGTAATTCAAAATTGATATTTATTCCAATATCAAAACAAATCCCATTTAACTATTTTGCTTAAACCATGATTTTTTTCAATCCATTTTTTAATTATGAAAATCCCCTTTTTAAATACAACTGTTATTACTTAATTCATTAATTAAGTAATTCCTTATTAAACATCCCCTCTTACTTTAAATTTATTTATCTTGTAACACAGATTTTTACTACAAAATCTTTCTTAATTTCTTTAACCTATATAATTCCAGAAATCCTTTTTTCCAATCCATTTAACCATTCCCTCTTTTAGAATCCCATTTCAGTTCTATCAATTTAACTAACTTACATTATTAAGTAACGCTAATTTAATATTAATGCTTTAACTCCACATCTCTTTTATAAGTCCCATTTATAAAAGTCAGGTTTAATATAACCCCTTTTATCTCAACTTCCTTTTTATAACTTCAAATATTAAGTAAATATTTAATTTAAACTATCGTATTCGCTCAAAATTCCTTTTATAACTTTGTTATAATAAGGTTTTAATATAAAATACTTTCACAATTCAATTAAATTCACTTCAACTTCGATTACTCTTTAATGAGTTCCAATTAAAAAGGAATCACTTAAATTATTAATAATTAAAATAATAATTTACTTTAACCATTAACTACTCCAGAAGTAGCTAATTCCTTTATTAACTAAAATAAATTGTAAATTCTCTTTTAAAATCTTACTAAAAATTAAAACAAATATTCGTTAAACTATTTCACTTGATTAATTTAAAATAAATAAATTAAATAACCAACCTCAGTTAAAACAATTAATTTAGTCAATTCAAACACGATTAATTCGTTAATTGATTGCAATTAGTTCCCACTTTAAATTAATTAAAAAATATGGTTAATTTAAATAATTCCATTTAATTGTTTCTTAAAAAAATTATTTAAATCTTCACCATTTGGTTAATTTTCTATTTCCTTGCTTATAAATCCGATTAATATCAGAATTTGATTATAAAATCATTTAATAATTAAATATAAACTTAAATAATAAATATTTATTTCCATTTAATAACTTTTATTCAAAATAATAAATTTGAAATCTATCTTCAGTTATAAAATAAATTTTATAACTTCACTTCTATCGATTTACCTGACGATAAATCCATATTTAGAAAACGATTAATTTGCAAGCCATATACTGCCAATTACTCAACCAATATTGCTCATTGGTTAAAGAAAAACAACCGTTCATATAATGATAATATGAAAATAAAAAATATTAAATATATTTGAGGAATCCAGTTGGATCCCTCCAACCTGTTCTTCCATGTATCCAAATCGGTTATCTCAAATCGGATCATTCATTCCATTTCACTGGTAATTTATGTAACAGTAAATACTATTTAACATGAACCAATTAACAAAACAATCCAAACAATTCAAACAATTAAGCACATTTATTTTATAAACGTGACCAACAAAGTAAGTTACCTCATTGGATCCAACCGTTAAAATAACAGTTTGGTTTCCACTACAATGAAACAACGTTTAATTTCATTGGTTCAATTAATATATGAATATATATTTAACAAACAATCGAGTAGTAGCAATCATAGCACACAAAATAAAAACCCAAGTTATATAAAATATAAGTGGGAAGAACTGAGTGAGTTTAACTCACCTTGGTTTATTCTATCGATTAAATCATTTGTTTTTAATTAAACTAAACTAGTGTTTAATTCAATTAAAAATTCTCATTACTTCCAGTCTTGACCAAACCTTCTCCGTCTCATAGCCTTCGTTAACATGGTTCCAACGAAACCAAATTTTCCTAATTCTGATTTTAATAAGTTTGTATAACTATTTATTTTGATTAAAACTTTAATTTATAAACATAAGGGCCTCACCCAATATCGTTCAGCCCGCTACCACCTTTGAACCCGTGAGCCCATTATAACACCCCGTATTTTCTGTAAAATGTTAATGTAACAAATCAAAGTATACTTAATTTTTAAGAGAAGAATTAAGGGAAACGGGTTATGCCATTGCGTTCGTCTCGGAATTCTGCTTGAGATAGAGTCCGAGTGTGCGTGAATCGGACTTCGTATGAAGAAGTTATGGCCTTCGGAAGTTTCAGCTCAAATTTAAAAACAGCTCGAAACTGAATTCAAAATTCAAAACAGATCCCAGAAGCGGGCTGGGTGGGAAATTTCCCACCCAGGACCCAGGTCGACCAGGGGGTTGACCTCACCCCTATAGGTCGACCTAGGGGTCGACCTGCCCTGTTTTTTCAGATCCGAGGCAGAATTCATTTTTATGTATCCGGGCTGATTTTTGGACCAAGTTCATGAGTTCTACGCTATATAAACGCCCCCAAATTTCACTTTCTCCACACAACTTCATTATGCCTATACTCTACCTCAATCCTAATTAAAATAAATCTTATTCTCCATTAAAACAAGTTATATTCTTCTTTAAATTGGAGATTCAAATCAAGATAAAGCTTCAAGTTGGACCATAGGCATTCCGCTTTAAGCAACGTCACTCGAATCATAGCAAATCGCCTTTTCTAAACCGATATTTGTAAGTTCGGTTATTCCTTAGATTTGAATGTGTAATTGGAATTGTGAATGTAATGAATCAAAATATAGAACTATACCAATTTGCAAGTTAATTATCTTTGATTCGTGCTTATGTCAAATCTAACGTTATCTATGCCTTTGGATCTGATTCTCGATTGTGGCCTAGAACTTATTGTGGCTAATTGCCAATGCCTATGATTATAGGACTTTGCCTAAGACTATGACAATGAAACTGTTGCCCATGAAACTATCGCCTGTGACTATGATTCATAATTTTGAGACTGTTGCATATGATTCATGACTATGAGACTATTACCAAGATTTATGACTATGAGACTATTTCCTATGACATTGATTAAGAAACTATTGTGATTAGTCGCCCATGACTATTATGGTTAATTGCCAATAACTATTGTAGTCAGTGACTTATGCCTATTCCCATTAACCTATTAGGTTGTACTTCGAACTGGCATTATGTTGGACCAAATCACCTATGCCTATTCCCTTAATTATGTTGGATCCCATTTTTGGGGTGTAACTTGTCTAGTTTATTCCTATTCACTGTTATGTACATCAAACCCATTGGAACCATTATTTTTGTATTTGGTTCATTCTTGCATGGCTATTATTTTATGTCAATTCTCGTGCTTATCCCCTATTCCTTGCTTTGATACTATTAGTATCATTTCATGAGTAATTAGAAACTTGTGAAATCATGTTATACGTACGATTACGGCGTGGGAATTTGGGCGTAGCTTAATTAAGTTAGTTTGGCATAATAAATATGTTGGCATAGTCTAAATTGGCTATAATAGTGAATGATTTACATGCATATTAGACTTGGGCATAAGTTGATAAATTTAATTGGCCGCAAAGGGTGTAATTGGCGTGTAAACCAAGTTTTGGACATAAACGGTAAACTAGAATATTAAATCTAGTTTTGACATGAACCGTAAATTGGAATATTAATCTAGATTGGGCATGAATTGTAAAAGGGGAATATCAAATCTTAAATTGGTATAAACTGCAAGTTGGGCTGATTGATAGGTAAATCAAGTTTTGGGCGTAGAATATAAATAAGCTAATTTGCATGACAAATGAACATGATCTAGGCTAAATTGATTTACGGAAATTTACATAAATAGTAAATATGTAAATTTAGTAAAAGACGAATATGCCTAACCCGAGGTTAGACTGAGTTGTGGTGTAAAACTGCCCGGAACCTACCGGCACATCAAGTGACCACAACAATACCTGTCTAATGTGGGTGGTTAGTGCATCAAGCCCAGAAAGACCCGACGTTAGACTGAGTTGTGGTGTAAACCTGCCCGGAACCCACCGGCACATCCAGTAACCACAACAATATCTATCTAATGTGATTGGTTGGTGCTTTAATTAATTAATTAAGGCTCATGAATAAATCAAGCTAGAAATGGTGAGGTTAAGTAATTAGGGAACACTTAACCATAACAACATGTTAACTAGGCAAGTGGGTGAGGTTAAGTAAAATTAGAACACTTAACCGTTACAACATATTAATTAGACAAGTGGTAAGGTTAAGTAAATTTAGAACACTTAACCGTTGTAACATGTTAATTAAGCAGATGATAGTGTTAAGTTAACTAAAGTAACACTTAACCAAAATATATAATGACACGTGGTGGGGTTAAATAATACAAGAGGAAAACACTTAACCAATTATATAACATGAAGTATTGGAAGGGATTAGGTTAACCCAAGAGGGCAACACTTAACCAGTATAGCATGAATTGAGGTAGGGTCAAGTCAACACCAGAAGGAAACACTTAACCAACATGACGCGACGGGTGGATGGGTTAAGTTAACTTGAATTAATTAATGACACTTGACCAGTATAACTTGATGAGCAAATGGGATTAAGTTAAATGGGGAATACTTAACTGATATAACCTGATGACTAAACAAGGTTAAGTTAATAAATCACACTTAACCAATCCAACAAGATAAGCGAGAAAGGTTAAGTTAATAAGAACCACTTAACCAACACGATTTGACGAATGTGAAGGTTAAGTACATGTCAGGTTGGTGGGTAATATTTGTATATATAGGCCCACAAAACTTAACCGTTAAATAAACACGCTTGAATCTACAGGAGGGTTACATACATCTTATATAGGTAGGTAATATTAGTACATATAGGCCTACAAACTTAATCGTTAAGAAAACATGCTAGAATCAGTGGGAGGGTTAAGTACATCTCATGTAGGTGGGTAATATTTGTATATATAGGCCCACAAACTTAACCAGCAGAAAACCCTAGTAACGGGGACCCATTTCAGAGTAACCCACATAGATGTATCATGGTACCCTGAAACTAGGCAGGGTGGGGCACGATTACTGGGCTGATTATAAGCGGTCAAAGATAATAGCAGGGGGTACGTCAGTGTAGGTTCCGACGGTTTACGGGCATGAACATACTCCGGAGTGGGAAAAAGCAGGCACTGGGTACCAGTAGTTATACACTGTGCATCTTGAATCGTGTCGGGTCGTTATCATAAGGCTTGATACACCTTATGGTGGGGCCAGCACAGAGTATCTACATGCAAGAGAGGGCCGACTGACACAGACACATGGAAAATTAATACAAGTAGGTAGCGTAATCCCTATTTGGAACTAGGTCGCGTAAACCCTGAATCCGAGAAGCGTTCAATAGGTAGCATAAACCCCAGTGGTCCTGGGTAGCGTAAACCCTTTTAGAATCTAGTAAGCACTCGATAGTAAACCCTTGATTAGATCTAGGTAATAAACATAATCCCCATAATAGATGTACACCTGAGGGAAATTGCAAATACGGGGATTGGGATCACGTTATCATATGATCATAGATTACTAGTTTGGACACCAGTTAGGTAGTGCAGAGATATAGAAATCGGTATAAACAGGGTAGTTGCGAAGCAGAGAAGGAGTAGAAGTGCATTCAGTTTATCAATACATTCAGTTTATCGGTACATTCAGTTTATCTTGCAATATCCCATGCTTATCCCATATTATCTTGTTACTATGGTTTAGTCTTATATTTAGTTTATTCATGTCATGACCCTTTTCCTCGTTTAAATACTAAGAATCACTGGACTTACCAGACTTTATGTCTGATCTAGTTTGCTTTCGCCTCTTTTCTTCCATTCCCCCCCTAAGGTAGTCAGGGAGGGAATAGCTCAGGTTTGTTTGGACCATTACTCTTTCCAAGCTTGAAGACTCTTTGACGTGTTGCCTTGGACTCTCTCTTCTACTGCTATGGCTGGCTCATGCTTTATTTGGGGAAATCATTTTATGAGGCTTTATTTTTGTAAGCAAGACAGGATACTTTGGTATTGTAAAACAATCTTTGTACAACCTGTTTATCAATGAAATAAAGTTTTATTTATTTTCCGCTGCTTTAATTGTCCATCTTGTAATTTATCTGCATTTTTTACCTATAATGCTCCACCGAAATTAAGACATTCCCTTTGTGAGTGACCTTAACGGAGGTGGGGTGTTTCATTTGGTATAAGAGCCGAAGGTTACCGGATCAGATAAAAAGATTTGAAAAATTATTTTCAAACGATTTTTAAAGAAGCAATTTCAAAAGAAAAGTTTTATTTTAAAGGCATATTCCCCAAAGCCACATGCACTATCTTTTGATCCTCTATTTGAATCCTTGTTTCCTTCTTTCTTGAGTCTCCAGGGCTCCTAGCTTTCTGGGAGGTAACCTCATCGCAACATGGGTTCGTAGGCTCGACAAGACTACGACACTTGTCAAAGGGCAAACAACTGCCCAACTTCCATCTTTAGCCGTAACAGTTTCACCTGCGGCTAATTTTCTTTTGAGCTTTATAGGATTCTCCATGCGATGGAAGCAGTTTTCGAGAGACATGTCAACAAGTTACACAAGGATGGCAAAGTTTAGAATGAGGGGGTCTGGCTACGGAGCATAACACAAGGATGAAGAACCCATGGATATGGACTTGGTTCACAAAGGAGGGGAGGAAAGAATAGTAAAACCTAAAACAAGAGGAAGTATCATTATTTTGGTATAACGGGCCGTATAAATAAGGGCAAGGGCAAGAACAACGGACAGGATTTTCCGGAAGGCAAGTGCATGCTCTCACCGCCAGGATACTTGAGAGAGAGGCAGTATGATTTCTATTGAAAGAGTTTTTCCTTTTTGATTATCCTATTAATACTCCTTCTGACTTTAGCGCTTCGCATCCGTATATATATATATATCTTCTTCCATAGTTGAGTCTCTAAACCTTAGTTATTGTGTAGTAGAGGATCACATTATAGTCTCAAATCCAATTGCTAGTTCGACCCATTTATCTTTGACTCGTGAGGATTTGAGAATAGCTATATTTATGCTTATGTTTTTGGGCTATGGGTTGATTCTAGGAATTGATTGGTTAGCTAGTAATTGGGAAGCAAGGGTAGTTAGACTTTCAACTTGCCTCGGGAATACCCTTAAGATTTTGTACGATCCTAAGGGATCAGTTTGTCTTAGCTACAAAGAATCAATTTATTTACCTATCGACGATTTTCGATCCGTTGGAGTAGTCCATGAGTACGCAAGGCGTTTTGATTAGGGTAGGGATTTTCCCCCTAAAACTAGAGATATACTTCCGCATGTATCTAGATGACACTGCAAAGCCAGTTATGCGATCAACGAAAATTCTGGAGCAAGATTGGCAAGGATGGCCAGAGTTGGTAAAGTGCCCAATGGTTTGGTTGTTTTCATCATCTCACATTGATCGTCCAAATTCATAGGAGGTATCCCTTGGGTGCTTGTCTGATATTGGTTTAGGCCTTTGGGGTTTGTACTTGAGGGATGTCGAGTTCGACTAGGATGGTTTGTGTGAGAAATAAATGGTTGGGGCTGGCACCCTAAGTTAGACTGACCTTAAGAGAGGTAATATGCACATAGTAACCATTAACTTTAGACCCTCAGATTTGCAGCATGATGGATAAGCTAAGTAGAGGAGATACCTCTAATCATCTTAGGTATATACACTTGGTATTATGATTACCATATATTTTATCTTGGAAAGATAGTTCGACTACGTTGGATACCCTCCAGCATAGTAAGTGATCAAAGGCCTATCTTTACTAGTGGGTTTTGGAAAGGGAGGTCAAGAAGCTTCGCAATCATGAAGTTAAGTTAGATTAGGTACAATGGAGTGAAGCTCAAGAAGATGCGACTTAGAAGACTGAAGACTAGATACGCGCATCTTACCCTTTTTGAGGGTATATCCTTGATTCCTCTTTTTCTGAAAATTCAATTTGTATGCTAGTCTTTAGCTTTTGAGTATATCCTCTCGATCCTATCCTCAATCCTTAGGTAGAAGCCAATGGATGTAAACATGTGTTTGAGACATGTTATGTTTGGTGGATGCAAGTGGTTACAAGTGTTTGCTAGTGGTTGCTCGTGGATGCATATACACACATTAGGCACTAGATCGGCTCAGTCACTTTCATGTTTGCATATGCATATATGTATTTGTATATGGATTAAAACTTGATGTGTTATCATATAGATGTTGCATATGGATGAATGAATATGCACGCATATAGTACTTACATGACTAGGGATAATTGCATACATGATGGACTCATGGCACTAACATAATTCGCATTTAGGAGGTCAACAGAATCAGTAGACCAACTGTTTTTACATTAGATAAGGACATGTACACACACTATGCATAGAATCATGAAAGCATTTGAAATCCTTTTAGGGACAATGGATGCCTGTGATTGAATGGTTGAGTAGATGGATGCTGGATGTTAGGATACATTCTTCTTAACTTGAAGATTTCGGGGACGAAATCCTTTAAGGAGAGGAGAATGTAACACCCCGTATTTTTTGTAAAACGTTAATGTAACAAATCAAAGTATACTTAATTTTTGAGAGAAGAACTAAGGGAAACGAGTTATGCCATTGCGTTCGTCTCAGAATTCTGCTTGAGATAGAGTCCGAGTTTGCATGAATCAGACTTCGTATGAAGAAGTTATGGCCTTCGGAAGTTTCAGCTCAAATTAAAAAACAGCTCGAAACTGAATTCAAAATTCAAACAGAACCCAGAAGCGGGCTAGGTGGGAAATTTCTCGCCTAGGATCTAGGTCGACCTGGGGTCGACCTGCCTTGTTTTCCAGATCCGAGGCAGAATTCATTTTTATGTATCCAGGCTGATTTCTGGGCCAAATTCATGAGTTCTACGCTATATAAACGCCCCCAAACTTCACTTTCTCCACACAACTTCATTACGCCTATACTCTGCCTCAATCCTAATTAAAATAAATCTTATTCTCCATTAAAACAAGTTATAGTTCTTCTTCAAATTGGAGATTCAAATTAAGATAAAGCTTCAAGTTGGACCATAGGCATTCCGCTTCAAGCAACGTCACTCGAATCATAGTAAATCGCCTTTTCTAAACCGATATTTGTAAGTTTGGTTATTCCTTAGATTTGAACGTGTAATTGGAATTGTGAATGTAATGAATCAAAATATAGAACTATACCAATTTGCAAGTTAATTATCTTTGATTCGTGCTTATGTCAAATCTAACGTTATCTATGCCTTTGGATCTGATTCTCGATTGTGGCTTAGAACTTATTGTGGCTTATTGCCAATGACTATGATTATAGGACTTTGCCTAAGACTATGACAATGAAATTGTTGCCCATGAAACTATCGCCTATGACTATGATTCATAATTTTGAGACTATTGCATATGATTCATGACTATGAGACTATTACCAAGATTTATGACTATGAGACTATTGCCTATGACATTGATTAAGAAACTATTGTGATTAGTCGCCGATGACTATTGTGGTTAATTGCCTATAACTATTGTAGTCAGTGACTTATGCATATTCCCATTAACCTATTAGGTTGTACTTCGAACTGGCATTAGGGTGTAACTTGTCTAGTTTATTCCTATTCACTGTTATGTACATCAAACCCATTGGAACCATTATTTTTGTATTTGGTTCATTCTTGCATGGCTATTCTTTTATGTCAATTCTCATGCTTATCCCCTATTCCTTGCTTTGATACTATTAGTATCATTTCATGAGTATTTAGAAACTTGTGAAATCATGTTATACGTACGATTACGGCACGGGAATTTGGACGTAACTTAATTAAGTTAGTTTGGCATAACAAATATGTTGGCATAGTCTAAATTGGTTATAATAGTGAATGATTTACATGCATATTAGACTTGGGCATAAGTTGATAAATTTAATTGGTCGCAAAGGGTGTAATTGGCTTATAAACCAAGTTTTGGACATAAACGGTAAACTATAATATTAAATCTAGTTTTGACATAAACCATAAATTGGAATATTAATCTAGATTGGACATGAATTGTAAAAGGGGAATATTAAATCTAAAATTGGTATAAACTGCAAGTTGGGCTGATTGATAGGTAAATCAAGTTTTGGGTGTAGAATATAAATATGCTAATTTGCATGACAAATGAATATGATCTAGGCTAAATTGATTTACGGAAAACTTACATAAATAGTAAATATGCAAATTTAGTAAAAGACGAGTATGCCTAACCCGAGGTTAGACCGAGTTGTGGTGTAAAACTGCCCGGAACCGACGAGCACATCTAGTGACCACAACAATACATGTCTAATGTAGGTGGTTAGTGCATCAAGCCCAGAAAGACCCGAGGTTAGACTGAGTTGTGGTGTAAACCTGCCCTGAACCGACCGACACATCCAGTAACCACAACAATATCTGTTTAATGTGAGTGGTTGGTGCTTTAATTAATTAATTAATTAAGGCTCATAAATAAATCAAGCTAGAAATGGTAAGGTTAAGTAATTAGGGAAACACTTAACCGTAATAACATGTTAACTAGGCAAGTGAGTGAGGTTAAGTAAAATTAGAACACTTAACCGTTACAACATGTTAACTAGACAAGTGAGCGAGGTAAAGTAAATTTAGAACAATTAACCGTTGTATCATGTTAATTGAGCAGATGATAGGTTTAAGTTAACTAAAGTAACACTTAACCAAAATATATAATGACACGTGGTAGGGTTAAGTAATACAAGAGGAAAACACTTAACCAATTATATAACATGATGTACTGGAAGGGATTAGGTTAACCCGAGAGGGAAACACTTAACCAATATAACATGAATTGAGGTAGGGTCAAGTCAACACCAGAAGGAAACACTTAACCAACATGACGCGACGGGTGGATGGGTTAAGTTAACTTGAATTAATTAATGACACTTGACCAGTATAACTTGATGAGCAAATGGGATTAAGTTAAATGGGGAATACTTAACTGATATAACCTGATGACTAAACAAGGTTAAGTTAATAAATCACACTTAACCAATCCAACAAGATAAGCGAGAAAGGTTAAGTTAATAAAAACCACTTAACCAACACAATTTGACGAGTGGGAAGGTTAAGTACGCGTCGGGTTGGTGGGTAATATTTGTATATATAGGCCCACAAAACTTAACCGTTAAATAAACATACTTGAATCTATGGGAGGGTTACATACATCTTATATAGGTAGGTAATATTAGTACATATAGGCCTACAAACTTAACCAGCAGAAAACCCTAGTAACGGGGACCCATTTCAGAGTAACCCACATAGATGTATCATGGTACCCTGAACATACTCCGGAGTGGGAAAAAGTAGGCACTGGGTACCAGTAGTTATACACTGTGCATCTTGAATCGTGTCGGGTCGTTATCATAAGGCTTGATACACCTTATGGTGGGGCCAGCACAGAGTATCTACATGCAAGAGAGGGCCGACTGACACAGACACATGGAAAATTAATACAAGTAGGTAGCGTAATCCCTATTTGGAACTAGGTCGCGTAAACCCTGAATCCGAGAAGCGTTCAATAGGTAGCATAAACCCCAGTGGTCCTGGGTAGCGTAAACCCTTTTAGAATCTAGTAAGCACTCGATAGTAAACCCTTGATTAGATCTAGGTAATAAACGGAATCCCCATAATAGATGTACACCTGAGGGAAATTGCAAATACGGGGATTGGGATCACGTTATCATATGATCATAGATTACTAGTTTGGACACCATTTAGGTAGTGCAGAGATATAGAAATCGGTATAAACAGGGTAGTTGCGAAGCAGAGAAGGAGTAGAAGTGCATTCAGTTTATCAATACATTCAGTTTATCGGTACATTCAGTTTATCTTGCAATATCCCATGCTTATCCCATATTATCTTGTTACTATGGTTTAGTCTTATATTTAGTTTATTCATGTCATGACCCTTTTCCTCGTTTAAATACTAAGAATCACTGGACTTACCAGACTTTATGTCTGATCTAGTTTGCTTTCGCCTGTTTTCTTCCATTCCCCCCCTCCTAAGGTAGTCAGGGAGGGAATAGCTCAGGTTTGTTTGGACCATTACTCTTTCCAAGCTTGAAGACTCTTTGACGTGTTGCCTTGGACTCTCTCTTCTACTGCTATGGCTGGCTCATGCTTTATTTGGGGAAATCATTTTATGAGGCTTTATTTTTGTAAGCAAGACAGGATACTTTGGTATTGTAAAACAATCTTTGTACAACCTGTTTATCAATGAAATAAAGTTTTATTTATTTTCCGCTGCTTTAATTGTCCGTCTTGTAATTTATCTGCATTTTTTACCTATAATGCTCCACCGAAATTAAGACATTCCCTTTGTGAGTGACCTTAACGGAGGTGGGGTGTTTCACTTGGTATAAGAGCCGAAGGTTACCGGATCAGATAAAAAGATTTGAAAAATTATTTTCAAACGATTTTTAAAGAAGCAATTTCAAAAGAAAAGTTTTATTTTAAAGGCATATTCCCCAAAGCCACATGCACTATCTTTTGATCCTCTATTTGAATCCTTGTTTCCTTCTTTCTTGAGTCTCCAGGGCTCCTAGCTTTCTGGGAGGTAACCTCATCGCAACATGGGTTCGTAGGCTCGACAAGACTACGACACTTGTCAAAGGGCAAACAACTGCCCAACTTCCATCTTTAGCCGTAACAGTTTCACCTGCGGCTAATTTTCTTTTGAGCTTTGTAGGATTCTCCATGCGATGGAAGCAGTTTTCGAGAGACATGTCAACAAGTTACACAAGGATGGCAAAGTTTAGAATGAGGGGGTCTGGCTACGGAGCATAACACAAGGATGAAGAACCCATGGATATGGACTTGGTTCACAAAGGAGGGGAGGAAAGAATAGTAAAACCTAAAATAAGAGGAAGTATCATTATTTTGGTATAACGGGCCATATAAATAAGGGCAAGGGCAAGAACAATGGACAGGATTTTCCGGAAGGCAAGTGCATGCTCTCACCGCCAGGATACTTGAGAGAGAGGCAGTATGATTTCTATTGAAAGAGTTTTTCCTTTTTGATTATCCTATTAATACTCCTTCTGACTTTAGCGCTTCGCATCCGTATATATATATATCTTCTTCCATAGTTGAGTCTCTAAACCTTAGTTATTGTGTAGTAGAGGATCACATTATAGTCTCAAATCCAATTGCTAGTTCGACCCATTTATCTTTGACTCATGAGGATTTGAGAATAGCTATATTTATGCTTATGTTTTTGGGCTATGGGTTGATTCTAGGAATTGATTAGTTAGCTAGTAATTGGGAAGCAAGGGTAGTTAGACTTTCAACTTGCCTCGGGAATACCCTTAAGATTTTGTACAATCCTAAGGGATCAGTTTGTCTTAGCTACAAAGAATCAATTTATTTACCTATCGACGATTTTCGATCCGTTGGAGTAGTCCATGAGTACGCAAGGCGTTTTGATTAGGGTAGGGATTTTCCCCCTAAAACTAGAGATATACTTCCGCATGTATCTAGATGACACTGCAAAGCCAGTTATGCGATCAACGAAAATTCTGGAGCAAGATTGGCAAGGATGGCCAGAGTTGGTAAAGTGCCCAATGGTTTGGTTGTTTTCATCATCTCACATTGATCGTCCAAATTCAGAGGAGGTATCCCTTGGGTGCTTGTCAGATATTGGTTTAGGCCTTTGGGGTTTGTACTTGAGGGATGTCGAGTTCGACTAGGATGGTTTGTGTGAGAAATAAATGGTTGGGGCTGGCACCCTAAGTTAGACTGACCTTAAGAGAGGTAATATGCACATAGTAACCATTAACTTTAGACCCTCAGATTTGCAGCATGATGGATAAGCTAAGTAGAGGAGATACCTCTAATCATCTTAGGTATATACACTTGGTATTATGATTACCATATATTTTATCTTGGAAAGATAGTTCGACTACGTTGGATACCCTCCAGCATAGTAAGTGATCAAAGGCCTATCTTTACTAGTGGGTTTTGGAAAGGGAGGTCAAGAAGCTTCGCAATCATGAAGTTAAGTTAGATTAGGTACAATGGAGTGAAGCTCAAGAAGATGCGACTTAGAAGACTGAAGACTAGATACGCGCATCTTACCCTTTTTGAGGGTATATCCTTGATTCCTCTTTTTCTGAAAATTCAATTTGTATGCTAGTCTTTAGCTTTTGAGTATATCCTCTCGATCCTATCCTCAATCCTTAGGTAGAAGCCAATGGATGTAAACATGTGTTTGAGACATGTTATGTTTGGTGGATGCAAGTGGTTACAAGTGTTTGCTAGTGGTTGCTCGTGGATGCATATACACACATTAGGCACTAGATCGGCTCAGTCACTTTCATGTTTGCATATGCATATATGTATTTGTATATGGATTAAAACTTGATGTGTTATCATATAGATGTTGCATATGGATGAATGAATATGCACGCATATAGTACTTACATGACTAGGGATAATTGCATACATGATGGACTCATGGCACTAACATAATTCGCATTTAGGAGGTCAACAGAATCAGTAGACCAACTGTTTTTACATTAGATAAGGACATGTACACACACTATGCATAGAATCATGAAAGCATTTGAAATCCTTTTAGGGACAATGGATGCCTGTGATTGAATGGTTGAGTAGATGGATGCTGGATGTTAGGATACATTCTTCTTAACTTGAAGATTTCGGGGACGAAATCCTTTAAGGAGAGGAGAATGTAACACCCCGTATTTTTTGTAAAACGTTAATGTAACAAATCAAAGTATACTTAATTTTTGAGAGAAGAACTAAGGGAAACGAGTTATGCCATTGCGTTCGTCTCAGAATTCTGCTTGAGATAGAGTCCGAGTTTGCATGAATCAGACTTCGTATGAAGAAGTTATGGCCTTCAAATTATAAGCGGTACCCACATAGATGTATCAAGGTACCCTGAAACTAGGCAGGGTGGGGCACGATTACTGGGCTGATTATAAGCGGTCAAAGATAATAGCAGGGGGTACATCAGTGTAGGTTCCGACGGTTTACGGGCATGAACATACTCCGGAGTGGGAAAAAGCAGGCACTGGGTACCAGTAGTTATACACTGTGCATCTTGAATCGTGTCGGGTCGTTATCATAAGGCTTGATACACCTTATGGTGGGGCCAGCACAAAGTATCTACATGCAAGAGAGGGCCGACTGACACAGACACATGGAAAATTAATACAAGTAGGTAGCGTAATCCCTATTTGGAACTAGGTCGCGTAAACCCTGAATCCGAGAAGCGTTCAATAGGTAGCATAAACCCCAGTGGTCCTGGGTAGCGTAAACCCTTTTAGAATCTAGTAAGCACTCGATAGTAAACCCTTGATTAGATCTAGGTAATAAACGGAATCCCCATAATAGATGTACACCTGAGGGAAATTGCAAATACGGGGATTGGGATCACGTTATCATATGATCATAGATTACTAGTTTGGACACCAGTTAGGTAGTGCAGAGATATAGAAATCAGTATAAATAGGGTAGTTGCGAAGCATAGAAGGAGTAGAAGCGCATTCAGTTTATCAGTACATTCATTTTATCAGTACATTCAGTTTATCTTGCAATATCCCATGCTTATCCCATATTATCTTGTTACTATGGTTTAGTCTTATATTTAGTTTATTCATGTCATGACCTTTTTCCTTGTTTAAATACTAAGAATCACCGGACTTACCAGACTTTATGTTTGACATAGTTTGCTTTTGCCTCTTTTCTTCCGTTCCCCCCTAGGTAGTCAGGGAGGGAATAGCTCAGGTTTGTTTGGACCGTTACTCTTTCCAGGCTTGAAGACTCTTTGACGTGTTGCCTTGGACTCTCTCTTCTACTACTATGGCTGGCTCATGCTAATTTGGGGAAATCATTTTATGCTTCTTTATTTTTATAAGCAAGACAGGATACTTTGGTATTGTAAAACAATCTTTGTACAAGCTGTTTATCAATGAAATTAAGATTTATTTATTTGCCGCTGCTTTAACTGTCTTTCTTGTAATTTATCTGCATCTTTTACCTATAATGCTCCACCGAAATTAAGGCATTCTGTTTATGAGTGACCTTAACGGAGGTGGGGTGTTTCACCCATCTTTTATCTTCCTCACCTTTTCTTCACATTCCGTTCCCTCCCCGCTTGGCATGGTTGTAGCCTTCCCTAGTATTTTTTTTTCTTTCTACGTTGGGCTCAGGCCCAACGCATTTCTTTTTTTTATATTGGAAGGCCCAAAAGCCCAACACCTGCCGAATACCCAAACCTGCCTGTGCACAAATCGTTTCCCCTACCCTGTTCTGCTGTCTTCCATCCCATTTTTTCCATGGGTTATTGCTGCTTGCCATTTTCTGCTATTATTTATCTCTTCACGTATCATACCCAAGGTCGAACGAGCCTTATTTCTTCACGTTGATTAGCACAAAAATTATCCCCACTGCATCGTGTTTTAATTGACCATAAAACTCTCCACACAACTGACTTCACCGTTGAAATGAATTCTCCACTTCAACAACGAGCTGTTCTCGCCAACGTTGATCACTAGCGGTCGATCCTAGACTACAAAGAGCCTCGCATGAATCCCCTCTACCATCGCTACCTACCCTCTGTACTCCGATGTCTCCATTCACCAATAAACCCCTTCGAGATGCCGGCGGTTTCAAGCTCCACCCCGGCCGTACAGTACCACTAAAACAAATCTCCATCGACCAAACCGTCGACGTCAAGGTGCTTAACAATTTTCTAGTTTGATGTTTGTGGAAATAATTTATGATTTAACAAAAAATATAGGAAGAAGAATTGAGTATTATGGATCATCATTAATGATGGCGGCGGAAATTTATAATTGGTTAACTAGGAGAGGGAATTTTGACCAAACTTTAGGGTTGCGTTGGCTTTATATATCAGGGTGGGTTATAATTATTAATATTTTATTATATATGAAACTTGTACGCGAAGTATCGGATCCAAAAACTCACGTATGATGTCCAATCGAGACGAAACTCCTAATTCTAGCATAAAAAATATTCCAGACTCGATGGGACAGGTTTCGTCAAATTCCGAGGTTGTTTGTAAAAAACTTTATAATTCACAAGCTAAAAATCACGTGTTTAAATTTCTCACGATTACAAAATAAATCCAATCAACTTGAAACTTTGAAATTCTACTAGACTTTTTCCTTATGGATCCAATGAAATTTGTTTCGTTAAAATCAGAGTTCATTTGACCAGTCGTTCATTCCTCCAAAGTTACCCCTGTCTAAAATGGCCAAAATAATATAAACGATTAAAGCGTTTATCATCGCCATGATCAAACGGTAAGTCCGACTGACATAAAAATTGAAATCTTAAAATAATTAATTAATACGAATCAAATGGCATAATTTAGTCACATTCTAAGACTGTTTCCCAGTACACTATTTTTAAATGCCAAACAACGCTATTTTGGACACCAAAATAACCGATGTTCAAAAATGACAAACTATATGCCTATTCTGACTCTAAATGTCGATACGAACTCAACGGAATTGGTTTCGTGGCTTAATTCGATCATCTTCTCAAGTTATACTCAAATACCTCTCTGTTAAATTATATAAATTTAATTATGCGCTGTAGGAAATGATTGGGCGTTTACGGCTGTCGTTGTCACATACGACATCGGTTTGCCATAAAATTTAATACCGTTTAATAATTTAATGTTACAGTTCCAATGAAACTAATTTCATCGAAAACGGACTCTATTTGCAAAATGGCTGTTTTAAAGGCCCATATAATATCGATTAAAATATTATTTGTAGCCCCCGTAATTTTAAAATGGGACATAAGAGATAATTAAAGAATAATTAATTATTAAAAGAAGAAATAGATAAAACGGGTTATGCCATTGCGTTCGTCTCGGAATTCTGCTTGAGATAGAGTCCGAGTTTGCGTAAAATGGATATGTATAAAGGAGATATGGCCAAACGAAATTAGACAGAAAAACCAGAAGTCGACCAGAATGCATTGGCGCACTTCACAAGTGCTCCAGTACAAAAATGCACTGGCGCACCTACCAAGTGCGCCCATATTGATCCAACACAGAATTCTTGAGTGTTCTGTGATGATGTGTCTTCTTCTGAGTGGCCGGATGATGTGTATTTGAGATGCGTGGTTCTGATGGACTCATAGTTCATCTAAGGGCTCTAAATAATCCTAGACATCTATATATACGTAGCTAAACCTAAAACCTAACATCATAACCCTAAAACTATGGTGCCGTCATGATGTTCATCTACAAGCTAGCCTAAGACTCCATTCATTCTCTCCAAACTAGAAAATCAAATCCAAACTGGTAATCGATTATGAAGAACATCAAATCAAATCTAAATTAGAAGAATAAATAGTCTACTTCAAGGGAGAGCTATTCAGTTTCAGAATACAGATCCCAAAATTCAAGACCATTCTGTAATTTGTAAGTTCACTTACTTTCAGAAACAAAAGTTAATTATGATTCTGACATTGTAATAAATCTGGATCTGAGATTATGTCTGTCTTTCTATATCCTTTGGATCTATCTCATTGATAATATTATGTCCGTTCTTTGTCTCTTCTTTCCTTCTTCCCTTTTCGTTTTATAGCCAGGCCACTACGAGCCTGTGCCAGATCTCATAAGAGATGAACGTATGTTGGAAATAAAATTGCGCATAAAATATGAGTTAGGCATGACCAGCGCTAAAATTTGGGAAAGAGTATTAAATTGTGTATAATTGGGCATAATCGAGTTGTAACTGATTTGAGGACATAACACATGTTGTATTCAAAACATAAGTATTGAACATATGACTTGAGATTTGAGATTTGAGGCATAAAGTATTGGACATATGACTTGAGATTTGAGGCATAAAGTATAGGACATATGACTTGAGATTTGAGGCATAAAGTATTGGACATATGACTTGATATTTGAGGCATAAAGTATTGGACATATATTTGAGGTATAAAGTATATTGGACAGATAACTTGGGATTTGGGGCGTAAATTGAACTGTAAATATAAGGCATAGTACATGTTGTGGTCTAAGATATAAAATTGGGATATATATATATATATATATATATATATATATATATATATATATGATAGTTTTTGATTTGAAAGAAGAAGATTAAGATGTATAGTGATGTATGGCTTAGGCATGAAAACAAGATTTGCCTTTGTTTTGTAAGTCAGTTACTTTTTAGATTTGAACACCTAAATCTAATTGTGACATGTAATATAATGGATATGAGAATATGCCTGATGTAAGCTATCCTTTCATTGGAATCTGTGCTTGAGTATATATATATATCTTTGGGAATCATTTTTGACTATGAAACTGGTCCAATCATATCTATCCTTGTTGTATATCGGAATTGTAATCCTTTTTAAGTTCATGATATAATTCTTATCATATCTATATGCCTACGATGTATTCCTTGCAAAACTTGTCTTTTTAGCACATCAAGTTTATTGGACCTGTAGTTCTTATCATCATACGATTATGCCTATTCTTACGATGTTCCATCTTGCTTCTCCCCTTATATTATAAATCTTGAGTTGAATCTCGAAATACGTACGTTATGAATGTGGAAGAAATTGGGTATAACATGAAATTGACATTATTTGCCATAATATGGAACATGTAGTGTGACATGACTATTAAGATGCAATTTGGGGTAATTTGACATGAATTATGGAATATTTAATTTGACATATTGAACCAAGAATTGGCATGAACGACAAAGTATGAAATTGGCATATAAATCAAGTTTTGGGCAAAAATTGTTATTGTTGAGAATTTGGGTTGGGCATAAAATGTAACATGACTAGTTTTGGTGAATTTGGTAATTAGCATGTAAAATCTAGATTTGGGTATATAGGGTAACTGTGTAGATTAAAGACGAATGTGCCTAACCCGAGGTTAGATTGAGTTGTTGTAACACCCCAAGTCCATTAATGTCACTCACAAGGGGAATGCATCAATGTCCATGAAGCGTTATTGTTGTATAGAACAGATAAATTACAAGAATAAATAAATAAAACAACACAGCGGAAGTTAAAACTTATTTCATAGCATCATAACTCAAAACGAGTTTATATAAGTTGTCTCCAAAACCATTACATCAGGATCAATAGTCTTTTCCAAAAACTTCAAAGTACATAAAGAAGCAAATACTTAAATAACATAAATGCATAAATCCCCACTAAGCATAAGCAAAGCTATAAAGATGAGAGGGACCCAAGCGATACATCTACTCTCTTCAAGCAACTGAAAGGAATCGGCAATAAGCTGTAGTATTCCCTCCTTGCAAACCTGAGGGGGAAAAAAGGAAGAAAAGCGGTGGAAAGAAAAGGGGGTCAGACATAAATTCTGGCGAGTGCGATAACTTTAATAATATAATTATCAAAATAACTAGTCTAAGGCATAAGCTGGAAAATAAGGAAATGACTGTGAACAATCAGGTATGACAGAGCAAACAAGGAAATAAGATGAACAAAGATAACGTTAAAGGCGCACCTAAACCACTATAAGAAAATCACTATGTTGCACCACTACTAGTCAACCTAAAAGTTGATCCCACATACAGAACTTAATACTGCTAATGGTAGTTCCGCGTACCCCTAGCTAACTCCATAGGGGTCGTCTGCCCCTATCTCCACTAGGTGTAATCACTACCTCTATTCGATTGGCTACCTAACTCGTAGATACCCGTGCTGGCTCCATAGTGGGGTGTATCACTCCCCAAAGTGGCAACCCAATACAACCAAAATTGCATGGCCTATATCTACACGATGCAACAACGTCTTACCTACCAGCCCGGGCCCACACACACATATGAACCCATTGGACTTGCGTTGAGACCGCTGACCCGTTTTGACCTCTTACAATCAAATCCAGTACGCGTGTCCCGTCCTCGACTTGGGTCGAGCCCACAAAGTACTTAAATGGGTTACTGGTTTGAAAAGGGCCCGTCATGCATGACACAAGTTTTTCCACCTATGCTTGGTCCCCTCTAAGGTTTTTCCCACTTAACCCCATTCTTATTCATGTCTTCTTACATGTTTCAATCTCGGTTAAGTGCATCTAATCGTATTTCATATGCCACCCAAGACACCCACTAAATTCCACATGCCACCCGAGACACCCACTTAACCCCCTCATGTCCCACTACATGTTTATATGGTTAAGTGTTTCTTAATTCATTAAGACTGTAACCTTGTAAAGACCTCCCACATTAGACTGGCATTTGTGGCAGCTGGATTTGCCGGGCGGGTCTTGGCAGTCTTACACCACAAACGAGCCTAACCTCGTGTCTTTACAACTGTTACGCATTTAATTTATGCCTAAGACCTCCCACATTAGACTGACATTTGGGGTAGCTAGATTTGCCGGGCGGGTCTGGGCAGTCTTACACCACAAACGAGTCTAACCTTGTGTCTTAGGCGGTTTATTATTACACATAATTAATTATCTCCAATTTTAATTAATTTTCCCTATTCAAATTGTCAACCAATTACAAATTTAACTATGTCCATAATTAACACCTTAATTATGTCCATCTATTTATGGTATATAAAATTATACCAATTAACATCACATTTAAGGCATTTATGCTAATTCTCAATATTAAATCTTTTAATATTATCCCATTTCCCCACGTTGTACGTTCGTTCGTTTAACGTGAAATATACGTTAGACTCGAATAGTCTAACTTATGGAACAAAGAGAAAACATCACAACGTGCATTGAATAAAAACTAGATCTAAACATAAGGGGTGAACTTGCATGTGTGAATAAGGTTTTTCATCTTAAACTTGCATAAGCCAAAGTCACAAACTTACATAAACTATGGATGTCATAGATCTACTCATAAGGTGTAAACTTGCATAGGCAATAGTCACAAACTTACATTACATGATTCATACTCCAATATATATATATACTTGCATATGTGATTTATGCAATATAAACTATGGTGTAAACTTGCATCCAAACATGTAAATTAAGATCTACATGTAAACTAGCATATATAATTTTGTATACTAGCATATAACTCACACATGTCTTAGCCTAAACTTTAGATTCAAGCTTACACATAAAATAGATGTCATGAAACATGTAAGGTAGTATATGATTCTCATTAACTTGCATATGATTCGTATCTAAATTAACATCTAAACTTGCATACACACATAAGATTTAACATATGAATTAGTTCCACAAACATAACCAAACTAGCATATGAAGCATCATTGTGAATCAATTGTACATAAGCCATAATTAACATAGATTTACAACATAGATAATAACATCACAGCTTTACAACATAGATAATAACTTCATAGATTTACAACATAGATAATAACATAACGGTCAATGATTCACAACATAACCATATAACCAAAATCATAACTCAACCTAATTAAATTGTTAATTATCTTATTAAAGAAATCGAACTCACATATTAAAGAAGGTCTTGAGTTATGAAATCTGAGATTTGATTTAAAGGCGGCGGCTAGGGTTTAAGAGAGAGTTTGTCAACATAATGATTTCATAGATAATATTTATGAATTGGGGTTAGGTCTTAGGGTGTATATATAGGTGTAGGAAGTTATTTAGGCCTTAGGATTAACCCTAAAACTGATCTGAACCATCAAAAATCGTCCCAGCCCAAAGAATCGCACCATCCAGCAACCTGGCCGAACCAGGTTCGACCCCCCAAGGGGGAGGTCGACCCCCAGGTCGACCTGGGAGCACCCAGGTTAACACTATGGTCGACCTCCCCCTTGGGAGGTCGACCTCCCTGGTCGGCCTTCTCACAATATATATATATATATATATATATATATATATATATATTCTTATATTCCGAGGGCCATATCTCCTTCGTCCGGACTTCGTTTTCCGAAAACTTGGACTCTATTCCATGTAGAATTCCGAGACGAACGCAATGGTGCAACCCGTTTCCCTTCATTCCTCTTTTAAAAATTAAGTGTTCTTAAATTTAGTTAATTCAATCATTCAAAATTCGGGGTGTTACAGTTGTGGTGTAAAACTGGCCGGAACCGCCCGGCACATCTAGTAACCACAACACCTATCTAATGTGAGAGGTTAGTGCATCATGCCCAAGAAAACCCGAGGTTAGATTGAGTTGTGGTGTAAAACTTCCCGGCACATCTAGTAACCGCAACAAATATCTAATGTGAGAGGTTGGTGCATTAATAAATCAATTAATGCTAATGAACAAGAAGAACGACTAGGGTTAAGTTAATAGGAGACACTTAACTAGTATAGCATGATGAATGACTAGGGTTAAGTTAATAGGAAACACTTAACTGGTATAGCATGATAAATGGAAAGGGTTAAGTTAAACACTTAACCAATATAACTTGATTTGTGGTAGGGTTAAGTTGACACAAGAAGGAAACATTTATCCAAAGTAATATGACAAGTAGATGGGTTAAGTTAACTTGAATTGATTGAAGATACTTAACCAATACAACATGATGAACACATGGGGTTAAGTTAACAAGAAAACGCTTAACTTGATGAACAAACGGGGTTAAGTTAATAAGAAAACACTTAACCAACATGACACGATGAATGGGTGGGTTAAGTTAACATGAATGGACAACACTTAACCAATATGACATAATGTGCGGAGGGGTTAAGTACATATCGGGTTGGTGGGTAATATTAGTAAATATAGGCCTACAATCTCAACCGTTAAATAAACATGCTTGAATCGATGGGAGGGTTAAATACATCTCATGTAGGTAGGTAATATTAGTACATATAGGACCACAAACCTAACCATTAAGAAAACATGCTAGAATTGGTGGGAGGGTTAAGTACATCTCATGTAGGTGGGTAATATTTGTATATATAGGCCCACAAACTTAACTAGTAGGAAACCCACATAGAAGTATCATGGTACCCTGAAACTAGGTAGGGTGGGGCACGGTTACTGGGCTAATTATAAGCGGTCAAAACAGCAGTAGGGGGTACGTCAGTGTAGTTTCCGACGGTTTACGGGCGTGCACCTACTCCGGAGTGGGAAAAAGCAGGCATTGGGTACCAGTAGTTATAACTGTGCATCTTGAATCATTTCGGGTCACTATCATAAGGATTGATACACCTTATGGTGGGACCAACACAGGGTATCTACACGCAAGAGAGGGTCGATTGACATAGACACATGGAACATTTATGCAAGTAAGGAGCCGATCGATAGGGTGGTAAGGGTACATCTAGCATGTTCATGGCAATTTGGTAGATTGAGGTGGAATCCTCATGATAGATGTACACCTGAGGGCTACCAAAATTATGGGGATTGGGATCACGTTATCATTTATACAGACTACTAGTTAGGACACTAGTTAGGTGGTGCAGAGATAGATATAGAGATCAGAACAAAAAAGTAGTAGCGAAGCAGAGAAAGAGTAGAAGCGCATCCAGTTTATCTTGCCTTATCATACCTTATGCTTATCCTATGTTATCTTGTTATCCTTGTTATCATGTTATTGTCTTATATTCAGTTTATTCATGTCATGATGCTTTTGCCTGTTTATATGCTGAAAGTCACTGGACTTACCAGACTTATGTCTGACCTAGTTTTGTTTCGCCTCTTTTCTTCCGTTCCCCCCCCCCCAGGGTTCACAGGGAGGAAACGTTACCACTTAGCTCAGTTTTCTTTCCAAGCTCGAAGATAGTCGATGTATTTCTTTGGACTCTCTCTTCCACGGCTATGGCTTGTTACGCTTTATTGGGGAAAATCATTGTTATTTTTATGCTTCTTTTATTCTTGGAAGTTTTTAAATCAAGACAGAAGTTCTATGTATTACATTTAAGTATGATAGAGAAAATTGTTGTAAAAGCTTGACTGAGTTAAGTTGTTTATAAAATGACTTTATTTTCCATTGCTTTATTTGTCTATTTTGTAATTTATCTGCATCTTTTACCTATAATGCTTCACCGAAGTTAAGGCATTCCCTTTGTGAATGACCTTAACGGAGGTGGGGTGTTTCATTATTTAAATTCCAAAATACTTCAAATAAAAATAATAATAAATTATTATCAACGTATTTATCCAAATAAAATTATCATACACTTATACAACCTAATATTGTCATTTTCGAGCTAAATGGTATCCAAATATATATATATACATATATACATACATATATGTATATATCCTTTTAAATTTATTAAATAAACGTTATCATTTATTAACGAATTCCATAACAACTATTTTAAAATTTGAATTGGACAAAACTAACAAATTATAACACGAAATCTAGATTTTTCTCTTTCATATGGAAATTATAATCAACAAGATTCCAACGTTTCTTATTTCACAAAATTCCGACTTAAAATGGATTCTGTATACTCGACTGAATTTCAAAACTCAGTATTATGAACTGCCACGCCATTTCGAGCTTGATTTAAATTATATATAAATATAACATTTAAATTTTGTTTTAATAAACGAATTCAATATTAAAATCCCTTGATATTCCAAATATAATATATAAAATAATAAATTAAATAAATTATTTGATTGCCTAAAATATGGGACACTACAATGTTAGAGAATTACACGGCCTACCATGCAACGCCTCATATGATGCCATCCCAATGCTAGACTGGTAGCTATTATTTTATACAAACTCAACTAGATATAGATGGTCTTGCCATGATCCCTCAAAATCTAACACATAATCCCTTAAGATATGTTCCAAAACTCGGTTAAACCTCTAGGTTTGACCATATGTTTGGGGATGATAAGCCGTACTCAAACACAATTCGGTTCCCAAAGCTTCTTGTAAACTTTTCCAAAATCCACTCATGGACAATGGATCTCGGTCACTCACTATATTCTTTGAGATACCACGGAATTGAACTATCCATTTCACATAAAGTTCAGCTAACTTCGATGCCATCCTAGTCGACTTGATATGAATGAACCTTGCACTTTTGGTCAAACGATCCACAATGACCCAAATTCCTTCATTTCCTGCCCTGGTTCTAGGTACTCCATCGAAAATTGCTCCCACTTCTATGTAGGAACTTCCAGTGGCAGAAGCAAACCACTTGGCTTTTTCTGTTCAACTTTCTCTAACTGACAGTTCATGCACTTGGAAAAGAACTTTCCAATATTTTGCGTCTTAGTAGATTAGCTTCATATCCTGATACATCTTATTACCACCGGGATGAATCGTCAACTTCGAGTGTTGACATTCCCTCAGAACCTCATCTTTCAATCCGTCGATATCAGGAACAACTAGTCGTCCTTGCTTTCGGAGCCAACCTTCTCGATCGACTTCGAATTCATTATATTCCGGTTTCAGTTTCTGGATAAACTCGACAAGCTTTGCATCTCGCTTTTGGCTTTCGCCAATCCTTTCGATAGAGTAGGTCTTATCGATAAGCTTGCCAACATTTCAGGTTCCAACTCGCATTGTGGTCGGAATTCGAACCTTGCCAAATACTCGAGGTTCTTCCATTTCGAAAACATCGCTCCCAAACTTGCATGTCTTCTTCTCAACACATCTGCAACTGCGTTGCCTTTGCCAGAGGTATAAGCTATACCAAAATCTTACGATGCTAGAAACTCTAACCACCTTTGCTGCCGAAGATTCGAATCCTTTTGGGAGAAAAGATAATTCAACGACTTGTGATCCGTAAACAACTCGAATCGAAGTCCCAACAAGTAATGTCGCCACATTTTCAGAGCAAACAAAATCAGTGCCAACTCCAGATCATGATTTGGATAATTCCTCTCATGCAGCTTTAGCTATCGACTCGCGTGGGTCACAACCTTATCCTTCTACATCAACACTGCTCCAAGTCCAGTACCACATGCATCATTATACACAAACATCCCTTCATTTCCATTTGGAATCGTCAGAACAGGAGCATTTGTTAGTCTCTCCTTCAGGATTCCAAACGCTTTCTCACACTTTGCATCCTATGTGAACACTTGGTTCTACTTTGTCAATTCTGTCAATGGTGCAGCTGTCTTAGAGAAATCCTTGATAAACCGTTGGTAATATCCTGCCAAAGCAAAGAAACTATGAACATCCGTCGCATTCTTAGGTCTATCCCAGTCTTGGATTGTTGCCTCCTTAGGGGGTTAACTGCTATCCCATTTCTAGAAACAACATGACATAAGAACCTCACTTCCTTCTTCCAGAAGTGACGCTTTGAAAACTTGGTTCTCAGCTAATGCTTTCGCAAGATTACCAAAACAACCCTCAAGTACGTCTTTTGCTCTTCCTCATTCCGAGAGTAAACCAAAATGTCATCCACGAATACAAGAACGAACTTGTTCAACTGATATCTGAAAACCCTATTCATAACATCCATGAAATATGATGGCACGTTAATGAACCCGAATGGCATCACCAACCATTCAAGAAATAGAATGGTGTACTAAAAGCAGTCTTTGGCACACTATCCCTTGCCACCGTGAAATTCTATTGCCAAATCCATCTGAGAAAACACTTTGGCCTCGTGAAGCTGATCGACCAAATCATCAATCCTTGGAAACATATATTTGTTCTTCTCGGTCACCTTGTTCAGCTCACGATAGTCCACACACAATCTTAATGAGCCATCTGCCTTGGTTGCAAACACGTCCCATTCAGATACACTCCTCCGAATGAATCCCTTTCCCAAAAGGTCGCGAACTAGCACCCCCAACTCTCGTTGTTCCTTAAACGCCATCCGCCTAAGAGGCATAACGATTTGTCTGGCACCATCAACCAAATCGATCCTAAACTCGATCTCATGATGCAGCGACAACCCTTTGACCTCGTCAAAGACATCCTCACACTCGTTAGCGATCAACACAGATGACAAGTTTTCCCGTGGAAGCACAAGAGAATATTGATAGCTTACGAAGACACCATCTTTGGCCTTACATCATATCAACACCTTTCACCCTTCCACATCTCCGACTCACCTCTAGCTTCTCTTAATTCACACTTGCTACATACCTCTTGAGCCAATCCATGCCCAAGATGATCCTAAACCCAGCAAAGTTAAGAACAAAGCAATCACTTACAAAAGAGCAACCATAACTCAACAACACTTAACCACGAAAAATCATGCAAAGATTGGATGAATCCTAACTGGATTAGTCACTACGAAAGGTCTATCACAAATCTCGGGTTCCAAACCCAAGCGGCACACAAGCTCATTGCAAATGAATGAATGCGATACTCTAGTATCAAACAAAACTCGAACTAAAACACCTCAAACAAAAAGAGTACCTTGAACGACGACACCCTTTCCTTTCTCCTCTGCAGTAGGAGCTCTCAAAGAGGATGGAATGGCTTCCAAAGCATATGCCTTCGCAACCTGTTTGCCCTTCGCTGATTCTGGACAGTCTTTCGTTCGTGCCAGGCTTCCCACACTTGATGCACTTATTCTCAACTTTTGGATTCTTGCACTCATTAGCAAAATGGCCTTTCTTCCAGCAGTTGAAGCAAGTCACTTCACTTTTCTGCCTCTTTTGGCTATCCTTTCACTTTTGGTGTTGCTGCTTCCTCTTCTTATTGTTACCACCTTGCTGTGGTTTCTGAACTTCCTTGGTTGCAGCGATAACTTTTGCTTCCTTAGGAAACAAGCTCTCATGACGAACAACTTTTTCCACAAGCTTCTCAAATGAATCATCAAGATAATCCACCAACGACCTCCCAGTATAGGTATCCAAACCCATGACAAACTTCTTGTTCTTCTGGTAAGGAGTATCAATGTATAAATGAGCATATTTGGACAAGGCTTCAAAGTCGGCAATGTAGTCAAGCATAGGGAGACCATTCTGCTTTAATTACGCAAATTTCTTGAATAAAGTAGACTTCTGAGCTATGGAGATAAACTTTGCTTCAAACTTAGCCCGGAATTGCTCCCATGAAAAATCTTCCTCTGGAGTCCCAAGTGTAACTGAATTCCACCATTCCATGGCACTGCCTTGCACCAACCATGACGCAAGTTTTCTCTTATTTGTATAATCCAACCCCAAGTCTCCAAAGATACAAATGCAAGTATCCATCCATCTCTGAACCTCTTCAGATGGCTTAGTCCCTTAAAATGACTTCCCTCCTAGAGATGCATAATCTTTACATAGCTTTGCAAAATCCACTACCCTAGGCAATTGATCTACTATATCTACCGTTGCTGCCACTGGAGTGGGCACACTTCGCATGAATGCCTCCATCATGGCTTCAAACATGGGAGGGTAGTCTGGTTCACCACTATTTCCCCCTCCAGTACCAGATTCCGTAGCAGCATGTCTTTGTAACAAACTGAATTCCGATGGACCAATTTTTTTTCGAAAAAACCAATCCATCGAAACCCGAGTTGGTTTGCCCTGGTATCCTGTAGAAAAGACAAAGACATAAAACATGTCAGAGTTCGGAAAATATCTCACAACAAAAGGAATAAAATATAATGTAATTAAAACATAGCTTTACCTTAATAACAATACTGCTAAACCATTATCCAAAGCTATACAGTCTCTGTCATGAACCTAACCTGCGAATGTTATGAAGAGGGGGGGGGGGGGTCAGAACACAAGTTCTGGTGACCGGACTTAAATTACACTTCTAGATAATCTTACATATATCGTTCAATCACATTTTGGATTTATTAGGTTATTTGTATTATTAGCGCTCATGGCTTACACATGCACATCGCACCCATCTACATCCTAGTAGGTTAACCTAATATAATGTATATGTAGCTACCCCCAGACTGAGGTACATCCCGTGGTGCCCCACTCGCACGGTCTCCTTCGTAACACCACATTTATGTGCGCAGTCCCTAATCCTATGCCATAGTAACGTACATATCTCTTCACATATACAATAATGCTACATCCGCATAGAACCACTATCGCTATACAACGTAAGAGTACCGACTGCTATCCTCGAACTTTTTCATCGAGTTAGATTTCTTCATCAAGTAAGGTCCCAGAGTCTACGATACGCCACCCAGAGCAGACATGCATGTGTCTAAACTTTCCCACGTACGTATCGTCAAATGTATTTGATGCCTAACCCGCACACCTATCGTGTGCTTGCCCGAGTTCCGTGGCAGGGCTACACAAGAAACACAGAAATCGGTTGGGAGCTTTCCTCATATCTGTGCAGCCCCGCCTTTAAAGAGCCTCTCACACAAATATCCCTAGGGTCTGTTTTCTATGGTGGCTATGGCCCCACCTCAGTCCCTCCCTCAACTAGTAAAGATTACAAGAGCTAAGCGACAAGCCCTTAAGCAAACAATATAAACATCAATGTGGCATCTCCCCTCAACCACCGTCCTACGATAGTGAATGGTTAATGGTATCTTGGTTCTAGCTCTAGTCTTTCCGTATCCTCCTGGCTGCCGATGACAGGCACTCTACCACCTACTATCCTTGTTGGTCCTGACCCTCCACCTCCATTGAGGTAGCCGTCGAATCACCTTTTCCGTCACCAGGTGCAGCATTCTGACTGCCAAGTTATTCTTGTAGTCAAGGCCCACCAACCTAGTAGTTACGCGCAGACCCAACCTCTGTGGGCATAACCTTAAACATCTGGCACCACACAGAGGATTACCTGGAGCACCTTTAGCGCCTTAGGAAGCCGCCTGCTTCCCCTTCCAGTCCGTTGGAGCCGCCAGAAAAGTCAGATGAACGTGCGCTCCCCTCGTGCCTTATGACACTGTGATGATTTACCTCGTTGGGCTATTCATCCTATAACGTACGGACTGCTCCAAGCGCATCAGTTTAATATGTCATTAGACTCTACGTCTGATCATTAATTATACGCTTGCGCCACCTCTTCAGTCTTCTCATTTAACTTGGTTATTCTCATTCATATTAACTTCCTTTTTAATTTTACCAAGTTACCCTTGCTTATTAATTCCATTTATAACTTAACCCACTTAAGTTTATTAATAAGACTACAACATGTTATCCTCATAATCTATTCATTATTCCATCTTATGGTTACCATAACGTGTTCTACTTAATTTATAATTAAGTACATCTTAATTAACATATACATTGGTAAGACAATAACTCCTTAAGTATCAACCCCGAAAACTGAAATCAACATCAGATTGACAATCAGAGAATTACAAAACTCAACCTATCTCCTATTATGTCCTAATCCCTTTCCATTCATATAACTTATGTTATCTTTATTTGTAGATTTATTCTTTCCTTTACAAATTACTTAATTTACAATTAAATACATCTTACCTTATTATATAAGTTATTTCATTTTCCCCTACCATTCCTTATAACTTACCTTATTCCATAAGTTATAATTCCCACTTGTCCCTAGGACATGCCTACCTATTTTCTTTCCTTTTCTTATTCAAGTTCATTTATAATAGGTTATTATCATTCCCCATTTCGGCATTAATTAAGATTAACTTAACCCTTCCCACTTCTTTAAATAGTTTACATAACCCCTACTCAATTCAGCTGGTTCATAACACCACTAAAAATTTAATTAGGTTAAGTATTCCAATTTAACAAATTATCCATGCAACTCATGTTACCCACTTAACCCCTTTATTATATCCATGTCAAACTTACATGTGTCGTCTTAGTTAAGTGTTCATTATTATGTATTATGTCCGTAAATGTGTAAGACTCTCGCATTAAATTGTCGTTTGTCGTTGCTCGATATGTCGGGTGGTTCCGAGAAGACTTCTACCACATCCGAATCTAACTTCGTGTCGTGACACCATTATAGGTCCGATTTCCACTTAAGACCTCTCACATTAGATTACCGTTTGCGATTGCTGGATATGCCGAGCGGTTCCGGCCAGACTTCTACCGCAAACCAAATCTAACCTCGTGTCTTAGGCATTCATTTTTTTTTCTTAATTCATGCCCAATTTCAAGTATTGAATTATAATATATTCCAATTACCCATAATTTCTAATTCAAATTATGCTTACAATTCTAATCAAAGTTATGCCTATATTTCCAGGTATGCAAGTTATACCAAATTATGCCCAAACCAATTTCATAATTATCATCAATCTTATGCCAATTACTTTTATTTACATGTTCCCTAAACCTTTCCAATTTTTCATGTTTATTATGCCCAAATTCCAATCATCAATTTTTCCCCCAAAATTACAGTCTTATATTCAATTAAACGATATCCCCATATTCCCTTTTGTTCATTACCATATCCAAACTTTCCTAAGTATCTCAATTTCATTCATGCGCATATTTCAGCGAGATTGGACTAGGCAAGTCTTAAAAATAAATAGGGAAATAGAAGGAGAAAAATAAAATAAACATAAAATTAAGACTGTAGTAATTACCATGATTATCATTTAATCTTTATATAAATGGGGAATGTCGAACGATGCATGTACCATTATTCAAAACTATAATTTAAACCCACTCACCATGATTTGCTTTCCAACCCTGAATAATCTTGAATCTAATCCATATCTACTCTTCCACCACATACGCAGCATAAATCTACGCGCTTTTATCGCAAATCTGAATTCATTTCTCTAACTTTGAAGAAGAAGAAGCCTAGATTTAATCTTCATTTTATTTTTATTTTGAATATGTTTTGGAGGAGAAGAGAAAAGGGCAGAGCTTTCTCTAGTTGAAGAAGAAGAGGAAGAAGAATAGTATTAGAGGCAGAGTTTTGGCGTCGCCTAAGAAATTGTGAGGATGAAGTAACCCTAGCCACCTTATTTATAGGAATGCTAAACTAATCTAGTCCTTTAGATTTAATCTAAAACTCCATTAAATCTAACCACGTCATCCGACCAATAGGAAATGGCCGCCTTGCGAAAAAACAAACATTAACCACTAAAAACGCGCCATGTGTGCAATGTGATGTGCAACAACAGTGTAACACCCCTAAGTCCCACATCGTGGAAGCCTATGTGAGGTGGGTACTTACATAGTAGATCTCATCTCTTAATAACGTCGAGGTCTTTTGAGGAACAAAAACTCAAACCTATACGGTGGCTAAGATGGGGACAATATCTTGCGTGAACGGAGGTGTGGGTTGTTACAGTGGTATCAGAGCCAATACCCAACCAGAATTGTGGCTCCTGTGTGGACCACAGCGCCTGGGTGAGGTGTTTGTGAGCCAACAGGGACATTGGACTCTATAGGATGGGAGAAATTCTGTAGATACCCTGTGTTGGCCCCACAGATGTGCTCTACTATATAAGTACCCACTTCACATAGGCTTCCACGATGCAGGACTTAGGGGTGTTACAAGCGGGGGGTGTCGACACCCCTGCTTGGGTGTCACCCTTTACACGTCATATTTTTTATTTATTTATTTGAAATTTGATTTATCAATAATCAGATATCCTCTTTTGTTTGCGGGCAACCCTTATTCTGAATTATGTTCATATATATTAAATTCTTGCATGTATGCTAATTTTTTATATGCGAACAATTTCAAATTTCAAACCAATTAATACATATATTTTTCATCTTTTGAAACATTCTCTCAATTAAAACGCCTTTTAACCCTTTTCATACTAAGCCACTTTTTAACCGCTTTCACACTAAGCCACTTTTTAGCCATTCCCTTAAAAAAACATATGGCACTGGTGGGAATCGAACTCTCAACCTCTTGTATACAAATCACATGTTCTAACCAACTAAACTACCAAGTCTTTCGTTAACAAGACTTGTGACAATGCTAGATATTATCCTTTTTCTCATTCTATGTTTTGTTACGTTATTTTAAATTAAAGATACCTCTTTCATATTAAATCGGTTTTCTACAAAATATAGGTCTAAAATGACCAGAAAATTGTCACGAATGCAATGACGCTAATTTCGTGACCAAATTCGGGAAGCTTTTCAAATTTTCCTTTTTATTTATTTTTAAATGTTCGCATGCAATTTTAATTGCATTACATTGCATTTCTTCTCATTTCATATATTTCATGTAATTTCTTTTATTATTCTTTTTCCTTCATTTCACTGCATGAACTTATTACATGCAATTTCATTGTCATTATTTAATTTTTCTCTTACATATATCTAGGTATATAATAAATATACATATTTCCATATTTTTAATTTTATTAAAAGTGCGGGGTGTTACATTCTCCCACCCTTAAGAAATTTCGTCCCCAAAATTTGATAGGGATTAAATAGCTAATCCCTCGTATAATATACATCCATCATGTGTGCATCCAATTTTTACAAACATTGCGCACATGTGCAAAGTGAAATACATCATAGTAATGTATGTATGCCTAATTGGTACCACCTATATGTATGCAAAATTTTATAATCTCTTTTAAAAAATGATGCTCACATCCTAAATATACTTGCAGTTCTATATGAATGCAATATTTTTGAAAAAGCAAAACATTTTTCACCCAATTTTTACCATGCTCTTACATAGTAATAGCATAGTTCATCCAATTGTTGCATCCAAAACCCTAACAATCATCATTAAATTTCAAAATTTATAAAAATCTAATTTTCCAAATTCGATTTCTTATGTTATAAAATGGTATAAAACGGAAAAGATCATGTCTTTCATTTTTCTTTTAACTACCTTTTCTAATTGTACTTGGATTTTATGTAACTACTCTATAAAAATTTCCTATTTTCCTATCCAAGAACAACCCACATAAGAAATTTTTCTTTCCTTTTTCAACTTATCTTGGAAAAATTTCCATTTTTATCCATCTTTTCTTAAGATTTTCATTTTCTTTTCCCGTCACATTTGTTGCTTCACTGAATTTGTTGTTGTTTTTTTAGTTAGGCTATTTTCTTTCTTAGCTTATTTGACTTAATCCAGTGATTTAAGTTTATTTTCAAATAAGCTTTTCTATCATCCTACACAGCTACTGATAAAGGCCAAGAATCCTAAGACTGTTTTACTTAAGAAAAGTCCAACCATAAACTCTCAACTCTCACTTGCTCTTCTCTATCCAGTAGTCACTACTAGTCCTTGCTGTGCATTACCAGCCTATACTTTTCTTTCAAGTAACAATCCTAAGCTTTACAATGCTTATGCATTCTACAAGATTTTTTTTTATTCCAAGATAATCCTTATCTATTCCATTATTTTAAAAACATGGTTTGGTCCCCTTTTTTTCAAAAATTAAAAATGCTAAATTTTTTATTTTGACTCCAAAACTTACTTCCGCCAAACCATAAAAACATGTCACAACATAAAAATACAAAACATCTTTTTTTTTTCAAACCACAAAAACTGGAGTAGACAAAGACAACTATTTCTTAATTGGTTTTACATTGTTTCTACCTACAATTTAATTTAGCTATTTACCACAAGGTGCAAACATCTACTCTATTCTTGTTCTCTACAACTTATTTTGTCCACCCAACAAAATTTCTTTTTAAAACAATGATCAAAATTTATTGCCAACGGAATAGAGATTTCAAAACTTCCAATTACAAAGTGCAAAATTTTGTATGCTTTACTTTTTAATCCTTTCATATATTAAAATATGAAAACTAGTGAGCTATACATGCTCTATAATGTACACTTTTTCATTAGAGAATTCTTTTAAAACAAGAAATTATTAATTTACAAAGTATACCTTACTTTACTTTAAGACCCAATATGCATTTTTACCAATATGTTTCTAAGATATCTCTTTTAGACATCAAAAACACTTTTAAGATTAAAACTTAAAAACACCACAAACAATTTCGCCAAAACTTTTATAATTTCAAGTTCTTAAAAGTTAATTATTGGGTTAGACTCAAAGTGGGTCTCCAACTCAACTAGGCTTTCCTAGACACTTCCCACAAGACTAATTCTCTCAAATATATATATTCCTAATCCATTTTCCACTTTTTAACCTTTATCTAATTTATAAGGTTTTACTTCTAACCCACTAATCTGAAATGCTAACATTTCAGTTACTAACATATGGGATACACCTTTCTCTAGTACCTATTACTTTGTATACTTTCCACCCAAACCACCTAAGGATCTCAAAATTTCTATGTTCATTTCTTTAGTGTACAAAACAGATATCCCATTTCTTTCCACATTTTTCTCTTTCTATCTAGTGGGCTCCCTTATGGATCTGGGTTTATACATATAATATATTTACATTTTTAAAAATACAAATACGCTCACTCTTTATCTATATAGGAATCCTAAACCAAAGCTATGATACCAAGTGTAACAACCCGAATTTTGACGGACCAATTTTTTTTCAAAAAACCAATCCGTCGACACCCGAGTTGGTTTGCCCTGGTATCCTATAGAAAGATAGAGATATAAAACATGTAAAAGTTTGGAAAATATCTCATAGCGGAAGGAATAAAATATAATGTAATTAAAACATAGCTTTACCTTAATAACAATACCGTTAAACCAGTATCCAAAGCTATACAGTCTCTGTCATGAGCCTAATCTGCGAATGTTATGAGGAGGGAGGTCAGAACAAAAGTTCTAGTGACTGGACTTAAATTACACTTCTGCATAAACCTATATATACCATTCAATCACATTTCTTATTTATTAGGTTAACTGTGTTATTAGCGCTCAATGCCTTACACACACACGTCGCATCCATCTACTCCCTAGTAGATTAACATAGTACAATGTATATGTAGCAACCCCCAAACTGAGGTACACCCTATGCTACCCCACTCGCATGGTCTCCTCCGTAACACCATATTTTTGTGCGTAGTCCCTCATCCTATGCGATTGTAACATACATATCTCTTTACATATTAAACAACGCTACATCCGCATAGAACCACTATCGCTGTACTACGTAAGCGTACCGACTGCTATCCTCGAACTTTTCCATCGAGTTAGATTCCTTCATCGAGTAATGCTCCAGAGTCTACTATACACAACCCAGAGCATACATGTATGTATCTAGACTTTCCCACGTACGTATCGTCAAACGTATTTGATGCCTAACCCGCACACCTATCGTGTGCGTGCTCGAGTTCCGTGGCAGGGCTACACAAGGATCACGGAACTCGTTCGGGAGCTTTCCTCATATCTGTGTAGGCCCTCCTTTAAGAGCCTCTGACACAAATATCCCTAGTGTATGTTTTCTATGGTGGCTATGGCCCCACCTTAGCCCCTCCCTCAACTAGTAAAGAGTACAAGAGCTAAGCGACAAGCCCCTAAGCAAACAATCTAAACATCCATGTGGCGTCTCCCCTCAACCACCGTCCCACGATAGTGAATGGTTAATAGTATCTTGGGTCTAGCTCTAGCCTTTCCGCATCCTCCTGGCTGCCGATGACGGGCACTCGACGAACTACTATCCTTGTTGGTCCTGTCCCTCCGCCTCCGTTGAGGCAGCCGCTGAATCACCTTTTCTGTCACCGTGTACAACATTCTGACTGAAAAGTCATTCTTGCAGTCAAGGCCCACCCACCTAGTAGTTACGTGCATACCCAACCTCTACGGGCATGGCCTTAAACATCTACCACCACACAGAGGACTACTAGGAGCACCTTTAACGTCTTAGGGAGCCGCGTGCTTCCCCTTCTAGTCCGTTGGAGCCGCCAGAAAAGTCAGATGAATGTGCGATCCCCTTATGCCTTATGGCACTGTGATGATCTACCTCGTTGGGCTATTCATCCTATAATGTACGGACTGCTCCAAGCGCCTCAGTTTAATATGTCATTAGACCCTACATCTAATCATTAATTACGCGCTTGCGCTACCTCTTCATTCTTCTCATTTAACTTGTTTATTGTCATTCACATTAACTTCATTTTTAAGTTTACCAAGTTACCCTTGCTTATTAATTCCATTTATAACTTAACCCATTTAAGTTTATTAATAAGCCTGCAACATATTATCCTCATAAACAATTCATTATTCCATCTAATGGTTACCATAACATGTTCTACTTAATTTATAATTAAGTACATCTTAATTAACATATACATTGGTAAGAGAATAACTACTTAAGTATCAACCCCGAAGACCGAAATCAACATCATACTGACACTCATAGAATTACTCAACTCAACCCATCTCCTGTTATGTCCTAATCCCTTTCCATTCATATAACTTATGTTATCTTTATTTGTTGATTTATTCTTGCCTATACAGATTACTTAATTTACAATTAAGTACATCTTACCTTATTACATAAGTTATTTCATTTTCCCCTACCATTCCTTGTAATTTTCTTTATTCCATAAGTTATAATTCCCACTTGTCCCTTGGAGAAGCCTACCTATTATCTTTCCTTTTCTTATTCAAGTTCATTCATAATAGGTTATTATCATTCCCCATTTTGGCATTAACTAAGATTAGCTTAACCCTTCCCACTTCTTTAACTAGTTTATTTAACCCTACTCAATTCAGTTGGTTCGTAACACCACTACAAATTTAATTAGGTTAAGTATTCCAATTTAACAAATTATCCATGCTACCCATGTTACCCACTTAACCCCTTTATTATATCCATGTCATCCTTACATGTGTCGTCTTGGTTAAGTGTTCATTATTATTTATTATGTCCGTAAACGCGCAAGACCTCTCACATTAGATTGCCATTTGCGGTTGTTGGATAAGCCGGGCGGTTCCGGGCAGACTTCTACTGCATCCGAATCTAACCTCGTGTCTTAAAACTATTAGGGGTCCGATTTCCACATAAGACCTCTCACATTAGATTTCCGTTTGCGGTTGCTGGATATGTCGGGCTGTTCCGAGCAGACTTCTACCGCAAACCTAATCTAACCTCGTGTCTTAGGAATTCATTGTTATTATTTTCTTATTTTATGCCCATTTTCAAGTCTTGGATTATAATATGTTCTAATTACCCATAATTTCTAATTTAAATTATGTTTACAATTCTAATCCAAGTTTTGCCTATATTAGCATGTGTACAAGATATACCGAATTATGCCCAAACCAGTTTCATAATTATCATCAGTCTTATGCCAACTACTTTTATTTACATGTTCCCCAAACCTTTCCAATTTTTCATTTTTATTTAAATTATGCCCAAATTCCAATCGTCAATTTTTTCCCCAAAATTACGGTCTTATATTCAATTAAACAATATCACCATATTCCCTTTTTCATTATCATATCCAAACTATTCCAATTATCTCAATTTCATTCGTGCACATATTTCAGCGAGATTGGACTAGGCTCAAAGGTAGCCTGGTCTTAAAAATAAATAGGGAAATAGAAGGAGACGAATAAAATAAACATAAAATTAAGACTATAGTAATTATCATGTTTATCGGTTAATCTTTATGTAAATGGGGAATGTCGAATGATGCATATACCATTATTCAAAATTATAATTTAAACCCACTCACCTTGATTTTCTTTCCAACCCTGAATAATCTTCAATCTAATCCATATCTACTCTTCCACCTCATACACAGCATAAATCTAGGCGCAATCTGAATTCTTCTCTTAATTTTGAAGAAGAAGAAGTAGCCTAGATTTAATCTTCATTTTATTTTTATTTTGAATATGTATTGGAGGAGAAGATAAAAGGGCAGAACTTTCTCTAGTTATAGAAGAAGAGGAAGAAGAATAGGTTTGGAGGCAGAGTTTCGGCGTCGCCTAAGAAATTGTGAGGATGAAGTAACCCTAGCCACCTTATTTATAGGCATGCTAAATTAACCTAGTCCTTTAGATTTAATCTAAAACTCCATCAAAGCTAACCACGTCATCCGACCAATAGGAAATGGCTGCCTTGCAAAAAAAAAAAAAAATAACTAATAAAAATGTGCTACGTATGCAACGTGATGCGCAGCAGCAGGGGGGTGTCGACACTTTTGCTTGGGTATCACCCGCTACACGTCATATATATTATTTATTTATTGGAAATTTGATTTATCAATAATCAAATTTCAAATATCCTCTTTTATTCGCACGCAACCCTTATTCTGAATTATGTTCATATGTATTTAACTCTTGCGCGTATGCTAATCTTTTATATGCGAACGATTTCATATTTCAAACCAATTAATATATATATATATATATATATATATATATATATATTTCCTCTTTTGAAACATTCTCTCAATTAAACCCCCTTTTAAATCTTTTCATACTAAGCCGCTTTTTAACCGCTTTCACACTAAGCCACTTTTTAGCCATTCCCTTAAAAAAACATATGGCACTGGTGGGAATCGAACTCTCAACCTCTTGTATACAAGTCACATGTTCTAACCAACGGAACTACTAACTCTTTTGTTAACAAGATTTATGACAATGCTAGATATTATCCTTTTTCTCATTCCTTGTTTTATTACATTATTTTAAATTAAAGATATCTCTTCCATTTTAAATCGGTTTTTTATGAACCATAGTTCTAAATTGACCAGAAAATCGCCACGAATGCAATGGCGCTAATTTCGTGACCAAATTCTGGAAGCTTTTCAAATTTTCCTTTTTATTTCTTTTTAAATGTTCGCATGCCAATTCAATTGCATTACATTGCATTTCTTCTCATTTCATATATTGCATGTAATTTCTTTTATTAATCTTTTTCCTTCATTTCACTACATGAACTTATCACATGCAATTTTATTGTCATTATTTAATTTTTCTTTTAAATATATCTATGTATATAATATATATACATATTTCCACATTTTTAATTTCATTAAAAATGCGGGGTGCTATAGTCTTGATGCTCGTCTACTCATTCTAAATCTTCCATTTAGAATAATTAGCCACTTCCAAGAAATTCTGCTAAAGGAGTACAACCGCTACTACTATATACATTAATATATATATATATATATATATAGTAAAAATCCAATTGAAATCTACAAATACGTCTCTCATATGTAATTATGTCTTCGAACTTTGGCTGAAATCGTTAACCAGAGCTCTGATACCAAATAGGACGACCGCCCACAACCTTCACACTAAACAAGAGGAATAATGCGCTGAATGGTCTGCTATGGACAATCATCAAGTTTGAATCATATGCGGAACCTGTCATAAACTCACAGTGCAAGGAATATAACATATACAACAAGCATTAATAGTGAAGTAGGAAAACACCAAACTTCCAGAACAACTAGAAAGTAATATCCATACACTTGGATTACAACAGTATTGTTTATACAAATTTGCCTCACTACAGCACTCAGAGAAGAATAGCAAACATTGGAAATCCAAATACTATATAGTAAGAAAGATAGTACACCAGCCTCCTGCTTGCCTCAAACAACAACATCATCCTCACTAAGCTTTTACTTGTCACCTGCCACCTAGTCTGCCCATCCAAACAATCAGATGAACAACCCAAGGTAATAAGAGGGAAACATAAACCTTGTGCCAGACAACAGTCTTAGTGAGCGATAAAACAACTAACTAACATCATCAATAAAGTATATGAGAATGTGTAAATAAACGAACTAATCTACCCAACTCTAGAGAAGAACCCACATCTGTCGTCCCCACACCTAACAGTGATAGCCTTTACGATCCAAAACATCTAAAGGAATAACAATTCAGTCATGGCGACCAGAAAAACCATTCATACATGGAAATAGCAACTCAACCATCATCAAAACAATTAGTTATATCTCACACAAATCACCCAATCGAACTCAACATTCCTCAAGTACAAGTTCCTGAGACCGAAACCGATATCAGACAAGCACATAAGGAATATCTCCTTCGACGTCAGACAATCTACATGAGATGGTACAAACAAAGCAACCAAGCAATCAAACATCCATGACTGACTCTGGCTATCACTACCAACCTTACTTTGAATCCATCGTTTGTCGTATGACTGGCTAAACAATTTTCCATCAATTGTCAAAGACAATACATGGCTAAACAATTTACCATCAATTGTCAAGGAGGACCATGCACGATGTCCCAGTTCTAGCAAAACCCCACACGCGATACACAACATGTGTCTAGGCCATACACGACACCCCGGGAACTCGACCTACAACCGGTCTTCAATTGTACCATGCTTTGAGCCCTTTAGAACTTACGACAACGATAATTACTCGGCTTTCGCATCTCTAGTCGTTATCACTTACGACTATCCATAAGCTTAGAACACTTTTGAATACCCATCTCACATGAACTAAATACGTCCTTGAGTGATCTCCACATTCGTTGCATACGACGAACAACGAACTCATCATAGTAGTTCAACATTCTCACTTGAATACACTTCGAAGTCATCACAATTCCCAAACCAAAGAAAACATCAATATATGGCTCGATGCAATCTATATCATTAAATCTATTTGCTAAAGAAATTGACAACAACACTTAGGCCATTCACCGTAACGTTTAAAAGCGCTGCCAAAAACTCTTCAATATACCAGTTGACCGACCGACCCTAGCTCGCATGTCCGACAAGAGGCTTAGTCGACCGACAACCATCATGAGACCAACCCATCACTACAAGGCCGACTGACCTGTTATTGCCCAATCAATCCAAGCTCCAGGTAGCACTGATCTGACCGACCCATCTTACCCCGGAATCTACCGACCCATATCAACTAGGCCGACCCATTACCTCGCCGACCGACCACTTCATGTGTCATGCCAACCCATCCTCGAAAAAAGTGAGCGATCGACCATCTAATGACCGACTGATTCATCTCACCATATAGGGTACGACCGACCCTACACAACCTTCCAACCCAACCATGACCGATCGAAGATCATGACCGAACCAACCTTTTGACTTACCCAACCTTTTGACTGACCCGGTCCATACTCCTCAGTTCTCTGACCGATCCACCCTACTCCTTGCTTGCTTCCCAAGTCACCACCGACCCACTCTGACCATCAGACCCATCCAATGTCGACCGACCCGTATGGAAGCACGACCGACCCTCTTAGACTGACCAAAAACCTGCACAACCCCAATGAAAGTACAATTTCGACAAAACTTCGCCAATCGACATAATCAACGAAATATACTCGTCTAATTAATTTAACACAACCATAGGCACGTAATGAAATCATAATAACATGAATATGACGATTAACACCAAAATTATACAAATTCACCAAAATCATTATAAATAAGCTTATGACTTAAATTATGGGTCTAACTTGCATAATCATATGAAATAGCATAGGAATTACCGGTTTATACTTACTAAATTAGATCCTATGGTGATTCATATGAAAATAAGCTTACCAAAGTGTATATCTATGAGAAAACACTTGAACTGGTTGAAAAATAAGATCAAACACTCATATACTTGATTGAATCCGTGTGAGAGATGCATATCAATCACCAATTCTCCAAAAACAAGCTAAATGCAATGAAATAGGATCCCATACAATGAAGGATTCGATCCAGACTCTACAATTTAATGAACTCCCACTTGGAATGTTGTTGATCTAGCCCCAAATGTTGTAGATATTCGATTCTCCAAGCTCTAATGGCGGAAAGATGAAGAAATGGGGAAACCCTTGGCTCTTGCAAATGAGAGAATGGAGAAAGTAAACTATTTCCCATACCTCCCACCCTTATTTATAGCCTTCTACCGGCCTATTAATTGGCCTTTTTAAATTAGCCCATTATGGCTTAAAAACCTGAACAACCAACTGTTAAACCTTAAAACAACGATTCCTCCCAAACCGCTGAGCCAAATCCTTAAGGTGACCACTCTACGGAAAGGGAAACATCATTTCCTTTCCAATGGCATAGGTCTCAACACCTGATTTGACCTGAGTCAAAAGTTATGCCCTGTACAAAACAGATAGGGGTAAAATGTTCATAAATAAAATTGGTAAAAAATTATGGACATGTCTCACAACCCCATAAACAACATATTAAAATATGAGAATGATCCAACCCTCAGGGAATAAAATTATTTTATGATCCTCCGATATGTAAAATGCGGGCTGTTACAGTGTGTGTGTCCTAAGTGTTTCCCCTACGGACCAGATGTCAACTTGCTTGAAGGATTACTCTTCCTAAAGTTTAGCAATAAGCTTTCAACATTGGTGTCGCTAAGTTCGAATGCTGAAGTTTCAATGGGGACTATGTCCAAGCCTTGAAATTGATCCCTTACCTCCATTGACGCAGTAGCCCCGGAGGTTGTGACTAGAGAAATTGGTTTGGAAACCTCTCACAACCTCGTCTCCTTTGTTGGATAGGGAACGACAGTATGTTGAAAACCATCCCCTTTGGTGAACTCCTCCTCATCACTGTCGTCATGAACATCAATTCCCCTCAGGCTTCTACCACCTTCTCTTCTTATGGGGGCACGTCAAGAAGCAAGACAGGAGCAATCCCACTTGCGAACCAGGAGGAACACTCCTCCCTTGGCTTTTGCCTTTTCTTCTTCTTCTTCTTCTTCATCTGCATGACCCGTCGAGCAACATTCTGGGAGTAAGCCCAATAGATAGAGGAGATGATCCAAGAGCAGGTTCTAGGCATTACGAAATTCATCACTACGTTCCTCACTGCCAAGACTCGCTCAAGACAAATATTACCCCTTGGAATCCAGGAAATACCTATCACATGAAGTTTCAAGTTAGTTTAGTACTTACAACTCAATTAAATTTAAATATAGCACAAGTATTAAATCGCTTACGTCTAGCAAGCCATCACCTCGCGAATTTGTGCGGGCATTGAACATAGAACCAGTCATGCTAGAAGTAGCAAAGCTTGTTCCATGTCCCCAGGGTATAATAACTATTATTTTGTGCTTCTAAGTAGATGTGACGACCTGCCATGCACCATCGGTGGTCAGTACAAAAAATTTGCATTTTACAACAGCACCATCGATGTAAAGAGAACGTCAAGAGAAAGAAATAGTAGAAAAGGAGAGAACAGAAAAAGAAAATAAAGAAATATAAGAGAAGAGAAAGAAGTGAACACATAAATAAACATCACATAACCTGTCCTGTATCTCATAGCGCATCAAATCTATTACTTATATTGGAAAGGAGAAACCAAGTCATTTTGGTGCTGACATCTGTCCCCTTTCAAATTCACGCGTTTCCCTTTCTTTTGGCAATTTCGACGGTTACAACATAGTTACTTTGCCCTCCGTACTACTTCCTAAATCGACATGGCAGCCACCGCCATTCACAATCCGCTGCTTCACAGCCCTAATCAGCCGTAACTATCCATCCATACCAGCGCCTTTACGCCCGACGATCGGCTACTAACAAATAGCCTTCTTCCAACTCCCGCTTTAATGATACCCCTTTCCGTCTCCCAATTTGTAATCCACGAAAGATTTCCACCACGAACCTTCTTCTCTCTTTAAACCTGCGTCGACCCTCCAATTGTCGCCTTCTACCGTGTCAACTGAATACATACAACATTCATCCAATTGAGTTAATGTTTTCCCCCTTTATGTAAACATTACCTGACTTACTTTTTACCTGCGAAATAAACAATTTGTTCTAATACATGTACAGGTTGATTGGTTTGGGTTTACTGTCCTATCTACAGAAGTTATTGGTAAAGTGTCATTGATTTACAATCACACACCGTCCTACTCAAAAAGGTATTAAGTTGTTTCTAAAAGAAATAGTTGACTCTTGGCTATTTCGATTTGGTTCTGACCTTTTATTTTACTAATTTTGTTCAAACTTTTCATATTTCTAGCCTAATTTTTAATAAGATTGAATGTTAATTTTGCTTTTTAATAATATTTTTTAGCCCAAACACATGTTCTTCTAAATTTAGTTCTGCAGGTTACTTTGGGTTCGTATAAAACAAACATGTCATTCTTCTCTGTGGTTGATTGTATTCTGTTCATCCATATCATTATTATCAACAAATGGTGAGACTGTTGGGTCTGATATTGACTACTTATCATTTGATTCATTTCCACTGCCACGAATGAAATGGGCAAGTCATGTTAGCATTTCCCAATAATAATAATAATAATAATAATAATAATAATAATAATAATAAAAATCCGCGTGTTAGAATATACACCATGTGGTTTTCATATACCTAGGTTGACAGATTAGTGCAGGTAATACATTTTCCCTGAATCCGTGTTATTATTTTGTATGTTTACAAGTTTGATTCAAAATTTATTACTCACACATAATATGATGTTGTATCGTGAACTCTAATTCATGTTATCTTGAATGCCTGTTCATTTGTTCGATATATATACACACATTAAGATATGTGTAGAATATGTTCTGTTAATGTGGTGTATTTGTTTACTGTTGAACTTAGTGAAGTATGAGTTCATTTTGAGGGTAGTAAAATATTAAATTCTCACATTTTTATTTTGACCTACGGTGAGTTATTCCATGTACATGAAGTTTTCATGTATGTTGTTTGTGCATGTAAGTATTTCTAGCTTTAGACAATTTCAATAAGATGTAAAGCGACTGAGTTGACAGTAACTACATATTATATTTATATGAATCTATCTTACGGTCATTTTTATGTAAACTTGAGTAATATTGCATACAGTATTGTTCTTCATTGCCTATTTTTCAGTCTCTTCGAACTCTTTTTCTCTATAACTTCTTTTTTATTAGAGCAGCGTGTAATGATAAAAGCATGTCTTTTTCCTTTGTAAAATAGTTCTCATCTTTCATAAAGCGGCGTGTAAATCCAGGTTTCAAGATGGATTCGAGATCTAGGTAATGGACCAATTTGATGTATGAATTTCAATTTAAATACTATAACTAGAAGCTGTCTTCTCATATTTTGTATATGGTTTTCTTTCTTATTTCTTTGTTTTATAAAGCAAAACCAATTTCCACATAATTAATTTAATTGCTTAATGTCAAATTAACAGAATTCATCCTGAAATCGGACAAATTTCATGTAATTGGCAAGCTCCAGCTTTGTGAACATGTGTTTGGAAGCAAATATGGTAAAACAAAATTCTGCTATGTTTCATGATTTTATTTTTCAACATTAACCAATAATTTTAGATATTATATTTCTTTGCCTCCCATTATACGAATGTTCTTATTATTCAGCACGTGAATGTAATTTCTATGGAAATTATACTTTTGATCATTTCTCTAAAAATATAAGAAAGCAAAAGGCTACTACCCTTCCGTTGAACAAAATATGGAGGTATAACCCAATAGTGAAGGATAGTTCTTCTATAGCAGTTGAAAAAGGTCAATTCAGTACTGTCAACCTTTAAGTATGGGTCCAATAGTGAATGATGATTCTTTTGTCGTAGTGGATATGTTGCAATTGCAATATACTTACCAATGGATAAACTTTCTAAATACGACCCTAATAAAGCAATTGATGAAATTTAAGAATTAAAAAGGGCATGCATTTTTATTTTTTAAGTGAATGAGAAATTGTAGCAAGTAACAAAACTTACGTTCAACCCCACCGGCATTACTATATTTTTTTCAGTTGTCCAAATTTGTCAGACTTCCAACATTACTAATACTGAGTTGTATTCATTATATATGTCTATTTGATCTAGGATTGAAATCACATTAAACTTCATATGATTCTTGATTTTAAAGGAATAATATAATCCTTATATTACAAAATAGAATAGTCATATAACTAATTCTAGGTATGATTATTCGAATAGGTTATATGAGTCCACTAATAGATCTAGAAGTTTAATGGCAGCATATTAAAAAAAAATCATGTTATATAATTTTACCTAAATATAACAACCACATTTAGCAAGCTAACTATTTCATTTTTGTCAGTATTTCTCATGTTTAACTTTTGTTTAGGATTGCTACTCTTTCAACGATATCATGTACTAATAATTTTGAGAATAAGAATAGTAATATTGAGAATAAGAATAGTAATATTGAGAATAAGAATAGTCTTCGATTTTTTTGTCCATTTAATTTTTTTTGTTTAGGATTGCTACTTATTAGAGCATTTTCGAATTTTTTTCTTCCCTTCCAATTATTTGGTAATTATGGTGTATATAAAGATTCATAATTATTGAAGGGAAAACCATATTTGATGATGGATGTAGTTGAAGTTGTGGTTTAAAGTAAAAATTAAATTGATAACAGTAATGATAAAAGCATGTCTTTTTCCTTCGTAAAACTATCGCTCAAAAAAACTGTCAATATTATACTTTACACTTTTTGAAATTACATCAATAATCGGATTTACGAAAAAAAACAATACATATTCCAATTTTTTTATAAACCTATACAAATTTTACAAGAATTTAAATATATATGATGAATTATTTTGGTGTTGTAAACAACTTAATTTTTTTGGAAACCATTGTATTCTTCAAACCTAAAACCTAGAAAAAAAGTTTGTTTTTTGAAACATTACAATTTAGAACTACGGTTCCTTTTCATGATTCTTTATTTTGGTTTTTTCTAAAATTTCAAATTCTCATTTTCCATCATATTCTTACTGAAATTGTAGCATGATGGTATTTTGGGCAGTAATTAATACGAAACAGCATGATTGCTTGAGCATTTTCCACTTATCAAAAGTCATATCTTAAATTAATACAAAACATATCAAAAGTTTAGTTTTATTTTGGAGATGAAAACGACATTAATTAATTGATTTAAAGCACACCAATCTCCGGCCAAAATTTTAACTAGGTGATACAAACTACAATTTTTACTATTTGCTTTAGTTGGTATACATAAACTAACTAATTTTACTACGGAAGCACCTTGCATAAGAAAGGGTGTTACATTATTTTCGATGAAATAGAGTTCTTCAACATAATAGTCCATTTATCATATCTTTGATAGTTTGTTAATGTGTAGTTAGAATTTCTGTTGTTGTTGGTTCTTACTATAACTAACATATGAGTTACAAAAAGAGATGTTATATCCAGAATCCTTCATATAAACTTAGCAATTTTGCATGTAAAATTTAAAACAAAGCCCTTAAATCTTTTATATATGGTAATTTCAATTTATTCATGCTAGATTGAAATTCTAACAGATACTTCGTCTATATATGCTAATTAATTAGGTAATGGTGGTTATAAATGGGTAGGTATTTAGACATTTTTTCTTTTGTTAAAAAATTTGTCTAAAATTACTCATGATATGTTAAGATTCTTTCTTTCTGTTATATATTCTTGTTAGGAAAAGGAAAAATTATATATGTTACATGCTTCTGCTTTAGTTTCCATATAATTTTGGTCCGATTTGTTACGCTTGCTATGATAAAAAAATTCAGCTGTTTCCTTACTTAGATTATGTAAGCTTATAAGTGCAGTGTCCTACTTCATTCCCTTAAGTTTGAATTGTTATCTATTTAATCAATTTATCCATTTATAGCTAGGTGACTGGGTGGTAAACATTAGTTTACAACTGGCATATATTTCTTCGATCCACTTAATAGATAATTGGATTTTAATGTTAGCCAAGTTTGTTTTCAGATTGTACTTTATTCGTGTGTGCTAGAGCTGAGCACAAACGAATGTCCATTGGTCCTTCACCAACAAACGGCGGTAGTATTTTTGATGTTCTATGCGTGAGTAGTATGTTATTGACCAGGATACAGGACATAAAAATGATTTCAATTTGTTCTTGCATGCACCTTATCAAATCGGTTTTAGTTGTTCATTTTATACATGTACTGATTCAGACCCGAATTAGGAAATCTACTCGAGCACTGAACCGAAATGTTTTTGCCAGTTCACAATCAGTAATTGGTTACCAGTTTATCCATATTAAAAGTATTAGTGTTACATATGCTGTCTTCTGAAAATAGTGCATGAGCCATGGACATCCACTAACTTTGGCATGAAGATGAAGTGTCAGGACATCTAATGGTGGTTTTAGCACGCACAAAAAATTGGAAGCACTTCAAGGATGCTTGATTGTATTGTTTTATACAATTAAAACAATAAGTAAGGCATTTATTCAAAGTAGTAATGTATTTCCTTTACAAGGACGTCCAGAAGATTAACCAGAATCCCATGCCCTTTCCCTTCCCTCAAACCAAAACATTATCCATGGATTTGCATGAGGTACTTTAGCTGGTATGTTATAATCTTCCCATAAATTAGTTGGAAACCTTCTCTTTCTATCTAGCCTAGCCCCACTAAACCAAACCTTACTGATAGTCTCGCTATATACTCCTGAGAGCCTAACAAGCAGTAACACAATAACTGAGCATATATGATAATAAAATACGTAAAAGATTGTGAAAAGGTGCCTACATTGGAAGGCTTCCAGTGTACACTTCTGCCATGCTGTAGGGAGTAGCATCACATGCCCTTCTTTTTAGATCATATATGAATAGTTATTTTATGCTTATAAAAATTCATGTATTTTTGGGTTCATAAGCATGTTGCAAAAATATATTTACTTCTATTTGAAAACCATATCATGCATGTTTCTCTGTGGTACTTCTATTTGAAGTTTCAACATCATATCGTACTCTGTTTTTGATGCAAATGACGGGTTAATGAAAACAACCATATTCTGCACAAAAGAGTAAAATAAAACGAACCTGGCTTATTTTATGTGTAGCTCAATTAGCTAGGGGTTAAAAATTATTGGCCATTTATTATTAGTATAAGGCAAGAATTAGGTTCATTTGTAAATCATTTATTAGTTATAATTGTTTACCGTAGGGTACTAAATACATGTAACACTAATGTAGAATTGTTATGTGGAAGCAACAAATAAGAGTTTAGATGCAAGCGAGCCAAATTATGTCTTTAAACTTGACGAAATACCTGTATTGTCGTTAATTTGAATTTATTTCTTAATGTTCGAGGATGTGAATCTATTAATAATGCATGTCATATTGATACTTTTATAAAAATTATGGCTTTTTCTTGCATGCAGACAATGGTTGAGAACTTGCAAATAACGAAGGGTGGAAGGGATTTCATCATTTTCGGACAAAGATCACAAAGCATTTAGGAGTTCCCAAGTTTTCAAGACAACAGCTAACAGCGACGAAACCAGGATTTTGTTTTGCGTTGGGCGGAATTGTTTAAATAATTAATTATATGATAGAAAAATCAAAATTCAACCGAAGTTCTTTATTGTAGTATATTTTGATATATTAAAACAAGAAGTTGATTACTTGCGTAGCATCACTAATTTGGTAAAATTATTACAAAAATGCATAACATCAAGAGAGGAAAACAATGACCCGCTTGATTCGTAGTTTTTAGTTTTTGGATTTCCGCACGAAAAATATGTTGGGTTTCCATGAACGGTCAGCTTTAACATATAAAAGTTGAAAATGAATTTTTTTTCCTTGTTCCGCATACTTCCTATCGCATCCATACCCTCTCATTTTACACATTTTTGAATACATGCCTAAAATGCAAAATTCAGAATTTTATTTTGGGGAAAAATTTTTTAAGGACAAAAGCCCACTAAAATTTATCCATAAGGACAGCCGCCTAATATTTTATCCTAAAGGACAATACACTGGAAAAAAAATCGGCCGCTTCTTTCTTCCTCACGTGCGCTCTATTTTCTCCCTTCGCAATCGATTCTCGTCCGCTCCATCTTCTTCCTCTGTCGCTCTTATCTCAAATCGTAAATCATAAATCCCGAAAAACAGAAGAACATCAGATTCGAAATTGCAATCGAACCCAAAAATTGGAATTCATAAATCGCTCGAAACAGAAACCCTAGAAAACCAAAAAGGCCTTCGAACAACAAAAATCCATTGGAAATCGCAAGCGAATTGAATAAAAATATTTTTCAGACGATGGAAAACACAAATGAAGAAGTCGATATTGTTGAAACATTTTTTTCGTGATTGGAAATGTTTTTTTTTTCGTTAATACTATAGCAGTTCGTAGGTATCATTTTTGTATTTTTTTAGTTATCATTTTTCCTGTTTTTAACTTTAAAACATAGCAGCAGTTTTTAGTTATCATTTTTCTATTTTTTTAGTTATCATTTTTCCTGTTTTAACTTTGAAAACATAGCAGCAGTTTTTAGTTATCATTTTTCTATTTTTCTGGTTATCATTTTTAGTGTAACTTCTGTGTTATGTTTATATGCATCTTTTTTTTACCTACAATATTAAAAAACTGATATCCATGAACTGTTTTTAGTTATCATTTTTTCTGTTTTAACTTTAAAAACATAGCAGTAGTTTTTAGTTATTATTTTTCTATTTTTCTGGTTATCATTTTTAGTGTAACTTTTGTGTTATGTTTATATGCATCTTTTTTTTACCTACAATATTAAAAAACTGATATCCATGAACTGTGAATATGAGAAAAACTTTAGCTTAGCCCTACCAACTTATAAAACTGATAACGGAATAAAAATTCACATGAAAAAACAATTAACATAGTTAAAATAGTAAAACTGATACGTAAGAAAATAGGAAACTTATACCTAAAACCTGATTCAATGTTTTGAAGTAAAAGTAATGGAAAAAATGTTTACTTCAAAGTTTGATTGAATAAAATGAAATTAGTTCGACTTAGTTACAAAGTTAATGCAACAGTACAACTGCAAAATTAACACAACAACAAAATCACATGAAAAAAACACATAACACAGTTAAAACATGAAAATTGATAATTAAAAAAATAGAAAACTGATACCTACAAACTACATCAATGTTGTAAAGAAAAACTAATGAAAAAAATGTTTACATCACAGTTTGATTGTATAAAATTAAATAAATTCGACTGAGTTGAAAAGTTGATGCAACAATATAACTTCAAAATTAAGACACTAATAAAATCACATGAAAACAACACATAACATAGCTAAAATAGTAAAAATGATACCTAAAATATTAGAAAAATGATACCTAAATACTGATGCAATGCTTTGAAGATAAAAAAATGAAAAAAAAATTATATCACAGTTTGATTGATTAAATTGAAATAAGTTTGACTTAGTTTCAAAGCTGATACAACAATATAACTTCAAAATTAACACAGCAACCAAAATCTCATGAAAAAAAACATATAACATAGTTAAAACATGAAAAATGATAACTAGAAAAATAGAAAATTGATACCTAAAAACTGCTGCTATGTATTACAATTAAAATAGGAAAAATGATAACTAGAAAAATAGAAAAATGATAACTAAAAACTGCTTCTATGTTTTAAAATTAAAAACAGAAAAAAAGATAACTACAAAAATACAAAAATGATAATTACGAACTGCTATACTGGTAAAATGAAAAAAAAAACATTTCCAATCTAAAAAAATTGATTCAACAATTTCGACTTCTTCAATTGTGGTTTCCATCGTTTGAAAAATATTTTTATTCAATTCACTTGTGATTTCCACTGGATTTTGTTGATCGACATTTTATTTTTTATTTTTTAGGGTTTCGAATGATTTTCTTCTCGATTTTGATTTCGTGGTGTTTTCCTTATATTTCGAATTTCGATTTTATTATTTTCTGAAATTCGTAATATCGCGTTTTCTGATTTTGCGATTTCGTGATTTAAGATGAAAAAGAGAACGACGTGAGAGAAGGAGAAGTTGAAAGTAGCGGCCGACGTGAGAGAAGGAGAAGATAAAAGTAGCGGCCAGAATTATTTTTGAATGTATTGTCCTTCTGAGTAAAATTTTAGTGGGCTGTCCTTATGGATAAAAAGGCCTTCAGTTTTGTCCTTGTAAATATTTTCCTGTTTTATTTTTATGCAAATAGACCTTGAACTTTTTGAGTTGTTTTGGAATAGTCAAGCTTTTAATGATCTTTGAACCATTCAAGTCATATATGCAATAATCAACAAATCAACTCATTAGAATAAAATAAATGCAATAATTAATATGATTAAAAAGAATAAAGCAAATAGCTACCAGTACATAAGAAAAAGAATCCTTCGATTTTACCCCTCAAAAAAGGTTCCGACGAGTGAAAAAGAAATTCAATTAAAATTGCATGCCCTTAAATGAAACTTTGTATTATGGCTTTAATTTAATTAATCAAATGGAGTACAAAGAATGAAGTAAAGAACATCAACGCTGACAGACATGGACGTTTAGGGTTATCGGCTGCAGCTTGGGAAAGGCGAGGAGAAGAATGTTGATATCTGAAGTGCGTACTTTTTTTTTCTTTTTTTTTTGGTCTTTTTTTCTTAGTTTTCCAAGGAAATCTTGGGATGGGCAGCTGCCCACCCGATCTTTGCTTTAGTTTCGTCACTGACAGCTAATGAAGCCTAAAAATTTAAGATATATCTCCATGTATTCTAACTATATTTCCTTCTTCATTCACTGTGATATTTGGGGTGAATTTCTATTGACGTCATCTTCAACCTCAAAAAATAGGGAATAGTATTTATAGCAGTGATGTTAAAAGACATGTACTGATTTATGTCTCAATGTTAACACGTGACGGTATATGTGGATTTTTTTAATTTTTTTTGGGAATCTGACCTGTTTGTTATTTTGCTACATAAATGGTTTAGTTGAATAATTCATATAGGATAAAAAAAAATTCTACATTAACTTATGTAGGATAAAACTATTGTATGTATTAAAATGAACTATTTTTTAATTTTATTCTACAAAGGTGTAGAGTGTCTTATCTTTCTTCGTGCATAAGCCTGTAAAGCCTATTGGAGGAAAAATGGTGCAGGAAACATTTAAAAAGGAAAATTATGGCATTGTAAACGGACTACAGGCTAATTTTTTTTTAAATATATTATGAACGTCTACCCATTTAAGTATCCATTGCATTTTGACCTAACATGCTTTAGCTCCTTGCCACTCAGATTGTATCCATCTCTTCTGAGCAGTATGGTCCACGCATAACTGTAAATATAAAAGATGTTTCAATACAAAAATATCTACAAAAGTCATACTCTATGCAGTAGATTGGAGGAAGAACAAAAAAGTAATTAAACAAATGCAGAAATGCATTAATTAACATGTAGATTTCACACCTTCCCGTTGCGTAGCACGGGCCACACACTAGTAACATATAATAATCAAATCACAGATAAAAAACAAATAAGATGGTAATAAATATATACCATAGAATAGGAGCACACAGGTTCATGCAGTTATATAGAACATTAACAATATATACAAGAGATAATTAAACTTATTGATAAATTGTCTCCAACAAAACACATAACAATGTCAAGGCTTCACAGTGCTACACAATGGAATAAACAATAAGGGCACAAGTACAAATAGGTAAAACATCATCTCTTGCGAATCCACTTGTGCAACTTCAGATAATATCTATACATATCACCTAATCTGCTCGTCAGCATCGTCGATGAGCACCCAAGGTAACAAGAGGGAAATAAAACCTTGAGTCAGACAAAATTTTAGTGTGAGCGATAACAAATCACAAAATATTGTGAAAACCGTAATAGTATATATGACACGTTGCGTATGGAGAATCATATTTGTCCTGCCCCTACATCCATAGATTCAACACATCTAAGGATACATATATACACACACTACTCACTAAGAATAAGTATGGGTGTATCCTACATGAGAATATTTGGGATGTCCATATATCCAAATCGATGATATCCATATCACACGACACCCCAGGTGATAAATGGTTAAAAACATAGCACCTATTATCCATCCTTTCATTCATTGACTTAGTGCATTGGATATACGATAACACTTAGTTTCCATGATACTCTAATCCTTTCCACTTAGTCAGGTAGGACCTAGGTTATATCCACTTGTATGCCCTAAATGTAAGGAACCATCTGGTTTAGGTGAATCCCATGAGTCTCCCATCTCCGGAAACCAAGAGGACCCATCTGGTCCAAATGGACATCACACACACCACCCCTTCTTTATGAATAACCGATAAAACTGTCCGTTATCGATATTCCCTTTGCACACATTCTACGCAGTGGAATCCATCAACAGACTGTCTATAAGACTCCCATCCAAAGTCGTCACAATATGGGAACTATCCGTGACGGTCATCATATGCCATAAGATAGCATCACGTGTCTCCCATCTCTCTTTTCGATGGTTATACAACACGACTTAATGTCATATTTTCTACATCTCGGAGAAAACTATACATCGCAGCAGCCTTGCTCTCTACCTTGGAATCTTCATCATTGAATAACGAACCACCGTCTAGAAGCACCACATGCTCACTTCAAGCCAAATCTTATAATCGAAGATCCATCGTATTGAGATTACTATCGAACGAACCGTCATATCCTACTCCTCAAAATCACATCATCATCTATGTCAAATTGTCCAAGAGCCAATAATAATAGTATTCGATATTGAATATTTATAATAATCAATAGCAACTACTTGGATCACCTATTTAACAAAAATTAGTTAAATACACATCTAGGAAAAGCGTCTGACATTCATTGCGAAATCCAGTTCGTCACCAAGTCCATCCTTCGTTTTCAAGTTGGCCATCAAGCTTCAGTGCTGCTCCATCTTCGAATCCGTCGTTGAGCTCCAATGTTGCTCCATTGTCAAATCCATCACCGAGCTCTAATGTTGCTTCGCCGTCAAATCCTTCGAAGCGCTATAAAGCTCTATCAAGAATATATCTTTTCTCTTCGACTCTACCATCTTTGTGCATTCAATCGATATATACCAATGTAGGCATTCAATCGGTAAGCACTCCAAACTCTAACAAATGAAATATTTCCCAATAATAGATCGCCTACAAATAGAAGTTTAGTCTAAATTAAGAAAACGATTCAACGATACAACCGATAGTCATACAAATCCTAAACTAGCAAACACACAACCATAATGACAATAGTAAATCAAGTATAAACAATCTATAGCAGCCAAAGTGAAATATATGTCCAAGTAACCTAAATTTAGCAATATGATCAAAGGAGTGCACAATAGCGCGTAAATGGGTAAATAACACGCATAGTATCGCACAATGAGTAAAATGTTATTATCATGGTCAAAACTACTTAAATAGCTTAATTTCTAATATTTTTATTTATTAATCACTAGGTTCAACAATCCTAAATATTACTTTTTATCATTATAAACCGGTATAAAGCGATAAAACTATACCATACAAAAAACAATCCAGTGAGAGACAAAATCACTCATCTTAGTCAAATTATCCCAAACAAGTTCCATGACGTAGAGCTCGTCAATACGAGTCCAGTGGAAGAAACGACGTCTAATTCCGACCTCGTATGCAAAAGATATACAAGATATAAGTTATTAGAATATATAAATAATTAAATCATCTAATTAGTTAATTATCTTAGCTAAAGACCTACTCATCTTCTTCTCTAAAATGCCAAATTCCTCATACTTGCATTTGACTTTCCAAGCCATGCACCATTTCCAATAACATGGTGGAAATCGCCACGAAATCAAATCCAAGCGCGTCGACGCGATCTCCTCCACCAACCGGACTTGCCTACATCCACGAGATCGCCTCCAACCGTCTAGATAAAAAAACGACTTCTCCCATATGCTATAGGCAACGTGCGACTAAAATTATGACCTGACCTACCTAAACTTCCTCCTTAGAAACATCTTCCTCCGCTGAAGCAATCGCCGTCCTTGAAAAGGCCCATCTCCCGCCAATAGCTTTAACAACCTGATTTTTCGACCTTTAAAGTAAACATTAGTACATCTACGGTATTACATGCCGAACATCTAAGTGTCAGAAACCAAATCATTAGGGATTTAAGAAAAATAAGATAGAAAAAACTTACAATCGCAGCGGTAACATATAATATACAACAAGTCTTTACAAATTGAAAGAACTTTTATTTAATATACATATACAACATCAAAGTAAACAACTAACACTAACCTAGACAGTTATAACAACCTATTTGGGCTAACTCAGATAACCTTAAAATACTATCGCAGCGGAAAATTAGAATATACGAATGTACATCTTGGACTCATCTTGGACTCCAACTCCTCTCCTAAGCTCCATGCACCTAACTAACCTGCAAAATATGCTTGGTCTGACCCAAGCAATATTGTGAAATAACACGCAGGTCATGCTGAAAAATAGCGCGATAAAAATCAACTAATAAGAAACTTCATTTCTCATTGGCTTATAAACCTTTTTGAAATAAATTGGATCTCGAAAGACCATGCCACACATAAACATGGGCGGGTTTTTACCTTACAATAACCAAAACACCTTGTAAAAAATCTCATGATATTATAATAGTGTCTAGATACAAATACTTACCAATTTAGCTAAATTGTTACATAAATTAATTTCTAGCATAATAGGAATACAACTAGAACTGTACAAGTTTCGTATTGGAGTTTGGAATCCATATAATGACCAAGCATTAGGGTACCGCCCCTTACAATACCTCTTTAGATAAGCGTACCGAGGTCACAAGAACACCTTGCACCCTTACCAGCACAAAACTGGCCTATTACTTAACTTGATAGTACTGAATAAGTCACCATAATGGTTGTGATCAGTAACCACACCGAAGTATAAAATAATAAAAGGGTCAATCATTCTAGATTGGTGATAAACATACCCTAATGGGTGTGGCCCATATAGCCCTGCTCTATATCTCTTGTTTTACACATTCCCAGTTGATGAGGTCAGAGATTACGTCACATTACCTTTCATCAACATATTTCATTTTGAATGTTCACTGTCTTCCAGTGGAAATCTACTAATAACATTCATCCATACAAGTCATTTAGGAATAGAACAAATGGACGACATTAATTTTACGACCTCCATAGATTAATAAACAAGTAACCCTTCCACTCTAACTTTGTCTTGATTTCTTCATTTCTAATAAATACCACACTCGTCGCGTAGTTGGATCAAAGTGGTTTCCGCATAACTTGATCCGATCCCGATCTTTTTGAAACAACTTTCGATAATTTCCAATAAACAACCCCGTTTATATAGAAAATAAAATCTAAGGATAAGAACGGAGTTCATCTCCTAACCGTTAGTTAACGAGTTTCCTTATCACATGTCTTAGGGGAACAAAATAGGGTTTACATGCACAGTGAATCATTAACAAAGATTGCTATGTCGTATAACTCACATATTTCCCCTAGATATTTCCACAGTATAATTTATGGTTTAGATTTGATAATCGATTATTTAACTATCAAATGACACACATAAACAATTATAGGTTTATTTCACTAAGCCTTTTTAATTAATTTCTTGTTAATTAAATTTTAAATCTCTTCATATACCTAATCCTCCTATATAAGTATGTATTTCAATACCAATTAAGATGGTTTCCCATTTCTATTTCCCTTTATTTGAGTTACCAGAAGCTAAATCACTTCATTTCACTTTTGAGACCTTCGTCTTTTAAGTTAGAAATCTTTTAAGGAAATAAAATTTAATTTCCAAAATCAACTCACAATCTCAAACTAATATTATTACTCATATGACAGTCAAGTCATTCAAGTTGGGAAATTTTATTTACCACTCGACAACCCTCTCATCTTTGAAATGATAAAAGGTTAATAAGTCGCGTTTCAAAATAAAGTTGAACTTCAATTGAACTAATTCCAGCACTAAATTTATAAATGAATTCTAAGGACTTACCGCTCTTTTAAAACAACTTTCCAATTTATAAATATATTTAGTTAATTTCATTTATTAAGTAAAATCCTTTATCACACTTGACTCATTAGCTTCAAATCCACCTTCCAGTCTAGTATTAATTTAAAGCTTACATTTAAGTTAATTAAATTAACTCAAACCTTTCCGTTAAATAATCTACTATACTATAATAAACTGTTTACCATGAACACATTTTGTAAAATGATTTGCTTAAAACATATCTCATTATTGAATAAGTTGGTTAACTTTTAAATCACAACAAAAAGGTAATTAAACAAGTCTTAATCCTTGTTTTAAAAACAATTAATAAGTTTAAAATCCTTATTTAAAATAATTAATTAACTTTAAAACATCATTAACTAATGAATTAATTATCTTAAAATAGTCACTTACATAAATGGAATTAACTTAATCACCTTTAAATCAAGATAATAATAAATTCAAACAATGGTTAACTATTAAATAATAATTAAAACAATTATTAATTTTTAAAATAATAATTAAGCAACATTTTAATTAATTAAATAATTATATAATAGCTAGTTTTTAAATAAATAAATTTAAGGACCTAGATAGTCTTTATATATGTAGAGACCCTTAACTTCCCCGGTAAGGAAAGCCCGGATTACTTTGAGAACAACACATAAAAGAACACAAACAGAAGAACATTTCATTGCTTATTTACAACAATTCATTAGAATACAATAATATACAGAGTATAAACAAATAATACACATTCGATAAATATCAGAGATTACAATACATTACATAGCAGCGGAAAATAATACCATACACAACTAGAAGTAATACACGGATACAGAGCTTTCCGAGTATCGTTCCAGCTGTAAATCGGGATCCTGTGAATATAAATCTGCAAAACCAAAACTACTAGCTGCCCGTGTCAAAATAAGGGCACCCAGAGTTTAGGTTAAAACAATAAACTCCAGGTCAGTCATGGGACTGGTGTGAGAACTAAAACAGTTATTAATCTTTATTTTAAAGTTAGGATAATCAAGGGACCACACCGTATAACACGGAACGGGTTTCCTCCCAAGAACACCAGTGCACAAAACAACAGCGCAATGCAAAATAAAGAACAATGAAGCTATTATAAGACCCAGGTCCCATCACACAATGCAACACAAACCGGAGGATATGGTTTTACCTTATAATAGCCAAGGAATGCTTGATACATTTAAAACAGATTATTTTGATATTACTATAAGTGTATAGTGTCAAAACATTTTCAATCATAAATATCAATCATAGACGGCATGGGTACCATATATCATGTAACCATACTAGGATCTACAATCAAAACCGCAAAGTCACGTATTTGGAAACTGGATTTCCGTCTGTGAACCGAGGCCAGGGATCGTCCTCTACCGATTCGAGACAATCTAGCCTACCATGTCTCAGGACCCAGACTCAGGTGGGCCCTTGGATCGTTAGGGCCGGTCCACCAATGTGGATTAAAATGCCTGAACACTGCGTTTCCCCGCCTATGGGGCTTAAGTGAGCCAACGAATGACTCCATCGGCTTCACATAGTCACCGATATATCCGAGGCGCCTCGCAACAGCAACAACCACATAAGCCAAACTCGTCAGGGCGTGTAAAACCACCAACGTCACTTCTAGCTAGAAAGAAACGCATGCCCTCCCTGAAGTCCTCTCCTGTTTCTGGTTCACAACCGGGGTGTGAGGCTCGTTAATTAACGCTAAACAAAGCTATGCCACACAGGCCGTGCTTTGATCATCAACCACTAGACTTTGCTTTTCAATAGAAGCCCTGATCAATTGCCACTTAGGCATGCCACACAGGCAATTCACTCCATGCGTTTGATATCCATCAATATATAACCCCTGAGCTCGTATGTCTCAGAGAAGGGCGTTAAGCAAAAGAATAAATTCTCCACCGCCAAACAGATATATATTTAATAGAAATCAATCACACATAATAAAATCCAATGTCAGACACATAGTCCATTTACAAGTTCGTTCTGGGTTTGAACAAAACCGGAGGCACCTAGTACCTCGCATATCCATCGTTCTCCAAGTACGTCTGGACGACCACTAACTGATTCCCACCTCTTGGGTGTACGGCCCAATCAAGATCATCAGTAATCACCCAAACGACGTGAAGACCTCCGGTCTTCGACCACCGTCTTCACCTTCGACTTATCGTCGTATCAGTTATTCAGAATGGGATAAACCCGGTCTTTCCGAATAACTCGCGTATATAATAAACAAGTGTTACACAAACACAACATACGCCTCATTCCAATTCATCGGTCACTAACCGTAAATTAACAAGTGAATAATTCCCCCAATATTAACCCCGAAGGCCAAAACCAACATCAGATCAATAACCAGGAAACCATTCTGCTTAGCTAACCTACAGTTAGTTTCTAAATTTCACGTTCTTAGGGAAAGGTTCCCATTAATTTTATCAAAGATAAATTCCTCAAATTTATTCTTTAATCTTTTTTTGAATAACAATTTAACTAGTTGGGATTAGCGAACCACACTGAAGTAATCATTTATTTTATTTCCCAACCCCAACCTATTTTTCCCATGAAGTAAAATTGGTCATACTTCATATCTAACACCACGGTGTTATCGGTAAATTCAATTACCATTTCACGTTCAAATCTAATTAAAGATTTAACTATCGCCTGGAGCAAAACTGGTGATACTCCATTCTCGATCTTTTCAATCTAATTAAAGATTCATTAAAACTCCACTCAGTTTTAATCTTTAACTGGGTTAAAGAACCGATGTCTTTTAAAACACGGTCACGATAAAACCCAAAATCACATCACATTTCGATCAGTCCCTAACCGTAAATTAGCAAGTGAGTAATTCCCTAAGTATTAACCCTGAAGGCCGAAACCAATATCAGATCAATACCAAAGAAACCATTCAATTTAACTAACCTCTAGTTAGTTTCTGATTTTCTTAACTCTGTTGGGTCTAAGAACAGTATTATTGAAGATATCGTTCACGACAACCCAAAATCACATTCCATTAATTATCGGGTTAAAGAACAAGTGTTATTTAAAACACCGTTCATGATAAACCCAAAAATCAATTCAAATTCAAATTCAATTCCAATTAAGTACCATTTAATTGGTACACTTTAATAAATCTAAATAAAAGATTTAATCTTTTTCTCAACTGGGTTTAAGGACAGTGTTAATGAAGACGCCATTCACGACAAACCCAAATCACATTTGATATTAAATACAAGGCTCTGAATAGAAAATATATTGGCTTATATTCAATATCAAATTCTACGACCAACAAATATCGTATTGGAATAACGATATTAATATATCTTTCAAATTCCCATAACAATATCTGTTTCATCACGAAATCCAACATCGAAATATTCCAAACACAATTTCGATTCAAATCCATTCCAATTCAATTATTGGAAATTCTGGTTACCTTTGAAACCATTTCAAATCCACTTTATTTATTTTAAAAATAAATAAAATTATAATTCTAGTACAAAACTAGTTAATTTCGATAAAAATCTATTTTTATCTTTTCAAAATTGGAGTTTTCATCCCAATTCTTCACAAATCATTTCTTATGATTTTACACAAATTATTACTATTTTTAATAATTTTATCAAGGCCCATACAGTCGATTTCCATCCACGACCATCGAACTGCACTTACAACGACCTTTTCCAAATTTTATTCGGACATAATCCCAAATCCAACCATTAGAATTCAAATCTCTAATATTCGTTAGAAAGCTCTTTTCGATACGAACCCAACGGTTCTGGTTTTAGGAGAATCCGACGGTCGAATCTCCCGCAATGTCCATTCGAAGTCAATGGTCGAAATTCACGAACTATCGCGGCGCGGCGCGTTCTATTCAGGCCATTATATATATATATATATATATATATATATATATATTATCTATATTTCGTCGATTTCCTTTTAAAACGTATTTTATAAATCGTTTTAAATTCGTTTTCATAACAATTTCAACTTCCATCTCAAATTCAAATCAAAATTGAATATTTCCAATATAAATTCGTTTTAAATTCATTTCAACTCAATTTCAATTCAAATCCATTTGAATTCAAATCGGTTTCAATTCAAATCATTTTCAATTCAATTTCAATACGTTTTAAATTCAATTCAAAACAATTTCAATTCTATTTCAATCTAATTCGAATTTCAATTTAATTCGAATTTCAATTTAATTCGAATTTTAATTTAATTCGAATTTCAATTCATTTCAATTAAATTTGAATTTCAATTCATTTCAAAATATCAGATTTTGAAATCACTTTCGATATTCATTGTAAAATGAATAAAATCGACAAAATTCCCGTTCGTGTTAAAATGGCGTTTAACTACTTAACACGGCTTCACATATCAATATTCACTGAATATTATTTTAAAATATTCGATATTTCTGAACTGGAATAAGACACAGTCAATTACCATATAATGTGATTATATGGATTTCACACAACAAAGGTGTATAACAATAATGAAAACAACAATCCATCATCCAGAGTGCATTCTACACTGTATAAGCATTGAATATAAATATTCAATGCTTACACAGCCTGTCAATCAATCGATCGACATACAACTAATTATTGGGATTAGTGTATGTCATATTTCATCCCAATACCCGTGTGGGGTTTTCAAACAACAAATACAGGTTCTATTTGTGCATTTGGGCGATGTGTAAAATTTTCGTCCCAATCAATATCAGTCAAATCAGTGTATATAAACAAATCATCCGATTTGTTCATAAATATTTATTTTATATACACGTTAAAAATTATATTTTTAACAATAAAATATTTTCCACTATAAAATATTTTATTTCATTCCAAATCACACAATCAAATTTCACAACACAACAATCAAACAAACAAGTCATCCATGGTCTGTGGACGACGAGTGTCGGGTGCTGCTAAACACCGTCTGCATCCTAGTATATATTTCAAACTAGAAATAAATTACAGGTGAGGAGTTCTCACCGACTAGCTAAACCAATACACCGCGACTCTTCATATGTAGAAATCTTCGTCGTTCTCGCCTTTTGTCAATTTCGTTGCCCGTATTCACTACATATATACAAATCACATTTTTATATTGTTGCTAATCATATAAAAATTACATTTTTATAATCACTCTATATGGATAAAAATTACATTTTTTATACTGCTACTATATAGATAAAAATTCTATTTTTACCACGCTATTCTCTATATAAAAATTATATTTTTATATCGCTCTTCTTCCAATAAAGATTATATTTTTATAACGCTCCTTCCTATATAAAATTTATATCTTTATATCTACTTCTAATATAAAGAACGAATTTTTATATCATCGCTATAAAAATCACATTTTTATTTCAACATATATATAATAAAATTCAGATTTTTATTTCGCTACATATATAAAGATCAAATTTTTATTCTCTATATAATATAAAAATCATATTTTTATAATCTTAGCTTCATAAAAATCATATTTTTATATTCTCTATTATATAAAAAATCTATTTTTAAATCCGCTACTCATATAAAAATAGAGTTCAAAATTTTATTATATTTCAAATCAAATAAAGTTCTGATTTTTATTATACTTCAAATCAAATAACAATCAATTTATAACTAACAAAAAAAATTAGTTTTTAACTAACATGAAAATCAGTTTTTAACTAATAAAAAAATCAGTTTTTAACTATTAAAAAAAAATCAGTTTTAAACTAACTAGAAAATCAGTTTTAAACTCACCTTTTTCGTCGAACTGGAGTTGGAGGGGTTACGTTTGCTCAAAGGGGGTCGGGGTGCGCTGAGTCGGACGGAGGGGGAGGCGCTGGCCGAGATGGGGACTGTAGGCGTCGGATTTGGGAAATAGGGTTTTGGGGTGGCTCGATTTTCGAAGGGGAGAGATGGCCGAGGGTGGAGAGAGGAGGAAGGAGAGGAGAATGGCGGCCCCACGATGGCCGGCCGCAGCCCTTTGGCGGCGCAGGGTATAAGGGAGGCGACGTTAGGGTTTTCAGGCGGCGGATGGGGTCGGTTTGGGTTTGGGGCACATCGAAGAAGGGGGGTTCAGAAGGGGGCGCTAACGATTGACGGAGAAGGGGTGCGACCGGACTGGGTGGGGGCGACGCGCTTGAGACGACGACGAGGCGGGCTCTAGAGTTCGATCGCGATTTCTTTTTTTCTTTCTTATTTCTTTTCTGAATGAACACGACGGGGAGGGTTAAGAGAGAAAAGGGTTGACTTTTATTTTATTTTATAATATTTTTATTTATTTTATCATCCAAAAAGTAACTTTAAATTTCGATCTAAAAACGGGACCCACCGCCTGTCGTCCATAGCTAATTACCCCCATTACGAACACAATGGGACAAGTATCGTAAGCTGATTCGATCGTTTCGATTAGTTTCCGTCAAAATCAAAATACTACTCTATATTTTGAATTTGAATGCGCATTTCAATTTACCAGGGCCACATACGAACTCTAAAAATTTCCGAAAAATATTTTCTAACTTCGTATTGACGATATGGTCCTAACAAAATTGATTTTGTCCAATTCTGAGACCGTTTGTAAAATGGCCATTTTCTAGTTGATTAAAATCAACTAAAACTAGTCAAATGCGTTTTCCTTTGCCACGCTCACATATTGATTCGAAAAATTACGAATTTTGGGATCTAGCAATAACTTGACATCACGGATCCAACAAAAGTAGTTTCATCGAATTCTGAGGTCATTTGCAAAATTCCCATTTTTAAGGGCCAGAGTTCCATAGCGACTATTCTGAAATTTCAACTGGACATAACTTTTGATTCGCGCTATAAAATTCTAATTTCTTGGATTCGTTGGAAAGATAGGCTCAATTAGATTCGAATTTTTTTGGCTTCGCTAAAATCTGGTTTATTTTGAATCCTGTACATTCATTTGAACTTTGAAATCGAAATTTCAAACTACCGCGCCATTTTCAATTCCTTTTATAATTTAAAATAAATATTTATATTGTAACGACGATCTATATAATATATACGTTCTAATTCTATTCAAAATAAATTTGTCGTCGTTTTTATTTAAAATAATTCATTTTAAATACTCAAAATTCATCGAAATTGCCAAAATAAAAATTTTAAATTGGCTTGGATTTCCGGGCTATTACAATCTCCCCCACTTAAAACGTTTCGTCCCTGAAAAGGAACGAAGCCAAAGTTGTTTCGCAAATCAACTCAACTTCCATTATTTTCATTTCGGCTTAAGTTCTTCAACTTTTCAGTTTCTAAGAACTTTTCAAAATTTTCAAAAATTTGGCAAACACCCTAAATTTTCGAAAAAATTCGCCATAACCTCCCCTACACCGAGGACTTCGGGATATTTCATATAGCCTCCCATGGCCTTCTTCAATCCAAAAGAAAAAGCCAAGCGGCTAGCCAGTCGGCTCATAAAATCATCCAAACCCAATAAATTTGTAAACATGTACCTATTTGTCGGGCAAACAATTTTATTCTTCTGCTCTAGCCTCCTTGCTATGACCTATTCAATGTAAATACATGTATATGCATGCATTTTGAAACAATTTTCAATACAGTTCAATATTCAGTTCAATTTGGCATAAATGGTTCAAAATATCAAACCAATAAACAAACAAAACAACTATCAATCAATTAGTGGATTATCATTTCAAATTCATAATTTTGATACATAGTCCAAAAATCAAATTTTTGATGCCAAATCACAACAATAGGCCCTATCTAGTTTTGGTTCTCACACCAGTCAATAGGAAATATATAGAAATCCCACTTTCATCACTCGAACACAACACTGATGATGCCATGGTCATTATCAGCATCATCTCCAGGCAACTAGAGTGTGATTCTATATCTACCCAGTATATTAAAACTTTGAATACCTGTGGACCAGACGTTTATGCAAAATCTGTATATACTGGATTGTACAAAATCAACACAAATAAATATTCAAATACGTATAAAACGATTTAAAGTTCAAAACAAAATTTGTTTTCATTTTGAAAGATATACTCTTCACACTCGTTCTAGGATACTACTGATCCCATCTCTAACGAGTCATTCTCATTGGATATTACTAATCCAATCTCTGATGAATTCTTTCGTTTGGTTCTAACGTGCCTTGTTCTCCGAGCTCTATAAACCAAAGCTCTGAGATCACTGTAGAGACTCGTAACTTCCCCGGTAAGGAAAGCCCGGATTACTTTGAGAATAACACACAAAAAAAACGCAAACAGAAGAACATTTCATTGCTTATTTACAACAATTCATCAGAATACAAGAATATCAGAGTATAAACAAATAATATACATTCGATAAATATCGGAGATTACAATACATTACAAAGCAGCGGAAAATAATACCATACGCAACTAGAAGTAATACATGGATACAGAGCTTTCCGAGTATCGTTCCAGCTGTAAATCAGGATCCTGTGAATATAAATCTGCAAAACCAAAACTACTAGCTGCCCATGTCAAAATAAGGGCACCCAGAGTTTAGGTTAAAACAATAAACTCCAGGTCAGTCATGGGACTGGTGTGAGAACTAAAACAGTTATTGATCTTTAATTTAAAGTTAGGTAAATCAAGGGACCACGCCGTATAAAACGGAACGGGTTTCCTCCCAAGAACACCAGTGCATAAAACAACAGCGCAATGCTAAATAAAGAACAATGAAGCTATTATAAGACCCAGGTCCCATCACATAATGTAACACAAACCGGAGGATAGGGGTTTACCTTATAATAGCCAAGGAATGCTTGATACGTTTAAAACAGATTATTTTGATATTACTATAAGTGTATAGTGTCAAGACATTTTCAATCATAAATATCAATCATAGACGGCATGGGTACCATATATCATGTCGCCATACTAGGCTATACAATCAAAATTGCAAAGTCACGTATTTGAAAACTGGATTTCCGTCTGTGAACCGAGGCCAGGGATCGTCCTCTACCGATTCGAGACAATCTAGCCTACCATGTCTCAGGACCCAAACTCAGGTGGGCCCTTGGATCGTCAGGGTCGGTCCACTGATGTGGATTAAAATGCCTGGTAACTGCGTTTCCCCGCCCTATGGGGCGTAAATGAGCCAACGAATGACTCCATCGGCTTCACATAGTCACCGATATATCTGAGGCGCCTCGCAATAGCAACAACAACATAAGTCAAACACCGTTCACGATAAACCCAAAAATCAATTCAAATTCAATTCCAATTAAATACCATTTAATTGGTACACTTCATTAAATCTAAATAAAAGATTTAATCTTTTTCTCAACTGGGTTTAAGGACAGTGTTAATGAAGACACCATTCATGACAAACCCAAATCACATTTGATATTAAATACAAGGCTCTGAATAGAAAATATATCGGCTTATATTCAATATCAAATTCTACGACCAACAAATATCGTATTGGAAATAACGATATTAATATATCTTTCAAATTCCCATAACAATATCTGTTTCTTCACAAAATCCAACATCGAAATATTCCAAAGAAAATTTCGATTCAAATCCATTCCAATTCAATTATTGGAAATTCTGGTTACCTTTGAAACCATTTCAAATCCACTTTATTTGTTTTAAAAATAAATAGAATTATAATTCTAGTTCAAAATTAGTTCATTTCGATAAAAATCTATTTTTATCTTTTCAAATATGGAGTTTTTCATCCCAATTCTTCACAAATCATTTCTTATGATTTTACACAAATTATTACTATTTTTAATAATTTTATCAAGGCCCGTACAGTTGATTTCCATCCACGGCCATCGAACTGCACTTACAGCGACCTTTTCCAAATTTGATTCGAACATAATTCCAAATCCAGCCGTTAGATTTCAAATCTCTAATATTCGTTAGAAAGCTCTTTTCGATACAAACCCAAAGGTTCCAGTTTTAGGAGAATCCGACGGTCGGATCTCCCGCAATGTCCATTCGAAGACAATGGTCGAAATTCACGAACTGCCGCAGCGCGACGCGTTCTATTCAGGCCATTATATATATTTCGTCGATTTCCTTTTAAAATGTATTTTATAAATCGTTTTAAACTCGTTTTCAAAACGATTTCAACTTCCATCTCAAATTCAAATCAAAATTGAATCTTTCCAATATAATTTCGTTTTAAATTCATTTCAACTCGATTTCAATTCAAATCCATTTCAGTTCAAATCGGTTTCAATTCAAATCGATTTCAGTTCAATTTCAATAGTTTTAAATTCAATTCAAAACGATTTCAATTCTATTTCAATCTAATCCGAATTTCCATTCTTTTCAATTTAATTCGAATTTCAATTTATTTCAATTTAATTTGAATTTCAATTCATTTCAATTTAATTCGAATTTCAATTCATTTCAAAATATAAGATTTTGAAATCACTTTCGATATTCTTTGTAAAATGAATAAAATCGACAAAATTCCCATTCGTGTTAAAATGGCGTTTAACCACTTAACACGGCTTCACATTTCAATATTCATTGAATATTATTTTAAAATATTCGATAATTCTGAACTGGAATCAGACACAGTCAATTACCATATAATGTGATTATATGGATTTCATACAACAAAGGTGTATAACCATAATGAAAATAGCAATCCATCATCCAGAGTGCATTCTACACTGTATAAGCATTGAATATAAATATTCAATGCTTACACAGCCTGTCAATCAATCGATCGACATAAAACTAATTATTGGGATTAGTGTATGTCATATTTCATCCCAATACCCGTGTGGGGGTTTGAAACAACAAACACAGGTTCTATTTGTGCAGTTGGGCGATGTGTAAAATTTATCGACCCAATCAATATCAGTCAAATCAGTGTATATAAACAAATCGTCCGTTTTTTTATAAATATTTATTTTATATACACGTTAAAAATTATATTTTTAACTATAAAATATTTTCCACTATAAAATATTTTATTTCATTTCAAATCACAATCAAATTTCATAGCACAGCAATCAAACAAACAAGTCATCCATGGTCTGTGGACGACGGGTGTCGGGTGCTGCTAAACACCGTCTGCATCCTAGTATATATTTCAAACTAGAAATAAATTAAAGGTGAGGAGTTCTCACCGACTAGCTAAACCAATATACCGCGACTCTTCATATGTAGAAATCTTCGTTGTTCTCGCCTTTTCTCAATTTCGTTGCCCGTATTCACTACATATATACAAATCACATTTTTACATTGTTGCTATGCATATAAAAATTACATTTTTATATTCACTCTATATGGATAAAAATTACTTTTTTATACCGCTATTATATAGATAAAAATTCTATTTTTACCACGCTATTCTCTATATAAAAATTATATTTTTATATCGCTCTTCTTCCAATAAAGATTATATTTTTATAACGCTCCTTCCTATATAAAATTTATATTTTTATATCTACTTCTAATATAAAGATCGAATTTTTATATCATCGCTATAAAAATCTCATTTTTATTTCAACATATACATAATGAAAATTGGATTTTTATTTCGCTACATATATAAAGATCAAATTTTTATTCTCTATATAATCTAAAAATCATATTTTTATAATCTCTGCTTCAACAAAATCATATTTTTATATTCTCTGTTATATAAAAATTCTATTTTTAAATCCGCTACTCATATAAAAATAGAGTTCAAATTTTAATTATACTTCAAATCAAATAAAGTTCAAATTTTTATTATACTTCAAATCAAATAAAAATCAATTTATAACTAACATAAAAATCAGTTTTTAACTAACATGAAAATCAGTTTTTGACTAATAAAAAAAATCAATTTTTAACTAATAAAAAAAATCAGTTTTAAACTAACTAGAAAATCAGTTTTAAACTCACCTTTTTCGTCGAACTGGAGTTGGAGGGGATGCGTTTGCTCAGAGGGGGTCGGGGTGCATTGAGTCGGACGGAGGGGGAGGAGCTGGCCGAGGTGTGGACTATATGCGTCAGATTTGGGAAATAGGGTTTTGGGGTGGCTCGATTTTCGAAATGGAGAGGTGGCCGAGGGTGGAGAGAGGTGGAAGGAGAGGAGAATGGCGGCCCCACGATGGCTGGCGGCAGCCCTCTGGCGGCGGCGCAAGGTATAAGGGAGGCGGCGCTAGGGTTTTCAGGCAGCGGATGGGGTCTGTTTGTGTTTGGGGCACGTCGAAGAAGGGGGGTCCAGAAGGGGGCGCTACCGATTGACGGAGGAGGGGTGCGACCGGACTGGGTGGGGGCGGCGCGCCTGAGACGGCGACGAGGCGGAGGCGGGCTCTGGAGTTCGATCGCGATTTCTTTTTTTCTTTCTTATTTATTTTCTGAATGAACACGACGGGGAGGGTTAAGAGAGAAAAGGGTTGACTTTTATTTTATTTTATAATATTTTTATTTATTTTATCCTCCAAAAAGTAACTTTAAATTTCGATCTCAAAACGGGACCCACCGCCTGTCGTCTATAGCTAATTACCCCCATTCCGAACACAATGAGACATGTATCGTAAGCTGATTCGATCGTTTCGATCAGTTTCCGTCAAAATCAAAATATAACTCTATATATTGAATTTCAACGCGCATTTCAATTTACCGGGGCCACTGCGAACTCTAAAAATTCCCGAAAAATATTTTCTAACTTCGTATTGACGGTATGGTCCTAACAAAACTGATTTCGTCAAATTCTGAGACCGTTTGAAAAATGGCCATTTTCCAGTCGATTAAAATCAACTGAAACTGATCAAACGCGTTTTCCTTTGCCCCGCTCACATATTGATTCAAAAAATTACGAATTTTGGAATCTAGCAATAACTTGACATCATGGATCCAACAAAAGTGGTTTCGTCAAATTCTGAGGTCGTTTGCAAAATTCCCATTTTTAAGGGCCAGAATTCCATAGCGACTATTCTGAAATTTCAACTGGACATAACTTTTGATTCCCGCTATGAAATTCTGATTTCTCGGATTCGTTGGAAATATATGCTCAATTAGATTTGAATATTTTTGGTTTCGCTAAAATCCGGTTTATTTTGAATACTATACGTTCATTTGAACTTTGAAATCGAAATTTCAAACTACCGCGCCATTTTCAATTCCTTTTATAATTTAAAATAAATATTTATATTCTAACGACGATCTATATAATATAAACATTCTAATTCTATTCAAAATAAATTTCTCATCGTTTTTATTTAAAATAATTCATTTTAATTATTCAAAATTCATCGAAATTGCCAAAATAAAAATTTTAAATTGGCTCGGATTTCCAGGTTATTACGATATAATAATTAAATAGTAATTTAAACCTTTATTAATAACTATTTAAATATTTATAACACTTTTTAAATAAATAATTAGTCTTGAGCCTTAACTAAAGGATTTAATAATAATTAATCTCTTTTATAAGTCATTAACCAATAATTAAGCATTAATTAATTATAATAATTATGATTAACTTCCTAATTAAAAACTTATGTAATACTTGAACATCATTACTAAGTATTTAGTAAATCAAAATGTCATTAATAAACACATCAATTAGGAAAGCAATCAATTTCATTTGGATGGAGATGAAGGCTTTTAGAAGTTAGTTAGAGAAACACATGATGTTCGAGCTTGTACCCAAATGAGAGTTATCCTATTTTGTGGACTAATCATGGGAGCATATACTTAGATCATCATTTGTACTTTATCAAGTGCTCCCTCAATGGAAGGGAAAAGGAATGATATCACCATATGAGGCATGCTTTCCATTAGTGGCATTTCGATATGTGTTTTATTTCGATGTTGAGATTTTAGCATTCTATCTGATCTAGTGGTTTGATGTATGGAAAGATATTGGTAACTCAAGAAAATTAATTTGACCTACCTTGATTGTGACTTATCGTATTAGGGCTCGACCGGGTTATATGTGTGTAACATCATGTGTTTGGTTTCCAGGGATGTCTATATTTGGCTGTATATATGGTTCGTCAAGAACTTAGATCTAATCGAGTTATGTTTACTTGTTTGATAGTTATTTGCCAACTGGTTACTTTACGCTTAATTAACTTAATATTAGACCTTAGAAGTTAACTTGTTGGATTGGTATTACAATGAGGATGGACAGGCTAGGTAGGTATGGAATAGTAGTAGGTAGTGTGTAACAACCCGGAAAATCTTAGCCAAATTTATTTTTGGGCAATTTTAATGAACTTTCAACATTTAAAATGAATTATTTTAAATAATAATGACGAGAAATTTATATTGAATAGAATTATAATGTATATATTTATTTGAATCAACGTTAGAATATAAATATTTATTTTAATTATAAAAGGAATTGGAAATGGCGTGGTAGTTTGAAAATTCGATTTCAAATTTCAAATGAATGTACAGGATTCAAAATAAACCGTGTTTTAGCGAAACCAAAAATATTAGAATCTATTTGAGAATATCTTTCCAACGAATCCGAAAAATTGAAATTTCATAGCGGGAATAAAAAGTTATGCCCAACTGAAAATTCAGAATAGTCGCTATGGAATTTTGGACCTTTAAAATGGAAATTTTGCAAATGACCTCCGCTTTCGACGAAACCACTTTTGTTGGATCTAGGATGTCAAATTATTGCTAGATTCCAAAATTCATAATTTTTGAAATCAATGTGTGAGCGTGGCGAAGGAAAACGTGTTTTGACAGTTTAAGTCAATTTGGATCGACCAGAAAATGGCCATTTTTCAAACGGTATTCAAATTTGACGAAATTAGTTTTGTTGAGACCGTATCATCAATACGAAGCTAGAAATAATTTTCCGGGAATTTTTAGAGTTTGTAAGTGGCCCCGGCAAATTGAAATGTATGTTTAAAATTCAGTATAATGATTTATATTTTAATTTCAATGAAAACTGATCGTAACAGCTGAATTGGGTTACGATACATATCCCATTGTGTTCGGAATAGGATATTTAGCTAGTGGCGATAGTAGTTGGGTTCGAGTTGGAGTTCAGAATAAAAACTTACTTTTTGAAATCAAAAGGAAGAAAATAATAAATTAATTAAATATATTATAACCTTAACCCCCCTTTTTTTCTCTCATAACAGTCAACGAAAAAAAAACCCGACATCCCTCGATCGTGCCTCCTCCTCCAATCGCCATCGCCGTAGCTTCGCATCGCCCACCGCCGCTCCACTACCTCCTCCTCCATCGACCTTCGCTCCAGCACCACCCTTCTTCCTCTTCCGCCACTCACCTGAATACCATGCCCCCCAAATCGCTCCAGCCCCCCCCACCAATCGCGGTCCACCATCGCGGTCCACGCTAGCGCCACACCTCCCCAGTCTCCCCCCTCTGCTGCGCGTCCCCTCTCCCCAATCCCCCACTGCAGCATCGAAGAACTCCCGCCCTAACCCAAAGACTAACGCAGCAAGCCCTAACCGCACCAAGAAGGAGGAGCATGAGCTCCAGGCAGTGGTGCCAAGGTCGAAGAGGTCGGGAAGGAGGAGCTAGCGGGGATTTTTGTTTTTGAAACCGTGGTATGATGAAGGTGGAAGCCCGAATCAAAGATCAGAAATGGAGCTTGGTTTTCACGGATCCGATGAAAACAGTGAGCCTCCTTTTATTTTTATTTTGCTTATAAATTACTTAATATAAAAAGAAATGATTTTTTTACACTATAAAGACTTGATTTTTGTATAGATGATAAAGGTTTGATTTTCAAACATAAAAAGGTTTGGTTTTTAAATTAGGAAAGGTATGATCTTTATTGTACGAAAGGTTTGATTATTGTAAACAAAAAGGTTTGAATCGTCATGAGATAAAGATACGATTTTATGATTATAAAAATATGATTTTTCGTAATATATAGATACGATTTTTATCTTGAAGTAGCGAATATAAAATTTTGATTTTTATGATATGAGCCTCACCATAAAGATAAGATTTTTATTATCTAGATAACGGTATAAAAATGTGATTTTATTAATATATATTAGCGTTGTTAAAAATATGATTTTTTTTATACGATGGAGAATATAAAATTTTGATTTTTATATTTGTAGCGATATAAAAATGCGATTTTCAATATAAACATCATATTAAAAATGTGATTTTTAATATGAACAGCGTAGAACAGACTACGTTAGAATTTTGGGCAAATCCAGATGGTTCAGAAATTTAGAAATAAAACTGGTGGAGTGGAACCAAAGGTGAGAACTTCTCACTTTTATTTTATTTTATAGTTAAAATATATATATAGGATGTAGACGGTGCTTAGCAGCAGCCGACACCCGTTGTCCACAGACCATGGACGACTTGTTTGTTTGTTTGTTGGTTTGTCTTGTGAAAATTGATTGTGTGATGTGGAATGGAAATAAAATATTTTATAGTTAAAAATTTAATTTTTAACATGTATATAAATAAAATAAATATTTATAAACAAATCGGATGATTTGTTTATATACACCCATTTTATTGATATGGATTGGGATGATAAATTTTACATATCGCCCAACTGCACGAATTAAATTCATTATTTGTCGATTGAAACCTCACACGGGTGTTGGGATATTATTTGATGTACGCTAATCCCAATTGTTTAGTTGTTTGTCAATCGATAGATTGACAGACTGTTGTAAGCGTTAAATATTTATATTTAATGCTTATACAAAGTGGAATGCACTCTGGATGATGGATGATTATTTATCATGGTTGTTGTATACATGTATTGTATGAAATCCATATAAATCAAATTATATGGTAATTGACTGTGTCTGATTCCAGTTCAGAAAGAAGGAATATTTTAAAATAAGGATATTTTAAAGTAATGAATATTTCAAAATAATATTCAATAAAAGATCAAAATTTGATTTTGATGTCTGATTTGGAGTGGACATGAATATATTTAAATATCTAAAGCCGTGTTGATTAGATTGGCGCCATTTTGACGTAAACGATATTTATATCGATTTTATTCATTTATATAATAAATAACAAAAAGGAAGAGATTTAAAAATATAATGTTATGAAAATATTATCATTTATATATCGATGATATGAAATGTTCAATTTTGATTTGAAATTGAACATGAAGTTGAAATAGTTTTGAAAACGAATTTAAAACGATTTAAACAATATGTTTTAAAAGGAAATCGACGATATATATATATACACACACACACACATATATATACACATATATATATATGTGTGTGTATATAAGGGCTTGAATAGAACGTGCCGCGCTGCGGCAGTTCGTGAATTTCGACCATTGACTTCGAACGGACATTACGGGAGATCCGACCGTCGGATTCTCCTAAAACCGGAACCGTTGGGTTCGTATAGAAAAGGGCTTTCTAAAGAATATTAGAGATTTGAAATCTAATGGTTGGATTTGGAATTATGTCCAAATAAAATTTGGAAAAGGTCGCTGTAAGTGTAGTTCGATGGCTGTTCATGGAAATCGACTGTACGTGTCTTGATAAAATTATTAATGTAATAACCGTGAATTTTGGGGGTTAATTTAAAATTTTATTTTAAGTTAGTTTAATAAAATTTTGAAATTTAAAGTAATTCATTTTAAATAATAACGAATGAATTTAATTTAATTATAAAAGGAATTCGAAATGGCGCGGTAGTTCGAAAATTCGATTTTAAACTTTGACTGACTGTACAGGATGAAAAATAAATCGGATTTTAGTGAAACAAGGAATATTTAAATCTGTTTAAGAATATCTTTCTAATGAATCTGAAAAATTGAAATTTTGTTTTAAAAATCAAAAGTTATGGCCAATTCAATTTTCAGAAAGGTCGTTGTAGAATTTATATATTTAATATATATATGGCCCAAAAGGCTATTTTTCACATACGAATGAATTTGGACTCGAAACCACTTCCATTGAGTCCGGAATGATGTTTCTGCATTGAAAAACTGTAAACACTTATATATTTTGAGTTTCAGAAATTATTTGTTTAAAAAAGTATTTTTTAATATTAAATATATAGCCCTTAAAAATAGTTATTTTGCAAATGACCTCCGTTTTCGACGAAACCACTTTTGTTGGATCTGGAATGTCCAAATATTGTTATGTTTAATTTTTCATAATTTTTGGAATTAATTTGTGACCGTGGCAAAAAGATTTCTGTTTTGTCAATTTACAGTTAAATTTAAACGACTTAAAAAGGGTCATTTTTCAAAAAGTCTCAGAATTCAACGAAATAAATATTGTAAGGACCGTATCGTCATAAGAAAGCCAAAAATAATTTTTCTGAGTTAATTTGTGTCACCGGTAAAATTATTTGTACGGAAAAATTAAAAATAAAGGAATTAAATTTTAAAACTGAAAAACGGAGGCCAAGATGACCATTTGGGTTGACGGTACAGGCCCAGATGAGTCCGGAATGGGGGCTAAATGGTATGAACGACAGTCGTTGGGCCTAAATCGGAGTTCGGACCAAAACGGGCTTTAACGGGCTAATTAAATTATTAAATAATGATTAGGAAAACATAATATAATATTATAAATTCCGAAAACACTGTTCATCCTTCCTCAACCCGTCGTTTGCTGAGCCGTATGAACCCATTACCATTCAAAATTTCATTCTTCGATTTCTCCTCCAATTCTCAACGAAATCCTTCGTGTAAATACACGTTTCGAAGAGAATTCCGAGCTCTTCGATTCTATACCCGAATCACCTCCTCTCGTTGACCGTAGCCGCCGCCACACCCCCTCAAATGTAGCGCAAAAACCCCACCGCCGGGCCCACCACGTCGAACTGCACCCCCCCTTCTTCTGGCCGTGCGTGCTCCTCTCCAAGGCGGTCATTCTCCAACAAACCGTTCGTAAAACCGTCAACCGTAGCTCGAGTTATCTCGATCCAAAGATTTGAACAAACTAAGGTAAATTATTTCAGATTTTGCAACGCTTTTAAGCGTTACTGTGCCAGTTGTTAAAAGCCAGAATTCAAATTTACACATAAATTTCAATTTGAAATCTTTCAGATCCAAAACCGCTGTGGCTCCGAACACGAAATCTGATTGAAACCACTCTCATTTCAGAAACAAGCAAGCTGAGAATTTATTTTTAATTTAATATTAATTAATTTAATTATTATTCTTTTGTTGTTTAATGTTGAATGGTGGAAATAAATCGATATGTGATGGTTGTTGTTCTATGTTGTGAACTCGAATTTGTATTTGGATGATGTGATATTAGATCTGAAGTTTGAAGCGCTAAATTTGAATTGATGACGTGATATTTTATCGTTTGTGGTGGAATTAGACATGGAAACATTGGACTTTAAAATAAAAAGACAATATTTTTATATTGAAAATAAAAAGACAATATTTTTATATTGAAAATAAAAAGACAATATTTTTATATTGAAATTAAAAAGACAATCTTTTTATATTGAACATAAAAAGATGGAAATTTGACGATGTAAATGAAAAGACGATCTTTTTATATTTAAAATAAAAAGACAATATTTATATATTGAAAATTTGACGATGTAAATGAAAAGACGATCTTTTTGTATTGAAAATAGAAGTTATTATTTTTACATTGTATAATAGAAAAGTTATTATTTTTACATTGTAAAATGAAAAAGTTAATATTTTTACATTGTATAATAGAAAAGTTATTATTTTTACATTGTAAAATAAAAAAGTTAATATTTTTACATTGTAAAATAGAAAAGATATTATATTTACATTGTAAAATAGGAAAGTTGATATTTTTACATTGTAAACTAAAAAAAGTTAATATTTTTACATTGTAAAATAGAAAAGATATTATATTTACATTGTAAAATAGGAAAGTTGATATTTTTATATTGTAAAATAAAGAAGTTAATATTTTTACATTGTAAGTAAATGAATGAATTTACATCGTATGAAATAAATAACATTTTTATATGTTATTTATGAATGAATTTACACCGTATGAATAAAATTACATTTTTGTACGTAATTTAAATGTGAATTTACATTGCATAACAAAAGTTACATTTTTATATGTTATTTATATATGAATTTGCACCGCATGGCAAAAATTACATTTTTCTATGTAATTAAAATGTAAATTTACATTGCATGACGAAAATTACATTTTTCTATGTAGTTTATATATATAAATTAGAATGACATGATTAAAATTACATTTTTACATGTAATTAAAATGTGAATTTACACTGTATGATAAAAATTACATTTTTAAATGTAATTTAGATAGGAATGAAAACGGTAGAATTAAAATTACATTTTTATATGTAATTAAAATGTGAATTTACACCGTATGATAAAATTACATTTTCATATGTAATTTAGATATGAATAATAATGATAGAATTAAAATTACATTTTTATATGTAATTAAAAATGTGAATTTACACTATATGATAAAAATTGCATTTTTAGATGTAAGTTAAATATGAATTTATGTCGTATGATAGAAATTACATTTTTTATATGTAATTTAAATATGAATTTCCATCGCATGATAAAAATTACATTTTTCTATGTAATTTAAATTGATTTTGTGCCGCATGAGAAAAATTACATTTTTCTATGTAATTTAGATGTGAATTAGAACGGTAAAATAAAAATGACATTTTTCTATGTAATTTATATATGAGTTATAACGATATGATAAAGATTACATTTTTCAATGAAATTAGAATATGAATTTGTATTGTATTATAACAATTACATTTCTTTATGTAATAGGGACTTGAATTTATAATGTAAAATAAAAATTACATTTTTATAATGTAATAAAGAGGTAAGATTCACATTAAAATTAAAAATTACATTTTATATGTAATTAGAAAAGAGGACTTGCATTGTAAATTAAAGATTTCATTTTTATATGTAATTAGAAAAAGGGATTTGCTACGAAAATTAAAAATTACATTTTTATATGTAATTTAGGATGAGATTTACATTGTAGAATAAAATTTACATTTTTATATGTAATTAGAAGTTGAGAATTTGCATGATATAGAAAATTACATTTTTATGTAATTAAAAGACGTGAAAACTTGCATCGTATAGAAAAATTACATCTTAATGTAATTAGGAAGGAGAGTTGGTCATAGAATCATTTTATCTTTTAAATATAATTTTAATAAGATAAAGATTGTCACGGTTAAGAAAATTACATTTTTGATGTAATTTAAAAAGTAAAAAATTTTCACTGTAATATTAATTACATTTATAATGTAGCTAAAAAGAAAATTTTACAATGAAACTGAAAGATAGGAAATTTACATTATAATATTGATTATAATTTTAATGTAGTAAAAAGGAAATTTTACGATATGAATAAAAGAAATAAATGGAATGCCATATTAAATTATATTTCGAGAAAATTATATTTTTATTCGACACGGGGAATAAATGACATGCTTATTATCATCTACTGTTAGCGACATTTAAATTGGTTAAATCCATTAACCAATTATTTAATTGTATCTTTATATGAATTGTTGTTGTATGAAAACCCCACACGGGTATTGGGACGATATTTGACTGACACAAATCCCAGTGTTAAATGATATGTCTATCGACAGATCGACAGGCTGCGTTAAGCGTTATTATTTAATTTTAACGCTTACACAGTGGAATTTACACACTGTATGTAAATGGATGACTTGATGAATATGTTGTTATTGAAATATATATGATGCATGTGAAATCCATATAATCCAAATTATATGGTGAATGATTGAGTCGCCCTCCGATTCAGGTGTTCTTTTAAGAAGAATATTTGTACATTAAAAATCTTTTTATATAAAGAATATTTTTAATAATTATTTTAGAATATGTTTTCTTTATAATGAATTAACCTTTAGAGAGAAATCTTTTAATTAAGATTATTAGATCTTGAAATTATATTTAGTGATATGAAATAAATTGAGATGTGAAGTTGATTTATCGTGGATGATGTTTTTAAATGACATTTGTCCTTTTATCCAATTTACATTGAAATTATTATTTGAAATTTATAAATCTAGTTTATAGATTTTAAAAAGGCACGTTCTAAAAATCAAATTTTCCAATTTAATATATAAAATTGGAATTAAGTGGAAATTCGATTGGTAATAATCGAGATAGGCTTCTGTAACAGAAGACCGATATTATATATGGAATTTAAGAGGCTTTGCCGTTATTCCATGTATACTGTTAGTCCGATACAGAAATTTATAGCGATTATGTATTGATTTGATTTCTGTGGAATTCCATATTTTGGAAATGGATTTGAGAGTTTATCGTGAACTGTGTTTTAAAGGACACTAGTTCTTTAACCCGTTTAAGACAAGATTTATTTCTTAAAATAAATAACCTTGTAATAATGATTTTTGATATCAAATCAAAATTGGAGTTTTAATAATTCTTTTAAGAAAGATTTAAAATTTTATTTTCAGAGTTTATCTGTAACGACCCGCATTCTACGCATCATAGGATCATAGAATATTTATTTCTTTCACATACGAAGTCGTATGGTCATGTAACTTTGGGGGACGACTATTGGGGTCATTTCCCATGTTCATGATTTTTCCCGATTTTTAAATGACCATTTTACCCCTAGTTATCACTGTTTTGGCCATAACTTTTGACTGGAAAGGAATTTTGACCTGAAACCACTTCCATTGGCTCCGGATGACGGTTTCTCTTTCCGTAGAGTGGTCACAATAGCCAAACGGACTCACCGTTTGGGAGATATGGCTGAAAAAAGTTTCGGATGGGGAAAAACAGCTTAATTGGGCTTAAGCGGGTGATTAGCAGCTAGGCCCAAGGGGAATTTCGGGTTTAGGGGTATATAGGTGCTGATTAGGGTTAGAAAACATTTCTTTAGACATTTTCCAGCTGCCACTTTCATTCCCCTTAACCTAGCCATGGCCTCCACTCTCTAAATCTCTCTAAAACACCCAAAATCACTTCCTAATCAAGGATTAAGGCTTAGAGGCATCAAATCAAGGAGGATTAGCACAAGGACCGAGGTAGAGCTGCTGTTATATATTGGAATTCGTGCAAATCAGAGGTTCACTTCAGATTTGGAAGTTTTATTGTGGCAAAGGTGAGTGATTTGCATAGTTTTTGCACTAATTACGGTAATTAAGGGTAATTAGTGAAGATTAGCGAATTTATACACTAATAAATTCTGGAAAAATGTTTATAAATTCTTAAATAATGTTTTATGCCTCTGGTTGAAATTTGGTTCGGTTTAATTAAGTTTTGTTAACTCTATGACCAGTTTACTTAAACATGCTTAAGGGAAAATAAGGAGCTTTGGCCACTTTTGATCCATTTTGATTCATTTGAGTGATTGTTTGCTGTTGTGGTTGCTATTACATGTTGCTATGACTCTATGGTGTGTTTTGTGATTGCTTAGAAGTGTTAGTTTGGTCAAAAACGCCGTCGAATGGCGAGAAACTGTCGCTGGAACGAAGTGCAGGAATTTATCCGGATCGGATCGCCCCCATGCCCACGAACCGACCCGCCTTCTCGAACCGCGCCACATGCCAGAGCTCGGAGCCACGAAGGGAAGACCACGATCCGATCCGATGGCGCGACCCGATCCGCCGATGGCTGAAGACCCCGATCCGATGAGCCGATCTGATCCGTCTCTCGTGAGAATGAGCTACTCCGACCCGTTAAGAAGCTCCCGATCCGAACCGATGTTCCTCTACGACTGAAGGGAAGCACCACGATCCAGATGGGTAGCTCGACCCGAACCAGTGGGTTGCCACGAACTGACAAACCCGAACCGACTCGACAAGGCGCCACGAGCTGACGAGGTGCGATCCATATGGTGCGACACGATCCGACCCGAGCGTGAAGGATGATCCGAACCGATCCGAGGTTGAAGGCTATGAGCTGGTGACTGCGAACCGAATCAGGGAGTTACATACAGAATGAAGACCGATCCGGAGGGTGATGACAGAAACCCGAGATGCAAAGGAAGTCCAAATGAGAAGTTAGAGCTCAAGATTCAGATGGGAATCAACGAGTTCACTTCATGAGTTGGGCTTTGCTGCGGGACGCGTGCCAAGGGGTTATCGACGTCTATAGCTTTGGACCACTATGGTAGGAGGTACGAAGGCGGATTCAGGGCCATTATGGCATCGGTAGAACCAAGAGCTATGACCAATGAAGTGGGTCATTGAAATGTTTGGTCATGACTCCAAGTGTTTGGCTTGGTCACAGCAGGGTTTCTACAAGTCGGGATTCGTCGTTACCTCAGTTTGTCTAGTGTTCCAAAGTGGTAGATGTCGTATGCTTTACGCACTGAGTGAGAGACGTGAGGATGGTTGCTATGCTTGATTGTTTGACATACACACCCCACCCCCGTATTCTTACACTATTTATTATGGCACCTTGGAGTCTTGTACGGTATGTGGTACTAACTCTTTGGTTGCAGGTCCAGGTTCAGGTATGGTTTAGTATACCTCTTATTACTCTGTTTAGATGCTTATCGCTCATACCGGGCTTTATGTCTGACCCAGAGTTTTATGTCTCTTCTTATTACTCTGGGTGCTCACACGAGCAGACTAGAGACAGGTTAGCTGGTGATGCACGGGTAGATGATCCGGAGGCGAGCAGGAGGCTTCCACGTAATAAATATAGTATTCTCCCTGTGTTGTTGAAGATCACTGCTTGGGCATTGGTGGTGTATCTTCCATTTTAGCTTTCTTTTGCTTTGAGACAGTTTGAAAGTTGTAATAAGCTGTATTCTGAATTTTCCGCTGCTATGATGTTTAGTTTTGATTTTCAGCTTATGCACTGTCTCTCCTGTTTTATGTCAAGTATGTTATTATTATATTTTATTCCATGCGCTGTGAGACATTCTACAGGTTCCTTGATTAGTTCATTCCCTTCTTTCTTTTCTTCTGACGACCGTTCTGTGCTAGCTGGGCATGTGTACAGCGCACTTTCGGAGGAAATGCAGGCTGGTGCGGGACGGGCCGTCACACTTGGTATCAGAGCTCTAGGTTGCGTAGTTAACCTAGGGAAGTTATCAGGGAGAGATATTATACGTATACGAGAGAGCGTATTTGTGATTATTTGGGTTTTCAAAAGCTATATATATACTATTAGTAGTATAAGGATGAAGTCGTACTGCACTAGCACCACTATGGAGTCGTTAATCATTTCCTTTTTTCAGATTGACGATGAGCCGATATACTAGAGGTGCTGGTAGGGGAGCCAATAATGGGGACGCTGCTGACATGAGGACGATGTTTACTGACCTCATGAGAGAGATGCTTAGAGATGTGCAGAGGGCAGCTCCCAATGGTGGAAGTGGTGGTGGTCCGATAGTGCAGGCGCCGAGGGTCGACTTCGCCAAGTTGAATAAGGATTATACTAGCCTTGGTGGGAAGCCGTTCCACGGAACGGAGTCGGCCACGGATGTTCAAGATTGGGTGGATAGTTGCGAACGTATCTTCGAGGATTTGGGTATCGAGGATGCGATGAAGAGGAAGTTAGCGTCCCGTCAGCTGCAAGGGCGGGCAATGAATTGGTGGAATGCCATAAAGGCAGCTACTCCCGAAGACCAGATTACTTGGGAGCAGTTTAAGGCTCGCTTTAGTGAGAAGTTCATACCAGCTGCTCAGAAGTCAATGTTGTTTAAGAAGTTCTTGGAGCTCAAGCAGAATGGCAGAGCTGTCTCGGAGTATATTGCTGAATTTGACACTTTGTCAAAATATGGGTTATCTCTTATTGATACTGCCGAGAAAAAGAATGAGAAATTCATAACTGGTTTGGATCAGTACTTGGGGGAAAATCTTATTAACCACATCGATGAGACGTTTGAATCGATTGTGGGGAAAGCGTTAAGATCGGAAAGTCTTTACCCTAAGCAGAAGACTGAGGTTGCATCCGCAGATGAGCCAAAGCCACAAGCTAGTGGTGGAGGCAAAGGTGGTTCTCAGAATAAGAGAAAGCAGAATCAGACTAAGGATGGCCAGAAGAAAAAGAATAAGCAAGATGTGGAGTGCTTCAGCTGTGGTAAGAAGGGCCATTATGCTAGTAATTGTCGGGCCAAGCCAGCGGATAGGAAGTGCTTCAACTATGGCCAAATGGGACATCACAAGGACAAGTGTCCACAGCCCCCTAAAGAAAAGCAAATGGTGAAAGCATACGCCCTTAATGCTATTCCTTCTTCGTCAAATGCCCCAACAGCGGCGGAGAAGGGAAAGAATGTCGTCATTCAAGGTATGCTTTCTGTTTATGATGTTCCTGTTAGAGTTTTGTTTGATACCGGAGCTTCCAGTTCTTTCATATCTAGTGACCTGGTAGATAGGTTGGGATTGGAGCCCGAGATTGTCGATAGACCTTTAGTAGTGACGAACCCGATTGGTGGTTCGACTAGCCTTAGCATGATTTGTCGTAATGTGGTCTTATCGAGTCATGGATGCATGTTTGTTTGTGATTGCTTTGTTTTGGGCTTTACTGGGTTTGGCATTATTTTGGGAGTAGATTGGCTCCGAAGATACGGGGTGGTGGTAGACTGTGAGGGCTTTTTGGTGACAGCTAGAGCGGATGATGGGCGGAGGATAGTGTTTGGTGGTCTACCCAGTAAGGGGGTATTGGCTAGTTTTCTAAACTCCCTCGATATTCCGCATAGTGAGTTGTCAGGTTTGCCCGTGGTTGGCCAGTATCCGGATGTTTTCGAAGAAGTGACCGGACTTCCACCACACCGAGAGATTGAGTTTCGTATTGATTTGGTAAAAGATGCCAGGCCTATAGTGATGCCACTTCGTCGTATGGCACCAAGAGAGCAGCGAGAGCTCGAGGTGCAAGTCAGTGATCTTTTGAAGAAGGGATTTATCAGAAGGAGTGTTTCTGAATGGGGAGCACCAGTTGTGTTTGCTACCAAGGCAGATGGTTCCCTTCGTTTGTGTGTAGACTACCGCGAGTTGAATAAAGTGACGAGGAAGAACAAGTATCCTCTACCGCGGATAGATGATTTGTTTGATCAGTTGAGTGGCGCGAGAGTATTTTCTCAGTTGGATCTCGTGACAGGTTTTCATCAGCTTAGAGTGGAAGCTGAGAGTATAGCTAAAACGACATTTCGGACGCCGTCTGGGTTTTATGAGTGGTTGGTCATGCCATTCGGGCTGACCAATGCCCCAGCATATTTTGTGGATCTTATGAATAGGGTATTCAGAGATCAGTTGAACAAGTTTGTCCTTGTGTTCGTTGATGATATTTTGGTCTACTCGAGGACAGAGGAAGAACACAAGGGACATTTAAGAATAGTGATGGAGGTGTTGAGAAAACACCAATTGAAAGCAAAGTTTTCTAAGTGTCACTTCTGGAAGAGGGAAGTGAGATTCTTGGGCCATGTTGTATCAGAAAATGGGATTGCCGTGGACCCGACGAAGGTGGCTACGGTACAGGATTGGCCTACGCCCAAGAATGCAACAGAGGTAAGAAGTTTCTTGGGATTAGCGGGATATTATCGTAAGTTTATCCAAGGTTTCTCCAAGATAGCAGCACCATTGACCCAGTTGACCAAGAAGAATCAAGCTTTTGTCTGGGATGAAAGGTGCGAGAATGCATTCAGAAGTCTAAAGGACAAGTTGACAAGCGCACCAGTGTTAGTTATTCCTAAGGGGGATGAAGAGATGACGGTATACACGGATGCCTGTGGTACCGGACTGGGTGCTGTATTGATGCAAGGCGGTAGGGTTGTAGCTTACGCAAGTCGGCAATTGAAACCGCATGAGAGAAGATACCCTACCCATGATTTAGAATTGGCAGCGATCGTGTTCGCGTTAAAGATGTGGAGACACTATCTCTTGGGAGAAAGATTTGAGCTGTTTACAGATCATAAGTCGTTAAAGTATCTCTTCTCCCAGAAGGATTTAAATCTCCGTCAGCAGAGATGGTTAGAGTTCTTAGCTTCCTATGATTTTGACATCGCATACACACCAGGAAAGGGCAATGCGGTGGCTGATGCGTTGAGTAGAAGACATGCCAGCTTAGGGGCTATGTTCCTTGAATGGAAGCAACTGGAGTTTATCGCGGGGTTTGATTTCAGACCAAAGTGCGAATTGGATCCAGAAATGTTAGCAAGTTTGACGATCAGACCCACTTTGATTGAGCGGATCGGCTCTAGTCAGAGGGACGATCCTAACCTATTGGAAATCATCTCCAAGTTAGAGATGGGTATCGATGAGGAGATGAACAAGTATGGGCTTGATCGAGATAGATGGCTTAGAAAGAATGGAAAGCTTGTTGTACCCAATGTCAATAGGTTGAGGGATGAAGTGCTTAGAGAATGTCATCACTCAAAGCTGACTATACACCCCGGTGGTAACAAGATGTATCGAGATATGAAGCAGACTTACTACTGGGAAGGGATGAAAAGAGACGTTGGGAAGTTTATATCCAAGTGCATGAATTGCCAGCTAGTTAAAGCCGAGCAAAAGAAGCCTAGTGGGTTGTTACAGCCCTTAGAAATTCCCGAATGGAAATGGGAGCAAGTCTCGATGGACTTCATCGATGGTTTACCAAGGACTAGATCGGGACATGATAACATTTGGGTGATTGTGGATCGATTGACTAAAAGCGCAAGGTTTATACCAGTCAAATCGACCAGAACGGCAGCTAAGTTAGCAGAGATGTATATGAAGTGGGTAGTGAGATTTCATGGAGTACCCAAAAGCATTGTGAGCGACCGAGACCCGTTGTTCACTAGTGGGTTTTGGAAGAGCTTACAAGAGGCTCTAGGGTCAGAGTTACATCTCAGTACCGCATATCATCCTCAGACCGACGGTCAGACGGAGAGGGTGAACCGTATTTTGGAAGACCTCTTGAGAGCGTGTATATTGGATTTTGGTGGATCGTGGGATGACCATTTGCATCTAGTAGAGTTTGCATATAATAATAGTTACCAATCCAGTATCGGTATGGCTCCGTTTGAAGCTTTGTATGGAAGACCGTGCAACTCACCATCATGTTGGATAGAGACTGGCGAGAAGTTTATGCTTGGACCAGATGTGGTGAGGGAAACTTCAGATAAGATCAAGATCATTCAACAACGAATGAAGGCTGCCCAAGATAGGCAGAAGAGTTATGCTGATAAAAGGAGAAGAGACTTAAAATTCTCCGTTGGCGACTTGGTGTTTGTCAAGATTTCCCCGTTGAAGAACGTAATACGATTTGGCAGGAGAGGCAAGTTGGCACCAAGATTTGTTGGCCCATTCCCTGTTCTTGAGCTAGTCGGGAATTTGGCATATAGAATTGACTTACCAGAGAAGATGGCAGGAGTTCACAACGTATTTCATGTTTCCCAACTAAGGAAGTTCGTTCACGACTCAGATGTGACTATTTCACCTGATCAGTTAGAGGACTTCGAAGTAGAACCCGGGGCGGTTGGGAACCGCAAGCCGGCCCGTATTGTCGAGCACGACATGAAGCAACTTCGAAGGAAGGCGGTGAAGCTAGTCAAGGTACAGTGGAGCGAGGACGAGAAAGATTTTACTTGGGAGACAGAGGAGAACATTAGGAAGACACACCCAGAACTCTTTGCCTGGTAAGATTTTGACTTCGATTTAGTTTTCCGCATGCTAGGATAGGCTTGTTCGCTTGTTTTGCATGATTGATTGTTGTATGTGGTTGTTAAGCGTGCGGGATCCTTTGTATGTTTTGGGTTAAGGAATTTCGGGGGCGAAATTTCTTAAGGGGGGGAGAGTGTAACGACCCACATTCTACGCATCATAGGATCGTAGAATATTTATTTCTTTCACATACGAAGTCGTATGGTCATGTAACTTTGGGGGACGACTATTGGGGTCATTTCCCATGTTCATGATTTTTCCCGATTTTTAAATGACCATTTTACCCCTAGTTATCACTGTTTTGGCCATAACTTTTGACTGGAAAGGAATTTTGACCTGAAACCACTTCCATTGGCTCCGGATGATGGTTTCTCTTTCCGTAGAGTGGTCACAATAGCCAAACGGACTCACCGTTTGGGAGATATGGCTGAAAAAATTTTCGGATGGGGAAAAACAGCTTAATTGGGCTTAAGCGGGTGATTAGCAGCTAGGCCCAAGGGGAATTTCGGGTTTAGGGGTATATAGGTGCTGATTAGGGTTAGAAAACATTTCTTTAGACATTTTCCAGCTGCCACTTTCATTCCCCTTAACCTAGCCATGGCCTCCACTCTCTAAATCTCTCTAAAACACCCAAAATCACTTCCTAATCAAGGATTAAGGCTTAGAGGCATCAAATCAAGGAGGATTAGCACAAGGACCGAGGTAGAGCTGCTGTTATATATTGGAATTCGTGCAAATCAGAGGTTCACTTCAGATTTGGAAGTTTTATTGTGGCAAAGGTGAGTGATTTGCATAGTTTTTGCACTAATTACGGTAATTAAGGGTAATTAGTGAAGATTAGTGAATTTATACACTAATAAATTCTGGAAAAATGTTTAGAAATTCTTAAATAATGTTTTATGCCTCTGGTTGAAATTTGGTTCGGTTTAATTAAGTTTTGTTAACTCTATGACCAGTTTACTTAAACATGCTTAAGGGAAAATAAGGAGCTTTGGCCACTTTTGATCCATTTTGATTCATTTGAGTGATTGTTTGCTGTTGTGGTTGCTATTACATGTTGCTATGACTCTATGGTGTGTTTTGTGATTGCTTAGAAGTGTTAGTTTGGTCAAAAACGCCGTCGAATGGCGAGAAACTGTCGCTGGAACGAAGTGCAGGAATTTATCCGGATCGGATCGCCCCCATGCCCACGAACCGACCCGCCTTCTCGAACCGCGCCACATGCCAGAGCTCGGAGCCACGAAGGGAAGACCACGATCCGATCCGATGGCGCGACCCGATCCGCCGATGGCTGAAGACCCCGATCCGATGAGCCGATCTGATCCGTCTCTCGTGAGAATGAGCTACTCCGACCCGTTAAGAAGCTCCCGATCCGAACCGATGTTCCTCTACGACTGAAGGGAAGCACCACGATCCAGATGGGTAGCTCGACCCGAACCAGTGGGTTGCCACGAACTGACAAGCCCGAACCGACTCGACAAGGCGCCACGAGCTGACGAGGTGCGATCCATATGGTGTGACACGATCCGACCCGAGCGTGAAGGATGATCCGAACCGATCCGAGGTTGAAGGCTACGAGCTGGTGACTGCGAACCGAATCAGGGAGTTACATACAGAATGAAGACCGATCCGGAGGGTGATGACAGAAACCCGAGATGCAAAGGAAGTCCAAATGAGAAGTTAGAGCTCAAGATTCAGATGGGAATCAACGAGTTCACTTCATGAGTTGGGCTTTGCTGCGGGACGCGTGCCAAGGGGTTATCGACGTCTATAGCTTTGGACCACTATGGTAGGAGGTACGAAGGCGGATTCAGGGCCATTATGGCATCGGTAGAACCAAGAGCTATGACCAATGAAGTGGGTCATTGAAATGTTTGGTCATGACTCCAAGTGTTTGGCTTGGTCACAGCAGGGTTTCTACAAGTCGGGATTCGTCGTTACCTCAGTTTGTCTAGTGTTCCAAAGTGGTAGATGTCGTATGCTTTACGCACTGAGTGAGAGACGTGAGGATGGTTGCTATGCTTGATTGTTTGACATACACACCCCACCCCCGTATTCTTACACTATTTATTATGGCACCTTGGAGTCTTGTACGGTATGTGGTACTAACTCTTTGGTTGCAGGTCCAGGTTCAGGTATGGTTTAGTATACCTGTTATTACTCTGTTTAGATGCTTATCGCTCATACCGGGCTTTATGTCTGACCCAGAGTTTTATGTCTCTTCTTATTACTCTGGGTGCTCACACGAGCAGACTAGAGACAGGTTAGCTGGTGATGCACGGGTAGATGATCCGGAGGCGAGCAGGAGGCTTCCACGTAATAAATATAGTATTCTCCCTGTGTTGTTGAAGATCACTGCTTGGGCATTGGTGGTGTATCTTCCATTTTAGCTTTATTTTGCTTTGAGACAGTTTGAAAGTTGTAATAAGCTGTATTCTGAATTTTCCGCTGCTATGATGTTTAGTTTTGATTTTCAGCTTATGCACTGTCTCTCCTGTTTTATGTCAAGTATGTTATTATTATATTTTATTCCATGCGCTGTGAGACATTCTACAGGTTCCTTGATTAGTTCATTCCCTTCTTTCTTTTCTTTTGACGACCGTTCTGTGCTAGCTGGGCATGTGTACAGCGCACTTTCGGAGGAAATGCAGGCTGGTGCGGGACGGGCCGTCACATTATCTTTGATAAAATTAATGAGAATCTTTTAATATGAATATTCTATTTAAAAGAATATTCGGGGTTGGAATGCGTCGTATTGCGTGATTTTCCAATATTTGTTTTTTTATCACAAAATTCGCGAGTTATTCAGAAAGACAGGGTTTAACCCATTCTGAATAATCATCACGACGATCAAGAGTCGAAGATGAAGGCGGTGGTTGAAGACCAACGGTTTTCACATCGTTGGGATGATGATGACTGGTACCTTGAATTGGGACTGGCCTCCCAAGGCAAGGTAGTTGGTAATGATCGTCCAAACGCATTTGGAGATCGACGGACACATTGTTTCGCTCAGACCCAGAGCGGACTTGTAAATGGATTGTGTGTCTGACATTGTATTCCTTTCTACTGTATTTGTTGAACGCTACTGATTACATATTTCTGTTTGGTGGTAGAGAATTTATTCTCTACTTAACACCCTTCTCTAAGACGTATGAGCTTAGAGGTTATATATATATTGGTAGATGATCAACGATATGGTAGGGTCTGACAATGTGGCATGCTAAGATGCATATGATCAAGGTTTTGTTGAAAAGCAGGCCTTGTGGGATGATCAAAGCATAGTCTGTTTAGGCATAGCTTTGTGTATAGCGTGACTTCGCGAGCCTCACAATCCGGTTAAGTCTAAAACGGGCGAAGGGAACGCAGGGAGAGAAGCACATGACATTTTACTTATGTGGATGATGGAATGAGGCGCCTTGGATATTAGGTCCTATAGGACCGGGAAACGTGTGCTTAGGAATTGCCAATCCTCAAAGCTGTATGTGAGGACCGGCCCTGCTGTTTCCAAGGGTTCACTGCGGGGGATCCTGAGACATTAGCTAGAGTGTCTCGAATCGGTAAGGAGCTCCGCTCTAGCCTTGACTCATGATGGAAATCCAAATTTCCAATACGACCCTTACGGACTTAATTGTATTACTAGCACGGAGGCATAATATATGGGTACCTATGCTTCCTAGGATTGATACATTATGATCGAAATGTTTTATTAAAACGTATACACACTAATAATAATATCGTTTTTTACGTATTTATCATCTTTTAATCACCATAAGGTAAAACTCTATCCTCTGGTGTGCGTTGCATTGTGTGATGGGACCTGAGTCTTATGGTGGTTTCATTTTTCTAAAAAGCATTGCGTTATTTGATGATTTACTTTACTGTTATGCACAACAATCCATTGGAGTAAACCCGTTCCGCGTTAGCGGCGTGGTCCTTGGATTTGCCTTATTATCATTAGTTAATTTAGTTAAGAATTCTCACACCAGTCCCATGACTAACCCGTTGTTTGTTTCCACCTTTGCAAACTCGGGTGCCCTCTTTTCCTCACGGGCAGTCGAGTAGTTTGTCTACAGGTTTATCTCTTGAGCAGGATTCTGGATTGAAGCTTAAAGCTGTGTCCAGAGCTTAGTTATTTTATTTCCGCTGCACTGTATTATATTATAATTTTTGTAAATTCAATCTTCCGCTGTAATATAATTCGATGTACTCTGATATTCTGTACTCTGATGTTACGTTATTATGATGTAATAAAAGTCTGCTGTTATTTGTTTTAATGTTGTTGTATACCCAAAGTTGATGTATTCGAGGGTTCCTGACTTTTGGATCAGGCCTGTGTGGTTTATGGTCGATTCAAAAGGGCGGGAACTGTCGGGTCATCACAGTTGGTATCAGAGCTTTGGTTAGCTTTAATCTTTGGGGTACAACTCATTATAACAGAACAAAAGACTCATCAGAGATTGGATTAGTAATGTCCAATAAGAATACTCATTAGAGATAGGATCAGCAGTATCCTAGAATGAGCAAACTTGTTAGAGATGGGGTTAGTAATGCCCTAGAACGAGTTAAGAGTTACGAGTTTATAATTAAAGTATTTTTGAATATACTCATAATCTATTTTTTGGAAATATGATTTCTATATATAAAATTATTTAAATTTTGATAATCAACCAATAAATTTTTAAAATTAAGACTAGTAATTAAACAACCTTTTGCTTCGTTCCTTTTCGAGGACGAAAAGTTCTTAAGTGGGGGAGACTGTAATAACCCTGAATTTTGGGGGTCAATTTAAAATTTTATTTTAAGTTAGTTTAATGGAATTTTGAAATTTAAAGTAATTCATTTTAAATAATAACGAATGAATTTAATTTAATTATAAAAGGAATTCGAAATGGCACGGTAGTTCGAAAATTCGATTTTAAACTTTGACTGACTTTACATGATGCAAAATAAATCGGATTTTAGTGAAACAAGGAATATTTAAATCTGTTTAAGAATATCTTTCTAATGAATCTGAAAAATTGAAATTTCGTTTTAAAAATCAAAAGTTATGGCCAATTCAATTTTCAGAAAGGTCGCTGTAGAATTTATATATTTAATATATATATGGCCCAAAAGGCTATTTTTCACATACGAATGAATTTGGATTCGAAACCACTTCCATTGAGTCTGGAATGATGTTTCTGCATTGAAAAACAGTAAACACTTATATATTTCGAGTTTCGGAAATTATTTGTTTAAAAAAGTATTTTTAATATTAAATATATAGCCCTTGAAAATAGTCATTTTGCAAACGACCTCCGTTTTCGACGAAACCACTTTTGTTGGATCTGGAATGTCCAAATATTATTAAGTTTAATTTTTCATAATTTTTGGAATTAATTTGTGACCATGGCAAAAAGATTTCTGTTTTGTCAATTTACAGTTAAATTTAAACGACTTAATTTCAAAAAATCTCATAATTCGACGAAATAAATTTGTTTAGGACCGTATCGTCATAAGAAAGCCAAAAATAATTTTTCTGAATTAATTTGTGTCCCCGGTAAAATTATTTGTATGGAAAAATTAAAAATAAAGGAATTAAATTTTAAAACTGAAAAACGAAGGTCAAGATGACCATTTGGGCTGACGGTACAGGCCCAGATGAGTCCGGAATGGGGGCTAAATGGTAGGAATGACAGTCGTTGGGCCTAAATCGGAGTTCGGACCAAAACGGGCTTTAACGGGCTAATTAAATTATTAAATAATGATTAGGAAAACATAATATAATATTATAAATTCCGAAAACACTGTTCATCCTTCCTCAACCCGTCGTTTTCTGAGCCGTATGAACCCATTACCATTCAAAATTTCATTCTTCGATTTCTCCTCCAATTCTCAATGTAATCCTTCGTGTAAATACACGTTTCGAAGAGAATTCCGAGCTCTTCGATTCTATACCCGAATCACCTCCTCTCGTTGACCGTAGCCGCCGCCACACCCCCTCAAATGCAGCGCAAAAACCCCACCGCCGGGCCCACCACGTCGAACCGCACCCCCTTCTTCTGGCCGTGCGTGCTCCTCTCCAAGGCGGTCATTCTCCAACAAACCATTCGTAAAACCGTCAATCGTAGCTCGAGTTATCTCGATCCAAAGATTTGAACAAACTAAGGTAAATTATTTCAGATTTTGCGACGCTTTTAAGCGTTAATGTGCCAGTTGTTAAAAGCCAGAATTCAAATTTACACATAAATTTCAATTTGAAATCTTTCAGATCCAAAACCGCTGTGGCTCCGAACACGAAATCTGATTGAAACCACCATCATTTCAGAAACTAGCAAGGTGAGAATTTATTTTTAATTTAATATTAATTAATTTAATTATTATTCTTTTGTTGTTTATGTTGAATGGTGGAAATAAATTGATATGCGATGGATGTTGTTCTATGTTGTGAACTCGAATTTGTATTTGGATGATGTGATATTAGATCTGAAGTTTGAAGCGCTAAATTTGAATTGATGACGTGATATTTTATCGTTTGTGGTGGAATTAGACATGGAAACATTGGACTTTAAAATAAAAAGACAATATTTTTATATTGAAAATAAAAAGACAATATTTTTATATTGAAAATAAAAAGACAATATTTTTATATTGAAAATAAAAAGATGGAAATTTGACGATGTAAATGAAAAGACGATCTTTTTACATTTAAAATAAAAAGACAATATTGTTATATTGAAAATTTGACGATGTAAATGAAAAGACGATCCTTTTGTATTGAAAATAGAAGTTATTATTTTTACATTGTATAATAGAAAAGTTATTATTTTTACATTGTAAAATAAAAAAGTTAATATTTTTACATTGTATAATAGAAAAGTTATTATTTTTACATTGTAAAATATAAAAGTTAATATTTTTACATTGTAAAATAGAAAAGATATTATATTTACATTGTAAAATAGGAAAGTTGATATTTTTACATTGTAAAATAAAAAAGTTAATATTTTTACATTGTAAAATAGAAAAGATATTATATTTACATTGTAAAATAGGAAAGTTGATATTTTTACATTGTAAAATAAAGAAGTTAATATTATTACATTGTAAGTAAATGAATGAATTTACGTCGTATGAAATAAATAACATTTTTATATGTTATTTATGAATGAATATACACCTTATGAATAAAATTACATTTTTGTACGTAATTTAAATGTGAATTTACATTGCATAACAAAAGTTACATTTTTATATGTTATTTATATATGAACTTGCACCGTATGGCAAAAATTACATTTTTCTATGTAATTAAAATGTAAATTTACATTGCATGACGAAAATTACATTTTTCTATGTAGTTTATATATATATATTAGAATGGCATGATGAAAATTACATTTTTACATGTAATTAAAATGTGAATTTACACTGTATGATAAAAATTACATTTTTATATGTAATTTAGATAGGAATGAAAATGGTAGAATTATAATTACATTTTTATATGTAATTAAAATGTGAATTTACACCGTATGATAAAAATTACATTTTCATATGTAATTTAGATATGAATAATAATGATAGAATTAAAATTACATTTTTATATGTAATTAAAAATGTGAATTTACACTGTATGATAAAAATTGCATTTTTAGATGTAAGTTAAATATGAATTTATGTCGTATGATAGAAATTACATTTTTTATATGTAATTTAAATATGAATTTCCATCGCATGATAAAAATTACATTTTTCTATGTAATTTAAATTGATTTTGTGCCGCATGAGAAAAATTACATTTTTCTATGTAATTTAGATGTGAATTAGAACGGTAAAATAAAAATGACATTTTTCTATGTAATTTATATATGAGTTATAACGGTTTGATAAAGATTACATTTTTCAATGAAATTAGAATATGAATTTGTATTGTATTATAACAATTACATTTCTTTATGTAATTGGGACTTGAATTTATAATGTAAAATAAAAAATAAATTTTTATAATGTAATAAAGAGGTAAGATTCACATTAAAATTAAAAATTACATTTTATATGTAATTAGAAAAGAGGACTTGCATTGTAAATTAAAGATTTCATTTTTATATGTAATTAGAAAAAGGGATTTGCGATGAAAATTAAAAATTACATTTTTATATGTAATTTAGGATGAGATTTACATTATAGAATAAAATTTACATTTTTATATGTAATTAGAAGTTGAGAATTTGCATGATATAGAAAATTACATTTTTATGTAATTAAAAGACGTGAAAACTTGCATCGTATAGAAAAATTACATCTTAATGTAATTAGGAAGGAGAGTTGGTCATAGAATCATTTTATCTTTTTAATATAATTTTAATAAGATAAAGATTGGCACGGTTAAGAAAATTACATTTTTAATGTAATTTAAAAAGTTAAAATTTTTCACTGTAATATTAATTACATTTATAATGTAGTTAAAAAGAAAATTTTACAATGAAACTGAAATATAGGAAATTTAAATTATAATATTGATTATAATTTTAATGTAGTAAAAAGGAAATTTTACGATATGAATAAAAGAAATAAATGGAATGCCATTGTAATGTCCCGCATTTTTATCGGTTTATATTTGAATATTTAAATCAGTTTAAATATTGAATTCGTAATATAAGTGGATTTATATATTGATTAAAACGAAGTTGAGCGTATAAAAATATATATTAAATATAATCGAGCTTTATAACGACGCTGCAGTTCGTAATTCAACGTTCTGAACTTCAACTGAGTGTACATGACTCGTTTTAAATCGGATTTCTGCGAAACAAGAAATGTTGGAATCTGTTGAACTGTATTTTTCTAACAGAAGTGAAAAACCAAGATTTCGGGTTATAGATTGCAAGTTATATCCAAATCAAATTTTCAAATAGTCGTTGTAGAATCGTTTATCGACCGTAACGGTTTGTTTGATATAACTAGATACCGGTTGCAAATCTGGACAAGATTCTTTTGGGGCGTAGTGATAATTTAATTTTTAGAATTTTACTGTAATTTTTAATTAATTAAATACACAACATTTTATCTAGAGTATTTCGCACCCTATATCAATATTTTGGGGTTTCACAATATGATTTAACCTACCGATATTATTATATTTTTGAGATCGTGACGCATTGCTCGTCTCAAGGGTATTTTTATTTTTGTCAATAGAGGCTCGTAAACGAACGGGATTTTAATCAACATGGTACGCTTATTCAAAATCTATATTTTCACATAAATGATTTCTTTACCTACCACGTAGCTTTTATACACATATGCTTTTAAACCCGATTGATATTCCTGCCCAACCCTAGATAGTTAGCCACTCTATAAACTAAAATTCGTACATGCACGTCCATGTTGCCACCCCAAGTACTCGCATGTCAAGACTGGACAATTCAAAGAAAAGCTGTCCCCTAGTTCTTCCTACCTAAGTTATGCTAAAACTGAAAAGAAAGATTGTTTCCCTTTCCATTCATTTCTTTTCACGGATGACAGAAAGTCACTGTACTCCATACGGATTAAACGTTCTGCAATGAAAAATCCTATCATCATTCAATTCGAATTACCTTCCCAACATATGCCTCATGTTTCCCCTGAGCTACACACAGACAAGACAACTCAAGCTATCGGAGCATCTATCAGGTCTAATACAAAACTAATGTGCCCACATGCAGAGCTATGATTTAATATATTGCAGAGCACATATGCCTTAAAATCCAACTGAGATGGAGTGAAAACTCAAAGTCACTATCCTACCACCTTCACATGAGAAATTGTCAAGTCTTATCGAAAGATATAAACGCAGCCTATATTTTCTATTCAATCAAAACACAGCTTCATGACCAAGGAAGCAAGGTGCAGACCTAATAACCAAAATGTGCAGACCTACCTTCCTATTCCTTGGGTTACAAGGTTTTCGTTTTATAAATAGGAGATGTTCTCCTCAGATTCATTCTTACAAAAACCCATACACTTCAAATAAAAACAAACAGCAAATTATGGTTCCAAAGTCTGAAAGCTGAAGCAACCAGCGGTGAAACACAGTAAGTGGGTTGCGTTCATAAGCAAGCACGGCTTGATGTCAAGACAGAGGAGGTATTAATGGAGGGGTATTTGGATTGCTGGAGAAGAAGGGCATCGGGATCACCATGCTGTGGAAAACCAGGCCTGGACGTAACAAACGAGAGGAACTAAAAGCTGGGAAGAGAAGGACATCATTTGAAGCTGGCTTGGGTGCATGAAACAGTTGGCTCGCTGCTTGGTGTGAACGTGAAGTACAATGGCATAGTGGATATGCAACGATGAAGGAACAAAGATAATTATGTTATGGGGAAATCACTGCATATGGGAGGTATTAGTAGGTCACGTGGGTATATGGGGGAAATAAACGTGCACTCTTTATCATGTACAAGAGTGTTGTGGTGTGGTCCGTATGGAAGTGGGAATACATGCGCTTTTGGAGTAGTGAGAGGAGATTAAGGCTTTTAACGTTGAAAAGAGGTTCGTTTTAGTGATTAACAGTTGGGGTTTGTTATAGCGGAGGCTGTGTCTTGGAAACTATGAAGGGATGAAGAAGCTCGTTGAAAATTATAACGTCTGATAGGGTGTACCAACGCAAATCATTATTCAACGGTTAACGCGTAAAGGTGAGTAAATTCACTAACTCTCTTTTTATTTAAAATATATTAATTATATTTTAAATAATGGTTGAATGTTGTGTGATGGTTGTTTATGCTGATTATGGTTAAATTGGTTGAATTATATATCGTTGCATATATACACATCATTGGTTGGACTGATTCCATCGATTATAATATTCCCTAGTATGGAATCAGTGATAATTGTTTGACTAACATCGGTGGATGCAGGAAACCGGTTGGTGGAATCCAACCGGATTCCTCAATATTTATATGTACTGTTTGTTTTATATAGATGCACTGTTTGAACCCAAATGACTTTTGAAACCTTGTGTTGATATTAGCGTTGAATGAAAATTCAAACGTTATTTTGATTTAATCAATAGATGATATCGATTAAGGAAGTGGCAACAACCAACCATAAATGTATCATTTGTTTTAACCGCTATTGTTTTACCAAAATCCCACCGTGTGCGAAGCACGTGTTTCACCATACTTACTAAATGATTTGGTAAAGTGGATTCTTATATTAATACGATTAATAAGTAAGTAGGCGGAGATTAACTTGATGATTAATAATAAGAATTTATTGTTTTAAGAACAATTAAATGAGATATTTACAAATAGATTATGGTTGATTTCATATTTAGTAAGATTAGTTAGAATCGATTATTGTTTATTTAATAGTAAATGAGATTATTTAGAAACAAATTATTATTTTTATAGTAGTCGATACAAGTGAAATTATTTGGATTAATAAATGTTATTTATTCAAAATGAAAAGATTTGTTAGGATTGATTAGTGGGTTAATCATGGCTAAATATTTACCAAGCAAACTGTTTTGATCAATAATTGGTTATTTAATTAAATTAGATTAGGCTGATTAATCTAATGTACTAAATTAACGAATAGTTGATTTAGTTTAAATAAGATTTAAAGTATAAAGGATTTGTCTAAAGAAGACAAAGCAAAGAGGAATGTTTAATAAGGGATTTGTCTAAGAAAGACGAAGCGGAGAGAAATGTTTAAAAAATGGATTTGTATAAGCTAATGCAATAACCGAGTTTTCAAAATAAGGATATGGCGTCATAAAACCATATTTAAAATATATCAAGAAGCACGGTTACGGATTTTAAAGTATAAGGGGTTAGAGTTACCAACTTATATCTATTCTAAGATAGAATGTTGTTGATCAAGGTCTGAGAGGTAATTAAAATACCCCAACTTGAACGACTTCACTATTATCGAAGGATGGTATTTTGTAACGGAAAGAGTTGTCATGATTTTTATAACAGAAAGAGATGTTAAGATTTTTGTAACAGAAAGAGATGTCAAGATTTTTGTAACAGAAGGAGATGTTAATATTTTGTAACAGAAAGAGATGTCAAGATTTTTTTGTAACATAAAGAGATGTCAAGACTTTTGTAACGAAAAGAGATATCAAGATTTTTGTAACAGTAAGAGATGTCAAAGATCAGTATAAGGTGGAATATAGCAGCGTATTTCAAGTATTTGAACTATAGCGATAAAACAACGCTGTTGACTAGGCTTAAGCTTGACTGTTATGTCGAGATTTGTTATAAAAGGGGAATATCACAGCGTATGACGAGTTTTGAGCTATAACGTTAAATTAACGCTGTTGGCTAAGCTTAAGCATGATTTTTATATAGCACTACTCCCTAGGGAATGTAAACAGTTTGTTTGAAATCCACTTATTCTAAAGTAATAAGTAACGATGATTGTCTAAAGAAATATAAGAACGAGTAGTGGAGAATCGTTTCAGAAAACGATGACATCATTTCGATGTTTGAAATATGATTAGAGTTAAATAACACTATTAGAAATGGGAACTATAATTCAACGATGATGAATGTTAAATAAAAGTGCCCATGGTTGTGTGATGATAATTATACATTTGATTGGATGTTTGTTTTTACTTCGATAGTTAAATAACCGACTATCGAAGTGTTTGACCATCGTTGTCAATACGGAGAGACCGGTTGGATATATTATCTGAAACCACTCCGTATGGGCATAAACGCTGCGAATTAGATTACGCTGAAACCAATTGAAGACGGAGTAGAATGCAAGGGTCTCCCTGTTTTAGAATGGTGTTTTCTGTTTGTCCAGTCCCAGGACAACTTGTATGGACGAATGTCTGACAAAGTATTCCCAACGGTCACATAAGACGATCTTGTCAAGATATTACGTCTGGTGGCAGAGAAACTCGTTTCTCTTAGCTTTTATACCCGTAATATTTTTGGGAAGATCAACTAGTGATTTGACGGGTTTGACGATGTGGCATTCAAAGTGTATGGTGGCCAGATGTTCTAAAAGGTAGACGTAGCCTCAAGCTTCACAACCGGGAAATGACAAAAATCGGGCAGGCAGCATGGCTATGTGGGTCGCTCCCATTAGGGTGTATAATCACCTATCTAGAGAAATTCCTTTTGTTTCTAAATCTATCGATTCTGCCCATTCGGGAACGGTGGTTTGAGTCCAACCGTTGGTGATATACATTCGATACACTCAAGCGAAATGAGTGGTCGGTCATGTGTGGGCCGGGTTGCAAGACGTTCTTGTTGAACCCAGGTGTATTCGCCTCTAGAGATATATCATCGGAAGGTGGTCCCATACCTTGTCATAGTTGGAATCCAATCTCCAATAAGCGCCCTGCGGGTTTTGATTTTATACTATGTATGTAGAGCGTGAGATGCAAGCGTTCTACTATTTGGTTATTTATTTGATTAGACATTATTATAATATCACTGGATTTTGATATCAAAAATATTTTGGGTTATAGTAAGGTAAAAGCCGTCCATGTTTATGTGTGGATTGGTCTTACTATTATCCTTTTTGTTTCAAAAAGGATTTTCAAAGTTAAACCGTATGGTTGGAATTTACTCACACCAGTCCCATGACTAACCCAGAGTTTATTTTGTTTGTTTTCCCTAAACTCTTGGGTGCCCAAATTTGTACGGGCAGTCAAGTGTTTCAGGCTTTTACAGATACGCTTGAAGGAGCTAAAAGCAGAAGGCTCCACCGTTAGTATTTAGAGACTATTTCCGCTGTGATATGATGTATTGTACTCTGATAATGGTATGTATATACAATACAGATTTGTATATCAAAGTTATGTTATATAATATATTTTATTCTTTCCGCTGTGAGATTCGTGTTTACTCTGATTCTGCTCAGTTGTGTTCTTCTTCTTCTCCTTCTTCTATTCTATTAGTTCTATCTTTCTATCTCACCCTCTAATTTCTTTCTATTAATGATCTGGTATTTTCGAGGTCTGAACAGTCGACACTGGCTTTTGTGTCGATTTTCGGAGTCGAAAACCCCCGGGTCGTTACAGCCATATTAAATTATATTTCGAGAAAATTATATTTTTATTCGACATGGGGAATAAATGACATGCTTATTATCATCTACTGTTAGCGACATTTAAATTGGTTAAATCCATTAACCAATTATTTAATTCTATCTTTATATGAATTGTTATTGTATGAAAACCCCACACGGGTATTGGGACGATATTTGACTGACACAAATCCCAATGTTAAATGATATGTCTATCGATAGATCGACAGGCTGCATTAAGCGTTATTATTTAATTTTAACGCTTACATAGTGGAATTTACACACTGGATGTAAATGGATGACTTGATGAATATGTTGTTATTGAAATATATATGATGCGTGTGAAATCCATATAATCCAAATTATATGGTGAATGATTGAGTCGCCCTCCGATTTAGGTGTTCTTTTAAGAAGAATATTTGTACATTAAAAATCTTTTTATATAAAGAATATTTTTAATAATTATTTTAGAATATGTTTTCTTTATAATGAATTAACATTTAAAGAGAAATCTTTTAATTAAGATTATTAGATCTTGAAATTATATTTAGTGATATGAAATAAATTGAGATGTGAAGTGGATTTATCGTGGACGATGTTTTTAAATGACATTTGTCCTTTAATCCAATTTACATTGAAATTATTATTTGGAATTTATAAATCTAGTTTATAGATTGAGACGACCCGAAATCCCGTTCAGACGGAAACAAGGGTTATCTTTGGAATATAACACAGAAAACAGATAATAGCAGAACAGAATTAAATAAATACACCAGATAATGAACAATAGAATATACTGGATAAAAGTAATCATCAGAGTTACAATATATACAGAATCTTACTTAGTACAAATACTGTTCAGCTATACATAAATGTCTACAGCGGAAATAAACAAAATATGTACAATAGGAGCTGAACAGCATAAAAAGAAATAAATGATAGAATCCATCTTCAGCTCCAGCTATCCAGAAAAAGAACCAGCTAAACCTGAATACAAGGCTGCCCGTGTAGAAAAAGGGGCACCCGAGTTTGAAAGTGAAACAAACTACGAGTCAGTCATGGGACTAGTATGAGAAATCCACTCAACACATATATAATTGGCTAATCACAGGACCACGCCACTTTCGTGGAACGGGTTTACTCCATTGGATTGCCAGTGCTTTAAAACAAATCTTTCTTTTAAATATCGCTATGCTTTTTATAAAAATGAAGCCATTATAAGACTCAGTTCCCATCACACAATGCAACGCAAACCGGAGGATAGAGTTTTACCTTATAATGGCCAAAATATGATTGATACGAATAAAACAAAAGCATTTGATATTATGACTAGTGTTTATATGTTTCAAAACAATTTCAATCATAACTATCAATCATAGACGGCAAGGGTACCATATATCATGTCGCCACATATATATACAATCAAAACCACATGATGTCGTATTTGAAAATTGGATTTCCGTCATGAACCAAGGCAAAAGATAGTCCTTACCGAATTCGTGACTCTCTAGCCCGAGCCACAGGATCAGAGCTCGAGTGACCCTAGGAGCGACAGGGCCGGTCCACCGATGTGGATTAAAATGCCTGAACAATACGTTTCCCCGCCCTTTGGGGCGTAAACGAGCCAACGAATGACTCCATCAGACCCGGATCATCCGATCAAACCGAGGCGCCTCGCAACAGCAACAACCACATAGGTGAAAAGTATATAAATGTCAGGGCTGGTAGGTCACTGACACCACCCTAGCTAGAAAGAAACGCATGTCCTCCCTGAGGTCCTTCCTCCCGTTTCTGGTTCATATCGGGGTGTGAGGCTCGCGAATTCACGTTATACACAAAGCTACGCCACACAGGCGGTGCTTTGATCATCACCACAAGACTTTGCTTTTCAACAGAAGCACTGATCACTGCATCTTAGCATGCCACACAAGCAATTCATGCCATGCGACTGATGTCCATCGATATACAACCTCTGAGCTCGTGCGTTTCAGAGAAGGGCGTTAAGCAAAAGAATAAATTCTCCACCGCGAAACAGATGTATATTTAATAGAGATCAATCAACACAAAATAAAATCCAATGTCAGACACACATTCCATCTACGAGTCCGTTCTGGGTCTGAACGAAACCGGAGGCACAAAATACCACGCAAACCCTTCGATCACCACGTACGTCTAGACGATCACCACTCATTATCCTTATTTCGGGATGCCTCCCAATCAAGACCTCGGTTACCATCCAAACGAGGTGAAGATCTCCGGTCTTCGACCACCATCTTCATCTTCGAATTTCAATCGTCGGTCAATTATTCGAAATGAGAATTAACTCGGCCTTTTCAAATAATCCACGTATATTTAGAATTTCAAATCAATTTATTTCAATGGTTAAATTATTCGACAACACCAATATTGTTCTTTAATGTAATTTTCACACCAAACACATTTAACCATCAAATACAACATAAATCGAGCAAATTCAGTTTATTTCCACTCCATATTGTCTATGGTACTTTATAATGATTTATCGCTATTTTTATTTATTTTAAAGTAGCCCATTTATTCAAAACGACGCTTCGGGCCATAACGCGGCCGTGGCGCTGTTTTTCTTCAGATTTGATTTAAACATATCTAAAAATCTAACCGTTGGATCTTCACAAAATTTACATCATTAGAAAGGTCTTTTCAAAACGAATCCAATGGTTCCAATTTCGGGAAAAATCCGACGGTCGGATCTCCCGGTACAATCGTTTGAATTTTCAATTTGAAAATACGAACTGCAGCGTCGTTATTCGATTAAATATATAATTATATTTATATATATAAATATAATCGCTTCTGGTGCTGTTTTTCTTCAGATTTGAATTAAACATTCCAGACAATCCAACCGTTGGATTTTTACAAAGTTGGTGCCGTTGGGAAGATATTTCCAAGGCGAACTCGACGGTTGCGGTTTCGGGAAAATCCAATGGTCGGATTCCCCGTACTAGTTGTTTGAAATCACGGTTTCAAAATACGAACTGCACGGCTTCTTTTCGTTTTAATTTTATTTATATTTATATAGTTATATAAATATAGTTCATTCAACAATTTCAATATCGTTTTCACTTCAAATATTTCACTAACGCCTTAAAATTTTGGAAAATTTCGCCATAACCTCCCCTGCACCGGGAGCATCGGGAAATCGCAAATAGCTTTCCCGGTCCTTCTAATCTCAAAAAGAAAAAGAAAAAGCCAAGCGGCTAGCCAACAGGCTCAAAAAATCATCACCCAAACAAAACAGTAAATGTGTACCTATTTGTCGGGCACAAAATTTTATTCCTCTTCTCTAGCCCCTTTTCTATAACATGTTCAATGAATATGCATGTACATATATATACAGTTCTTATCATTTATCATTTTCTATTTAACTTCATATTTGATTTCTATTTAGTTTAAAAACACCATTCATTCTAATGTTACATACATAGGTGCAAATCATTTCATTAGCTAATTAATGAATATTTCAACTCATATATGTTTATTTTGAACAAGTGGCTATTTTTAACACTTCACATTTCAACGATTCATGTACGCAATAAAAATGTGATTTTTATTGTAAAACAACTCATTTCAAAACACTATTATTTTGATATATTTCATATTGGTGATAAAAATAGGATTTTTATCATAAAACAATTTCTTTTAAAATGAGATTATTTTACACAGTTCATATAGTCGATAAAAGGTGATTTTTTTTATCAAACAATTTATTTCAAAATATGAATACCATTCAACACATGAATTTCAATTCAATGAATGAATATCGATTCAACACATGAAGGTTTTCTATAGTTTGTATATATATATATATATAAATGTGATTTTTATATTTAAAACGCGAATACCATTCAACACATGAATTTCTAATCAACGAATGAATATCAATTCAACACATGAAGGTTTTCTATAGTTTGTATATATATATAAAAATGTGATTTTTATATTTAAAACGCGAATACCATTCAACACATGAATTTCTAATCAACGAATGAATATCAATTCAACACATGAAGGTTTTCTATAGTTTGTATATATATATATATAAATGTGATTTTTATATTTAAAACGCGAATACCATTCAACACATGAATTTCTAATCAACGAATGAATATCAATTCAACACATGAAGGTTTTCTATTCAATGAATAAATATAGTTTAAGCAAATGAAAATAATTCAAACACACGAATATTATTCAAAATTTCGGCAGCATAACGGCAGGGTAGTTAAAACCGGGACCGTCCCTAGTACGGCTCCTCGTTCTACCTTAAAACCTCACGGTTTTTGACAATGGGGATCATGCATCTAGTTCGCACGCAGGCGGCATGTATATATTTATTTCATTTCCACAAAACTAATCCTATGTGGTTTCAACCAAATATTTCTCAACCACAAATGGGTATTTTTCAACCACAGTCAATCAATATCAACCACAAACAATCCCAAACAATCATTCGCTATCAATCAATTTTCACAACAATTTCAATCAATAAATATCGTCCATGGTTTGTGGACAAGGGGCGTATATATATATTTATATATAGCAATTCACTTTTATTTCAACACATATATATATGGCTAGAAAAAGAAATTGAAGAGTGAGAAATTCTCACCAATAGCTATCCAACTACGACTCTTCCTTTAGAAATCTTCGCCAATCTCGCCTTTTGTCGCTTTCGTTGCCCGTATTCTCTACATATGTAAAAATCGAATTTTTACTATGTTATTCAATATATAAAAATCGAATTTTTATTATGCTATTCAATATATAAAAATCGAATTTTTGACTTCGCTATTCAATATATAAAAATCGAATTTTGACTTCGCTATTCAATATATAAAGATCATATTTTGACTTCGCTATTCAATATATAAAGATAATATTTTGACTTCGCTATTCAATATATAAAGATCATATTTTTATTATGCTATTCAATATATAAAAATCGAATTTCAAAAATAAAGATTATATTTTTAATATTCCTATGATGTAAAAATTATATTTTTATTACTTTAAAAATATAAAAATCATATCTTACTTCTTCTACTTAATAAAAATTCCGTCTTTTCTATTTTAAAAATATGATCTTTTCTATTCTAAAAAAATCTGATCTTTCTATCCCAGTTCAAATCTTTTTCTTTTTAAAGTTCTAATCTTTTTCTTTTTAAAGTTTAAATCTTTTCCTTTTTAAAGTTCTAATCTTTTTCTTTTTAAAGTTCTAATCTTTTTCTTTTTTAAAGTTAAAAATAAAATCAGTTTCTAAACCTTAAAAAAAATCAGAATTAAACCTTCTAAAAATCAGAATTTAAACCTTTTAAAAATCAGAATTTAAACCTTTTAAAAATCAGAATTTAAACCTTTTAAAAATCAGAATTTAAACCTTTTAAAAATCAGAATTTAAACCTTTAAAAAATCAGAATTTAAACCTTTTAAAAATCAGAATTTAAACCTTTTAAAAATCAGAATTTTCAGAATTAAAATAAAAATAAAATAACAACACTTACTGTTATCTGCGAGGGGGGGTCGTCAGGGTCGGCGGTCGTCAGGACGGTGGCTTCAGCGGTCTCGGACTGGGGGGGGGGGGGGGGGTGGCTCGCGAATTGGGCGTCGCGATGCTTCAGGGTGGGCAGAATAGGTCAGGGAGGGGGGTTCACGGTCCCCGTTAGGAGGGGAGCGAGAGCAAGGAAGAGGGGGGGGGGGGTTGGCACGGGGGAGAGGGCGCCTGCCCTAGGCGGCGGCGTCGAGGTCGACAAAGGGGGGGGGGGGCGTCGATCCTTTTTCTTTTTTTTTCTTTTTTTTTATTCGTCTGAGCGAAAATAAGGAGAGAAAGGGGGTGAGGGTTTTTTAAAAGAAAATATATATATTATTTTATTTATTAAATTAATTCTAAAAAGCAACTTTTATTTTCGACCTCGAAACGAAACCCACCGCCTGTCGTCTATAGCGTATTACCCCCATTCCGAACACAATGGGATATGTATCGTAAGCTGATTTGACTGTTTCGATCAGTTTCCGTTGAAATCAACATATAACTCTATATATTGAATTTGAACGCGTTTTTCAATTTACCGGGTTCACATACTAACTAGAAAAATTCTCGAAAAATATTTTCTAGCTTCGTATTGACGATACAGTCCTAACAAAACTAGTTTCGTCGAATTCTGAGACCGTTGGAAAAATGGCCAATTTCCAGTCGATTAAAATCAACTGAAACTGGTCAAACGCGTTTTCTTTTGCCACGCTCACATATTGATTCGAAAAATTATGAAATTTGAAACCTAGCAATAACTTGACACTGCGGATCCAACAAAAGTGGTTTCGCCGAAATCCGAGGTCGTTTGCAAAATGTCTATTTTTAAGGGCCTGAATTCCATAGCGACTATTCAGAATTTTCAACTGGACATATCTTTTGATTCCCGTTATCAAATTTCGATTCGTCAGATTCGTTGGAAAGATATCATCAATTAGATCCTAATGTTTTTGGTTTCACTAAAATCCAGAATGTTTTGCACCCGGCACAGTCCGACAAAGTTTGAATTCAATTTTTGAAACTGCCACGCCATTTCAGGCCTTGTTTATAATTATAATTAATTATATTCGTTTTCAATTGTCGATTCAAACTCAGTTTTCATCGCCATTATTTAAAATATTTATTTTAAATATTTAAAATCCATTATTTTAGCCAATTTAAAATTTTTAAATTGGTTCAGATTTTCTGGGTCGTTACAATCTCCCCCACTTATAACTTTTCGTCCCCGAAAAGGAACAAAGTCGAAAGTGGTTTGATAAATCTACAATCACACAACACAACAACCAATCCAATTGTTTTTAACCTTCAAAAATATACTAATCAAATCCTATACCCTTTAAAAATCATTCAGACTATATAATTAAAAGTGCACATCTATGAAAAGAAAATAACAATAGAGTAGAGAATTGAATGGTAGTGCAAAGTAGGGTAAATGTACCTTGCACCAGAGTCAATCAGAGATATCTACTCGACATCTAGGATAAGCCTTCTGAATGCTCTCCTCAGTTTCCCAAGTACAATCTCGCGGATCTCCACTCCATTGCACTTTGACTAAGCGAACCTTCTTGTTCCTCAGCTCTTTGGTTTCTTTGCCTATTATCTTTAGCGGCTTTCTTCTCACAGCTAATTCTGGGGTTATTTCAATGTCATGTTGAGCTGCTTCTTCCACGATCAAGTCTGGATCATGAACGTGCTTTCGAAGTTGAGATATGTGAAATACATCATGAATTTCAGGCAACCAATTAGGCAGTTTGACCCTATAAGCGAGAGTTCCAATCCATTCCAGAATAGGAAACGGACCAATGAATTTGGGTGCCAACTTTCCAGTTTTTCCGAACCGGATAACTCCTCTCATCGGCGATACTTTCAAATATACATAGTCGCCAACTTCAAAGGATATATCTCTTCTTCTTCTATCGGCATAGCTCTTTTGTCGGCTTTGAGCGGCGAGTAATCGCTTCTTAATAAAATCGACTTTGTCGGCAGCTTCTCGAATCATATCAGGACCCAACACAAGTCTATTTCCAGGTTCGACCCAACAAGCAGGAGATCGGCATGGTCTACCATATAATGCTTCGAATGGCGACATTGTCAGACTCGCCTGGTAGCTGTTGTTATAAGAGAATTCAGCCAAATGCAGATGGTCTTCCCATGATCCACCGAAATCTAGAACACAAGCCCGCAATAGATCCTCTAAAATGCGATTCACCCTCTCAGTCTGACCGTCTGTCTGAGGATGATAAGCGGTGCTCAAGTTTAACTTCGTTCCTAGCTCAACTTGAAATGCTTCCCAGAATTTGCTAGTGAATATTGTATCTCTATCACTGACTATGCTGAGCGGCACTCCATGTAGTCTAACTATTTCCCTGAAGTATATCTGTGCCAGACTCTGAGCAGTTCTGTTTGATCTGACAGGTATAAAATGGGCGGTCTTCGTGAAGCGATCTACGATCACCCAAATACTGTCATTTCCTTTCCTGGTTCTGGGCAAACCATCAATGAAATCCATAGAAATATGTTCCCACTTCCAACCAGGTACTTCTAGTGGTTGTAACAATCCAGCCAATTTCTGTTGGTCACTTTTGACTAGTTGGCAAGTAGGGCATCGACTAACATATAAAGAAATGTCCCTCTTCATCGACTTCCACCAGAAAGTGCGTTTGATGTCATTATACATTTTGCTTACTCCTGGATGGATACTGAGTTTTGACTTGTGGCATTCATCCAGTACTTCCTTTCGAAGCTCAAGAATGTTAGGGACACAGATTCGACCTTTGAGCCTTAGAATTCCATCATTATCCACTTGAAAACTCGAGGGTTCGCCTTGTTGAATTATCCCTCTGATCTTCTGAATGAAGTGATCATCCTCCTGAAGAGCAGATATTTTATCTAGCAATGAAGTCGTGATAATAAAACTGGCAATCATCTCATTCTTTCGGCTTAACGCATCGGCCACGACATTGGCTTTCCCTGGAGTATATATAATTTCAAAGTCATATGCTGCAAGAAACTCCAGCCAACGTTGCTGCCTCAAGTTCAAGTCCTTCTGAGTGAACAGATACTTTAACGACTGGTGATCTGTAAACAGTTCAAATCTCTCACCCAGAAGATAGTGTCTCCAGATTTTCAAAGCGAACACTATAGCCAATAACTCAAGATCATGAGTTACATAGTTTTTCTCGTGCGGCTTCAGTTGACGGCTAGCATAAGCAATCACTTGGCCCCTCTGCATTAACACGGCGCCAAGGCCTTCTCTAGAAGCATCAGTCCAGACTTTCAAATCTTGGTTGCCATCGATGATGGTTAACACTGGAGCTGTTGTTAGTCTTAACTTTAGCTCTTCAAAAGCCTCCTCACTTTCTGGAGTCCACTTGAATTTAGAATGCTTCTTTGTAAGCTTCGTTAAGTGGCCAGATATCTTAGAAAAGTCTTTAACGAACTTCCGGTAATAGCTAGCCAATCCGAGAAAACTGCGGACTTCGGTGGGAGTACTAGGCTGTTTCCAGTTATGAATAGCTGTGATTTTACTTGGATCCACAGCAATTCCTTCTTTCGATACAACGTGGCCCAGAAATTTTACTTCATCTTGCCAGAAGATACATTTGGAAAATTTGGCTTTTAATACATTCCGTCTGAGAATTTCCAAAACCTGTTCCAGATGCTTTTCATGTTCGGCTTTTGATTTAGAGAAGATTAGAATATCGTCAATAAAAACCAGAACAAATTTATTCAATACTCCTCTGAATACTCTGTTCATTAGATCGACGAAGTAAGCGGGAGCGTTACATAAGCCGAATGGCATTACTAACCACTCGTAGAATAGGTCGGGACCTCTGAACGCTGTCATTGGAACACACTCTTCGGCAATTCGGAGTTGATGGAAGCCTGTAGCTAGGTCCATTCGTGAAAATACTTGTGCTCCATTTAATCGATCCAACAAATCATCAATCCGCGGCAATGGATACTTGTTCTTTATTGTCTGCTTGTTCAGATCACGATAGTCCACGCATAGCCGTAGTGTACCGTCAGATTTTGGGACAAATACCACGGCTGCACCCCAGTCAGAGAAACTAGGCCTGATCAGACCTTTCCATACTAGCTGTCGTGTTTGATTGTCTAATTCCTCCTTCTCTTTCAAGGACATTCTTCGAATAGCGTGAACTACCGGCCTTGCATTGGGAATCAAAGCGATCTTGAAATCTATTTCTCTCTGCGGAGGTAAGCGAACGACTTCCTCGAACACATCCGCATAGTTCCTGACGACAGGAATATCTTTGATGAGGTCGGGAATATTCTCTGCAACCTCAGGGATATTTTCTATTTGGGCTGGGGAAACATCGAGAGCTGACCAGAAGTCTTTTCTATTTGAAGTCGGGCCTTCGCATGGTATGGTTATATAATTCCCCGATTGGGCCTTTGCTTTAACCACTCTCTCGGCGCATTTAACTTCAGCTTCATATCTAGTTAGCCAATCCAATCCCAGAATAAGATCGAATTCATTAAAATTCATGACGATAGAGATAATAGGGAATTTATAGCAAGAAAAGGAGACAGGTACTGCACAAACCCAACTGAGATTGATGGAACCCCCAACCGGATTCCGGACAGTCATTGGCTCTTTGAGCTTCTTCAAATTCAAATCCAGTTTCTTGACTGCACTCTTTGCAATAAAGCTTCGTGACGCGCCTGTGTCAAATAGTACTTTAACTGGAATGTTTTTGACATTGAGCGTGCCTTCTAAAACATCAGACCTTTCCTGAGCAGACGAGGGTGTAGGTACTTCTACCACTTCATTTACCTGTACTGCTTTAGGTTTTCTGAATAGCGGGCAGGCCTTTGAAAGATGACCGAACTGATGGCATTGACTGCACTTTCTATTCTCTTGGAACTTCTTGTCGGATTTAGATCCATCCTTTACTCGCTTCTTGAGAGATCTGCAACTTACTGAAAAGTGCCCTTGCCGATTGCAGTTACTGCATACAGCTGTCGTTACTGGTTCTTTTTCGGATCTGGCCCTTTTTCGATTTACTTCGGGCTCCTTACCGACTTCAGACATTGTACTGGCCTCAGGACGATCAGTTTCAAACTCAATTTTATTACTAGAGCTGACTTCCTCCTCGTCGCGCAACATGCCTTTCCTGTCGAGATCTTCGTACTGATAAGCCATGTATATCATTTCAGAAAAAGGAAGCTTCACATGCCCCAATACTTTATTCTGGTATTTCCTTTGAAGCCCGTGAATAAATCTAAGATTCTTCCTCTTTGGGTCTTTAATCAGATGAGGCGCAAAATGAGAAAGTTCGTTGAATTTCTTATGATATTCTGGGATGGCCATGTCACCTTGTATTAGATAAGAAAATTCGTCACAAAGGCGCTCAGTTGCTTCGGGAGGAGTAAATCTTTCCAGGAAAATCACTTTGAATCTATCCCAGGTGATATCACCTTCTGGATTATTCTCTATAACCGAATTCCACCAGAACAAAGCTTCATCTTTGAATGCCCAGGAGGCCAGTAATCTTTTCTGGTCATCCCTCAGCTTTAAACCATCGAAGATCTTTTCAGCCGAACGAATCCAAGCTTGTGTCTTCATAATAGATTCTTCACCAGAGAACGGTATTCCACCCATATTTCGATATTTGATTAATAGGGCCTCAATATCCGGTTCTGCATTCCTTCTGTTTCTGACACTCATTTTCTAGTACTTCTGCAAATGGTAGATTAAGTGTCAGGTCACAGAAAAGGTAATTTAAAATATAGAAACATATACTTCAAATGTAAATGTGTCTATCGAGGTGTAATTTCGTTCTGCTTTACTCATACTAGGATATTACTGATCCTATCTGTATTGAGTTGCCCATCCTAGAACACTACTGGTTCTATTTTTGATGAGTTCGATCATATGTTATATTCCAGAACTAAGCTTAACCAAAGCTCTGATACCACGTTGAGACGACCCGAAATCCCGTTCAGACAGAAACAAGGGTTATCTTTGGAATATAACACAGAAAACAGATAATAGCAGAACAGAATTAAATAAATACACCAGATAATGAACAATAGAATATACTGGATAAAAGTAATCATCAGAGTTACACAGTATACAGAATCTTACTTAGTACAAATACAGTTCAGCTATACATAAATGTCCATAGCGGAAATAAACAAAATATGTACAATAGGAGCTGAACAGCATAAAAAGAAATAAATGATAGAATCCATCTTCAGCTCCAGCTATCGAGAAAAAGAACCAGCTAAACCTGAATACAAGGCTGCCCGTGTAGAAAAAGGGGCACCCGAGTTTGAAAGTGAAACTACGAGTCAGTCATGGGACTGGTATGAGAAATCCACTCAACACATATATAATTGGCTAATCACAGGACCACGCCACTTTCGTGGAACGGGATTACTCCATTGGATTGCCAGTGCTTTAAAACAAATCTTTCTTTTAAACATCGCTATGCTTTTTATAAAAATGAAGCCATTATAAGACTCAGTTCCCATCACACAATGCAACGCAAACCGGAGGATAGAGTTTTACCTTATAATGGCCAAAATATGATTGATACGAATAAAACAAAAGCATTTGATATTATGACTAGTGTTTATATGTTTCAAAACAATTTCAATCATAACTATCAATCATAAACGGCATGGGTACCATATATCATGTCGCCACATATATATACAATCAAAACCGCACGATGTCGTATTTGGAAATTGGATTTCTGTCATGAACCAAGGCAAAAGATAGTCCTTACCGAATTCGTGACTCTCTAGCCCGAGCCACAGGATCAGAGCTCGAGTGACCCTAGGAGCGACAGGGTCGGTCCACCGATGTGGATTAAAATGCCTGAACAGTACGTTTCCCCGCCCTTTGGGGCGTAAACAAGCCAACGAATGACTCCATCGGACCCGGATCGTCCGATCAAACCGAGGCGCCTCGCAACAGCAACAACCACATAGGTGAAAAGTATATAAATGTCAGGGCTGGTAGGTCACTGACACCACCCTAGCTAGAAAGAAACGCATGTCCTCCCTGAGGTCCTTCCTCCCGTTTCTGGTTCATACCGGGGTGTGAGGCTCGCGAATTCACGTTATACACAAAGCTACGCCACACAGGCGGTGCTTTGATCATCACCACAAGACTTTGCTTTCCAACAGAAGCCCTGATCACTGCATCTTAGCATGCCACACAGGCAATTCATGCCATGCGACTGATGTCCATCGATATACAACCTCTGAGCTCGTGCGTTTCAGAGAAGGGCGTTAAGCAAAAGAATAAATTCTCCGCCGCCAAACAGATGTATATTTAATAGAGATCAATCAATACAGAATAAAATCCAATGTCAGACACACAGTCCATCTACGAGTCCGTTCTGGGTCTGAACGAAACCGGAGGCACTAAATACCTCGCAAACCCTTCGATCACCATGTACGTCTGGACGATCACCACTCATTATCCATATTTCGGGATGCCTCCCAATCAGGACCTCGGTTACCATCCAAACGAGGTGAAGATCTCCGGTCTTCGACCACCGTCTTCTTCTTCGAATTTCAATCGTCGGTCAATTATTCGAAATGAGAATAACTCGGCCTTTTCAAATAATCCACGTATATTTAGAATTTCAAATCAATTTATTTCAATGGTTAAATTATTCGACAACACCAATATTGTTCTTTAATGTAATTTTCACACCAAACACATTTAACCATCAAATACAACATAAATCGAGCAAATTCAGTTTATTTCCACTCCATATTGTCTATGGTACTTTATAATGATTTATCGCTATTTTTATTTATTTTAAAGTAGCCCATTTATTCAAAACGACGCTTCGGGCTATAACGCGGCCGTGGCGCTGTTTTTCTTCAGATTTGATTTACACATATCTAAAAATCTATCCGTTGGATCTTCACAAAATTTACATCATTAGAAAGGTCTTTTCAAAACGAATCCAACGGTTCCAGTTTCGGGAAAATCCGACGGTCGGATCTCCCGGTACAATCGTTTGAATTTTAGATTTCAAAATACGAACTGCAGCGTCGTTATTCGATTAAATATATAATTATATATATATATATATAAATATAATCGCTTCTGACGCTGTTTTTCTTCAGATTTGAATTAAACATTCCAGACAATCCAACCGTTGGATTTTTACAAAGTTGGTGCCGTTGGGAAGATATTTCCAAGGCGAACTCGACGGTTGCGGTTTCGGGAAAATCCAATGGTCGGATTCCCCGTACTAGTTGTTTGAAGTCACGGTTTCAAAATACGAACTACACGGCTTCGTTTCGTTTTAATTTTATTTATATTTATATAGTTATATAAATATAGTTCATTCAACAATTTCAATATCGTTTTCACTTCAAATATTTCACTAACGCCTTAAAATTTTGGAAAATTTCCCCATAACCTCCCCTGCACCGGGAGCATCGGGAAATCGCAAATAGCTTTCCCGGTCCTTCTAATCTCAAAAAGAAAAAGAAAAAGCCAAGCGGCTAGCCAACAGGCTCAAAAAATCATCACCCAAACAAAACAGTAAATGTGTACCTATTTTTCGGGCACAAAATTTTATTCCTCTTCTCTAGCCCTTTGCTATAACCTGTTCAATGAATATGCATGTACATATATATACAGTTCTTATCATTTATCATTTTCTATTTAACTTCATATTTGATTTCTACTTGGTTTAAAAACACCATTCATTCTAATGTTACATACATAGGTGCAAATCATTTCATTAGCTAATTAATGAATATTTCAACTCATATATGTTTATTTTGAACAAGTGGCTATTTTTAACACTTCACATTTCAACGATTCATGTACGCAATAAAAATGTGATTTTTATTGTAAAACAACTCATTTCAAAACTTTATTATTTTGATATATTTCATATTGGTGATAAAAATAGGATTTTTATCATAAAACAATTTCTTTTAAAACGAGATTATTTTACACAGTTCATATAGTCGATAAAAGGTGATTTTTTTTATCAAACAATTTATTTCAAAATATGAATACCATTCAACACATGAATTTCAATTCAATGAATGAATATCGATTCAACACATGAAGGTTTTCTATAGTTTGTATATATATATATAAATGTGATTTTTATATTTAAAACGCGAATACCATTCAACACATGAATTTCTAATCAACGAATGAATATCAATTCAACACATGAAGGTTTTCTATAGTTTGTATATATATATAAAAATGTGATTTTTATATTTAAAACGCGAATACCATTCAACACATGAATTTCTAATCAACGAATGAATATCAATTCAACACATGAAGGTTTTCTATAGTTTGTATATATATATATATATAAATGTGATTTTTATATTTAAAACGCGAATACCATTCAACACATGAATTTCTAATCAACGAATGAATATCAATTCAACACATGAAGGTTTTCTATTCAATGAATAAATATAGTTTAAGCAAATGAAAATAATTCAAACACACGAATATTATTCAAAATTTCGGCAGCATAACGGCAGGGTAGTTAAAACCGGGACCGTCCCTAGTACGGCTCCTCGCTCTACCTTAAAACCTCGCGGTTTTTGACAATGGGGATCATGCATCTAGTTCGCACGTAGGCGGCATATATATATTTATTTCATTTCCACAAAACTAATCCTATGTGGTTTCAACCAAATATTTCTCAACCACAAATGGGTATTTTTCAACCACAGTCAATCAATATCAACCACAAACAATCCCAAACAATCATTCGCTATCAATCAATTTTCATAACAATTTCAATCAATAAATATCGTCCATGGTTTGTGGACGAGGGGCGTATATATATATATATATATATATATATATAGCAATTCACTTTTATTTCAACACATATATATATGGCTAGAAAAAGAAATTGAAGAGTGAGAAATTCTCACCAATAGCTATCCAACTACGACTCTTCCTTTAGAAATCTTCGCCAATCTCGCCTTTTGTCGCTTTTGTTGCCCGTATTCTCTACATATGTAAAAATCGAATTTTTACTATGTTATTCAATATATAAAAATCCAATTTTTATTATGCTATTCAATATATAAAAATCGAATTTTTGACTTCGCTATTGAATATATAAAAATCGAATTTTGACTTCGCTATTCAATATATGAAGATCATATTTTAACTTCGCTATTCAATATATAAAGATCATATTTTGACTTCGCTATTCAATATATAAAGATCATATTTTTATTATGCTATTCAATATATAAAAATCGAATTTCAAAAATAAAGATTATATTTTTAATATTCCTATGACGTAAAAATTATATTTTTATTACTTTAAAAATATAAAAATCATATCTTACTTCTTCTACTTAATAAAAATTCCGTCTTTTCTATTTTAAAAATATGATCTTTTCTATTCTAAAAAAATCTGATCTTTCTATCCCAGTTCAAATCTTTTTCTTTTTAAAGTTCTAATCTTTTTCTTTTTAAAGTTTAAATCTTTTCCTTTTTAAAGTTCTAATCTTTTTCTTTTTAAAGTTCTAATCTTTTTCTTTTTTAAAGTTTAAAATAAAATCAGTTTTTAAACCTTAAAAAAAAAATCAGAATTAAACCTTTTAAAAATCAGAATTTAAACCTTTTAAAAATCAGAATTTAAACCTTTTAAAAATCAGAATTTAAACCTTTAAAAAATCAGAATTTAAACCTTTTAAAAATCAGAATTTAAACCTTTTAAAAATCAGAATTTTTAGAATTAAAATAAAAATAAAATAACAACACTTACTGTTATCTGCGAAGGAGGGAGGGGGGGTCGTCAGGGTCGGCGGTCGTCAGGACGGTGGCTTCAGCGGTCTCGGACTGGGGGGGGGGGCTCGCGAATTGGGCATCGCGATGCTTTAGGGGGGGCGGAATAGGTCAGGGAGGGGGGTTCGTGGTCGACGTTAGGAGGGGAGCGAGAGCAAGGAAGAGGGGGGGGGGGGGGGTTGGCATGGGGGAGAGGGCGCCTGCCCTAGGCGGCGACGTCGAGGTCGACAAAGGGGGGGGGGGCGTCGATCCTTTTTCTTTTTTTTCTTTTTTTTTATTCGTCTGAGCGAAAATAAGGAGAGAAAGGGGGGTGAGGGTTTTTTAAAAGAAAAAATATATATTATTTTATTTATTAAATTAATTCTAAAAAGCAACTTTTATTTTCGACCTCGAAACGAAACCCACCACCTGTCGTCTATAGCGTATTACCCCCATTCCGAACACAATGGGATATGTATCGTAAGCTGATTTGACTGTTTCGATCAGTTTCCGTTGAAATCAACATATAACTCTATATATTGAATTTGAACGCGTTTTTCAATTTACCGGGGTCACATACTAACTAGAAAAATTCTCGAAAAATATTTTCTAGCTTTGTATTGACGATACGGTCCTAACAAAACTAGTTTCGTCGAATTCTGAGACCGTTGGAAAAATGGCCAATTTCCAGTCGATTAAAATCAACTAAAACTGGTCAAACGCGTTTTCTTTTGCCATGCTCACATATTGATTCTAAAAATTATGAAATTTGAAACCTAGCAATAACTTGACACTACGGATCCAACAAAAGTGGTTTCGTCGAAATCCGAGGTCGTTTGCAAAATGTCTATTTTTAAGGGCCTGAATTCCATAGCGACTATTCAGAATTTTCAACTGGACATATCTTTTGATTCCCGTTATCAAATTTCGATTCGTCAGATTCGTTGGAAAGATATCATCAATTATATCCTAATGATTTTGGTTTCACTAAAATCCGGATTGTTTTGCCCCCGGTACAGTCCGACAAAGTTTGAATTCAATTTTTGAAACTGCCACGCCATTTCAGGCCTTGTTTATAATTATAATTAATTATATTCGTTTTCAATTGTCGATTCAAACTCAGTTTTCATCGCCATTATTTAAAATATTTATTTTAAATATTTAAAATCCATTATTTTAGCCAATTTAAAAATTTTAAATTGGTTCAGATTTTCTTGGTCGTTACATAGATTTTAAAAAGGCATATTCTAAAAATCAAATTTTCCAATTTAATATATAAAATTGGAATTAAGTGGAAATTCGATTGATAATAATCGAGATGGGCTTCTGTAATAGAAGTCCGATATTATATATGGAATTTAAGAGGCTTTGCCGTTATTCCATGTATACTGTTAGTCCGATACAGAAATTTATAGCGATTATGTATTGATTTGATTTCTGTGGAATTTCATATTTTGGAAATGGATTTGACAGTTTATCGTGAACTGTGTTTTAAAGGACACTAGTTCTTTAACCCGTTTAAGACAAGATTTATTTCTTAAAATAAATAACCTTGTTGTAACAACCCGAAAATCTGGGCCAATTAAATTTTTTTATTTTGGCAATTTTAGCGAATTTTGATTATTTAAAATGAATTATTTTAAATAATAACGACCAGAAATTTATTTTAAATAGAATTCGAATGTATATATTATATAGTTCGTCGTTAGAATATAAATAATTATTTATATTTATAAAAGGAATTGAAAATGGCGCGGTAGTTCGATAATTTGATTTCAAAATTCAAATGAATGTACCGGGTTCAAAATAAACCGGATTTTTGTGAAACCAAAAATAGTGGAATCTAATTGTGACTATCTTTCCAACAAACCCGAAAAATCAAAATTTCATAACGGGAATCAAAAGATATGTCCAGTTGAAAATTCTGAATAGTCGTTATAGAATTCAGGCCCTTAAAAATGGAAATTTTGCAAATGACCTCGGATTTCGACGAAACCACTTTTTTTGGATCCGTAGTGTAAAGTTATTGCTAGATTTCAAATTTCATAAAATTTCGAATCAATATGTGAGCGTGGCAAAGGAAAACCTATTTGACTAGTTTCAGATGATTTTAATCGACTGGAAAATGGCCATTTTTCAAACAGTCTCAGAATTCAACGAAATTAGTTTTGTTAGGACCGTATCGTCAATACGAAGCTAGAAAATATTTTTTGGGAATTTTTCGAGTTAGTATGTGACCCCGGTAAATTGAAATGCGCATTCAAATTTAATATATAGAGTTATATGTTGGTTTTGGCAAAAACTAATCGAAACAATTGAATCAGCCTATGTGGCATATCCCACTGTGTTCGGAATGGGGGTAATTAGCTAGGGGCGACAGTCGTTGGGTCTGATTTCGAACTCGGATCGGTAAACAAATAATCGGAGAATAAATTAAAATAAAATATTTATAAATAGCCCCCCCAAACCCTAAATTCACAAACCCGCCTCCCCTCAGAAATTAAAAAAAAAATCGCGATGCTCCTCTTCCGGAAACCCTCCGCCATCGTGAACGCCCGCCACCCCCTTCCCTGGCTGGCGCGCCTCCGGCAACATCACCCGGGACCCCCCTCCTCCATCTGCCGCCTGCGAAACCCCCCCCCTCTCGGTTGTGAACCGCGACCCCGTCCACCAGAAAAGCCACTGCACCCCCCAACCTCCTGTACCCGACGTCGACGCCACCCAGGCCATCGCCGGCGAGATTCTGACTTCCCCCACCCCCAGCGATGCAGACGAAACTCCCCTCCTCCCTCTTCTTTCTTTTATCAACCGTGAGTTTTCCTTTTTAATTTATTATTTTATTTCTTTTCTTAAGAGTTAATGTAGTTATTTCAGTTTTCAAATTAGAAAACATAGTGTAAAGATCAAATTCGATTTTTATATATTGAATGGAGAATTAAAAATTCGATTTTTATATATAGAATAGCGAAGTAAAAATTCGATTTTTATATATTGAATAGCGAAGTAAAAATTCGATTTTTATATATATAATAGCGAAGTAAAAATTTGATTATTATATATAGAATGGCGAAGTAAAAATTTTATTTTTATATATAGAATAGTGAAGTAAAAATTCGATTTTTATATATAGAATGGCGAAGTAAAAATTCGATTTTTATATATAGAACAGCGAAGAAAAAATTCGATTTTTATATATTGAATAGCGAAGTAAAAATGTGATTTTTATATATGTAGAGAATGCGGGCAGTGAAAATTGAAAAGAGGCGAGAACGACGAAGATTTCTACAAATTAGAGTCGAGGCGTTTGATTTAGCTATTCTGTGAGAATTTCTCACTCTTCAATCTCTTTTTCTAGTTATAAATATATACTAGGATGCAGACGGTGTTTAGTAGCACCCGACACCCGTCGTCCACAGACCATGGACGGCTTGTATACTTGTTTGTTTGATTTTGCTGTGTAATTGATTGTGTGATGTGATGTGAAATGAAAATAAAATATTTATATAGTAGAAAATATTTTATAGTTAAAAATAGAACTTTAACGTATATATGAAATGAAATAAAAATAAACAAATCGGACGATTTGTTTATATACACACATTTGACTGATATTGATTGGGACGATAAATTTTACACATCGCCCAACTGCACAAATAAAATCTGTGTTTGATTGTTTGAAACCCCGCACGGGTATTGGGATGATAGATGTCATACACTAATCCCAATAATTAGTTGTATGTCGATCGATTGATTGACATACTGTTATAAGCGTTAAATATCTATATTCGATGCTTATACAGTGTAGAATGCACTTTGGATGATGGTTGATTATTCATCGTTGTTATTGTATACATGTGTTGTAGAAAATCCATATAATTAAAATTATATGGTAATTGATTGGGCCTCATTCCAGTTTTGAAAAAGAAAGTTTTGAAATAGAAATATTTGAAAAGAAATATTTGAAATAGAAATATTTGAAATAGAATATTTGAAAATAGAAATATACGAAGCCGTGTTGATTAGATTGATGCCATTTTGACGTGAACGATATTTATATCGATTTTATTCATTTTATAATGAATATCGAAAGTGATTTCAAAATCTGATATTTTGAAAAGAAATGAATTCGAATTGAAATTGAATATAAATGAATTCGAATTGAAATCGAATAGAAATGAATTCGAATTGAAATTGAATTGAATTGAAACGAACTAAAATTGAATTAGAAATCAATTTGAATTGAAATCAATTTGAAATGAATTTAAATCGAATTTATAAGGAAAAATTCAACTTTGATTTGAATTTGAAATGAAGTTGAAATCATTTTGAAAACTAATTTAAAACGATTTATAAAATACGTTATAAAAAAGGAAATCGACGAAGTATATATTATATATATTATATATATATAATATAATGGCCTGAATAGAATGCGCCGCGCCGCGGCAGTTCGCGAATTTCGACCATTGACTTCAAACGGATATTGCGGGAGATCCGACCGTCGGATTCTCCTGAAACCAAAACCGTTGGGTTCGTATCAGAAAGAGCTTTCTAACGAATATTAGAAATTTGAAATCTAACGGTTGGATTTGGAATTATGTCCAAATCAAATTTGGAAAAGGTCGCTGTATGTGCAGTTCGATGGCCATTGATGGAAATCGACTGTACGGGCCTTGATAAAATTATTAAAAATAGTAATAATTTGTGTAAAATCATAAGAAATGATTTGTGAAAATTTGGGATGAAAAACTCCATATTTTTAAAGATAAAAATAGATTTTTATTGAAATGAACTAGTTTTGAACTAGAATTATAATTCTATTTATTTCTAAATAAATAAATTGGATTTGAAATGGTTTTGAAAATAACCAGAATTTCCAATAATTATATTGGAATGGATTTGAATCGAAATTGTCTTCGGAATATTTCGATGTTGGATTTCGTGATGATACAGATATTGTTATGGGAATTTGAAAGATATATTTATATCGTTATTTCCAATACGATATTTGTTGGTCGTAGAATTTGATATTGAATATAAGCCGATATATTTTCTATTCAGAGCCTTGTATTCAATATCAAATGTGATTTGGGTTTGTCGTGAATGGTGTCTTCATTAACCATGTTCTTGAACCCAGTTGAGAAAAAGATTAAATCTTTTATTTAGATTTAATGAAGTGTACCAATTAAATAATATTTATTTGGAATTGAATTCGAATTGATTCTTGGGTTTATCGTGAATGGTGTTTTAAATAACACTCGTTCTTTAACCCGATAATAAATAGAATGTGATTTTGGGTTGTCGTGAACGGTATCTTCAATAATACGGTTCTTAGACCCAAAGGAGTTACGAAAATCAGAAACTAACTGGAGATTAGTTAAGTTGAATGGTTTCTGAGGTATTGATCTGATGTTGGTTTCAGCCTTCGGGGTTAATATTTAGGAAATTGCTCACTTGCTAATTCACGGTTAGGGGCTGATTGAATTGGAATGTGATTTTGGGTTTATCGTGAACCGTGTTTTAAATGACACTGATTCTCTAACCCTGTCAGAGATTAAAACTAAGTGGAGTTTTAATGAATCTTTAATTAGATTGAAAAGATCGAAAATGGAGTATCACCAGTTTTACTCCAGGTGGTAGTTAAATCTTTAATTAGATTTGAACGTGAAATGGTAACTGAATTTACCGATAACACCGTGGTGTTAGATATGAAGTATTACCGGTTTTACTTCATGGGATGAATAGGTTGGGATGGGGGAATTAAAACAAATGATTACTTCGGTAAGGTTCGTTAATCCCGACTAGTTGAATCGAAATTCAAAAGAAGATTAAAGAATAAATTTAAAGGAATTTATCTTTGATAAAATTAATGGGAACCTTTCCCTATGAATGTGAAATTTAGAAACTAACTGTCGGTTAGCTAAGCAAAATGGTTTTATGGATATTGATCTGATGTTGGTTTCGGCCTTCGGGGTTAATATTTGGGGAATTATTCTCTTGTTAATTTAAGGTTAGTGACTGATGAATTGGAATGAGGCGTATGTTGTGTTTGTGTAACACTTGTTTATTATATACGCGAATTGTTCAGAAAGACCGGGTTTATCCCATTCTGAATAACTGAATCGACGATAAGAAATCGAAGAGGAAGACGGTGGTCGAAGACCGGAGATCTTCACCTCGTTTGGATGGTAACCGAGGTCCTGATTGGGAGGCATCCCGAAATATGGATAATGAGTGGTGATCGTCCAGACGTACATGGTGATCGATGGGTTTGCAAGGTATTTAGTGCCTCTGGTTTCGTTCAGACCCAGAACGGACTAGCAAATGGACACTGTGTTTGACATTGGAATTTATTCTGTGTGATTGATAGCCATCAGTCGCACGGTATGAATTGCCTGCGTGGCATGCTAAGATGCAGTGATCAGGGCTTCTGTTGAAAAGCAAAGTCTTGTGGTGATGATCAAAGCACCGCCTGTGTGGCATGGCTTTGTGTATAACGTGAAATTGCGAGCCTCACACCCCGGTATGAACCAGAAACGGGAGAAGGACCTCAGGGAGGGCATGCATTTCTTCCTAGCTAGGGTGGTGTCAGTAACCTACCAGCCCTGACATTTATATACTTTTCACCTGTGTGGTTGTTGCTGTTGCGAGGCGCCTCGGTTAGATCGGACGATCCGGGTGCGATGGAGTCATTCGTTGGCTCTCTTACGCCCCAAAGGGCGGGGAAACGTAGTGTTCAGGCATTTTAATCCACATCGGTGGACCGACCCTGACGATCCAAGGGTCGATGCATTCTGATCCCGAGACTCGGGCTAGGCAATCTCGAATTCGGTAAGGACTATCTTTTGCTTGGTTCATGACAGAAATCCAATTTCCAGTACATGACGGTTCGATTTTAGTTGTAATCCTATATATGGCGACATAGTGGGATGGGGCGCTTATGCCGCCTATGATTGATACTCATGATTTGAAGTTGTTTTATACACTATGCACTTATAATAGAATCAAATGATTTGTTTTAAACGTATCAAGCATTCTTGGCTATTATAAGGTAAAAACCCTATCCTCCGGCTTGCGTTGCATTGTGTGATGGGAACTGGGTCTTATAATAGCTTCATTTTTCTTTATTTAGCATTGCGTTGTTGTTTTATGCACTGGTGTTCTTGCAAGGAAACCCGTTCCGCGTTACCGGCGTGGTCCCTCGATTTACCTAACTTTAAAATAAAGATTAATAACTGTTTTAGTTCCCACACCAGTCCCATGACTGACCTGGAGTTTATTGTTTTAACCTAAACTCTGGGTGCCCCTATTTTGACACGGGCAACTAGTAGTTTTGGTTTTGCAGATTTATATTCACAGGATCCTGGTTTACAGCTGGAAGGATATCCGGAAAGCTTTGTATCCGTATATCTCCTTCAGTTGTGTACTGTATTATTTTCCGCTACTATGTAATGTATTGTAATCTCTGATATTTATCGAATGTATATTATTTGTTTATACTCTGTATTTTCTTGCATTCTGATAAATTGTTGTAATATACAATGAAATGTTCTTCTGTCTGTGTTCTATTTTGTCGTGTTCTCAAAACAATCAGGCGTTTCGAACAGTCTAGATCGGTTTAGCGACTGATTCGGATCGAGCGAAATTCCTTTTCGTCACAGTTGGTATCAGAGCTTTGGTTTACAAAGCTCAGAGAACAAGGCACCTTAGAACCATACGAAAGAATTCATCAGAAATTGGATTAGTAATATCCAATGGGAATGACTCGTTAGAGATGGGATCAGTAGTATCCTAGAACGAGTGTGAAGAGTATATTTTTAAAATGAAAACAATTTTTGTTTTGAAATTTAAATCACTTATTCGTAGTTGATTATTTATTTTACATTGAATTGGGACAATCTAATATATAAAGATTTTGCATATATGTCTTGCAAACGTGTATTCGAAGTTTTAATGTATTGGATAGTTATAGAATCACACTCTAGTGCCCGGGGATAATTCTGGTGACGGGGCACCATCGCCAGTATTTATTCTCGAGTTTCGAAAGTGAGATTTCTATATATTTCCAATTGACTGGTGTGAGAATCGAAACTAGATAGGTCTTATTGTTGTGATTTGGCATCAAAAATGTGATTTTTGACTATATATCAAAGTTATGCATTTGAAATGATAACCAACTAATTGATTGATGGTTGTGTTGTTGATTATCGGTTGATTAATTAAATTTTTTTACCATTTAGCCAAATTGACCAAAAAGTGAATTGTATTGAAAATTGGTCGCATTTTCTTGCATATACATGTACTTACATTGAACAGGTCATAGCAAAGAGGCTAGAGCAGAAGAATAAAATTGTTTGCCCGACAAATAGGTACATGTTTATCATAATTTACTGTTTTGTTTGGGTGATGATGATTTTATGAGCTGATTGGCTAGCCGCTTGGCTTTTTCTTTTTCTTTTTGAGATCAGAAGGCCTGTATGGCAATTTCGGGATTTTCCAGTGGCTCCCGGTGCAGGGGAGGTTATGGAGAAATTTTTCGAATATTTAGGGTGTTAGCCAAATTTTTGAAAAATTTGAAAAGTTCTTAGAAACTGAAAAGTTGAAGAACTTAAGCCGTAGTCAAAATACTGGAAGTTGAGTTGATTAGTTAAACAACTTTCGACTTCGTTCCTTTTCGGGGACGAAAAGTTTTAAGTGGGGGAGATTGTAACAACCCGAAAATCTGGGCCAGTTTAAAAAATTTTATTTTGGGAATTTTAGCGAATTTTGATTATTTAAAATGAATTATTTTAAATAATAACGACGAGAAATTTATTTTGAATAGAATTCGAACGTATATATTATATAGTTCGTCGTTAGAATATAAATAATTATTTATATTTATAAAAGGAATTGAAAATGACGTGGTAGTTCGATAATTCGATTTCAAAATTCAAATGAATGTACCGGGTTCAAAATGAACCGGATTTTAGTGAAACCAAAAATAATGGAATCTAATTGTGACTATCTTTCCAACGAACCCGAAAAATCAAAATTTCATAACGGGAATCAAAAGATATGTCCAGTTGAAAATTCTGAATAGTCGCTATAGAATTCAGGCCTTTAAAAATGGAAATTTTGCAAATGACCTCGGATTTCGACGAAACCACTTTTGTTGGATCAGTGGTGTAAAGTTATTGCTAGGTTTCAAAATTCATAATTTTTCGAATCAATATGTGAGCGTGGCAAAGGAAAACGTGTTTGACCAGTTTTAGTTGATTTTAATCGACTGGAAAATGGCCATTTTTCCAACGGTCTCAGAATTCAACGAAATTAGTTTTGTTAGGACCATATCGTCAATACGAAGCTAGAAAATATTTTTTGGGAATTTTTCGAGTTAGTATGTGACCCCGGTAAATTGAAATGCGCGTTCAAATTCAATATATAGAGTTATATGTTGGTTTTGGCGAAAACTGATCGAAACAATTGAATCAGCCCACGTGGCATATCCCATTGTGTTCGGAATGGGGGTAATTATCTAGGGGCGACAGTCGTTGGGTCTGATTTCGAACTCGGATCGGTAAACAAATAATTGGAGAATAAATTAAAATAAAATATTTATAAATAGCACCCCCAAACCCTAAATTCACAAACCCGCCTCCCCTCAGAATTAAAAAAAAATCGCGATGCTCCTCTTCCCGAAACCCTTCGCCATCGTGAACGCCCGCCACCCCCTTCCCTGGCCGGCGCGCCTCCGGCCAACATCACCCGCGACCCCCCCTCCTCCATCTGCCGCCTGCGAAACCCCCCCTCTCTGTTGTGAACCGCGAACCCCTCCACCAGAAAATCCACCGCATTCCCCTAACCTCCTGTACCCAACGTCGACGCGACCCAGGCCACCGCCTGCGAGATTCCGACTTCCCCCATCCCCAGCGACGCAGATGAAACTCCCCTCCTCCCTCTTCTTTCTTTAATCAACCGTGAGTTTTCCTTTTTAATTTATTATTTTATTTCTTTTCTTAAGAGTTAATGTAGAGATAACACCCTTGTTTAATTTCAGTTTTCAAATTAGAAAACATAGTGTAAAGATCAAATTCGATTTTTATATATTGAATGGCGAAGTAAAAATTCGATTTTTATATATAGAATAGCGAAGTAAAAATTCGATTTTTATATATTGAATAACGAAGTAAAAATTCGATTTTTATATACAGAATAGCAAAGTAAAAATTCGATTTTTATATATAGAATGGCGAAGTAAAAATTCGATTTTTATATATAGAATAGCGAAGTAAAAATTCGATTTTTATATAAAGAATGGCGAATAAAAATTCGATTTTTATATATAGAATAGCGAAGTAAAAATTCGATTTTTATATATTGAATAGCGAAGTAAAAATGTGATTTTTATATATGTAGAGAATGCGGGCAGTGAAAATTGACAAGAGGCGAGAACGGCGAAGATTTCTACAAAAAAGTGTCGAGGCGTTTGATTTAGCTATTCTGTGAGAATTTCTCACTCTTCAATATCTTTTTCTAGTTATAAATATATACTAGGATGCAGACGGTGTTTAGTAGCACCCGACACCCGTCGTCCACAGACCATGGACGGCTTGTATGCTTGTTTGTTTGATTTTGCTGTGTAATTGATTGTGTGATGTGATGTGAAATGAAAATAAAATATTTATATAGTAGAAAATATTTTATAGTTAAAAATAGAACTTTAACGTATATATGAAATGAAATAAAAATAAACAAATCGGACGATTTGTTTATATACACACATTTGACTGATATTGATTGGGACGATAAATTTTACACATCGCCCAACTGCACAAATAAAATCTGTGTTTGATTGTTTGAAACCCCACACGGGTATTGGGATGATATATGACATACACTAATCCCAATAATTAGTTGTATGTCGATCGATAGATTGACAGACTGTTATAAGCATTAAATATCTATATTGATTGCTTATACAGTGTAGAATGCACTTTGGATGATGGTTGATTATTCATCGTTGTTATTGTATACATTTGTTGTAGAAAATCCATATAATTAACATTATATGGTAATTGATTGGGCCTCATTCCAGATTTGAAAAAGAAAGTTTTGAAATAGAAAAATTTGAAAAGAAATATTTGAAAATAGAAATATACGAAGCCGTGTTGATTAGATTGACGCCATTTTGACATGAACGATATTTATATCGATTTTATTCATTTTATAATGAATATCGAAAGTGATTTCAAAATCTGATATTTTGAAAAGAAATGAATTCGAATTGAAATTGAATATAAATGAATTCGAATTGAAATCGAATAGAAATGAATTCGAATTGAAATTGAATTGAATTGAAACAAACTGAAATTGAATTAGAAATCAATTTCAATTGAAATCAATTTGAAATGAATTTAAATCGAATTTATAAGGAAAAATTCAACTTTGATTTGAATTTGAAATGAAGTTGAAATCGTTTTGAAAACGAATTTAAAACGATTTATAAAATATGTTTTAAAAAAGGAAATCGACGAAGTATATATTATATATATTATATATATAATATAATGGCCTGAATAGAACGCGCCATGCCGCGGTAGTTCGCGAATTTCGACCATTGACTTCGAACGGATATTACGGGAGATCCGACCATCGGATTCTCCTGAAACCGGAACCGTTGGGTTCGTATCGGAAAGAGATTTCTAACGAATATTAGAAATTTGAAATCTAACGGTTGGATTAGGAATTATGTCCAAATCAAATTTGGAAAATGTCGCTGTATGTGCAGTTCGATGGCCATTGATGGAAATCGACTGTACGGGCCTTGATAAAATTATTAAAAATAGTAATAATTTGTGTAAAATCATAAGAAATGATTTGTGAAGATTTGGGATGAAAAACTTCATATTTGAAAAGATAAAAATAGATTTTTATCGAAATGAACTAGTTTTGAACTAGAATTATAATTCTATTTATTTCTAAATAAATAAATTGGATTTGAAATGGTTTTGAAAATAACCAGAATTTCCAATAATTATATTGGAATGGATTTGAATCGAAATTGTCTTCGGAATATTTCGATGTTGGATTTCGTGATGATACAGATATTGTTATGGGAATTTGGAAGATATATTTATATCGTTATTTCCAATACGATATTTGTTGGTCGTAGAATTTGATATTGAATATAAGCCGATATATTTTCTATTCAGAGCCTTGTATTTAATATCAAATTTGATTTGGGTTTGTCGTGAATGGTGTCTTCATTAACCCTGTTCTTGAACCCAGTTGAGAAAAAGATTAAATCTTTTATTTAGATTTAATGAAGTGTACGAATTAAATAATATTTAATTGGAATTGAATCCGAATTGATTCTTGGGTTTATCGTGAATGGTGTTTTAAATAACACTCGTTCTTTAACCCGATAATAAATAGAATGTGATTTTGGGTTGTCGTGAACGGTATCTTCAATAATACGGTTCTTAGACCCAAAGGAGTTAAGAAAATCAGAAACTAACTGGAGATTAGTTAAGTTGAATGGTTTCTGAGGTATTGATCTGATGTTGGTTTCGGCCTTCGGGGTTAATATTTAGGAAATTGCTCACTTGCTAATTCACGGTTAGGGACTGATTGAATTGGAATGTGATTTTGGGTTTATCGTGAACCGTGTTTAAATGACACTGATTCTTTAACCCTGTCAGAGATTAAAACTAAGTGGAGTTTTAATGAATCTTTAATTAGATTGAAAAGATCGAAAATGGAGTATCACCAGTTTTACTCCAGGCGGTAGTTAAATCTTTAATTAGATTTGAACGTGAAATGGTAATTGAATTTACCGATAACACCGTGGTGTTAGATATGAAGTATTACTAGTTTTACTTCATGGGATGAATAGGTTGGGATGGGGGAATTAAAACAAATGATTACTTCGGTAAGGTTCGTTAATCCCGACTAGTTGAATCGAAATTTGAAAGAAGATTAAAGAATAAATTTAAAGGAATTTATCTTTGATAAAATTAATGGGAACCTTTCCCTATGAATGTGAAATTTAGAAACTAACTGTCGGTTAGCTAAGCAGAATGGTTTTATAGATATTGATCTGATGTTGGTTTCGGCCTTCGGGGTTAATATTTGGGGAATTATTCTCTTGTTAATTTACGGTTAGTGACTGATGAATTGGAATGAGGCGTATGTTGTGTTTGTGTAACGCTTGTTTATTATATACACGAGTTGTTCAGAAAGACCGGGTTTATCCCATTCTGAATAACTGAATCGACGATAAGAAATCGAAGAGGAAGACGGTGGTCGAAGACCGGAGATCTTCACCTCGTTTGGATGGTAACCGAGGTCCTGATTGGGAGGCATCCCGAAATATGGATAATGAGTGGTGATCGTTCAGACGTACGTGGTGATCGATGGGTTTGCGAGGTATTTAGTGCCTCCGGTTTCGTTCAGACCCAGAACGGACTAGCAAATGGACAGTGTGTTTGACATTGGAATTTATTCTGTGTGATTGATAGCCATCAGTCGCACGGTGTGAATTGCCTATGTGGCATGCTAAGATGCAGTGATCAGGGCTTATGTTGAAAAGCAAAGTCTTGTGGTGATGATCAAAGCACCGCCTGTGTGGCGTGGCTTTGTGTATAACGTGAAATCGCGAGCCTCACACCCTGGTATGAACCAGAAACGGGAGAAGGACCTCAGGGAGGGCATGCGTTTCTTCCTAGCTAGGGTGGTGTCAGTGAAGCCCTGACATTTATATACTTTTCACCCGTGTGGTTGTTGCTGTTGCGAGGCGCCTCGGTTAGATCGGACGATCCGGGTCCGATGGAGTCATTCGTTGGCTCGCTTACGCCCCAAAGTGTGGGGAAACATAGTGTTCAGGCATTTTAATCCACATCGGTGGACCGGCCCTAACGATCCAAGGGTCGATGCGTTCTGATCCTGAGACTCGGGCTAGGCAGTCTCGAATTCGGTAAGGACTATCTTTTGCCTTGGTTCATGACGGAAATCCAATTTCCAGTACGTGACGGTTCGATTTTAGTTGTAATCCTATAATGGCGACATAGTGGGATAGGGCGCTTATGCCGCCTATGATTGATACTTATGATTTGAAGTTGTTTTATACACTGTGCACTTATAATAGTATCAAATGATTTGTTTTAAATGTATCAAGCATTCTTGGCTATTATAAGGTAAAAACCCTATCCTCCGGCTTGTGTTGCATTGTGTGATGGGAACTGGGTCTTATAATAGCTTCATTTTTCTTTATTTAGCATTACGTTGTTGTTTATGCACTGGTGTTCTTGGGAGGAAACCCGTTCCGCGTTAGCGGCGTGGTCCCTTGATTTACCTAACTTTAAAATAAAGATTAATAACTGTTTTAGTTCTCACACCAGTTCCATGACTGACCTGGAGTTTATTGTTTTAACCTAAACTCTGGGTGCCCCTATTTTGACACGGGCAGCTAGTAGTTTTGGTTTTGCAGATTTATATTCACAGGATCCTGGTTTACAGCAGGAAGGATATCCAGAAATCTTTGTATCCGTATATCTCCTTCGGTTGTGTATTGTATTATTTTCCGCTGCTATATAATGTATTGTATTCTCTGATATTTATCGAATGTATATTATTTGTTTATACTCTATATATTCTTGTATTCTGATGAATTGTTGTAATATACAATGAAATGTTCTTCTGTCTGCGTTCTATTTTGTCGTGTTCTCAAAACAATCAGGCGTTTCGAACGGTCTAGATCGGTTTAGCTACTGATTCGGATTGAGCGAAATTCCTTTTCTTCACACTTATAATAATGATTTTTGATATCAAATCAAAATTGGAGTTTTAATAAATCTTTTAAGAAAGATTTGAAATTTTATTTTCAGAGTTTATCTTTGATAAAATTAATGAGAATCTTTTAATATGAATATTCTATTTAAAAGAATATTTGGGGTTGGAATGCGTCGTATTGCGTGATTTGCCAATATTTGTTTTTTTATCACAAAATTTGCGAGTTATTCAGAAAGACCGGGTTTAACCCATTCTGAATAATCATCACGACGATCAAGAGTCGAAGATGAAGGCGGTGGTTGAAGACCGAAGGTTTTCACATCGTTGGGATGATGATGACTGGTACCTTGAATTGGGACTGGCCTCCCAAGGCAAGGTAGTTGGTAATGATCGTCCAAAAGCATTTGGAGATCGACGGACACGTTGTTTCGCTCAGACCCAGAGCGGACTTGTAAATGGATTGTGTGTCTGACATTGTATTCCTTTCTACTGTATTTGTTGAACGCTACTGATTATATATTTCTATTTGGTGGTAGAGAATTTATTCTCTACTTAACACCCTTCTCTAAGACGTATGAGCTTAGAGGTTATATATATGTTGGTAGATGATCAACGATATGGTAGGGTCTGACAACATGGCATGCTAAGATACATATGATCATGGTTTTGTTGAAAAGCAGACCTTGTGGGATGATCAAAGCATAGTCTGTTTAGGCATAGCTTTGTGTATAGCGTGACTTCGCGAGCCTCACAAACCAGTTGAGTCTAAAACGGGCGAAGGGAACGCAGGGAGAGCAGCACGTTTCTTTCTAGCTAGAAGTGGTGTTTGGGTTTTTACACGGCCCGGCATTTTACTTATGTGGATGATGGAATGAGGCGCCTCGGATATTAGGTCCTATAGGACCGGGAAACGTGTGCTTAGGAATTGCCAATCCTCAAAGCTGTATGTGAGGACCGGCCCTGCTATTTCCAAGGGTTCACTGCGGGGGATCCTGAGACATTAGCTAGAGTGTCTCGAATCGGTAAGGAGCTCCGCTCTAACCTTGACTCATGATGGAAATCCAAATTTCCAATACGACCCTTACGGACTTAATTGTATTACTAGTACAGAGGCATAATATATGGGTACTTATGCTTCCTAGGATTGATACATTATGATTGAAATGTTTTATTAAAATGTATACACACTAATAATAATATCGTTTTTACGTATTTAGCATCTTTTAATCACCATAAGGTAAAACTCTATCCTCTGGTGTGCGTTGCATTGTGTGATGGGACCTGAGTCTTATGGTGGTTTCATTTTTCTAAAAAGCATTGCGTTATTTGACGATTTACTTTACTGTTATGCACAACAATCCATTGGAGTAAACCCGTTCCGCGTTAGCGGCGTGGTCCTTGGATTTGCCTTATTATCATTAGTTAAATTAGTTAAGAATTCTCACACCAGTCCCATGACTGACCCGTTGTTTGTTTCCACCTTTGCAAACTCGGGTGCCCTCTTTTTCTCACGGGCAGTCGAGTAGTTTGTCTACAGGTTTATCTCTTGAGCAGGATTCTGGATTGAAGCTTAAAGCTGTGTCCAGAGCTTAGTTATTTTATTTCCGCTGCACTGTATTGTGTTATAATTTTTGTAAATTCAATCTTCCGCTGTAATATAATTCGATGTACTCTGATATTTTGTACTCTGATGTTACGTTATTATGATGTAATAAAAGTCTGCTGTTATTTGTTTTAATGTTGTTGTATACCCAAAGTTGATGTATTCGAGGGTTCCTGACTTTTGGATCAAGCCTGCGTGGTTTATGGTCGATTCAAAAGGGCGGGAACTGTCGGGTCATCACAATTAAAAATATCAATAATTTATGTAAAATCATAATAAATGATTTGGAAAGAATTGTGCTGAAAAATTCCATATTTGAAAAGATAAAAATAGATTTTTTATCAAAATGAACTAGTTATGAACTAGAATTATAAATCCAATATTTTTAAAATAAATAAATTGGATTTGAAATGGTTTTAAAAATAACCAGAATTTCCAATATATAAACTGGAAATGGATTTCAATCGAAATTGTCTTTGGAATATTTCGACATTAGATTTCGTGATTAAACAAATATTGTTATGGGAATTTGAAAGATATATTTATATCGTTATTTCCAATACAATATTTGTTGGTTGTGGTATTTGACGTTGAATATAAGAAGATATATTTTCTATTCAGAGCCTTGTATTTAATATCAAATTGGATTTTGGGTTTGTCGTGAATGGTATCTTCAATAATACTGTTCTTAAACCCAATGTAGATAAGAAAATTAGAAACTGACTGGAGATTAGCCAAGTTGATTGGTTTCCTATGTATTGATATGATGTCGGTTTCGGCCATCGGGGTTAATACTTAGGGAATTATTCTCTTACTAATTTACGGTGAGAGACTGATGGAATATGAATTGGGTTTACTGTGAACTGTATTTTAACGACATTCGTTCTTTAACCCGATTTACAGTGAAATGTGATTTGGAATCAGAAATCTTTTTATTACGATTTAATAGGAATTTTACAAAGTAAAGTTTTCCAATTTAATATATTAAATTGAAATTGAATGGAATTCGATTGATAATAATCGAAGTGAACTTCTGTGGAAGAAGATTGTTAATACATATGGAATTTAAAAGGTTTGTCGTTATTCCATTTATATTATTGGCCGGATACGGAAATCTATATCGATTATATATATCGATTTGTTTTCCATGAAGATTCTATTGTTAATGGAAAGTGATTTTGGATTGTCGTGAATGGTATCTTTAATAATACTGTTCTTAGACCCAATGGAGTTAAGAAAATCAGAAACTAACTGGAGATTAGTTAAGTTGAATGGTTTCTTGGGTATTGATCTGATGTTGGTTTCGACCTTCGAGGTTAATACTTAGGGAATTGTTCACTTGCTAATTTACGGTTAAAGGCTGATGGAATGGAATGTGATTTTGGGTTTATCGTGAACCGTGTTTTAAAGGACATTGGTTCTTTAACCCAGTTAAAGACAGGATATGATTTCCCAAGGTAAACAATCGTTATTATTGTTTTTTGGGAAGATTAAAATCAAGTGGAGTTTTAATGCAGCTTTAATTAGATTTAAATGATGTCCAAAGGAAGATTAAAGAATAAATTTAAAGAATTTATCTCTGATAAAATTAATGGGAATCTTTCCCAAAGTATAAGAATATTTGAATAATGGAGTATTCTGGATTGGAATGAGGCGTATGTTGTGTTTTTATAACATTTGTTTATTATGTACACGAGTTATTCAGAAAGATCGAGTTTATCCCATTTTGAATAACTGATTCGACGATATGTCTACGATAAAGACGGTGGTCGAAGACCGGAGGTCTTCATATTGTTTGGATGATTACGAATGTCTTGATTCGGCTGTACACCCAAGACAAGGTAGTAAGTGGTGATCGTCCAGACGTACTTGGAGATCGGCCGGATATGCGAGGACCTCTCCCCTGTATTGGGCATATAAGGGAGGAATAAGATGCCTCCGGTTTTGTTCAGACCCAGAACGAACTTGTTAATGGATGTGTGTCTGACATCGGATTTCATTCTGTGTGGTTGATAGACATCGGTTGCATAGCGTGAATTGCCTGTGTGGCATGCTGAGATGCAAATGATCAAGGCTTCTGTTGAAAAGCAGTGTCTTGTGGTTGATGATCAAAGCTCGGCTTTAATATATCGTAGCTTTGTGTAGCGTTAATTCGCAAGCATCACACCCGGGTGTGAACCAGAAATAGGAGAGGACATCAGGGAGGGCATGCGTTTCCTTCTAGCTAGGAGTGGTGTCAGCGTTTTACCAGCCCTGACATTTTATTATGTGGATGATGGATTGCGAGGCGCTTCAGTTATATCGGTCGATCCGGGGCCAATGGATTCATTTGGCTCATTTACGCCCCATAGGGTAGGGAAACGTAGTGTTCAGGCATTTTAATCCATATTGAGTGGACCGGCCCTGACGTTCCAAGGGTCGATGCATTTTGATCTTGAGACATGGGCTAGATTGTCTCGACCCGTGAAGGACGGTCCCTTGCCTTGGTTCACAGATGGAAATCCAACTTCCAATACATGACATTTGCGGTTTTGATTGTAGAGCCTAGTATTGGCGACATGATATATGGTACCCATGCCATCTAGGATTGATACATTTATATTTGATGTTGTTTTATACACAATGCACTTATAATAGTATCAAATTATTTGTTTTAACGTACCATGCTTGTTGTTCTATTATAAGGGAAAACCCTATCCCCCGGCTTGCGTTGCGTTGTGTGATAGGACCTGGGTCTTATAATAGTTTAATTTTCCAAAAAGCATTGCACTGTTTTGTTATATGCACGGTTATTCTTGGGAGAAAACCTGTTCCGTGTTATATGACGTGGTCCCTTGATATATCTGATTTAAAGTAAAGTTTACTGTTTTAGTTCTCACATCAGTCACATGACTGACCTGGAGTTTATTGTTTTAACCTAAACTCTGGGTGCCCCTATTTTCCATGGGAAGCTAGTAGTTTTGGTTTTGCAGATTTATATTCACAAGATCCTAGTTTACAGCTGGAACGATATTCGAAAAGCTTTGTATCCGTTTATCTCTTTTAGTTGTATTTTGTATTATTTTTCCGCTACAGTAATGTATTGTAATCTCTGATATTTTTTTAATGTATAATATTTATTCTTACTCTGTGTATTCTTGTATTCTGATGAAATTGTTGTAATAAGCAATGAAATGTTCTTCTGTTTATGTTCCGATCTGTCTTGTTCTCACTTCAATCCGGACTTTCCCTCATGGGGAAGTTCGGGTCGTTACAGGTGGTATAAGAGCTTTGGTTTACAGAGCTCGAGAACAAGACACATTAGAACCAAACGAAAGAATTCATCAGAGATTGGATTAGTAATATCCAATGAGAATGACTCGTTAGAGATGGGATTAGTAGTATCCTAGAATGAGTTGGAAGAGAGTTGTTTTCAAATAAAGATGGAAACAATTTGTGTTTTAAAAAATTTAAATCAATTATTTGTATTTGAATATTATTTTTATATTGATTTGGACAATCAATTATATAAAGATTTTGCGTATACGTCTGATCCACATGTATTTGAAGTTTTAATATACTGGCTAGATATAGAATCACACTATAGTCGCCCGGGCATGATTCTGATGATACTGATCGCATCATCAACATTTGTATTCGAGTTTCGAAAGTGGGATATTTATATATTTCCAATTGACTGGTGTGAGAACCAAAACTAAATAGGTCTTATTGTTGTGATTTGGCACCAAATATGGATTTTTTTGTATATATATCAAAATTATGAATTTGAAAAGATAATCTACTAATTGATTGATGATTGTGTAGTGTGATTATTCATTTAAACGATTATGTGAAAGAATAGTACATATAACCAAATTGAACCAACTATTGAATTGAATTGAAAATTGTTTGAAATTGCATACATGTACATTCATATATATATATTGAACAGGTCATAGCAGGGGAGCTAAGCAAAGGAATAAAATTGTTTGCCCGACAAATAGGTGCATGTTTATTGTGTTTCTTGGGGTTTTTGAAGACCGATGAGCTAGCCGCTTGGCTGTATCTTTTTCTTTTTGGATTGGAGAGGCATGTATGGCGATTTCGGGATTTTCCCGGTGCTCCCGTACAAGGGAGGTTATGGTGAAATTTTTTGAAAATTTAGGGTGTTAGCCAAAATTTTGAAAAATTTGAAAAACTTTTAGAAACTGAAAAGTTGAAAAACTTAAGCCATAATTAAAATAACGAAAGTTGAGTTGATTAGTTAAAAACCTTTCAGCTCCATTCCTTTTCGAGGACGAAAAGATTTTAAGTGGGGGAGATTTTAACAACCCGGAAAATTTGAGCCAATTTAAATTTTTTGTTTTGGAAATTTTAATGAATTTTGAATATTTAAAATGAATTATTTTAAATAATAACGACAAGAAATGTATATTGAATAGAATTATAATGTATATAGTTATTTGAATCGACGTTAGAATATAAATATTTATTTTAATTATAAAAGGATTTGGAAATGGCGCGGTAGTTTGAAAATTCGATTTCAAATTTCAAATGAGTGTACAGGATTCAAAATAAACCGGATTTTAGCGAAACCAAAAATATTAGAATATATTTGAGAATATCTTTCCACCGAATCTGAAAAACTAAAATTTCATAACGGGGATAAAAAGTTATGCCCAATTGAAAATTTAGAATAGTCACTATGGAATTTTGGCCCGTAAAAATGGAAATTTTGCAAACGACCTCCGTTTTCGAGGAAACACTTTTGTTGGATCTGGAATGTCAAATTATTGCTAGATTCCAAAATTCATAATTTTTGAAATTAATGTGTGAGCGTGGCAAAGGAAAACGTGTTTTGACAGTTTAAGTCAATTTGGATCGACCAGAAAATGGCCATTTTTCAAACGGTCTTCAAATTTGACGTAATTAGTTTTGTTGAGACCGCATCGTTAATATGAAGCTAGAACTAATTTTTGGGAATTTTCAGAGTTCTTATGTAGCTTCGGTAAATTGAAATGTACGTTTAAAGTTCAGTATAATGATTTATATTTTAATTTCAATGAAAACTGATTATAATAGCCGAATTGTGTTACGGTACATTTCCCATTGTGTTCGGAATATGGGTATTTAGCTAGGGGCAACAGTCATTGGGTTCGAGTTGGAGTTTGAAACAAAATCTTACTTTTTGAAATCAAAAGGAAGAAAATAATAAATTAAATAAATATATTATAACCTTAACCCCCTTTTTTCTCTCATAATAGTCAACGTAAAAAAAAACCCGATATCCCTCGATCACCCCTCCTCCTCCAATCGCCATCGCTTTGCATTGCCCACCGCCGCTCCACTACCTCCTCCTCCATCGACCTTTGCTCCAGCACCCCCCTCTTCCTCTTCTGCCACTCACCTGAATATCGTGCCCCCCTAAACTGCTCCAGCCCCCCCCCCCCAATCGCGGTCCACCACCATGGTCCACGGCAGCGCCACACCTCCCCAATCGCCGCCCTCTGGTGCGCGTCCCCTCTCCCCAATCCCCCAGTGCAGCATCGAAGAACTTCCGCCCTAACCCAAAGGCCAACACTGCAAGCCCTAACCGCATCAAGAAGGAGAAGCTCGAGCCCCAGGCAGTGGTGCTAAAGTCGAAGAGGTTGGGATGGAGGAGCTAGCGAGGATTTTGGTTTTTGAAACCATGGTATGGTAAAGGTGGAGGCACGAATCAAAGATCAGAAATGGAGCTTGGTTTTCACAGATCCGATGAAAACAGTGAGCCTCCTTTTATTTTTATTTTGCTTATAAATTACTTAATATAAATAGGAATGATTTTTTTACACTATAAAGACTTGATATATATATATATATAACGATGATAAAGGTTTGATTTTCAAATATAAAAAGGTTTGACTTTTAAATTAGGAATGGTATGATCTTTATTGTACGAAAGGTTTGATTGTCATAAACAAAAAGGTTTGAATTGTCATGAGATAAAGATACGATTTTTATGATTATAAAAATATGATTTTTCATAATATAAAGATTCGATTTTTATCATGAAGTAGTGAATATTAAAAATTGATTTTTATGATATGAACCTAGCCATAAAGATAAGATTTTTATTATCTAGATAACGATATAAAAATGTGATTTTTTTATATATTAGTGTTGTTAAAAATATGATTTTTTTTATATGATGGAGAATATAAAAAATTTATTTTTATATTTGTAGCGATATAAAAATCCGATTTTTAATATAAACATCTTATTAAAAAATGTGATTTTTTATATTAACAGCGTAGAACAGACTGTGTTAGAATTTTGGGCAAATCCAGATGGTTCAGAAATTCAGAAATAAAATTGGCGGAGTAGAACCCAACAGTGAGAACTTCTCACTTTTATTTTATTTTCTAGTTAAAATATATATATATATATATATATATATATATATATATATATATAGGATGCGGACGGTGCTTAGCAGCACCCGACACCCGTCGTCCACAGACCATGGATGACTAGTTTGTTTGTTGGTTTGTGTTGTGAAAATTGATTGTGTGATGTGGAATGGAAATAAAATATTTTATAGTTAAAAATAAAATTTTTAACGTATATATAAATTAAATAAATATTTATTAACAAATCGGATGATTTGTTTATATACACCCATTTTACTGATATCGATTAGAATGATAATTTTTATACATCGCCCAACTGCACGAATTAAATTCATTATTTGTTGATTGAAACCCCACACGGGTGTAAGGATGATATTTGACGTACACTAATCCCAACTGTTTAGTTGTATGTCAATCGATAGGTTGATAGACTGTTGTAAGCGTTGAATATTTATATTTAATGCTTATACAGAGTAGAATGCACTCTGGATGATGGATGATTATTTATCACTGTTGTTGTATACATGTATTGTATGAAATCCATATAAATCAAATTATATGGTAATTGACTGTGTCTGATTCCAGTTCAGAAAGAAGGAATATTTTAAAATAACAATATTTTAAAATAATGAATATTTTAAAACAATTTTCAGTAAAAGATCAAAATTTGATTTTGATGTCCGATTTGGGATGGACACGAATATATTTAAATATATAAAGCCATGTTGATTAGATTGGCGCCATTTTGACGTGAACGATATTTATATCAAATTCATTTATATAATGAATAACAAAAAGGAAGAGAATTCAAAACATAATGTTATGAAAATATTATCATTTATATATCGATGATATGGAATATTCAATTTTGATTTGAAATTGAACATGAAGTTGAAATCATTTTGGAAATGAATATAAAACGATTTATAAAATACGTTTTAAAAGGAAATCGATGATATATATATATATATATATGTGTATATATATATATAATGGCCTGAATAGAATACGTCGCGCTGCGGCAGTTCGTGAATTTCGACCATTGGCTTCGAACGGACAATACGGGAGATCCGACCGTCGGATTCTCCTAAAACCGGAACCATTGGGTTCGTATCGAAAAGAGATTTCTAACGAATATTAGAGATTTGAAATCTAACGGTTGGATTTGGAATTATGTCCAAATCAAATTTAGAAAAGGTCGTTGTAAGTGCAATTCGATGGCCGTTTATAGAAATCGACTGTACGGGTCTTGATAAAATTATTAAAAATATCAATAATTTGTGTAAAATCATAATAAATGATTTGGAAAGAACTAGGCTGAAAAATTCCATATTCGAAAAGATAAAAATAGATTTTTTATCAAAATGAACTAGTTATGAACTAGAATTATAAATCCAATATTTTTAAAATAAATAAATTGGATTTGAAATGGTTTTAAAAATAACCAGAATTTCCAATATATAAATTGGAAATGGATTTTAGTCGAAATTATCTTCGGAATATTTCAATGTTGGATTTCGTGATTATACAGATATTGTTACGGAAATTTGAAAGATATATTTATATCGTTATTTCCAATATGATATTTGTTGGTTGTGGTATTTGATATCGAATATAAGCCGATATATTTTCTATTAAGAGCCTTGTATTTAATATCAAATTGGATTTTGGGTTTGTCGTGAATGGTATCTTCAATAATATTGTTCTTAAACCCAATGTAGACAAGAAAATTAGAAACTGACTGGAGATTAGCTAAGTTGAATAGTTTCCTGGCATTGATCTGATGTTGGTTTCGGCCTTCGGGGTTAATACTTAGGGAATTGTTCTCTTACTAATTTACGGTTAGAGACTGATGGAATGTGAATTGGGTTTATTGTGAACTGCGTTTTAACGACGTTCGTTCTTTAACCCGATTTACAGTGAAATGTGATTTGGAATTAGAAATCTTTTTATTAAGATTTAATGGGAATTTTCCAAATTAAAGTTGTCCAATTTAATATATTAAATTGGAATTGAATGGATTCGATTGATAATAATCGAAGTGAACTTTTGTGGAGGAAGACTGTTAATACATATGGAATTTAAAAGGCTTTGCCGTTATTCCATTTATATTATTAGTCGGATACGGAAATTTATATCGATTATACATATCGATTTGTTTTCCATGAAGATTCCATTGTTAATGGAAAGTGATTTTGGGTTGTCGTGATTGGTATCTTTAACAATACTGTTCTTAGACCCAATGGAGTTAAGAAAATCAGAAACTAACTGGAGATTAGTTAAGTTGAATGGTTTCCTGGGTATTGATCTGATGTTGGTTTCGGCCTTCGGGGTTAATACTTAGGGAATTGTTCACTTGCTAATTAACCGTTAAAGGGGGATGGAATGGAATGTGATTTTGGGTTTATCGTGAACCTTATTTTAAAGGACATTGGCTCTTTAACCCAGTTAAAGACAGGATATGATTTCCCAAGTTAAACAATTGTTAATATTGATTTTTGGGAAGATTAAAACCAAGTGGAGTTTTAGTGCATCTTTAATTAGATTGAAATGATATCCAAAGGAAGATTAAAGAATAAATTTAAAGAATTTATCTTTGATAAAATTAATGGGAACTTTTCCCAAAGTATAAGAATATTTGAGTAAAGGAATATTCTAGATTGGAATGAGGCATATGTTGTGTTTTTATAACACTTGTTTATTATATACGCGAGTTATTCAGAAAGATCTGGTTTATCCCATTCTGAATAACTGATTCGACGATATGTTGAGGATGAAGACGGTGGTCGAAGACCGGAGGTATTCACATCATTTGGATGATTACTGATGTCTTGATTGGGCCGTACACCTAAGATAAGGTAATTAGTGGTGATCGTCCAGACGTACTTGGAGATCGATCGGATATGCGAGGACCTCTCCCCTGTATTTGACTATGGGGGAGGAATAAGGTGCCTTCGGTTTCGTTCAGACCCAGAAAGAACTTGTAAATGGATGTGTGTCTGACATCGGATTTCATTTTGGGTGATTGATAGACATCGGTGCATAGAGTGAATTGCCTGTGTGGCATGCTGAGATGAAAATGATCAAGGCTTCTGTTGAAAAGCAGGGTCTTGTGGTTGATGATCAAAGCACGGATTTAATATAGGGTAGCTTTGTGTAGCGTTAATTCGCGAGCCTTACATTCCGGTGTGAACCAGAAATGGGAGAGGACATCAGGGAGGGCATGCGTTTCCTTCTAGCTAGGAGTGGTGTCAACGTTTTACTAGCCTTGACATTTTACTTATGTGGATGATGGATTGTGAGGCACCTAAGTTATATTGGACGATCCGGGGCCGATGGGGTCATTTGGCTCATTTGGCTCATTTATGCCCCATAGGGTGGGGAAACGCAGTGTTTAGGCATTTTAATCCACATCGAGTGGACCGGCCCTGACGATCCAAGGATCGATGTGTTCTGATCCTGAGACATGGGCTAGATTGTCTAGAAGCGGTAAGGACGATCCCTTGCCTTGGTTCACAGATGGAAATCCAACTTCCAGTACATGACATTTGTGGTTTTGATTGTAGAGCCTAGTATTGGCGGCATGATATATGGTACCCATGACGTCTAGGATTGATACATTTATATTTGAAGTTGTTTTATACACTATGCACTTATAATAATATCAAATGATTTGCTTTAACGTACCAATCATGTTTGGCTATTATAAGGGAAAACCCTATCCCCGGCTTGCATTGCATCTTGTGATAGGACTTGGGTCTTATAATAGCTAAATTTTTCCAAAAAGCATTGCGCTTTTTTTTATATGCACTGGTATTCTTTGGAGAAAACCCATTCCATGTTATATAGCGTGGTCCCTTGATATATCTGATTTAAAGTAAAGTTTTAAAATAACTGTTTTAGTTCTCACACCAGTCACATGACTGACCTAGAGTTTATTGTTTTAACCTAAACTCTGGGTGCCCCTATTTTCCACGGGTAGCTAGTAGTTTTGGTTTTGCATATTTATATTCACAAGATCCTGCTTTACAACTGGAATGATATTCGGAAAGATCTGTATCCGTTTATCTCTTTCAGTTGTGTTTTTTATTATTTTCCGCTGCAGTAATGAATTGTAATCTCTGATATTTTTCTGATGTATAATATTTATTCATACTCTGTGTATTCTTGTATTCTGATGAAATTATTTTAATAAGCAATGAAATGTTCTTTTGTTTGTGTTCTGACTCATCTTATTCTCAAAGCAATTCGTTCTTTCCTTTACGAGGAAGTTCAGGTCATCTCATAGTGAGAGGATAAAAGATGATCGACAGGGAGCAGTGGTAGGGTATTTACCAGACAAGGAGGTGATGCCCAGTTGTCTACAATAGCTCAAGATTCCATACATTGAGTTGTCAATAGTTCTGGTCACTAGATAGATTTATTTATGTATTGACATGATGAAAGATGCTAGACCTATAGTGATACCTTTAAAAGGAAGGCACCCAGAAGGCAAAAATGAGAGCTCAAGGTGCGGGGGAAAGAGTATCATTCGAAGGATTATATACAAATAGGGAGCATCATTAGTGTTTGTAATAGAGGCGGAAGGTTCCCTTAGGTTGTGTGTTGAGTTTCGTAGATCGAAGGTGGTCATAGTACCATTGTGTTAGGGTTAGTTCCATATTGGTCTGGTTTTAAATGTCAAACAAGTATTCAGGCCCTAAGTCATCTAGTACCTATGGAGCAAGAGATAAGCGGGTTTTGTAGCTTGTTACATCAGCTCCGTGGTGTCACGGTGTTCTTCCGATTTATCTTTTTAATGGAATTTGACCAAAAGAGAGCAGTTAGATGGAATGTGACGATTATAGGATATTATACACAACTATGAATATGGTTTGTTAAGCTGTTTAAGTTGACCGACAAGCCATTAGTTTTGTTAGTTTCTTGGATCATGATCCAAGATATTGCATCAAGGAGTTATGCTTCTGCTAACCGATTGTTTTCTTATTTCCCCTTCGAAGAAGAGAAGACACAAGGCATAGGAAATGTTGTCTTGATTAGTGTTAATGAGGCAACAATGGATGGTTTGTTTCGGAATATCACTTTAGGTTAAGGAAAATGAATTGCTTGGATTATGTTATCTTGCATAGGATGCCACTATTCATCCTGTGAAGCTTATAAAAATTTGAAATTTGAAGTTGACCCAAGGTGAGCTTTGGATTTGAAGCCTAAATTAGAAGTTGGAGAGCATATGGGCATTACTCATTCCTTGAGAGAGTGATGGGTCGATAGCACTCAATTACTAGTGTTGATTTGAAAGGTGAAGTGTTAATATTGAAATGGAGAACATCACAATCCCAATCGGGAACCAAATCCGCACGAGGAGTATCCCACTATTGATTCAAAGTTGATGGCAATAGAGTTCGGCTTTAGGATTTGGAGGCATTGATTATTAGGGAAGGAGCTAAAGCTGTTTAGTGATGTCACATAACTAGATTTCTCTTCCTCGAGGGTGATCTAGACCTTCGTTAGTAGAGATCCTAGTGAAGTAGTTGTGTTTGAGTTAGAGATGTACTAGCTTAGGAGTGATATTTCGTTAGTAGATGAGGCTCATACTTATTGCTAGTTTTTTTTGGCATAGCCAATCGGTTTTTGTAGTGTTCCGTAACACTTTTTTATTATGACTAATAATAAAATTACAATATAAAACAGGTGACCGTAGTTAACAGTCAGCTAATTTCGGTTTTTTAGATGGACCGTCCACCACCTACGACATTTATAATGGGTCGTCCACTGAATCTAATCCAGATTACAGACTATGAGCTAGTTTAAGTTACTTGAATACTAAGAAAAACTCCACGCATGGAGTTGAATACATATAGCTGGGAAAATAAATAAAACAGAAAAAACCAACTCCACATACTCCCCATGCCTTGAGCATTACATTAACTTGTGGCAGAGACACTAACAATCCATAGCAAATTGAATCCTATAGTCTAAAGTAGGTGTACTTACTACAAACATAACATATCAGGTCCAAGAGTGCACAGGAAACGTAAATAAGGAGCAAGACCAAAAAGCAGAAGGCGCAGGGCTCCATAACAGTGTAGAATAGCAAACTGGAGATGACAAGAGCAAAGTCCTACCATATCCAAGATGATGCTGAGTAGTCTCGCGAGCAGCAGAAGAATAGGAGGGCTACATGGATAACCATCAGCAACAAAAAAGCCGTACCATGTGTTGCTGCATAGAAAACCAAGTAGGATCCAAGAAAATAAAAACAAACTCAAACGAAGACAAAGCAATATACTTTCCACCGACAAAACTCAGACGTACACCCATAAATGGCTAAGATCAGTGGCAGAGGCATCACGTGTATAGCCAACTAACCGGGAACATACATCCAAGCAAATCAGTGAAAAAATACACTGTAGTTTACATGAATCTCCCACTGCACCAAAAATTAGCAACCAAGAGGTGTTAAATATCAATGCACTGTCACTGGGAAGTTGAATCCATGGTAGTTCAAAAGACATTTCCTTGATCCATTGCATGAGATAACATTGCAAGAACCAAACAAGCTCAGCATAGCATAGTGACATTGCATGACTAAATTGACATAGGGCAAGCCATAAAGCTCCACTATCTACCAAAAATAATAGCACTAGCAACTCAAAAACAAAGCAGAAGAACTAAGCGTTTTGACAGAACCTTCGAACCATATACATGAAAAACCAAGGCAGAGAAACCAACAATGAAAGCATCACCTGCATCTCATAAGATCTAAACCAATCCATTCACTCGAAGAGCAAGATTGATCCGCACTTGGGAACCATCCAAGGAGGAAAGAAGACTCCGCATTCAGTAGGAGGGCTCAGGAACATCACCTAGTACACCATGAACCAAGAAGCTGAAAAACTAGTAGAAGAAAGCAGGTCAGATAGTAGAGTTCCTCGAAACCACCAACACGAAGCAGAAAACTAGAAAAGAAGGTGATCTAGGACATATAAACTTTCATCAGCAGATCTGCCTTACCACAAAAACCCAAGGTAGGGTTGCGGGCTCAAGAGCATTGAGTAAGACATCCAAGGAAGGCAGAGCTAAACTGGACAAAAGAAAGCATTGACTTCGTTGAGGTGGCTCCCAGTTCAGATAAGATCTGAAAAGGGGGATCGGGAATGAAAGCACTAGGGGACCACGCAGGTGAAAGAAGATCAAAGGGAGTGTCGGAGTGGGTAGACAATTTGAGGAGAAGTGGAGAAGAATAAATGATGAAGCGATAAAGTTAGGAAGAGGGAAGAGTGCGATGGGGATCCTTGTCACCATTAACGGTCCCTTATCGCTAGTTTTTATAACTCCAAAAGTCCAAAATGATGCAATGCAGACTCAACTATGGTGGTCGGTTCTATACGGAAGATATATTGTTATTCTTGGCATCATTGGAGGAGAGTGATTAGTCATTTGTATTAAATGGATTAATGATCAACTAGTAATGACGAATAGGAAGTGTCGAGTAGTTCTCTATAACTACTCAAGGTTCGTGGTAGGATGTGGGAACTGTCATTGATGTTATTCATTGTTAGGTTGCTAAGGAGTTGAGAACAATTTGATGACACTTGAGTCGTTTATGATTCGATAATGAGATATATTGGATTTATATTCCAATTTGATGGCAAGAAAGTTTTTCGAGTCTTATATGGATTTGAGTCTCATAATAGGTAGTATAGTATCCTGCATGCCAAAGGTGATAATGGATGTTATCTTGATGATTGCTATTGATTTCCTATAAATGTTTGATGGTTGATATTTACATGGTTGCTTACACTTATGTGATTTTCAAGGATGCAAGATAACCTTTTTCTAGTCTGTTTGTTTCCATACACGACTTGTGTAACACCCCACACCTTTCTGTGCCCAAATTTTGGAAAAATCAAAACTTGAACACATCCAAACATGGAGTGTGTAAATCTGGTACTTGCAAATAAATGAGCATGAGCATAATAAGAGTATGATAAGATAACTCACAATGGAAACAAAATAGGATAGACTAGTGTTAACTCAAGCAACTACCTTTTTAAAGTAAGTCACTTTGCCAATACCGAGCATGAGAGACAACGAGAACCAAAATCCAAACTTAACATCTGTGAGAACCATCTGTGAGAACCCATCCTTCTCTAGAAACCTAGGTGGTTGTAATGAGGAGGGGGTCCGAACAACAAGATTCTGTTGAACAGGAAATGTACAACATAGATTATAATACACAGATGTATCACGTTTGGTTTAACTCAAGATGTATGCCTACCAAGTTTACTGATTCTAGCCCAACCTTGTAGATATGATTACACACGACTCTAACTACCCTTCCCAAAGGTGGACTTCCTAAAATATAATACCGAGGTAGCACATTTATGCATATATTTGTGAAGCCTTTATATCAAAACATGATTGGTTATTTAATCAAGAGTGGACCCCCAGTTACAGAGTTTGTATATACACATTCAGTCGCTCATCCTTTATTTTTTAATTCCTCACAATTAATGATAGATAGCGTGGATTCTCACTGATTGCTTATGACCCTAGGTGGACCTATTGGTCACTTACTATTCCTTGATAATTTGTTCAATATTAACATAAACTAGAGGCACTAGCTACGGGGCCCTACTAGTTAAGGCTTCAGTCATTCAAGCATTAACCCATACCCCGTGTAAGGTAAGAGATGGTACTTTATCACTCACTATTCCATTTAGCCGACCTTATTGGATAATCTCCTTAATCTCTTACTACTTCCCGTAGTATAGGTAGCCATATCTGACATTTTTCGTTTCCAGAGGTTTGGGTAGGCCTCACACACACAAGCCATTTAAGACCCCTAAGCTGAAAGACCTACTTCCAAGTGGACTCCTTAACCCCTTAAGACCCAAGGAAGCGAATTATATGCGAATATTATTAAGTTTGTACCCAATTAGCCTTTGAATATCTCTTCTTATAAGAATGAAGTGGGTTGCGTTATTGAGTCATTCTCATTTAGTTTCACTTCACGGGAATACTATACGTACACGATTAATTATCGTCACGGGTTCCTATGGTTAATATTTTATATCAGTAACCTACTAAGTCCAATTCTAACTTTTAATTATAAGCTCTATATTCACTAGTATAAATATGGAAAGTTATATCCTCATTACCCCAGGATATTTATTTTATTATTTCCCTAATTGGACTTAGTAATTTAGACAACTAATAACCATTAATCCCCTCTTTATTTCATTTACTCTTGTACATACGTTACTTGCCATTTATCACTATAATGGTCATATTTTCCTAAGGCAACTATCAAATCTTTAATTTTCTTTTGATATCCATTGATTATATTTAATGTCATTTATGAGCCTAACGGTCATAATATTCCTAAGACATTAGTTCACAATGGATATCCTTATCTTATCAGTCCTGAAATATCTGTTTGTTGTACCCCAACAGACATTAATAATTTTATTTATTTATTTATTATCTTATATATATATATGTGTGTGTGTGTGTATTTGTGCACCAGACCTCTCACATTCAGTTGACCACTTATGGATGATGGATTTGCTAGTCGGTTTCAGGCAGACTTCTACCGCAAGTTGACTTAACCTCGTGTCTTAGTACAATTATATTTAGGCACTAGACCCCTTGCATTAAGCTGACCTCTTGTGGATGCAAGATTTGCCGGTCGATTCCGGGTAGACTCCTATCATAAGTTGAGCTTAACCTCGTGTCTAGATGCGATTTTAAATCAAGTTTCCTAATTGGGGTTTACAACATTAATCCTAATAAATCTTAGAAACTATAACCATTTGACTTAATTTCCCTATTAAGTTTATTTCCCCAAATTAATGCTGCCTACAATGGTTATTTATTTATTTGCGGTCCTATTTATAACAATCAATCATATTAACGTCACCACAAATATATTAATTTAATATGGGTTACATTTACATGTATAATTCCATAATTGAATACTGTACAAACATTCAAACATCCAATACAATGTATATTTCATTGTTTACGTAGATTCGGACGAATGATATTTATATTTTTGCGTCGTCAACGTAGTTATCTTTCTTTATTATTATTATTATTATTATTATTTATTTTTAATTTAATAATTTGGTTTAATCAATAACCAAACATTCCTTTTTGTACTCAATCTTGCCGTAAGGTGCCAAACCTTACAAAAGACCGTTATTTATAATTATTTTAAATTATGCCTGATTATTGGAGTTGACATATTTTCAATTCACAAGAAATATATATTAATGTATATTTTGGAATAGTTGATGCAAACTACACACACACACAAATATATATATATATATATATATATATATATATATATATATATTTATTTATACGTACATTTGCACCACCTTTCCCTTTATCAACCATTTAGTCATATCTCTTATTAATTCAAAATAGTGTCTTTTTGTTCAAAAAGAGGAAAACGAAATATTTACAACAACTAAACCAAAACCTCAACAACATTGAACATAAATAGGCATGTGTCTTTTTTATTTAAAATCGCATAATTCACCATTGTATCTTTATAATAAAATTCACATAATTTATCATTTTAACACTGAAACTAGAGATTTGAAAGAAAAAAAATACATCTAAACAGTGTTTTTGGGACTAATTTCCAAATCTTTAGTGTTTTACAACAAACAATCTACGATATATTCTCCAACATAATTGTAGGAAAATGTATGTAAACAATTTAAGTAAACCTACAATTGATATTGTTCCTAGTCATAATTCACAATTTCCAAGTTTTGACAATATTTTTTGGCAGAACTGATAGGTGCCAATTCAAATTCAATAATATTGTGAACAGATCTGATGATAATAGACACACGTTTTGAGATATAATTAAAATGAGATAAATAGGCTATTATAACTTTGTATGTAAATTTCCCACACCTTAAACATTCAAATCTAAAACTTGAATAATCTTTTAGGTCTACAATTCCCAAGTCCTTATTGTTCTACACTTATTTTGAAAAAGGGATACTTTTAGATCTGTAGATTTGCAATAAAGTAAGAAAATAAGGAGAATCTGATGTAGAACGGCTTAGACATCAACTCACACCCTTTTCCAATTGAATATGATAATCCGTTTAAATTCTATGTGATTTATATTTGATTGATTATATATGAATATATTTTTAATTAAGAAATTGATTTGAAGAGAAAGGGGAATGGAAGAGCTTCATTGTTGCCTACAAGTTTGTGTGGAAAAGAAAGAGGCCTTGCCCCTTTATTTATATTAGGAGTGGAATTGGCCATGAACCATTAGATTTATGTAAATAAGCATCCGTCCATTTATATTATATAATAATACAAAAATACCCCTCAAAACCTAGTCGTTACTGGGTGTTTCAGGCCCGTAGCGGTTGACACCCTCCTTAGGAGCGGTCGACCGCCCACTGGCCGAAATGCCCAGTGAAGGCTGGTTAAATAAGGAAAAGAATATATTATTTATTTATTTATTTCTGTCCTTTTTTTGTGTTTCTTCCTAACTTTTTCATATGGACTCCATTCGCGAAACTCCAAACATGAAAGTCGACTAGAATACCGAGATGAATGAATCGGTTAAAGTTCCATGGTCAAATTCCATTGTTTGGAGAAATTTATATTTTTAAGTTTCTACTTAAATAACTAATTTATTTTCCAAATTTAGGGTTGTTACAACTTGTTAATAAGTGTCGTATTGAGTTGTGATTTCAGCAACTAGTACCTTCTTATTGATTCTATGCAATATATATCAGAGGTAACTTTGGGATTTTGTTTTCTTTTGTTGGGATAAGCCAGATTTAGCTAGTTATAATTTTCTAGATCGAGCTACATAAAGGAGATGTTTTTAGAATTTCTGCAAATTAAGCAAGAATTGGGAGAAAAGTTTCTTAGTCGAGTTGTCTCTTAATTAAGGGGTCGTTACTTCTATGTTTACATTCATTAAAAATAACCGCGGAACATAGGTGTTTCGGATTAGCTGCTTCAATCATGAGTGTTGATTGTGGCTACACTAAGGAATCTGAATTTTGGCTCTATGACAAACTCCGAGTCTATTTCCTTTATAGCGATCGTTATCAATAATTGTTCTTGAGAGCGACGAGTGACGATTTGTGTGAGGTTGCAACTTATGCAGAATTGTTGGGTGTATTGCTCATCTATAAGGATTTCGAGGATGAAATACTTTAAGAGGGGAAGTATATAACAATCCATGTTTTTGACGATTCGATATTTAGAAAGTTTATTTTAACATTATTCGTTTGTTATTTGATGAATCCAAAATGGATTTTTTTGCATGAATTATTGAATCAGGATTCTAAAGATCATTTCCATTGTGCTCAGATAGTTCATGAGGTGAAGAAAAATTGTACGGATTGCTATATTTTGAAATTTGACATTCTAAGGCTAAAACAGTCCCAAAATACGCGCAAAAATTATCGTTATGGGGGCACATTGTTAGATGACGATGAAAATTTTATTTTTGGGATCATAATAACGAGTTATATTGTCTGGTTTAGTAGTGATCGAATGTCTGTCTGATAGTATGGAGTTAAAACGTGTGATAGTTTTGGATGGTGGATTTAAGATAACTAAATCTAACGACACTACAAATACATTTAGTTATCCACAGACCCTAAATTTGTTTGGTCAACCACCATAACACCTTCTTCCTATTCATGTTTTCATGGTTACCTCTCTTTTTTAATTTCAAATTCAAAACAATTAGATTTCCTCCATGAAAATTTTCGAAACCACTATTAGTACACTCTCAATTTTAATTCTCTTTGATTTCATACCTAATTTCAATGTGCGATACAAGTTCTGGAAATGGCCATGTATGACTCGCAAACTAGGGTTCCATGCTACGATCCTTTGGTTGCAAGTTAGGCTTGTTGAATGGTACGGTTGTCTGCCTTCGAAAATCGACATTTTTCCTTATTAAAATAGTGAAGACCAGTACCATAGAAGAAATCGTGACTGACCAAATCGTGGTTTGGTCCGCATGATGCGTTTTGGAAATGGGGCGCAGGCAGGTTATTGTGGTGCACATCGTGAAGCTTGCATATAAAGAGATCGTTTGGCAAAGACAGTAGTGAGATTTATTAAGAGACGAAAGTGAAGTGAGGAGAGAGGGGATTGAAGGCGTGGGTTTGAGGATATGTAATATCAGGTCTGTAAATGGTAACTGGGCAAGAAAGTAATTAGGTATGTAATTAATTAATTAATTATTGTTGAGTTAATTACATTATTTATTTTAAACCCATTAAATTATATCATAAGTAATTTTGCATACGATGTCAGATTTGGATGTCGTTTCCTCCATTAGACTCGTATTTGTCAGCTCTGTGTTTTGATACAAGTTTATGCTTATTTGGCTAAAGTCATGATATTATCTTTCAAGGATCTATAATCATTTATTTGGTTAAATTTTGACATTTCTAATTGTTTTAAAATCTTAAAATATATTTTTTAGGATAGTTGAACCTAGTTAATAAATAAAAATAGTTAATAGTTATTTGATTAGTTTAAACTTGAATTTCACCATTTTATCGATTTATGCATGATTGCACTCTATTTTGACAATATCGCTAAAATTGAACTAAATGGACACCAAATCTGCATCCATCAATTTAAATAGGTTTATTTATTTTATATATGCTATTATGGATGTTTGTTTGCTAATTTAAATAATTATATCATTATTTATTGCATGGATGAGTGTTTTATTAATTAGGTAAAATGTCTTTCGTAGGTGACTTGTATTAAGAAAAACCACATCTTCTAGAGTTGACAGTGCTTATCAATCAAAAGCATATGAAGTTTAGTGCATACATATTGAGTGCATAGATAGGACTCGAACATGATGAGATGAATTTGCGAAGGAGCGGTGAAGTGCATGGACAAATCTGAGGATGTAAAAGCACTGGAACTTGGCAACGGGTCTGAAGACGGAGAATGGACTTGGAGATGATCTTGGATTATGCAATGAATGATGGACGTTTTCACTTGAGTTTATTTAACCAATTTTGGTTAAGTACATGATCATAGTAGCCATTATTGATTGCAATAATGTGATCGATCGACTACTCTGATATGGGCTATTTTGGCCTATTTGACATAAAAGATGATGTAGTTCTGAGGAGTAGGATTTGGTACTCTTATCTATAAAGGGTTCGATATGATGAGACTACAAGTTTGGTTAGTGGGACTACTAGTTGAGATAGAGGGGCAATCAACATAGGCTCAGGGGTTGGATTCAATGATAAATTTAGTTGTCAACATAGTTCCTGACCAGGAGACTTCAAACGTGAGTATAAAGATATTTCCAGAATAAATTCTACAATTGAGATACATATGTAATGAGATTGTTAGTGCATAGGCTTGGATATTGGGTTGAGCATCCCCGTCTTCGTGGATCTCCTTCCTGCAAGATTGAATATGTCATTCCCTGCCTCCATATCTACTTCCTTAAATCATTAAATAAATCTTTGTCAGATATAGATCAATAACCTAAAAGTTAAATGAAAGAGAATAATAAAGATAGAGTATACATACTTATATAATACAAATATAAAACATTGCTATAACACTATCCCATAACCCTTTTCATTTTTGGATTCAATAGGATTATGTTTCAAAACACGTTTGAAGTTTAAAATTATTTATAATTTTCATAGCATTGTGCTTTGATACCAAACTTGTAACGACCCAGATTTTTGAATAATTTATTTTAAATATTTAATATTGTTTTAAATATTTAGTTGATAATATAAATGATATTTTATATTGAATTATCAATTTAATATGGCCGTTTATATTTACATTCGAATTTAAATTTCAATATCAGTTCCGTTGAGTTCAGAATAACGTTATAATCTGAGAATGTTGGTCGTTACGAATGTATAGTGGCTTGGGATTACAAATTAAGGGTCACGAGATATTATGTAACATTATATTTTAGAAAAATCCTAACTAATCTAATCACAGCCGACCTATACCTAAAACCACCCTATATGGTGTACGAAAACCCGACCAAAATATTTAACTATGGAGACATCTTCATCGAGCTGATTAAATTGTCTCTCACCTTCAAAATCAAGCAAACAGAGATCTTAATGGCCTTGTACTCCTTGTCTCCCACCGTCGCGCCTATAAATGAACCATAGACCTTCGTTTATTTCCCTATCCCTCAGAAATCCAATTCGAAATCAAGAAAAGGGTCCTAAAATCCTAAAGTCCATTTCGTTCAAATTGTAGAGGAGCGAGCTTCACATCAGTTCGCCCAAATCTGGTGCGATTGCTATTTGGAGATCGGTTTTAGCACGTCAGAAAGAAGGGCGGAAGTAGAATCGAGGGTGGCTTCGAGTTGTTGAGGGGTTGCTGGCAACGTCGATTTCACTGGTAGGGCTTCAATCTCGTTAGGAGTTTATCGAGATGATGGCCATGATTTCAGGTTGGCTCGATTTTGTTTTGGAGAGTGCGACAGTTCCTAAGTCGCAGGCAAGGCAGTAGATGGAAATTGATATCGCGACTTCACTGTGAGGTTCGACAGTGAACTGAAGTTCAAAATTTTTGATAGTAAAGGAAGTGTGGACATGAAGTAGCAGACCTTGGCATTGGTTAGTGGTGTTTGAGGATGATATTGTTGAGAGGGTGGGGGCGCTCGCATATAGTGGTAGGATGTAGAAGCAGGTTTCAGAGGTCTTTGCTGGAACGAGAAGCTGTCAATCATGGGGTAGGTAATTAATTTAAGAATTTATATTGTTAAGGAAGTTGAGTTACTGTTTTTAAGTAAAAACTTAAATAAACCCTATGACTAGGTATGTATAACAATAACGGATGATGGTGGATGGTGAAAGTATCATGGTGGTCATGGAGTTCGTGTACAGGCAAGTATGTTGAGTTCGAATTGGTACAGCAAGATGGAAAAGGGGAATTGGTCGAGTGGAATACAAGAACAATAAGGCATACAATGGATTCATTCGAGAAGACTCGAGTGGTAGCCACGACAATAGAATTGGATCGTTACTCGATGAATAGAAATCGAGGTGAGTAAATCTCACTCACCTTTAGAATTATTTTTATTTCATTAAAAATAATTGTTTGTTGCTTGTGTGAATGCTTTCTGGTTGTTATATATATATTTGTTATTTAGGCTATATATATATATATTGGGTTGATTGGTTGGTTGGATTCCCGCAGTCTCATTAGCGGATGCCCGCGGTACCATAGCGGATGATTACCCTATACGCCCCACGCTATGATTAGTGGATGACCTTCTATACCGCGATATTCTGCCACGAAGCAGAATGGGTATTATTTATGTGTTAACGTCTGTGGATGCAGGGAAACAGGTTGGAGGAATCCAACAGGATTCCTCAAAAATATATTATCTATTTGCTGTTTGTTTGATTTCATATATATTCATATATGATGTATTAAAAATCAAATGAATGAAAATTGGTTGATTTGATTGTTTAAAATATCACTGGGCTTGAATATTGATTTATAAAAATATCGCGGAAGGGATATTTGAGATTTAAAAGAGAAAATTCTATTTTCCTAAAATAGATTTTAAATTTAAAATGGAATAAAAATATTTAACTTGTTTTAAAAGGAATAAAACAAGTAGTTCATTTATACACAAAATTTTAAATGAAGTGAAAAGAATTATCATTTGATAATTCAGAAATAGAAATACAAGTGTGAAATTGGAATTTGAAATGAAATTTCAAAATAGGATGTGAAATGAAATTTTTAAATATATAACTCAAATGAAATTTGAGTATAACATTTGAATAGTAGAATTAGAAAAGGAGTTTAAATATTTGAATTTTAAATAAAAAGGAGATTGAATATTAGAAATTCAAATAGAAGTTCAAATAGAATTTGAATATGAGAAATTAGAATGAAATTTAAATATTTGAATTCAAAGGAATTAAAATAAAATTTGAATTCAAAGGAATTCAAATAAAGAAAATTCAAATAGAGAGTTTGATATAAAATTTGAATAAAGAAATTCAAATAGAGATTTAAATGTAGAATTTCAAAATAGAATTTGAAGTAAACTTTGGAAATAGGATTTTCAAAGTAGAATTGGAAATAGAATTTCAAAATAGGATTTCAAAATAGGAAATCCAAATGGTTTTGAAATGGAATTTGAATTCAAGGGAATTCAAATGGATTTGAGTGAAGAAATTCAAATGGGATTTAAATAATGGGTTTTAAATAAAGAGGATTCAAATATAATAATTTAAATAGAATTTAAATGGAGTTAAATATAAGAATATAAACAAACTCAAATGGGGTTTAAATATAGGATTCAAATAGAATTTGAATAGAATTTGAATAAGAGGAATTCATAGAAATTTGAAACATGGTATTTGAATCCAAAGAAACTAAAATGTGGTATTTGAAGCTCAAGTAGATTAAAAATGGAGTTTAAATATTTGAAGTTCAAATAGATTAAGAATGGAATTTGAATTCAAATAGTTTTGAAATAAAATTTGAATATAGGATTTCAATTAGAATAGAATTGGAATTTGAATATAGATTTCAACTACAAGTGAAATAGAAGATCAGAAATATTTGTTGAATTGGGAAAATTGGTTAAATATATCAGAATAGAATTGGAAATTTTATATAAACGAAGTTTAAACGTATATATATTAAATATAATTAAAACGAACTCGCCGCAGCGCTGCAGTTCGTAAATTGGCGACTCGAACTTCAATTGAGTATACAGGACTCAATTAAAGTCGGAATTCTTTGAAATAAGAAACGTCAGGACCAATTTGATAACAGTTTTCCGTTGGAGGAGAAAAAGCTGGATTTCGTCGAACAGATTTTGAGTTATATCAAAAATCAAATTTTCAGAAAAACAGCGCCAGAAACCATTTGAAAACCATAATGGGTTATTTAAATATATAAAAGGGATTTTAAGTAAATAAAATCTGAATTTCCATTAGGAAAATCCCAGATTTGAGTTGTAGAATAAATACGGACTCAAGCGGTGTGAATGAAATGATTTTTGGGTATAAAAATCAGATTTTGTTAAATAAGATTTACTAGTCTTGAAGAAAAATTTAGTTAAAGGAAATGGTGAAATCGAATTTGGACTTTGGGTAGTAAAAAGGGATTTGTAAATATATATTCAAAATCGAATGTGGAACCCAAGTTAGAAATGAAACTCGACGTGATTTTAAGCGAATAAAAATATATTTGAATATGACATGTTCAAATAAAACAGTGAAATAGACCAAAGAGCTAATTAACGAATGAATGAGCGATTTGAGTTGAAATGACCCGATTGGGTTGGAATAAAATGGAAATGGACGTTTATAGGTTAAGCAGGTTTGGAATGAAGTGTATGAAGATTAAAATTTGCGTGCTCGACAAAAAGGTACATGTTTAATTCATATATGAGATTTTATGCGCCGTATCGGCAAGCCGCTTGGCTTTTTCTTTTTCTTTTTGGGATTAGAAGGACCGGGGAAGCTATTTGAAATTTCCCGATGCTCCCGATACAGGGGAGGTTATGGCGAAATTTTCCGGAAATTTAAGGAGTTAGAATATTTTTAAGATATTTTGATAGTTAGAAATCATTGTATCGACGTATTGAATTCGATAGGTAAGTGAATATAAAAATCGAATATTGTAAACAAAAAGGGAAATCTATAAATTAAAAATAGAAAGCGAACTTTATACATGTTTTAAAAATGAATAATTGGATTGTATAGTGTGTTTATTCGAGGTAAGTGGTTTTGCCGTTTTGAAGTTGAGAATGTTTTCAGTTAAGGTCTGAGAGGTAATTTTACCCCAACTTGATTGATCTCATTTTTAGTGGATAAATAGCAAGATCCAGTCTCGAAGAGAAGTGTTTGAAAAAGAGTTAGTTGAATAAAATATTTTGGGTTGTTGTAACGATGTTTTACACAACATCGTTTTAAACCCAAGTGATGGGATTTTGGAAATATAACAGTAAATATTTCCTGAGTATAATTAAATAGTCGGGATAGAGATAAGTGATTGGAATTGTTTCCAATTGCAAATAGAGATATTTTCTAATATATAGAAAATAAAAGGGGTTGATATTGGGAAACGTTTTCCAAATGGCATAAGATGCCAAGATGATTATTGAAAATATTTGGTTAACAAATATTGATAAGGAAATGGAGAAGAGATTTAATTAATGAAATATTAATTAAAGAGCCAGTGATTTGTTTGATATGTTTGGATGAACACTTGTTTTTATTCGATAGTTAAATCACAGACTATCGAAGTTTTTGACCATCGTTGTCAATATGGAGAGACCGGTTGGATTATTATCCGAAGAACCACTCCGTATCGGCATAAGCGTTGCGAACCAAGTATGCTGAATATATTGAAGACGGAGTAAAGTGCAAGGACTCTTTCTATTAAATAGAAATAGTGCCTTCGGTTTCGTTCAATCCCAGAACGAACGTAAATGGACGAATGTCTGACAGAGTTTTTCCAATGATCAAATGGGTTGGTCTGTATAAATATATATGGTTGCAACGGATTTATTCCCTTAGCATAACATCCAGAATATTTGTGCAAACTCAACTAGTGATTAACGGATCTGACCATGTGGCATTCAAAGTGATTGTGCTATCAATGAATGGTAAGTATGCGTAGCCTCAGGCCTCAACAACCGGGAAAGGACAAAAATCGGGCAGGCAGCATGGCTATGTGGGTCGCTCCCATTAGGATGTATAATCACCTATCTAGAGGTTCATTTAATTTCTTATTCTATTCGATGCTGTCCCAGTCGGGAGACGGTTGCTGATCCCAACCGTTGGTGATATACATTCGATACACTCAAGCGAAATGAGTGGTCGGTCATGTGTGGGCCGGGTTACAAGATGTTCTTGTTGAACCCAGTGTATTCCTCTCTAGAGATACACTAGCGGAAGGTGGTTCCATACCTTGTCATGTTGGAAATCCAATCTCCAATAAGCGCCATGCAGTTTTTTTGATTTTATACTATATATGTGGAGCGTGAGATGCAAGCGTTCTGCTATTTGGTTATTTACTTGATGTAGGCATTACTATAATATCACTGGATTTTCGTATCAAAGTGTTTTGGGTTATAGTAAGGTAAAAACCGTCCGTGGTTATGTGTGTGCTGGTCTTACTATTACCTTTTCTTTTGAAAGGATTTTTAAAAGTTAAACAAGTGGTTGGAGTTTACTCACACCAGTCCCATGACTGACCCAGAGTTTATTTTGTTTGTTTCCCTAAACTCTTGGGTGCCCAAATTTGTACGGGCAGTCAAGTAGTCGGGATTTCACAGATTCATTTGAAGGAGCTGGAAGCAGGAGGCTTCACCGGTTAGCTATAGGCTATCATATATTCCGCTGTGGACCTTGTTTGTATCTGGAAACAGATGTTTATAACTGTTCCAGAAATGACTGTTGTGCTCTGATGATGGTATGTATATAAAGTTACTGATTTGTATTTCAAAAGTTATGTTATATAATATATTTTATTCGATCCGCTGTGAGTTTGTGATCTTCGTTTTCTTCTATTCTAATATTTCTTTCTTTCTATTCCTCATCCTCTAACTTCTTTCTAATAATGATTCGTATTTCTGTGCAATTTGGGTTGGACGTGTGGTGTTATTAGTCAATTCAGATAGCACGGATTTGCGGGCCTTTACAAAACTTTAGAATCCTCCATTCTAAGGACCAAAACTAAATGCTACAAATGATGCAGTTGTCTATTGTATTAATTTTAGACAACCGAACATGGGCATGTTAACAGTATCAATATCAACAACACGTGTACAGGAAATGAAATTTAATATAATTTTCAAAACAATTCACATTTCATGTGCATGTCATTACATAATGTCATCATCGTTTCCCGGGATTTAAGTAAAGTATAATTACATAAATACTTAAAAAGCGACATATGATGAAGCTCTAAGATTGATCGAATTATCAATAATAACAGGAAGTTATTACAACTTCAAATATCGAACATAGCAAATTTCCAAAGTAACTCTTAACATGGCCAGTGATTGCCTTCTGTACATCTTCGACAAAATTATTTGCAAAAGGCTTAACAACATTAAACTTACTCTCAAATTTCTCGACCAACCACCTCGATAGCTAAAAGGGAAAATAAAAAATTTGGGTCAAAAATAGACTAGTATGAATAATAATAAACTAACTCAAATAAATGGATATCTAGTGAGACCACATCGTTGAGAGAAACATGTTTTCCATCAATGTTATCTTTAACGCAATCAATCAATCAATTGCATCTTCTGTATCAATGGTTATTAATCATATTAATCAGTAATCAATAATAAATAAACTTGTGTGTGCATGCTCTATGACCTGGCTATCTATTTTATGGGGAGTCTTGATTACTTGTCTCCTCTTCATAGTTACCTAAGGTACTACAACCCTTTATGGCTCACTCGAGCCTACTAGATTTTCCAAATTATTTTACTTACCTATTACAAATAAAATGGGCTAGCCATCAAGACATCCTTCATTTTTAACTTCCCGTCTAGCTCTTAGTTTTGCCCGATTTATTAAGAACCTAATGGTTTTGTAGGCTCACTAATAACATATCATATTGTGCTTGTTTCGTTGCATAATATATGTTTGGTCTTACCTTAACCTTACTTTATGCACTGGAATGTTAGATAAATTTAGCTTGGGGTGATAGCTGAATTATAGGGCATGACCCTATACCAGCCCTATTTGGTTTTCTAATCGTCTGAGTCAAATTCACCTATATCCCGTATATCTAGTAGTGATAGGAACCCAAAAATATCGTAAATTCAAGGTTGGTTATACTTAATTATTTCTTAAATACATTAGCCATTAGTACTTCAATCCCATTGAAATTAATCTTCAATACAAGGAATTTCATAACCCTTACTATATAGTCCTTATACCAAAATATATGCTTTTAACCATTATGTTGATGACAATCATATTTTATTAGAAGTAAACGTACTTCGAATCCATACAAACAAGTGCTCAAAATAATGAAACTCTATCGATGTTGTTTATTGCTTCAGTTTTCTATAGGGTCCATTCGAGGAAAACATAAGGGAATTATAGCTTTATTCAAAATCAAAATTAGCTTCTCACCTATTCGATATGACAATCCACTATACACCAATTGTGCTCATAACCAAAACTTTTGCGTTGTACAAGCACCCGATCGATGTAAAGCGATTGTCAAGAGAAAGAACAGTAGAAAAGAAGAGAAAAGGGAAAGAAAAGAAGAACAAAAAGAGGTAGAAGAGAACAGAAATACAATCATATAATCTGTCATATATCTCATAACCCAACATTTTGTTTCCCTCTTTTACCTTGGGTTCTCATTGATGATGTTGATGAGTAATCCTGATGACAAGTACATGTATTATTCGGATCTGCACTAGTGGATTAGTAAAAGGCCACATTTACATATTTATACTCGTATCCTTATTATTTATTCCACTGTTGTGGAGCCTTGACAGTGTTATTTGCTCTTGTTAGAGATGATTATCGGTTGGGTTTATTTATCTCATGTATAAACTCCATTATTGGTATGTATAATTATACGAGCCTGTGTATTCTGATTACATGGCTTGTATAGTTAGTATTGTCTCGTCCGATTTATACCTGTGATTTGATTATTATATGTATCTGATGCTCTATGAGATATACAATAGTTTTTGGGAATGTGTTTCTATTCTCTTTTGTTTTTGTCTTGTCTTCCCTTTGCCCTTCATTTCTACTATTTCTTTCTCTTGGCGATCATTTTATATTGATGCAGACCTTTTATAGTGCAAAAGTTTTGGTTATGATAACTAGTACAGTATAGTGAGTCATCACATTTGGTATCAGAGCTTAGGTTGCGTTGTTGTAACAACCTGAATTCCAACAGACCGAATTATTTTCTTCAAAATTCTAATCTATCGAAACTCATGTTGGTTGATTTTGTAACCTGTAGAAAAGACAGAGATATTAAATATTTCAAAGCTCAGAAAACATTTCATAGCAGAATGGGTAAATGTAACATCCCGGAAATTTTCGACAACTGAGATATGGAATCCATTAAAAATTTAATTATTTATTTTGAGACCTGGATTTAAAAATTTAAAATCAAATATTTATTTTTGAACTGAAATTTAGTGGACATTCAAATTGGATTTGAAATTCGACAAGCGAAACATTGATGGTTAATTTTATAAATATATGTTATTGACGAAGGTTTATTCGTTTGAAAATGAAGTTGACTGTATAAATATATATAATTAAAACAAGCTTAAGTTAGTTGCGACGGTCGTAATTTATGATTGGTTTTGAAGATAGAAATATTTTATCGATATGATATCAGCCTTTAAAATAATTAGTTTTCAAATGATCTCGGTCTGTGGTGGAATAGATTTTTATTATGTATAATAAATTATTGTTGTATTTCGAATGTGGAATAAACGTAATTGTTTTGGCGGCAGACAAAATGTAAACGTGAACCGGTATATAAATTGAATATAAAATAAACATTTCCCCGTATGTGCCTCCCCGAAATATTACCGTCCTTAGTTGAAATATGAAGGCTACTGTTACTGCCTTGGCTCTCACGGTTCTTTTTTTTTTATAAATTGGAACCCCCTTTCCCCAATTCCTTCATCCGAAATTAGTTTTCCCCAATTTTATTTGCTCCAAAATCGCATTAGTGGCCGACATCGGTCAAAATCGGTTCTTTCCTCCCTAAATCGATCTACCACATCCAATTTTGATGCACCGCAGCCCTTCCAATAATCTGTTCAACCCTATTCCACCTTCAAATTGAGTCAAAGACACTGCGGGATCAAATCGCTTCATCACCGACATCGCTGTTGTCTCCTTCTAGGTTTTTGCATCTGTTCGCCTCTCAGTAGGAGTAAGTCTGACAGCGCAAATCATCCTCCACTGGTCGGCCAAAGTCGTCGCAACCACGATAGAGCCACGTCCACCTTTAATGCCGGTTGCTTCAGTTTAATGTGAGTTTCTTTTGGAACTAACGATTAATCAATTTCAGTTCAAGTATTTCAATTTCAGTAAAACTGAATTAAAATTGTTAGATTTGGATTAATTTTGTTCATGGTTGCACCTTGTTGGTTGAACACTATTGTCGGCTGTTGTGTGATGTTGTAGCGTTCGATGATGTTCCGTAAATTCGAACCTTCTGTGGTTGCTTACAGTTTGTATGGTGGCTCAGGGTTTATCTTATTTCCTGATATGTTTCAAAAGAATCCATGTTGGTTTATATTAGTTGTGCCCCTTGTTTGATGACCATTGCATCTTAGTTTTGCACTCATAAAATTGTAAACCCACTTGATCTGGTTCGCTGGTCATTTAAGCTATCTTTAAACCATTCCGGTTTTGTCGTTTTAGTTGCATCTTTGCTGGACTGGACACTTTGTGTCCTTTACAGTGTTTTAACCAAAGCGAAGAATTTTAAAAGTTGTTTGAATCTAATAATTTAAGTGCTACATTGTTTAATATGATTAACACATGGGAAGTGTAACAATATTTCCCAAGTTATATTCGGTTGCTTGGAAAATATTATTGGAGATATGAATGTATTATCTGCAAAGGCAGAAGCAATATTTACTAAATTGGAACATTTCACTACCCTTCCAGAAGAATAAAACTATTACAAAAACCATGGTAGTTGTTGCTGCATTTATTGTTTAGAATTTTTCAAGTGCTTCTGGCAACCAGGCTATATGTAAATATAATTAAAAAATTTAGAAAGAGGATTTAGTCCGTTAGTGCGAAAGACTATAAAAACTTAGATGCACATTTATGTGCAGTACATTAGGGCACATTAACATGATGCGTTTCAGTCTCAGTTTAATTAAAATCTCATCTCAGTTGTATTGTTGAAAACCTGTGGTGCACTAGCATATGCATTCGTGCCGGAGGTTTATTTACATATATTGAAAACTCGGCGGTAAGTCATTAATACCCTGTTGAATGTATATGTCATGTGCAACCTGATTTGTTTTATAACTTTGAGAACATATTTTGAACCGTACTGACATTTTACTATATTGATATCTTAACTATGCTACCGAGTACTCTCTGATATTTGTTAGATTATACATATATATATATATATATATATATATATATATATATATATATAGGTTACTATTTTAGCCTACTTGCACATATATTATGCTTGTTTTTCACCCCTGAAACGTTGTAACTTATTGAGTATGCACTATGGTGCCATTGCCATTGTTTAAAACCTGAACATATTTTTGTGTACATCCTTTAAGACTTGAATTCCCTTCAAACATGTGACAACACCCTTCCTGGATTGATTCTCAGCTTTGACTTTACAGTATGTTTATTTGATACGCATGTGTGCTTATGACATGTTTGTTTCGTCACACTATTCTCATGTGATGCTAGGGTATTACACATGTTGCTACCTAGTATGCCCTTTTCTTTAATATATACATACATATAATAATAGGAAAATATAAGATCCAATGTATCCAAATTTTATTTAGTATATAAATGTTATGTAAACCACAGCAACATTAACCCGAATACAAGTTTTATGTTTTAATCTTGCCAACTTTTACTGATAGTGTTATTGAAAAGCTGGATTGGTCTCTGTTTTGTTGTTGAAGTATATATAGAGACTACTTTTACATGGAAGCATGCAACTCCTTTTAAATATTAACTTATATTTATGTTTCAACATTGCTCCATATATATTTGTGCTTGAATGAAATGGTTCACCTGCTATTTTGTTGGGCAACTTAGCATGTGCGCATTCTTTGTTTGAACATATGTTTGGAAAAGTTTGTACTGAACCATATACATACTCAATTTGTCCACGCATGCACAGTGTAAACCCCATACTGCCAGTATTTGTGTATTTATACTTGACCATACAGCAGAGTTTTTATGCTGCATATTTTAAATATATATACATATTAGTTTACCATTCAATCTTACCATTTTAAAATCCTATATTTGAATAAGAATATTTATTACATGTTTGTTTAACCGTTGGTAATCAAACACAAGTTTTTATTAAAATTCACGATAAAATGCTTTCAGTATCAATAGGGTATTTGTGCAGTTTTTCCTATAAGTGAACACCAACTTTTGTGGAACAATCCTTTGATCTAAAGATTTATCTATTTAAATGGCCCATACTTGTTAACAACTTCCAATCGATATTCATATTGAATATATTTTCTTGCTTATTACTTGACTGTGTTGTACATCAGTTGAACTAGTTTGTTGGAATTGTGCCCCTATTTGTGTATTAACATGCAAGGTTTGTTATGATTTATTCACATATCAGTGTTGTTTTTAAGATTGTGTTGCACCTTATGTTCGACATGAACCTGTACCTAAATTTTATGTTAGGATAACTAAATTTACACATATTTTGCATTGATGATATATATAAAAACTGGTACTACTTATGTTTGTGAAAGAATTGATGTTTCATTTAAACCTGACACTACTTTTGGTTTGCTAAAGGGCTAATACTACAATTGAGTCTAAGACTACATTTGTTTTAGCTAAATTTTATATAAGCTGCTTCCACATGATATATCTACAACCATGAAAATGTATACTACATTAAAGTAACTGAAATATTATATGAGTTGAGATTGATAAATAGTTGGATGCTTGTAGCACCCAGCCATGCGTGTTGTGCTGTTTGAATATACTGTTGCAGTGATTAATTCTTGTATAACTTCATATGTATTTGCTGCCTTGGTAGTTTATGCACACTATATTCCCATAAATATGTGTGTACATGTATGGGAAATTATATGCATTTGCCCAGTTTACATATGCACTGGTTATATGCCACCACCTCCTTATTCAGCTGCACCATACTTGTAAATGAGGTCCTTGATGTCATGGATACATTTTGTTTTTTTGCAAGTATATTCGAAACTTAGACTACTTAGCCATTGTATTTCAGTTTCTATTGAAGTTAATTTACTTCAACTATGATTAATCCTGACTCGAGTATTGTATGTTTTTGCATGGAATGCTTGGGTCAGACCCGAGCAGTACAGATTTTAAAGAATACAGCTTATGATTCGAAGACGGACGAAGTTGGGAATTCCAAAAAGACGGCGCGCTCTGATGTTTTAAAACAGTAATATTTTTTCTTGTATTCAAGTGATATTTTAACTTCCGCTGTATAGAAATCTATATTAAAAATTCTGATTATATATATAAAAGATTATGTCATCGTTCAATACTGTGTTATTATTTATTCTGTGTCGATTATGCTGTTAAACTCGGTATGCTAAATAACGGTCCGTCAATTTGGATGTTTTAAGTTGGGTTAATTACCGATTTGAAACGGTCAAAAAGGCGGGACGTTACAGTTGGTATCAGAGCTTTGGTTTATTCAAAGCGTAGCTTATCGAGTTTGAAATAGAATCGACACTGGAAAATCGGATTTTGAAAATAGAAAGATTTCGGAATATAATTTTGAAAAGTTTAAATAATTTTAATAAATTTCGAAATGAAAAATATTTTGGAAATATTATATATTTTGAAAACTAGTATTTTGAAAATAATACAGCGAAAATAAAAATTTATTTTGAGATTTAACTTTTTTCGGAATCCCCAGTCTTCGAATCCGGGTTTGCTAGAGCTGTTCTTTGAAAAGTTCTCTTAGGATTGAATCTCGAATCCGTTATCGAATGGTATCAAAGGAAGATGCTTATGGGAGAGTAAACGAATAAAATTTCTAAAATTGTGAATTTTAGAAATGAAAGCCAAATGAAATTGATTTGAAATAAGAATTTAGATGAGAATTTGAATGAAAAAGGGGAAACTTGGAATCGTTTCAGAAATAAAACGCTGAATTTTATTTTGATATTCGGGCTAGAAATAAGTGAAGATAAAATCGAAGCAAGATATAATTGGAATACGACTGTGCTAAATTTGAAATGTGACAAGGAAAATTATAATTGGTTCAAAGCCAGTAACGTATAATCGGATATATAAATTCGATAGTGAGTTATGAACTTGTTAATTGATTAACAAGAAAGAATGTGTAGACGAGAATATTCTGAAGTTTAGAATGTAAATCAAATGAGATTTTTGCGAAGTTTGGAATATGTTATCGAATACGAGAAAGAAGGTTTTGCGAGAAGTCAATTGTGTCGAATTTCAGAAAATGCTATTTATTTTCCGTTTTAATTAAAATAATAATAATAATATATTATTAGATTAATTGTTCAGGTTAAGGAATAAGGTATAATTTAAAGTTACATATTTTCGAAGGCGTAAATTATTGTTATAATCAGCAATGTTCGTAGAAGGAGTAAATTCTTAACTCGAGTTCGGAAGTTACAAGAATTTAATTAATGTTTTGTCGGTGTTCGAAGTTGTGAATTTTAAACCATTTCAAAGTTTATAATGATGTTTAGTTAAGGTTTGAGAGGTAATTATACCCTAACTTGATGGACTTCATTATTGGCTAAGAAATGGTTAAGGTTCGGTAGCAAGAAATTAAGCGAAGAAAGTTGATGAGTGTCAATAGTTGAATGAGAACAATGATGTTTTATTTAACATCTGTTTAAAATCAAAATAACAGAATTAGAAATATTCCCCCCTGAGAATAAGGCATATTTTCTATAGAAAATGAAGATTTGTGAATATATGGAAATGTTTTCCTAATGGTAATAAGGGATTTTATTGAATTATAGAAAATGAATACGAAATTTTGAAATGTTTTCAAAAGATCGTGAGCGGCTAGCGGGCTTTTATAAATTAGAATGGTAAGAACTAAATAAGAAAGAGCCGCACGTCTAGAACAAAAGACGGTAGAGCGTAAGACAAGTGGATGTGTAAACTGAATTCGAGAATTGCTAAGCAATGATTTAATAAGAAATTGAAAGTGGGGTTATGGAAATCAGAAACTGACTAAAGATTAGTTAAGTTGAATAATTTTCTGAGTATCGATCTGATGTTGGTTTCGACCTTCGGGGTTGTTACTTAGGAAGTTGTTCGCTCGCTAAATTGCGGTCGAAGGATATGAATATGGAAGATAAATAAAGAGTGAATGAGGAATTGAGTCTGAGAATGGAAAATTCAGAAATTTTAAGAACATAAAGATGTGATGAAGCGATGAACTTAATAATTGAAAATTTAAGAAAAAGAATTGGTTTATAACCAATAGAATCATGCATCTGAGTTGATTAACAGAACAAAACTGAAAAATCTGAAATTCGAATGGAATTTGATAATATTCCATTTTAGATAAGTGAATATGGAACTGGATATGGAAATTTTTGGAATTCATATGAGAAATGTATAAGAATATAACGTAGAAAAGAGCTACTAGATGGAAAGATAATCGATTAGAAATAAAATCTTATATAACGAAATTTATATAAGAATGAGGTTATGAAAATCTGATTTGTGGAATGTGTTGGGAAAATTTTATAAGTACGGGATATGCGGAAGGTAACAAAAGCACTATATGAACATAGTATTATATGTTTTCCAAAGTAAAAATAAGGAAAGTACATTCCTTCTCCTTTGAATTCGAGCTCAGTTGAGATATGCTGGTGGTGGTAGTAGGTTGTCCAGACATAAAACTCATGAGTTGCCGTTGAGCACGACTACTAGCGTAATTCGCAGGGCTGCAGATAGCCTACGGCGGTCGGATGTTTCCTGAGGGATCAGGCATAACCATTGTGATCGTTGCGATCTAGAGTTGTTGGAATTCAACCGTATAGCGAAATTCGCAGGGTTGCAGATATCCTACGACGGTCGGTTGTTTCTTGGGGGAACCAACATTGTGACTACTGCGATCTACAGTCGAAAAAGGGCGTAATCCGCAGAGCTATGAAAGCTTACGGGTATGGATGTTTCCTGGGGGACCCAGGCGTAACCATTATGTACCTGCGGTCCACATGGCATATCTACACGTGAAAGAGATGTAACCACCAGAGTTACTAAAGGTAGAATGGATCCATGCGATGTTGAGATATCTTAAGTGATGTGGAGCCACCTATTTGATGCAGCAGTTAGTCTTCACGACTTGATTGGTCTTCGTGACCTGATTTTCCTTTGGGACTTGTTTTGCTCTCGTGACTTAAAGTACCTTCATAATTCCTTGGTTTGTTTCCATGATTCTGAGACAGAGCTATCAACGCTCAGTGACCTCAGAATGTCTTTTGATTCATAAAATATCTTCCATTGATTTTTTTATGACGAAATTCGCAGGGAAGTGAATTCCTATGGATACGGATGTTTTCTGGGGGATCCAGATGAAACCATTGTGTATCTGCGATTCATGGACAATCAACATATCAATATCACATTGGTACTTTCCATATCTGTTACTTTAAAAAGAATTTTTGAAATATTTTCACTTGTGAGTTGAAACAAGGATATTTAGTACTTGGAGATTTTAGTCGTGCGCCTGGCCAGCGTATGCCTAACATCTGTGAGAACGACAATAGACTTGTCAAACTTCGAGTTATCAAGTATTTTCGAAACAATAATTTAAATAAGTTAAGAAGAGAGGTTTTCGAGTTATTTTCAATTATATACAAATATTTTCTACATGAAATTCGTATTATAAAAGATTTTGATCTTGGAAAATTTTCAAGTAGACAATTGGTAACTTGAAGAAGAAATGATAATGACACTCTTCAATGAGGAGAAGATTAAATAGACTGAATATACGGAGATGTGGTTGAACTTGTGAAATGATGGATAAGTAAATATTGGGAGAAGTGATTAATTTGGAAAGAATTTGATTTTTCCAAGTTAACTGGATATGATGACTAAACAAAGAAGATCGATAATTTAAATATCGATATTTAAATGAGTTGTGGAGGAATTACCCACAAATATGAAAATTGGAAGTGTACATTGGCATAACTCTAGCGATCTCTCCTTTTTGAGGACGAAAAGTTTTAAAGGGGGAAGATTGTAGCATCCCGGAAATTTTCGACAACTGAGATATAGAATCCATTAAAAAATTAATTATTTATTTTGAGACCTTGATTTGAAAATTTTAAATCAAATATTTATTTTTGAATTGAAATTTTGTGGACATTCGAATTGGATTTGAAATTCGACAAGCGAAATACTGATGGTTAACTTTAAAAATATATGTTATTGACGAAGGTTAATTCGTTTGAAAATGAAGTTGAACGTATAAATATATATAATTAAAACAAGCTTAAGTTAGTTGCGGCGGTCGTAATTTATGATTTGTTTTGAAGTTAGAAATATTTTATCGATACGATATTGGCCTTTAAAATAATTAGTTTTCAAATGACCTCGGTCTGTGGTAGAATAGATTTTTAATATGTATAATAAATTATTGTTGTATTTCGAATGTGGAACTAAACGTAATTGTTTTGGCGGCAGACAAAATGTAAACGTGAACCAGTATGTAAATTGAATTTAAAATAAACATTTCCCCGTATATGCCTCCCCGAAATATTACCGTCCTTAGTTGAAATACGAAGGCTACTGTTACTGCCTTGGCTCTCACGATTCTTTTTTTTTATATAAATTGGAACCCCCTTTCCCCAATTCCTTCATCCAAAATTGGTTTTCCCCAGTTTTATTTGCTCCAAAATCACGTTAATGGCCGACATCGGTCAAAATCGATTCTTTCCTCCCCAAATCGATCTACCACATCCAATTTTGATGCACCGCAGCCCTAACAATGATCCGTTCAACCCTATTCCACCTTCAAATTGAGTCAAAGACACTGCGGGATCAAATCGCTTCCTCACCGGCATTGTCGTCGGATCCTTCTAGATTTTTGCACCGGTTCGCCTCTCAGTAGGAGCAAGTCTGACAGCGCAAATCATCTTCCACTGGTCGGCCGAAGTCGTCGCAACCACGACAGAGCCGCGTCCACCTTTAATGCTTGTTGTGTTAGTTTAATGTGAGTTTCTTTTAGAACTCACGATTGATTAATTTCAGTTCAAGTATTACAATTTCAGTAGAACTGAATTAAAATTGTTAGATTTGGATTAATTTTGTTCATGGTTGCACCTTGTTGGTTGAACACTATTGTTGGCTGTTGTGTGATGTTGTAGCATTCGATGATGTTCCGTAAATTCGAACCTTCCGTGGTTGCTTACAGTTTGTACCATGGCTCAGGGTTTATCTTATTTCCTGATATGTTTCAAAAGAATCCATGTTGGTTTATATTTGTTGTGCCCCTTGTTTGATGACCATTGCATCTTAGTTTTGCACTCATAAAATTGTAACCCACTTGATCTGGTTCGCTGGTCATTTAAGGTATCTTTAAACCATTCCGATTTTGTCGTTTTAGTTGCATCTTTGCTGGACTGGATACTTTATGTCCTTTATAGTGTTTTAACCAAAGCGAAGAATTTGAAAAGCTGTTTGAATCTAATAATTTAAGTGCTACATTGTTTAATATGATTAACACATGGGAATTGTAACAATTTGTCCCAAGTTATATTCGGTTGCTTGGAAAATATTATTGGAGATATAAATGTATTATCTGTAAAGGCAAAAGCAATATTTACTAAATTGGAACATTTCACTACCCTTCCAGAAAAATAAAACTATTACAAAAACAATGGTAGTCGTTGCTGCATTTATTGTTTAGAATTTGTCAAGTGCTTATGGAAATCAGTCTATATGCAAATATAATTAAAAACTTTAGAAAGTGGTTTTAGTCCGTTAGTGCGAAAGACTATAAAAACTTAGATGCACATTTATGTGCAGTACATTAGTGCACATTAACATGAAGCGTTTCAGTCCCAGTTTAATTAAAATCTCATCTCAGTCATATTGTTGAAAACCTGTGGTGCACTAGCATATGCACTCGTGCCGGAGGTTTATTTACATATATTGAAAACTCGGCTATAAGTCATTAATACCCTGTTAAATATATATGTCATGTGCAACCTGATTTGTTTTATAACTTTGAGAACATGTTTTTAACCATACTGACATCTTTCCATATTGATATCTTAACTATGCTACTGAGTACTCTCTGATATTTATTGGATTATATATATATATATATGTTACTATATTAGCCTGCTTGCACATATATTATGCTTGTTTTGCACCCCTGAAACGTTGTCACTTATTGAGTATGCACTATGGTGCCATTGCCATTGTTTAAAACCTGAACATATTTTTGTGTACATCCTTTAAGACTTGAATTCCCTTCAAACATGTGACAACATCCTTCCTGGATTGATTCCCTGCTTTGACTTTACAGTATGTTCATTTGATACTCATGTGTGCTTATGACATGTTTGCTTCATCACACTATTCTCATGTGATGCTAGGGTATTACACATGTTGCTACCTAGTATGCCCTTTTCTTTAATATATATATACATATATATATAATAATAACAGGAAAATATAAGATCCATCGTATCCAAGTTTTATTTAGTATGTAAATGTTATGTAAACCACTGCAACGTTAACCCGAATACAAGTTTTATGTTTTAATCTTGCCAACTATTACTGATAGTGTTATTGAAAAGCTGGTTAGGTCTCTATTTTGTTGCTGAAGTATATATAGAGACTACTTTTGCATGGAAGCATGCAACTCCTTTTAAATATTAACTTATATTTATGTTTCAACATTGCTCCATATATATTTGTGCTTGAATGAAATGGTTCACTTGCTATTTTGTTGGGCAACTTAGCATGTGCGCATTCTTGTTTTGAACATATGTTTGGTAAAAGTTTGTACGGAACCATATATAGACTCAATTTGTCCACGCCGGTACAGTGTAAACCCCATAGTGCCAGTATTTGTGTATTTATATGTGACCACACAGCAGAGTTTTTATGCTGCATATTTTAAATATATATACATATTAGTTTACCATTCAATCTTACCATTTTAAAATCATATATTTGAATAAGAATATTTATTATGTGTTTGTCTAACCGTTGGTAATCAAACACAAGTTTTTATTAAAATTCAGGATAAAATGCTTTCAGTATCAATAGGGTATTTTTGCAGTTATTCCTGTAAGTGAACAACAGCTTGTGTGGAACATTCCTTTGATCTAAAGATTTATCTATTTAAATGGCCCATACTTGTTAACAAATTCCAATCGATATTCATATTGAATGTATTTGCTTGCTTATTACTTGACTGTGTTGTACATCAGTTGAACTAGTTTGTTGGAATTGTGCCCTTGTTTGTGTATTAACATGCAAGATTTGCTATGATTTATTCACCTATTAGTGTTGTTTTTAAGATGATGTTGCACCTTATGTTCGACATGAACCTGTACCTAAATTTTATGTTAGGATAACTAAGTTTACAAATATTTTGCATTGATGATATATATAAAAACTGGTACTACTTATGTTTGTGAAAGAATTGATGTTTCATTTAAACCTGAAACTACTTTTGGTTTGCTAAAGGGCTAATACTTCAATTGAGTCTGAGACTACATTTGTTTTAGCTAAATTTTATATAAGCTGCTTCCACATGATATATCTACAACCATGAAAATGTATACTACATTAAAGTAACTGAAATATTATATGAGTTGAGATTGATAAATAGTTGGATGCTTGTAGCACCCAGCCATGCGTGTTGTGCTGTTTGAATATACTGTTGCAGTGATTAATTCTTGTATAACTTCATATGTATTTGCTGCCTTGGTAGTTTATGCACACTATATTCCCATAAATATGTGTGTACATGTATGGGAAATTGTATGCATTTGCCCAGTTTACATATGCACTGGTTATATGCCACCACGTCCCTATTCTGTAGCTGCACCATACTTGTACATGAGGTCCTTGATGTCACGGATACATTTTGTTTTTTTGCGAGTATATTCGAAATTTAGACTACTTAACTATTGTATTTCAGTTTCTATTGAAGTTAATTTACTTGAACTATGATTAATCCTGACTCGAGTATTGTATGTTTTTGCATAAAATGCTCGGGTCAGACCCGAGCAGTACAGATTTTAAAGAATACAACTTAAGATTCGAAGACGGACGAAGTTGGTAATTCCAAGAGACGGCGCGCTCTGATGTTTTAAAACAGTAATATTTTTCTTGTATTCAAGTGATATTTTAACTTCCGCTGTATAGAAATCTGTATTAAAAATCCTGATTATATATAAAAATGATTATGTCATCGTTCAATACTGTGTTATTATTTATTCTGTGTCGATTCTGCTATTAAACTCGGTAAGCTAAATAACGGTCCGTCAATTTGGACGTTTTAAGTTGGGTTAATTACCGATTTGAAACGGACAAAAAGGCGGGACGTTACAGTAAAATATAATATAATCAAAATATAGCCTTACCAAGATAATAATACTGCCTAACCAGTATCCCTAGCTATTATATCCCCGCCACAAATCTTACCTGCGAGTATATTATGAGGAGGGGGTTAGAACACAAGTTCTGGTGACTGGATTTAAACCACACATTTTGGATAATCCTACATATACCGTTTAGTTACATTTTCTTATTTATTTGGTTACTTGGGTTAATAACACTCAAGGCTTACACACACGTCGTGCCCATCTACTCCCTAGTAGATAAACCTAATACAGTATATATGTAGCTACCTCCAAATTAAGGTACACCCCATGGTACCCCACTCGCACGATCTTCGCCATAACGCCACAGAAATATACGCAATCGCTCATCCTACTACGAAGTGACGTATGGATCTCTATATAACAATGTTATGTTCTACATAGAACCGCCACAGCCATGCTACATAAGCATATGGACTACAACCTTTGATCGAATCGGATAACTGCATAATTCCTTAGAGTCTAAGATACACCGCGCAGAGCAGACATGCATGTATCTAGACTTTCCCACGTACGCAACGCCAATCGTACTCGATGCCTTAACCGCACATATTCTCTACTGTGCACTGAGTTACATGGTAGGGCTGTACAAGAAATAAGAAACTCAGTAGGTAGCTTTTCCATATCTTTACAGGCCCGCCTTTAAGGACCTCAAAATACAAATATTCTGTGGGGTCTGTTTTTCATGGTAGCAGTGGCCCCACCCCAGCCCCTTCCTCAACTAGTAAAGACTACAAGAGCTAAAAGATTCGCCCCTAATCAAACAATCCAAACATACATTTGACGTCTCCCTCAACCACCGTGCCTTGATAGTGAAAGGTTGATGGCATTTTGGGTTAACTCTAGTATTTTCGCATCCCACTGGCTACCGATGATGGGTACCTGATGATCTACTATTGTGTGTTGGTGCTGACCCGGCCTCCAATCGAGGCGATCAATGAATTACCCTAGTGTCACCTCGTCACAGTTTTCTACCTGTAAATCTACCTATGCGGTCAAGGCATACTCACCGGGTAGTAACACGCAGACCCAACCTCTGCGAGCATAGCCTAAACAATGCCACCTCACTGAGGACTACCAGGAGAACCTCCCGCGTCCGAAGAAGCATCATGCTTTGTCTTCTAGGCCTTCGGAGCTAGCAAAATATTAGCATACTAATAGAATAATCAAATGGACATGCGCTCCCCTCGTGCCTCATGACATTGCGATGATCTACCCTGTTGGGTTATTCACCCTCAAACGTACAGACTGGTCCAAGCACCTCATTTTACTATGTTATTAACCCTATGTCCAAACATTCAATTATGTGCTTGCTCTGCCTCATTAGGCTTCCAGTTAACTTGGTTATTTCCAACTATATTAACTTATTATTCAAGTTACCAAGTTCTTTTCGAGCCCCTTATATCTCTAAGGAATGGACCCTTCTTGCTTATCAATTTTGGTTATAAAACTTAGCCTTTTTACGTTCATTAATAATCCCATAACATGTTATTCTCTATGTTTAATCCAAGCTATGTAATCTACAATCTCTTTATATTATTCATTGTCGAATTCCATAGTTATAATAACATGTTCTACTTAATATGTAATTAAGTATATCTCAATTCACATGTTTTCTTGTTTAACATGTCACTTATTATTTATGATTAAATAAAACTTATTTCATCCTATATATTCACCTTGTTCTTTCTTATTTAATCATAATTTCATCTTACACTGTCACTATAACTTGTCATTGTTTAATTATTAACTTAGTTCTCTTAACTAAGGCTTACTAATAAGTTTCCTTTCTATTAATATAACTTATGTTGTCCTTATCAGTAGATTTTAGATTTTCGATCTTACAGATAACTTAATTTACAATTAAGTACAAATTATCATTACATAAGTTATTCCATTTTTTTAATCGTTTATTATAACATAAATTATAATTTCCACTTGTCCCTAGGACAAGCTTACCTATTATATAACATTCTCATTAATGTAATTAATTATAATAGGTTATTATCATTCCTCATTCATTTAAATTCTCTTACCGTTGTAACTGAATTTAGAACATAAACAACCATGGAGCCACAATTCTTAACTAAAAGAAAAAGGGAAGAAAGAGGAGAATATTAAATTGACCAGATCCAAGAATTTACCTTACTTCGAATCAAATTATGAACACCTTCTTTATTAATATTCATACTTTTCCTCTAGATCTTGAATCAGAATTTTCCAAAACTAATTATTCTATTTTTCAGAGGAGATTTGAGGAGGAAGAAGAATGGCAGAGCTTAGGTGGCTTCTCATAAAATGTGAGATTTAGGCTAGGCTCTGCTAGCCTATTTATAGGTATTCAGGATCTTATTGTACACGCAGCGCTGAGTCAGCAACAAGCATGGTTAAGAAATCAGTCTAGATTCATCAAAAAATCTAACCAGATCTAGGGTGGGGTCGACCCCCATGTGCGTGTGTCGATCCTAAGGTCGACCCCCTTTTGTTGGTGCCGACCCCAGGGTCGACCCCCTATGTCCCGCGAGCCTTTTCTAGGCAGATGTTTACTGTTATGACATTTTTGATTTTTAAACGTTTGATTAGTATCCCGTTGTACTTTCGTTGATATTTTAAATATTATATTTATATATATTCTTATATGTATACAAAACTTTTAATGACCATTTTACGTGTGTGTATATATATATATATATACACGCACAACTTTCATTTTGATTTTAAAATTCAAACGGTGTTATACCGTTATTTAATTCTTACCATATTTCTTTGGCTGCAGCCTTATTTTGAACTTTTCTATATATATATGTGTGTGTATATATATATATATATTTCTGCACATATATACGCATATAATTTGATATACATATATACTTATATTTTTCTATACTTCTTATATGTGTAATTTTCTTTGTATGTGCATTTATACATATTTTCTCTTATGAACATGTGTTATTTTAGTCGTTCCTTTAAAATAAAAATACGGCGCCTGCAGGGATCGAACCTTGCACCTCTCACTTGAAAGCCACATGTTCTAACCAGCTAGACTACTTAGGCTTTTATTAACAAGGCTTAGAATGATTGTAAAGAACAGGGATTTTTGACCTAGAAAATCAATATAAAACCCATGTCAGACCTTAACTAAACAACATTATTTACCTTGAAATAGATAAAGTTCACCACTTTAATCTCTAACAATTTATTCTTACGTAACTCTCATATTTCAATTTACGAATGCACTTGTTTTACATAAATCATTAGTTATAACAAAAACGTTATAATCCTTACTTCCGAAATACCTTACTTAAAAATATAACTCTTATTTGTTATTTTAAATAAATGAATAAATAATTCATTTGTTAATAAAATAAATCTTTATTTAAAAGCAGAAAGTAAATAATACTTTCTCGAATTCAATTTAATCGAATTTCAACGCGTAACTCTCTTTCGAATAAACTCTATTCGACAACTCTCCTTCGAATAACTCTATTCGATTTACTTTACGAACTCTAGAATATTTTACCATTTCAGGTCAGCTCAATTTCTAAATTCATTTTTGAATTTAGTACTTCCCGACAATTACCAATTTCATTTTATAACTATATTAATTTTGCAAAACATTTGCTTTTAAATCATTATTCACTTTAAAACGTGAATATTATTCCTTTACAGAAAATTGGACTCGTTTTATCAAGTAAAATCTTGATTTCGTATTTTAATTACTAACTGAGGTTCAAATTCCAATCATCGAGTCATTTTATAACTCCTTATTCACATTCCATTTTATTTATAAAATCTCGTTTACCAGTCAACTTCATAGTTGATTTTATTTAATAAGTTTATAATTCTCTATCACCTATATATTCAATTTTTGAAATATTGGTTTCAAACCGAATATAAATTATCTTGTCTAATCCCAATTTATTCAATATATAATTTCTTAAAATATATTATTTTATAACATTTGGCCTAGTCGAGTTCTAATTACAAAATTTTAGGGATTTTGTTTTAATCCTATTCAAATTTCGAACATCGAAATAAGTTACATTGTTTCCTTTTTAAAAAAACTTCCTAATTTCCCATTTTAAATTAACTGTTGAACTTACAATCCAAATTATCCACTGATAATTATATTTATTTCATTTATAAACATTGTTTATAGATCACTCTACTTGTTTTTATTATTAAACAAGTTATTTATTTCTAGCCATTCGAAATTTCATTTCTAATTTTAAAATAGATTTTCCCCTTTTCACATTCATATTTCATCCTTTATAATTCCCATTATAGACGTTAAGTTTACATTCCCTTTTCAAATATCGGTGTTAAAACCGATTTTCACTTCTCTATGTAGATTCAGACTTATATTTTCATTTACCCAATGGTACATATTTTTCTTAATTTATAAACATAGTTTATAAATTATTCTTCTCAATTTATCTGTTAAAAATAGATTTTTATTAAATATTTACTAAATCAATTTTCCCATAATTCTTTTATAACTGGCAGTTCCCTTTTTAAATTTCTATAAATTTACCAAATATTATATTTACTCCATACACTCATTTATTTACCTCTTATTACCTTCATTCAGTGTTTATACCAAAACGGCCTTTTAAAACTTCCATATAACTATGAATAGTTTCTGTATAGAAGTTCTTATTTAATTTCCCAAATAATTCCTTTTTGTAAAATCCATTGATTTTATATAATTTTTTTTTCAATATCCACTTTGAAATTTCCCCTTTTAAATTCCAATATTTCTTGTGGTGTATTTAAAATACCAAATAACAAGTCCTGTATCATCATAATCAATCATAGAAAATATATCACAATATATGAAAAAAAACAGTTTTATAAATATTGAGGAATCTAGTTGGATCCCTCCAACTTGTTTCCCTGCATCCACAGATGTTAAACAATATAAATAACTTCAATTTCATTTCAATATGAAATATTCTGATCAATAGAATCAATGTTTGATTAACGATATATATATATATATATATATATATATATATATATATCATTATCAATATTCTCAACCAATTAATTAGTAACCGATGGTTCGCAGTTGACGATTCTGCTTTTGTTTCATTTGAAATGAAACAGCGTTTTAATTTCTCCTTAAATTGAGTCGAGCTCCGAATCCCTCCAAATCAGTTCTGTTGCATAGTCTACATCTCTAAGATTCCAACGTGAGTGCCTGTTCGAAATTCTGATACAATATGATCGAGATACAATAATTATAAGTACCACACATTATTTAGATTAAATAAAACTTAAATATAATTTTCAATTGGGTCTCACTACAAAAATATCGTCCCATCTGCATAGCCTTATGCCCATGATAAACAGTTCCTCCTCTTCCATTCCAATTAACAGATGTCGCTCTTTTTTTATTTCTTCCTTATGCCGTGTTTTGAAAAATCCCAACACCTCCACCCCTCTATTAAAATTTGAAACAAAAATACCATCATCATCCCCGTCGAACTCTCTTCAATTACCTCCAACTCTTGTACAACTCGCGTCCATTCTGTTCAAATCGCATTCGAACAGTCTACGCGAACCAGTTCCAAGAAAACAAATCACTCCAAAGTTATTCATTACTTCACAAATTCGCACCAATTACAAACGACCGGACCCCGCTGTCCATTGTCCGTTAGCTTTGCCGTAGACTCAGCTACCTCCTTCGACCCACCACAAAGACTCCGGCACCTCACAAACCATTAGAAAACCAAATAACCAAACCTTACTCCAATTCCGTTCATGATATCATAGCTTGAACAACCGTGAACTAGAGTTTGCCCCAAATCTTCGCCTGAAGTGGCGCCGTACCCGTTGTCCACAGCTCGCCAGAGTTCGCACCAAACTGCCACTTTACAAAAAGGAGTGCAGACATCCTTGTCTTTGAGCTTGGCAAAATGTATAGTAGTCTGAAGATCTGGTACTTCGATTTTGCTGTCTTAGCTGAAGTCGATACTAGGTATAAAAATACAAACTCTCTTGTTTGATCTTCCATTTGTATATATAAAATTAGAAAGAAAATAAAACAAAACAAGGTGGAAAAACAATAGTTTTGTGCCTTATCGGCTGAGAAGAATGCCACCATTTTTTTTACTTTAAATGTTTTCTCTTCCTGAAACTTGTCAAAAGCTCGACTGTAACACTCCATATTTTTGATAACACTAAAAGAGGATAAATTAAGTAATAATTAATTTAATATTCGGAATTAAGGGAAACGAACTGCGCTATTGCGTCCATGTCGAAATTTTGGTCAAGATATACATCTGTATGCATAAAATGGACAGCGTATGAAGAAGTTATGAGGATTTTAAGTTTGTATACGCGTAGAAGAATTATATATATATATATATATAGATATGAGTCAGATATGAGTCAACACTTATCTAGAAAAGGTTCAAAAATCAAAATTTCGTAAGGCGGCAAATTTCCTACTCTAGGTGGTCGACCCCCGAGCGGGGTGTCGACACCGGGGTCGACCCTTCTTGGGGGGTGTCGACACCAGGGTCGACCCCCTTACAGGGGTGTTAACACCCCTAGGGCCAATGTGGCAGTCGGTTTCTGGAGAATGACAGCTATATATGGGGGTCCATTTCTCTTGTTTTCTTCACTGGAATTCAATAGAGGCCAAACTCTGCCGGTGTTTGAACTGAACTGGATCCGTTATCTTTTACAACTATCAATTAAGAAAATCAGATAGAGATTCAAGATCCATTTTTTCTATTTTCTAATCCAAACTCTATGAGTTCTTAGTTGCTTTTAGATTTAAATATTTAAAAATAAACCTGATATGACTATAGTTTGCATTTGTTCATGTGCCTATATTATACTGGAACCATTGTAAATTGTGAACATATGACATTTTAAATGTGTTATAACTTGGATCTATTTCTCTATCTTGTTGGATCTATTTTAACTTCTGTGGCATTCTATGATGTGGATCTTAAACCTTATGTGTCAGATCCACTTTAAACTATTAGATCTGAATTATGTGAACATTTAAAGTATTAATCAGATCTAACCTTTTACTTAGATTCCGTTGTGTTTATCATATTAGATATGAACCTATTGGACATCTAAATTAATATTTAGATCTTGTCATGTTATCTTATCACCTTTGCTATGTTACAACTAGTTATCTGCCACAAGTTCATCCGATCTATGCTTATATGTTCACCTCATCACCATGTTAGTATATATTTATGCCTGTTATGTTAGAACATTCACTCTTGTTATATTCCCATCACCTTTCCCTTTTATGTCTATGACTAGGCAATTGTCTACCCTAGGCATACCGCACATTATGTGAATGCGCTAGTTAAGGAACGGAGGAAAAAGCTAGTATTTGCATAATTCGAATAATGCTTATAAACATGAATTGGATATATAATTCAATAATTGGGTAAATGGGTATGAACACCTATAAAGGCATAGGCACTAGTAATTGGATAATAATGAAATGCCTAGGACAACAATTATAAATTGTAACTTCACTTATGGCACGAGGTTAGGTTGCATTAGTGGTGGAAGTCTTCCCAGACTCGACCGACTTATCCAGCAACCACTAATGTTGAACCTAATGTGAGAGGCCTAAGTGCACAAATACGAATCGGGCTAAGACAAGAGGTTAGGCCCAACTTATGGAAGAAGTTTGCCCGAAACCGAACGGCATATCCAGCATCTACAAGTTGTAGGCCTAATGTGGGAGGTGTAGACCATTATAAACCATAAATGAACATGGTAATGAATTGGACTAATTAACCTAATCTAATCTATATGGATTGTATGATTATGAACTAAAGTTAGGGTTAAGTAAAATTGGTTGAACAGTGGGTACGTTAAGTAAATCTGAGGGGGTGGGTAATATGTACATGTTGGCCCACAAACTTAACCTGATAAGGTTATGTAATTAAAACACATAGTGGTATACATAGCCAATTGAAATAATAAAGATATGTAATTAAAGGCACCTAGTGTTATACATAATCAAATGGAAAACCTAGTGGGTGATACAAGACAAAGGGGGGAGCTTGTATCATATTGTGTGGGATCCATTTCATCAAGTAACCCGGAGTAGGTATCAAACATGCACTCCGAACTAGGTTGGAGAAGGGGCGCGCTTACTGGACTGACTGTAAGAGATCCAAACGTAGAGGAAGATGTGGGCGGCACAAACCAACCGGGCCATGTGCGTTCATGAGCCAGGCAGAGGGGGATAAGACGACCGTGACACCTGTAGATATAGGGTTATGCATGTCAGCGGAGGGTTGCCACTGTAGGACGTGATACATCCTACGGTGGGGTCGGCACAGAGTATCAATGCGGATTAGGGAGCCAATCGATTAGGGTAGTAGTTAGGATACATTAGCACATATGCCTAAGTCTACCACCTTATAGTGGAAGTGAACATCTCACTCTGGTTATACTAGTAATAGTGCAGAGTAATCATTAGAAGCGTATACACCCTATCCTGTTCACCTTGTCATACTTTCCTTTTATGTAGTTATCTCTCTTATCCACTTTATATGCTTGTCATTCAACTTTTATTTATTTACTTGCTAAAAGTAACTTGACTCACCAGACTTCATGTTTGACTCTTTTTGTTTCCTCTTCTTTATTCCGTTTCCGCCCTAGGTTCTAAGGTAGGGAACACTCAGGCTTGACCGTGATTCTGCTTTCTTTTGCTAGAGCTGCTGAGATATATGGCTCAAGCTCCTATCCTTGTTGCTATGGCTATATTTTTTTTGGGAATTTTTTAATTATATGTACTCTGATATTTTTGAAGTACAAGACAGTAGCTTTTATGTTGTAATGGGCTTTTTTATTTTAGACATGTGATGTTTTTGGACCGTGATATCTTATGATAAATAAAGTTTTTGTTCCGTTGTTATTTTATACGTCTGTCTTGTAATATTTTTGTTCTATTTACTATAACGCTACACAAAATTTAATGCATTCCCTTTGTGAGGGACATTAACGGACATGGGGTGCCACACTTGGCTTCAGAGCTGAAGGTTACCAGATTAGATAAAAGTTTTTGAAACCTATTTTCAAAAAAAACATTTTAAAAGAAAGCACTTTCAAAAAGAAAAGTCTGTTTTGAAAAACATTCCCCAAAAAGCCATAATTAATTTCTTTTGATCCCCTGTCTGAATCTCTCCCTTTCTTTTTCAGCATGTCTGGAGAACCCAACATTCCAGAGGGTGTCACGATACCGGGATAGTTCCATAGGTATCTGGAGGCCACGACGTCTCCCGAAGGCCAAGGAAGTGTTCCTCCCCCAGTTACACCCATTGCTCATCCTCCTCCTCCGCGTGCTGACATCTTCTCAAAGATCTGCAAAGATTTCCGTGCTATGGGAGGGAAGCCATTCCATGGAACTGAGACACTTGTGGAGGCAAGGAACTAGCTCAAGGAGATCGAGGACTTATTTGTAATCTTTGAAGTAGAGGATTGAAGAAAGATTCAGTTAGCTGCTTGGCTAATGAAGGATGAAGCTTCATTTTGGTGGGAGGTAACCCAAGCAGGCCATCCAGTGGAAACTTGAGATGACTTTAGACAGAGGTTTGAGATGAAATTCCTTTCCCAAGCTGAGAAGAGCATGCAGATGGAGAGGTTCTTAGCACTCAAACAAGGGAACTTGACAGCTAAAGAGTATGTGATCAAATTTAACTAGTTGGCAAGATTTGGACTGGAACAGGTAGACACACCGCATAAGAAGGCTTTGTAGTTTGTTAAAGGGCTAAACGAACCCCTTCATGGGTTAGTCATATCCCATATCCCAATGGGAGCCACCTTTGAAAGACTTGTTGGTATGGCCTTGAATTATGAGGAAGAGAAAGGGGAAAAGAAGGAGTTTAAAGATGAGAAAACAATGCAATATAAGAAGGTGTGGCCCAAGAAGAGGCAACATCAACAACAGCAGCAGAAGAAAGGTGGAAAGAATGACAAGGCCAATGATAACAGGAAATGTCAAAGTTGTGGGAAAGAGGGTCACTTGATCAAAGACTGTAAAAGAAGGAAGAACACTTGTTTCAATTGTGGAGAAGTCGGACACTTTTTTAGGGAGTGTCCTAAAAAATAGGGATCAAGGGACAAGGTCAATAAGCAGGAACTTCTGGAGGGCAGGTGCATGCTCTCGCGACCAGTGCTCCTGATAGAGGTAGAAAAATTTATGTGTAAGGTTTAATTTCTCTTTCAATCCACCCTATTAGAACACTTTTTCATTCCAGCGCTTCACATTCATTTATATCTAGTTCTATGGTTGAATCTCTGCACTTAATTACTAGTATGGTAGTGGACCCCTTAGTTGCTCAAACCCCATTGGTGGTTCAGCTCATTTATCTATTATTTGTTCGAGTTTGAAAATATCTGTGTTAGGCATCAAGATTGAGTGCGACGCGTATTTGCTCGGGTTTATGGGCTATGGGTTGATACTAGGAATGGATTGGCTTACCACGTATGGTGCCATTCTGGATTGTAAGAAGAGGGTCTTTAGGCTTTTGAATTGTCATGGGAGGACCCTCGAGATTTCTTATGACCACATAAGGATCGGTTATGCTTAGTTTCCTAGAGTCTCTTGATGCATCTATCGATGATCTGCAATCTGTTCCAGTAGCCCAAGATTATTCTGATATTGTTGATAAGGTACGGGTTTACCTCCAAGGCACGAGATTGACATTCGTATATATCTGGTGGACAATGCAAAGCCAGTTGCATTACCAGTGCGCCATATGGCTCCAAGGGAAAGGAAGGAGTTGAGTAAGAAATTAGGGGAGCTACTTAAGAAAGGATTTATCTGACGAAGCATATCTGAATGGGGTGCTCCAGTTGTATTCACAACTAAGGAAGATGGTTCGCTTCGTTTGTGTGTGGACTATAGAGAATTGAACAAACTCACAAAGAAGAATAAGCACCCACTTCCGAGGATAGACGACTTGTTTGACCAATTTATTGGAGCCTCGGTATTCTCTCAGTTATACTTGGACATAGGGTTTAATCAGTTGAGGGTGGCTGAAGACAGTATAGACAAGACTGCTTTTAGGACTTCGGATGGTTTCTTTGAGTGGCTACTAATGCCTTTTGGGCTGATGGATGAACACGTCTATTTTGTCGATCAGATGAGTAGGGTGTTTAGGGGGTTCCTAAATAAGTTTGTCGTAGTCTTTGTTGATGATATTTTGATCTTCTCCAAGAGCGAAGAAGAGCATGCCCAACAATTGAGAGAAGTTTTGAAAACTCTCTGTGACCATCAGCTTAAGGCAAAGTTCTCCAAATGCCATTTTTGGAAAAAAGAGGGGAGATTCTTAGGGCATGTGGTCTCCAAAGAAGGGATATCTTTGATCCCGCAAAGGTAGTTGCAGTGCAAGGTTGGCAAATTCCTAAAAATGGAATAGAGGTGAGAAGCTTTCTTGGGTTGCCAGGTCATTATAGGAAGTTCATTAAGGACTTCGCAAAGATATCAGCCCTACCCACGAGGCTGACGAAGAAGAACTTGGCATTTTCATGGGATATAGATTATGATGTTTCTTTCAAACGTTTGAAGAGGGCTCTTACAACAGCCCCAGTCTTGACCTTGCCCGATGGGATGAAAGTGTTTACAGTTTATGCTGATGCATGTGGTACAGGGCTTGGTGCGGTTCTGATGCAAGAAGCAAAGGTAGTGTGTTATGGGGTAGACAGTTAAGAGTTCATGAGAAGAACTGCCCCGCCCATGACCTAGAACTAGCTGCCATAGTATTCGCGCTAAAGACGTAATGTCATTATTTACTTGGAGAGAAGTTCGAGTTATACACCGATCATAAATCTCTCAAGTATATGTTCTCACAGAAGGATCTTAATTTAAGGAAACAAAAGTGGATAGAGTTCTTAACTTCTTATGATTTTGAAATGGCTTATACCCTGGAAAGGGTAATGTGGTGTTTAACGCACTAAGTAGGCAAAGGATGGCCTTAAGTCCTCTGTTTGTGGAGAGGAAGAGCTTGGAGTTCATCTCAACTTTTAATTTTAGACCCTCCATCGAGTTTTTGCCGGATTTATTTGCATCTTTAGAAATACTAGGAACTCTTATGGATCAGATAGGAGCTTCGCAGCAAAGTGACCCACAAATTTTAGACGTCATGGACAAGCTTAGCAAAGGGAAGACTTCTAGTCACCTTAGTAGATATTCCATATACGAAAAGGGGTGGTTGCGATGAGATGGAAGGCTTTGTGTTCCTCAAACTGGAAGCTTGATAAAGGCAGTCCTAGAAGAAGCCCACCATTCTAAAATGATTTTTCATCTAGGCGGTGATAAGATGTGCAGAGACATGAAGAGGATTTTCTTTTAGGCTGGGATAAAGAAAGATGTGGCCGAATTTGTTTCTTAATGTTTAGTTTACCAGCAAGTTAATGCTGAGCAGAAGAAGCCCGGTGGTTTACTTCATCCTTTGGAGGTTCCTCAGTGGAAATAGGAGAGCATCTCTATGGATTTCATAGATGGTTTGCCTAGATCAAAGAAAGGCAATACCAGTATCTGGGTTATGGTAGATGGACTTACTAAGAGCCCTCACTTTATTCGAGTTAAGAGTAAGAGGACGACATCATGGTTGGTAGCAATTTATGTTCGATAGATTGTTCGTCCTCATGGAGTACCTTCCAGCATCGTGAGTGATCGTGACCCCATGTTCACCAGTGAATTTTGGAGGAGCATGCAAGAAGCATTAGGTACATAGTTGTGTTTGAGCACTGCTTATCATCATTAGATCGATGGGCAGACGGATAGGGTAAACAGAATCCTTGAAGAAATTTTAAGGCTCTGTATCTTAGACTTCGGAGGGACTTGGGAAGTGTACCTTCCTTTAGTAGAGTTTGCCTATAATAACAGTTATCAAGCCAACATCGGCATGGCACCCTTCGAAGCATTGTACGGACGACCCTGTAGATCACTAAATTATTGGTGGGAATCTGCAGAAAGATTATTACTTGGTCCAGATATGATTAGGGAAATGTCCAAAAAGATTAACCTTATTCGATGGCGGATGAAGATAGCTTAAGATAGGCAGAAGTCCTATGCAGACAAGAGAAGGACTGACATCGACTTTGAAGTGGGAGACTTAGTTTTTATTAAAGTATCACCTCTCAGGAGTGTGGTTCGCTTCGAATCTATAGGGAAGTTGGCACCCAGATTTGTGGGACGATTTCCCATAACCGAAAGGATTGGCCAAATGGCTTATAGAGTAAAGCTCCCAGAAAATCTATCCAGCGTTCATGATGTTTTCCACATTTCTCATCTGAGGAAGTGCTTGCATGACACCGCGGAAGTTGTTGAGTCAAAAATATTGAAAGAAGTAGATGTGGAACAGGAGGCTACGGTCAGGCGAGTCCCTACCTGTATTCTTGGAGCAGAAGTTAAGAAGGTACGCAATAAAGAAATCAAGCTGATAAAGTTTCAATGGGGTGATAATCTAGAGAATGCGACATGGGAGACCAAAGACAAGATTCGTGCTTCTTACCCTTTCCTTTTCGAGGGTATGTTCTTAACTCCTTTTTTCCAATGTTTTATCTATGCTTGTTTCTATAAATTGAATACATCTTATCTATAGTATTTTCGACCTTTAGATAGGAATCCTATGGATTTAAACATGTGTTTGAAACATGATATGTTTGATGGATGCAAGTATTTGCTAGTGAATTCCTGTGGATGCATATACATACACATTAGGCACTAGATCGGCTCAATCACTCTCATACTACATATGGATGTGTGTGCACGTTCTTTTCTTCTATGGATGGAAATGAATGTATTAGCATATGGATGTTGCATTTGGACAAATGAGTGTGCACACGTATAGAATTCACATGTTATAATAGGATTATTTGCAAACATATTGGATATATGGCACTAATATACATTGCATTAAGGAGGTCAACTGAATCAGTAGACCGCCTGATCTTCGCATTAGTATTGGGACATGTACACATACCTTTTCATATATTCATATAAGCATTAGAAATCTTTAAAGACAATGGATTGCAGTGATTGATGGATGAGTAGATGGATGATGGATAGTAGAATATACATTCTTCTCAACCTAGAGATTTCGGGGACGAAATCCTTTGAGTAGGGGGGAATGTATCACCCCGTATTTTTAACAACACTAAAAGAGGATAAATTAAATAATAATTAATTTAATATTTAGAATTAAGGGAAATGAACTACACCCTTGCGTCCGTCTCGAAATTCTGGTCAAGATAGACATTTGGTTTGCGTAAAATGGACATCGTATGAAGAAGTTACGAGGATTTTAAGTTTGTATACGCGTGGAAGAATTATATATATACATATGAGTCATATATGAGTCAGAACTTATCCAGAAAAGGGTTCAAAAATCAAAATTTCGTAAGGCGGCAAATTTCCCACTCTAGGGGGTCGACCCCCTAGGGGATGTCAACAATGGGGTCGACTCCCCTACAGGGGTGTCGACACCAGAGTCGACGCCAATACAGGGGTGTTGACACCCCTAGGGCTGATGTGGAAGTCAGTTTCTGGAGGCTGGTAGCTATATATATGGGTCCATTTCTCTTTTTTTCTTAACTGGAATTCAATGGAGGCCAAACGCTATTGGTGTCTGAACTGAACTAGATCCGTTATCTTTTACAACTAAAACCTTAAGCAAATCAGTTAGAGATTCAAGATCCATTCTTTTTCTATTTTCAAATCCAAACTCTGTGAGTTCTTAGTTGTTTTTAGATTTAAATATTTAAAAATAAACCTGATATGGTTATAGTTTGGATTTGTTCATGTGCCTAAATTATACTGGATCCATTGTAAATTTTGAACATATGACATTCTAAATTGGTTATAACTTGGATCTAAATCCCTATCTTTCCGAATCTATTGTAACTTCTGCAGCATTCTATGGTGTGGATCTTAAAACTTATTTGTGTTGGATCTACTTTTAACTATTAGATCTTAATTATTTGAACATCTAAAGTATTAATTAGATCTAGCCTATTACTTAGATTCCCTTGTGTTTATCATATTAGATCTGAACCTATTGGACATCTAAATTAACATTTAAATCTGTCATATTATCTTTTAACCTTTGCTATGTTACCACTAGTCAACTGCCACAAGTTCATCCGATCTATGCTTATATGTTCAACTTATCGCCTTGTAAGTATATATTTATGCCAGTTATGTTAGAACATTAACTCCTGTTATATTCCCATCAACTTTCCCTTTTATCATCTATGACTAGGCTATTGCCTAGCCTAGGCATGCCGCATATTATGTGAATGCGCTAGTTAGGGAACGAGGGAAAAAGGTTATTATTTGCATAATTTAAATAATGCTTATAAACATGAATTGGACATACATTTCAATAATTGGTAAATGGGCATGAACACTTATAAATGCATAGGCACTAGTAATTAGAAAATAATGGAATGCCTAGTACTATAATTAGAAATTGTAACTGCACTTATGACACGAGGTTAGTTTGCATTAGTGGTGGAAGTCTGCCCGGACCCGATCGACATATTCTACAACGCTAATGTTGAACCTAATGTAAGAGGCCTAAGTTCACAAATACGAATCGGGCTAAGACACGAGGTTAGACCCAACTTGTGGAAGAAGTCTTCCTGCACCCGCCCGGCATATCCAGCATCCACAAGTTGTAGGCCTAATTTGGGAGATCTAGCCCATTACAAACCATAAATGGATATGTAATGAATTGGACTACTTAACCTAATCTAATCCATATGGATTGTATGATTATGAACTAAAGTTAGGGTTAAGTAAAATTGGTTGAACAATGGGTAGGTTAAGTAAATTTGATAGGGTGTGTAATGTTTACATATAGGCCCACAAACTTAACCTGTTAAGGTCATGTAATTAAGGGTACCTAGTGGTATACATAACTAATGGAAATAATAAAGATATGTAATTAAAGGAACCTAGTGGTATACATAATCAAATGGAAAATCTAGTGGGGGATACAAGACAAAGGGGAGAGCTTGTATCATATTGTGTGGGACCCGTTTCATCCAGTAACCCGGAGTAGGTATCAAACATGCATTCCGAACTAGGTCGGAGAAGAGGCATGCTTGCTAGACTGATTGTAAGAGATCCAAACGTGGAGGACGGTGTGGGCGGCGCAAACCGACCGGGCCATGTGCGTGCATAGCCGGGAAGAGGCGGATAAGACGACCGTGATACTGTATATATGGGGCTATGCATATCAGCGGAGGGTTTCCACTTTAGGACGTGATACATCCTACGATGGGGCCGACACAGAGTATCTACGTGGATTAGGGAGCCAATTGATTAGGGTCGTAGTTAGGATACACTTGGACGTATGCCTAAGGCTACCACCTTATAGTGGAAGGGATCATCTCACTCTGGTTATACTAGTAATAGTGCAGAGTAATCATTAGAAGCGTATACACCCTATCATGTTCACCTTGTCATACTTGCCTTTTATTTAGTTATCTCTCTCTTATCCACTTTATAGGCCTATCATGCTACTTTTATTTATTTACTTGCTAAAGTAACTGGACTCCTCAGACTTTATGTATGACCCTTTTGTTTCCACTTCTTTCATCCGTTTCCCCCAGGTTCTCAGGGAAGGAACACTTAGCCTTGACCGTGATTTTGCTTACTTTTGCTAGAGCCGCTGAGATGTATGGCTAAAGCTCCTATCCTTATTGCTATGGCTATATTTTGTTTTCGGGGAATTTTATTTCTTTAATGTAGTCTGATATTTTTGAAATACAAGATGGTAGCTTTTATGTTGTAATAGGCTTTTGTATTTCAGATATGTGATGTTTTTGGACCATGGCATCTTATGATAAATAAAGTTTTTATTCCACTGTTATTTTGTATGTCTATTTTGTAATATTTCTGTGCTGTTTACTATAACGCTCCATGAATCTTAATGCATTCCCTTTGCGAGTGACATTAACGGACGTGAGGTATCACATCGATTGTATCCATATTTTATAGCTCAAGGCGAGGCTTCCTCTTGAAGCCTGATCAAAAACTTAGGAGTTAAGTAATATATAGCATGGAAAGGTAGGTTGGTAGTAAATTTGATTTGATTCTACATAGATTTGTACAAGACAACTGCATTTTATATATGTTACGCTAGACGTTGAAAAAATGAAAAGCTGTACCCCAAAACTAACCGATGAAGGAAAATAATTTTATATATATTTTTGATTTAAAAATATGGGAACTCCATTGCACGCTGCTACATTTATATATGAACCACTAACGAAAAAAGTAAATATACCCTTGTTCTAAGCAAGGTGTTATAATACTAGAAATATAATAAAATAGACAAGACACCTTATTCTGTGAAATTCCAAATTACCGATATAGTGTGCAAAATACTCCAAATAAAAAGTAGCTTATTTTCCGAAATAAAAATTGCAGAAAAATTCTAAAAAATTAAATTATAACTACGTCTCAAAGATCTTGTCCAAATTCCAAACCAATATTTAATTACAATTTAACATATCGTTATGGTTTATAAATGATTCCATAACGACTATTTGAAAATTTGATTTGAACATAGCTCACAATATATAAGACGAAACTTCGATTTTTCTCTTTTATTAGAAAAATATCTTTCAACAGATTTGAATGTTTCTTGTTTCACTGAAATCCAACTTAAAACGGATTATGTATATTCGTTTAAAGTTCGAATGGCCAAATTACGAACTACCGCGGCATTATGAGCTCATTTATAATATAAACAATATGTTCAACTGTTGTTTATTAAATATATTGGTTATTATAATTCAATTCTAAACTGAATTAAATTAGTTAAATCGTCTGATCACAACATTGCGAATCCTACTATTTCCGACTATTTCGGAAATTAAACATATTATTTAATTGTTATATTAATTAAATATTCAATATAATTTAATCCAAGTCACTTGAAATTACCAAACCATTATTTAAATAATTAAATAAACTAATTATTCGACCATTAGAAATATGGGATGTTACATTCTTTTCCCCTTAAAAGAAGTACGTCCCCGAAATTACTAAGCAAGAAAAATGCTACCAACCCTATTAACTAGATTTAAAAATCTTTAGTTTTATTTATTGACTTCAGTTTCAATTGAACCAATTAATTTCAAATAAGCTATTAATTTATTCCGACTAACTAAAATTTTCAAAAATTCTGTATATTTTCTAACACCTTAAATTGTCGGAAAATTTCGCCAACATCTCCTTTGTACAGCTCAATCGGTACAACTACAACTCGCCTTTCCAGGCCTTCTCCAACCCAAAAGAAAATCAAATAGCCAAGTGGCTTGCCAAATAGGCTCATAAATCACCAAACTCATATAAAAATGAACTTGAACCTTTTTGTTAGGCATATCATTATATCGTTTCCATCTGCTATCAATTCATCATAAACCAATGTCATCACAATTAAACTCCAATCAATTTATCCTTAACAAAGCTATTCGCTTATATCCAAACCATAATCTTATTACAAACTCGAGTTCCATCCTCAATTCCAAATTCTTAACCCATCCATTCAATAACATTTCAAATTCATACCTCACAGATCCAAGGTTTCTCGACATCATTCCAATCCAATTCAATTTCCATTTAATGGGCTTTAACTCAATTTCAATTTTTTCCCACAAATTTCTATTTAATTTGCTTTTAATTCACATAGTCTCTTCCTAGGAGTTTTAAATAACTTTACTGTATCTCAAAATTCATAAATAAACGTTTCCATTTTGAAATTAATTCCAAAATATCATTCACAATGCTTGTAAGACAATTTAAATCTCCCAAGATTTTAAAATCCTCATATATCTAATTCAAATCCATTTACAAACTCTTCTCCAGCTTTTAGGAATTTCAATTCCAATTCTGATTTTGGTTTCAGGTTTAATTCTTCTGACTCTATATCTTATATATATACGAATTCTGATTGGTTATTTATAACCATCTCAACTATAATCTCATACGATTATAATAGCAACCAATACATCCAATAAACTATAATATTTCCAATATCTATACTTTCTTCATATCCAAATATAATTTGGGTAAAATTATTTCATTTACCCTCCTTCAAAACATACTATGTCGGGTCATCGTACTCGAGTGTTTATAAATTCCTACCGATACAGTGGATTAAACTGACCGACTAGAACCCCATAAACAACTCAATAGATAAATCTCCACGATACAACGCCATTTTTTATAAAATCTACAAATACATTCTCTCGTATATATACACTCAAATCAATCTAGGGTACTACTAACCCTCTCTCTATTGAGTTATGCCACAGAGCCATGGTAATCACTTAACCTTCAGCTCTGATACCACTGTAACGAACAAGGATTTTTGACCCAAAAAATCGACATAAAACCCATGTCAACTATTCCAAGATTAAACATACCAGATCATTAATAGAAAGAAGTTAGAGGGTGAGAAATAGAAAGAAAGTTAGAATACAAGAAGAAGAATATACGTACAACATTCGAGTAAATACGAATCTCACAGTGAAACAAATAAAATATATTGTATAACATAACTTTGAAAATAAAATCAGTATTTGTGTACAATACTATTTTCAGAGTACAACACTTACAACACAGCGGAAATAAACAATGGCTATAAATCCTGAAGCCACCTGCTCTAGCTCTCCAAGTATGTCTGTAAAATCTCGATTGCTCAACTGCCCATACAAAATTGGGCACCCAAGAGTTTATGGGAACAAAACAAAATAAACTCTGGGTCAATCATGTGATTGGTGTGAGTAAACTCCAAACATTTGTTTAACTTTTAAAAGAAAGAATAATCGTAAGACTGCTCCTTACATAAACACTAATGGTTTTTACCTTACGACAACCCAAAACATTCTTTTAAAAGTCCATACTCTCCTAATATTATAATAATGTCTAAATTAAAATAAATAACAATCTAGTGAAACACTTTCATCTTACGTTCCATGTATATAATATATAATCAAATACCGAAGGCGCTTATTAGGTAATGGATTCCAACAGGCAAGGTATGGGACCACCTTCCGACAATGTATCTCTAGAGAGGAATACAATAGGTTCAACAAGAACATCTTGTAAGCCAGGCTAAACATGACCGGTCACTCATTTCTCTTAAGTGAACTGAATGTATTATCACCAACGGTTAGGATCAACAACCGTTTCCCAAAAGGGACAATATCGAAATAGGTTATAGAAGTAAATGAAATTTCTCAAGATTAGGTGATAATACACCATAATTAGGAGCTACCCACTTAGCTATGCGACCTACTCGATTTTATACCATTTCCCGGTTGTGAGGCTAGAGGCCATAATGTATAGATCACACCTTTATTTACTTTGAATGTCACATCTTCATACCCGCCAAATCACAAATTGATTTCCCCAAAAATACCACGGGTATACATCCAAGAGAAACGAATTCCTCTGCCACCAAACGTAAATATGTTTGAAGAGATCAACTTATGCGATCTATTAAATATACTCTGTTAGACATTCTTCCATATAGGTTGTCCTGGGACTCGACAAACAGAAGGCAGTATTTTGTAAACCCATCTTTGGCAATTTCTACATAGGATTTGCCAGAACAGCCCTTGTATAAACTCCGTCTTCAATTATCTTCATCATATTTGATTCGCAATGCTAATTCCCATACAGAGTGGTTTTCAGATAATAAATCTAATTCTGGTCTCTCCGTATTGACGATGGAAAAAAATGGCCAAAACCTTGATAGTCGGTAATTTAACTATCAAAGGAAAACATTCGTACACATAACAATCTTATTTCCAAATGGAAATTTTATCGATCAATCATCAATCCACATTTTTCCCTTTAAATTAATTTATCCTTAGTTTATTCATTTCTCCATTTCCCTTTTTCATATATTCATATAACCCGTTTAGCCTCACATTATTCTCAGAATACATTTCCATCTATTAATACTATTTATTTCTGTATTCTAGAAAGTATTTTTTTTAACCAATGGAAAACATTCTCATATATATTCATAGCTTCTATATTAGAAACTATATGTCATCGACATCGAAAAACATTTCCATGTTTACTCCCTTTTGTCATTTCTACATTCGAAAACATTTCTGATTTTATTTGGAAAACTTTACAAAGATCTTTCATTGGATGAAAACAGATATTTAAATAAAACATCGATATACCAACTGAAACCATTAACACTCATTACTTAATTCACTTAACCAACCTTCACTATTGAACCTTAAAAATGAAGTGAATCAAGCCGGGGGTATAACTACCTCTAAGACCTTAACTAATCAACATTATTAACCTTGAAATAGACAATGCTCACCACTTTAATCTGTAAAAATTTATTCTTACATAACTCTTAGATTTCAATTTATGAATCCACTTCTTTTACATAAATCATTAGTTATAGCGAAAATGTTACAATCCCTACTTCCGAAATACCTAACTTAAAATATAACTCTTGTTCCTTATTTTAAATAAATAAATAAACAATTCATTTGTTAATAAAATAAATCTTGATTTAAAATTGGAAAGTAAACAATACTTTTCCGAATTCGATATAATCGAATTTCAATGCATAACTCTCTTTCGAATAAACTCTATTCGATAACTCTACTTCAAATAACTCTATTCGATAACTCTGTTTGATAACTCTCCTTCAAATAACTCTATTTGATTTACTTTACAAACTTCAGAATATTTTACCATTTCAGGTTAACTCAATTTATAAATTCATTTTTGAATTTAGTACTTCCCGACAATTACCAATTTCCTTTTATTACTATTTTAATTCTGCAAAATGTTTTCTTTTGAATTATTATTCACTTTAAAACATGAATATTATTCCTTTATAGAAAACTGGACTCGTTTTATCAAGTCAAAACCTGATTTCATATTTTAAATACTAATCGAGCTTTAAATTCCAATCATCGAGTCATTTTATAACTCCTTATTCATATTCCATTTTATTTATCAAATCTCGTAGACCTGTTGTAACACCCCGTAATTTTAATATTAATGTTCACAAATTAAAGAATAATCAATCTCAGATGTGAGAATTAAGGGGAACGGGTTACGCCATTGTGCTCGTCTCGGAATTCTGTGTGACGGCCGGGAATTTCGCTCGATCCAAATCAGTCGTTAAACCGATCTAGACTGTTCGAAACCCCTGATCGTTTGAGAACAGGACAAATCAGAACACAAACAGAAGAACATTTCATTGTTATTACAACAATTCCATCAGAATACAAGAATATACAGAGTATAAATGAATAAATTACATTCGATAAATATCAGAGATTACAAGAAATTACATAGCAGCGGAAAATAATACAAAGCACAACTGAAGGTGATATACGGATACAGAGCTTTCCGGATATCATTCCAGCTGTAAACCAGGATCCTGTGAATATAAATCTGCAAAACCAAAACTACTAGCTGCCCGTGCGGAAAATAGGGGCACCCAGAGTTTAGGTTAAAACAATAAACTCCAGGTCAGTCATGTGACTGGTGTGAGAACTAAACAGTTATTTAAAGCTTTACTTTAAAAGAGAGTAATTCAAGGGACCACGCCGTATAACACGGAACGGGTTTCCTCCCAAGAACACCAGTGCATAGAATAAACAACGCAATGCTTTTTCGAAAAATGAAGCTATTATAAGACCCAGGTCCCATCACACAATGCAACGCAAGCCGGAGGATAGGATTTTACCTTATAACAGCCAAACATGCTTGGTACGTTTAAAACAAATCATTTGATACTATAATAAGTGTATAGTGTCAAAACAATTTCAATCATAAATATAAATCATAGGCGGCATGAATGTCCCATACCACTATGTCGCCATACTAGTTCTACAATTAAAACCGCAATACACGTATTGGAAATTGGATTTCCGTCATGAGTCGAGGCAAGGGGCAAGCTCCTCTCCGCTTCGAGGCACTCTAGCAAATGCCTCGGGACTACACACTCTGGGCAACCCCGGATGCGGCTGGGCCGGTCCTCACTTACACTAGAGGATTAATTATGCCTGAACACACGTTTCCCGGTCCTTATAGACCTATAATCGAGGCGCCTCATTCCAACAACCACAAAGGTGAAAAGTATATAAATGTCAGGGCTTGTAAGTCACTGACACCACCATAGCTAGAAAGAAACGTCGTGCTCTCCCAGTATCCCGTTTTTAACTCGTACCGAGGTGTGAGGCTCGCGAATTCACGCTATACACAAAGCTACGCCACAGAGGCCGTGCTTTGATCATCAACCACAAGACTTTGCTTTTCAACAGAAGCCTTGATCCATGCAACTCAGCGTGCCACACAGACAATTCATGCCATGCTATTGATGTCTATCGATATATAACCTCTAAGCTCGTACGTCTCAGAGAAGGGCGTTAAGCAAGAGAATAAATTCTCCGCCGCCAAACAGATATATATTTAACAGAAATCAATCAACACAGAATAAAATCCAATGTCAGACACACAATCCATTTACAAGCTCGTTCTGGGTCTGAACGAAACCGGAGGCACTTTCCTCGCATATCCATCCATCTCCAAGTACGTCTGGACGACCACTAACTGATTCCCTCATCTTAGGTGTACAGCCCAATCAAGATCATCAGTAATCACCCAAACGATGTGAAGACTTCCGGTCTTCAACCACCGTTTTCATCTTCGACTTATCGTCGAATCGGTTATTCAGAATGGGTATAAACCCGACCTTTTCGAACAACCCGCGTATACTAAAAACAAATGTTACACAAACACAACATACGCCTCATTCCAATTCAGAATATTCTTTTATTCACAAAATCACATTTTTAGGGAAAGGTTCCCATTAATTTTATCCAAGATAAATTCTTTAAAATTTATCCTTTAATTTTCCTTTGGATGTCATTTCAAACCAAATTATGGTTTTCTAAACTAGTCGAGATTAGCGAACCACACCGAAGTAATTATTTATTTTATTTCCCAATTCCAACCTATTCATCCCATGAAGCAAAACTGGTAATACTCCATATCTAATACTATGGTGTTATCGGTAAAATTAATTACCATTTCACGTTCAAATCTAATTAAAGATTTAACTATCGCTTTGGAGAAAAACTGGCGATACTCCATTCTCACTCATTTCTAAATTTGATAATTTAGATTATAGATTCACATTTCAACCTACATGCAGATTCGTTAAAACTCCTTTTACTGGGTTAAAGAACTAGTGTTATTTAAAACACAGTTCACGACAAACCCAAATCACATTCTATTTATTATCGGGTTAAAGAACTAGTGTTATTTAAAACACCGTTCACGATAAACCCATTTCAAATCCAATCAAATATATTAGAAATTCCGATTATTTAAAACCCCTTTTTAAATCTAATTTATTTATTTAAAAATAATTGGGTTTTAAATTTAGTTCAAAACTTGTTCATTTCGATAAAAATCCATTTTTATCTTTTCAAATATGGAGTTTTTTTCACCCCAATTTTTCCCAAATCATTTCTTATGATCTTACACAAATTATTGATATTTTTAATAATTTTATCAAGGCCCGTACAGTCGATTTCCATCAACGGCCATCGAACTGCACTTACAGCGACCTTTTTCAAATTTGATTTGGACGTATCTCCAAATCCAACCGTTAGATTTTGAATTTCAAATATTCGTTAGAAAGCCCTTTTCGATATGAACCCAATGGTTCTAGTTTTAGGAGAATCTGACAGTCGGATCTCCCGTAATGTCCGTTTGAAATAAATGGTCGAAATTCACGAACTGCCGCGGCACGGCGCGTTCTATTCAGGCCATTATATTATATATATAATATATAATATATATTTCGTCGAATACTACCTAAAAACGAATTTTATAAATAGTTTTGAATTCGTTTCAAAAACAATTTCAACCTTTATTTCAAATTCAAATCAAAATTGAATTTCCTATTACAAATCCTTTTTACTTTCATTTCTATTTGATTTCAATTCAAATCGATTTTAATTCGATTAGAATTCATTTCGTTTTCTATTCAATTTGAATTCAATTCGTTTTCTATTAAATTTGAATTCAATTCGTTTTCTATTCAATTTGAATTCAATTTCTTTTCAAATCAAATCAAATTCAATTTAAATCAAATTCATTTTCTATTTAAATCAAACTCATTATATATTCAATTCAATTCGAATTCGTTTTATATTCGATTTATTTCGAAATCGTTTTATATTCAATTCATTTCGAAATCGTTTTATATTCAATTCATTTCGAAATCGTTTTTCAATATTCATTTCATTTCGAAATCGTTTTTCAATATTCATTTCATTTCGAAATCGTTTTTCAATATTCATTTCATTTCGAAATCGTTTTTCAATATTCATTTCGAAATCACTTTTCAATATACATTTCAAAATCGCTTTTCAATATTCATTTCGAAATCGCTTTTCAATATTCATTTCAAAATGAATAAAATCGATATAAATATCGTTCACATCAAAATGGCGTCAATCTAATCAACACGGCTTCATATATTCCTTTATTCTATTCAACAAATGAATATTTATTTTTGTCAACACACGACTAATCTCAACGAATGAGTACTATCCGCGTGTGACTATTTTTGTTAAATTATTTCGTTCAACACATGACTAATCTCAACGGATGAGTACAGTCAACACATGAACCTTTATTTTATAGTGATAAAGATATAAATTTTATTGTTAAAATATTACGTTCAACACATGACTAATCTCACGAATGAGTACAGTCAACACATGAACATTTACTTTATAATATTCTTTATCTTCTAAATTGGAATGAGGCCTAATCAATCACCATATAAAATTAATTATATGGATTTTCATACAACACATGTATATAATAGCATTGAAAAATAATCAACCATCAACCAAAGTGCACTACACTGTATAAGCATCAACTATAGATATCTAACGCTTATAACAGCCCGTCAATCAATCGATCGACATATTTAATCAATCAGGATGAGTGAACTTCATATTTCATCCCAACACCCGTGTGGGGTTTCAAACAATCAAACACATATTTTATTTGTGCAGTTGGGCGATGTGTAAAATTTATCATCCCAATCAATATCAGTCAAATTAGTGTATATAAACAAATCGGCCGATTTGTTTATAAATATTCATTTACTCTCATTCACGTTAAAAATTACATTTTTAACGATAAAACATTTTATTCCAACACATGAATTTCTATTATTCATTTACACAATAAAATGATATTTTTATTTTTCTAACTTATTTTAGAAAATTTCGGTGGCATAACGGCACGATACTTGAAACGGGACGAGGCCTAGCCTTATCCCCGGTCTAGTGAAGGCCCACGCCATTCACACATCAATCAAATTCATTCCGTTTCACCAAACAACTCAATTCAAACCAAATAATCTAACCAACTACACATCCAAACAAACAAGTCCATGGTCTGTGGACAATTGTGTCGGGTGCTACTAAGCACCGTCTGCATCCTAGTATATATATATCACTAGAAAAAGAAATTGAAGAGTGAGAAGTTCTCACCAATAGCTATCCAATACCACGACTCTTCATTTATAGAAATCTTCGTCGTTCTCGCCTTTTTGTCATCTTCGTTGCCCGTATTCTCTACATCTGTAAAAATTGAATTTTTACTTCGCTATTCAATATATAAAAATCGAATTTTTACTTCGCTATTCAATATATAAAAATCGAATTTTTACCACGCTATTCAATATATAAAAATCGAATTTTTACTACGCTATTCAATGTATAAAAATCGAATTTTTACTACGCTATTCAATGTATAAAAATCGAATTTTTTACTTCGCTATTCAATATAAAAATCGAATTTTTACTACGCTATTCAATATATAAAAATCATATTTTTATCTTCTACATCATATGGAAATTATATTTCGCCATTTCAAAAATAAAGATTTAATCTTTTCACATCATTATTCTTCATACAAATAAAACTAATTATATTCATTAAAAATCTAATTTTTATTTCTCTTATCATATTATAAAAAAAACATCTTTCATGTTCATCATATATATTTAAAACCCGATTTAATAACATGTAAATAAATAAAACTAATTTAAAACAAAAATAAAAACTAAAAACTTACATCAATCATGAAGAGGAGAGAGAAGCAAGGGGGCGCGGTGGGTCCATGGGCGGCGGCAGGCCCTTCAGGTGGCTGTAGCAGTGGACTGGTGGAATGGTGGTTCGATTTTGGGCATTGGCGGTAAGGTGCGGCTGACGGGGGCTTAGGGGTGCGATGGTCTGCGTCGGAGAAGCAGGCGAAGGGGAGGGAGGGTCTCTGGTGATCGGCAAGGAGGGGGAGGTGGTTGCGCGACGAGGTGGTGGGGGCTGAATCTCGATCTGGGCGGCGGTTTTCTTTTTAGATTTGAGAAAGAAAAGGGGGGGTCGGGGGAAATGGGAATAAGGGGAGGGCTGAAGTGTAATTTATATATTTATATTTTATTTTCTTTTTTTTCCTTTGAAAAGTTGTTTTTCATTCGAACTCAAATTCAAGTCCAACGACCGTCGCCTCTAGCTAATTACCCCCATTTCGAATGCAATGGGATATGTGTTGCTGGCTGATTCGACTGTTTCGATCAGTTTTCGTTGAAATCAACATATAACTATATATATTGAATTTGAACGCGCTTTTCAGTTTACTGGGGTCACATACTAACTCGAAAAATTCCAGAAAAATATTTTCTAGCTTCGTATCGACGATGCAGTCCTAACAAAACTAGTTTCGTCGAATTCTGAGACCGTTGGAAAAATGGCCAATTTCCAGTCGATTAAAATCAACTGAAACTGGTCAAACGCGTTTTCCTTCGCCACGCTCACATATTGATTCGAAAAATTATGAAATTTGGAATCTAGCAATAATTTGACATCATGGACCCAACAAAATTGGTTTCGTCAAAATCCGAGGTCGTTTGCAAAATATCTATTTTTAAGGGCCTGAATTCCATAGCGACTATTCATAATTTTCAACTGGACATATCTTTTGATTCCGCTATGAAATTTTGATTTTTCGGATTCGTTGGAAAGATATTATCAATTAGTTCCTAATGTTTTTGGTTTCACTAAAATCCGGATTGTGTTGCACCCGGTACATTCAATTGAAGTTTGAAATCGAATTATCGAACTACCACGCCATTTTCAATTCTGTTTATAATTATATATAAATATTTATATTCTAACGACGACGTATATAATATATACGTTCGAATTATATTCAAAATAAATTTATCGTCGATATTATTTAAAATAATCTATTTTAAATGTTCAAAATTCGCTAAAATTGCCAAAATAAAAATTTTAAACTGGCCCAGATTTTTGGGTTATTACAATCTCCCCCACTTAAAAATTTTCTTCCCCGAAAAGGAACAAAGTCGAAAGTGGTTTGATTAATCAGCTCTACGTTCGATCTGGCTTCCATTCTCCAACCTTTCAGTTTCTGAGAATTTTCAAATTTTCGAAAAATTTCGCCATAACCTCCCCTGCACCGGGAGCCACGGGAAAATCCCGAAATTGCCATATAGGCCTTCTGATCTCAAAAAGAAAAAGAAAACGCCAATAGGCTCATAAAATCATCATCACCCAAACAAAACAGTAAATTATGTAGTAAACATGTACCTATTTGTCGGGCAAACAAATTCTATTCTTCGGCTCTAGCCTCCTTGCTATGACCTGTTCAATGTAAGTACATATATATGCATGCAAATGCGACCAATTTTCAATACAATTCAATATTCGGTTCAATTAGGCTAAACGTTTCAAAATTGTCAAACAAATAAACAAACAACACAAACATCAATCAATTAGTGAATTTAACGTTTCAAATTCATAATTTTGATACATATACAAAAATCTTGTTTTTGATGCCAATTCACAACAATGTGTTCTAACTATATAAGTTTTGGTTCTCACACCAGTCTAATGGAAATATATAGATATCACACCTTCGAAACATGAAAATAATTACTAATGATGACGCGTCAATCATCAGAATCAGGTCCGGGCGACTAGAGTGTGATTCTATATCTATCCAGTATATTAAAACTTCGAATATACGTTCATGACGCGTATATGCAAAATCTTTATATATTGGATTGTCCATATTAAAAATAAATAAATATTCAAATACGTATAAAGCGATTTAAATTTCAAAAAAATATTGTTTTCATTTGAAAAATATACTCTTCACACACGTTCTAGGATACTACTGATCCTATCTCTAACGAGTCATTCTAATTGGATATTATTAATCCAATATCTGATGAATTCTTTCGTATGGTTCTAATGTGTCTTGTTCTTGAGCTCTGTAAACCAAAGCTCTGATACCAAATGTAGCGACCCGAACTTCCCCGGTCTCCAAAGAGATGAGAAAGAACGAATTACTGTGAGGACAAGACGAAACAGAACGCAGACGGAAGAACATTTCATTGTTATTACAACAATTCCATCAGAATACAAGAATATACAGAGTATAAATGAATAAATTACATTCGATAAATATCAGAGATTACAAGAAATTACATAGCAGCGGAAAATAATACAAAGCACAACTGAAGGTGATATACGGATACAGAGCTTTTCGGATATCATTCCAGCTGTAAACCAGGATCCTGTGAATATAAATCTGCAAAACCAAAACTACTAGCTGCCCGTGCGGAAAATAGGGGCAACCAGAGTTTAGGTTAAAACAATAAACTCCAGGTCAGTCAAGTGACTGGTGTGAGAACTAAACAGTTATTTAAAGCTTTACTTTAAAAGAGAGTAATTCAAGGGACCACGCCGTATAACACGGAACGGGTTTCCTCCCAAGAACACCAGTGCATAGAATAAACAACGCAATGCTTTTTCGAAAAATGAAGCTATTATAAGACCCAGGTCCCATCACACAATGCAACGCAAGCCGGAGGATAGGGTTTTACCTTATAACAGCCAAACATGCTTGGTACGTTTAAAACAAATCATTTGATACTATAATAAGTTTATAGTGTCAAAACAATTTCAATCATAAATATAAATCATAGGCGGCATGAATGTCCCATACCACTATGTCGCCATACTAGTTCTACAATTAAAACCGCAATACACGTATTGGAAATTGGATTTCCGTCATGAGTCGAGGCAAGGGGCAAGATCCTCTCCGCTTCGAGACACTCTAGCAAATGCCTCGGGACTACACACTCTGGGCAACCCGGATTTGGCTGGGCCAGTCCTCACTTACGTTAGAGGATTAATTATGCCTGAACACACGTTTCCCGGTCCTTATAGACCTATAATCGAGGCGCCTCATTCCAACAACCACAAAGGTGAAAAATATATAAATGTCAGGGCTGGTAAGTCACTGACACCACCATAGCTAGAAAGAAACGTCGTGCTCTCCCAGCGGTCTGTATCCCCTTTTTAACTCATACCGAGGTGTGAGGCTCGCGAATTCACGCTATACACAAAGCTACGCCACAGAGGCCGTGCTTTGATCATCAACCACAAGACTTTGCTTTTCAACAGAAGCCTTGATCCATGCAACTCAGCGTGCCACACAGGAAATTCATGTCATGCGCCTGATATCTATCGATATATAACCTCTAAGCTCGTACATCTCAGAGAAGGGCGTTAAGCAAGAGAATAAATTCTCCGTCGCCAAACAGATATATATTTAACAGAAATCAATCAACACAAAATAAAATCCAATGTCAGACACACAATCCATTTACAAGCTCGTTCTGGGTCTGAACGAGACCGGAGGCACTTTCCTCGCATATCCATCCATCTCCAAGTACGTCTGGACGACCACTAACTGATTCCCTCATCTTGGGTGTACAGCCCAATCAAGATCATCAGTAATCACCCAAACGATGTGAAGACTTCCGGTCTTCAACCACCGTCTTCATCTTCGACTTATCGTCGAATCGGTTATTCAGAATGGGTATAAACCCGGCCTTTCCGAACAACCCGCGTATATTAAAAACAAATGTTACACAAACACAACATACGCCTCATTCCAATTCAGAATATTCTTTTATTCACAAAATCGCATTTTTAGGGAAAGGTTCCCATTAATTTTATCCAAGATAAATTCTTTAAAATTTATCCTTTAATCTTCCTTTGGATGCCATTTCAAACCAAATTATGGTTTTCTAAACTAGTCGAGATTAGCGAACCACACCGAAGTAATTATTTATTTTATTTCCCAATTCCAACCTATTCATCCCATGAAGCAAAACTGGTACATTCAATTGAAGTTTGAAATCGAATTATCGAACTACCGCGCCATTTTCAATTATATTTATAATTATATATAAATATTTATATTCAAGGGCCTGAATTCTATTTATAAATATAAATATTTAAGGGCCTGAATTCCATAGCGACTATTCAGAATTTTCAACTGGACATATCTTTTGATTCCCGCTATGAAATTTTGATTTTTCGGATTCGTTGGAAAGATATTATCAATTAGTTCCTAATGTTTTTGGTTTCACTAAAATCCGGATTGTTTTGCACCCGGTACATTCAATTGAAGTTTGAAATCGAATTATCGAACTACCGCGCCATTTTCAATTCTATTTATAATTATATATAAATATTTATATTCTAACGATGACGTATATAATATATACGTTCGAATTATATTCAAAATAAATTTCTCGTCGATATTATTTAAAATAATCTATTTTAAATGTTCAAAATTCGCTAAAATTGCCAAAATAAAAATTTTAAACTGGCCCAGATTTTCGGGTTATTACAATCTGGTTGAGATAGAGTCCGAATTTGCATAAAACGGAAACCGGATGAAGGTGATATGGATGAACGAAGTTAGGCGGAAATACCAATAAAAATGCACTGGCGCACTTGGGAAGTGTGCCAATACAAAAATTGCACTGGCACACCTGCCAAGTGCGCCCAGGCCGAGCAGGAAGCCTGCACAGCTTTCTAGAGTGATCTGATCCATATTGTGACTCATTGCTGAGTCCTTTCTGACTCCTTGCTGAGTCATTAGGGCTGAGGTGTCACCCTATCCCGACTGAATGGTTTTGATTAACCCTAAGATCATCCAACGGCTATAATTAAATTAAAATTCTATATAAACATGGGTAGACTCAAACCCTAAATCAAAATAAAAATTGGAACTATGGTCGTCATGCTGTCATCTTGTAACCTAGAGTAGCCGCCACCAATTAGAGAGGAAGAAAAGCTAATCAACTCAGTTCTATTCAACTCTAATCTAAACAATAACAAATCTACTACAAAGGCGAGCTAAATCAATTTCAGAACTCAGATTTCAGAACGCAAGACCTTCTTTTTGTGAGTATAATTTCTTTAATAGGATAATTTACAATTTAGTTGGGTTGAGATATGATTTGGATTATATGGTTATGTTGTGAATCATTGACCATTATGTTATTATCTATGTTGTAAATCTATGATGCTATTATCTATGTTGTAAAGCTGTGATGTTATCATCTATGTTGTAAATCTATGTTAATTATTGGCTTATGTACAATCAATTCGTAATGATGTTTCATATGCTAGTTTGGTTATGTTGTTAGAACTGATTCATATGTTAAATCATATGTATGTATGCAATATTAGATGTTAATTTAGATATGAATCATATGCAATTTAGTGAGAATCATATACAACCTTACATGTTTCATGACATCTACTTTATGCGTAAATTGGATCTAAAGTTAGGCCATGACATGTGTGAGTTAGATGCAAGTTTACATCATTGTCTATGTTGTATAAATCACACATGCAAGTATATATATGTTGGAGTATGAATCATGTAATGTAAAGTTTGTAACTATTGCCTATGCAAATTTACACCTTATGATTAGATCTATGACATCTATAGTTTATGCAAGTTTGTAACTTTGGCCTATGCAAGTTTTTGGAAGAAAAACCTTATTCACACATGCAAGTTCACCCCTTATGTTTAGATCTAGTTTTTATTCTATGCATGCTGTGATATTTTCTCTTTATTCCATAAGTTAGACTATTCGAGTCTAACATATATTTTACGTTAAACGAACGAACGTACAACGTGGGGGCAATGGGATAACATTAAGAGATTTAATATTCAGAATTGGCATAGATGCCTTAAACGTGATGTTAATTGGTATAATTTTATATACCATAAATAGATGGACATAATTGAGTCAATTATGGACATAGTTAAATTTGTAATTGATTGGCAATTTGAATAGGGAAATTAATTCAAATTGGGGATAATTAATTATGTGTAATTAATCGCCTAAGACACGAGGTTAGACTCTTTTGTGGTGTAAGACTGCCCGAACTCGCCCGGCAAATCCAGCTGCCACAAATGCCAGTCTAATGTGGGAGATCTTAGGCATAAATTAAATGCGTAACAATAGTAAAGACACGAGTTTAGGCTAGTTTGTGGCGTAAGACTGCTTTCGGACCCGCCCGGCAAATCCAGCTGCCACAAATGTCAGTCTAATGTGGGAGGTCTTTACAAGGTTAAGTTGTTAATGAATTAAGAAACACTTAACCAGATAAACATATAGTGGGACATGAGGGGTTTAAGTTGGTGCCTTGGGTGGCATGTGGAATTAAGCGGGTTCCTTGGGTGGCATTTGAAATACGATTAGATGCACTTAACCAAGATTGAAACATGTAAAAATACATGATTAAGAATGGGGTTAAGTGGGGAAAAAACCTTAGAAGGGACCATGCGTAGGTGGAAAGCTTGTGTCATGCATGGGGGCCCTTTTCAAACCAGTAACCCATTAAGTATCTTTGTGGGCTCAACCCAAGTCGAGGACGGGACACGCGTACTGGGTTTGATTGTAAGAGGTCAAAACGGGTCAGCGGTGGCAACGCAAGTCCAAAGGGTTCATATGCGTGTGTGGGCCTGGGCTGGTAGGTAAAACATTGTTGCATCGTGTAGATATAAGCCGTGCATTTTTGGTTGTATGGGGTTGCCACTTTAGGGAGTGATACACCCCACTGTGGGGCCAGCACGGGTATCTACGAGTTATGGAGCTGATCGAATGGGGGTAGTGGGTGCACCTAGTGGAGATAGGGGCAGACAGCACCTTTGAAGGTAGCTAGGGGTACACTAAACTACCATTATCGTTATTAAGTTTTGTAGGCGGGATCAACCTTTAGGGTGACTAGTAGTGGTGCAGTGTAGTAATTATCTTATGGTGATTATGGGTGCCTTTACATTATCTTTGTTAGTCTTATTTCCTTGTTTGTTCCGTCATACCCAATTGTTCACAGTCATTTTCCTTATTTTCCCAGCTTATGCCTTATCCTAGTTATATTGATAATTATATTGTTAAAGTTATCGCACTCGCCAGACTTTATGTCTGACCTCCTTTTCTTTCCACCTCTTTTCTTCCTTCCCCCCTCCTAGGTTTGCAAGGAGAAAATACTACAGCTTAGTGCCGAATTCTTCCAGTTGCTTGAAGAGAGTAGATGTATCACTTGGAACTCTCTCATCTTTATGGCTTTGCTTATGCTCAGTGGAGATTTATGCATTTCTGTTATTTAAGTATTTGCTTCTTTATGTACTTTGAAGTTTTTGGAAAAGACTACTGATCCTGTTGTAATGGCTTTTGGAAACTACTTATGTAAACTCGTTTTGCGTTATGATGAAATAAAATAAGTTTTATCTTCCGCTATGTTGTTTTATTTATTTATTCTTGTAATTTATTTGTTCTATGCAACAATAACGCTTCTAGGACATTGATGCACTCCCTTTGCGAGTGACATTAATGGACGTGGGGTGTTACACGTAGTATCAGAGCTATGGTTACAAGAACAGATAAAAAGTTTTGAAAGGTGTTTTCAAAAGTATTATTTTCCTAGAAAGTATTTTCAAAAACTTTTTTTAAAGAAGCAATTTCCAAGGAAAGTTTACTTTAAAGAGCATAATCCCCGTAGGCCATACATCTCTCTTTCGCTTCCCTTGTTTTAAAACTCTTTCTTTTTATTATCAGCATGTCTGGAGCATATGAGATACCAGAGCGTTTTCATGTACCCAGTTGGTTTCATCAATATCTCGAGGCTAGGGCCGCTGCCTCGGGTCCGGCCAACATTCCTTTTCCTCCTCCCCCAGCTCCAGTCATTCCTCCGCATGGAGATACTTTCTCCAAGATATGTAAAGACTTCCGTTCGATGGGTGGAAAATCTTTTAGTGGGTCTGAAACGTTCATTGAAGCTTGAAATTGGTTGAAAGAAGTGGAGGATCTGTTTGGCATTTTCGATTTGGACGATTGTAAGCAGGTCCAATTGGCTGCTTGGTTGATGAAGGACGAAGCTTCGTTTTGGTGGGAGGTCATTAATGAAGAGCATCTGGTTGATACGTGGCTGGATTTCAGGCGTAGGTTTGAGGAAAAGTTTCTCTCACGGGCTAAAGAGAATCTATAAATGGAAAGGATTTTGGCATTAAAGCAAGGGAATCTGTCAGAAAAATAATACGTCAACAATTTCAATTAGTTGGCGAGATTTGGCTTGGACTTGGTGAATACACCCAAAAAGAAGGCCCTGAGATTTGTTAAGGGTTTGAACGAGCCACTACATGGGTTAGCTATGACCCACATCCCTACGGGGGCCACCTTTGAGGGACTAGTTGATATGGCGCTTATGCTTGAAGAGGAGAAGGGCACCAATGCTAATAAGGCACCCTAGAAGAAAGGGGATCAAAAGAAACTGCAGCAGCAACAACAAAACAAGAAGGGCGGGAAGAACAATAAAACAAATGTGAAGGAAAAAGAAAATGGAAATCTTAAGAAAAAGATGAATAAATATGAAATTTTTCCAAGATATGTGGAAAAAGAGAAGAAATTTTCTTATGGGGTTGTGCTTGGATAAGAAAATAGGAAATCTTCATAGAATAGTCATATAAAAATCCAAGTACGATTAGAAAAGAAAAACGGAGGATGTGAATTTTTCCATTTTATATCTTTTCGTAACATAAGGAAATCGAATTTGGAAAATTAGATTTTTCTAAATTTCAAATTTAATGATGAATGGTAGGATTTTGGATGCGACAATTGGGTGAACTATGCTCTTATTCTATAAGAGTGTGGGAAAACTTGGATGAAAAATATTTTGATTTTTCAAGAATATTACATTCATATAGAACTACAAGTATATTTAGGATGTGAGCATCATGTTTTGAAAGAGTTTTTAAAATTTGCATACATATAGGTGGATCCAAATTATTCATACATATTTTACTATGATGTATCTCACTTTGCACATGTGGACAATGTTGGCAACAATTGGATGCACACTTGATGGATGGATATTGCGAGGGGTTATCAATTTTTACTCTTATCGAATTTCGGGGACGAAATTCTTTAAGGGTGGGAGAGTGTAACACCCCGCATTTTTAATATAATTAAAAATATGTGTATATGCATAGATAGGTAAATAATGCTGATGTATAATGAAAATTAATTAATATATGGAAGAGAAGGAAAAATTAATTCGATAACAGTGTGCATAATAGAAAATATAATAAAATAAGGATACTTAATTTAAATATCAGGAATTAAGTAAAACGGACATCACCATTGCGTTTGTCTCGAAATTCTACTTGAAATAAAGTCCTAGTGTAACAACCCGTAAAATGCGAGCCAGTTTGAAATTTTTATTTTGGCCATTTTAGCGAATTTTGAATATTCAAAATGAATTATTTTAAATAATATCGACGAGAAATTTATTTTGAATAGAATTCGAACGAATATATTTATATACGTCGTCGTTAGAATATATAATAATTATATATAATTATAAAAGGAATTGAAAATGGCGCGGTAGTTCGAAAATTCGATTTCTAATTTCAAATGAATATACAGAATTCAATATAAGTCAGAATTGAACGAAACAAGAAATATTTGAATCTGTATAACTATATCTTTGTAACGAAGTTGACAAACTGAGATTTCATCTTAGAAAGGATAAGATATGTCCAGTTTAAAATTAGAAATAGTCGCTGTGGAATTTATATATATTTTTATATATATAAGGCCCTTAAAAATAGCAATTTTGCAAACGACCTCGGATTTCGACGAAACCAGTTTTGTTGGGTCCGTGATGTTAAGTTATTGCTGGATTTCAAATTTCATAATTTTTCGAATCAGTATGTGAGCGTGGCAAAGAAAAACGTGTTTTGACCATTTCAGTTGATTTTAATCGACTGGAAATTGGCCATTTTTCCAACGGTCTCAGAATTCGACGAAACTAGTTTTATTAGGACCGGATGGTCAATACGAAGCTAGAAATAATTTTTCGGGAATTTTTAGAGCTAGTATGTGGCCACGGAAATTTGAAATGTACTTTCAAATTGAATATAAATTGATTTATATTTTATTTTAAAGCAAAACTGATTGAAACGATAGAACTGGCTCACGATACCTATCCCATTGTGTCCGAAATAGGGGTATTACGCTAGAGGCGACACTCGTTGGGATCCGTTTGGAGATTGGAATGTTAAATTTCGAAATTTTGAAAAAAATGAATAAATAAAAAATGGTATAAATATAAAAAAAATTGGTCAAACCCCTCATTTTCGTCTTCATTGGTCAATTCCTCTCAGCCGCTCTCTTCCCTTCTTCAGCAAACGATACTCGTGGTTTGCAAATTCAAATTAAAATCAAATAAAAATCTGAAAATCTCAAATCATATGTTTATGAAATCCTTGTCATTTGTTCTTTAATTCCATACTTGTTTCTTCTATTTCGAAGCTGTTCAAGTTCGCTGGAACTTTCCACTACGCGCTAGGGTTCAACATATATGACGAAGGAGATGTCAATTCAAGAATTTGAGTTCGTTTTTGAGTTGAGGGAAGAGAGTAGTGTTTGTTGTGATTTATTGGGGTGTTTCGATGCAAAGAAAAAAAAGTTTCGCACTTTCCTATATAGCGTCGGTGAGGGTAGTGCGACGCCTTTTGGTCCTTGAGCTCGAGTTGTACGATGTTGGATGGAGGTCGATGCATTTGTGAAGAGGAGTTCGTTTATGGTATTCGTTTAAGGTTTCGTTGAGTGTCGAGGCTATTGGGAAGAGGGAGAGGAGCACGGTGATACATGGTTGTACAGGAATGGGGGAGGAGCAGATTTCTGAAAGGAGGGAGAAAGGTTTTGTTCTTTTATTTATTTATTTATTTATTTATTTATTTATTTATTTAAGCTAATTATTTTGTTCAACCTATGCATAGTTTGAACCAGTTTTTATATAAAAGCATTGAAAATAAAATATGATTTTGAATTTAAAAATAGCATGATTTAAAAATAATGAGTTTACATTGTTCAAAAATATAAATTAGCATTATTTTTGAAAGTTTAAAAATATGATTTTTATAAATAAAAATGGCATTGTTTTAAAATTTATAAAAATTCAGATCTTTTAAATATAAAAACAGGGTTTTTGTTTAGTTTGTTTTTATATAAAACCATGATTTATTTTCAGTTTTGAAGGAATGAAAAAATGTGATTTTTATATATTGAACTTCGAATTAAAAAATTCGATTTTTATATATTGAATAGCGAAGTAAAATTCGATTTTTACGTATGTAGTGAAAGCAGCAACGAAGGTGACAAAAAGGCGAAACGACAAAGACTTCTGCAAATGAAGAGCCGTGGAGCTAGGATAGCTATATGTGAGAATTTCTCACTCCTCAATTTTATTTCTAGTTATATATATATACTAGGATGCAGACGGTGCTTAGTAGCACCCGACACAATCGTCCACAGACCATGGACTTGTTTGTTTGGTTGCATAGATAAATTAGATTATTTGATTGAATTGAATTGTTTGGTGAAATTGATTGGTTTGATTGATGTGTGAATGGCGTGGGCCTTCACTAGACCGGGGATAAGGCTAGGCCTTGTCCCGTTTCTAGTATCGTGCCGTTATGCCGCCGAAATTTTCTAAAATATGTTAGAAAAATAAAAATATCATTTTATTTAAAGAATGAACTGAATAGAAAATTCATATGTTAAAATAAAATGTTTTATCGTTAAAAATAATAATAATTTTTAACGTGAATATGAATATAGTGAACGTGAATAAAATAAAATATTCATTTACAAACCGGACGGTTTGTTTATGTACACTGATTTGACTGATATTGATTGGGTCGATAAATTTTACTCATCGCCCAACTGCACAAATAAAATCTGTGTTTGATTGTTTGAAACCCCACACGGGTGTTGGGATGAAATTTGAAGTTCACTCATCCTGATTGATTAAATATGTCGATCGATTGATTGACAGGCTGTTATAAGCGTTAGATATCTATATTTGATGCTTATACGGTGTAGTGCACTTTGGTTGATGGTTGATTATTTATCGTTGCTAGTGTATACATGTGTTGTATGAAAAATCCATATAATTAACTTTATATGGTAATTGATTGGGCCTCATTCCAGTTTTAAAATAGAAATATTTGAAATAGAAATATTCGAAATGGAATATTTGAAAATATCAATATATGAAGCCGTGTTGATTAGATTGACGCCATTTTGACGTGAACGATATTTATATCGATTTTATTCATTTTAAAATGAATATTAAAAAGTAATTTTGAAATCGAATATTTCGAAATGAATTGAAAACGATTTCGAAATGAATTGAATTGAAAACGATTTCGAAATGAATTGAATTGAAAACGATTTCGAAATGAATTGAATTGAAAACGATTTCGAAATGAATTGAATTGAAAACGATTTCGAAATGAATTGAATTGAAAACGATTTCGAAATGAATTGAATTGAAAACGATTTCGAAATGAATTGAATTGAAAACGAATTCGAATTGAATTGAAAGTGAATTAAAAACGAATTCAAATTGAATTGAAATTTGAATTGAATAGAAATGAATTTTGAAACGAATTTATAAAGAAGAATTCAATTTCGATTTGAATTGAAATGGAAGTTGAAATTGCCTTTGAAACGAATTTAAAACTATTTATATAATTCGTTTTAAATAGAAATCGACGAAATATATATTATATATATTATATATATAATATAATGGCCTGAATAGAACGCGCCGCGCCGCGGCAGTTCGTGAATTTCGACCATTTATTTCAAACGGACATTACGGGAGATCCGGCCGTCGGATTCTCCTAAAACAGGAACCGTTGGGTTCGTATCGAAAAGAGCTTTCTAACGAATGTGATAAATTAGAAATCTAACGGTTGGATTTGGAATTATGTCCAAATCAAATTGGAAAAAGGTTGCTGTAAGTGCAGTTCGATGGCCATTGGTGGAAATCGACTGTACGGGCCCTGATAAAATTATTAAAAATAGTAATAATTTGTGTAAAATCATAAGAAATGATTTGTGAAGATTTGGGATGAAAAACTCCATATTTGAAAAGATAAAAATAGATTTTTATCGAAATGAACTAGTTTTGAACTAGAATTATAATTCTATTTATTTTTAAATAAATAAATTGAATTTAAAAAAAAGGGTTTTGAAAATAACCAAAATTTCCAATGATTGCATTGGAGTGGATTTGAATCGAAATTGTCTTCGGAATATTTCGATGTTGGAATTCGTGATTATACAGGTGTTGTTATGGAAATTTGAAAGATATATATTTATATCGCTATTTCCAATACGACATTTGTTAGTCGTAGAATTCGATATTGAATATAAGCCGATATATTTTCTATTCAGAGCCTTGTATTGAATATCGAATGTGATTTGGGTTTGTCGTGAATGGTGTCTTCACTAACACTGTTCTTGAACCCAGTTGAGAAATGATTAAATCTTTTTATTTAGATTTAATGAAGTGTACCAATTAAACTATATTTAATTGGAATTGAATTGGTATTGATTTTTGGGTTTATCGTGAACAGTGTTTTAAATAACACTTGTTCTTTAACCTGATAATTAATGGAATGTGATTTTGGGTTTATCGTGAACCGTGTTTTAGATGACACTGATTCTTTAACCCAGTTAAAGATTAAAACTAAGTGGAGTTTTAATGAATCTTTAATTAGATTGAGATGATCGAAAATGGAGTATCACCAGTTTTGCTCCAGGCGATGGTTAAATCTTTAATTAGATTTGAACGTGAAATGGTAATTGAATTTACCGATAACACCGTGGTGTTAGATATGAAGTACTACCAGTTTTACTTCATGGGATGAATAGGTTGGGATTGGGAAATTAAAACAAATGATTACTTCGGTAAGGTTCGCTAATCCCGACTAGTTTTGAATTGATATTCAAAATAGAATAAAGAATAAATTCAAGGAATTTATCTTGGATAAAATTAATGGGAACCTTTCCCTATGAATGTGAAATTTAGAAACTAACTGTCGGTTGGCCAAGCAGAATGGTTTTCTGAATATTGATCTGATGTTGGTTTCGGCCTTCGGGGTTAATATTTGGGGAATTATTCTCTTGATTAATTTACGGTTAGTGACTAATGAATTGGAATGAGGCGTATGTTGTGTTTGTGTAACACTTATTTAAAATATACGCGAGTTATTCGGAAAGACCGGGTTTATCCCATTCTGAATAACTGATACGACGATAAGTCGAAGATGAAGACGATGGTCGAAGACCGGAGGTCTTCACGTCGTTTGGGTAATTACTGATGATCTTGATTGGGCTGTACACCCAAGAAGATGGAAACAGTTAGTGATCGTCCAGACGTACTTGGAGATCGATGGATATGCGGGGTACTAGGTGCCTCCGATTTCGTTCAGACCCAGAACGGACTTGTAAATGGACTGTGTGTCTGACGTTGGATTTTAGTCCGTGTGATTGATCTCTATTAAATATATATCTGTTTGGCGGCGGAGAATTTATTCTCTTGCTTAACGCCCTTCTCTGAGACGTACGAGCTCAGGGGTTATATATTGATGGATATCAATCGCATGGAGTGAATTGCCTGTGTGGCATGCTAAGATGCAAATGATCAAGGCTTCTGTTGCAAAGCAGAGTCTTGTGGTGATGATCGAAGCACGGCCTTTGTGGCGTAGCTTTGTGTAACGTTGATTCGCGAGTATCACACCCGGTATGAATCAAAAACGGGAGACGGACATCAGGGAGGGCATGCGTTTCTTTCTAGTTATGAGTGGCGTCAGTGCTTGAACTGGCTGACGAGTTTGACTCATGTGGATGTTACTTATTATTACTTGCTGAAAAGCGAGGCGCCTCGTGATATCGGTTTCGGCCGATGCTTCTGGTCGGCTGACGGGCCAGATTTACACCCCATAGGGTGGGGAAACGTAGTGTTCAGGCATAATAATCCACATCGGTGGACCGGCCCTGACGATCCAAGGCTTGCCTGCGCGCTTGCCTGAGGGGCGGACTAGAGCGTCTCGAATCGGAGAGGATCTTGCCCCTAGCCTCGGTTCATACCATAAATGATAATCCAATTTCCAAATACGTGACATTTGCGGTTTTAATTGTAAAACTAGTATGGCGACATGATATATGGTACCCATGCCGCCTATGATTGATACTTATGATTTGAAGTTGTTTTATACACTATGCACTTATAATAGTATCAAAGGATTTGTTTTAAACGTATCAAGCATTCTTTGGCTGTTATAAGGGAAAACCCTATCCCCCGGCTTGCGTTGCATTGTGTGATAGGACCTGGGTCTTATAACAGCTTCATTTTTCTTTATTTAGCATTGCGCTGTTTGTTTTATGCATTGGTATTCTTGGGAGGAAACCCGTTCCGTGTTATACGGCGTGGTCCCTTGATTTACCAAACTTTAAAAATAAAGATTAATAACTGTTTTAGTTCTCACACCAGTCCCATGACTGACCTGGAGTTTATTGTTTTAACCTAAACTCTGGGTGCCCTTATTTTGACACGGGCAGCTAGTAGTTTTGGTTTTGCAGATTTATATTCACAGGATCCGGGTTTACAGCTGGAACGATATCCGGAAAGCTTTGTATCCGTATATCTCTTTCTAGTTGTGTATTGTATTATTTTCCGCTGCTATGTATTTAAATGTAATTTAAATCTCTGATATTTCTGTGTAATATTCATTTATACTCTGTATATTCTTGTAATCTGATGCATTGTTGTAATATACAATGAAATGTTCTTCTGTATGCGTTCTGCTGTGGCTTGTTCTCGAACTATCCGACGCTTTCCTTTACGGGGAAGTTACGGGTCTTTACACCTAGTTTGCATAAATCGGACTCCGTATGAAGGAGTTGTGGCCTTTAGAAGATTCAACAAAAATTCAAAATAGTTCGAAATTCGACCCAAGCAGCTGGGCGGGAAATTTCCCGCCAAAACCAAGCAGGTCGACCTGGGGGTCAGGTTGACCAGGAGGCCGACTTGGGGGTCGACCTACTTCTAGGGAGGTCGACCTGGGGGTCGACCTATCCCCAGATTTGGGAGATTTCAGTTCCTGTGACGTGTTTTGATGTGCTGTACGGGTCGGATGGCTTCTAGGTCAATCTAAGGGATCAAAAACAATCTCTACACCTATAAATACATAGCAAGACCTAATCCTAATTCATAACAATTCCTTAAGACGCCTTTATGCCGCCAAACTTCAACCAAACATGGCCGCCGCCCCAAAACTCTAAACTATATTGCAAGTTCTTCATCAACTTTGGAGTTTAATCAAATCAAGTAGCAAAGTTCTTCATCAACAATTCAGGATCTTCACCAACAATCAAATAAAAAGATTAAATCAGCATTCTATGTCAACAAATCGTTTATTTTCGCCAATCCAGTCAAGGTGAGTGGAATTATAATAAACTTGTTGTATAATAGTATTATTACCGTTCATCATTCCCCAGTTATAAATTCAATTCAAGATTCATGTTATAATAATTGTTCTTTTATTCTCCTTCCCCTTTTTATTTTTGGATTTAGGTTATCTCGAACCTAGACGAAATCTTATTATACATACGTATGGTTGGAATATGGGAATATTGGGCATAATCTATTTTATGCACTAGAGGAATATTGTGACGATCCCAAAATCCGAAGGGCGGTATTAAGGATAATCATTGGAATATAACACAATAATCATCATAGCAGAGTACAGATAATAGCAAAAACAATAAATAGAATAATTTTACATGGATATGACAGCGGAATCACAACATGTAATAACATCAGAATAGCATAGCGTAGGATATAACTTAGTAAATAAAAAGGGAAGTGATCAGTCATCATTACTAGAGGCGGAATACATACATGCAGTGAGACATAATAAGGGTATCAGTCTACATCATCGAAGGCGGTACATATACATACGATAATAAGTACTGAAAGTATATCAATCAGCATCGCCAGTGGCGGAATAATAATAATACAAATACAATAATGGCGGAAAATGTCAAAGTCGTCTCTGTGAAGTCAGCCTCGCCATGAGCCAAAAATGCACTCCATGCAACAGTGCAGAGCCAAAAACAACCTGTCACCTGTGAACTAGGCTGCCCGTGTGAAAATAAGGGCACCCGCGTTTGCAAAGTGAAACAAACAACGAGTCAGTCACGGGGACTGGTATGAGGAATCTATTGAACAGTTAAACAACAGTAATAAGCAAATCATAGGACGACGCCACTTTTGCGGAACGGGTTTACTCCAGTGATTGCTAGTGCATTTAAAACAAAGTAAATTCTTTTAAAACAAAGCAATGCTTTTAAAAAGAATGAAGCCATTATAAGACTTAGGTCCCATCATACAATGCAATGCAAGCCGGAGGATAGAGTTTTACCTTATAATGGCCAAATATGCTTGATACGTATAAAGAAAAATCAATTGATATTATTACTAGTGCATATATGTTTCAAAAGTGAATAGCATCATATATATCAATCATAGGCGACATGAGCGTCACATGCCACTATGTCGCCATATATAAGTTACAATCGAATCCGTTATCTCGTATTGGAAATTGGATTTCCGTCATGAGTCGAGGCAAGGGGCAAGCTCCTCTCCGCTTCGAGACATTTTAGCAAATGCCTCAGGACTACACACTCTGGGTAACCCTTGGATGCTTCAGGGTCGGTCCTCTCTTACGTTTGAGGATTATTTATTCCTGAACACACGTTTCCTGGTCCTTACAGACCTATAATCGAGGCGCCTCGCATTCCAACAACCACATAGGTGAAAAATAGATATATATGTTAGGGCTGGTAAGTCACTGACACCACCATAGCTAGAAAGAAACGTCGTGCTCTCCCTGCAGTCCGTATCCCATTTTTAACTCATACCGGGGTGTGAGGCTCGCGAATCTACGAAATACACAAAGCTGGCCACGTAGACCGTGTTTTGATCATCATCCACAAGACTTTGCTTTGCAACAGAAGCCTTGATCACAGCATCTTGGCATGCCACATAGGCAGTCCACTCCATACGATTGATTTCCATCGATATATAACCTCTGAGCTCGTACGTCTCAGAGAAGGGCGTTAAGTAAAATATTAAATTCTCCGCCGCCAAACAGATATATATTTAACAGGGATCAATCAGTATAGAACAAAATCTAATGTCAGACACACAGTCCATTTACAAGTCCGTTCTGGGTCTGAACGAAACCGAAGGCGTCAAATTCCTCGTATATCCGTCCAATCAACACATACGTTCAGACGGCTACTACTTCCATCCCTTTCCGGTAGCTACTCCGGTCAGGAACCTCAGCAGCGCCCATCCAACCGATACGAAGATCGTCGGTCTTGAATCGTCTTTGCATTTTCCAATTCGAATCGCTCGATAAATTATTTGAAATGAGGGTTAGCTCGGCCTTTTCAAATAATTCTCGTCATTAGAATTTAAATCGATTCTTTCCATGGTTATATTATTCGACATCCATATTTCTGTTCTTTAGTGTTATTTTCGTGTCAAGCACATACAACCATCAAACAAACAATTCAAGCCCAATTGGTTTATTTGCAATCTATGTTGCTTATAATATTTTATAACGATTTTTCGCCATTTTTATTTATTTAAAAATGGCCATATTTAATTAAACGACGTTTCAGGTCGTGCCGTGGCACTGGCGCTGTTTTTTCCCTAATTTGTTTTACACATATCGGAAAATCTAACCGTTGGATTTCTAGAAAGTCTATATCAGTGGGAAGATATTCCCAAAGCAAACCCAACGGTTCCAGTTTCGTGAAATTCCGACGGTCGGATCTTCCACACTAGTCGTTTGAAGTTACGGTTTCAAAATTCAAACAGCGGCGCCGTTATTCGATTTAATTTAATCATATTTATATTTATATATAAATATAAATGATTCTAGCGCTGTTTTTCTTCAGATTTGAATTAAACATTCCGAACAATCCAACCGTTGGATTTTTACAAGGTTGGTGCCGTTGGGAAGATATTTCCAAGGCGAACCCTGCGGTTGCGGTTTCGGGAAAATCCGATGGTCGGATTTCTCGTACTAATCGTTTCAAATTACGATTCCAAAACACGAACTGCACGGCTTCGATTCCTTTTAATTATATTTATATTTATATATATAAATATAGTTCATTCTATAATTCAAACTATAGTTCATTCTATATATTCAACTTCGTTTTCACTTCAAATATTTCACTAACGCCTTAATATTTCGAAAAATTTCGCCATAACCTCCTTTGTACGGGGAGGGGTTTGGAAATTTATTGGGCCATGTTAGGTACCCAATAAATCCTAAAAAGCATTCACATATTTATAGTGATATATTCTGGTGTTTACGGGAGAGCATGTATAGATAATCACTACAGAGAATAAATTCTCGTCACCCCATTTCCGTGTGGAGATAAATGGTCCATGTGCCGTACTTAATAACTAGAGAAACGTGATTATTGTCAACTCCAGACCCGTTTGGGGTTTTTATTAATCTGGCGATTTATCGTTATATTTTCTATAGTCCATATCAGTCATCAGTTCAACCTGTAGTATATAGTCATCGCCATACAAGCCTCTCGCTCATATGGTAAATCTTCCACCTCGTCACACAAGCTCCAATTGCTTATGTGGAATATGATGAAGTATGCCTATCGTCAAGAAGTATGACATGTAGTGTAGTTCAAAATTAATTGTTACTATCCTATGGTGACGTTTATTATTTCACACAGAATAACCAGCACTTCGCATCCAATAGCATTCACAGGAGTTGATATATAAATAAAATTGCGCAGCCAACTCATCAATAATTTCTTTACTCTACAGCTAATCCGTTTTTCCTGTTCAACACATGTATGTATATGCAGACCAAAGCCAATAATAATATTTCTATCAAACTATTATTTATTTCAACACGTGTGTATTTTTACCAAAGCGTATACATGATAAAAGAAATATTTTTATCATCAAAAATATTTATTCAACACATGAATTTCAACTCGACGAACGAATGGCAACTCAACACATGAATATTCGCTATAGTTTGTATATATATAAAAATGTGATTTTTATCGCTAAAGCTATTTGTTTAAATTCAAATAATATTCAGCACATGAATTTCAACTCAACGAATGAATTGCAACTCAACACATGAATATTCGCTATAGTTTGAATATATATAAAAATGTGATTTTTATCGCTAAAGCTATTTGTTTAAATTCAAATAATATTCAACACATGAATTTCAACTCAACGAATGAATTGCAACTCAACACATGAATATTCGCTATATTTGAATATATATAAAAATGTGATTTTTATCGCTAAAGCTATTTGTTTAAATTCAAATAATATTCAACACATGAATTTCAACTTAACGAATGAATTGTAACTCAACACATGAATATTCGCTATAGTTTAAATATATATAAAAATGTGACTTTTATCGCTAAAGCTATTTGTTTAAATTCAAATAATATTCAACACATGAATTTCAACTCAACGAATGAATTGCAACTCAACACATGAATATTCGCTATAGTTTGAATATATATAAAAATGTGATTTTTATCGCTAAAGCTATTTGTTTAAATTCAAATAACATTCAACACATGAATTTCAACTCAACGAATGAATTGCAACTCAACACATGAATATTCGCTATAGTTTGAATATATATAAAAATGTGATTTTTATCGCCAAAGCTATTTGTTTAAATTCAAATAATATTCAACACATGAATTTCAACTCAACAAATGAATTGCAACTCAACACATGAATATTCGCTATAGTTTGAATATATATAAAATGTGATTTTTATCGCTAAAGCTATTTGTTTAAATTCAAATAATATTCAACACATGAATTTCAACTCAACGAATGAATTGCAACTCAACACATGAATATTCGCTATAGTTTGTATATATATAAAAATGTGATTTTTATCGCTAAAGCTATTTGTTTAAATTCAAATAATATTCAACACATGAATTTCAACTCAACGAATGAATTGCAACTCAACACATGAATATTCGCTATAGTTGTAATTTCAACGAATGAAAATTATTCTAACACATGTATATTTCAGAAAATTTCGGCAGCATAACGGCAGGGTAGTTAAAACCGGGACCGTCCCTAGTACGGCTCCTCGCTCTACCTCAAAACCTCGCGGTTTTTGACAATGGGGATTATGCATCTAGTTCGCACGCAGGCGGCATGTTTTATTTTCAATTCCACAATCCTATTCTAATTTGTTTTAACCACAAGAGGGTATTTTTCAACCATCATATCAACCACAAATAATTATTTCCAACCATTCGTCATACCATATAATATCTCGTCAATCACAAGCAATAAATATCGTCCATGGTCTGTGGACGAGGGGAGTATATATATATATATTATATTATAATTCGCTTGCATTTCATCACAATTTAAAGCATATATGTTTCATACAACACTTGTATAATTTATACATCACTAATATAACTTATACAACACATGTACATGAGGTATACAATGCGTATATAATTTACACTTCGCTTATATAATTTATACAACGCGATTCCATTCACACAATTCAGTTTAGATTCCTCACATTGGTTTCTGCAGTGGTAAAAATCGTAGGAAGATCAGAAAAATCCGCGGCTTCTTCTAGAATGTAGACAGCCTCCTTGCGGTCACGGTGTCTCCTGTTTCATCAAATTTCGTTAAAGAACGAAAAAGATATTATTTTTCAAAGTTTTGCAACGCTTTATATTGTTATTTTCATTTCTAAATAATAAAGGTCGTACCTTTATTTTTGTTCAGAACTAGGTTTGGGATTTTTGCAAAATCCGTGAAGTATGGGGATGATCGGCGGTGCTGACGTGGAAGGGGGCGGCGAGGGCTTCATGGAGCTGGTGGTTTGACGGGTTGCGATGGCGGATCGGGGCGGCGGCGGCGCTAGGAAGTCGATGACTTCCTGGCTTCGATTCAGGCGGAGGAGTTGATGGTGGAGGGCGGCGCTTGGTCGGATGTGGAGAGGGGAGGAGGGGCTGTCGAACGGCGGTGGTGGCGCGGCCTAGCGTCGCCTGTGGCGGTCGGAAAATGGAGGAGAAGCACGGAGCAACCTGGATCGTCGAAATCGTCTAAGGCGGCTAGGGTTTTTCGATTTTTTTTTAAAGAAAAATTCCTATTGGTCGAGACTTTATAGGAAAAATTTAAATAGTGTTTTCACAAACGGACTCGAAATCAAACCCAACGAATGTCGCCCCTAGCTAAATACCCCCATTCCGAACACAATGGGATATGTTTCGTTGGCCAATTCGACTGTTACAGTCAGTTAGTTTTCAAATTAAAGTATAAAACATTCAATATTTAATTTGAACGTACATTTCAATTTGCTAGGGCCACAACTGAATCGAAAAATTCCAGAAAAATAAATCTAGCTTTGTTTTGACGATACGGTCCTAACAAATCCAGTTTCGTCGAATTCTGAGCTCGTTTGAAAAACGGCCATTTTTAGGTCGACCCTTTTTAACAGAAATTGACCAATCACATTTTCTTTTGCCTCGCTCACATACTAGCTTCAAAAATTATGAAATTTGAAACTTAGCAATAATTTGACATCCTGGACCCAACAAAAGTGGTTTCGTCGAATTCCGAGGTCGTATGCAAAATATCAATTTTCAAGGGCTATATCTGCTATATAGCGACCTTTCTGAAAATTCATTTGGCCATAACTTTTGATTTCCGTTATGAAACTTCGATTTTTCAGATTCATTAGAAAGGTATTCATAAACAGATTTAAATATTTTCAGTTTCGCAAAAATCCATTATATTTTCCACCCGGTACAGTCAGACAAAGTTTGTATTCAAAATTTCAAACTGCAATACTATACCTAATTTTCCATTTTATTGAAATATGCTATTTCAATTATTCAAATTCTTTGGTAATAACCAAATTTAAAAATTTTAAATTGGTTCACATTTTCCGGGTTATTACAATCTCCCCCACTTAAAAATTTTCATCCTCGAAAAGGAAATAACAGCTAAGTAGGAAACAAAATGTAAATGCAAAGTATTGAAAAGGTACCTTGCACCAGAGTTAGTCAGAGATGTCTACTCTGCATTTGGTGTAGGCTTGTTTAATGCTTTTCTCAGTCTCCCAAGTACAGTCTCTAGGATCACTACTCCACTGCACTTTGACTAAATGAATCTTTTTGCTCCTTAGCTCTCTAGTTTCTTTGCCAACTATCTTTAATGGCTCTCTTCTGAGTGCTAATTATGGAGTTATGTCAATATCCTGTTGCGCTGCTTCTTCCACAACAAGATCTGGATCATGAACATGTTTTCTGAGTTGAGACACGTGGAACACATCATGTACACCAGGCAACCAAACAGGTAATGAAACCCTATATGCAAGAGTTCCAATCCGTTCAAGTATAGGAAAGGGACCAATAAATCTCGGTGCCAACTTCCTAGTCTTGCCAAATCTGATTACCCCCCGCATTGGAGAAACTCTTAAATAAACATAATCGCCAACGGCAAATGATAAATCTCTCCTCCTCGCATCAGCATGAAAAGGTCGGCTCTGTGCGGTTTTCAATCGCTTCTTAATGAAATCGACTTTATCCGATGCTTCTTGAATCATATCGGGCCCTAGCACCAGTCTGTAGCCAGGTTCTACCCAACATGCGGGAGATCTGCCCGGTCTACCGTATAATGCTTCAAATGGGGTCATTCCCAGGCTTGCTTGATAGCTATTGTTGTAAGAGAATTCGGCCAAATGTAAGTGATCTTCCCATGAGCCTCCGAAATCAATAACGCAAGCTCGCAGTAAATCTTCTAAAATTCTATTTACCCACTCAGTTTGGCCGTCTGTCTGTGGGTGATAAGCGGTGCTTAGATTCAATTTGGTTCCCAATTCCGTCTGGAATGCTTCCCAGAATTTGCTAGTAAATAGGAGATCTCTATCACTGACTATATTGAGCGGCACTCCATGTAGTTTAACTATTTCTTTGAAGTAAATCTGTGCTAAACTTTGAGCCGTTCTGTTGGATCGGACAGGTATGAAATGGGCAGTCTTCGTGAAGCGATCTACGATTACCCATATACTGTCGTTTCCTTCTTTAGTTCGAGGCAAGCCATCAATGAAGTCCATCGAAATTTGCTCCCACTTCCATCCTGGAATTTCTAATGGTTGTAACAGTCCAGCCAATTTCTGCTGATCGCTCTTAACTAGCTGACAAGTGGAGCATCTGCTAACATATATTGAAATATCTCTTTTCATCGCCTTCCACCAGAATGTGCGCTTGATATCGTTATACATTTTTCTCACACCGGGATGGATACTTAATTTGGACTTGTGGCATTCATCAAGCACTTCCCTTCTGAGCTCAGGAATTCCAAGCACACAAATTCGCCCTCGTAATCTTAGGATCCCTTGGCTATCAAGGCTAAAATCTGAGGGTTTTCCTTCTCGGATCCGCTGGCTAATCCTTTTAATGAATTCATCGTCTTTCTATAGAATAGTAATCTTATCTTCTAAGGAAGAAGTAATGATAAAACTGGCGATGATTTCATTCTTTCTACTGAGAGCATCTGCGACAACATTGGCCTTCCCCGGAGTGTATAGAATTTCAAAATCGTATGCTGCAAGGAATTCTAACCAACGCTGCTGTCTCAAATTTAGATATTTCTGAGTGAACAGATATTTCAAGGATTGATGATCCGTGAATAGTTCGAACTTCTCGCCCAGTAAATAATGCCTCCAGATTCTTAAAGCAAACACGATAGCTAATAACTCAAGATCATGAGTTGCATAGTTTCTTTCATGTGGCTTCAGCTGACGGTTGTCATAAGCGACCACTTGGCCTTTTTGCATTAGTACTGTGCCTAGCCCTCTAATAGAAGCGTCTGTCCATACAGTCAAGTCTTGGTTGCCTTCTATAATTGTCAATACTGGAGCGGTTGTCAACTTCAGTTTCAGCTCCTGGAAAGCTTCTTCACATTCAGGAGTCCATTTGAATTTCTCATGCTTCTTGGTAATCTTTGTCAATACACCAGATATCTTTGAAAAATCCTGAACGAATTTCCGATAGTATCTAGCCAATCCAAGGAAACTTCAAACTTCCGTGGGAGTAGTAGGTTGTTTCCAGTTCTGAATCGCTGTAATTTTGCTTGGATCTATAGCAATCCCTTCTTTTGATACGACATGGCCTAGGAACTTAACTTCATCCTGCCAGAAGACACATTTAGAAAATTTAGCTTTCAAGACATTTCTCCTTAGAATTTTCAACACTTGTTCTAAATGTTTTTCATGTTCGTCTTCCGACTTTGAGTAGATTAAAATGTCATCGATGAAGACTAGAACAAATTTATTCAATACACCACGGAACACTCTGTTCATAAGATCGACGAAGTATGCCGGAGCGTTACACAAGCCGAACGACATTACTAACCATTCGTAGAATAAATCGGGACCGCTGAAGGCTGTCAAAGGAACGCAGTCTTCGGCTATACGTAACTGGTTGAAACCTGTAGCTAGGTCCATTCTGGAGAATACTGTTGCTCCATTTAATTGATCTAACATATCATCTATACATGGTAAGGATATTTGTTCTTCAGTGTCTGCTTATTGAGATCTCGGTAATCAACACAAAGTCTTAGAGTACCATCTGACTTCGGGACAAATACTACTGCTGCTCCCCAAGCTGAAAAGCTCGGTCTGATCAGACCTTTCCAAAGCAATTCTCGAGTTTGACTACCTAACTCTTCTTTTTCTTTCGGGGCCATCCTTCTAATTGGATGTACTACCAGTCGGGCATTCGGAATTAGATCTATTCTAAATTCAATTTCTCTTTGCGGCGTAGGTTTTCTACTTCTTCAAACACATCCGCATAGTTTTTAACGACCGGTATCTTTTCTAATGAAGGGGGAGTAACTTCTAAAGAAGACCAAAATTCTGTTCTATTAATTTCTGAGCCATGACATGGTATATATATATGTCCAAGCTTCGTTTCGACTTTGACTATCCTTTCGGCACATCTAACTTCGGCCTTATATTTTGTCAACCAATCAAGTCCCAGGATAATGTCGAATTCGGAAAGGTCCATGACAATCACTTTAAAAGAGAACTTGTAGCAAGAATAAGAGATAGGCACTCTGCAGTATGAACTGAGACTAACAGAACCTCCTATCGGATTTTGAACTTTAATTGGTTATTTAAGTTTTCCTTGTTTCAATTTTAACTTGTGAACAATGTTACCAGAAATGAAGCTACATGATGCACCAGTATCAAAAAGAACAGAAACAGGAATATTTTTAATGGTAAGGGTACCTCCCAAGACGTCGGGATTACCTGATCCATCGGTGGTAGCTGGCGGGGTCTTCCCGTCATACACATGAGCCACTTGTGCATTCTGCTTCAGAGGACAATTCCTGCTATAGTGCCCCTTCTTATGGCAGTTGTAGCATTTGGCTGAGTCTGGATTTGCCTTTGGCTTCCTCGCGGCTTTGTACACATTAGAAAAATGACCTGGCTTCCCGTAGTTGTAGCAATTTCCTTTGGGGATCTTTCCAGGTTTCTGAGTAGTGGCCGTTGTAATGCTAGACTCGGGCTGATCTGCTGAAGCCTTGCGCTTATTTCCAGCTTGGCTTTTGGCGCGGTCTTGGCTGGCATGCCTTTCATCCATATCTTCATAATTGCAAGCCATTTCTACTAATTCTGAGAAGGAGAGTTTGATGTTGCTCATGGCTCTGTCATGGTACTTGCGCTTTAGCCCAAATATAAATCTCTTGTTCTTTGCTTTGTTAGTCGTAATAAGCTCTGGGGCGTAGCGCGACAACTGGGTGAATTTATTGAGGTAATCCCGGATAGAGAGATCTCCTTGCTAGAGATTAGCAAACTGCTCTCGCATCCTCTCTAAAGCCTGTTCAGGTACAAACTTCTTGTTAAACATGGTTTAAAATTGCTCCCAGGTTCTGATAGTACCTGCTGCATCCTCTGAGGTGATGGCATCCCACCACAGCTCTACTTCCCCCTGTAGGAGCCAAATACCTAGTCGTGCTTTGTTGTTGGTTCCCAAACCCATGCCTTCAAAGATTTTTTTCACAGGTCTTTAACCAAGCTATAGCCTCGGTCACTGTACCAGTGCCAGAAAAGGGTTTTTCCCTAAGGTTCCTATACCTCTTCGCTACTCTGTCTAGCTCGAAGTCCTCGGGTGCTGGTGGCTGAACAATAGGGCCTTCCATAACTACGGGGATATTCCTCCGTCCTCCTGCTACTCCTGCTCGGCCTCCACGGCCTCCTCTAGCTGCTGCTGCTCGTGTAGCCATCAGAAAGAATACTGTATAAGCAAGAAAAAAAGTCAAGCTTACAGATTTGATAATTTTCATATATGATAAAGCAGGGGAATATAAGGAAAGGAAATGATGTACTGATCAATTTGTTTTGCTAATCTGCTTAGCTCATTCTAGGACATTGCTAATCCTATCTCTAATGAGCTACTCGCCTTAGAACACTACTGATTCTATTCTGACGAGGTGTTTAATGTGTTAGATCCCGGAACTAAGGTTAACCATAGCTCTGATACCAGCTGTGACGATCCCAAAATCCGAAGGGCGATATTAAGGATAATCATTGGAATATAACACATTAATCATCATAGCAGAGTACAGATAATAGCAAAAACAGTAAATAGAATAATTTTACATGGATATGACAGCGGAATCACAACATGTAATAACATCAGAATAGCATAGCGTAGGATATAACTTAGTAAATAAAAGGGAAGTGATCACTCATCATCGCCAGAGGCGGAATACATACATGCAGTGAGACAAAATAAGGGTATCAGTCTACATCGCCGAAGGCGGTACATATACATACGATAATAAGTACTGAAAGTAAATCAGTCAGCATCGCCAGTGGCGGAATCATAATACAAGTACAATAATGGCGGAAAATGTCAAAGTCGTCTCTGTGAAGTCAGCCTCGCCATGAGCCAAAAATGCACTCCATGCAACAGTGCAGAGCCAAAAACAACCTGTCACCTGTGAACTAGGCTGCCCGTGTGAAAATAAGGGCACCCGCGTTTGCAAAGTGAAACAAACAACGAGTCAGTCACGGGGACTGGTATGAGGAATCTATTGAACAGTTAAACAACATTAATAAGCAAATCATAGGACCACGCCACTTTCGCGGAACGTGTTTACTCCAGTGATTGCTAGTGCATTTAAAACAAAGTAAATTCTTTTAAAACAACGCAATGCTTTTAAAAAGAATGAAGCCATTATAAGACTTAGGTCCCATCATACAATGCAATGCAAGCCGGAGGATAGAGTTTTACCTTATAATGGCCAAATATGCTTGATATGTATAAAGAAAAATCAATTGATATTATTACTAGTGCATATATGTTTCAAAAGTGAATAGCATCATATATATCAATCATAGGCGACATGAGCGTCCCATGCCACTATGTCGCCATATATAAGTTACAATCGAATCCGTTATCTCGTATTGGAAATTGGATTTCCGTCATGAGTCGAGGCAAAGGGTAAGCTCCTCTCCGCTTCGAGACATTCTAGCAAATGCCTCAGGACTACACACTCTGGGTAACCCCTGGATGCTTCAGGGCCGATCCTCTCTTACGTTTGAAGATTATTTATTCCTGAACACACGTTTCCCGGTCCTTACAGACCTATAACCGAGGCGCCTCGCATTCCAACAACCACATAGGTGAAAAATAGATATATATGTCAGGGCTGGTAAGTCACTAACACCACCATAGCTAGAAAGAAACGTCGTGCTCTCCCTGCAGTCCGTATACCGTTTTTAACTCATACCGGGGTGTGAGGCTCGCGAATCTACGAAATACACAAAGCTAGGCCATGTAGACCGTGCTTTGATCATCATCCACTAGACTTTGCTTTGCAACAGAAGCCTTGATCACAGCATCTTGGCATGCCACATAGGCAGTCCACTCCATACGATTGATTTCCATCGATATTTAACCTCTGAGCTCGTACGTCTCAGAGAAGGGCGTTAAGCAAAAGAATAAATTCTCCGCCGCCAAACAGATATATATTTAACATGGATCAATCAGTATAGAACAAAATCCAATGTCAGACACACAGTCCATTTAAAAGTCCGTTCTGGGTCTGAACGAAACCGGAGGCGTCAAGTTCCTCGTATATCCGTCCAATCAACACATACGTTCAGACGGCTACTACTTCCGTCCCTTTCCGGTAGCTACTCCGGTCAGGAACCTCAGCAGCGCCCATCCAACCGATACGAAGATCGTCGGTCTTGAATCGTCTTTGCATTTTCCAATTCGAATCGCTCGATAAATTATTTGAAATGAGGGTTAGCTCGGCCTTTTCAAATAATTCACGTCATTAGAATTTAAATCGATTCTTTCCATGGTTATATTATTTGACTTCCATATTTCAGTTCTTTACTGTTATTTTCGTGTCAAGCACATACAACCATCAAATATCAAACAATTCAAGCCCAATTGGTTTATTTGCAATCTATGTTGCTTATAATATTTTATAACGATTTTTCGCCATTTTTATTTATTTAAAAATGGCCATATTTAATTAAATGACGTTTCAGGTCGTGCCGTGGCGCTGTTTTTTCCCTAATTTGTTTTACACATATCGGAAAATCTAACCGTTGGATTTCTAGAAAGTCTATATCAGTGGGAAGATATTCCCAAAGCGAACCCGACGGTTCCAGTTTCGTGAAATTCCGACGGTCAGATCTTCCACACTAGTCGTTTGAAGTTACGGTTTCAACATTCGAACTGCAGCGCCGTTATTCGATTTAATTTAATTATATTTATATTTATATATAAATATAAACGATTATAGCGCTGTTTTTCTTCAGATTTGAATTAAACATTCTGGACAATCCAACCGTTGGATTTTTACAAGGTTGGTGCCGTTGGGAAGATATTTCCAAGGCGAACCCAGCGGTTGCGGTTTCGGGAAAATCCATTGGTCGGATTTCTCGTACTAATCGTTTCAAATTACGATTCCGAAACGCGAACTGCACGGCTTCGATTCCTTTTAATTATATTTATATATATAAATATAGTTCATTCTATAATTCCAACTATAGTTCATTCTATATTTTCAACTTCGTTTTCACTTCAAATATTTCACTAACGCCTTAATATTTCGAAAAATTTCGCCATAACCTCCTTTGTACGGGCAGGGGTTTGGAAATTTATTGGGCCGTGTTAGGTACCCAATAAATCCTAAAAAGAATTCACATATTTATAGTGATATATTCTGGTGTTTACGGGGGAGCATGTATAGATAATCACTCCAGAGAATAAATTCTCATCACCCCGTTTCCGTGTGGAGATAAATGGTCCATGTGCCGTATCTAATAACTAGAGAGACGTGATTATTGTCAACTCCAGACCCGTGTGGGGTTTTTATTAATCTGGCGATTTATCGTTATATTTTCTATAGTCCATATCAGTCTTTAGTTCAACCTGTAGTATATAGTCATCGCCATACAAGCCTCTCGCTCGTATGGTAAATCTTCCACCTTGTCACACAAGCTCCAATTGCTTATGTGGAATATGATGAAGTATGCCTATCGTCAAGAAGTATGCCATGTAGTGTAGTTCAAAATTAATTGTTACTATCCTATGGGGACGTTTATTATTTCACACAGAATAACCAGCACTCCGCATCCAATGGCATTCACAGGAGTTGATATATAAATAAAATTGCGCAGCCAACTCATCAATAATTTCTTTACTCTACAGCTAATCTGTTTTTCCTGTTCAACACATGTATGTATATGCAGAACAAAGCCAGTAATAATATTTCTAGCAAACTATTATTTATTACAACACGTGTGTATTTTTACCAAAGCGTATACATGATAAAAGAAATATTTTTATCATCAAAAATATTTATTCAACACATGAATTTCATCTCGATGAACGAATGGCAACTCAACACATGAATATTCGATATAGTTTGTATATATATAAAAATGTGATTTTTATCGCTAAAGCTATTTGTTTAAATTCAAATAATATTCAACACATGAATTTCAACTCAACGAATGAATTGCAACTCAACACATGAATATTCGCTATAGTTTGTATATATATAAAAATGTGCTTTTTATCACTAAAGCTATTTGTTTAAATTCAAATAATATTCAACACATGAATTTCAACTCAACGAATGAATTGCAACTCAACACATGAATATTCGCTATAGTTTGTATATATATAAAAATGTGATTTTTATCCCTAAAGCTATTTGTTTAAATTCAAATAATATTCAACACATGAATTTCAACTCAACGAATGAATTGCAACTCAACACATGAATATTCACTATATTTTGAATATATATATAAATGTGATTTTTATCGCTAAAGCTATTTGTTTAAATTCAAATAATATTCAACACATGAATTTCAACTCAACGAATGAATTGCAACTCAACACATGAATATTCGCAATAGTTTGAATATATATAAAAATGTGATTTTTATCGCTAAAGCTATTTGTTTAAATTCAAATAATATTCAACACATGAATTTCAACTCAACGAATGAATTGCAACTCAACACATGAATATTCGCTATAGTTTGAATATATATAAAAATGTGATTTTTATCGCTAAAGCTATTTGTTTAAATTCAAATAATATTCAACACATGAATTTCAAATCAACGAACGGATTGCAACTCAACACATGAATATTTGCTATAGTTTGTATATATATATAAATGTGATTTTTATCGCTAAAGCTATTTGTTTAAATTCAAATAATATTCAACACATGAATTTCAACTCAACGAATGAACTGCAACTCAACACATGAATGTTCGCTATAGTTGTAATTTATTTCAACGAATGAAAATTATTCTACACATGTATATTTCAGAAAATTTCGGCAGCATAACGGCAGGGTAGTTAAAACCGGGACCGTCCCTAGTACGGCTCCTCGCTCTACCTTAAAACCTCGCGGTTTTTGACAATGGGGATCATGCATCTAGTTCGCACGCAGGCGACATGTTTTATTTTCAATTCCACAATCCTATTCTAATTTGTTTCAACCACAAGAGGGTATTTTTCAACCATCATATCAACTACAAACAATTATTTCCAACCATTCGTCATACCATATAATATCACGTCAATCACAAGCAATAAATATCGTTCATGGTCTGTGGACGAGGGGAGTATATATATATTATATTATAATTCACTTGCATTTCATCACAATTTAAAGCATATATGTTTCATACAACGCTTGTATAATTTATACATCGCTAATATAACTTATACAACACATGTACATGAGGTATACAATGCGTATATAATTTACACTTAGCTTATATAATTTATACAACGTGATTCGATTCACACAATTCAGTTTAGAATCCTCACATTGGTTTCTGCAGTGCTAAAAATCGTAGGAAGATCAGAAAAATCCGCAGCTTCTTCTAGAATGTAGAGAGCCTCCTTGCGGTCACGGTTTCTCCTGTTTCATCAAATTTCGTTAAAGAACGAAAAAGATATTATTTTTCAAAGTTTTGCAACGCTTTATAGTGTTATTTTCATTTCTGAATAATAAAGGTCGTACCTTTATTTTTGTTCAAAACTAGGTTTAGGATTTTTGCAAAATCCGTGAAGTATGGGGATGATCGGCGGTGCTGACGTGGAAGGGGGCGGCGAGGGCTTCACGGCGCTGGTGGTTTGAGGGGTTGCGATGGAGGATCGGGGCGGCGGCGGCGCTGGGAAGTCGATGACTTCCTGGCTTCGATTCAGGCGGAGGAGTTGATGGTGAAGGGCGGCGCTTGGTCGGATGTGGAGAGGGGAGGAGGGGTTGTCGAACGGCGGTGGTGGCGCGGCCTAGCGTCGCCTGTGGCGGTCGGAAAATGGAGGAGAAGCACGGAGCAACCTGGATCGTCTAAGGCAGCTAGGGTTTTTCGATTTTTTTTTAAAGAAAAATTCCTATCGGTCGAATTTAAATAGTGTTTTCACAAACGGACTCGAAATCAAACCCAACGATTGTCGCCCTAGCTAAATACCCCCATTCCGGACACAATGGGATATGTTTCGTTGGCCAATTCGAATGTTACAGTTAGTTATTTTTCAAATCAAAGTATAAAACATTCAATATTTAATTTGAACGTACATTTCAATTTGCCAGGGCCACAAACTGAATCGAAAAATTCCAGAAAAATAAATCTAGCTTTGTTTTGACGATACGGTCCTAACAAAACCAGTTTCGTCGAATTCTGAGCTCGTTTGAAAAATGGCCATTTTTAGGTCGACCCTTTTTAACAAAAATTGACCATTCACATTTTCTTTTGCCCCGCTCACATACTAGCTTCAAAAATTATGAAATTTGAAACTAGCAATAATTTGACATCCCGGACCCAAAAAAAGTGGTTTCGTCGAATTCCGAGGTCGTATGCAAAATATCAATTTTCAAGGGCTATATCTGCTATATAGCGACCTTTCTGAAAATTCATTAGCCATAACTTTTGATTTCCGTTATGAAACTTCGATTTTTCAGATTCGTTAGAAAGGTATTCATAAACAGATTTAAATATTTTCAGTTTTGCTAAAATCCGTTATATTTTCCACCCGGTACAGTCAGACAAAGTTTGTATTCAAAATTTCAAACTGCAATACTATACCTAATTTTCCATTTTATTGAAATATGCTATTTCAATTATTCAAATTCTTTGGTAATAACCAAATTTAAAAATTTCAAATTGGTTCACATTTTCCGGGTTATTACGAATATAATCAGTAATTTGGGGTTTGTGGCAAAACGATTATTATTGCAAATATTGGGCATAATCTATTTTATGCAGTCGAGGAATATGATCTGTAATTTGGGATTAGTGGCATAATGATTATTATTGCAAATATTGGGGTAATTGGCAAAGTATATATTGATATTATTCAAGTAAATAAAGGGAAAGGATCGTGAAATTGGTAAACTGGAGTTACTTACGCGAAAGGTAAATGAAGTTTGAATAGGGGATTTGGGGAAAAATGGTTTAAAGATAAAAATCCTAATTTGGTGAAGAAATAGGTAAACTAGAAACCTAATCGGCATTTGATAAGTTTGGGTTTAATCTGTCTCATGTAGTTGTGAAATCTAATTCAAAAACCTGAAATTTGAGGCATGAGTGTTTTAATTAAATTTGGGTTTGATTGGTTAAAGAAATGGGAAGCTTAGAAATATAACATGAAAATTGACACTAGTGGCATAACAAGAACACGAACATATTTGTGAGTTTGTCAATAGGCTAAACATGAAACATCGCTAACTCAAGGTTAGAATGAGTTTGCGGTATAATCCTACCCGGAACCGCCCGGCACATCCAGTGACTGCAAACAATAGATTCTAATATGAGAAGTTAGTCATAACGTGCTTGATACCTGAGGTTAGATTGAGTTATGGTGTAATCATGCCCAGAACCAATCGGCAAATCTAGAGACCGCAACAATAGGTATAATGTGAGAGGTTGGGCATTAATAATTAATTAATGCTAATGACACATGCAAGTATGGTAAGGTTAAGTCAATATGAAACACTAGACAACACTTAACTAATTTGACATGCTATATGGGTGGGTTAAGTCAACGTGAACCGCCAGATAACACTTAACCAATTTGATGATAGGTTAAGTTAACACAAACTGATAGATAACACTTAACCAATTTGACATGATATATGGGTGGGTTAAGTCAACGTGAACCACTAGATAACACTTAACCAATTTGACATGATATATAGGTAGGTTAAGTTAACACGAACTGATTGATAACACTTAACCAATTTGACATGATATATGGGTGGGTTAAGTCAACATGAACCGCTAGATAACACTTAACTAATTTGACATGACATATAGGTAGGTTAAGTTAACACAAACTGATAGATAGCACTTAACCAATTTGACATGATATATGGGTGGGTAAAGTCAACGTGAACTGCTAGATAACACTTAACCAATTTGACTCGATATATGGGTGGGATAAGTCATTGTGAACTGTTGGATAACACTTAACCAATTTGACATGACATTGGGTTGAATTGAATAAATGATTGGGGGTTAAGTCAACTTGGACACATAGGCAAACTTAACCAATATAACAGTATCAAAGCAAGTAAAATTGGGGAATGATAAGATTAAATAATAGATAAACTTATCCTAGGGATAATAAATGAATATGACTTAAGATGTAATACAAGACTCGAAGGGTGGGATGACTTATAACATGAAATAAGTTAATCTAACCTGGAAATGTGGGAGAACACCTGCACGCTATCATTTGATAAAGAGAACTTAAGTCATGCTTAAATTCATAGGTAAACCTTAGTTAAAAGGAACTAAGTAACAAACCTTAGTTAAAGAGAACTAAGTAACAGAAACTAAGTATCAAACCTTGTTTAAGAGAACCAAGTAATAAACCTTAGTTAAGAGAACTAAGTAACAGAAACTAAGTATCAAACCTTGGTTAAGAGAACTAAGTAATAAACCTTAGTTAAGAGAACTAAGTAAATAACGAGAAAGATAACTAAGTAGTAAACCTTAGTTAAGAGGACTAAGTTGTAAACCTTAGTTAAGAAAACGAATGACTAAGAGAAACTAAGTAGTAAACTTTTGTTACGAGAACTAAGTAGTAAACTTTTGTTAAGAGAACTAAGTAGTAAACCTTAGTCAAGAAAACCAAGTAGAACACGAGAAGGAGCGAACATTTGTCTGACCAAGAAGAAGGCTCCAACGGTCTGGGTTACGAAGAACGCGGCTTCGAGGGGACATGAGGGTGCTCTTGGTATCCCTCTGTGAGGTTGCAGATGATCCTCCTAGGCTCACAGAGGTTAAGGTCTGCGTTAGAAGAACCAAGAGTATTCCTTGGTTGCAATATAAGGCAACCTAAAGACTAGGATGGACCAGCGTGAGGCGGCGATATCGAGATTAGCCTTGTGATAGCACGTCGTCGTCTACCTACCATCTTGAGTCAATCGAGCACGAGAAGCAGAAAGGCAGAGAACTCCAAAAGACCATATACTTGTTATATAGTTATGGGTGAGGTTGGCCAATAGATTTGTGGGGCATAGGGGGCCCGCGTACAATTCTCATTCTTGATTTTCTTGGGTGCCTTTCATTAGTTGAGGTAGGGGTCAAGTAGGACCATAGCCACACACAGATAAAAATAGACCTTGGCATCTACGTTGGCAGATAACTTAAAGCTCCCGACCGAGTTCCGTGTTTCTTGATTAGCCCTACCACGAGACGCGGGTCGCACATATAGAAGACATGTGCAACTAGACATCGATAACGATTCACGACACGTACGTGGGGAAAGTATAGGAACATATATCGCTCTGGGTAGTGTGTCCTAGACTATGGGGCATCGTTCGATAGGTAGTATAATCCCTAGTTGGACCTAGGTTGCGTAAACCCTGAATCCGAGAAGCGTTCAATAGGTAGCATAAACCCCAGTGGCCCTGGGTAGCGTAAACCCTGGTTGAATCTAGGAAGCGCTCGATAGTAAACCTTAGATTAGATCTAGATGATATACATAATCTAGCAAGATCAAGAGTGGCAGTCCAGACGATTTCGAGAATGGTGGCACTACACTAAAGTAGTATAGATTTACATGAAGAAGACCGTACAACATACGACAAGGGACTATATATGTATATGTGGGAAGGGTTAGACGAGATGGGGGTATGTACATATATGTTGTATTAGGTTAACCTACTAGTGGGACATGAGTATATCCTAGGGAGATAATATCGCGAATAACCGAATAAGCAAGAAAACATAACTGAACGCTATATATAGGATTATACAGAAATTTATTCTAAGTCCAGTCACACATAACTTATGTTCTGACCCCCTCCTCATTACATACTTCCAGGTTAGGTTCATGATGGAGCTGGTATAGCTTTGGATACTGGTTTAACAGTATTTTTAATAAGGTAAAGCAATATTTGAATATTATACTTTGTTTCCTTCCACTGTAAGATGCCTTACGAGTTCTGACATGTTTCTTTATCTCTGTCTTTTTCTGCAGGATACCAGAGCACCCAACTCGGGTTTCGATAGATTGGATTTTTGAAAAAAAAATTGTCTGTCAAAATCCGGGTTGTTACATTCCTCCCTAAGGAATGCTTAATCAAGTCTAGAGAAACTGCCAAAAGAAAACTTATGGGTGTGATTTTTGAGGGCTCCACATTGAAGAGGCCTAAGGGTACTAAGAACAAAACTCCTTGTCTTGACACGATCGTCGAATCTCCTTTAACAACTTTTCTGTGGATAACTTCCCAAATGGATGGTTAATTGTCTGAGACTCCTGGCACTTTTACCGGAATTCTTTATGCAATAGGGTCTTCTACTTCCGAGGATCTTAATTCTAAGGGACTTCCTGTGCCTCCGACTGTTGAGGTTTTTTATGAATTGGTCAAACAAATAACGTCATCTTCCTCATTTCCAATATTAGTCTTCCATCCTCTCTTTCTGATTTCTCTAGCTATATTCGTTCATTAGTTGAGCCTCCTGGTATGAACTTTATTTTTTGCTTTTCTTGGCTTTGTAATTGTATTGTTCATTTTTTCCCATGCTTTAACTTCTATTAGATCATCAAGCAATGATTCTTATTGCAAGACGACATCTCCAGAGCTTCTCTTTATTTATCGAAGCTTAGGGAAGAACACCTTTCTAGAAAGAAGAAACTATTGCTCTTATTAACACCAAAGAGAATATGATAAATAAATGAATTGTTAGAAATCGCTTTTGCTAAAGCTGAATCTTGGCAACTAAGGAGAGGAAATCAATATGTCTTTATCCAAGGAAATCAGAATTGTTACTACCAAAATTAATGCCGAAATAGGCTTTCGGTGAAGGGGTAACAGACCGTCAAGAGTATAGAAGAATAATTCATGAGCAAAGATATGACATAGGGTAAAACCAAGAGCATAAGGAAAGTATCCAAAGGGGCAGGCAACCGACACTAAAAGAAGAAACCTTAAAATTAATATGAAGAAAGGATACAGGTAGGATACTTCTAGCACGAAGGGTAGCTAAAGGGAAGTCACCCAAGACCAGAAGCTAATGAAGAGAAAGACCAATAATTATAGAACCCGACACCTAGAAGGACGAAATGGCTATCAGCATTAATTTTCTTAATACTGGTACAAAAAGAGATATAAGCATCAAAGGAAGCTTATCGAAAGCCAACTACCATGGCCCAAGCTTATTAATCACCGAAAGGCAATTTCAGTAATTATGACAAGATTCTAGAAGCACCCATCCAGAAGACTGAAGCCTACTTCAAAAATATGCCGAGATGCAAGTTGAAGCTTCTAAAGAGACAAGCTATCCACACTGATCCGCTTAGTGTTGATACCAAAAAGCGTGGCATTTTCTGAAACAACACACAGAAAGCACAAAGGCAAACCTTCCGAAGAGTTAATAGTAAGGCCGGAAGCTCATAACCGGAAACTCTTAACAGAAAGCCAAAAAGCTTTCCTAAAGTTATCCATATCGATAGGGTCGGTATCGATACAAAGAAGATAGATATAACATCAAAAAGAAGTTCCGAAGACCGAGATCATCCTTCCAACAACCAGATTCAGCACCCTAAAAAGCAATAAGCAAAGACAAAAGAGCTGCCAAGAGCTAAAGTAACTGAAACCAAAGGGAAAAGCGACCGACATGGGCTTCTACTGGCCCAGTAGAAAAAGGGTCCCCGATTTGTCTATTAATAAGAACCCAGGGGACTTATTTTCGGGACCAAATTTTCATTTCTCATTCTTTTACTCTTTTCCTCTAGAGTAAACCCTAATTTCTAAATCAATTTGGGAATTTCCATTGTAATTGCTTGTGTACTCCAAATCTACGATCAGTAAAGAGTGAATCAACACTTAGCATATTTTTTATGAGTTTCTTATGTGATTTCTTAGTTATTTCATACACAGCATACTATATACTTTCTACATGGTCATGGTTTCATACCCGAGTCTAAACCCTTCCGCAAGGTTACAGCAAAACCCTTTCCTACAAGCCGATTAGCCTTCTACTGAGGGTTGTGCTTAGGGAATCCTTGTTCCAAGATAACTTTAGTTCTTAAGTCGCTTAAGCTTTATGCTTACCCCATTGACAGAAAAGTAACTAATCTTTTAGGATCTAAACCTTGATATCTAGGAAACGGTGAATTAACTTAGACTCGCGAAACCTAAATAACTCATTTCCCCCTTAGGTCCACTTTCGTAGACCTATATCTGGTGTTGAAAAAAAATCGTTAACATTTTGATGCTAGAAGGAGTGACTGAGCCTCCGACCTTGTGGTTAACAGCCACATATCCAACTGTGCTGTTACATCCAGGGTTGGACTAAGCATTGAAGAAGCAAGATTATGGGCAAAAGTTCCCAACGAGAGTCTTTCGGATATCAAATGGATATGTCAGGTACTACTGACCCAAGAGTGAAGGAAGAACAAAGGTTAAGGATCGAAGCTTTGCAAATAATCAAGTGGAAAAATAAAATAGGTTAATACAATCTTGATTTTTGGAACGACAACCCTTCCTACATAAGAGAAGCACTAACCTTTCCTCCATATTGTTATACATCAAATAAGTATAACCCCTTCCCTCATATAAGAAGGATTGTTCATAGACAGACCAAAGGAATGGTATTCGAACAAGGAATAATGATGGATTTTAACCACTTTTCTTCCAAATGGACTAAAAGGATAACACTTCAATCTCAACATACCTTAAAAAGAAGAAACAAGGATATGAGTGTAACAACAAAGTTCAGTAGCAAAAGGACTAGGTTCCAACAAAAGAAAAGGTGTTTATACAAAGATCACCTAAAGGATATTACCTTACCACTTTTATGGAAAATATCTATTTCCTAATCAAATACAAACTCAATTATTGGCCATCTACAAAGAAGAATCCTAAGTACGAAAGGAAATCGAGAGGGCCTTATTGCCACTATCATATAATGAATGGACATGAAATTAATAACTGCAGGGTTCTCGAAGAAATGATCATCAAGTTCTTTAATCAAAGGCAATTACAAGACTTTGTAAAAGGATCAAGCCGAGTCCAATAAAATTCCTTAGTAGAAGGATCATTCACATGACAAGGGTACGAAAACCCTCTCAACAATCCGGGATAAATCAAGATGGGTCAAATCACAAACGGATGAAAACCCTTGTCACTGATGAGTTGGCCAGGGCAACGCACCTCTGGAGGGTGGGTGAGGTGTAAGCCTTTCTTCACGTCCAAATCAGAATTGGCCAGGTTAAAGCATCAAAATCGTAAGCCTTCGATCCACGCCAAAAGTGGTCAGGGCGGAGCATCTAATTAGCATGCCCTGCCTCTGCTCGCAGAAGAGTACACCCTGCCTCTGCTATGAACTAGCCCGTCCTACCTATTTTCGCAAAAGAGCATGTACTACCTCTGCTTATGTTCCTTGTTACCCGTAGAAGGGAACGCAAACCCTTATCATCGCCTACGATTGGCAGGATAAGGCACCTCTTGGAGGGGGTGGAATGTAAGCCTCCATCACCACCTACGATGATCAGGGTAGAGCGTTGAAAGAGAAATCCTTAATCTGCGTCTACAATGGCCCGGTTTAAGCATCTAAGACCTTATCATCACCTACAATGTTCAGGACAAGGCGCCTCCTGGAGAGAGGTCGGGTAGTCCTTGGGCCTTGCTTGTGGATAAGCTATTCAAGCGCACCGGACACATAGGCCCGGAGAGTGGCCAACAAACCACGTACATCTTCTGCTTTGATAACCAAAAGCCCAGAGAGTAGCTCAATAAGCACATACAACCTCTGCTTCCTAAATTTAACCTAGAAGGGGAAACAAAACTAATTACCAGACATAGGTTTCTGGCCTTCTATTAAATACCCGAATCTGGGTTGGATCTGGACTACAATTATTACCGGAGTAGAATTCCCGGATTTCATTCAAATATTCTGATATAAAAAAAGGTCCAAAGCTTCAAGTCATTTCCAAAAGAGGCGCTATGTCCATCTCTTGTTAACACCTCATTTGGGTTATGAAGACTTAAATTTTCATTATCAGAGAGCAATAGGCAAAACAGAACTTAGAGGAAAATCCAGAGTCTATTATTAAAGGGCTTTCAAATGAAGATAGTAATCTTCTGTCTTAGTTAGGGAGATTTCTTAAACCTCTTATGTACAAATCATTATTATTTCTATTCAATACGAGCAAAAATCACATGACAAGTGATACACATAATTTGCAAGTTTATTTACAAAGATTACATGTATACATTGCAATTACAAACACAATCAAATATCCTGCCTCCCTTCATCCTCGGGTAAAGAGGGATTGATGGCATGACGAATTGCGATGCTTAGGAGCACTTTAAGTTTATGCACCTTTCTGTTAGCTTCATTAAGGTTGTCAAAGGGTTTGACAAGTTTTATATCCCTATCATAAGCTATGCACATAGCCCTAAGAGACTTGTTGTCTTTCTCTAACTAAAAAACATTCATACATAGATCATGCTTTTCCCCTTGTAAATTTTTTATTTGATCAACGTACCGGTTAATACGACTGGATGTATCCTCAATTAATTTGGTGTCATAGATATTTTTCATCCTAGCTATCACTCTCTTGCACCACTCAGAAATAAATGATTCTTCTAACCCTCGAGGGGGCTTCTTCAAGTAAATATACTTTTGAGAGACTGAGCCCCTAGGCACAGTCAAGGCATTGGAAGGCTGAGACAATTTTATCATAGGAATGTTATTGAAAGAGTATTCCCATATCTCACATTTTGCATTAATATTGTCTAACTTAGTTTCCAAGTTAGTAATGTGTTGATGTAAACCTTTTAATTCATCCACGAAATCAATAGAGGGTTTGGTCTTTATATACGTCTTCAATCCGAGAATTTCCCCTGTAATTGACCTTTCAAGGCATATATTCTTTCATTCAAATGCTTGATAGATAAATCTTGAAACAAGATTGTTCTCTCTCAAGATACAGAGGGTTCCTCGTTTGACTTACCTCCTTTCTCAATAGCTAGTGGCGCTTTCTCTTGTGGCGAAAGTGTCTCATGTTGGACCACCTGCTCACAAAATAAAAAAGTGGTTATGTATAAGCCTTTTTAGCTAGAGAGGTGGTGTTACTCTTCTAGACAAATTTTTTCCATAAACTTTATTTAAAACCAACTTTTAATCGCTTTCAAATTCACTTATCAACCTATTGTTTACATATCAACTCGACATGTTCAACCCTAAGTCTTTTTAATATCATCTTACGGTCTTCGCCCAAAAAGTTATTGGGAAGTTGAGGGAATTTCGTGTAAACACTATTAAGCTTCCTTAGAAAATGTTTTCTTTCGAAAGCATGAGATGATATTGTTGAAATTTCATTCCTCGGCCTATAGGTCAAACATAACATGTCTTTATGGTAAGTAAAGTTCTGTCATAACATGAATAAGGAGATCAACAATCACAAACAACGAGTAGAGTGACAAACATATTTCACACATTCACAACATCAAGTTTACAAGTATTCCTCCTACTCATACAAAATTAACCTCTTAAACAGTTCAGTAATAAACCTATCCTTGTTATACTTAACCTTTTCTGGGGGAAGATCCCTAGGAATTGAGAGAACTCTTTTGAGGTTCTAACAAGCCCTGGGATGTGGCTCAACTCCAAACTCATCTAGATAAAGCCTATGAAGGTGACGTATTAAACCCCCACTATGATCCCCTAAAGTCTATTGTTGTATATAGTTTATAAAATTCATACAAGAAGTTAACTAAAATATCTTTATCCTCAATCAACATCCAAAATAAGGTTATCAACTCTTGTTTTCCTCCCAAAGGGCTTCCTTATGCTTGCGGGCTTTCCTTAGTCTGGGTGCAACCGTGTGCTCCTTGTTGTACATGAGCTTAGATGCACTCTTCTCCAGATCATGATATCTCCGAGATAAAGCATTATTATCTTTTAACAATCTTCCTTGCTCTATGTGGGATTGAGTTATTTCCTTCTGTTTTTTATCTAATTCCGCTCTAAGTCATGAGATGATATTTCTTTTGGTTTATTTAATATAGTGACAGGAAACTGGTTATCTCCTTATATTTGAGAAAGGAAAAAACATTGAAAAAACAAAAGCTATACCTTGGAAAGAGAAACTTCAGATTGAGTAAGCTTTTCTCTTTCTAAGGGCCCAGAAGTACCATCTTTCTTGGATGAAGGAGCTTCAAAGTCTGAAGTAGCATGGGTACCTACAACGCCAGGAATGTATCTTGCAAAATCATGTAAGGCCTTTTGAGCTCTAGAAGGATCATTGTCGTCCTTTTCATGCTCATCTCGCTAGTCATTGCCATCAGGACATTCACTATCATCGCCTACATCATCATCAACAAAGGTTGAATGTTCCTCTCCATCGCCAAAGTCATCAGAATATTCCTTAATATATAGGAGATCTTCAGCTTTGAGCTTGTCATACTTTGGTGCCTCGACCCCATGTTTGGCCAACTTGAACCTTTCCAAGATCATATCCCAAATGAAAGGAGGGACGGTGATAATTTACATTTTGGGAAGAATCTACAGGTTATCAGAGAAGACATGAAATAAGGCATCCTCATAGTATCTAGTCTTAATCTGGGGAAGATGAACTTGCAAAAAGTTAGAGATTCTGCTCTTAGCCTCATAAATTATCCTCCCCGCATGAGAAAGCTTCTCATCCTTCCTCTTGAGCTCATCAGCATGACTAACCACATTCTCTGTTATCTGGTGCTCGAAGGTCAAAACTTGGTCAGATAAAAAACTCTTCGTCTACCTGTCCTTTTCAAGAGTTGCATTGGCATGTTCGAGGGAAGCCTTCAACCTCTCGCATTCATCTCTTAAAAGTCGCATTCGCTTCCCGAAGGCCCAATAACCTTGAAAGAAAGTAAAGAAGGCATTGTTTTAGAAAAGAGCCATCTTTTAGTGATCTAGGAAAGAAATAGAATTCGATCAGCCATCATGACAAATTAAATATAAGGGAAAATATGGAGAACTAAAATATATACCGATAACTGATGTTCAACTAGATGCTGATAAACACCCTCCCCGTCTGAAGACGTGGAAGGTAATGAAACTTTCGTAACTTCGGGGGAAGAAAGAGCGAGCTTCACTATGTCATCAAAGTTTGTGGTTGGCACAGGAGACCTTGAAGAACTGACATGTTGAGAGGTAGAAGTTTGGATTATGGCATGCTTGTTCACTTCTAACATACTTGGAAGGGTTGACGGTAGAACATGACCCTCACGCTCACGAACAAGGATACCTTCGGTAGAGGCAGTAATAGTAAACACAGTAGATTCGGTAGCAAAGGTTGTGGAATCAGCGATTTATTGATCAACAATCTCAACAACAATATCCTAGGAAAGAGGAAAGCAAGCGTCATACTTTAATCTTTTAGCTGGTAGCTTAACGGTCAATTCGGCCAGCCTCCTGATAGCAACGGCAGTGGATTGGTCTAGAGCTTCGATGGGAGTTGCCACTTCAAAAGCTAAGACCCATTGTCAAATGTAAATACAAAAAGAAACTAAAGGGTGAGTATTTTATAAATTAAAGCTGCTCTGAAAAGAAAGTAGCAATTCCAAATAGGATAGCCGGAAACATAGGAGACGAAATAGTAAACGCGTTTGAACCCAAAGTCAAATGCTTGGATCCTAAGAAATGAATAGGTGGATGCCCGAAGATCTTCTGCACTATAAGTAGAAGGTTATTCTATCGCAATTTATCTAAGGACAGTAAAACTGATCGACTTCGTGGCTCTTTAAATGTTTTAGAAATAATTTCAAGTGCACGAAATTCACTGTTCCTTAAATAACTATCTTGGAAGCAGGACCTGGGAAGAAAGTAAGATCAAACAAAGCCTAGGAAAAGTATGGTTACTCATGAGAAAGTAGGGAGACTAGCCAATATCTGCTAAATCACCTGAAATACCGATAGGGCGTTTAATGAAAAAGAACTGATCTTCCCAAGGTAAGTTTTACTAATGATATCGCTAATAATTTTCTTTAAAGGATTGGCACGCTGGATAAATGAGCCAGCTCCCTTCGAAAACTGTACCAAATGCTAAATAAGATTGGAAGTAAGGGAAGCCTTCCTCGATTCGAGTGCCAAAACCTCGATACATTAAAGTAAAGTATAGATGTTTGGAAGAAGTTGGATAGGTGCAATTCCTAGGTCCCATAAGAGTCGAGATATAAAAGTCGAAAAGGGAAAGAAGCCTACATGCCAAATGTGGATGGCAAAATATGCAAAGTAACCTTCTATTGAATTTCTGATATTATCCTGGCTAGTGGAAGGAATGGCATCCACCTCAAGAATCTTTCAAGGATGGAGTTTGCATCGTATTGAGAAGTAATAAGAGATTTCTTCAAAATGAATGGTTTCCTCTTCTGAAAGGTTCTAGAAACACTATACGTTGGTTGACTGGAGTTCTTTTCATCAGATATAGCGCTGCCATATGACATAATTTCATAACACACACATTAGTACAACATCCACTTATATGAAATGGGTAAATAACATGTAAACCCATAAATGCTAGGAGTTTAAACTATTGCATATCATGACAGTCCTAAATATTAATCTAGACAGAACTCATGCATGGTTTACATTCACTTAGAAACAATCATGCCCTTGGTGGCGACAAAATTAGTCATCCCGGCACTAAAGACAAAAAGAAGAGAAAGAGGGATGCCAAAAGATTAAAAGAAACTAGTAACGGTTAAACCAAGACTAAGTGATTCTAAGTAATCACCAAAAGCCTGATTGGCCTCCGGTTCTGGTACACATGAAGTCAAAATCAAAAGGTTATGGCAATAAAGCTCTTAAATTTTACAAACACCAAAGCCCAAAAAGAACCATCTCCCCGTCATCCATTTCGGATGATTCACCATTTTCAGAGTAGTCCGACACTTACATTGAAACACCCCACCTTCGTTAAGGTCAATCACAAAGGGAATGCCTTAACATTGGTAGAGCATTCTAGGTACAAGATACAGATAAATTACAAGACAGACAAATAAAGCAGCGGAAAATAAAGTCATTTTGTAAACAACTTAATTCAGTCAAGATTTTACAACATTTATCTCAATCATACTTAAAAGTAATACATAGAAATTCTATCTTGATTCAAAAACATCCAAGTATAAAAGAAGCATAAAAATGACAATGATATTCCCCAATAAAGCATGAACCAGCCATAGCAGTGGAAGAGAGAGTCCAAAGCAATACATCGACTATCTTCGAGCTTGGAAAGAAAACTGAGCTAAGTGTTAACATTTCCTCCCTGTGAACCTTGGCGGGGAACGGAAGAAAAGAGGCAAAACAAAACTATGTCAGACATAAGTCTGGTAAGTCCAGTGACTTTCAGCTTATAAACAGGCAAAAGCATCAAGACATGAATAAACTGAATATAAGGCAATACCGTGACAACAGGGATAACAAGATAACATAGGATAAGCATAAGGTATGATAAGGCAAGATAAATTGAATGCGCTTCTAGTCTTTCTCTGCTTTGTCACTACTTTGATTTCTATATCTATCTACACTACCTAACTAGTGTCCCAACTAGTAATCTATATAAAATGGTAACGTGATCCCAATCCCCGCAATTGTGGTAGCCTTCAGGTGTACATCTATTATGAGGATTCCACCTTAATCTGCCTAATTGCCATGAATGTGTTAGATGTACCCTTACTACCCTATCGATCGGTTCCCTGCTTGTATTAATGTTCCATGTATTCGTGTCTATCGGTCCTCTCTTGCGTATAGATATCTTGTGCTAGTCCCCCCATAAGGTGTATCAATCCTTATGATAGCAACCCAACACGATTCAAGATGCACAGTGTATAACTACTGGTACCCAATGCCTACTTTTTCCCTCTCCGGAGTACGTGCATGCCCGTAAATCGTCGGAACCTACAATGACGTACTTCCTGCCACTGTTTTTGACCGCTTATAATCAGCCCAGAATCGTGCCCCACTCTGCCTAGTTTCAGGGTATCATAATACATCTATGTGGGTTACTGCTGAAATGGGTCCCCGTTACTAGGGTTACTGTAACACCCCACGCCCGCTATGGTCACTCTCTAAGGGAATGCCATAACATCGGTGGAGTATCTTGAGTGAATATAGAACAGAGTAATTACAGCAAGACAGATGTAAGTAATACTTGAAAATTTAAAACATCATTTCAATTGCAGCGGAAAATAAAACATGTCTGGTTACATCACAAAACCATAATAGAAGTCAAGTACAAATATCCATCCTGCTAAATAAAAATACATAATCCCAATACATGAACTGATAGCCATAAAAGAAAAGGGTAAGCTGAGCTCTACATCTAGGGTCCAAGCTCCAAGAGAGTAATAAAAGCAGCCTGATCAAAGCTCACTCGTGCTGGGCCCACTCTGAGAACCTGAGGGTTGGGAAAGAAGATAAAAACAACGGGGTCAGACATAAGTCTGAGTGAGTCCTATAACTTTAACAATGTAATCATAAAAGTAATAAGGATATGATATAACTTGGTACGGTGTGACTGGGGATAAATGACTACACTCAGTAGCCAATCAGACTTAGAGTGAACTAAGACAACGAAAAAGACGCATTTACCCACCCAAGGATAATTACTACACTGCACCACACCAGTCATTCCTACTTAAAGGTTGATCCCTCCCAAGGACTTAGAAAATTTACCCAGTAGTTTCGTGTACCCCTAGCTCACTACATAGGTGTCGTCTGCCCCTATCTCCACTAGGTGTACCCACTACTCCCAAGCGATCGGCTCCCTACCGTAGATATCCGTGCTGGCCCCATAATGGGGTGTATCACTCCCTAAAGTGGCTAGCCCGATACAACAAATGGTGCACGGGTTATATCTACACGATGCAACAACGTCTTACCTACCATCCCGGGTCCACACACGCAGATGAAACCCGTTGGACTGCGTTGCCACCGCTACCCCGGTTTTGGCCTCTTATAGTCAAGCCCAATATGCGTGTCCCGTCACTCGACTAGAGTCGAGCCCACTAAGATACGTTTGGGATATTGGTTGAAATGGGCCCCCACAAGCTACCACCTAAGCTTGTTATTTCTAGTGTATACCACTTAACCCTTTAATCATGTTTTAATTACATGTTCCACTTTGGTTAAGTATTCTAATCGTATTTTCTATTGCCACCCAAGGCAACCACTAGATTTCCACATGCCACCCAAGGCACCCACTTAACCCCTCATGTCCCTCTACATGCTAATATGGTTAAGTGTTTCTTAATTAATTAATTAAGATCATGACCTCATAAAGACCTCTCACATTAGACCATTTTTTATGACTGCTGGATATGCCGGTTGGTTCCGGGCAGACTTCTGTCATAGAAAGGTCTAACCTCGTGTCCTTACTTTAATCACGTATTTAATTTATGACTAAGACCTCTCACATTGGGCCAATCATTTGTAGCTGCTGGATGGCCGGTCGGTTCCGGGCAGACTTCCGCTACAAAAGGGTCCAACCTCGTGTCTTAGTTGATTAATTACACTTAATTAATCACCCCCATAATTAATTATCCCTAATTAATTACACATTTTTAAGAATATGGGTAGACCTAACTCAATAGGTAAATTCCCAATTCCCTATTATGGGTAGACCTAACTTAATAGGTAAATTCCCAACTCCATAATGTGGGTAGACCTAACTTAATAGGTAAATTCCCAATTATGTCCATTCATTTTATGTTATGCTCAATCATAACAACTTTACACCTTTTTATAATCATGCATATTAACCCCATCGTTTCCCACGTAATTCGTTTACATAACATGTCATACATAGGGACAACCTTGCATATGTTATGCACATCATAAAAAGAGACAAACTTGCATATGAACTCGCATATAAACTTGCATAAAACTTGCATATGAACTCGCATATGAACTTGCATAAAACTTGCATATGAACTTGCATATGAACTTGCATAGAACTTGCTTATAAACTTGCATAAAACTTGCATATGAACTCGCATATGAACTTGCATAAAACTTGCATATGAACTCGCATATGAACTTGCATACCATGTCATATCACAAAGGCAAACTTGCATATGTTATGCACATCATAGAAAGATTCTAACTTGCACATGAACTTGCATATCAACTTGCATATCATGTCATATCACAAAGGCAAACTTGCATATGTTATGCATATCATAAAAGAGACTAACTTGCGCATAAATCTTGCATATAAACTTGCATATCATGTCATATCACAAAGGCAAACTCGCATATGTTATGCATATCATAAAAAGAGACTAACTTGCATATGATCATGCATATAAACTTGCATAAAACTTGCATATGAACTTACATGATACATCATATCATAAAAAGAGGCAAGTTTACATATGAACTTATAACATATGACAACCACAACTTGCATAATCCACATTTACATCCATAACCTCCTAATATCCTATCCTAATTAGTTTAGCAATTACTTGCTAAAGGCATAGGAACTCACCAAAACCAAGATTAGCAAACTTATGAAGTAGAACTAGTTGCAATATTTGAAGGAGATGATGATTAGAGGTTGATTAGCTTGCAACTTCCTTCATAAACTAGTGGAGGCTCCTCTTAAGTTTGATTTTGGCGGCATGAGGCCATCATTTCTATTTTTAGTATGGATTAGGCTTGCATTAGGGTGTATTTATAGGATTAGGGTGTGTTTTAGACCATAGGATTAACCCTAGGTTAGATTAGGTCCGTCAGATTTAGGAAGTCTCTAGAACACAGCCCAGCCCTAGCCAGAAAACCAGACCTGGTGCACCCAGGCCATCTGGCTCGACACCCTGTGTCGACAGGCAAGTCGACAGGGCAGTCGACCTCCCAGTCGACAGGCCTGTCGACAGCCCTGTCGACATGGCTAGGGCGGGAACTTTCCCGCCTGCCCCGCTAGTTCTAATTTTTATAATCTGAATTTGAATTTTAAATCTGTTTTTAACTTTAAATTTTCTGCAAACTTCATTGGGCCATAACTGGGCCATACGGACTCCGATTTACAAAATTTCAGACTCTATTTCGCGTATTTTTTCGAGACGAACGCAATGACGCAGCCCGTTTCCCCCAATTCTCACATTTGAGATTATTTATTCTGCAATTAGTGAATTTTAGCATTAACTGAAATACGGGGTGTTACATTCTCCCCTCCTTAAAGGATTTCGTCCCCGAAATCTCTAAGCTAAGGAGAATGCATATCCTACCATCCAAACAACCATCTACTCAATCCATCAAACACGGGCATCCATTGTCCTTAAAACAATTTCTAATGATGTATGAGCATATGCAAAAAGTGTGTGTATATGTTCCCTATCTAATGTATGAACATATGCAAACCATGATAGTGCCATGCATCCATTATGTATGCGAGAGAATCCTATCGACACATACAATATCTACATGAGTGCACAATCATTCACCAAAATGCATCATCCATATGATAACACAATCATCATACATCCATAAATATAGCTTCCTACACACAATTTAATGCAATATGCAATATGAAGTGATTGAGCCGATCTAGTGCCTAGAGTGTGTGTATATGCATCCACGAGCAACCACTAGCAACCACTTGCATCCACATGCATCCATCAAACATAACATGTCTCAAACACATGTTTCAACCATAGGTTTACCCTACCTAAAGGTCAAAAGTACTAACGAGAGGCCATACTAAAGATAAGATAAGTACTAGACAAACGATAAAGGAAAAGTTAAAAGACATACTCTAAAAAAGGAATGGGTACAATGAACGCATCTTCGCTTCCGTTTCCCAAGTTGCGTTGCCCTCGTCTTCTCCCCATTGTACTTTGACTAGTTGAACCTCTCGATTCCTCAATTTCCTAGTCTCTGACCCAAGGATGCGGGTAGGAGCTCGTCGAATAGTCGCATCACGCTCTACTTCCACTTCTTTAAGCAAGCTCGGCTCTACCACCTCTGCGGTCTCATGTAAGCACTTCCTCAAATGAGACACATGGAATACATCATGTACACCACTAAGTCTGTCGGGCAACTCCACTCTATATGCCATCCGTCCAATCCTTTCCTTAATAGGAAACGGCCCTACGAACCATGGTGCTAACTTCCCAACAGATCCAAAGCGAACCACATTTCGTAACGGAGACACTTTGACAAAGACCATGTCCCCAACTTCAAACTCAAGGTCCGTCCTCCTCTTGTCCGCATAAGATTTTTGTCTATCCTGCGCTGCTTTCATCCTTCTTCGAATCAAGTCAATCTTCTCAGAAGTCTCCCTAACCATATCAGGCCCAAGCAAGATCTTATCCGTAGATTCCCACCAACATGTAGGTGATCTACAAGGCCTTCCATAAAGAGCTTCGAAAGGAGCCATACCAATACTGGACTGAAAGCTATTATTATATGCGAACTCCACCAATGGAAGATGCTCTTGCCATGTACCTCCAAAATCTAAGATACAAAGCCTCAAAAGGTCTTCTAGGACACGATTCACCCTCTCAGTCTGGCCGTCCGTCTGAGAATGATATGCGGTGCTCAGACACAATTGAGTCCCCACTGCTTCTTGCAAACTTCTCCAGAACTCACTAGTGAAGATAGGATCTCGATCACTCACTATGCTAGAGGGTACCCCATGCAATCGAACTATCTCTCGAAGATATACTGAAGCTAGCCATGGAGCGGTCCTCTTGCTCTTCACAGGTATGAAATGGGCGCTTTTAGTAAGTCTATCCACCACCACCCAAATTCCCGTATTACCCTTTCTTGATCTGGGTAACCCGTTAATAAAATCCATCGAGACGCTATCCCACTTCCATTGCGGAACTTCCAATGGGTGAAGCAACCCACCTGGTTTCTTTTGTTCCGCTTTCACCTGTTGGCATACCAAGCATCGAGCGACATACTCGGCCACATCTTTCTTCATACCGGCCCAGAAGAAAACCCGCCTCATATCTTGGTACATCTTGTCCCCACCGGGATGAATGGTCATCCTAGAACGGTGTGCATCATCAAGAATAGCCTTCCTCAAACCCTCGTCTTGCGGTACACAAAGTCTACCGTCTCTACGCAAGCACCCCCTATCGTCTAGGGTGTACCTACTCAAATGGCTGGACGACTCCCCCCTTATGAGCTTCTCTACCAACTCAACCAACTGTGGGTCGTCCCTCTGTGCTTCTCCAACCCGCCCCCAAAAGAGTAGGTCTGACCTCCAAGGATGCTAGCAAACCGGGTATAAAGTCAATGGAAGGTCTGAAATCAAACATCGAGATAAATTCCAAGTTTCGCTGTTCCACGAACAATGGACTCAAGGACAACCTTTTTCTGCTCAAGGCGTCCGCCACCACGTTACCCTTGCCAGGGGTATACGCTATCTCGAAATCATAGGATGCTAAGAACTCCATCCACCTTTGCTGTCTCAAATTCAAATCCTTCTGAGAAAACAAGTACTTCAATGATTTGTGGTCAGTGAACAATTCGAATCTCTCACCAAGAAGATAATGGCGCCAAATCTTAAGCGCGAAAACAATAGCGGCCAACTCTAAATCATGGGTAGGGTAATTTTTCTCATGCACTCTCAACTGCCTTCCACCATAGGCTATTACCCTTCCCTCTTGCATTAAGACTGCGCCTAATCCTGTCCCACAAGCATTGGTATAGACAACAAATGGCTTGCTCCCATCTGGCAACACTAAAACCGGAGCGGTGGTTAAAGCTCTCTTTAACCGTCGGAACGCATCATCACAATCTGCGTCCCATGTGAAAACAAGATTCTTCTTCGTAAGGCGGGTTAAAGGAGCTGATATCTTTGCGAAGTCTTTGATAAACTTCCTATAGTAACCCGCCAACCCTAAGAGCATTCTTTGGAACCTTCCAATCTTGTATTGATACTACCTTCGCGGGATCCACAGCTATCCCCTCCTTGGAGACCACGTGCCCCAAGAACCGCACTTCCCTCCTCCAGAAGTGACATTTAGAGAATTTAGCCTTAAGGCTATGTGCTCTAAGAGTCTTCAACACCTCCCCAAGATGTAGGGCATGCTCTTCTTCACTCTTAGAAAATACTAAGATATCATCCACAAAGACCACCACGAACTTATTAAGGAACTCCCTGAACACCCTACTCATCAAATCAACAAAGTATGCAGGGGCGTTCGTCAACCCAAATGGCATCACCAGCCACTCATAGAAACCATCCGGAGTCCTAAAGGCAGTCTTGTCTATGCTATCCTCAGCCACCCTCAACTGATGAAACCCCATGGCTAAGTCCAACTGAGAAAATACTGAAGCGCCAACCAACTGATCGAAAAGATCATCAATCCTCGGCAATGGGTGTCTATTCTTCTTTGTGAGCTTATTGAGTTCTCTATAGTCCACACAAAGTCTAAGGGACCCATCCGCCTTCGTAGCAAAAACTACTGGAGCACCCCACTCCGATATACTTCGTCTTATGAACCCCTTCTCAAGCAACTCCCCTACTTGCTTATGGAGTTCCCTCCTCTCACGAGGAGCCATGTGACGCACTTGTAAAGATACAGGTTTAGCATTATCCACTAGTTATATTCGGAAGTCAATCTCCCGCTTCGGAGGTAAGCCCTTCACCTCCTCAAACACATCCGAGTATTCCCGGACCACTCTAACAGATTGCAAACTCTCGGCCGAAGCGTCCAACGACTCAAGATAACTTAGAATAACAGAATCCATGGGATTACAAGAGATCTCGAGAGTGTTACCCAAGCGGGTCATGAGCCTAACAACTCTCCTTTCGCAATCAAGAACGGCACCATTACTGGATAACCAGTCCATGCCCAAAATCAACCCATAGCCCGTGAAGCCCAAAACAAAAGCATCACATCTAAACTCAATGCTAAGTATAGAAATCTTCAAACCCAAGCATATCATGGACAAATAAGTGGAGCCCCCAATTGGGTTTGAAACAACCAAGGGATCATCTACTAGACTGGTGTCTAAGTGCAGTGACTCAACTAATGATGATGAGATAAACGAATGCGATGCGCCTGAATCAAACAATGTACGGACAGGATGATCAAATAGAAAAACCAAACTTTCAACGGAAATAGTTCTACCTCTTTCCTGAATTGGTGGAACCGCGAGAGCCTGTACTTGCCCCCTAGCCTGACCCGGTGCCATAAGAGCTTGCACCTGTCCTCCTGAGGTAGATCCCGTCCTTTGCCCCTTCTTAGGGCAATTCTTCTCTATATGCCCTGCTTCACCACAGTGAAAGCAACCGGTCTTCTTCTTCTTTCTACAATCTTTGCTTATGTGGCCTGGTATCCCACAATTGAAGCACTTCTTCTTCCCCTTGCCACCGTTGCCTTTCCCACCTTTGTTTTGCTGTTGTTGCTGAGGTCTCTTTTGATCTCCCTTCTTCTCGGGTGCCTTATTAGCATTGGGACCCTTCTCTTCTTCATGCATGAGTGCCATGTCAACTAGCTTCTCAAAGGTGGCCCCCATAGGGATATGAGTCATAGCCAACCCATGCATTGGTTCATTCAAGCCTTTCACGAACCTCAAAGCCTTCTTCTCCGGTGTATTCACCATGTCTAGGCCAAACCTTGCCAATTGATTAAACTTGTTGACATATTCCTTCACTGAGATATTTCCTTGCTTTAGAGTCAAGAATCTTTCCATATACAAGTTCTCCTCCGCCCTTGAGAGAAATTTTGCCACAAATCTTTGCCTAAAATCCGCCCAAGAGTCAACGGGGCGTTCTCCATTAGTGACCTCCCACCAGAATGAGGCCTCTCCCTTCATTAACCAAGCAGCCAACTTGACTTTCTTTCCTTCTTCCATCTCAAAGATATCTATCAATTCTTCCACCTCTTTAAGCCAATCTCTAGCCTCCACAAAAGTTTCAGATCCTTGAAAAGGTTTTCCTCCCATAGCTTTGAATTCCTTGCAAGTCTTAGCAAAAGTATCCGTGCGAGGAGGAGGGGGAGGAGGAAGATCGGGTGCTACGGTTGGTGGAGGAACATTTGCTGGACCCGCAGTGGTGGCCCTAGCCTCCATCAATCTACTATACCATACTGGTATCGTCACACCCTCCGGAAAGTTAAGATCCTCAGCCATGCTGAAACGAAAAAGGAAAGATTCAGAACGGAGAATTCGAAGGATAAAGATATGGCTATTGGGGATTATGCTTTTCTTTCAAAAACTTTTCTCTTAAAAGACATGTTTTTGAAAATATCTCTTCCAAAAATGTTTTTAGAAAAATAGTTTTCTAAAAATTTTATCTGTTCCGGTAACCTTTGCTCTGATACCACGTGTAACACCCCACGCCCGCTATGGTCACTCTCTAAGGGAATGCCATAACATCGGTGGAGTATCTTGAGTGAATATAGAACAGAGTAATTACAGCAAGACAGATGTAAGTAATACTTGAAAATTTAAAACATCATTTCAATTGCAGCGGAAAATAAAACATGTCTGGTTACATCACAAAACCATAATAGAAGTCAAGTACAAATATCCATCCTGCTAAATAAAAATACATAATCCCAATACATGAACTGATAGCCATAAAAGAAAAGGGTAAGCTGAGCTCTACATCTAGGGTCCAAGCTCCAAGAGAGTAATAAAAGCAGCCTGATCAAAGCCCACTCGTGATGGGCCCACTCTGAGAACCTGAGGGTTGGGAAAGAAGATAAAAACAACGGGGTCAGACATAAGTCTGAGCGAGTCCTATAACTTTAACAATGTAATCATTAAAGTAATAAGGATATGATATAACTTGGTACGGTGTGACTGGGGATAAATGACTACACTCAGTAGCCAATCAGACTTAGAGTGAACTAAGACAACGAAAAAGACGCATTTACCCACCCAAGGATAATTACTACACTGCACCACACCAGTCATTCCTACTTAAAGGTTGATCCCTCCCAAGGACTTAGAAAATTTACCCAGTAGTTTCGTGTACCCCTAGCTCACTACATAGGTGCCGTCTGCCCCTATCTCCACTAGGTGTACCCACTACTCCCAAGCGATCGGCTCCCTACCGTAGATATCCGTGCTGGCCCCACAATGGGGTGTATCACTCCCCAAAGTGGCTAGCCCGATACAACAAATGGTGCACGGGTTATATCTACACGATGCAACAACGTCTTACCTACCATCCCGGGTCCACACACGCAGATGAAACCCGTTGGACTCGCGTTGCCACCGCTACCCCGGTTTTGGCCTCTTATAGTCAAGCCCAATATGCGTGTCCCGTCACTCGACTAGAGTCGAGCCCACTAAGATACGTTTGGGATATTGGTTGAAATGGGCCCCCACAAGCTACCACCTAAGCTTGTTATTTCTAGTGTATACCACTTAACCCTTTAATCATGTTTTAATTACATGTTCCACTTTGGTTAAGTATTCTAATCGTATTTTCTATTGCCACCCAAGGCAACCACTAGATTTCCACATGCCACCCAAGGCACCCACTTAACCCCTCATGTCCCTCTACATGCTAATATGGTTAAGTGTTTCTTAATTAATTAATTAAGATCATGACCTCATAAAGACCTCTCACATTAGACCATTTTTTATGACTGCTGGATATGCCGGTTGGTTCCGGGCAGACTTCTGTCATAGAAAGGTCTAACCTCGTGTCCTTACTTTAATCACGTATTTAATTTATGACTAAGACCTCTCACATTGGGCCAATCATTTGTAGCTGCTGGATGGCCGGTCGGTTCCGGGCAGACTTCCGCTACAAAAGGGTCCAACCTCGTGTCTTAGTTGATTAATTACACCTAATTAATCACCCCCATAATTAATTATCCCTAATTAATTACACATTTTTAAGAATATGGGTAGACCTAACTCAATAGGTAAATTCCCAATTCCCTAGTATGGGTAGACCTAACTTAATAGGTAAATTCCCAACTCCATAATGTGGGTAGACCTAACTTAATAGGTAAATTCCCAATTATGTCCATTCATTTTATGTTATGCTCAATCATAACAACTTTACACCTTTTTATAATCATGCATATTAACCCCATCGTTTCCCACGTAATTCGTTTACATAACATGTCATACATAGGGACAACCTTGCATATGTTATGCACATCATAAAAAGAGACAAACTTGCATATGAACTCGCATATAAACTTGCATAAAACTTGCATATGAACTCGCATATGAACTTGCATAAAACTTGCATATGAACTTGCATATGAACTTGCATAGAACTTGCTTATAAAATTGCATAAAACTTGCATATGAACTCGCATATGAACTTGCATAAAACTTGCATATGAACTCGCATATGAACTTGCATACCATGTCATATCACAAAGGCAAACTTGCATATGTTATGCACATCATAGAAAGAGGCTAACTTGCACATGAACTTGCATATCAACTTGCATATCATGTCATATCACAAAGGCAAACTTGCATATGTTATGCATATCATAAAAGAGACTAATTTGCGCATAAATCTTGCATATAAACTTGCATATCATGTCATATCACAAAGGCAAACTCGCATATGTTATGCATATCATAAAAAGAGACTAACTTGCATATGATCTTGCATATAAACTTGCATAAAAATTGCATATGAACTTACATGATACATCATATCATAAAAAGAGGCAAGTTTACATATGAACTTATAACATATGACAACCACAACTTGCATAATCCACATTTACATCCATAACCTCCTAATATCCTATCCTAATTAGTTTAGCAATTACTTGCTAAAGGCATAGGAACTCACCAAAACCAAGATTAGCAAACTTATGAAGTAGAACTAGTTACAATATTTGAAGGAGATGATGATTAGAGGTTGATTAGCTTGCAACTTCCTTCATAAACTAGTGGAGGCTCCTCTTAAGTTTGATTTTGGCGGCATGAGGCCATCATTTCTATTTTTAGTATGGATTAGGCTTGCATTAGGGTGTATTTATAGGATTAGGGTGTGCTTTAGACCATAGGATTAACCCTAGGTTAGATTAGGTCCGTCAGATTTAGGAAGTCTCTAGAACACAGCCCAGCCCTAGCCAGAAAACCAGACCTGGTGCACCCAGGCCATCTGGCTCGACACCCTGTGTCGACAGGCAAGTCGACAGGGCAGTCGACCTCCCAGTCGACAGGCCTGTCGACAACCCTGTCGACATGGCTAGGGCGGGAACTTTCCCGCCTGCCCTGCTAGTTCTAATTTTTATAATCTGAATTTGAATTTTAAATCTGTTTTTAACTTTAAATTTTCTGCAAACTTCATTGGGCCATAACTGGGCCATACGGACTCCGATTTACAAAATTTCGGACTCTATTTCGCGTATTTTTTCAAGACGAACGCAATGACGCAGCCCGTTTCCCCCAATTCTCACATTTGAGATTATTTATTCTGCAATTAGTGAATTTTAGCATTAACTGAAATACGGGGTGTTACAGTTACCAACTGGTTAAGTTTTTGGGCCTATATATACAAATATAACCCACCTAAACGAGATGTACTTAAACCTCCCACCGATTCTAGCATGTTTTCTTAACTATTAAGTTTGTGGGCCTATATGTGTTAATATTACCCTCCTACACGAGATGTACTTAACCCTCCCATCGATTCAAGCATGTTTATTTAACGGTTAAGTTTGTAGGCCTATATGTACTAATATTACCCACCTACACAAGACGTACTTAACCCCTCCATCGATTCAAGCACGTTTATTTAACGGTTATGCTTGTGGGCCTATATTTACTAATATTACCCACCAACCCGATATATACTTAACCCTCCCGCACATTATTTCATATTGGTTAAGTGTTGTCCATTCATGTTAACTTAACCCACACATTCATCGTGTAATGTTGGTTAAGTGTTCCTTATTAACTTAACCCCGTTCGTTCATCAAGTTAAATTGGTTAAGTGTTTCCTTGTTAACTTAACCCCACATGTTCATCATGTTGTATTGGTTAAGTGTCATCAACTAATTAAAGTTAACTTAACCCACCAACTTGTCATGTTACTTTGGTTAAGTGTTGCCTTCATGTGTCAATTTAACCCTACCACAAATCAAGTTATATTAGTTAAGTGTTGTCCTCTTGTTTTAACTTAACCTTAACACAAATCAAGTTATATTGGTTAAGTGTTTCTCATTAACTTAACCCTAGTCATTCATGTTATATTGGTTAAGTGTTCCTTAACCCTAGTCATTCATCTTGTTCATTAGCATTAATCGATTTATTAATGCACCGACCTCTCACATTAGATATGTGTTGTTGCGATTACTGGATGTGTCGGGCGGTTCCGGGCAGTTTTACACCACAACTCAATCTAACCTCGGGTTTTTCTTGGGCATGATGCACTAACCTCTCACATTAGATAGGTGTTGTTGTGGTTACTAGATGTGCCGGGCGATTCCGGGCAGTTTTACACTACAACTCAATCTAATCTTGGGTTAGGCATATTCATTTTTTCACTAATTTACATATTTTTAGTTTATATGTAAATTATTCACAATTGTTGTCAATTTCAGATTATGCCACATTTTTCAAAAATGTCCAAGTCTAGATTTACATGCTAATTATCCCAACCAGTTATGTTTCAATTCTCAAGTTATGCCCAACAAAGCTAATTACAAGTCACGCTTCCCAAATTCAATTTCGAGTTATTACTCAAATTAGGCTATATCTAATCTTCCCAAGTTTGTACTAATAGTCATGCCCCAATACCCCAAGTTCGCAACATAGACAAATTATGCCCCAAATCATAAGTTACAAAATTATGTTCCACCATTACCAAATAGACCATTCCCCATTACCCCCCTCCCCCTCCCCCCCCCCCCCGCACGTACAATAAATTTCAGCCTAGATTCGAGGTTAATCTTGATTCATGAAATAAAAGGAGAAGAAAGAGGAACATAAACGAGAGTAGGCATAAATCAGGTGTTAATATGGTAGATTTATCAAATATAATAATATGGACCTAAGAGGATTACAGATCTGTTAGAGTTGAGGTATAACAAAGATAGATCTGAAACAAACTGACAGAAATAACCTCGTAGACATATAGATCTGATATAAATAATATCATGAACCTAAAAAGGATTATATACCAGATGTCCAACAAAGCCAGGCATGTTTGAATAATAACTTCCTAAGCATGTAAATCATTGATTCAATAGAAAGGTAGGAACTAGTCTGAAAGATTTGTATTATGGACTTAGATCCATTTCAGTACATGCAGAAATCACTATTAGGTGTTTTAAATCTGAAATTAACTTGGACTTACGTGTTTATTGTTCGATTTATGCCCCAAATTCCATGTTATATGTCCAGTATACTTTATGCTTCAAATCTCAAGTCATATGCCCAATACTTTATGCCTTAAATCTCAAGTCATATGTTCAATACACTTTATGTTTTAAATACAACAAGTGTTATGTCCTCAAATCCATTACAAATTAGTTATGCCCAATTATACATAATTTAATACTTTTCCCAAATTTTAGCGTTGGTCATGTCCAAATCATATTTTATGCCCAATTTTATTTCCAATGTACATTGATCTCTTATGAGATCTGGCTCAGGCTCGCAGTAGCCTGGCTATAAAAAAGGGAAGAAGGAAAGAAGAGACAAAGAATGGACATAATATTATCATGGACATAATATTATCAAATGAGATAGATAGAACGACAGATGGAAATAGGCATAATCTCAGATCCAGATTTATTACAATGCCAGAATCACAATTAATTTTTATTTTTGAAAGTAACGTGAACTTACCAATTACAGAATGGTCTTGAATTCTGGGATCTGTATTCTAAAATTGAATAGCTCTCCTTTGTTGTAGACATTGAATTCTCTTAGTTGAATTAGATTTGTTTTGTAATTCCTAACTTGCTTTCTTGTTGAAGAAGAATGGCGGCTACTCTAGGTTGAGTATTGACAGCATAACAGTCTTAGGAATATTTTTATATGGCTTAGGGTTTAGATTTAGGTTGCTTATATAGAAGTTTGATTTAATAGGAGCCGTCAGATCTACCTAGGGCCAATCAAAGCCATTCAAACCTAAGAGAACCAACCAGAACTTGCCACACAGGCCCTAATGACACAGCAAATCGTCACACAAAGAAATACGTCAGGTTACAGATGTGGCCCGAGGGGGAGGTCGACCCCCTTGTCGACCTGTATGGGCGGAGGTCGACCCCCTGGTCGACCTCCTGGTCGACCTGGCCTTGGGCGGGAAAATTACCGCCCATCCCGCTTTTGCTTTTGATTTTGAAATTTGAATTTTCTGAACTTTAATCTGAGCTGTTTATTTAAATTCTTGAATCTTCTAAAAGTCATAATTCCTTCATACATAGTCCAATTTACGCAAACTCGGACTCTATCTCAAGAAAAATTTCGAGATGAATGTAATGGCATAACTTGTTTCCCTTAATTCTCACATTTGTAATTAATTATTCTTTAATTCATTACTTTAATGTTTACAGAAAATACGGGGTGTTACATTCTCCCCTCCTTAAAGGATTTCATCCCCGAAATCTTCGAGTCAAGGATAACGTATATCCTACCATCCAATCATCCATCTACTCATTTATAGAACACAGGCGTCCATTGTCCTTAAAAGACTTCTAATGCTTCATGATCATATGCATAGTGTGTGTATGTGTCCTTATCTAATGCAAAATCAGGCGGTTTACTGATTCAGTTGACCTCCTTAATGCAAGTCATGTTGGTGCCATGAGTCCATTATGTATGCAATCATCCCTAATCATACTTTCTATATGAGTGCACAATCATTCATACAAATGCAACTTCCACATGATATCACATCAAGTTTCAATCCATATATATAAAAATTCACTCATGCATATGCAATATGAAAGTGACTGAGCTGATCTAGTGCCTAATGTGTGTATATGCGTCCATGAGCAACCACTAGCAAACACTTGCAACCATCAATCATAACATGTTTCAAATACATGTTTACATCCATTGGCTTCTACCTGAGGATCGTGGATAGAACCGAGAGGATATACCTAAAAGATAAAGGCTAGCATGAAAATAAATATTACAGAAAAAGTGGAATCAAGGATATACCCATAAAAGGGGTATGCCGCGCGTATATAGTCTTCTGTCTTCTAAGTTGCATCTTCTTGAGCTTCACTCCATCGTACCTTAACTAATTTAACTTCACGATTGCGAAGCTTCTTGACCCATTTCCAAAACCCACTAGTAAAGATAGGACCTCGATCACTTACTATGCTAGAGGGTATCCAATGTAGTCGAACTATCTTTCCAAGATAAACAGATGTTAACCATGATACCAAGTGCACATACTAAGATGATAAGAGGTCTCTCTTCTGCTTAGCTTATCCATCATGTCATAAATCTGAGGGTTGATATCTCTCACGCTAACCATCCTAGTCGAACTTAACATCCATCAAGTACAAGCCCTAAAGGCCTAAACCAATATCAGACAAGCACCCAAGGAATACCTCCTCTGAATTTGGGCAATTTATGTGAGATGATACTAGCAAAACAACCAAACAATTGAGCACTTAACCGACTCTGGCTATCCTCGCCAATCTTGCTCCAAAACTATCGTTGATCATATAACTGGCTTTGCATTGTCAACTAGATATATACGGAACTCTATCTCGAGTTTTAAGGGAAAAATCCCTAACCTAATCAAAAACATCTGCGTACTCATGGATTATTCTAACAAATCATAGATAGATGCATCAAATGATTCTAGGTAGCTAAGCCGAACTGATCCCTTAGGAACGCACGAAATCTCGAGGTTATTCCCGAGGCAAGTCAAAAGTCTAACTACCCTCCTTTCACAATTACTAGCTACCTAATCCATGCCTAGAATCAACCCATAGCCTATGAAACCAAAACATAAGCATTACACTTAAACTCAATACTTAACATAACTATTCTCATATCCTTACAAACCAAAGATAAATGAGTCGAACCGCCAACTGGATTTGAGACAATAATGGGATCTTCTATTATACTACTACTAAGGTGTAGAGACTTAACTACGGAAGCAGATATAAACGAATGTGAAGCGCTAAAATCAAAAAGAGTACTAACAGGATGATCAAAAAGAAAAAGAAAAACTAAACTTTACTATTTTTCTCTTAGGTACGCTGGCGGTGAAAGCATGCACTTACCTTCCGAAAATCCTGTCCTTGTCCTCTGGGAAATCCTTGATAAGATGCCCTGCCTCACCATGCTGAAAAAAGCCACTTATCTTTTACTTCCTATAATTAAATGACCCGCTATACCACAGAAAAGGTACTTCCTCTTGTTGCGGGATCTATTATTTCCTGCGCCCTTCTTATATTCCAATCCCTTGCTTGTGATTCTTCCCCTTTGGCCTCTTTCTCTTTACCTCCTTTGTGAACCATATTGACAAGTCTCTCGAACGTTTCCTCCATTGCACGGGAAACCCTACATAGCTTGGAAGAGAATTAGCCGTAGGTGAAACTACTGCGGCTATAGATGGAAGTTGGGCACTTCTTCACCCTTTGACAGGTATCATAGTCTCGTCGAGCCCACGGAACAATGCCGCGATGAGGTTACCTCCTAGAAAGCCAGGAGCCCCGGAGACTCAGGAAAGAAGGAAACAAGGATTCAAACAGAGGATCAAAAGACATTGCATATGGCTTTGGGGAATATGCCTTTAAAATAAAACTTTTCATTTGGAAGTGCTTCTTTTAAAACCATTTTGAAAATAATTTTTCAAATCTTTTATCTGATCCGGTAACCTTCAGCTCTGATACCAAGTGAAACACCCCACCTCCGTTAAGGTCACTCACAAAGGGAATGTCTTAACGTTGGTGGAGCATTTTAGGTAAAAGAAGCAGATAAATTACAAGACAGACAAATAAAGCAGCGGAAAATAAAGTCATTTTATAAACAACTGAATTCAGTCAAGCTTTTACAATAATTATCTCAATCATACTTAAAAATAATACATAGAAATTCTATCTTGATTCGAAAACTTTCAAGTATAAAAGAAGCATAAAAATGACAATGATATTCCCCAATAAAGCATGAACCGGCCATAGCAGTGGAAGAGAGAGTCCAAAGCAATACATCGACTATCATCGAGCTTGGAAAGAAAACTGAGCTAAGTGTTAACATTTCATCCCTGTGAACTTAGGGGGGAACGAAAGAAAAGAGGCGAAACAAAACTAGGTCAGACATAAGTCTGGTAAGTCCATTGACTTTCAGCATATAAACAGGAAAAAGCATTATGACATGAATAAACTGAATATAAGACAATACCGTGATAGCATGGATAACAAGAGAACATAAGATAAGCATAAGGTATGATAAGGCAAGATAAACTGAATGCGCTTCTACTCTTTCTCTGCTTTGTCACTACATTGATTTCTATATCTATCTCTGCACCACCTGACTAGTGTCCCAACTAGTAATATGTATAAAATGATAACGTGATCCCAATACCCGCAATTGTGGTAGCCTTCAGGCGTACATCTATTATGAGGATTCCACCTCAATCTGCATAATTGCCATGAATGTGTTAGATGTACCGTTACTACCCTATCGATCGGTTCCCTACTTGTATTGATGTTCCATGTGTATGTGTCAATCGGCCCTCTCTTGCGTGTAGATAACCTGTGTTGGTCCCACCATAAGGTGTTTCAATCCTTATGATAGCAACCTGACACGATTCAAGATGCATAGTGTATAACTACTGGTACCCAGTGCCTGCTTTTTCCCACTTCGGAGTACGTGCACCCCCGTAAACCGTCGGAACCTACACTGACGTACCCCATGCCGCTGTTTTTGACCGCTTATAATCAGCCTAGTAATCGTGCTCCACCCTGCCTAGTTAAAGGGTACCATGATACATCTATGTGGGTTACTACTGAAATAGGTCCCCATTACTAGGGTTTCCTGCTGGTTAAGTTTGTGGGCCTATATATACAAATATTACCCACCTACACTAGATGTACTTAACCCTCCCACCGATTCTAGCATGTTTTCTTAACGGTTAAGTTTGTGGGCCTATATGTATTAATATTACCCACATACACGAGATGTACTTAACCCTCCCATCGATTCAAGCATGTTTATTTAACGGTTAAGTTTGTGGGCCTATATGTACTAGTATTACCCACCTACACGAGATGTACTTAACCCTTCCATCGATTCAAGCATGTTTATTTAATGGTTAAGTTTTTGGGCCTGTATTTACTAATATTACCCACCAACCCGACATGTACTTACCCCTCCTGCACATTATGCCATATTGGTTAAGTGTTGTCCATTCATGTTAACTTAACCCACCCATTCATCGTGTCATGTTGGTTAAGTGTTCCTTATTAACTTAACCCCGTTCGCTCATCAAGTTATATTGGTTAAGTGTTTCCTCGTTAACTTAACCCCAGGTGTTCATCATGTTGTATTGGTTAAGAGTCATGAACCAATTCAAGTTAACTTATCCCACCTACTTGTCTTGTTTCTTTGGTTAAGTGTTGCCTGCTTGTGTCAACTTAACCTTACCACAAATCAAATTATATTGGTTAAGTGTTGTCCTCTTGTTTTAACTTAACCTTACCACAAATCAAGTTATATTGGTTAAGTGTTTCTCATTAACTTAGCCCTAGTCATTCATGTTATATTGGTTAAGTGTTCCTTAACCCTAGTCATTCATCTTTTTCATTAGCATTAATCGATTTATTAATTCTCCAACCTCTCACATTAGATATGTGTTGATGCAGTTGCTGGATGTGCCGGGCGGTTCTAGGCAGTTTTACACCACAACTCAATCTAAACTCAGGTTTTTCTTGGGAATGATGCACTAACCTCTCACATTAGATAGGTGTTGTTGTGGTTACTGGATGTGCAGGGCGGTTCCGAGCAGTTTTACACCACACCTCAATCCAACCTCGGGTTAGGCATATTCATCTTTTCACTAATTTGCATATTTGTAGTTTATATGTAAATTATTCACAATTGTTGTCAATTTCAGATTATGCCACATTTTTCAAAAATTTCCATGTCTAGATTTACATGCTAATTATTCCAACCAGTCATGTTTCAATTCTCAAGTTATGCCCAACAATGCTAATTACAAGTTATGGCTCCCAAATTCAATTTCGAGTTATTACTCAAATTAGGCTATATCTAATCTTCCCAAGTTTGTACTAATAATCATGACCCAATACCCCAAGTTCGCAACAAAGACAAATTATGCCCTAAATCATAAGTTACAAAATTATGTTCCAACATTACCATATAGACCATTCCCCATTACCCCCGCGCACGTACAATAAATTTCAACCTAGATTCGAGGTTAATCTAGATTCATGAAATAAAATGGGAAGAAAGAGGAACATAAACGAGAGTAGGCATAAAACAGGTGTTAAAATGGTAGATCTATCAAATATAATATTATGAACCTAAGAGGATTACAGATTTGTTAGAGTTGAGGTATAACAAAGATAGATCTGAAACAAACTGATAGAAATAATCTCATAGACATATAGATCTGATATAAATAATATCGTGAACCTAAAAAGGATTATATATCAGGTGTCCAACAAAGCTAGGCATGATTGAATAATAACTTCCTAGGCATGTAAATCATTGATTCAATAGAAAGACAGGAACTAGTCTGAAAGATTTGTATTATGGACTTAGATCCATTTCAGTACATGCCAAAATCACTATTAGGTGTTTTAAATTTGAAATTAACTTGGACTTACATGTTTACAGTTCGATTTATGCCCCAAATTCCAAGTTATATGTCCAATATACTTTATGCTTCAAATCTCAAGTCATATGTCCAATACTTTATGCCTCAAATCTCAAGTCGTATGTTTGATACACTTTATTTTTAAATACAATAAGTGTTATGTCCTCAAATCCATTACAAATCAGTTATGCCCAATTATACATAATTTAATACTTTTCCCAAATTTTAGCGTTGGTCATGTCCAAATCATATTTTATGCCCAATTTTATTTCCAACGTACGTTCATCTCTTATGAGATCTGGCTCAGGCTCGCAGTAGCCTGGCTATAAAAAAAGGGAAGAAGGAAAGAAGAGACAAAAAATGGACATAATATTATCAAATGAGATAGATAGAAAAACAGATGGAAATAGGCATAATCTCAGATCCGAATTTATTACAATGTCAGAATCACAATTAACTTTTATTTCTGCAAGTAACATGAAGTTACCAATTACAGAACAGTCTTGAAATCTGGGATCTGTATTCTGAAATTGAATAGCTCTCCTTTGTTGTAGACGTTGAATTCTCTTAGTTGAATTAGATTTGATTTGTAATTCCTAACTTGCTTTCTAGTTGAAGGAGAATGGCGGCTACTCTAGGTTGAGTATTGACAGCATGACGGTCTTAGGAATATTTTTGTGTGGCTTAGGGTTTAGATTTAGGTTGCTTATATATAAGTTTGATTTAATAGGAGCCGTCAGATTAACCTAGGGCCAATCAAAGCCATTCAAACCTAAGAGAACCAACCAGAATTTGCCACACAAGCCCTAATGACACAACAAATCGTCAAACAAAGAAACACATCAGGTTTTAGATCTGGCCAAAGGGGGAGGTCGACCCCCAGGTCGACCCCCGGTCAATCTGTGTGGGGGGAGGTCGACCCCCTGGTCAACCTCCTGGTCGACCTGGCCTTGGGCAGGAAAATTCCCGCCCAGCTCGCTTCTGCTTCTGATTTTGAAATTTGAATTTTCTGAACTTTAATCCGAGTTGTTTATTTAAATTCTTGAATCTTCTGAAAGTCATAATTCCTTCATATAGAGTCCGATTTACGCAAACTCGGACTCAATCTTAAGCAGAATTCCGAGTTGAACGCAATGGCTTAACCGGTTTTCCTTAATTCTCACATTTGTAATTAATTATTCTTTAATTCATTACTTTAGTGTTTATAGAAAATACGGGGTGTTATATACATACTAAACAAATGCAGGAATTGGTGTCGGTAAAGTCATAAAAAAACGAGCCTATAACAGTGATGATGGGTTCACCGGCACCGTGAGGCATAAATTTTCACTTTGAAACCGTGAATAACATCCCTTATGGAAATTGTGCATTTCAAACCGCCCAAGAAATTACATTGGGATGATATAACATTTGTTTAGTTCACCATAAATTCCTATCTAAACTTCTTATGATCAAATAATTAATATAAAACACATAAAAATCTTGATTGGATTCTCAGTCGATTTAGATGCTCAACCGAAATATTTACTTAAAATTGAAATAAGTGACTTACATAGGATCAAATTCGAGATTCTCGAAAAAAGTTAGGGTAAATCTTGAAGAATGGTAACCTGGTTTGAGTAATTGATGTTGCAGGTAAAAGAGTGAAGAAGAAGAGGAGGTAATAACTATGCAAAATTACTTTTGAAATCCAAGCCATACAGGAAGAGATTGACCAATGGGTCCGATCGAGGGAGATCAAGAGGCATGAAATCAAAATAATGAAAGAACATCAAAATCGATTTTAAAAGTCGAAATTACCCATTCACGGGGGAAGGAGAAAAAATATTACTACCAAAATTAACACCAAAACAGGCTACGATGAAGGGGTAATAGACTGTCATGAGCATAGAAGAATACTCTGTGAGAAAAGATCTGGCATAGGGTAAAACCAAAAGCATAAGGAAAGTATACAGAAGGGCTAGCAACTAACACCATCCTTAAAGAAGAAACCTCAAAATCTATATGAAGAAAGGATATTAGCAGGATAGTTCTGGCACGAAGTGTAGCTAACGAGAAGTCACCCTAGACCAGAAGCTAATGAAGAGAAATACCAAGAATAGTATAACTCGACACCCAAAGGGATGAAAGGTATATCAACATTAATTTGCTTAATGTTGATACAAAAAGAGATGTAAGCATCAGTGGAAGCTAATCGAAAGCCAACTACCTGGACCCAAGCTTATTAATCACCAAAAGGAAATTTCAGTAATTAACAGACACGACGCGGAAGCACCCATCCAGAAGACCGAAGCCCACTGCAGGAATATGCCGAGAGGCAAGTTATAACTTCTAAAGAGACAAGTTATCCACACTAATCCACTTAATTTTGATACTGAAAGGTGTGGCGGTTCCCAAAACAAAACACTTAAAGAACTAAGGCAAACCTCTCTAAGAGTTAATAGCAAGGTCGGAAGCTCATAATTGGAAGCTCTTAACCGAAAGCCAAAAAGCCTTCTTAAAGTTATCCATACCAATAGGCTGGGTATCGATACAAAGACGATAGATATGATATCAAAAGGAAGTTCCATAAACCAAGACCATCCTTCCGAGAGCCGGAATCGACACCCTAAAAAGAAAAGCCAAAAGAGCAGCTGAGACCAAAGCAACCGAAACCAAAGGGAAAAGCAATCGACATGGGCTTCTACTGGCCCAATAGAAAAAAGGGACCCTGATTTTCTATAAATAAGACCCCAGGGGTCTCATTTTTGGGACCAAATTTTCATTTCTCATTCTTGTACTCTTTTCCTTTATAGTAAATACTAATTTCTAAATCAATTTAGGGATATCCATTGTTTGCTTATGTACTCCAAATCTAAGATCAATAAAGAGTGAATCAACACTTAGTATATTTCTTATGAGTTTATCATGTGATCTCTTAGTTGTTTCCTACACAACATACCATATACATTATAGGTGGTCATGATTTCATATCCAAGTCTAGACCCTACCGCAAGGTTACAACAAAACCCTTTCCTACAAGAAGTTTAGCCTTCTACTGAGGGTTGTGCTTAGGGAACCCTTGTCCCAATATAACTGTTGGTTCTTAAGTCTCTTAAGCGTGATGCCCACCCCATTGAGGGAAGAGTAACTAATATTTTGGGCTTTAAACCTTGATATCTAGGAAACGGTGAACTAACTCTGACTCGTGAAAGCTAAATAACCCCATTTTTCTCTTAGGTCTACTTTCGTAGACCTATCTCTGGTGCTGACAAAATATATCATTAATAAGAAACTTTGGCAAGGTTTAAAGAAGAAATAATTGCGCTTAACTCTAGTTGCTTTTCTTTATAGGAACAAGATCCTCTTTTTAAGGAGAAGAATGCCTTTCTTAAAAACAAGCTTGATAAGAATGAGGCCTCCCTGAACAAAGCTATTAGTATGATTAATGATGCCAAACAAAGGCTCTTTTCTCCAAACCACCTTGAATGAGATTATGGTTAACTCATTCGAGGATTCTTTCCTGCTCATCTATGAAGACACACAGAAAAATGTCAAGACTTAAGCTTTCCTTCTCTTGATATACATTTGGTAGAAAGGTTATGTCAAAGATAACCTGTGTAAAAGAGGGAAATTTCATTCCTGAGAGAGCAGAGGTTGATGTGGCAAAGTTTCTGTTTATAGATGGCTTTCCCTTAGAGGAGTCATGTACTGATGTCGGAGAAGACGTTTTTGTAGCAACAAAAGCCATCTGTATTGATGATAACAGCCCTGGCCTTAGAGCTATTACTTGAGATAAAGGTGACTGTAGTGAAAAATTCAATGGTGTTGACGATATCTTCCTAGCTCCCAGTGGCTAGGATGAAGCACATAGTAATGACCTTGAACCCTTGATCATGACGTCATTCCGGCTGCTACTCTTGACTCCTCCCACACACAAGGATTTGACCTCAAAGGGTGCTAAAAATGTTGAGACTCAACAAGTCTCTTCTCCTATCTCCAAGGTATGGTAACTTCTATGGTATCCTTTTTCCTCATATTTTCAATAATTAGCCTCTTTCTTTCCTAATTAAATGGAAAGGAAAAAGTTAGGTTTTAGGCACGTCCGTCGTGAAAGAGTACGATCTGATGTGGCTCATCTTACTAGAGAGCTAAATAAGCAAACGAGTGAGTATAACACCTTACCCGATAGATACCATCATCTGGACAAGAGTGTTGCAAGACTATTTTCATTTAAAGAAAAAGAAGTGACCCGAAATTGAAAATTTCCCGGTTGGGCTGTGAGACACTCTTGAGAGAGAATGTTGAGCTCACTAGCATGTTCTAGATGTTAATTGAATATAGAGATATTTTAGTAGACTTCTTATACAAAATTTATAGTAGATATGAAATGATAGACTTTCCCTTTTTAGGTGATCTTAGCTGAGGATTGCTTAGGCATCTCCATAGAAGGTGCCTAGATGATTGTGGCATTCATCTCCACTCGAGAGCTTACTAGAATCTTCCATGGGTCTACTCGATTCCCATAGAATTACCTTTAGACAAACTAAACTTCTATTTTGTATGAACAAGAAGAGTATTTGTAATATGTGTATTCCTTTAGTTTCTTGCACTATAATGAATTTGCTTTTTCCTGATTTCTTGATGCTTTTTCAATTTTCATTTCCTGTGACGGGTTCTCTTTCTAGGGATTTCCTTGGAAGCTACATTAGGTTGAGGAGGGAATATATGAGAAGTCCTTTCTTATTAAATCTTCAAAATTTGCAAGATATTGTTTTGTCAGAGACCTTGAAAAGGATAAAACTCAATGTCCTATGCTTCGCCTTGATTTCCTGGGTGAAGAGAAGGATAAATTCTTAAAAGAGATCCGGACATACCATTCGAGGTTGACTTGTGGTTATGATTGTCCTGCGATTGGGGAATGGGATTGCAACAAATTCCCCTGCTTATACACCTGAAGGATTTGAAATTCCTTTTGCTTGCACTCTTACTCTTATTGGTAATTCTTTCAACACAAATTAAAAGAGCTGTTTCTTGCCCTAGGGATTATTCAAATAACTTGTAATCATGCTTTTGAGAACTTGATAACTGAAGCACTTGTGTTCTGATACCAATATTGTGTTGTTTCCTATCTCCAGGATGTAGTCACTTAGCAAAAATACATTCATGAGTAAACCCTTGGTTTGCGTATGCATAGTTTTGAGTATGGCTTTTAACATTGTCACAAATATCTACATTCAGAGTTTTTTTTCTAGCATTTTTTGCGATAAATATAATTGCTAACATCTCTTGCATTTGTTATTGTAGAATGTTTAATTTCATGTTTATACAATGGCAAGTGTTGCTTTAATTAAATTACATAATAAATGGAATTTGCAACAATAGTAATGTTAAAATCCAACCTTTGCATTTGGTTGTTTGTGAAATGATCTTGTAAATAAACTTGCAGAATGATTTTGCAAGTTGTGTGGATCTCACTTGATGTATAACCTTTGTTGGCGTTTTGAGTATACCGGTTGGAGCGACCCACTAGGGGTCTGGGTCGACCGCTTAGTCGACCCAGTTAGGCGTTGGGTCCACCCAACTTCCATGATTTACTCTAAATATCAATTCTGATTAAATCGAAAGTTTCTCTATTCTAAAATTCGAATTTCAAACTTGTTATTTTATATTCTCTTTGTTTTAAACCCAATTTTAATAAACCAAAAGTCTATCTTAGCCATACTTTTGTAATGGACTTAATGGCACAAACCTCGTAGCCCATTACTCATAATTTTCTAATTAATACTTGCTTTATTTATCTTTCAAGTAATTTGCTATGTTAAATTTTCGGATTGTTACGAACGAGCTCTACACATTAGAGCCGATTTGGGTTGATTTGACTATGGTGAGTGATATTATATCTCACCGGACTTATTTTTCGAATAGTATAAATTGACGTTTTAAATTGTTTTCTAACTATATAACGTAATAATTAGGATATATGAACCTAATAAAGAATAAATAAAAAGATTGAATACTTATTTAAGTAAATTTAACCTAATTGTCACATTTCAACCTGATTGCGCGCTATTACATGTTATTTACACATTTATGCGCTATTGCGCACTGTTTTAATCACACTAATAGATTTTTGTTACCTGGACACTTATTTCTCTTTGATTGGCCTAGATATACTGCTTGATTTATTACTGTTTTATGGATGCTTGCATGTTAGTTTAAGAATCTATATGACTGTCGGTTGCATGGATGAATTGTTTTCTTAGTTTACATTAAAATATCGTTCGTAGATGATCTAGTATAAGGAAATATTTCGTTCGATATAGTTTTGGGTGTTTATCGATCATAGCACACGTCAATGTATATTGATTGAATGCACAAGGATGATAGAATCGAGCGGATGAGATAAATTCTCGATGGAGAGCTACATAGCGCTTAGATGGATCTGATGACTCGGCAGCATTGGAGCCCGGCGACAGATTTGAAGATGAAGCAACAGTAGAGCTTAGTGCCCAATTAGAAGATGAAGGATCGACTTGGCAACAGTTGGACTTGGCGATGAGCCAAACTTTGCAATGAATGCGAAAAGTTTACTATGAACGTGTATTTAACTTATTTTGGTTCAATAGGCAATCTAACTTGTAACAACCCACCCGGAATGATCCTAAATTCCGACCCAGAAAAAGGTACGTCAAAACTTAGAGCCAATTTAAACGGATCAATGATTCGTGTAAGGATTACATAAACAGAGCTAACTAAAAACGACATCAAAATTTCATAGCAGAAGGGATATAATATAATAACAGAAAATAGATGTAACTTTATATCAAAACCCATAATAATGTTGATTACTTCATGTCTCAACTATCAACAAGGGTACATCAACAATAATAACAATATCATAAGGGTACAATAGTACTGTCAAATGTGATACTAATGATAATAATAACTATATATCCTCCTTTGTTGGGCTCCGATCTCCATGACTGCATCAATCAAATGTTTCCCACCTCTAACCTATTTATATGTTAAGAGGGGGACCAATCATTTTAAGGAATGTCTATTTCCTATACTTGGAAAAATAAATTAATCAAATTATGTATATGCAAACTCAACACACAATTAATATGTATTAATTAGGCAGACTACTTCAAAGTCACCCGAGGACTTGTTTTATAATCGTCATCACTATTAAATATACTCGCAATGTAAATCAAGAAATAGTAATCCTACATTTAATACCAGGTTTAGGTAGACACTTATAACTATTTATGACCCTCTTGGAGAACCCATGCATTACTATCTAGCCGTCATTATAGGTGAAATCCTAGTCACTTAATACTTTTCTTAGACACGCAATCCTATATAAATTTTTATGCTGCCCATCTACGGGTATGCCTTTACATTGCCACTAGATAAGAAGTAGACAAAATTTGAAGAAAGACTTACTTATACATCTATTGTTTTAATTAGGATCATTTAATACCTTATAAGAGAAAGACAGACTAAATGACCCCTTAAGGCCTTAATAAGGGTGGGTCCTATGATTTTGGTCCTAAACTGAAGAGTGGATCTTGGAAAAGGACCTAGTCCTAACCACTTAATACCCAAACCAGGTAGGTTTTCCACTTAATACCCTCTCGAGGTAGGCCTCCACTTAATACCCTCTCGAGGTAGGCCTACTTCACATACACACACAAATGACATCTCACATTTAATTGACCACTTGTAGATGCTAGATTTGTCGAGTAGTTCCGAGCAGACTTCTACTGTAAGTTGGGCTCAACCTTGCATCCTTGTATAAGAATTGTAATGGCCTATAGCACTTAGGACTCTCACATCAACCCAACTAACTTGTAGATGCTGGATATGTTTGTCAATTCCGAGCAGGCTTCAACTACAAGTTGGGATTAACCTGATGTCTCTTGTCATTAATACAAATAAAAGCCATAAATACTCACACACAAATTTCCTATGGGAACATTTAGAATTCTAAGTTTCCTATTTTAACGCATTTAGTATGCTCTTAATATGAATTTAATAAGAATTTATAATATGTTAATTACGTTATAAAAAGTAATATATAAAATTTAAATCAAGCGCACATAAGAAATGTCCTAAATAATTCAAATGTCAATCCTAACGTCAAAATAAGGTTTACAAGTTTATTTTTCTAACTTCACCAAAATGGCATAAACATGTATATTCATATTCAATCAACAACAGGAAAATAACAACATATACGTAAAAAATTGTAACCAAGTTTCAAAAGATTATTTCAATAATAAAAGAAAGACATTGTGTGATATATCAAATATGTATGTAAAAACTCCTTTTTGGTACTGCTTCAATTTTCATATGATTTATATATACAAAAACTAGAGACTTCAGTGAACTGTATATAATACGTTCAAACTATCTATTTTAAAAATAAATACCTAAAATTATTAAATCTACAGTACTCAAATCTTATGCCTTTGTACCCATATACATAATTTTTAAAGAAAGTAAATCAGACTATTATCAGAAGTTATGAAACACCCAAAAGCCTATCTATTATTACATCAATAACCAAAACCTAATTTACACCAATTGATTGACCATTTCCGCAAATTATAAGAGATTTGGAGGATTTGTTTTTTTTTTGTGCAAATCCAAATCCCTTTTAGGAATAACAATCCAAATTTACACTATAGAATATAGAAAATTGGAAACTGATGTATTTCCACGAGATAAGAAGAGAAGAATAGTGAATTCAATGTAGAATCTAACAATTCTAAAATAAACCTGTTAAATCAGCTTACTCCAAATCCTTTTATGTATAAAAGAATCAGATTTCGAATCTCATACATATATATAACTATACTTAATTCCAAAATCTAGGTATGGAATCAGATTTAGAAGAGACATAATATAGGGTAAAAGAAAGAATAAACCTAATTTATTTCTAGAATTAAGAAAAATGGCAGAGAGACGGAATGGAGGCGTAAAAGGGTATGAATGTAGGGTTTAAGTGAGAGCCTAAGGGACTTTTCATAGTTTCTTGTCGATATATGGACCATAGGATTAGTTATGTTTAATCTGGATAGACCGTTTAAGCAAAAATATATATAAACCCTTAATAAAATGTGCCTCTCTCGCACCCTTGATCAAGAGGGGGTCGACCTCCATCTTATGGGGTGGTCGACCCCCTTTCTGGGTCAAGCACAGGAAGATTAGTTTCCCTTTACGTTATTATTATACTAATTAAGTTATAAAACTGATTGATTCCTTCTGTTTATTATTTATTCTTGTCCCCTATTGTATATAAATATTTATACACAAATTCAAATATCGTGGGAATATTCCATTATCTCAAACAATATATAATTTTAATCATGGTTTATATTTATTCAGTTTGAATTTCAAATCTTGTGTGCGTACAATTATCTTATAAATTGTTTTGTTAACAAATTCTTCATATTGACTCCATTTTCAAAAAATAAAATATGAAAATGAACTAGAATCTCGCCATGAATACAATGGTAATATTCTCGTGTTAAAATTCTCAATTGCTCAAAATTATTATTCTCAGCACTTAATATTTGATTAATTTACTATTGCTTATATTTAATTTAATTATCTACATCTATTTGGGGTATATTTTACTGGGTGTTATACGACTAGTCGTTATCGATTACTATGAAGTGGTCGATATCGATTACTATTGTTGGTCACTTTGGCCAATTTGATATGAATGATGGCACGATTTTGAGGAGCATGACATGATGGTTCATTCGATGGCAATTTCGACATGATTCTCTTCGACTAATGGTTTGTTAATCGATGATGGAGGTTCCAGGATGGGAAGCAAAGTAGTGACTTCGATAACGAATAACGATATTATTGCATGCAACATAAAGATGACGAATCAAACGGGAATTACCAAAGAGGAGTCATGGTATTAGTCCTAGGATAAACTCTACTATGGATTCCGTGCGCAAAGGGATTATCGACACACATGTTCGATGGGTACCAGGGAATAAGGGTTAGTGGGTATAATGTCCATTGGACCAGGTTCGTGTCCTTATCTCCAAGTTCGAGAGATTATTTCCCAAGTTTGAAAAACTTATAGCATTCACCTAAGCCATGTTTGAATCCTTACTTTGGGTTGTAAGTTGCTACAGCTTAGTCCCTGGCCAATTGGGTGTGGCATGGATTTAAGTAACAAGGAACGGAGTGTTATCGGCTATCAAATGCACTACGTGAATGAATATGAGGATGGATGATTGATGTTATGTTTGCTCAATCATTTATCCCCTTAGGGGAATCATGTGATGTTATATCAACGATTCTGATATCTGGGCATCCCTAGTATTCTGGTATAGGATAAACCCATACTTGTTCTCACAGAGTAGTATATATGTCCTTAAATGTGTTGATCCTGTGGATGCAGGGGAAGGTAAGATTTTTCATACCCTCTGTGCCATATATAATATTACGAATTATACAGTCTTTGAGATTTTTTATCACTCACACTAGACTGTTGTCTGACTCAAGGATTTATTTCCTTCTTATTACCTTAGGTGCTCATCGACAATGCTAGTGAGCAGACCTGGTGAAAAGTACAGTTATTATTCAGAGCTGCGCAGGTCGATTAGCAGGAGGCTAAGTTTACATATTTATACTTGTATCCTTATGGTTCATTTCGCTGTGTAGCACTATGAAGCCTTGATAGTGTTATGTGTTTTTGTTAGAGACAGTTTATCAGTTGGGTTTATTTAGCGGATGTATAAACTCCATTACTGTTTAATGTAATTTTACGAGCATGTATACCTGATTATATAGTTTGTGTGGTTATTAATATCTCATCCGTTTTATATATGTGATTTAACTGTTATATGTATTTGGTGCACTGTGAGATATATGATTGATTCTGTTTTTGTGTTTCTGTCCTCTTCTTTCTCTTCTAGTTCCTTCTTTTCTTTCCCTTTACTCTTCTTTTTTTTACTATTTCTTTCACTTGACAATCGATTTACATAGATTTGGTGGTTGTACAGCGCAAAATTTTTGACTATTAACATCGGTGGCATATAGTGGGCCGCCACGTCTGGAGTTGAAGCAAAATAAGAAAAGAGGTTGTTTGGAATTTTCAAAAAAGAGTTTGAGCCCGAAACCTCAATCCTTTCAAAATAGTGACATACGTCAGTCATAACCATAATATAAAAATTGACCATAAAGTAACAATATCAAAGCTAAACAAATTGATTTGTAGCAATTGTTTCGATATACCTTAAAGCAACTTCTTTGATACACTTGAAGCAACTTCTTAAAGCAATCAAAACAAGGAAGTTGATATTTTGAATCTAATTAAAACATGTCTCCCCTTGCAAAGTAAAGCACCGCTTCGAAACCCTTTTACGTACCTCCTTTGCTTCAATGTACTTCAAACTAAGTTGCCTTAGAACCATGCGCTTCTCGACAGGTTGAAGCTATGAAGTGACCTATCCGAAGCCAGTGGATTAAAGCAAAGCCATTGTTTCGTAGGCGGTAGAACCAGGGAAATACTTGTCATCAACTCCTTATATTTGGTAAATATTATTAGCTAATAAATGTTCTTTTCGTATTTGTGTCATAAATCCGTAAGTTTAAAAGTTCAAAATAAAAATATCCCCTAGTTTCGAAACAAATTATTTATTTACTTAAGCTTTTATAGCTTAATAAATTTATATTAAATTAGAAAATTATTGGAAAATCCCCAAAAATCCATATTAAATCCCTTTATATGTTTTTGCATATATTAATTTCGAATATAAAAACATTATTCAATTGCCTTAACTCAATTAGATCATTTTCTAACATTGAGAAAAATCACTAAGTATTCATTTTTGTTTATAAAATTGTGATATTTGAACACTTCCTAAATAATGTTACCCACACTATATTAAATTTTCAAGTCATTCAAAAGACAAATATTAGTGTTTCGAGTAGAATGGGCATGGTAACTTCATGAGTAACTACTTTGATCACTAGCAACCATATTTATGAATTTCTATCATTTAAACATGGCATAATAAACATATAAACATCCAAAAATTTGGAAATACCCTAGAATTGAATCAATAAACATGGTAAAAGAGTGAATATCATTTTCACCTTAAATAAAATGTGAGGAAACTTGACATCTGTGTTCATTTGATTTCCTGCGCCTATGTTTTATTTAGCTTATCTTTTCAATTCTCCTCCCTAGAGTAATGGCCGACCAGCTTTCTTTCTTTTGTTTGTAAATAAAAATGTAAAGAGAGGTATTGTGAAAGGCTAAATTGTAGGATATGTCATTTTCCTATTTTAGCCCTCTCATAATCCTCCTTTTTGTATATGAAATCTAGTTTATCTAACTAAGTTATTAATTATGGTGTGACTCATTTAATTTACCAAATCTCATTCTCATCATTGACTTACATTACTTTATTTAATCTACTCAATTAAATGTTCCAAATGATGTCTAGTAAAATTGGGATATTACAGCTATACTGAAGAATAAAAAAAATAGAGAACAAAAAGTTAATGCAAGCTTAGAATTGAAATCGGGAAAATGAAAGAAACATAACCATGCATCAAGCTGCAATGAAAGTTGTTTTTTTTTCACAAAAACAACGAAACGTTACATCTTATATGCAATGAAGTTGAAAAAGTGAACTAAAAAGATGTACTAGCCTTACATCAAGTTAAAGAGAGGTTAGTTTTTTTTACAAAAATTAGCATCTTATTACACCTTATATTCACATGCCCAGCCACCACACCACAACTACTTTTGGAAAGAACGCGGTGAACATGCATTATATTATGAAAAAGGAGTAGTTATGTAGATGAAAAGTAGCAGCATTGTTGGTACTTAAAGCCGAGATCCTTAGCAAGAGAGGCATGCATCATCGCCACTATCCTACTACTGATATTTGATAATAAGTAGTTAATGCTTTTATAATTCTACAAAAAGGCAGAAATTGAGAAAATAGGAGGAGAAGGCGAAGTCGAACTAGGGTCTCTTTGGAGAGAATCATATGCCCATAACAACTGGGCTAAGATTGTTTTTAAACCGAAGTGCAATGGCTTTTTAATATTAACGTTACTAAATGAAGTTTCTAGTGCCCTTTCAAGCATCTATTCAACCATTGCAAACTTTCAAAGATGCACCTTTCAAGCATCTATTCAACCATTGCTAACTTTCAAAGATGCACCTTCTCTATTGTGATTTGAAAAATTACAACTATTTGTTGGCGTCCATTCACTCCTATATAAGATGCTCACCATACTCAATCAAACACACAATTATATTCTCTTAGACCACTCTCGTATTGTTTTCAAATTATTTGATTTCCATATTCATTTCAAAGAAGATGCTATAGAAGTTGTACTACATCGGGATTACTCAGTGTATTGAAAACAAAATATAAGTCAAGTTAGTTCATTGTAAAAAATAAAGTCCATAGTTTCTTCAATAGTTCTGGCCAAGTTTCTAAACCTGTTTCTCCTGACCTAGTGAGGGTATTAATAGTAAAAGGCTTAAGGGTGGATTTAGGACTAGATATAGGATGGAATATATGAACCAGTATAAATAGATTATGTGATATATTTTACAATTTCTGCTATATTTTCTTTGTTTGCTGCTATTGGGCTTTGTTGATAATGTGCGTAGCAATCTAACATGTCGGCCTTTATAGTAAAAGGTTTTAGTATATCTGTACCGTAATATATACAAGTGATAAGGGTGAATATACTAAATGTTTAGGACATTATTGTAATCTTCATTTATGTAGGTCTATAAATAGAACACTGTAGTATTGTAGTTAAGAACTAAATAAATAAAATTATCATCACTATTCAATGGTTTCTACTCTTAGTATAACACGTTATATATACAAATCTCCTTAATTTATTTTTATTATATCATTCATTATAGACCTGAACTTTACCCACTACTAAGACATTATGAAAATAAAGTTTAATTAGTGCTACCTATTATACAGTGCAATTTATTTTATAGTTTGATAATTAATAACCTTACTTCTTTATCACTTATATATGTTAGATTGTATTAACATAATTTTTTATCATTCGATAGACAATATTTTCTTTATACAAAGGTATATTTAAAAAAATCCCTTGTTTTATTTATGTGTATCGTCCTTTAATATATAGCTATGATATTTAATTTTTCATCCAGCTAGGTTCGTTTTCTTTTGCCAACTCCAACACTATATGTTCTAGTTGCAATTTTATTTTAAAAGTATGTGTAAAATTCAATATATCTTTATTATGATATTCAAATATAAATTAAACTATATAAGCGTACATTTTTTTGTATGCATACAATTTATTTAAGTATATCTAAGCTATGATTTGTTTATATTCATATTGCAATTAAAACTAAAGATACTTCCATGAATTAGTGTTGTTTTTTTATTTCTGTTTGTTTCAAGCTAGGAATAGAAAATTATATAATATATTTCAAAGTACATTGATAAGTTTACTATTAAATTGCATTATAAACTAAGCCATATTATATAGTTTAAATTATATTATATCTATGCTAGAATTATAACACATACACCTTTATTAGAAGAAAAAAGAGCTCACATGATTTAGCGTCATCCAATTGCTAATGAAAGGTGCAAGAAACCAATCCCATAGGCAATGGTTTACTTTTATATAAAGTTTATTATATGTGCATTGGTATGATAATGTGATTTATTTTTATTTTTATTCTACATATAAATTTTTTTATATCCAGTGAAATTTATTTGACTATTTCCGTATTAAATTTATAGCCAACAAGCCTCTACATGCAGTTACTATTTTTTAGGTAAAATAAAATAATTGCATTCTTTATTTATGCTCACACTATATAATAGAAACTTTCTTTAGGCTCTTGTTTTATTGTAGAAAAAGCATGAAAGACATAATTTGATGTATGTATATCGTTAAATTTTCTCTAAAACAACTTATGTTTACACTTATTAACCATGTTAGTTATGTACATGTTTTCATTGATAGTAGAACGAACTCATAACATAGCAAACATTGTTAATCTTGAATTCAAAGCTCTATAAATATTTGGAGATAACTATTTAGTATGATATTAGAACCTGAGATCTACTTTCTCAGTGCTTAGAAAATGTCATTAAAATGGGGATAATATATCGCAATAAGACAAAGTAGGGCTATGATATTTTCAAGATGTCATGTCTAAGACAGTTTTCCAAAACAGAATATTTAACTGAAAAGGATCATTTCCACCTATGAAACTCACTAAAGCAGCATTATAAGTATTAGAAGATGGTCATACCTTCAAAAGCTAGCCTAGAGTGGCTCAACATGCTGTTTCAAGACTTTATATATGTAGGAAATACAATTCCTTTATTTTTATAATTAGCTCTAAACTAAAATTATGTAAAGAAAAGCTAGATGATGCATAAGTTCTTGAAAATATATTTTCAAGATTTCATGCCTTTAACATACTCTTGAAGCAATAATATCAAAAGCGTCATTTTATAAAATATTATAAACTCATATAATGTCTATTAACTATTAAGCAAAATAGTGAACTATTTTTTTAAATCACTCTACAAATATTTTCCAACCGCATCATCATAAGTTATTGTTATATTTTCCTACTTTGAAAAAGGTTAAGATAAATGACATGGACTTGGATGTGGATTTTACTCTAGAAGAGCACTTTAAGACCAATAAAAGAAGAATAAGCTTGATAAGAATGATGATTTAGCTCTAGAAAACCAAAGATGTTAGCCAAAAAATTGTTAGCACCCCCAAAAAACTGAGATCATCTAGATTCCTTATCTAAGGAGGAGTCTCAGGGTACATCTTTGTTGTATTAATTAATTCCATTGTATTTTCTTGACTTATCATCTTAATTTCCTATTTTAGAGTTTTCTTGCTCCTTAAAAGTGTAATCCTGTTGAACTAAAGGATATAAGTTAGACGCTTGAGACTTTAATCTTGAAATTCTCTTAATGTTGAAGGTTTCGAGTATGTGGACCAAGTCCCTATCGGCTCTATCCTATGTATTTGGTTAAGAACTTTTCTAGTATGAAGATCCATGTAGATGAGCATTACATGTAAGGTTCTGGAAATGATTCATGAAGGTCTGTCCTTTTTTCAAATATCTTTTAGTAAGAATTAAGAGTATCGGGTAGTGTTAGCACAAAAATAATCAAGGCAGGTTAGGAATTAAAGTCATGGTGAAGGTGTGCGAAAGGTGACAACACTATGGGAAGAAGTAGATTATTAGCCTTAAGAATGTGAAAGGGAGCGAGTAAAAAGGAATCTCCTCCAAACTAAGGATCCCCTTTCGGTCTTAGCCGATTGGACATTAACACCGCACCAGGTACAGAATCCTTAATCGGACTTAACGGAGATTGCACTGATTCTGATAACAGGTAGCCCTTTCGGTGTGATCCGAAAGGGCATTTGTTCCAGACTAGTTAATCTAACAAAAAAGAATAGATGAAGCATGTAACGTCCTGTATTTTTACGGTATAATAATTAATTAATTTAATTATTTAAATAGTGATTTAGAGATTTAAATGGTTGTTTAATTAAATAATATTGAATATTTAGCTAATATAAATTGTAGAATAATATATTTAATTCCAAAATAGTCGGAAATAGCTGAATTCACATATCGTGTGAACTAGATTATTTATAACATATAATTTAGTTTAGAATTGAATTATAATAACAAATATATTTAATAAACGATGGTTGAACGTATTAATTATAATATAATTATAATCGAGCCCATAATGTCGCAGTAGTTTGTAATATTGAATTTTGAACTTCAATTGAATATACAGAATCCATTTTAAATCAGATTTCTATGAAACTAGATACGTTCAATTCTGTTGAACGGTATTTTTCTAATGAAAAAGAAAAATCGAGATTTCGTTGTGTAGGTTTTGAATTATGTCCAAATCAAATTTCCAGAAAAGTCACTATGGAATTCGTTTATAATTTATAACGATTAATTTATACAATAAAAGGATTTTTATTATATATTGAATATCAATTTAACCTGGATTTGAAATGTCGAGTTATAAAGTCAAGTATATTTATTTTGAGCTAGATGATATTCTATGTGAATATATACGATAATAATAATTAATTAATATTAAATTAAATTGTTTTAAACATATATTAATATTTAATTGGTTTATTTAGACCTTAGAAAATAGCCATTTTTGCAAACGACCTCCGTTTTCGACGAAATTAATTTTGTTGGATACAGAATATTAAATTATTGTTAGATTTCAATTTTTGTGATTTTTGGAGTCAGTATGCGACCGTGCGGAATTTTAATGTGAAAAACAGTCGATAACTTGACTTTAAAAATATGTTGTGCAAGCAAACAGACTCGAAATTCGATGAAATAAGTTTCATTGGATCCGTAATGTCGAACTGTAGTTGTATGTCCTTTTTCGTCGAATTTGGGTGTCATATGTGATCATAGGAATTTTTAAAGTGATAAATGGAGCTAATTATCAAATATATATTAATATAAAAATATATATGAAGCTTCTTGAGCAAGCCAACCTATCCTATAAATACCCTAACATCACCTAACTCTAAATTATTTTCTTCTTTAGTCAACCAGTGAAGAAAAACAACGCCTCCACTCTTCAGAAAAAAAGCGTGCATCTTAAAAATCATAATAGTTAATATATAAAGCCATAAATCACAAAACATGCATTTATGGATTGTTGTTGAGATTCTCTTCATCCTGGTATTTGTTTCTCCCAGTTCGACGCAGGCTTTGTAGTACTCGACTAGCAACAGTAAACTAGTGTTGGCGACTGCGGGTCCTTGGAACATCGATGTGTAGTGCCAATGCAGTAAACTAGTGTTGGCGGCTGCGGGTCCTTGGAGCAACAGTAAACTAGTGTTGGCGGATGCAGGTCCTTGGAATCAGGGAGGGTTTTTTAATCGCCCGCCTCACACCAGCCGACATTTCCAATGAAAGTGCATTGTGCCAATGCCCGACTAGCATGGGACGGTCGCCAAAGAAAGGAAAAGAAAGGGATTTGAACTAGCAAGGAACCTGTAGTATATCTCACAGCGCATGGAACAAAATATAATAATAATATAACTTTGACATAAAACAGGTGAGACAGTGCATAAGCTGAAAACTAAACCATCATAGTAGCGGGTCCACATCATCATTATTACAACTTTTGAACTGTCTCCAAAGAAAAATAAGAAAGGTACACTACTAATGACCAAAGTAGTGACCAGCAACAGCACAGGGAGATTATATATATATATATCATACGTAGAAGCCTCCTGCTCGTCTTCGGTACAGCTACTCGTGCATAATCACCTGACCTGTCTCTAGTCTATCCGTTTAAGAGCACCCAGAGTAATAAGAAGAGACGTAAAACTCTGGGTCAGACAAAAGTCTGGTATGAGCGATAAGCAGCAAAATAGAACAATAACAGGTATGCATAACCATAACTGAACCTGGACCTGCAACCAAAGAGTTAGCACAACAGGATGTACAATACTCTAAGGTGACACTAACATATGTTGTAAAGATACGAGGGAGGGGTGTGCATGTCATAGTGATGTCAAACAATCAAGCATAACAACCATGCTCACATCTCTCACTCAGAGCGTAAAGCATACGATATCCACCGCTTTGATCACCCAAATCCTTGCTATGATCACTCTGCCCCATGGAGTCATGATGGATCCACTGCACTAATCTATAGCCACTAATCCCTTGCTATGTCCACTCTTCCCTATGAAGTCAGGACGACTCCACTGCACTGGCTCATAGCCATACTATGATCACTCTGCCCCATGGAGTAATAACTACCCCACTACATTGATCCATAGCCTAACATTCATCTTGTTGGTGAATCAACATCGATAACCCCTTTGCACACGTCCCGCAGCAAAGTCCAACTCATGAAGTTAACTCGTTGGTTCCTATCTGGATCCTGAGTAACGACTTCCTATTTGGACTCCCTTTGCATCTCAGGTTTTGGTCGAATTGGAGTTGGTCTTCATCGTGTGGAAGTAGTTTAAGTCTGGTTCTGTTCGGGTATAATGTGCTCAAGCTCCCTGTTCTGTTCGGGTCCTCTGGTTCAGCTTGGGTTTCACCATCCGGTTCGTTTCGGATTCTTCGTTGTGGTTTGGCTTGGCTCCTTCATTTCCAGCTCCTCTTACGTTGATCTGATCCCACTCTCTAGCTTCAGTCCGATCCGATCTCCACGCCCTTTCTTCCAATCCGAACCCAACTCCAACTCTTATGCAAATGGCCTTCCTTCTTGCCAAGCCACTTATGCCAAGTTCCGACCCGAATCGAATCCCCTTGCTCAGTTCCCTTATCCAATCCGAGCCCTATATCCGATCCGATCCAAAACTCTGCACATTCCCTGCAACTTTTCCAGCAACTATTTTATGCCATATGACAGTGTTTTCGACCATTCTAACTTTTCTAATCAATCACAAATAATTGCATACAGTCATAGCAACATAAAGGAGCGGCCATAAACATCAAAGCAACGATTTTACAAGTTAAAATGGATCAAACCTACCCAAAACCCATATTTTCCATTAATCATGTTTAAGCACATCTAATGACAGGATTAGCAAAACATATCCAAATTAACCCAAATTTCTTTCAAAGCCCTAAAATAATATTTAAGAATTTTTATATTTTTTTCCATAATTTTGCCCTGCATAATTTCGATAATTAACACTAATCACCCCTAATTAGCCGTAATTAGTGAAAAACAATGCAAATCGCTTACATAAGCCACAATTAAAACTTAGATCTGAAACTATCTCTGATTTGGGGTGTCTTCCTATGCAACACAGCAGCTCCAACTCTGATTTGGCGTTGATTTTCCTCGATTTTATGTAGATCTTCTTAATTAGTGATTAGAAGGTGATTTGGAGTGATTTTAGAAGGTAGAGGCCATGGCTAGGGTTAGAGAAATGTTTTAGGCGGCTGAAAAAATGAAAATAGATCGTTTCCTAACTGATTTTAGCCTCTCCATAATCCTAATCCCAAAATGGATTATGGGCGTAGCTGCTAATCACCCTAATTAGGCCCGGTTAAGCTTTTTTCACCTTCTAAACCTTAATTCAGCCATATCTCCCAAATTGTGAGTCCGTTTGGCAAATGTGACCACTCTACGGAAAGGTAAACCATCATCCGAATCAAATGGAAGTGGATTCAGATCAAAACTCCTTACCAATAAAAAGTTATGGCTGAAACAAGATCGGCTAGGGGCAAAACAGTCATTTAAAAATCGGCAAAAATCGTGAACATGGGAAATGACCCAAGTAGTTGTTCCCCAAAGTTACACGACTATACGACCTCATATGAAAAAGAAATAAATATTCTACGATCCTCCAATGCGTAGAATGCAGGTCTTACACTCTTCCCCCCCTTAAGAAATTTCACCTCCGAAATTCCTTAACTGAAAACATATAAAGGATCCTGCATGCCTATTAATCATTTACAACAATCAAACATACAAAACAAACAAAACAAACCTATCCTAGCATGCAGAAAGACTAAATCGAAATGAAAACCTTACCAGGCAGTGAGTTCTGGATACGTCTCCTTAATGTTCTCCTCTGTCTCTCAAGTACAGTCACTCTCATCCCCGCCCCACTGAACCTTGACTAGATTCACCGCTTTCCTTCGAAGTTTCTTCCTATCGTGCTCGACAATATGAATCGGCTTCCGGTTCCCAACTGCCTCGGGTTCTACTTCGATATCATCCAATCAATCAAGTGAAATAGCCATATTGGGGTCGTGCACGAATTTCCTTAACTGGGAAGTATGAAATACATTTTGAACTCCCGCCATCTTGTCCGGCAACTTAACTTTATATGCTAAATTCCCAACTTGTTCGAGAACTGGGAATGGACCAACAAATCTTGGTGTTAACTTGCCTCTCCTACCAAATCGTATCGCGCTCTTTAACGGAGAAATCTTGACAAACACCAAGTCGCCAGTGGAGAATTTCAAGTCTCTTCGTCTCTTACCATCATTACTCTTCTACTTACCTTGGGCATCCTTCATTCATTGTCATATAACCTTGATCTTGTCTGACGTTTCCCTTATCATATCTGACCCAAACACAAATTTCTCACTGATTTCTGACCAACGTGATGGTGAGTTGCACGATCTTCTGTACAAAGCTTTAAATGGAGCCATACCAATGCTGGACTGATAACTATTATATGTGAATTCAACCAGATGCAAATGGTCATCCCATGATCCTCTAAAATCCAATACACAATCTCTCAAGAGATCCTCTAATATACGATTCACCCTCTCGGTCTGACCATCGATTTGGGGATGATACATGGTACTGAGATGTAATTCTGATCCTAATGCCTCTTGTAAGCTCTTCCAAAATCCACTAGTAAACAACGGATCTCGGTCGCTCACAATGCCTTTAGGTATTCCATGAAATCTCACTACCCACTTCATATACAGTTCTGCTAACTTAGCTGCTGTTCTATTCAATTTGACGGGTATAAACCTTGCACTCTTGGTCAATCGGTCCACAATCACCCAAATGCTATCATGGATCGATTTAGTCCTTGGTAGCCCATCAATGAAATCCATTGAGACTTTTCCGATTTCCATTCTGGAATTTATAATGGTTGCAACAAACCACTAGGTTTCTTTTGCTCAGCTTTAACTAGCTGACATTTCATGCATTTGGATATAAACTTCCCAACGTCTCTTTTCATCCCTTCCCAATAGTAGGTTTGCTTCATGCCTCAATACATTTTGTTACCACCAGGGTGTGTAGTCAGTTTTGGGTGATGACATTCTCTAAGCACTTCATCTCTCAATCCGTTGACATTGGGTACAACTAATCTCCCATTCTTTCTAAGCCATCCATATCGATCAAGCCCATACTTGTTCATCTCCTCGTCGATTCCCATCTCTAACTTGGAGATGATTTATAATAGGTTAGGGTCGTCCCTCTAACTGGAACCAATCCGCTCAATCAAAGTGGGTCTGATCGTCAAACTTGCTAACATCTCTGGATCCAATTCGCACTTTAGTCTGAAATCGTACCCTGTGATATACTCTAGTAGCTTCCACTCAAGAAACATAGCCCCTAAATTGGCATATCTCCTACTCAGTGCATCAGCTATTGCATTTCCCTTTCCCGGGGTGTATGTGAAATCGAAATCATAGGAAGCCAAGAATTCCAACCATCTTTGCTGTCGGAGATTTAGATCCTTCTAAGAGAAGAGATACTTTAACGACTTATGATCGGTAAACAACTCGAATCTTTCTCCCAAGAGATAACGTCTCCATATCTTCAACGCGAACACAATCGCTGCTAATTCCAAATTGTGGGTAGGGTATCTTTTCTCATGCGGATTCAGTTACCGACTTGCATAAGCTACAACCCTACCTCCTTGCATCAATACAACACCTAGTCCAGTACCACATGCATTTGTATATACTGTCATCTCTTCATTCCTCTTAGGAATGACTAACACTGGTGCACATGTCAACTTTTCCTTTAGACTCTTGAATGCATTCTCGCACTTTTCGTCCTAGTCGAAAGCTTGATTCTTCTTGGTCAACTGAGTCACCGGTGCTGCTATCTTGGAGAAGTCTTGGATAAACTTACGATAATATCCAGCTAACCCCAAGAAACTTCTTACGTCTATTGCATTCTTTCGCGTAGACCAATCTTGTACCGTAGCCACTTTCGTAGGATCCACGGCAATACCATTTTCTGAAACGACATGGCCCAAGAATCTCACTTCCCTCCTCCGGAAGTGACACCTAGAAAACTTTGCTTTCAATTGGTGTTTTCACAACACCTCCATCACTACTCCCAAATGTTCCTTGTGTTCTTTCTCTGTCCTCGAATAAACCAAGATATCGTTTATGAACAAAAGGACAAACTTATTCAATTGATCTCAGAATACTCTATTCATAAGATCCACAAAATATGTTGGTGCATTGGTCAATCTAAATGGCATGACCAACCACTCATAGAATCCAAACGGCGTCCAAAAGGCCGTTTTATCTATACTCTCAGCTTCCACCCTAAGCTGATGAAAACCTGTCGCGAGATCCAACTAGGAGAACACCCTCGTGCCACTCAACTGATCAAACAAATCATCTATCCGCGGTACAGGATACTTATTCTTCATCGTCACCTTATTCAACTCGCGGTAGTCCACACACAATCGAAGGGAACCATCTGCCTTGGTAGCAAACAAAATCGGTGTTTCCCACTAAGAAACACTTCTTCTGATGAATCCCTTCTTCAGAAGATTGCTCACTTGCACCCCGAGCTCTCGCTGCTCCCTTGGTGCCATACGACGAAGTGCCATCACTATAGGTCTGGCGTCTTTCACTAAATCAATATGAAACTCAATCTCTTGGTGTGGTGGAAGTCCGGTCACTTCCTCGAAGAGGTCCGGATACTGGCTAGCCACGGGCACATCTGACAACTCATCGTGCGGGATGTTGAGGGAATTTAGAAAACTAGCCATTACCCGATCACTAGGTAGACCACCAAACACTACCCTCAGCCCATCATCCGCTCTAACTGTCACCAAAAAGCCTTCATAGTCTATCACCACCCTGTACCTTTGGAGCCAATCGACTCCCAAAATAATTCCAGACCCAGTAAAGCCCAAACTAAAGTAATCACAAACAAACATACAACCATGACTCGATAAGACCACATTAAAACAAATCATACTAAGGCTAGTCGAACCGCCAATAGTGTTCGCCAACGCTAAAGGTCTATCGACTATCTTGGGTACCAATCCCAACTTATCTACCAGGTCACTAGATATGAAGCAACGGGAAGCTCCGGTATCAAACAATACTCGAACAGGAACATCATAAACAGAAAGCATACCTTGAGTGACGACATTCTTTCCTTTCTCCGCCGCAATTGGGGCATTCGACGAAGAAGGGACAGCTTTGATAGCATATGCCTTCACAGTCTGCTTTTATTTAGGGGTTTGTGGACACTTATCCTTGTGATGTCCCACTTGGCTACAGTTAAAGCAGTTCTTGTTCGTAGGCTTTGCTCGACATTCTTTAGCATAATGGCCTTTCTTGCTACAGTTGAAGCACTCAACATCTTTCTTGCTCTTTTTCTGACCATCCTTAGCTTGGTTCTGCTTCCTCTTATTTTGAGAATTATTCTTGCCTCCACCGCTTGTCTGGGCTTTGACCCCTTTGTAGACGCAACATCAACTTCAGTCTTGGGCTTGGGATAAAGGCTCTCTGATCTCAATGCTTTTCCAATAATCGATTCAAAAGTCTCATCAATATGGTTTATAAGCCTTTCCCCGAAGTACTGATCTAAGCCTGTTATGAACTTCTCATTCTTCTTCTTGGGAGTGTCGATAAGAGATAATCCATACTTAGATAAAGTATCGAACTCAGCAATGTACTCCGAGACTGCCCTACCATTTTGCTTAAGCTTTAGAAATTTCCTAAACAAATCTGATTTCTGAGCAGCAGGGATAAACTTATCACTGAAGCGGGTCTTAAACTGATCCCAAGTAACTTGATCCTCAGGGGTAGCTGCCTTAATAGCATTACACCAATTCATAGCCCGTCCTTGCAGCTGATGGGATGCTAGCTTCCTCTTCATTGCGTCTTCGATTCCCAGATCCTCGAAGATGCACTTGCAACTATCAAGCCAATACCGAACTTCTGTAGCTGATTCCGTTCAGTGGAACGGCTTCCCACCAAGGCTAGTGTAGTTCTTACAAAGCTTGGCGAAGTCGGCCCTAGGTGCCTGCACCACTGCACCACCACCATTTGCAGCCTTAGGAGCTGCTCTCTGAACATCCCTAAGAATTTCTCTCATGAAGTCAGTGAACATCGTCCTCATATCAGGAGCATTACCATTATTAGCTCCTCTACCAGTACCCCTCGTATGTTAGCTCATCATTAAATCTAGAAGGAGAAAACAATTAACCATCTCTTCAGTGGTGCCAGTGCAGTGCGACTCCATCCTTAAATATAATAATAGTATATATATACATAACTTTTGAAAACCAAAATATCACAAATATGCTCTCTCATGTATGTATAGTATCTCTCCCCGGTGTCTTTCCCTAGGTTAACTACGTAACCTAGAGCTCTGATACCAAGTGTAACGGTCCGCCCCACACCAGCCGACATTTCCAATGAAAGTGCGTTGAGCCAATGCCAGACTAGCATGGGATAGTCGCCAAAGAAAGGAAAAGAAAGGGATTTGAACTAGCGAGGAACCTGTAGTATATCGCATAGCACATGGAACAAAATATAATAATAACATAACTTTGACATAAAAGAGGTGAGACAGTGCATAAGCTGAAAACTAAACCATCATAGCAGTGGAAAATAAAAAAATATAGCTTATGTTCCACATCATCATTATTACAACTTTTAAAACTATTTCCAAAGAAAAATAATAAAGGTACACTACTAATGCCTAAAGTAGCGACTAGCAGTGACATAGGGAGATATTATTTATATATATCATACATAGAAGCCTCCTGCTCGTCTCCGGTACAGCTACTCATGCATAATCACCTGACCTGTCTCTAGTCTGCCCGTTTAAGAGCACTCAGAGTAATAAGAAGAGACATAAAACTCTGGGTCAGACAAAAGTCTAGTATGAGCGATAAGTACCAAAACAAAACAATAACAGGTATACATAACCATACCTGAACCTGGACCTGCAACCAAAGAGTTAGCACAACAGGATGTACAATACTCTAAGGTGACACTAACATATGGTGTAAAGATACGAGGGAGGGGTGTGCATGTCATAGTGATGTCAAACAATCAAGCATAGCAACCATGCTCACATCTCCACTCAGAGCGTAAAGCATACGATATCCACCGCTTTGATCACCCAAATCCTTGCTATGATCACTCTGCCCTATGGAGTCATGATGGCTCCACTGCACTGATCCATAGCCACTAATCCCTTGCTATGTCCACTCCGCCCCATGAAGTCATGACGACTCCACTGCACTGGCTCATAGCCATACTACAATTACTCTGCCCCCATGGAGTAATAACTACCCCACTGCACTGATCCATAGCCAAACATCCATCTTGGGGGTGAATAAAAGCTATAGACGTCGATAACCCCTTTGCACACGTCCCATAGCAAAGTCCAACTCATGAAGTTAACTCGTTGGTTCCCATCTGGATCCTGAGTAATGAATTCTTATTTGGACTTCCTTAGCATCTCGGGTTTTGGTCGAATTGGAGTTGGGCTTCAGAAGAGTCGTCGTGTAGAAGTAGTTTAAGTCTGGTTCGGTTCGGCTATACTGTGCTCAAGCTCCCTGTTCGGTTTGGGTCCTCTAGTTCGGCTCGGGTTTCACCATCCAGTTCGGTTCGGATTCTTCATCGTGGTTTGGTGTAAGAACCCGTTACTTCCCCGTGAAGGAAAGAGCGGATACTTTGAGAACAACACACAAATGAACACAGACGGAAGAACATTTCATTGTATATTACAACAATTCCATCAGATACAAGAATATACAGAGTATAAATGAATAAATTACATTCGATAAATATCAGAGATTACAATAAATTACATAGCAGCGGAAAATAATACAAAGCACAACTGAATGTGATATACGGATACAGAGCTTTCCGGATATCATTCCAGCTGTAAACCAGGATCCTGTGAATATAAATCTGCAAAACCAAAACTACAAGCTGCCCGTGCGGAAAATAAGGGCACCCAGAGTTTAGGTTAAAACAATAAACTCCAGGTCAGTCATGAGACTGGTGTGAGAACTAAAACAGTTATTAATCTTTATTTTCAAAGTTAAGTAAATCAAGGGACCACGCCGTATAACACGAAACGGGTTTCCTCCCAAGAATACCAGTGCATAAAACAACAGCGCAATGCTAAATAAAGAAAAATGAAGCTGTTATAAGACCCAGGTCCTATCACACAATGCAACGCAAGCCGGGGGATAGGGTTTTCCCTTATAACAGCCAAAGCATGCTTGATACGTTTAAAACAAAACATTTGATACTATAATAAGTGTATAGTGTCAAAACATTTCAATCATAAATATAAATCATAGGCAGCATAGCTATCATCTACTATGTCGCCATACTAGTTCTACAATTAAAGCCGAATTACACGTATTGGAAATTGGATTCCGTCATGAGTCGAGGCAAGGGGCAAGCTCCTCTCCGCGTTCGAGACACTCTAGCAAATGCCTCAGGGCTACGCACTCTGGGCAACCCTTGGATGCTTCAGGGCCGGTCCTCACTTACGTTAGAGGATTGGCAATTCCTGAACACACGTTTCCCGGTCCTTACAGACCTATAATCGAGGCGCCTCATCCAACAACCACAAAGGTGAAAAGTATATATATGTCAGGGCTGGTAAGTCACTGACACCACCAAAGCTAGAAAGAAACGTCGTGCTCTCCCTGCAGTCCGTATCCCGTTTTTAACTCATACCGAGGTGTGAGGCTCGCGAATTCACGTTATACACAAAGCTGCCACGTAGGCCGTGCTTTGATCATCAACCACAAGACTTTGCTTTTCAACAAAAGCCTTGATCATTGCATCTTAGCGTGCCACACAGGCAATTCATGCCATGCGACTGATGTCCATCGATATACAACCTCTGAGCTCGTACGTCTCAGAGAAGGGCGTTAAGCAAAAGAATAAATTCTCCACCGCCAAACAGATGTATATTTAATAGAAATCAATCAACACAGAATAAAATCCAGTGTCAGACACACAATCCATTTACTAGTCCGTTCTGGGTCTGAACGAAACCGGAGGCACTTTCCTCGCATATCCATCCATCTCCAAGTACGTCTGGACGACCACCAACTATTTCCATCCTCTTGGGTGTACAGCCCAATCAGGATCGTCAGTAATTACCCAAACGATGTGAAGACTTCCGTTCTTCAACCACCGTCTTCATCTTCGACTTATCGTCGGATTGGTTATTCAGAATGGGTATAAACCCGGACTTTCCGAACAACTCGCGTATATTAAAAACAAACGTTACATAAACACAACATACGCCTCATTCCAATTCAGAATATTCTTTTATTCACAAAATCACATTTTTAGGGAAAGGTTCCCATTAATTTTATCCAAGATAAATTCTTTAAAATTTATCCTTTAATCTTCCTTTGGATGTCATTTCAAACCAAATTATGGTTTTCTAAACTAGTCGAGATTAGCGAACCACGCCGAAGTAATTATTTATTTTATTTCCCAATCCCAACCTATTCATCCCATGAAGCAAAACTGGTGATACTCCATATCTAATACCACGGTGTTATCGGTAAAATTAATTACCATTTCACGTTCAAATTTAATTAAAGATTTAACTATCGCTTTGGAGCAAAACTGGCGATACTCCATTCTCGCTCATTTCTAAATTTGATAATTTAGATTATAGATTCACATTTCAACCTAATTGCAGATTCGTTAAAACTCCTTTTACTGGGTTAAAGAACTAGGTGTTATTTAAAACACAGTTCACGACAAACCCAAATCACATTCTATTTATTATCGGGTTAAAGAACTGGTGTTATTTAAAACACAGTTCACGATAAACCCATTTCATATCCAATCAAATACATTAGAAATTCCGATTATTTAAAACCCCTTTTTAAATCTAATTTATTTATTTAAAAATAATTGGGTTTTAAATTTGGTTCAAAACTAGTTCATTTCGATAAAAATCTATTTTTATCTTTTCAAATATGAAGTTTTTCATCCCAATTTTTCCCAAATCATTTCTTATGATTTTACACAAATTATTGATATTTTTAATAATTTTAACTAGGCCCGTACAGTCGATTTCCATCAACGGCGATCGAACTGCACTTACAACGACCTTTTTCAAATTTGATTTGGACGTATCTCCAAATCCAACCATTAGATTTCAAATTTCTAATATTCGTTAGAAAGCTCTTTTCGATACGAACCCAACGGTTCCGGTTTTAGGAGAATCCGACGGTCGAATCTCCCGTAATGTCCGTTTGAAATAAATGGTCGAAATTCACGAACTGCCGCGGCGCGGCGCGTTCTATTCAGGCCATTATATTATATATATAATATATATTTCGTCGATTTCTATTTAAAACGAATTATATAAATAGTTTTAAATTCGTTTCAAAAGCAATTTCAACTTCCATTTCAATTCAAATCAAAATTGAATTCTTCTTTATAAATTCGTTTTAAAATTCATTTCTATTCAATTCAAATTTCAATTCAATTTGAATTCATTTCAATTCGCTTTCAATTCAATTTGAATTCGTTTTCAATTCAATTCAATTCCAAAGTCGTTTTCTATTCGATTCAATTCAAATTGGTTTTCTATTCGATTCAATTCAAATTGGTTTTCTATTCGATTCAATTCAAATTGGTTTTCTATTCGATTCAATTCAAATTTCAATTCAATTTGAATTCATTTCAATTCGCTTTCAATTCAATTTGAATTCGTTTTCAATTCAATTCAATTCCAAATTCGTTTTCTATTCGATTCAATTCAAATTGGTTTTCTATTCGATTCAGTTCAAATTGGTTTTCTATTCGATTCAATTCAAATTGGTTTTCTATTCGATTCAATTCAAATTGGTTTTCTATTTGATTCAATTCAAATTGGTTTTCTATTCGAATCAAATTCGTTATATATTCAAATCAAATCAAATTCGTTTTCTATTCAAATCAAATTCGTTATATATTCAATTGAAATCAAATTCGTTTTCTATTCAATTCATTTCGAAATCGTTTTCAATTCAATTCATTTCGAAATCGTTTTCAATTCAATTCAATTCAATTCATTTCGAAATCGTTTTCAATTCAATTCATTTCGAAATCGTTTTCAATTCAATTCATTTCGAAATCAATAAAATCAAAATGGCGTTAATCTAATCAACACGGCTTCATATAATTCTATTTTCAAATGTTCTACAAGACAAATGAATATTTATCTTTTTTCTCCACACACGACTAATCTCAACGAGTGAGTACTGTCCATGTGTGGCTATTTTTGTTGTTTAAAATATTTTATAAAATTTGGGTATCTATCGTTTGATTTTCAATTAGACTCCACCGTGAAGTAGTTCTAATTTTAAATATGATAAAGATGTATATTTTATTATTAAAATATTTCGTTCAACACATGACTGATCTCAACGGATGAGTACAGTCAACACATGAACCTTTATTTTATATTAATAAAGATATAAATTTTATTGTTAAAATATTTCGTTCAACACATGACTAATCTCAACGGATGAGTACAGTCAACACATGAACCTTTATATTATATTGATAAAGATGTAAATTTTATTATTAAAATATTTCATTTAACACATGACTAATCTCAACGTATGAGTACAGTTAACACATGAACCTTTATTTTATAATATTCTTCATTTTCTAGATTGGAATGAGGCCCAATCAATCACCATATAATGTTAATTATATGGATTTTCATACAACACATGTATATAATAGCATTAAAAAATAATCAACCATCAACCAAAGTGCACTACACTGTATAAGCATCAAATATAGATATCTAACGCTTATAACAGCCTGTCAATCAATCGATCGACATATTTAATCAATCAGGATGAGTGAACTTCAAATTTCATCCCAACACCCGTGTGGGGTTTCAAACAATCTAACACAGATTTTAGTTGTGCAGTTGGGCGATGTGTAAAATTTATCGTCCCAATCAATGTCATTCAAATAGGTGTACATAAACAAACCGTCCGGTTTGTAAATGAGTATTTATTTATTCACATTCACGTTAAAAATTATATTTTTAACGATAAAATATTTTATTTTAACACATGAATTTTTATTCAGTTCATTCTTTAAATAAAATGATATTTTTATTTTTCTAACATATTTTAGAAAATTTTGGCGGCACAACGACACGATACTAGAAACGGGACGAGGCCTAGCCTTATCCCCGGTCTAGTGAAGGCCCACGCCATTCACACATCAATCAATCCATTCCATTTCACCAAACAACTCAATTTCAATCAAATAATTTAACTAATTTTTGCAATCAAACAAACAAGTCCATGGTCTGTGGACGATTGTGTCGGGTGCTACTAAACACCGTCTACATCCTAGTATATATATATAACTAGAAAAAGAAATTGAAAGGTGAGAAATTCTCACCGATAGCTATCCAATATCACGACTCTTCATTTATAGAAATCTTCAACGCTCTCGCCTTTTTGTCATCTTCGTTGCCCGTAGTCACTACATATGTAAAAATCGAATTTTTACTTCGCTATTCAATATATAAAAATCGAATTTTTACTTTTCTATTCAATATATAAAAAATCGAATTTTTACTTTTCTATTCAATATATAAAAATCGAATTTTTACTATGCTATATGGATAAAAATTCCATTTCAAAAATATAGATTTCGCCTTTTCAAAAATATAGACTTCATCACTATAAAAATCACATTTTTATTTTGCTACATATATAAAGGTGATATTTTTAATTCTCTACATAAACAAAAATCATATTTTTACCACTTCTATATAGTAAAGATCATATTTTTAATATTTAAAAATATAAAAATCATATTTTTAATCCTCTACTTCGTTATAAAAATTATATTTTTATACCGCTACTACATAGATAAAAATTCTATTTTTATCGACGCTAGTATATAGAAAAGATTATATTTTTTTTTCGACGCTACTATATAGAAAAGATTATATTTTTCTCTTCTTTAAAAATGACGTCTTTCCTATTTTAAAAATGAAGTCTTTTCTATTTTAAAAATGAAGTCTTTTCTATTTTAAAGATGAAGTCTTTTCTATTTTAAAAATCAAATCTTTTATAGTTTAAGGATCTAATGTTTGCTATTAAAAAAAAAAATTACATCCTCGTTAAATGAAAAATTACTTCTTTAATTTCAGTTTAAAAGAACAGTTTTTAAAACCATACTAGTTTAATTTCTAAACTAATTACATAAAAGAAAGTAAAAGTAAAACAAAATAAAAAAAAGGAGACTTACAGAGGGGGGTGCGCCATCGCTCAGGCGAAGGAGGGGGAGGTCGGCTTGGCAGTGGGGTCCATCCAGAGGCGGCGGCGGCTTTGGCAGGCGTAGGCGTGGTGGGGTCGTTGGTCGCGTACAGGGAGAGGAGGAGACGCGCGTGGGGGAGGGGCGGTCTGTACTGGCGGACGGCGGAGGGAGAAGGTGGAGGTGGCCAATCGGTGGCGACGCGGTGGTTTAGGGGGGCGGCGAAATCGATTTCCTTTTCTTTTTTTTTCTCTTTTTTTTTATTTTGATTCTGCTGAACGAAGAAATAGGGGGGGGGGGCAGAATGAAATAAGGGGGAGGGGAGAGAACTTTAAATTTTCAATTATTTATTTACTAAAAAAGTTGACTTTTACATACGACCTCAAAACGAGGCCCACCGCCTATCGTCCATAGCGTTTTACCCCCATTCCGAACCCAATGGGATATGTTTCGTAGGTTGATTCGATCGTTTGAATCAGTTTCCGTTGAATTTACATTTAAATCACTATATTGAATTTTAAACGCGCATTTCAATTTACTGGGGTCACATACTAACTAGAAAAATTCCAGAAAAATATTTTCTAGCTTCGTATTGACGATACGGTCCTAACAAAACTAATTTCGTCGAATTCTGAGACCGTTAGAAAATGGCCATTTTCCAGTCGATTAAAATCAACCGAAACTGGTCAAACGCGTTTACCTTTGCCACGTTCACATATTGATTCGAAAAATTATGAAATTTGGAATCTAGCAATAACTTGACACTGCGGATCCAACAAAAGTGGTTTCGTCGAATTCCGAGGACGTTTGCAAAATGTCTATTTTTAAGGGCCTGAATTCCATAGCGACTATTCAGAATTTTCAACTGGACATATCTTTTGATTCTCGCTATGAAATTTCGATTTGTCGGATTCGTTGGAAAGATATTCACGAATAGATCCTAATGTTTTTGGTTTCACTAAAATCCGGATTGTTTTGCACCCGGTACATTCAATTGAAGTTTGAAATCGAATTATCGAACTACCGCGCCATTTTCAATTCTATTTATAAATATAAATAAATATTTATATTCTAACGACGACGCATATAAATATATACGTTCTATTATATTAAAAATAAATTTTCGTCGATATTATTTAAAATAATTCATTTTAAATATGCAAAATTCACTAAAATTGCCAAAATAAAAATTTTTAAACTGGTTCAGAATTTCCGGGTTATTACAATCTCCCCCACTTAAAACTTTTCGTCCCCGAAAAGGAACAAAGTCGAAAGTAGTTTGATTAATCAACTCTACGTTCGATCTGGCTTCCATTCTCCAACTTTTCAGTTTCTGAGAATTTTCAAATTTTCAAAAATTTGGCTAACACCCGGAATTTTCGAAAAATTTCGCCATAACCTCCCCTGCACCGGGAGCCACGGGAAAATCCCGAAATTGTCATATAGGCCTTCTGATCTCAAAAAGAAAAAGAAAAAGCCAAGCGGCTAGCCAATAGGCTCATAAAATCATCATCACCCAAACAAAACAGTAAATTATTTAGTAAACATGTACCTATTTGTCGGGCAAACAAATTTTATTCTCTGCTCTAGCCTCCTTGCTATGACCTGTTCAATGTAAGTATATGTATATGCAAGCAAATGCGACCAATTTTCAATACAGTTCTATATTTGGTTATATTAGGCATAATGGTTCAAAATTAGCAAACAAATAAACAAACAACACAAACATCAATCAATTAGTGGATTAGAGTTTCAAATTCATAACTTTGATACATATACAAAAATCATGTTTTTGATGCCAATTCACAACAATGTGTTCTAACTATATAAGTTTTGGTTCTCACACCAGTCTAATGGAAACATATAGAAAGCACACCTTCGTCACTCGAAAATAAATGCTGATGATGTTTCGAACCACCATCAGAACATTGTCGGGCTACTAGAGTGCGGTTCTATATCTACCCGGTATATTAAAACTTCGAATATACGTTCATGACGCATATATGCAAAACCTTTATATATCAGATTGTCCAAATTCAAAATAAATAAATATTCAAATACGTAGAATTGATTTAAATTTTCAAAACAAAAATTGTTTTCATTTGAAAAATATACTCTTCACACTCGTTCTAGGATACTACTGATCCTATCTCTAACGAGTCATTCTAATTGGATATTACTAATCCAATATCTGATGAATTCTTTCGTATGGTTCTAATGTGTCTTGTTCTCGAGCTCTGTAAACCAAAGCTCTGATACCACTGTAAGAACCCGTTACTTCCCCGTGAAGGAAAGAGCGGATACTTTGAGAACAACACACAAATGAACACAGACGGAAGAACATTTCATTGTATATTACAACAATTGCATCAGATACAAGAATATACAGAGTATAAATGAATAAATTACATTCGATAAATATCAGAGATTACAATAAATTACATAGCAGCGGAAAATAATACAAAGCACAACTGAATGTGATATACGGATACAGAGCTTTCCGGATATCATTCCAGCTGTAAACCAGGATCCTGTGAATATAATTCTGCAAAACCAAAACTACTAGCTGCCCGTGCGAAAAATAAGGGCACCCAGAGTTTAGGTTAAAACAATAAACTCCAGGTCAGTCATGTGACTGGTGTGAGAACTAAAACAGTTATTAATCTTTATTTTCAAAGTTAAGTAAATCAAGGGACCACGCCGTATAACACAGAACGGGTTTCCTCCCAAGAATACCAGTGCATAAAACAACAGCGCAATGCTAAATAAAGAAAAATGAAACTGTTATAAGACCCAGGTCCTATCACACAATGCAACGCAAGCCGGGGGATAGGGTTTTCCCTTATAACAGCCAAAGCATGCTTGATACGTTTAAAACAAATCATTTGATACTATAATAAGTGTATAGTGTCAAAACATTTCAATCATAAATATAAATCATAGGCGGCATAGCTACCATCTACTATGTCGCCATACTAGTTCTACAATTAAAGCCGAATTACACGTATTGGAAATTGGATTCCGTCATGAGTCGAGGCAAGGGGCAAGCTCCTCTCCGCGTTCGAGACACTCTAGCAAATGCCTCAGGGCTACGCACTCTGGGCAACCCTTGGATGCTTCAGGGCCAGTCCTCACTTACGTTAGAGGATTGGCAATTCCTGAACACACGTTTCCTGGTCCTTACAGACCTATAATCGAGGCGCCTCATCCAACAACCACAAAGGTGAAAAGTATATATATGTCAGGGCTGGTAAGTCACTGACACCACCAAAGCTAGAAAGAAACGTCGTGCTCTCCCTGCAGTCCGTATCCCGTTTTTAACTCATACCGAGGTGTGAGGCTCGCGAATTCACGTTATACACAAAGCTGCCACGTAGGCCGTGCTTTGATCATCAACCACAAGACTTTGCTTTTCAACAAAAGCCTTGATCATTGCATCTTAGCGTGCCACACAGGCAATTCATGCCATGCGACTGATGTCCATCGATATACAACCTCTGAGCTCGTACGTCTCAGAGAAGGGCGTTAAGCAAAAGAATAAATTCTCCGCCGCCAAACAGATGTATATTTAATAGAAATCAATCAACACAGAATAAAATCCAGTGTCAGACACACAATCCATTTACAAGTCCGTTCTGGGTCTGAACGAAACCGGAGGCACTTTCCTCGCATATCCATCCATCTCCAAGTACGTCTGGACGACCACCAACTATTTCCATCCTCTTGGGTGTACAGCCCAATCAGGATCGTCAGTAATTACCCAAACGATGTGAAGACTTCCGGTCTTCAACCACCGTCTTCATCTTCGACTTATCGTCGGATTGGTTATTCAGAATGGGTATAAACCCGGACTTTCCGAACAACTCGCGTATATTAAAAACAAACGTTACATAAACACAACATACGCCTCATTCCAATTCAGAATATTCTTTTATTCACAAAATCACATTTTTAGGGAAAGGTTCCCATTAATTTTATCCAAGATAAATTCTTTAAAATTTATCCTTTAATCTTCCTTTGGATGTCATTTCAAACCAAATTATGGTTTTCTAAACTAGTCGAGATTAGCGAACCACGCCGAAGTAATTATTTATTTTATTTCCCAATCCCAACCTATTCATCCCATGAAGCAAAACTGGTGATACTCCATATCTAATACCACGGTGTTATCGGTAAAATTAATTACCATTTCACGTTCAAATTTAATTAAAGATTTAACTATCGCTTTGGAGCAAAACTGGTGATACTCCATTCTCGCTCATTTCTAAATTTGATAATTTAGATTATAGATTCACATTTCAACCTAATTGCAGATTCGTTAAAACTCCTTTTACTGGGTTAAAGAACTAGGTGTTATTTAAAACACAGTTCACGACAAACCCAAATCACATTCTATTTATTATCGGGTTAAAGAACTAGTGTTATTTAAAACACAGTTCACGATAAACCCATTTCATATCCAATCAAATACATTAGAAATTCCGATTATTTAAAACCCCTTTTTAAATCTAATTTATTTATTTAAAAATAATTGGGTTTTAAATTTGGTTCAAAACTAGTTCATTTCGATAAAAATCTATTTTTATCTTTTGAAATATGGAGTTTTTCATCCCAATTTTTCCCAAATCATTTCTTATGATTTTACACAAATTATTGATATTTTTAATAATTTTATCAAGGCCCGTACAGTCGATTTCCATCAACGGCCATCGAACTGCACTTACAACGACCTTTTTCAAATTTGATTTGGACGTATCTCCAAATCCAACCGTTAGATTTCAAATTTCTAATATTCGTTAGAAAGCTCTTTTCGATACGAACCCAACGGTTCCGGTTTTAGGAGAATCCGACGGTCGGATCTCCCGTAATGTCCATTTGAAATAAATGGTCGAAATTCACGAACTGCCGCGGCGCGGCGCGGCGCATTCTATTCAGGCCATTATATTATATATATAATATATATAATATATATTTCGTCGATTTCTATTTAAAACGAATTATATAAATAGTTTTAAATTCGTTTCAAAAGCAATTTCAACTTCCATTTCAATTCAAATCAAAATTGAATTCTTCTTTATAAATTCGTTTTAAAATTCATTTCTATTCAATTCAAATTTCAATTCAATTTGAATTCATTTCAATTCGCTTTCAATTCAATTTGAATTCGTTTTCAATTCAATTCAATTCCAAAGTCATTTTCTATTCAATTCAATTCAAATTGGTTTTCTATTCGATTCAATTCAAATTGGTTTTCTATTCGATTCAATTCAAATTGGTTTTCTATTCGATTCAATTCAAATTTCAATTCAATTTGAATTCATTTCAATTCGCTTTCAATTAAATTTGAATTCGTTTTCAATTCAATTCAATTCCAAATTCGTTTTCTATTCGATTCAATTCAAATTGGTTTTCTATTCGATTCAATTCAAATTGGTTTTCTATTCGATTCAATTCAAATTGGTTTTCTATTCGATTCAATTCAAATTGGTTTTCTATCTGATTCAATTCAAATTGGTTTTCTATTCGAATCAAATTCGTTATATATTCAAATCAAATCAAATTCGTTTTCTATTCAAATCAAATTCGTTATATATTCAATTGAAATCAAATTCGTTTTCTATTTAATTCATTTCGAAATCGTTTTCAATTCAATTCATTTCGAAATCGTTTTCAATTCAATTCATTTCGAAATCGTTTTCAATTCAATTCATTTCGAAATCGTTTTCAATTCAATTCATTTCGAAATCGTTTTCAATTCAATTCATTTCGAAATCGTTTTCAATTCAATTCATTTCGAAATCGTTTTCAATTCAATTCATTTCGAAATCGTTTTCAATTCAATTCATTTCGAAATCGTTTTCAATTCAATTCATTTCGAAATCGTTTTCAATTCAATTCATTTCGAAATCGTTTTCAATTCAATTCATTTTGAAATCGTTTTCAATTCAATTCATTTCCAAAGTCGTTTTCTATTCGATTCAATTCAAATTGGTTTTCTATTCGATTCAATTCAAATTGGTTTTCTATTCGATTCAATTCAAATTGGTTTTCTATTCGATTCAATTCAAATTGGTTTTCTATTTGATTCAATTCAAATTGGTTTTCTATTCGAATCAAATTCGTTATATATTCCATTGAAATCAAATTCGTTATATATTCAAATCAAATCAAATTCGTTTTCTATTCAAATCAAATTCGTTATATATTCAATTGAAATCAAATTCGTTTTCTATTCTATTCATTTCGAAATCGTTTTCAATTCAATTCATTTCGAAATCGTTTTCATTTCAATTCATTTTGAAATCGTTTTCAATTCGATTCATTTCGAAATCGTTTTCAATTCAATTCATTTCGAAATCGTTTTCAATTCAATTCATTTCGAAATCGTTTTCAATTCAATTCATTTCGAAATCGTTTTCAATTCAATTCATTTCGAAATCGTTTTCAATTCAATTCATTTCGAAATCGTTTTCAATTCAATTCATTTCGAAATCAATAAAATCGATATAAATATCGTTCACGTCAAAATGGCGTTAATCTTATCAACACGGCTTCATATAATTCTATTTTCAAATGTTCTACTCGACAAATGAATATTTATCTTTTTTCTCCACACACGACTAATCTCAACGAGTGAGTACTGTCCACGTGTGGCTATTTTTGTTATTTAAAATATTTTATAAAATTTGGGTATCTATCGTTTGATTTTCAATTAGACTCCACTGTGAAGTAGTTCTAATTTTAAATATGATAAAGATGTATATTTTATTATTAAAATATTTCGTTCAACACATGACTGATCTCAACGGATGAGTACAGTCAACACATGAACCTTTATTTTATATTAATAAAGATATAAATTTTATTGTTGAAATATTTCGTTCAACACATGACTAATCTCAACGGATGAGTACAGTCAACACATGAACCTTTATATTATATTGATAAAGATGTAAATTTTATTATTAAAATATTTCGTTCAACACATGACTAATCTCAACGGATGAGTACAGTCAACACATGAACCTTTATTTTATAATATTCTTCATTTTCTAGATTGGAATGAGGCCCAATCAATCACCATATAATGTTAATTATATGGATTTTCATACAACACATGTATATACTAGCATTGAAAAATAATCAACCATCAACCAAAGTGCACTACACTGTATTAGCATCAAATATAGATATCTAACGCTTATAACAGCCTGTCAATCAATCGATCGACATATTTAATCAATCAGGATGAGTGAACTTCAAATTTCATCCCAACACCCGTGTGGGGTTTCAAACAATCTAACACAGATTTTAGTTGTGCAGTTGGGCGATGTGTAAAATTTATCGTCCCAATCAATGTCATTCAAATAGGTGTACATAAACAAACCGTCCGGTTTGTAAATGAGTATTTATTTATTCACATTCACGTTAAAAATTATATTTTTGACGATAAAATATTTTATTTTAACACATGAATTTTTATTCAGTTCATTCTTTAAATAAAATGATATTTTTATTTTTCTAACATATTTTAGAAAATTTCGGCGGCACAACGATACGATACTTGAAACGGGACGAGGCCTAGCCTTATCCCCGGTCTAGTGAAGGCCCACGCCATTCACACATCAATCAATCCATTCCATTTCACCAAACAACTCAATTTCAATCAAATAATCTAACTAATTTTTGCAATCAAACAAACAAGTCCATGGTCTGTGGACGATTGTGTCGGGTGCTACTAAACACCGTCTGCATCCTAGTATATATATATAACTAGAAAAAGAAATTAAAAGTTGAGAAATTCTCACCGATAGCTATCCAATATCACGACTCTTCATTTATAGAAATCTTCAATGCTCTCGCCTTTTTGTTATCTTCGTTGCCCGTAGTCACTACATATGTAAAAATCGAATTTTCACTTCGCTATTCGATATATAAAAATCGAATTTTTACTTTTCTATTCAATATATAAAAATCGAATTTTTACTTTTCTATTCAATATATAAAAATCGAATTTTTACTATGCTATATGGATAAAAATTCCATTTCAAAAATATAGATTTCGCCTTTTCAAAAATATAGACTTCATCACTATAAAAATCACATTTTTATTTTGCTACATATATAAAGGTGATATTTTTAATTCTCTACATAAACAAAAATCATATTTTTACCACTTCTATATAGTAAAGATCATATTTTTAATATTTAAAAATATAAAAATCATATTTTTAATCCTCGACTTCGTTATAAAAATTATATTTTTATACCGCTACTACATAGATAAAAATTCTATTTTTATCGACGCTAGTATATAGAAAAGATTATATTTTTTTTCGACGCTACTATATAGAAAGGATTATATTTTTCTCTTCTTTAAAAATGACGTCTTTCCTATTTTAAAAATGAAGTCTTTTCTATTTTAAAAATGAAGTCTTTTCTATTTTAAAGATGAAGTCTTTTCTATTTTAAAAATCAAATCTTTTATAGTTTAAGGATCTAATCTTTGCTATTAAAAAAAAAAAATTACATCCTCGTTAAATGAAAAATTACTTCTTTAATTTCAGTTTAAAAGAACAGTTTTTAAAACCATACTAGTTTAATTTCTAAACTAATTACATAAAAGAAAGTAAAAGTAAAACAAAATAAAAAAAAGGAGACTTACAGAGGGGGGGGGGTGCGCCATCGCTCAGGCGAAGGAGGGGGAGGTCGGCTTGGCAGTGGGGTCCATCCAGAGGCGGCGGCGGCATTGGCAGGCGCAGGCGCGGTGGGGTCGTTGGTCGCGTACAGGGAGAGGAGGAGACGCGCGTGGGGGAGGGGCGGTCTGTACTGGCGGACGGCGGAGGGAGAAGGTGGAGGTGGCCAATCAGAGGCGGCGCGGTGGTTTAGGGGGGCGGCGAAATCGATTTCCTTTTCTTTTTTTTTCTCTTTTTTTATTTTGATTCTGTTGAACGAAGAAATAGGGGGGGGGGCAGAATGAAATAAGGGGGAGGGGAGAGAACTTTAAATTTTCAATTATTTAATTATTTATTTACTAAAAAAGTTGACTTTTACATACGACCTCAAAACGAGGCCCACCGCCTGTCGTCCATAGCGTTTTACCCCCATTCCGAACCCAATGGGATATGTTTCGTAGGTTGATTCGATCGTTTGAATCAGTTTCCGTTGAATTTACATTTAAATCACTATATTGAATTTTAAACGCGCATTTCAATTTACTGGGGTCACATACTAACTAGAAAAATTCCAGAAAAATATTTTCTAGCTTCGTATTGACGATACGGTCCTAACAAAACAAATTTCGTCGAATTCTGAGACCGTTAGAAAAATGGCCATTTTCCAGTCGATTAAAATCAACCGAAACTGGTCAAACGCGTTTACCTTTGCCACGTTCACATATTGATTCGAAAAATTATGAAATTTGGAATCTAGCAATAACTTGACACTGCGGATCCAACAAAAGTGGTTTCTTCGAATTCCGAGGTCGTTTGCAAAATGTCTATTTTTAAGGGCCTGAATTCCATAGCGACTATTCAGAATTTTCAACTGGACATATCTTTTGATTCTCGCTATGAAATTTCGATTTGTCGGATTCGTTGGAAAGATATTCACGAATAGATCCTAATGTTTTTGGTTTCACTAAAATCCGGATTGTTTTGCACCCGGTACATTCAATTGAAGTTTGAAATCGAATTATCGAACTACCGCGCCATTTTCAATTCTATTTATAAATATAAATAAATATTTATATTCTAACGACGACGCGTATAAATATATACGTTCTATTATATTCAAAATAAATTTTCATCGATATTATTTAAAATAATTCATTTTAAATATGCAAAATTCACTAAAATTGCCAAAATAAAAATTTTTAAACTGGTTCAGAATTTCCGGGTTATTACATTTGGCTTAGCTCCTTCGTTTCTAGCTCCTCTTACGTTGTTCCGATCCCACTCCCTAGCTTCAGTCCGATCCGATCTCCATGCCTTTGCTTCAGTTCAATCCGATCTCCATGCCCTTGCTTCAGTCCGATCCGAGCTCCACGCCCTTGCTTCCGATCCAAACCCAATTCCAACTCTTATGCAAATGGCCTTCCTTCTTGCCAAGACTCTTGTGCCAAGTTCTGACCCGAATCGAATCCCCTTGCTCAGTTCCCTTATCCGATCCGATCCCTATATCCGATCTGATCCAAAACCCTGCACATTCCCTACAACTTTTCCAGCAACTATTTTACGCTGTACGACGACGTTTTTGACCATTCTAACTTTTCTAATAAATCACAAAGCATTCCATACAGTCATAGCAACATAGAGGAGCGACCATAAACATCAAAGCAACGATTTTACAAGTTAAAATGGATCAAACCTACCCAAAACCCATATTTTCCCGTAATCATGTTTAAGCACAACTAATGATAAGATTAGCAAAACATATCCAAATTAAACCAAATTTATTTCAGACCCCTAAAATAATATTTAAGAATTTATACATATTTATCTAGAATTTTAACCTGTATAATTTCGTTAATTAACACTAATCACCCCTAATTAGTGAAAAACAATGCAAATAACTCACCTTAGCCACAAATAAAACTCAGATCTGAAACTATCTCTAATTTGGGGCATCTTCCTATGCAACGCAGCGGCTCCAACTCTGATTTGGTGTTGATTTGCCTTGATTTGATGTAGATCTTCTTAATTAGTGATTAGAAGGTGATTTGGTGTGATTTTAGAAGGTGGAGGCTATAGCTAGGGTTAGAGAAATATTTTAGGCGGCTGAGAAAATGAAAATAGATCATTTCCTAACTGATTTCAGCCATCCCATAACCCTAGTCCTGAAATGGGTTGTGGGCCTAGCTGCTAATCACCCTAATTAGGCCCGATTTAGCTGTTTTTCACCTTCTAAACCTTAATTCAGCCATATCCCCCAAATGGTGGGTCCTTTTGGCTAATGTGACCACTCTACGGAAAGGTAAACCATCATTCGAATCCAATGGAAGTGGTTTCAGGACAAAACTCCTTATTAATAAAAAGTTATGGCTGAAACAAGATCAGCTAGGGGCAAAACGGTCATTTAAAAATCGGCAAAAATCGTGAACATGTGAAATGACCCCAATAGTCGTTCCCTAAAGTTACACGACTATATGACCTAATATGAAAAAGAAATGAATATTCTACGATCCTACGATGCATAGAATGCGGGTTGTTATAGTTTTAGCATTCGGTGGTAAAGTTTTGTGGTCTCCGATGATGGTTGGGGTCGCGAGTCTCACGGGGATGGACAGCTTAAGGCTGTCGATGGAAATGCATTCATGAGATCGAGTGTTGTGTTATTGGGTGGAGGATGTAGAGAATGCGGGGGAGAGTTGAATGGTTTGATCGGTTTGTTAAATCACAGACCGTAGAGGGTGAACGAATGGCATGAGATGGGGATAATGGTGGAGTTGTCGTTTGAATGGTCACTGGAAGTGGAAGAAGAAGAAAGACATCGAGTTAGTTTTGTATGGGTGGAGATGGTCTGAATTGTTTTGGTAAAGCCCGTGATTTACTTAAATCTAAGTTAATTTCTTTTGTAAATAGTGTATTAAGTTATAACTACATGAATTTATCATACATTATCTGAATTCAGCAAAGCTGGATCCGTCAGGATCATACGGATGGGGGCTACACAGTAGATCTAGATTGGTGTGAATCGGAGCACGATACAATTTATGGTTGAATAAAATGCCTGAATCAAATCGAAGATCACCTATCATTATTTAACGATAACCGACCAAAGTGAGTAAAACTCACTAACTATGACAGTTTATAATTGTATAACATATTTTTAGAATTGATAAATGATGGTTGATTGCTTTGTTTTAATTATTTGGATGAACTGCTAATTGAGTGGTTGAAATTATAGATCTGGTAATATATATATATATATATATATATATATATATATATATATCATTAATCAAAGATTGATTCTTTTTATCAGAATATTTCATATTCAAATGAAATTGATGTTATTTATATTGTTTAACATTTGTGATGCAGGGAAACAGGCTAGAGGAATCCAACTGGATTCCTCAACATTTATGTTACTATTTTTCATATATTGTGATATATGACTGTATATATAATCTATTACTGGTTATGTGTGTTTGGATGATATTGATCCTTTTTAATTAGTATTGTATATACCACAAGAAATACTGGAATGAAAAAGAGAGTTTTCAAAGTGATTATATGGAATAAAAATGTTTGTATAAAATTAAAGGATTTTATAAAAAGGAAATTTTGAATGGATTTTGAATTTAAGAATTTTGTAAAATCAATGGATTTTATAAAAGGAAATATTTAGAAATTAAATATGATATTTCTGTATGAAATTATTAACAGTTATATGGAAGTGTTAAAAGTCCGTTTTTGTGTGAAAATACTTTATGAAAGTAATAAGAAGTAAATAAATGATCATACGGAATAATATAATAATTTCGGAAATAAATAGAATTATAAAAGGAAATATTTGGAAAATAAATAGAATTATAAAAAGAAAATGGCGAGATATAAAAGAACTGTGGGATATGGATTTAATGTAGATTTCAAATAAAAAAATCTGTTTTAACAGATACATTGAAAAGATTTATGTATAAATGATATTTTATAAATTAAATAAAATATTTATCATTTGATAAATGGAATATATAAGTCCGAATTTATATAGAGAGTAAAATCGGTTTCAACATAGATAATTGAAATTGAATGTGAATGTAGCAGTTATAAAGGGAATTTTCAATGAGATTACAAGTATTGAAAATAAAATAGGATTTTTACGAATAATTCTATAAACAAAAGTATAAATAGAATTTGGGTTTGAGATATTATTTTTAAACTGCGAAATCAAACTGTTTGGTTGCATAAAAGGAAGGTTATTCACATTTGATGAGAAAAATGGATTAAAATAAATATTTTGCAGATAAGAATATTTATAATGGAATTTGAGGTTTCAAATAGAAATTTAAATGGAATTACTGAAATTAAAAACTGACTGGAAATTAGTTGAGTTGAATGGCTTTCTGTGTATTGATCTGATGTTGGTTTCGGCCTTCGAGGTTTATACTTAGGAAGTTGTTCTCTTACTAGTTTAAAGTTAGTGACTGATAGAGTTGGGAAGATATTGATGCATGAATCAGAAATGGAAATGTTTTCCAAAGTTAATAACATATATTTCCTAAAATTAGAAAATAAGGATTGATGAATACATGGAAACGGGAAATGGTGAAATGAATAAATTAATGATAAATTAATTTAAAGGGAAAAATGTTGATTGATGATTGTGATAAAATTTCCATTTGGAAATAGGATCGTTGTGTGTATGGATGTTTTTCTTTGATAGTTAAATAGTCGACTATCAAAGTGTTGACCATTTTTAGTCATCAATACGAAGAGACCGGGATCAGATTTATTATCTGAAAACCACTCCGTATGGGCATTAGCGTTGCAAATCAAATATGATGAAGACAATTGAAGACGGAGTTTATGCAAGGGCTGTTTTGGCAAATCCTAGGTAGAAATGTCCTAAGATGGGTACACAGAATAGTCTCTTCGGTTTGTCCAGTCCTAGGACAATCCATATGGAAGAATACTGACAGAGTATATCTAATAGAAAGCTTAAGTTGATCTCTTCAAACACATTTACATTTGGTGGTGGAGGAATTCATTTCTCTTAGCTGTATACCATGGTATTTTTAGGGAAATCAATTTGTGATTTGGCGGGTATGACAATGTGACATTCAAAGTAAATAAAGGTGTGATCTGTACGTTATTGCCTCTAACCTCACAACCGAGAAATGGTATAAAATCGGGTAGGTCGCATGGCTAAGTGGGTAGCTCCCAATTAGGGTGCATTGTCACCTAATCTAGAGAATTTTCATTTACTTCTTTAACCTGTTTCGATGTTGTCCCTTTCAGGAAATGGTTGTTGATCCCAACTATTGGTGATAATACATTCTTTACACTCAAGCGAAATGAGTGACCGATCATGTTTAGCCTAGGTTACTAGATGTTCTTGTTGAACCCATTGTATAACTCTCTAGAGATACACTGTCGTAAGGTAGTCCCATACCTTTCCAGTTAGAATTAATTACCCAATAAGCGCCTGCGGTTTTTGACTATATATTATTTTTGTGGAATGCGAGATGAAAGCGTTCTGCTAGACAATTATTTAGATGTGGTTGATAGACACTATCATAATATCAAAAGAGTTTTGATATAAAAATTAATCATTTCTTGCAAAAGGATTTTTGATGTTAAATCAAGTGTTTTGGATTCTTATAAGGGAAAAACATGTTCCGTGTTATACGGTGTGGTCTTATGAGATATCTTTTACTTTCTGAAACAATTTTAAATTGTCTACTCACAATAGTCCCATGACTGACCTAGAGTTTATTTTGTTTCGTTCTATCCTAAACTCTTGGGTGCCCAAATTTGTTTGGGCAGTCAAGTAGTGGGATTTTACAGATATACACGGAGAGCTTGGAGTAGGAAGCTTTAAGATTTTATAGCTGTTGTTATTTCTGTTGTGATGTAATGTATTGTACTCTAAAATGGTATGTGTATACAGTTATAAATTGTATTTCAAAAATTTTGTTATATAATATATTTTATTCGTTCCACTGTGAGATTCGTGTTTACTCTGATGTTGTATTTGTGTTCTTCTTCTATTCGAACTCTCTTTCTTTCCTTTTCTCAACCTTTAACTTCTTTCAATTAACGTTCCTGTATTTTCGATCCTTGAATTGTCTACATAGGTTTTTTGTCAATTTTCGGAGTTGAAAATTCCAGTTCGTTACAATGGTATCAGAGCTAAAGGTTAAGTGATTACCTTGGCTTTGTGGCGTGACTCAGTAGAGATGGGGTCAGCACTATCCTAGGTTGAGTTTGAGTGTATACACACGAGAGAGCATATTTATAGATTTTAAAAAAAAATTATATTATGGTGATTTATTGGTTGAGTGATTTATGAATTTTGGCCGATCAGTTTGATCCACTGTATCGGTAGGAGTTTCTAAATACTTGAATACAGTGAATCGACACAGTATGTTTTGAAAAGAGGGTAACTGAAGTAATGTTACCCAAATTATATTTTGACATAAAGTATTTATATTGGAATTATTGTAATATATTGGATATATGGTTGTTATTATAATCGATAAGATTATAATTGAAATGATTATGAAAATAACCAATCAAAATTCATATAAGTATATTATAAAAAATTTGATGATTAAATCTGAATTTAAATCAGAATTGAAATTAAAACCCTGGAAATTTGGAAAAGTGTTTGTAAGTGGATTTGGATTAAATATATGGGAATTTTAAAATCCTGGGAGATTTTGGAAATGTTTTGCAAGCATTGTGAAGGGCATTTTGAAATAATTTCAAAATGGAAATGTTTAAATATGAGTTTTGAAAAGTGATATAGTATTGAATTCACTTCAATCGTTGGGAAATAATTCTGATGATGTTGGCTACATCACCAGTGTTCATTTTCCAGTTTCTAAGTGATGGATTACTACCAAAGACACTGTTTTGAATTATTTTGGGAAAAACAAGTTGTTTTGATATTCAAAAATGAATATATAATTTTTGAGAAAAGCAAAGCTATTTTAGTCTCCCAGGAAGATTGTTTTGAACTAAAAATAAATTAACTAGAAATCTGGTAAAGCAAGCTGGAATTGAATTGAAATCTTTTAAGTGGGAAATGAATTGGATTAGAATGATATCGAGAAACACTGGATCTGTGAGGTAGGAATTTGAAATGTTATTGGATGGATGAGTTAAGAATTTGGAATCAAGGATGGAACTTGAGTTGGACTGGAATTTGTTGGGTATAAGCGAACAATCGTGTTGAGGATAAACTGATTGGAGTTTGACTGAGGCAGCATTGATATATGAGAAATTGGTAGCATATGGAAATGATATAATGATATGCCCGACAAAAAAGTACAAGTTGATATTTCATATAAGTATGAGATTTTTATGGGCCTATTTGGCAAGCCAATTGGCTATTTGATTTTGTTTTGAATGGAAAGTGCCTAGAGAGGCGAGTTGGAGTTTCAGCTATTGAGTTGTACAAAGGAGGTGCTGGTGAAATTTTTTGGAAATTTAGGGCGTTAGAAAGTTTTCAGAATTTTTGAAAATTTTCGTTGGTAAGAATGAATTAATATTTAATTGATATTAATTGGTACAGTGAAAATGAAATTTAAGAAATAAACAAATAATTTTTAACCTAGTTAATAGGGTTTGTTTTCTACCTTAGCAATTTTGAGGACGAAATTATTTTAAGGAGGGAGGAATGTAACATCCCGTATATCTACGGTATAATAATTAATTAATTTAATTATTTAAATAGTGATTTAGAGATTTAAATGGTTCTTTAATTAAATATTATTGAATATTTAATTAATATAAATAATAGAATAATATATTTAATTCTGAAATAGTCGAAAATAGATGAATTCACAATATTTTGTGAATTGGATTATTTATGAGATATAATTCAGTTTAGAATTGAGTTATAGTAACGAATAAATTTAGTAAACGATGATTGAACGTATTAATTATTATATAATTATAATCGAGCTCGTAATGTCGCGGTAGTTCGTAATATTGAATTTTTAACTTCAATTGATTATACAGAATCCGTTTTAAATCTAATTTCTGTGGAACAAGAAACAATCGAATCTGTTGAATGATATTTTTCTACTGAAAAGGAAAAATCATGATTTTGTTGTGTAGATTTTGAGTTATGTCCAAATCAAATTTCCAGAAAAGTCGCTATGGAATTCATTTATAATTTATAATGATTAATTTATGTAATAAAAGGATTTTATTATATATTGAATATCGATTAAAACTGGATTTGAAATATCGAGTTATAAAGTTAGATATATTTATTTTGGAGCTAGATGATATTCTATGTTAATATATACGATAATGTTAATTTATTAATATTAAATTAAATTAAATTAAATTAAATTGTTTTAAATATATATTAATATTTGATTGGTTTATTCAGACCTTAGAAAATAGCCATTTTTGCAAATGACCTACATTTTCGACGAAATTAATTGTTTTTGGATCCGGAATATTAAATTATTGTTAAATTTCAATTTTAGAGATTTTTTGAGTCTATGAGACTGTGCGGAATTTTATTGTGAAAAACAATCGATATTTTGACTTTAGAAATACACTGTGCGAGCAAGCATACTTGAAATTCGATGAAACAAGTTTTGTTGGGTCCATAATGTCGAACTATAGCTGTTTGTCCATTCTCGTCGAATTTGGATGTTTTATGTGATCATATGAATTTTTAAAGTGATAATTGGAGCTAATTATAGAATATATATAAATATAAAAATATATAAGAAGCTTCTTGAGCAAGCTAACCTATCCTATAAATACCCCAACATCACCTAACCCTAAATTATTTTCTTCCTTAGTCGACCAGTGAAGAAAAATAATGTCGCCACTCTTCAAAAAAAAAATCTTGCACCTTAATAATCATAATAATTCATATATAATGCTATAAATTACAAAACATGCGTATATATATTGTTGTTGAGATTCTCTTTATCCTGGAATTTGTTTCTCCCAGTTCGACACTGGCTTTGCAAAACTCGACTAGCAATAGTAAACTAGGTTTGGCGGTTGCGGGTCCTTGGAGCATCGATGAGTAGTTTAGATGGTATTTTTGGACTCAAGGAATGTTTTAGCATTCGGTGGTAAAGTTTTGTGGTCTCCGATGATGTTTGGGATCGCGAGTCTCATGAGGATGGACAACTTAAGGTAGTCGACGCGAACGAAATCATGAGATCGAGTGTTGTGTTATTGGGTGGAGGATATGGAGAATGCGGAGGAGAGTTGAATGGTTTGATCGGTTTGTGAAATCATTGACCATGGAGGGTGAACGAATGGCACGAGATGGGGAGAATGGTGGAGTTGTCGTTCGAATGGTCATTGGAAGTGGAAGAAGAAGAAAGATGTCGGGTTGGTTTTGTATGGGTGGAGATAGGCCGGATTGTTTTGGTAAAGCCCGTGATTTATTTAAATCTAAGTTAAATTCTTTTATAAATAGTGTATTAAGTTATAACATTATAACTTTATATTACATTATCCGAATTCAACAAAACTGGATCCGTTAGGATTGTATGGACGTGGGCTACAAAGTGAATCTAGTTTGGAGTGAATCGGAGCACATTACAATTTATGGTGGCGTAAAATGCCTGAATGAAATCGAAGATCGCTTATCGTTATTTAACGACAACCGACCAAAGTGAGTAAACTCACTAACTATGCCAGTTATATTTTTATAACGTATTTTTAGAATGGATAAATGATGGTTGATTGTTGTGAGTTAATTGTTTGGATGAACTCCTAATTGATTGGTTGGAATTATAAATCTAGTAATATATATATATATACATACATATAAATATATTTCATTAATCAAAGATAGATTTAGTTTATCAGAATATTTCATATTAAAATGAAATTGATGTTAGTTATATTGTTTAACATCTGTGACGCAAGGAAACAGGTTGGAGGAATCCAACTGGAATCCTCAACATTAATGTTACTATTTTTCATATATTGTGATATATGATTCGATATATAATCTATTATTGGTTATGTGTGTTTGGATGATATTGATCCTTTTTTATTGATGTTTTATATACCACAAGAAATGCAGGAATGAAAAAGAGAATTTTCAAAGTGATTATATGGAATAAAAATAATTATATAAAATCAAAGGATTTTATAAAAAGGAATTTCTGAAGTGGATATTGAATTTGAGAATTTTATAAAATCAATGGATTTTATAAAAGGAAATATTTTGAAATTAAATAAGATATTTCTGTATAAAATTATTAAGAATTATATTGAAGTGTTAAAAGTTCGTTTTTGTGTGAAAATACTTTATGAAAGTAATAAGAAGTAAATAAATGATAATACGGAATTAATATATTTATTTGGGAAATAAATAGAATTATAAAAGGGAATATTTGGTAAATAGAATTATAAAAAGAAAATGGCAAGATATAAAAAAACTATAGGATATGGATTTAAAGTAGATTTTAAATAAAAAAATCTTTTTTAACAAATACATTGAGAAGATTTATTTATAAATGATATTTTATAAATTAAATAAAATATTTATCATTACGGAATATATAAGTCTGAATTCATATAGAGAAGTAAAATCGGTTTCAACAACGATATTTGAAATTGAATGTGAATGTAGCAGTTATAAAGGGAATTTTCGATGAGATTATAAGTGTTGAAAATAAAATAGGATTTTTACGAATAATTCCATAAATAAAAGTATAAATAGAATTTGGGTTTGAGATATTGTTTTAAATTGCGAAATCAAACTGTTCGGTTTGTATAAAAGGAATGATATTCACATTTGATGTGAAAAATGGATTAAAATGAAGATTTTGCAGATAAGAATATTTATAAAGGAATTTAAGGTTTGAAATAGGAATTTAAATGGAATTACTGAAATTAGAAACTAAGTGGAAATAATTTGAGTTGAATGGCTTTCTATGCAATGATCTGATGTTAGTTTCGGCCTTCGAGGTTTATACTTAGGAAGTTGTTCTATTACTAGTTTGCAGTTAGAGACTGATAGAGTTGGGAAGAGAGTGATGCGTGAATCAAAAATGGAAATGTTTTCCAAAGTTAATAACATATATTTCCTAAAATTAGAAAATAAGGATTGATGAATATATGGAAACGGGAAATGAATAAATTAATGATAAATTAATTTAAAGGGAAAAATGTTGAGTGATAATTGATCGATAAAATTTCCGTTTGGAAACAGGATCGTTGTGTGTATGGATGTTTTGCTTTGATAGTTAAATATCTGACTATCAAAGTATTGACCATTTTTCCATCGTCAATACGGAGAGACCGGGATCAGATTTATTATCTGAAAACCACTGCGTGTGGGCATTAGCGTTGCAAATCAAATATGATGAAGATAATTGAAGATAGAGTTTATGCAAGGGCTGTTCTGGCAAATCCTAGGTAGAAATTTCCTAAGATGAGTTCACAGAATAGTGCCTTCGGTTTGTCCAGTCCCAGGACAACCTGTATGGAAGAATGTATGATAGAGTATATCTAATAGATCGCGTAAGTTGATCTCTTCAAACACATTTGCATTTGGTAGTGGAGGAATTCGTTTCTTTTAGCTGTATACACGTGGTATTTTTAGGAAATCAATTTGTGATTTGGCGGGTATGACGATATGGCATTCAAAGTAAATAAAGGTGTGATCTGTATATTATGGCCTCTATCCTCACAATCAGGAAATGGTATAAAATCGGGTAGGTCGCATGGCTAAGTGGGTAGCTCCCAATTAGGGTGTATTGTCACCTGATCTAGAGAAACTTCATTTACTTCTTTAACCTATTTCGATGTTGTCCCTTTCGGGAAATGGTTGCTGATCCCAACTGTTAGTGATAATACATTCGGTATACTCAAGCAAAATGAGTGATCGGTCATGTTTAGCCTAGGTGACAAGATGTTTTTGTTGAACTTGGTGTATTCCTCTCTAGAGATACACCATCGGAAGGTAGTCCCATGCCTTTCCAGTTGAAATTCATTACCCAATAAGCACATGTAGTTTTTGATTATATATTATGTATGTGGAACGTGAGATGAAAGCTTTCTGCTAGATGATTATTTAGTTGTGGTTGATAGACACTATTATAATATCAAAAGAGTTTTGATATAAAGATTTATCGTTTCTTGCAAAAGGATTTTGATGTTAAGTCAAGTGTTTTGGATTCATAAAGGGGAAACCGTTCCATGTTATACGGCATGATCTTATGAGATATCGTTTATTTTTCGAATCTATTTTAAATTGTTTACTCAAACCTGTCCAATGACTGACCCAAGTTAATTTTGATTCATTTTACCCTAAACTCTTGCGTGCCCAAATTTGCCCAGGCAATCAAGTAGTCGGGATTCTACAGATATACACGGAGAGCTTGGACCAGGAGGCTTCAGGATTTTATAGTTGTTATTATTTCCGCTGTGATGTTAAGTATTGTACTCTGAAATGTTATGTTTATACAGTTATAAATTGTATACAAAAATTATGTTATATAATATATTATATTCGTTGTTCTGTGAGATTTTTGTTTACTCTGATGTTGTATTTGTGTTCTTCTTCTTCTATTTTGACTTTCTTTTTTCTATTTCTCACCCTTTAACTTCTTTCTGTTATCATTCCGGTATTTTCGATCCTTGAATAGTCGACATAAGTTTTGTTTCTATTTTCGGAGTCGAAAATTCCAGTTTGTTACAGAGAAAGCCAAGGGCGAAGTTTTAGAAGAACTGAGAAGAAAGCTAAGATCCATAAGTCATGAAGGTTATAGAGGACAAAAGAGCTCGACCCAATTATGAAGGCTCAACCTCTTTAAACTGAAGGCACTAGTGAAGCAAGCTAATCTCTCCAGAAAGAGAGAGGTAGGCACGTCCTGAAGAAGAATTAGAAAGGAAGTAGTAAGGAGCCATAACTCAACTCATCATAGGTAGTGAATCTCAAAGAAATAGAACTCAGGCCCAACCTCGTGGGAGGGGTAGCTGTCGCCATATGTCAAGAGTTTGCATATGTCTAATACCTCTCGCAACTATTCGAGCCAAAACCGAAAGGGAATACTTGAAAGGTAATGGTGAGATAATGTAGACAACACTAGAAGGGCTCTCGTATAACCCACAGAAAGATTCTCGAGGAAGACGTCAAACGAGACTTGAATATTATCCAAATGAAGAAATAAAAGTTAAGAAAAGCGGGAAAGGATCTCCGAAAGCAAATAAAAAAGAGAATGGGAAGGAAAAGCACCTAAGAACTAGCCGACAGCCTTATAAGGCACGCATGCATATACAAACCTACTTTCCGAAGTGAAACCCGATAAATTTACCGAAAGGATCCTTTGAATGCAGTAAAGTGAGACTTTCGACACACAACTCTGAAACCCCGAACAGGTAAATCACATACTGCAACAGCTAAAAGGGTGAGAAAACCTGATATGAAACCCTAAAGCACTAGTGATAAAGCATGAGACGAAAGCGTAAAAGAACATAAAGCTCTTATGTAGCAGTCCCTCTTGCATTCAGACAAAAGCCTTTTTTGTTGAATCCTCCGAAAGCAGCTACCGACACTTTGCTTTGAAGGAAATCCACTGAAAACCAAAACTACTAGCTGCCCATGTGGAAAATAGGGGTACCCAAAGTTTAGGTTAAAACAATAAACACCAGGTCAGTCATGTGACTGTTGTGAGAACTAAAACAGTTATTTAACAACTTTACTTTAAAAGAGAGTAATTCAAGGGACGACGCCGTATAACATGGAACGGGTTTCCTCCCGAGAATACAAGTGCATAGAATAAACGATGCAATGCTTTTTGGAAAAAATGAAGCTATTATAAGACCCAGGTCCCATCACATAATGCAACGCAAGATGGAGGATAGAGTTTTCCCTTATAATAGCCAAATAATGCTTGATACGTTTAAAACAAATTATTTGAAACTATTATAAGTGTATAGTGTCAAAACAACTTCAAATATAAATGTATCAGTCCTAGGTGGCATGAGTACCATTTATCATGTCACTAATACTAGGCTCTACAAATAAAACTGAAATATCACGTATCGGAAATTGGATTTCCGTCATGAGTCGAGGCAAGGGGAAAGCTCCTCACTGGCTTCGAGACACTCTAGCAAATGCCCCTGGACTACACAATCTGGGTAGCCCTTGGAATCAGCTGGGTTGGTCCTCTGTTACGTTTGAGGATTGGCAATTCCTGAACACACGTTTCCCGGTCCTATCAGACCTATCCATCGGCTCCATAGAGACCGATATATCCGAGTCGCCTGGCATTCCAACATCCATAAAGGTTTAATAATCAACAATGTCAAGGCTAGTAAAACGCTGACACCACCCATAGCTAGAAAGAAACATCGTGTTCTCCCAGCGGTCCTTATCCCATTTTTAACTCATACCGAGGTGTGAGGCTTATGAATCAACGCTATACACAAAGCTACGCTGCATTAAAGCCGTGGTTTGATCATCAACCACAAGACTCTGCTTTCCAACAAAAGTCTTTATCACTGCATCTCAGCATACCACACAGGCAATTCATGCCATGCGATTGATATCTATCGATATATAACCTCTAAGCTCATGTCTCAGAGAAGGGCGTTAAGAAAGAGAATAAATTCTCCGCCGCCAAACAGATATATATTTAACAGAAATCAATCAGCAGAGAATAAAATCCAATGTCAGACACACAATCCATTTATAAGTCCGTTTCGGTTCTGAACGAAACCGGAGGCACCTTATTCCTTCCCTATATGTCCGATACAGGGGAGAGGTCCTCGCATATTCGTCGATCTCCAAGTATGCATGGACGATCACAACTTATTACATCGGCTTGGGTGTACAGCCCAATCAAGACATCAGTAATCATCAAAATGATGTGAAGACCTCCGGTCTTCAACCATCGTCTTCATCGTCGACGTATCGTTGAATCAGTTTTTCAGAATGGGTATAAACCCGGCCTTTCCGAATAACTCGCGTATATAATAAACAAGTGCTATAAACCACAACATATGCCTCATTCCAATTATGAATATTCTTTATTGAAATATTCAAATACTTTGCGAAAGGTTCCCATTAATTTTATCAAGGATAAATTCTTTAAATTTATTCTTTAATCTTCCTTTGGATTTCAATTCAACACGTATTTCGTCTTTGACTGGGTTAAAGAACCAATTTTATTTAAAACACGGTTCACGATAAACCCAAAATCAAATTCCATTCATTCAGCCTCTAACCATAAATTAGCAAGTGAACAATCCCCTAAGTATTAACCCCGAAGGCTGAAACCAACATCAGATCAATACCCAGGAAACCATTCAACTTAACTTTCTCCAGTTAGTTTCTGATTTTCTTAACTCCATTGTTAATCGGGTTAAAGAACCAGTGTTATTTAAAACACCGTTCACGATAAACCCAAAGACCCATTTCAATTTAGTTCCAATTAAATATATTAATTGGAAAACATTACTTTGAATTTCCATTAAATCTTAATAAAAGGATTTATAAATTCCAAATCTCAATTCACTGTAATTCGGGTTAAAGAACGAATGTCCTTGAAAACACAATTCACAACAAACCCAAAATCCAATCAGCCTCCAACTGTAAATTAGTAAGAGAACAATTCCCTAACTATTAACCCTGAAGGCCGAAAACAACATCAGATCAATACCCAGGAAACCATTCAACTTAACTAACCTCCAGTCAGTTTCTAATTTTCTTAACTACATTCGGTTCAAGAACAGTATTATTAAAGATACCATTCACGAAAAACCCAAATCTCATTTGATATTAAATACAAGGATCTAAGTAGAAAATATATCGGCTTATATTCAATATCAAATTCAGAAACTAACAAATATTGTATTGAAATAACGATATATATATATATATATATCTTCCAAATTCCTCCACAATACCCGCGTAATCACGAAATCCAATATCGAAATATTCTGAAGATAATTTCGATTCAAATCCATTCCAATTCATATATTGGAAATCCTGGTTATTTTAAAACCATTTCAAATCCAATTTATTTATTTTAAAAATAATGAATTTATTATTCTATTTCAAAACTAGTTCATTTCGATGAAATATATTTTTATCTTTTCAAATATAGAATTTTTCATCCCAATTCTTTCCAAATCATTTATTATGATTTTACACAAATTATTGATATTTTTAATAATTTTATCAAGGCCCATATAGTCGATTTCCGAAAACAGTCATCGAATTGCACTTACAACGACCTTTTCCACATTTGATTTGGACATAATTCCAAATCCAACCGTTATATTTCAAATCTCTAATATTTTTTGGAAATCTCTTTTCGATACAAACCCAATGGTTCTTGTTTTAGGAGAATCCGATTGTCGGATCTCCCGTAATATTCGTTCGAAGTCAATGGTCGAAATTCGCGAACTACCGCGGCGCGCCGCCCATAACCGAGCCCATTATATTATATATATATAATATTTTTTTTATTTCTATTTAAAATGAACTTTATAAATGGTTTTGAATTCGGTTTCAAAACAGTTTCAACTTCATCTTCAATTCCAAATCAAAATTGAATTTTCCATTACATATTCGCCTTAAATTCATTTCAAATTGATTTCAATTCAATTTCAATTCAATTTCAATTTCAATTTCAATTTAATTTCAATTCGTTTTGAATTTATTTTAAATCGATTTCAATTCAATTTCAGTTCATTTCAATCGATTTCAATTCTATTCAATTTCAATTCAATTTCCATTCAATTTAATTCGAATTTCAAGTTCATATCAATTTAGTTCTAATTTCAAATTCATTTCAATTTAATTCGAATTTCAAATTCATTTCAAAATATCAAATTTTGAAATCCTTTTTTGATATTCATTATAAAATGAATAAAATCGACCAAATTTCCGTTCATGTTAAAATGGTGTTTAACTACTTAGCACGGCTTCACATTCCAATATTCACTGAATATCATTTTTAAAATATTCGTTAATTCTGAACTGGAATCAGACTCAATCAATTACCATATAATTTCAGTTATATGGATCTCAAAATCACATGTACACAACAATGACAATAAACAATCATTAAAAATTCTAACAACATCCAGAGTGCATTCTACAACCGTATAAGCATTAAAATAAATATTCAACACTCATACAGTCTGTCAATCAATCGATCGACATACAGCTAATTATTGGGACTAGTGTATGTCATATATCATCCCAATACCCATGTGGGGTTTCAATCAACAAATAACGAATTTTATTCGTGCAGTTGGGCTATGTGTAAAATGTATCGTCCCAATCAATATCAGTCAAATGTGTGTACATAATCAAATCGTTCGATTTGTTTATAATTATTTATTTCATTCCTATACACGTTGAAAATTATATTTTTAACTACAAAAAATTTCATTTCCATTTATGAATATTTTATTTATCCATTCCACATCACAACCAATTTTTACAACAACATACAATTAAACAAACAAGCCGTCCATGGTCTGTGGACGGCGGGTGTCGTGTGCTGCTAAGCACCGTCTGCATCCTAGTATATATTTTAACTAGGAAATAAAATAAAGTGAGAAGTTCTCACCTTGGGTTTCCACTCCGCCATTCTTTCAAAGCAAGGAAGATGAACATCTCGCCGACTAAAACCTTAAACGAACACGATATCCTACATGATTGATTATTATTAATAACATTCATAAGCTAAAAATCACATTTTGAACTCATTAAAATACTATTTCGTATATACGATAGAAATCGTATTTTTACATAACTAAAAATCCTATCTTTACATTTCTAAAAATCGTATCTTTACATTTCTAAAAATCGTATCTTTACATTATTCACATATAGAAAAATCCGACCTTTTTATTTCATTCAAATATAGAAAAATCCGATCTTTTCACTTCATTCAAATATAGAAAAATCCTACTTCATTCAAATATCTAAAAATCATATTTTTAAAATCTAAAATAATCTCGTTACCATTTTAAAAATCATTTCTTTGTATCAATGAAAATTATAACTTTATATTCAAAAGTCGGATCTTTATCATGTTATAATATATAAAAAAATCTAAACTTTATCATGTTATTACTTATGTAAAAACTGATTCAAAATCAACCCCTTTTAATTAGCTAAGCTTATTATTTTAAAATACATTCAAATAAACACTTACATCGATATTTTGGGGGGTCTTACCCGTTCATTCGGATCAGACCGCGGCGGTGCCAGGGGATCCACGGCGGCGGGCTTCTGCAGGGTGGCTAGCTAGGGTTTGGGTGCGGCTCGATTTGGGGGTTAGGCGCGAGGATTTCAAGAGAAGAGGTAGGGAGGAGCGGAGAACGAAGCGAGGGTGGTGATAGGGTTTGGAAGGCAGCGACGGTGACCAGCGCAAGGGGTGGAGGTGCGAACGCCTGAAGCGGCGACGGCTTCAGAGGCATAGCGATGAGATTTATTTTTAGAAAGGTGGCTCTAGGAGTTCGATTGATTAACGGGTTTGAATAATAAGGGTTTTGACCGAGAAAATAGTGTATATATGTTTTTTTATTATTATTTTAATCCGTTAAATATTTGCTTGTTGATACAAACTTCAAATCGAACTCAACGATTGTCACCCCTAGCTAATTACCCCCATTCCAAACACAACGGGATATGTTTCGTAACCCAATTCGGCTGTTACGATCAGTTTCCGCTAAATTTAACATTTAAATCATCATATTGAATTTTAAACATACTTTTCAATTTACTAAGGTCACATACGGACCCCAAAAATTCCAGAAAAATTATTTCTAGCTTCGTATTGACGATACGGTCCTACTAAACTAATTTCGTCAAATTTGAAGACCGTTTGAAAAATGGCCATTTTCTGGTCGATCCAAATTGACAAAAGCAGTCAAAACACGTATTACTTCGCCACACTGACATATTGATTCAGAAAATTATGATTTTTGGAATCTAGCTAAAACTTGACATCACGGATCCAACAAAAGTGGTTTCGTCAAGAACGGAGGTCGTTTGCAAAATTCCCATTTTTAAGGGCTATATTTTCCATAGCGGCTATTCTAAACTTTTAACGGGACATAACTTTTTATCCCCGCTTTGAAATTTCAATTTTTCGGATTTGTTGGAAAGATATTTTCAAATAGATCCTAATATTTATGGTTTCTCTAAAATCCGGTTTATTTTGAATCCTGTACATCCATTTAAAATTTGAAATCGAAATTTTCAAACTACCGCGCCATTTCCAATTCCTTTTATAATAAAAATAAATATTTATATTCTATCGTCGATTCAAATAAATATGTATGTTCTAATTCTATTCAGAGTAAATTTCTCATCGTTATTATTTAAAATAAATCATTTTAAATATTCATAATTCGCTAAAATTGCCAAAATAAAATTTTTAAATTGGTTTGGATTTCCGGGTTATTACATTTTTCCTACCCGACTTTCCTCCTTTCCTTACTTTTGCTATGCCAACATAAACTAACGGCAAACTCGTGTCTGGCACAAAATTATACGGATTCTCTCGTCCCTTTTCTTCTTTGCTTGCCACTCCCTGGCCATTGGAACAACCATGTAAAACTATGCCTTAGAAACTTATATTCATTGATCCACACATTCGGCTCCCCACTTCTCCGCTGACCCATCTCTTCACTCCTTCCCCAGTTCTCTTTTCTCCTTCTGTCCTTTCATGTTTCTCCTCGTTCTTGTTAAAACTTCGACAGTGCATGTGCACAACCAACACCATCACCTCCTCATCCTTCCGATCACCGCTGCACATTACCCAACTAAACCTGATTTCATCTTCATCATCGAAACCCTATTTAACCCGCTGCGTCAAAATTTTGGTGTTCAATCTACTCTATACAAAAATTCATCCCCGCTTCAATGCCTCATAGCACGACCAAAAGCCATCAGCTACCTCGATATTCGAGTCCTAGACCGGTGATGATCCACATGTCCTTTCCCCCTCCATCCGTTTGCCAGAAACGCAACCACATCGATGCAGTTCGAAATCTAACCCATCACACCAAAAACATTGGTTATAACTTATTTAATTCCTAATTCCCCTCAATAGTTATTTAAAAACTAAAGTTAAAACTTTCCTGTACTCTCTGATCCTCGTCGCTCCTCTGGCTTCGATGTTGTCACCCACGATCAACCCTCTTGTCAGAATTTGGTCGAGGTCCCATTTTTTATTAATGTCTAAATTACCACAATTTCCTCCACTAAAAATCTAGAATTTACTACAAAAATTTATCATTTACCATTACAAATCTTCCCATATACCTGAATCAGATATTCGTGATGTTTGAATAATTGAGAATTTACACCCCCTTTACAAAAATTGTATAATTTATGGTGATATAGATTATTGTGTTAATTGAAACATTTTGAGAGCATTAACTAGACATAAACAAACAACTCTCGTGTTGGACTTAACTCAAATAACAAACTAGAAATTTAGTTATTGATTTTTGAATCAACAGGAGGAGTATTATATGTTTTTTTAGTTTAAAACATAAAGGCCGTTTTGAATGTTATCAGAGAATACTTCCCAGTAATTTCCGTGATATTCAATTCATATAAGATGACAACACTACTTAGATTGATACATATACATGTACTCTCTAGAATCATAAAAGAAGCATTTAGGAATTTGATAGAAAAGAGAATAAGGGAAGTACAATCACCAAGATAGCTTACTGTTGTTTTACATTTTATTTCTCAAGGTCCTCATGCATTTAAATCTAAATCTAGTTGTATGCTGGGATAAATCTTCCAAACACATCGACATATTTACACACATATGGTTTTAATCTACTAGGATTAAATATTTGAATAGTACAGAATTTTTTAAGTGTTTACTTACTATATTTATCCACTATCTTGCCATTTCTATTCTCAAGTCCTTCTTACTCTTGTTCTCTGTTTTGCAATTAAACAGCCAAATTTTGCTCCAAGCTTTCTTCTCTTTCAAGATTTGTTTTTTGTTTTAAATATACTTCAGTGCCTCGCTATTGTTTCCTCAAGTTTTGCATATAGACATAATATCAGTTTGTATTATTATTCCTCTCTGTTTTTACATTGTTTTCTTTCATTTACTCATTCTTTATTTTCATTTGATTTTCAGAGGGCTGATGTGTGGATTGTAGAGTTTCTATGTGTATTTAGATGGATTGTCAGGGCTTTAGTCTGGTAGGAATTGAAATATAGAGAGTGCTATACTCTGCGGCACTTCAGTGAAAGGAATGTGTGATGTAGTGATCTCCAAATCCATCAATGCATACAAATTCTACGTACATTCATGCTATGTTATCTCTGCACATTATGTGCATGTGAATGTACTTGTTTGTCCTATATTGTATTAACAAAAATTTCTTAGTTCCTAAAAAAGAATCAACCTCTTTGATGGCAATTGATTTTTTCCTTTCATTACCTATCACCTGTTGGCCTTTCATTCAGATAAGATGCTAGGCTTTGTATGCTAATACTGGTTTTTCACATGGCAAGATTTGCTTTAAGCTATAGTTTGTAAATCTATAGGCGTACCTCTTTATCCTAGGTGGTTTCTTTTATTTTCTACTCAATGCAATGTCTAGCTCTATATACTTAGGAGACCTAGTAGCTGAGATAACCATGTATTTACTGGTTTTACATGTGTAGGAAAATCAGGGTATTCAGTTTATTGGAAGCCTATTTACTGCTAAGGCTATATATAGTATACATAGCTAAGCCGATCGCTTGATATTAAGGCTGCACAACCAACTTCATCTACATGTATGCATAGGGTTTTCAATTGTCAAGTATTGCATCAACTTGCAGGCTATTGTCCCTTCCAGTTTGGCAAATGCTATATTGATTTTATATATGCTCATATCTTCTATGTAATTATATCTTCATACCTTTGATAAAGATCTCATTTCAACAAATTTTATGTTTTTATAATGCAACATTTGTTCGACATATCTTGTATTTGATTTACTAATTTGACTTATTTTTTGTTCTATACTATTTATTTATGTGATATGTACACAATCAAAATTTAATTCTCATATGTCTTATGTACACACAAAATTTCATTTATATATATATACACATGTATGTGTATATATATATACACACAAACATATATATATATATATATATATATATATATCCTCATATACTACCCTTATTTATATGCACTGTGCAAACAAATTAAAATTTTATGCTATGACTTAAATAAACTTGTCTAAATATGTATTTTCGCCTATATACTTTAATTTAAGCCAATGTTAGGATACATTCGTCATTTTTTGTATTTGCAGTCATGATCTTCCTATGTATTTCCATATGGAAAAAATGAAATTTTACTTTAAGTTTGTCTTTTTGTTTTCATTTAAGTAACTCCCTTCGTATGAGTTTTATAAACAATTTAATACACAAATAAATGATAAAACGTCAATTATGTATTATATATATACGTATATAATATCGTTTAAGGAATTTTAATTCATCAATATATATTTATATGGATTTTTCATGATATATTCCCAAATATATAAAAATCTTAATTTATTAAATTAATTTAAATTATCAATATAATCTGTACATTATAGATTATAGAACTAGTCCAAAAACTAGGTCGTTATAAATATGCTATGGGTGTTATGCTAAAAGAAGTTTCCTTCTCTGACCCCATACTCAATATATTTGTAAAAATCAACATACATGACTCTTTAAAATGCTCTATCAGACATCCACTCATACATGTTATCCTAGGACTGGACGAACCGCAGGAACCCTCCTAACACATCCTATGTACCATCCTATGGATCAGTAACAAGTAATCCTTGCAATCTGTAGATTCCCATCACGATAGAATCACTACCGAAATATCTATGCGATTTGACCATAGAAATTCAACAAGTAGTTCCTCTGTTCTTGAAGATCAACGGTCTTCAACTGCTCCATCTTTGCTCAGCATCTTCCACGTATTTGTTGGTTCAGATTGCTTTTCGAATATAAATTAGATTCCGGTCTTTTCTAACCAACAATCGTATAGGACAAATGTGATAGTCTTTTATTTAACTATCAAATAAACAAGCATAAAAGAAATTTGATTTACTGATTCATTATCTAGCATCATTTAGTCTCTTTAATTAACCAGTCGTAAATTAAATGTTAATTCTTAGTATATTCGGAGAACATTTCCCTTTTCTTCTTTAATGTAAGAATATTCTATTATCATTACACTTCTACTTTATTAGATCCTCGTTGTAAATTGGTAAGTGAATAAATCTCTAAGTATTCAACCCCGAAGTCCAAAACCAACACCAGATTGACACCTCGAAAGTTGCTCCACTCAACCAACATACAAGTTCCATTTTCTTAAAAACTACATCATATCCGTTTTCTACCATTTTTAAAACGATTACATTTCTTTAAAATCTAACTACTCATTTCCAACTTTATTTAAAATATCATTTTATAAAGTTAACTAAAATAGTTCAACTCAACTTCTGTAAACAAATATTACAGATTCCATTTCAAAAAAATACTTCGCCTTTTTACCATTTTTAAAACGATTATATATCTTTAAAGTCTCACTACTTGTTTCCAACTGTATTAAAAATATCATTTCATAAAATTAACTAAAATAGTTCAACTCAACTTCCATAAACAAATATTACAGATTCCATTTCAAAAAAAAATCACCTTTCATTTGTAATTCCCTTTCTGTATGCATTTTTTTTTCAAATTACTTATATTCTTTTACTTCGCATACCATTTAAACAATTTGTCAATATTGACTCTAATTCGACAAATTCCTATATTTTACAAATCCATTTCACAACTCTCCCTATATAACTCAGTTTAAATGTATTTCCATTTATAGCTCCCTTTTTGCAAATCTTGCTTGAAATTTCATTTATTAGATATTTGTCTCAATTCCAGTTGTACGCCAATACTCATATTCTACTTCCACTTCCATTTATTTGCTAATCTCATTCACGGAAAACCTATTTGTAATAACTCGGAAAATCTGAGCCAATTTAAAAATTTTTATTTTGGCAATTTTAATGAATTTTGAATATTTAAAATGAATTATTTTACATAATAACTACGAGAAATTTATTTTTAATAGAATTATAATATATATATTTATTTGAATCGACGTTAGAATATAAATATTTATTTTTAATTATATAACGAGCCTGAAATGGTGCAGTAGTTCGAAAATTCGATTTCAAATTTCAAATGAATGTACAGGATTCAAAATAAACCTGATTTTGGCGAAACCAAAAATAACAGAATCTATTTGAAAATATCTTTCCAACGAATCCAAAAAATTGAAATTTCATAGCGGGAATAAAAAGTTATTCCCAGTTGAAATTTCAGAATAGTCGCTATGGAAAATATAGCTCTTAAAAATGGAAATTTTGCGGACGACATTCATTTTTGACGAAACCACTTTTGTTGGATCCGTGATGTCAAGTTATTGCTAGATTCCAAAATTCATAATTTTGGAAATCAATATGTGAGCGTGGCAAAAGAAAACGTGTTTTGTCAGTTTTAATCAATTTGGATCAACCAAAAAATGGCCTCCAAATTTGACGAAATTGGTTTTGTTAGGACCGTATCGTCAATACAAAGATAGAAATAATTTTTCTGTAATTTTTGGAGTCTGTATGTGGCCCTAGTAAATTAAAATGTACGTTAAAATGCAATATATTGATTTATATTTTAATTTAAAGAAAAACTGGTCGGAACAATCGAATTGGCTTACGGGGCATATCACATTGCATTCAGAATGGAGGTAATTGGCTAGGGGCGACAATCGTTGGGTTTGATTTGGAGTCCAAAAAAAGTAACTTTTTGAAATAAAATAATTAAATTATATAAATTGGTCAACTCCCCTCTTTCCTCTCTCTCTCAAAATCATTCACCGTAAAAAAAAGAGAAGAGGAAGTCGCGCTCCAGCCCCTAGCCCGCCATTTCTCCTCCATCGTCGGGCCCCTCCTCCCTCTCCTCCTCTTTTTCTCTTCCAATTTCAAATACCTAAACCCCAAATTGCAAACTACCACCACCATGGGCCCTTCCAGCGCCGCTACCACCACCAACACCCTTCCTCCGCCCAGTCAGTCCTGCGCCGCCGCCCCTCAACCCTCAGCTCCGACCATGGGTGTGACAACCCGGATTCCGACGGACCGATTTTTTTCCAAAAATCCAATCCACTGAAACCCGAGTGGGTTGCTCTGGTATCCTGCAGAAAAGAAAGAGAAAAGAGATACGTCAGAGTACGGAAAAACACCTCACAGCGAAAGGAATAAAATATAATATATTTTAAAACATAGCTTTATCTTAATCACAAAACTGCTAAATCAGTATTCCCAAAGCTATAAGTCTCTGTCTAACCTGCGAATGTTATGAGGAGGGGGTCAGAACATAAGTTCTGTGTAAATGAATTTAAACTACACTTCTTGAATAATCCTACATATACCGTTCAATTACACTTTCTTATTTATTAGGTTATACGTGTTATTAGCACTTAAAGCTTACACACGTCACACCCATCTATCCCCTAGTAGATTGACCTAATATAGTGTATATGTAGCTACCCCCAAACTGAGGTACACCCCGTGATACCCAACTCGCACGGTCTCCTCCGTATCGCCACAATAATATGCGTAGTCCCACATCCTATGCCATAGTAACGTAGAACGCTACATCCGGATAGAGCCATTATTGCTGTGCTACGTAAGCGCACTGATTGTTATCTCTATGGATTAGCTCTTGTCTTTTCGCATTCCTTATGCAGCTAGTGACAGGCGTCCGCCGATCTTGCTATCATTTGGTCTTGACCCTCCACCTTCGCCTGAGACAATCGCCAAAACACCCTTAATGCCACCGCGTACAGCTTTCTGACTGCCCCCTTGTAACACCCCACTCCCACTAAGGTCACTCACAAAGGGAATGCCTTAGCTTCGGTGGAGTATTTAAGTGAATATAGAACTGAAAAATTACAACAAGACAGATATAAGTAATACTTGAAATTTAAAACATCATTTCAATGCAGCAGAAGGTAAACATGTTTGGTTACATCTCAAAAACCAACAAGAGTCAAGTACAAAATATCCATCTCGTTAAAACATAAGTACATAATCCCACTACATACTAATAGCCATAATAGAAAAGATAACCGAGCTTTTCTTCAAGAGTCCAAGCTCCAAAAGATAGATAAAGCAATCTGATCAAAGCCCACTAGTGCTAGGCCCACTCTGAGAACCTGAGGGTTGGGGAAAAAGATAAAAACAACGGGGTCAGACATAAGTCTGAGTGAGCCCTATAACCTTAACAATACAATCATTAAAGTAATTAGGGTATGATATAAACCTGGTACGGTACGACTGGGGATAAATGACTACACTAAGTAGCCAACTAGACTTAGGATAAACTAAGATAACGGTAAAGACGCGCCTATCCACCCAAGGATAAATACTATTCTGCACCACACCAGATCTACTCACCCAAGGATAATTCCTACACTACACCACACCAGTTCCACCTACCCAAGTGTAATTCCTACTTAAAGGTTGATCCCCACTAAGTGTACTTAGTAATTTTTAATAGTAGTTTCGTATACCCCTAGCTGACTACATAGGTGCCGTCTGCCCCTATCTCCACTAGGTGTACCTGCTACTCCCCAAGCGATCGACTCCCTACCGTAGATACCCATACTGGCCCCACAGTGGGGTGTATCACTCCCCAAAGTGGCAACCCGAAAATGGTGCACGGCTTATATCTACACGATGCAACAACGTCTTACCTACCAGCCCGGGACCACACACGCATATGAAACCCGTTGGACTCGCATTGCCACCGCTACCACGTTTTGGCCTCTTATAGTCAAGCCCAGTACGCGTGTCCCGTCCTCGACATGGGTCGAGCCCAATAAGATACATATGGGTTACTGGTTCAAATGGGCCCCCACAAGCTACTACTTAAGCTTGTCATTTTATCTAGTGCATCCCACTTAACCCCTTTTTATAATCATGCCCACTTACATGTTAAGGTTTGGTTAAGTCATCTAATCATATTTCAATTGACACTCAAGGCCCCCACAAGCTACTACTTAAGCTTGTCATTTAATCATATTTCAATTCCCACTTAAGGCCCCCACAAGCTACTACTTAAGCTTGTCATTTACTCATATTTCAATTACCACTTAAGGCCCCCACAAGCTACTACTTAAGCTTGTCATTTAATCTAGTGCATCCCACTTACATTTTAAGGTTTGGTTAAGTCATCTAATCATATTTCAATTGCCACTCAAGGCACCCACTAGATTCCTACATGCCACCAAAGGCACCCACTTAACCCTTTAATCATGTTTAGTTACATGTTCCCCTTTGGTTAAGTATTCTTGTCGTATTCTCTATTGCCACCCAAGGCAACCCACTAGATTTTTCCACATGCCACCCAAGGCACCCACTTAACCCTTTAATCATGTTTAATTACATGTTTCCACTTGGTTAAGTCATCTAATCGTATTTTCTATTGCCACCCAAGGCAACCCACTAGATTTCCTCATGCCACCCAAGGCACTTACTCGATTTCCACCTGCCACCCAAGGCACCCACTTAACCCCTCATGCCCACTACATGCTTATCTGGTTAAGTGTTTCTTAATTGATTAAGAACGTAACCGTTGTAAAGACCTCTCACATTGGACTATCTTTTATGGCAGCTGGATTGGCCGGTTGGGTCCGGGCAGCCTTACGCCATAACCGAGTCTAACCTCGTGTCTTTACACTTGTCACGTATATAGTTTGTGCCTAAGACCTCTCACATTGGGCCAATCATTTGTAGCCGTTGGATTTGCCGGTCGGTTCCGGGCAGTCTTATGCTACAAAAGAGTCCAACCTCGTGTCTTAGTCGATTAATTACACCTAATTAATCACCCCCGAATTAATTTTCCCTAATTAATTCCAATTTTAACGATGTACATAATTGACTCAATTATGTCCATCACTTTATGGTATGCATAATCATATCAACTTCACATCATTTCATTAACATGTTTATTAACCCCATCGTTCCCCACGTAATTCGCTAACATGACATAAAAGGGAAGATTCATCTTAAATGTAATGGGTTCAACTTGCATAACATTAGCATCAACATGGGTTTAAAGGTGTCAACATGCATATAGCATCAAACCCAACTAGCATAGATAATCAACCCAAACTTGCATGAATCACATATGTCATAAGGAGGGTAACTTGCATAAGTTTCTTATGTCATACAAAGGGGTAAACTTGCATATGTATGTATGACATGTAAAGGGGTTAACTTGCATATGTGTGCATATCATACTAAGGTGTAAACTTGCACATGTCTCTTGCATATAATCAAACATCATACTTGCATAACATGTCATATGTGAACTTGCATATTATCATACACCAAACTTGCATACATATCATACATGAACTTGCATATCATCATACACCCAACTTGCATAATCATGGTGTCATAGTGGATCAATGTTTATCATAGCAACTAGCATCATGAACACTTGCATAACTTGCATAACATCATGATCATATAGCATATAGCTTGCATAACTTGCATAACATCATGAACATGTAACTTGTGACTTGCATAACTTGCATAACATCATGAACATGTAACATATGGCTTGCATAACTTGCATAGCATCTCAAACATGTAGCATATTACTTGCATAACTTGCATAATATCACAAACATATAGCATATAACTTGCATGACATGCATAACATCATTAACACATAGCACATAACTTGCATAACATGCATAACATCATTAACACATAGCATACAACTTGCATAACTTGCATTGATTCACATTCATAGCCATAACCTCATTATATCCTATCATAATCATTTCAATAATTGGTCATTAAAGCTATAGAAAACTCACAACTTGTTGATTAGCCTTCTTATGAATATATTAAAAGATTGAGACGAAGCCACTAAGCTATCAACTCAAAAAGTCCAAATAAGAATGCTCCAAATGAAAACCCTTGAGCCAATTCAATAATAAAGATTCTAGCTTTGATGAAGAAAAGCCTTGCATCAAACTTAGAAACACTTAAGCAAGCTTAGGAACTCTTATACTTTTTTAGAAACTCTCTCATATGATTAGAGATGGAGATTATGACAAGAGGGTGAGGGTGGAGGCCATGAGAGAACATTTTGGCATAGTTTAGCTATAGGATTGAATAATGAGCATTTAGGTTTAGGTTAGGGGTCTTTTTATAGAAGACTAGGATAATTTTAGCCATAGGATAAACCTTAGTTTAGATCCTAGCCATCAAAGCATGTCTTGGGGAAGAAGTCACGTGTAGGAACCATCTAGGGCCTTTAGATTAAAGCTGAACCATGAGAACCATTCAAATGCAAAATCTGCATTTGAGCGAATCGGCCCACGGGTTGACAGCCAAACACCCTGGATTAACCCCTAGTCGACCCAGCGGGCTTGGGTCGACCTCAATAATCGGCCGGTTCGGTTATTCCCCTCTCCCAATTCGCTGTTTTGAACATTTTTGCATATTTATTTATTTAATTTTCAATTATATATATATATATATCAATATATATATATATTTCTCTGCGCAACCCATTTCACTTAATTAAGTATACTTTAATTTGTGAATTTTTATGTTCAAATTACGGGGTGTTACATTCTCCCCTCCTTAAAGGATTTCGTCCCCGAAATCTCTAAGCCAAGAAGAACGTATCCTACCAACCAAACAACCATCTACTAAACCATCAAACGCTGGCATCCATTGTCCTTAAAATTTCTAATGACGTATGAACATATGCAAAAAGTGTGTGTATATGTTCCCTGTCTAATGCAAAATTAGGCGGTCCACTTATTTAGTTGACCTCCTTAATGTAAACCATGATAGTGCCATGCATCCAATATGTATGCGAAAGATCCCTATCGACACATACTATCTCTACATGTGTGCACAACCATACACCAAAATGCATCATCCATATGATAACGCAACCATTATACATCCATTAATATAGCTACCTACACACAATTTTATCCAATATGCAATATGAAGTGATTGAGCCGATCTAGTGCCTAGAGTGTGTGTATATGCATCCACGAGCAACCACTAGCAACCACTTGCATCCACACGCATCCATCAAACATAACATGTCTCAAACACATGTTTCAACCATAGGTTTTATCCTATCTAAAGGTCAAAGGTACTAATGAGAGGACATACTAAAGATAAGATAAGTACTAGACAAACGATAAAGGAGAAGTTAAAAGACATACCCTTAAAAGAAATGGGTACAATGAACGCATCTTCACTTCTGTCTCCCAAGTAGCCTTACTCTCACCTTCTCCCCTTTTCACTTTGACTAGTCGAACCTCTCTATTTCTCAACTTCCTAATCTCTGACCCAAGGATGCGGGTAGGAGCTCGTTGAATAGTCGCATCACGCTCTACCTCCACTTCTTTAAGCAAGCTCGGCACTACCGCCTCTGCGGTCTCATGTAGGCACTTCCTCAAATGTGACACATGGAATACGTCCTGTTCCCTATGCAACCGAACTATCTCTCGAATATAAACTAAAGCTAGACATGGAACAGTCCTCTTGCTCTTCACGGGTATGAAATGGGCACTCTTAGTAAGTCTATCTACCACAACCCAAATTCCCGTATTACCCTTCCTCGATCTTGGTAACCCATCAATAAAATCCATCGAGACGCTATCCCACTTCCATTGCGGAACTTCCAATGAGTGAAGCAACCCACCCGGTTTCTTTTGCTTCGCTTCCACCTGTTGGCACACCAAGCATCTAGCGACATACTCGGCCACATCTTTCTTCATACCGGCCCAAAAGAAAACTCGCTTCATGTCTTGGTACATCTTGTCCCCACCGGGATGAATAGTCATCCTAAAACGATGCGCCTTATCAAGAATAGCCTTCCTCAAACCCTCGTCTTGCGGTACGCAAAGTCTACTGTCTCTACCGCAAGCACCCCCTATCGTCTAGGGTGTACCTACTCAAATGGCTGGACGACTCCCCCCTTATGAGCCTCTATACCAACTCAACCAACTGTGGGTCGTCCCTTTGTGCCTCGCCAATCCGTCTCAAAAGGGTAGGTCTGACCTCCAAGGATGCTAGCAAATCGGGTATAAAGTCAACGGAAGGTCTGAAATCAAACATCGAGATAAATTCCAAGCTTCGTCGTTCCACGAACAATGGACTCAAGGACAACCTTTTTCCGCTCAAGGCGTCCACCACCACGCTATCTCGAAATCATAGGATGCTAAGAACTCCATCCACCTTTGCTGTCTCAAGACTATGCGCTCGAAGAGCCTCCAACACTTCCCTAAGATGTAGGGCATGCTTTTCTCCACTTCTGGAGAAAACCAGGATATTCTCTTATACAAAATCGTCACAACTATCCATCTCTCATGCAGACCATCCTAGTCGAACTCGACATCCCCCAAATGCAAGCCCCAAAGGCCTAAACCAATATCATACAAACACCCAAGGGACACCTCCTTCGAATTCAGACGACCTACGTGAGATGATACTAGTAAAAACGGCTGAATAATTAAGCCTTTGTCCAACTCTGGATGTCCTTGCCAGTCTCACTCCAGAACCACCGTAGATCAAATAACTGGCTTCGCTTAACCTTTTCAGCACACACGAAAACTTATTTCGCTTTTAGAAAAGACCAAGATGTCCTCCACAAAGACCACTACGAAGTTGTTTAGGTACTCCCTGAACACCCTACTCATAAAATCAACAAAATATGCGGGGGCATTCGTCAAACCAAATGGCATCACCAGCCACTCATAGAAACCATCCGGAGTCCTAAAGGCGGTCTTCTCTATACTATCCTCAGTCACTCCCAACTGATGAAACTCCATGGCCAAGTCCCACTGCGAAACACTGAGGCGCCAACCAACCGATCAAAAAGATCATCAACCCTTGGCAATGGGTGTCTATTCTTCTTTATGAGCTTGTTGAGTTCTCTATAGTCTACACAAAGTCTGAGGGACCCATCCGCCTTCGTGGATAAAACTACTGGAGCACCCCACTCCGATATACTTCGTCTTATGAACCCCTTCTCAAGCAACTCCCCTACTTGCTTATGGAGTTCCCTCCTCTCACGAGGAGCCATGTGGCGCACTGACACAGATACTGGTTTAGCATCGTCTACCAGATATATTCGGAGGTCTATCTCCCGCTTCGGAGGTAAGCCCTTCACCTCCCCAAACACATCCGAGTATTCCCGGACCACTCTAACAGATCGCAAACTCTAGACCGAAGCGTCAAGCGATTCAAGATAACTTAGCATAACATAATCTATGGGATTTCAAAAGATCTCGAGAGTGTTACCCAAGCGGGTCATAAGCCTAACAACTCTCCTTTCACAATCAAGAACGGCACCATTACTGGATAACCAATCCATGCGCAAAATCAACCCATAGCCCGTGAAGCCCAAACAAAAGCATCACCTCTAAACTCAACGCTAAGTATGGAAATCTTCAAACCCAAACATATCATGGACAAATAAGTGGAGCCCTCCCAATTGGGTTTGAAACAACCACGGGATCATCTACCAAACCGGTGTCTAGGTGCAGTGACTCAACTAATGATGATGAGATAAACGAATGTGGTGCGCCAGAGTCGAATAAAGTTCGAACAGGATGATCGAGAGAACCAAATTTCAACTTAGACGGTCCTACCCCCATCAGGTATACCCGTCGTGAGGGAATACATCTACTCTCCCGAAGATACTGTACTTCATCTTTACCTCTTTGGACAACCCTAATAAGGTGTCCTATTTCTCCAAAACAACTAGCCTTCCCCTTCCCATTCTCCTTTCGTGGCCTTCTTACCATGATAAGGTTTCGTCCTTTATTTACCTAATAGCTATTTGAACCTTCCTCTATCGTCCATCTTAAAGGTACCCATAAGCCCTCCACCTCCTTGGACTAACTTCTTGGCCTGGAAAACGTCTTAGTCCCTTGAAGTGGTTCTTCCGACCTTCATACGGAAGTCCTTATTTATCTTAAAAAGACATCTACACGCGGAGGGGAAATTCAAAAAGAGAAAGAGGAAGAGATTCAAAACGGAGAATCCGAAGGATAAAGATATGGCTATTGGGGATTATGCTTTTCTTTCAAAAACTTTTCTCTCATAAGACATGTTTTTGAAAATACTTCTTCCAAAATTTTTTTTAGAAAAATAGTTTTCTAAAAATTTTATCTGTTCCGGTAACCTTAAGCTCTGATACCACGTGTAACACCCCACTCCCACTAAGGTCACTCACAAAGGGAATGCCTTAGCTTCGGTGGAGTATTTAAGTGAATATAGAACTGAAAAATTACAACAAGACAGATATAAGCAATACTTGAAATTTAAAACATCATTTCAATGCAGCAGAAGGTAAACATGTTTGGTTACATCTCAAAAACCAACAAGAGTCAAGTACAAAATATCCATCTCGTTAAAACATAAGTACATAATCCCACTACATACTAATAGCCATAATAGAAAAGATAACCGAGCTTTTCTTCAAGAGTCCAAGCTCCAAAAGATAGATAAAGCAATCTGATCAAAGCCCACTAGTGCTAGGCCCACTCTGAGAACCTGAGGGTTGGGGAAAAAGATAAAAACAACGGGGTCAGACATAAGTCTGAGTGAGCCCTATAACCTTAACAATACAATCATTAAAGTAACTAGGGTATGATATAAACCTGGTACGTTACGACTGGGGATAAATGACTACACTAAGTAGCCAATTAGACTTAGGATAAACTAAGATAACGGTAAAGACGCGCCTATCCACCAAAGGATAAATACTATTCTGCACCACACCAGATCTACTCACCCAAGGATAATTCCTATACTGCACCACACCAGTTCCACCTACCCAAGTGTAATTCCTACTTAAAGGTTGATCCCCACTAAGTGTACTTAGTAATTTTTAATAGTAGTTTCGTATACCCCTAGCTGACTACATAGGTGCCGTCTGCCCCTATCTCCACTAGGTGTACCTGCTACTCCCCAAGCGATCGACTCCCTACCGTAGATACCCATACTGGCCCCACAGTGGGGTGTATCACTCCCCAAAGTGGCAACCCGAAAATGGTGCACGGCTTATATCTACACGATGCAACAACGTCTTACCTACCAGCCCGGGACCACACACGCATATGAAACCCGTTGGACTCGCATTGCCACCGCTACCACGTTTTGGCCTCTTATAGTCAAGCCCAGTACGCGTGTCCCGTCCTCGACATGGGTCGAGCCCAATAACATACATATGGGTTACTTGCTGAAATGGGCCGCCACAAGCTACTACTTAAGCTTGTCATTTTATCTAGTGCATCCCACTTAACCCCTTTTTATAATCATGCCCACTTACATGTTAAGGTTTGGTTAAGTCATCTAATCATATTTCAATTGCCACTCAAGGCCCCCACAAGCTACTACTTAAGCTTGTCATTTAATCATATTTCAATTCCCACTTAAGGCCCCTACAAGCTACTACTTAAGCTTGTCATTTAATCATATTTCAATTGCCACTTAATGCCCCCACAAGCTACTACTTAAGTTTGTCATTTAATATAGTGCATCCCACTTACATGTTAAGGTTTGGTTAAGTCATCTAATCATATTTCAATTTCCACTCAAGGCACCCACTAGATTCCTACATGCCACCCAAGGCACCCACTTAACCCTTTAATCATGTTTAGTTACATGTTCCCCTTTGGTTAAGTATTCTTGTCGTATTCTCTATTGCCACCCAAGGCAACCCACTAGATTTTTCCACATGCCACCCAAGGCACCCACTTAACCCTTTAATCATGTTTAATTACATGTTTCCACTTGGTTAAGTCATCTAATCGTAGTTTCTATTGCCACCCAAGGCAACCCACTAGATTTCCTCATGCCACCCAAGGCACTTACTTGATTTCCACCTACCACCCAAGGCACCCACTTAACCCCTCATGCCCACTACATGCTTATCTGGTTAAGTGTTTCTTAATTGATTAAGAACGTAACCGTTGTAAAGACCTCTCACATTAGACTATCTTTTATGGCAGCTGGATTTGCCGGTTGGGTCCGGGCAGCCTTACGCCATAACCGAGTCTAACCTCGTGTCTTTACACTTGTCACGTATATAGTTTGTGCCAAAGACCTCTCACATTGGGCCAATCATTTGTAGCCGCTGGATTTTCCGGTCGGTTCCGGGCAGTCTTATGCTACAAAAGGGTCCAACCTCGTGTCTTAGTCGATTAATTACACCTAATTAATCACCCCCGAATTAATTTTCCCTAATTAATTCCAATTTTAACGATGTACATAATTGACTCAATTATGTCCATCACTTTATGGTATGCATAATCATACCAACTTCACACCATTTCATTAACATGTTTATTAACCCCATCGTTCCCCACGTAATTCGCTAACATGACATAAAAGGGAAGATTCAACTTAAATGTAATGGGTTCAACTTGCATAACATTAGCATCAACATGGGTTTAAAGGTGTCAACATGCATATAGCATCAAACCCAACTAGCATAGATAATTAACTCAAACTTGCATGAATCACATATGTCATAAGGAGGGTAACTTGCATAAGTTTCTTATGTCATACAAAGGGGTAAACTTGCATATGTATGTATGACATGTAAAGGGGTTAACTTGCATATGTATGCATATCATACTAAGGTGTAAACTTGCACATGTCTCTTGCATATAATCAAACATCATAGTTGCATAACATGTCATATGTGAACTTGCATATTATCATACACCAAACTTGCATACATATCATACATGAACTTGCATATCATCATACACCCAACTTGCATAATCATGGTGTCATAGTGGATCAATGTTTATCATAGCAACTAGCATCATGAACACTTGCATAACTTGCATAACATCATGATCATATAGCATATAGCTTGCATAACTTGCATAACATCATGAACATGTAACTTGTGACTTGCATAACTTGCATAACATCATGAACATGTAACATATGGCTTGCATAACTTGCATAGCATCTCAAACATGTAGCATATTACTTGCATAACTTGCATAATATCACAAACATATAGCATATAACTTGCATGACATGCATAACATCATTAACACATAGCACATAACTTGCATAACATGCATAACATCATTAACACATAGCATACAACTTTCATAACTTGCATTGATCCACATTCATAACCATAACCTCATTATATCCTATCATAATCATTTCAATAATTGGTCATTAAGGCTATAGAAAACTCACAACTTGTTGATTAGCCTTCTTATGAATATATTAAAAGATTGAGACGAAGCCACTAAGCTATCAACTCAAAAACTCCAACTAAGAATGCTCCAAATGAAAACCCTTGAGCCAATTCAATAATAAAGATCCTAGCTTTGATGAAGAAAAGCCTTGAATCAAACTTAGAAACACTTAAGCAAGCTTAGGAACTCTTATACTTCTTTAGAAACTCTCTCATATGATTAGAGATGGAGATTATGACAAGAGGGTGAGGGTGGAGGCCATGAGAGAACATTTTGGCATAGTTTAGCTATAGGATTGAATAATGAGCATTTAGGTTTAGGTTAGTGGTCTTTTTATAGAAGACTAGGATAGTTTTAGCCATAGGATAAACCTTAGTTTAGATCCTAGCCATCAAAGCATGTCTTAGGGAAGAAGTCAAGTGTAGGAATCATCTAGGGCCTTTAGATTAAAGCTGAACCATGAGAACCATTCAAATGCAAAATCTGCATTTGAGCGAATCGGCCCACGGGTTGACAGCCAAACACCCTGGATTAACCCCTAGTCGACCCAGCGGGCTTGGGTCGACCTCAATAATCGGTCGGTTCGGTTATTCCCCTCCCCCAATTCGCTGTTTTGAACATTTTTGCATATTTATTTATTTAATTTTCAATTATATATATATATATATATCAATATACATATATATTTCTCTGCGCAACCCATTTCACTTAATTAAGTATACTTTAATTTGTGAATTTTTATGTTCAAATTACGGGGTGTTACACCCCTACTTGTGCAGTCAAGGCCCATCCACCTGGTAGTTCTGCGCAGACCCAACCTCTGTAATCCTAGCCCGAAGCTAAACCACTACAGAGGACTACCAAGAGCACCTTTAGCGTCTCAGGAAGCCGCGTGCTTCCCCTTCCAGTCCGTTGGAGCCACCAAAATAGCGAACGTGCGCTCTCCTCGTGCCTTATGACACCATCATGATCAACCTCGTTGGGTTATTCATCCTACAACGTACGGACTGCTTCAAGCGCCTTAGTTTTATATGTCATTAGACCGTAAGTCTAACCATTTATTTCACGCTTGTGCCACCTCGTCAACTTTCTCATTTAACTTGGTTATTCACATTAGCTTCTTTTTTTTCCGTATTCACCAAGTTACCCTTGCTTATTAATTCAATTTATACTTAACCCACTTGAGTTTATTAATAATCCCATAACATGTTATTTTCCAATCTCATAAATTATTCCCTTTTTGGGTTACAACAACATATTATACTTAATTCATAGTTAAGTATGCCTTATCCCACATACATACTGATTAGGAGAATAACCCTCTAAATAGCAACCCCGAAGAACGAAATCAACATCAGACTGGCACCCAGAGAATTACTCAACCCAACCAACATATATTATTCTAATTTACTTCTTTTCCACTCATATAACTTATATCATTTTTAATTTCACATTTCTCCTTTCCAAACCACTTAATTTAAGTATATCTTTACATATAAGTTATCTCGTCTTCCTTATCGTATCTATAACTTATCTTGTCCCATAAGTTATAATTTCCACCTATTATTCTTTCTTGCCTTATTAAACTTTATTCATAATAGGTTATTCATTATTCCCCATTTCTTGTCATTAATTTTAGATTTGACTTATTTCATAGTATAAGTCGTCCCACCCTTCAAGTCTTGTATTACATCTTAAGTCATAACCTTTCCTTGTCCCTATGACAAGTTTGCCTATTATTTAATTTAACATCACCGCAACTCAATTTATAATAGGTAATTATCATTCCCCCATTACTGTGTCATTAATTTTAGATTTGACTTAACCCTTCCTTTTACTTAACCCGTTACTTAAATTTTACCCAGTTCAATTAATTTATGATATCGTTACGGGTCCCATTTGGTTAAGCATATCTAAATTCTGTTTCACATGTCACACGTGTCCTACTTAACCCCCTTTTTATTACAGTTTCCAAGTCTTACACATGTTTTACTATGGTTAAGTCTATTTTGGTTCTATCTTACATCACATGTCTCACAACGGTTAAGTTCACATCGGTTATGCTTTACATGGCATTTATATCACCCACTTAACCCTCTAACCATAACCATGTCACCCACATGTCTTATTATGGTTAGTATTTCTTAATTTATTTATAATGCCGTAACAATGTATGACCTCTCACATTAGACGTTTGTTCGTGGCTGTTGGATTTGCCAGGCGGTTCCAGGCAGTCTGACACCACAAACGCCCCTAACCTCTTGTCACAAACCGTTACGCCTCTAGTTCTTGCCGTTGACCTCTCACATTAGACGTCCGCTTGTGGTTGCTGGATTTTCCGGGCAGTTCCGGGCAGTCTTACACCACAAACGCGTCTAACCTCGTGTCATAGGCGTTCATTAACAATCGTCTTTCACCCAAACCCCAAATTCATGTCATATGTTCCAAATTCAACTTAATTACATTACATTTTTATGCCAATTTCCAATTTGCCATTCACCACACCAATTACATAATAGTTAGCCAATTTTCATATTACCCAAATTATCCTATTACAGCCAAATTCACTAATTCCGTGTTATTCATACCCAAACATGCCAATTTCCAGTATCCAATTATACCCAATTTCATATAATCAATATTTTCCCAATATATATATATATATATATATATATATATACCCCTACATTCCCACGTTCATACATATAATCTAATTCAACCTCTAGGCTTACTTTTCAAGTCACGAATAAATTTCACCAATCCTTGTTATCCAATTACATGTTATTAATATTGAATTATACCAATTCCATATCCAATGATAATTATGTCAAACTTACATAAATTCAACATTATAGATTATACTCCTAGATTGCATAAAATAGATTATGCCCAATATATGCAATAACAATTGTTATGCCAAAAACCCCAAAATTACAGATTATATTCCAATATCCCCATATTCCAATCGTGTGTATTGTATAATAAGATTTCGTCTAGGTTCAAGATAACCTAGATCCAAAAATAAAAAGGGGAAAGGATAAAAAGGAGAGAACTCAAAGGTAGGCATAAATAAAATAACAGATCTTATTAAATTAACATCATACTCATTATGGGGAATGGTAAACGATAGAAGCAACATTATGTAACAAATATAGATTAAATCCACTCACTTTGACTAGATTAGAGAAATAATTGATTTTTTATTGATGTAGAACGCTGAGTTAATCTTCTTATTTGATTATTGGTGAAGAGCATGAATTGTTGATGAATAACTTTGCTTCTTGATTTGATTAAACTCCAAAGTTTGTGAAGAACTTGCAATTTAGTTTAGGGTTTTGGGGCGGCGGCCATGTTTGGTTGAAGTTTGGCGGCATGGAGGCATCAGAAGGAATTGTTTATGAATTAGGTTAGGTCTAGGCACTATTTTATAGGCGTAGAGAGTGTTTTAGAGCCCTCGGATTGACCTAGAAGTCATTTGGTCCGTACAACACGTCAAACCACGTCACAGGGACAAAAACTACCCAGATCTGGGATAGGTCGACCCCCAGGTCGACCTCCTAGGGGGTAGATAGACCCCCAGGTCGAACCCCTGGTCGACCTGACCCCCAGGTTGACCTGCCCTGTTCTGGGCGGGAAATTTCCTTCCCAGCGGCCTGGGTCGAATTTCAAACTGTTTTGAATCTTCCGTAGGCCATAACTCTTTCATACGAAGTCCGATTTTCGAAAACTCGGACTCTATTTCATGTAGAATTTCGAGACGAACGCAATAGTGATGTCCATTTTGCTTAATTCATTGATTTTGCTTAATTCCTGATATTTAAATTAAGTATCCTTATTTTATTATCTTCTCCGTTACGTACACTGTTATTGAACTAATATTTTTCCTTCTCTTCCATATATTAATAAATTTTTCATTATACATCACCATTATTTACCTATTTATGCATATACACATATTTATAATTATATTAAAAATGCGGGGTGTTACAATGGGCCCTACCACCTCAAAAATCACATTTTTCACAAAATCCCGTTTTTGTAAATAACACCCTGAGCTTCCACAGCCAATAACTCCCAAACGGTGCGCTTTTGGCCAAAAATCCAAAGTACCAAATTCGAAGAGCATGATTTTCTCTTTGATTTGGTATATGATAGTCCTATTTTGGATTGCGGAGCTGTCGGGAAAACGCATCCAAAGTCTGCTGTCCAAACACTGTCAAAATGCTGTCTTTTTTGCGATTTTTGGGGAAATGGCACATTTTCGGAAGGAACACCACTAGGTGAAAGTTGTCTGAAATGGCGCGTTTAAGCTAGTTATAAAGATGGTGTGAAGATTGGAGCTCGTTTGCAAATTCTGGAACTAGAACAGCAAATCCGGGCATTAGAAAAAATGTGAGTTTTATCCGTTTTAAAGGTTCTATGGTTTTTAACGTAAGAGGTATGTAAAAATATGATTTTTATATTATAGAAATAATAAAAATATGATTTTTATAATATATAGATAATAAAAATTTGATCTTTATATATATATATATAGTAGAGATATAAAAGTACAATTTTTATATATGAAGTGATGATATAAAAATATGATTTTTATCTATGTTGCTTTGTTATCAAAATATAAAATTATTTTTAGAAAGATAAAAATATAATTTTTAGCCTATGTATGTCATTTATAAAATAATCATAAAAAGAGATAATTATTGATTGGTAAAAAATATATTTTTTAACGTAGATATGCTACATAGAACGGCAATCAAAGCACGGCGGAGTGGAAACCAAAGGTGAGAACTTCTCACTAAAATTTTCTGTTCAGTTATTTATTTATTTTATAACTGCAAATATAAATTGCTCCCCGTCGTCCACAGACCATGGACGACTTGTTTGTTTGGTAGTGTGTTTGGATTGATTTTTTGTGTGAATTTGGTTTGTGATGTTTGAAAAAAATTCTTTGAACGATAAAAATAACATTTTTATCATGTATGTGAAGTAATAAAAATAGTCACATGTTGAAATGAATTTTAGTTTGTTAGCAATAACATTTTTAACACATATATGAGTATATAAAATAGTCACACCTTGAAATAAATATTAGTTCGTTAAACTTATCATTTTTAGCATATATATGGAATATATAAAATTGTCATGCGATGGAAATATTATTAGTTCGCTAATAATATTATGTTTGGCTTATATATGTGTTGTGTGAAATTATATATACGTTGTAGGAATATATAAAAGCGTTGAATGAAAATATATATATATAGGCGTTGTATGGAAATATACATATACGATATATTGAACATGTAATAACAAGGAGGCTAGAGAAGAGGAATAAAATTGTATGCCCGACAAATAGGTACATATTTACTGTTTTGTTTGCGGTATGATGATTTTATGAGCCGATTGGCTAGCCGCTTGGTCGTTTCTTTTTTCCTTTCGGATTGGAGAGGCCTGTATGGCGATTTCGGGATTTTCCCGGCGCTCCCGTGCAGGGGAGGTTATGGCGAATTTTTTCGAAAATTTAGGGTATTAGCCAAATTTTTTAAAAATTAGAAAGTTCTTAGTAAATGAAAAGTTGAAGAACTTTGTTTTCAAACGATTTATAAAATACGTTTTAAATGGAAATAGATGAAATATATATAATATAATGGCCTGAATAGAACGCGCCGCGCTGCGGTAGTTCGCGAATTTCGACCATCGACTTCGAACGGACATTACGGGAGATCAGACCGTCGGATTCTCCTAAAACCAGAACCGTTGGGTTCGTATAAAAAAGAACTTTCTAATGAAAACAATAAATTAGAAATCTATGGTTGGATATAGAATTATGTCCAAATCAAATTTGGAAAAGGTCGTTGTAAGTGCAGTTCGATGACCGTTTATGGAAATCAACCGTACGGGCCTTGATAAAATTATTAAAAATATTAATAATTTGTGTAAAATCAAAAGAAATGATTTGAAAATAATTAGGATGAAAAATTCCATATTTGAAAAGATAAAAATATATTTTGATCGAAATGAACTAGATATTAAATCGAATTATAATCCGATCATTTTTAAATAAATAAATTGGATTGAGAAATGGTTTAAATAACTAGAATTTTCCAATGAATAATTTGGAATGGTTTGGAATGGAAATGATCTTCGAAATATTTCGATATTGGATTCCATGATTATACAGATATTGTGGTGGGAATTTGGAAGATATCGTTATTCCCGATATGATATTTGTTAGTTTCAGGATTTGATGTTGAATATAAGTCGATACTATCTCTATTCAAAACCTTATATTTAATGTCAAATTGGATTGATTGATTGTTTGGGTTGTTCTCGCCATTTTATGAGAAAGATATGCTTTTACATTTAGCATTGGATTGGGTAGAAATACCGGTAGGCTAACATCTTGTGAAACACTTCATGATTTGACTATGAGATGTGTAGCAATGTTGTTATGTTCATTTCAAATTTAATGATGATTGTGAAATGATATTTTTCTTAAGTGAAAAAAATGTATTCCCGATTTTGGATAGGGAATGTTTTATAAAAATATTTTATAAAACAAAAAGGATTTCGAGGGCTAAAACCCGATGATTTCGAAATGATTTGGAAATGTAATATGGTTTTACACTGTAGTTCATCACATATTCGATTAGTTGCTATTAATGATGTATCTGTTTGGTGGCGGAGAATTTATTCTCTTCCTAACACCCTTCTTTGAGACGTACGAGCTCAAAGGTTATGTGATTAATTGTGACTGATCATATGTGTGAATTGCTGATGTGAAGTACTATAATTTGAATGTACTTGTGATTATTATGTTGTGAAATGATTTTCCCCACTTCGGGATATGAAATGATTTGGTATGTGGCTAAAGATTTGGTAACCCGATCTACTAAAAGTATGGGTGGGATCCAGTGCCTTAGGATGAGTAGTCAGTGTGTAGCCTGCTCCATATGTAGGAGGCACACACACACACACACACACACACACACACACACATATATATATATATATATATATATATATCGAGTTGCTTAGGTACGTGTCCTTTGCCTTGTCTGAGGGGAGCCCGATATTTGGTTGCATACTTGTTTGTATGCATTGTTATGTTTTGGAATTCATATTTCCAAATGATTTGATTTGAGATCCCAAAGTGAAATCTACTTTGATATAAAAGCTAGATTTTTATTTCAAATGATTTGAAAATAGAAATCGGGAATAAAGTCCAAAGTAATAATTTCTGTAAATTGAATTGGATTTAGAAAATCTACGTGTGGTGATTAATCTAAATGGGTAGATTGGTGTATTACATGTTGATTGATACATAGTAGATCAATATATCTATATTGATAGTTGTTTATACACTGGCATTCATGGGGGTGAACCCGTTCCGCGTTAGCGGCGTGGTCCCGTGATATGCCATATTATTAAATAAGTTAATTATAACTGTTTAGAGTTTCTCACACCAGTCCCATGACTGACCTATAGTTTGTGATTCCCTAGCAAACTCGGGTGCCCCTATTTTCCACACGGGCAGTCGAGTAGTTTTATTTTGTAGATATGTTGAGCAGGATTCTTGATTGAATTTTTAAGCTGTATCTAGTGCATTTATCGTCTTCCGCTGTGTTATTTTATATTTCCGCTGCATTTTATTACATTTATTGTAAATAAATCTTCCGCTGTATTATATTTCGATATACTTTGATATATTATGTACTCTGATGTAACATTATTATGATGTTTATAAAAGTCTTCTGTTATATGTTCTGATGTGTTGTATGCCCAGAGTTAGCGTATGCGGGATTCGAACGGCCTTGGTCGATTTAGCGATCGATTAGGTCCGGGAGAAATCAGTATCGTTACATCTGGTATCAAAGCTTCGGTTAACTCAAATCTTTGGGGTACAACTCATTAGAATAGAATAAAAGACTCATCAGAGGTAGGATTAGTAATATCCTATAGAAGAATCCTCATTAGATATAGGATCAGTAGTATCCTATAATGAGAAACTCGTTAGAGATGTGGTTAGAAATGCCCAAGAACTTAAGCCGTAATGAAAATAATAAAAGTTGAGTTGGTTTGTAAAACAACTGTAACACCCCGTGTATTCTATAACAGTGAAATTTTACAAATTAAAGTATAAGTATTTTCAAGTCAAAGAATTAAGGGAAACGGGATACGCCATTGCGTTCGTCTCGGAATTCTGCTTGAGATAGAGTCCGAGTTTGCATAAAACGGACTTCGTATGAGGAAGGTATGGCCTCTGGAAGTTTCAGAATTCAGTTTAAAATTCAAACAGACCAAAACAGCTCAGAAAATCCAATTTGAAATTCAAAATCGGGCCCAATCGGCCAGGGCGGGAATTTTCCCCTCCAAGGCACCCAGGTCGACTTGGCAGTCGACCTGGGGCTAACCAGGTCGACTGGGCAGTCGACCTGGGTCACCCGCGTCGACTGCCAAGTCAACACGGTGTCGACTGGCATGCCGACCTGGCCCCTGAGCCAGGTCGATCCCAACCCCCCTGGCTGGGCTGGTCTGTGTTTGGCCAATTTTCAGAGCCTTGCCCTGTCACTAGGGATAGGTGTCAGCTCCTGATTGGTCTCTCCTTTGAACGAACGGCGATTATCAAACCAAGCTCCATCGACGGTCCTAATCAACTCACAAACTCTATAAAAAGGACCTAAGACTCACCCTAATTCACATAAACAAAAATGGAGATGAGACCATCATGCTGCTGAGGAGAGACTAGGAATAGTCGTCAGGAATTGAGAGGCAATTAGGAGATAATTCGAAAGCTTAAAGCAACGTCAATTAAAATCAAAGCAACGCCTACAACAAAGGATACCATCTCCAAATTCAGAATTCAGATTCCTTAATTGAAGATTCGTCATACGTTGTAAGTAGAGTGCTATTCCGATGTGAACAAATAATTGCGTCTGATTTGTGTAAAATGAGAAATAGAATTGTAATCGATTTGTGGTGATAATAATCTATGTTTGTATGTTGCGTTGATTCTAAACGATTTGGAATTGTTGTGGTATAACGATTGGATATTTGCAAGTATGAGATTTATGTCGGAAATTAACAACTACATGTTTGTAGTGGTTTAATTTAGATTCATGCAAGTATATGATTCATGTTAACAATCATATGTTGTAGTAGTTTATTTGGGATTCATGCAAGAATATGATTCACCATTATGCTAATATGATGTACATACTTTTATGATCACTTTTAGTGTGTAATTGGACTTGACTAAGTACTATGGTTTATATGAATCTATGTTGGAATTGGCAAATCATACTTTTGTATTAGAAACAAAAGTAAGCATTTTTATGAACATGATCAAACTATGTTTGGTGTTATGCCTAGTTGAAACCATGTTTAGGCCTATGTTGTTATAAAAATCATATGGTGATATAGGTAGCACATGAATTAAGTTAGATTTACATTCCAATTGTAAGTTTACATGAATAGATTAAAAACCATGATTCATGTCTATGTATGTTTATGCTATGATTATATGAATAGAATGATTCATGTTTAAGTATGTTTATGCCATGATTATATGATGTTACCATGCAAGTTCACATATGCCTAATTCATGTTAATTAAATCATTATGTTGCAAGTTCATGCGTTCACACTCCCCTTCTATGTCACTTAGAATATATAAACACCATGTTATAAGCCTCCCCTTTTCATATGGCTAAGCTGGGTTTAAATGATAAACCCAACATATCTTATATTGTAGCGAATGTGTAAAAACGGGGGTAATGACGATTGGGTTAAAATATGTGTTGGCATGTTTGACGCATGCCAACAACCTTGAAAATTAATTAAGTGGCATAAATAAATTTTAAACCAATAAAGATGAATTTGAATAATGGGCCGCAAATATTTACATATAAAAAGGAAAGAGACAAAATATGTAAATGTAGAAAATACGATGTGTTTAACCCGAGGTTGGATTGAGTTGTGATGTAAACCTGCCCGGAACCGCCCGGCTGTCCAGTAGTCACAACAATACCTATCCAATGTGGGTGGTTAAACACGGAGCCCAATAAGGACCCGAGGTTAGACTGAGTTGTGGCGTAAGACTGCCCAGACCCAACCGGCAACAGGAAGCCACAACAATACCTGTCTAATGTGAGAGGTCAAGGCTTTAATAAGACAATTAAGGCTGAGTCAGGATTGATAGGATTAAGTAAATTGAATTAATACTTAATCAAAATGGAACATGCTAAACTATACAGACTGATTTGGGGTTAGGTTTACAAAACACTTAACCAACTTAGCATGTTGGCTAGAAATAGAAAACCTAGTAGCGGGGGGACCCTTTTCAGCAGTAACCCTACAAGGTGTATCAGGATACCCTGAACTAGGCAGGGTGGGGAACAATTACTGGACTGATTGTAAGAGGTCAAATCGACGGTGGTGGTGCAACAGTGTAGGTTCTAACGGGGTGCGGGCGTGCACACACTCCGGCGCAGAAAAATAAGGCACTGGGCACCAGTAGCATACCTGTGCATTCTAGGATTGTGTCGGGCGGCCACCATGGGACTTGATACACCCTATGGTGGGACCAACATAGGTAACTACAACATTGGGGGCTGTAAGACACATGTAACCATGCGAGTAGGAGACGATCATCAGAAATGGATCACTTCACCTTGATTTTGGGGTGCCTGTTGGGAACTAGTTTATATGGATACAGAGATTAACATGGGTTACGATAGTGTATTCGACCCTAGACAACTTAACTTAGTTTATGGTGCTTTCTCATTTCCAGTTTATACTTATCATACCCAGTTCTTTATTCATAGACTGAATAGTCCTAGACTTACTCAGGCTTTATGTCTGACTCTACTTTTCTTTTGCCTTCTTTTCTTTCGTTCCCCCCCCCCACCCCCCCCCCCAGGTCCACAGGGAGGGAATACCGCAGCTTGACCAGCTTTCACATCCAACTTGAAGAGAAATAATGTATTGCTTGGATCTTTTTAGTTTTGGACTATGGCTTTGGGCAGCAATTATGGGACTTATGCAGTTTATTTATGTTTTCTTTATGCTTCTTTTAATAATGTAATCAAGACAGTTATGAAGATGTTATGTTTTTGGAAGAATTGTAAGACAATTATGGCATGGTTTGTGTAACACCTATTTTAATGAAATAAAAGTTGTTGTTGTTTTCCGCTGTTCAAAAATATGTGTTCTTATATCTGTCTTGTATATCTGTGACTTATACTTATAAACCTCCACAAAAAATTAGGGCATTCCCTTTGAGAGTGACCCTAACGGAGGTGGGGTGTTTCACTTGGTATCAGAGCATAGGTTTACCAGATAAGATAAAAGTTTTGAAAATTTATTTTCAAAGGAAAATTTAAAGAAGCATTTTTAAAGATAAAATATTATTATTTTTTATAAAAAAAAAAGCAAAGTCCCCCAAAGCCATAGGTACTATCTTTTATCCTTCGTTTTGAATCTATCCTTTTTGTTTCAGCATGTCCGAAGAACTTAACTTGCCAGAGGGTGTACCAATACCTGGTTGGTTTAGACGATTCTTAGAAGCAAGGGCCACCCAGCCAGGTCCTACCATTCCTCCTCCCCCAGTTGTAGGAAATCATCCAGCTGCAGCAGCACCTCTTCCTCCACCTCCTCCGTGGGGAAACACTTTTGCTAAGATATGTAAAGATTTTAAAGCTATGGGAGGAAAGGACTTTCATGGAACTGAGTCCTTCGTGGCAGCTAGGAATTGGCTAAAGGAAACCGAGGAATTATTTGTCATCTTTGAGGTAGAAGATAGGCAAAAGGTACAACTGGCAGTATGGCTACTAAAAGGTGAGGCTTCCTACTGGTGGGAAGTCACTAATGCAGAAAGACCGGTGGAAACATGGGAGGACTTTAGGGCGAGGTTTGAGGCTAAATTTCTCTCACACGCTGAAAGGAGTTTGTAGTTAGAAAAATTCTTATTTCTTAAGCAAGGGAATATGACAGTCAAAGAGTATGTTAATCAGTTCAATGAGCTGGCTAGGTTCGGACTGGACCTAGTCAACACCCCGCACAAGAAGGCTCTCCGTTTTGTCAAAGGATTGAATGAGCCATTACACAGTTTGGCCATGACCCATATACCCATGGGAGCTACGTATGAAAGATTGGTACAGATGGCATTGCTGAACGAAGAGGATAAGGGCAAGAAGGAGACAAAGGCAGAAAACTCTCAAGGGAAGAAAGAGGGTTTGCAGCCTAAGAAGACAGACTTTAAGAAGGGCGGGAAAGACAACAAAGAGAAGAGGAAGTGTAATTTCTGTGGCAAAGTGGGGCACTTAGTGAAAGATTGCCGGAAAAAGAAGGCCAAGATGAATGGCGGGTGCTTTTCTTGCGGTGGGACAGGCCACATGGCTAAGGATTGCCCGAAGAAAAGAGGACAGGGGCAGAGGGCTGGATCCACCTCAGGGGCACAGGTTCATGTGCTAGAGGCACCACCTCTGCAACAGCGAGGTATAAATACTTCTGTAGAAAGTGTATTTTATCTTTATGATCACCCAGTTCGCACTTTATTTGATTCTGGTGCATCACACTCCTTTATCTCGTCTGCTTTAGTAGAATCTCTGCACCTAGAAACTAGTATGGTAGAGGACCCCTTAATTGTTTCAAACCCAATTGGGGGCCCAGCTCATTTGTCTATGATCTGTGTGGGATCGAAAATTTCTATTCTAAGCGTAGAATTTAAATGTAGTTCCTTTGTTTTGGGCTTCTCGGGATATGGTTTGATTTTGGGTATGGATTGGCTATCTAGTAATGGTGACGTCCTTGATTGTGAGAAAAGGGTGGTAGGCTCCTGACCCAACTCGGTAACACTCTGGAAATTACTTGTGATCCCTCGTATGCGGTTATGCTTAGTTATCTTGAATCGCTAGATGCCTCTATTGAAAGTTTGCAATCGGTTAGAATGGTCCGGGAATATCCGGATGTCTTCGAAGAGATGAAGGGCTTGCCTCCGAAGCGGGAGATAGACTTCCGCATATATCTTGTGGATAATGCAAAGCCCGTTGCGTTGCCCGTTAGACACATGGTTCCACGGGAAAGGAAAGATCTCACTAAACAGATTAAAGAGCTTCTAGAGAAGGGATTCGTTAGAAGGAGCATTTCAGAATGGGGCGCTCCAGTGGTGTTCGCTACAAAGGTGGATGGTTCACTCCGTCTATGTGTTGACTATCGGGAGCTCAACAAGCTAACGAAAAAGAATAGGCACCCTCTCCCCAGAATTGACGATCTGTTTGATCAGCTTGTAGGAGCGTCTGTTTTCTCCCAACTCGATTTAGCGACCGACTTTCATCAGCTAAGGGTGGCTGAAGATAGAATCGATAAAACGGCATTCAGAACCCCAGACGGCTTCTTTGAATGGCTTGTCATGCCTTTCGGCTTGACAAACGCACCTGCTTACTTCGTGGACCTAATGAGTAGGGTGTTTAGAGATTTCCTCAACAAGTTCGTAGTGGTCTTCGTAGACGACATCCTTATCTTCTCAAAGAGTGAAGAGGAACATGCTCAGCACTTAAGGGCAATCTTGGAAACTCTGCGAGTCCATCAGCTAAAAGCCAAATTCTCCAAATTCCACTTTTGGAGAGAGGAAGTAAGATTTCTTGGGCACATAGTATCCAAGGAAGGGTTAGCAGTAGACTCGGCTAAGGTAGTAGCGGTGCAGGATTGGAAGACACCAAAGAACGCAACAGAGGTCCGAAGCTTTCTTGGGCTAGCAGGCTTCTATCGGAAATTCATCAGAGACTTTGCAAAGATATCAGCTCCGCTCAGAAAGTTGACCAAGAAGAATTTAGTGTTCAATTGGGACTTGGATTGCGAGTTTTCTTTCCAACGACTGAAAAGGGCTCTTACAACAGCCCCAGTTTTAACGTTGCCAGATGGAAGCAAGATATTCACAGTTTGTATAGATGCATGTGGGACAGGGCTAGGCGCCGTCTTAATGCAAGAAGGAAGGGTAATAGCTTATGGCGGGAGAAATTTGAAAGTGCATGAAAAGAACTACCCGACCCACGATCTTGAGTTAGCCGCCATCGTCTTTGCACTCAAGTCTTGGCGACACTATCTCCTAGGTGAGAAGTTTGAACTTTACACTGACCATAAATCGTTGAAATATCTTTTCTCGGAGAAAGATCTTAACTTGAGGCAACAGAGATGGATGGAGTTTCTTGCCTCGTACGATTTCGAGATCTCCTACACTCCAGGTAAAGGCAACGTAGTGGCAGACGCGTTGAGACGAAAGAAACTAACCCTAAGCCCGTTGTTTGTTGAAAGAAAAAGCCTAGAGTTTATAGCCAGCTTTGACTTTAGGCCCTCCTCCGATTTTGTACCAGGCTTGCTAGCATCTCTCGAAGTACGCCCGACTTTAGTGGACTCAATTGGGACAGCATAACGCGAAGACCCTCAGCTTGTGGAGACGATTGATAGGCTAATTAGGGGTGAGACTTCAAGTCACCCCAATAGGTACTCCATCGACGATAAGGGTTGGCTAAGGCGAGACGGAAGACTATGCGTCCCACAGACAAGGGATTTAGTAAAGAAGGTTCTCGAGGAAGCACATCACTCCAAGATGACGATACACCCAGGCGGGGATAAAATGTACAAGGACATAAAGAGAACTTTCTTTTGGAACGACATGAAGAAGGACGTGGCAGATTTCGTTTCTAAGTGTATGGTGTGCCAACAGGTTAAGGCGGAACAGAAAAAGCTTGGCGGTCTGCTCCATCCTATAGAGGTCCCGCAGTGGAAGTGGGATAGCATCTCAATGGACTTCATTGATGAGCTGCCTAAGTCTAGGAGAGGCAACACTAGCATTTGGGTAATAGTGGATAGGCTTACTAAAAGCGCCCACTTTTTACCTGTCAAAAGTAAAAGAACTGCCTCATCCCTAGCATCTCTTTACCTCAAGGAAATTGTTCGACTCCATGGAATACCATCCAACATTGTTAGTGACCGAGACCCTATCTTCACAAGTGAGTTTTGGCGTAGTCTGCAAGAAGCGGTAGGCACACAGTTATGCTTGAGCACAGCCTATCTTCCCCAAACCGACAGACAAACAGAAAGAGTGAACAGAGTTCTGGAGGACCTTTTAAGACTGTGCGTCCTTGAGTTCGGAGGGACATGGGAATACCATCTTCCTTTGGTGGAATTTGCCTACAACATCAGCTACCAAGCAACCATCGGAATGGCGCCCTTCGAAGCTTTATATGGAAGACCATGCCGATCACCCACTTGTTAGTGGGAGTCTACTGATAAGCTCATACTTGGACCAGATATGATCCGAGAGACTTCAGAGAAAGTAGACTTAATACGAAGAAGGATGAAGACGGCCCAAGATAGACAAAAGTCCTATGCCGACAAGAGGAGGACCGACCTTGAATTTGAGGTTCGGGATAGAGTTTTTCTTAAGGTATCTCCGTTAAGGAACGTTGTTCGTTTTGGAACCACAGGAAAGCTAGCACCAAGGTTCGTAGGGCCATTCCCTATCATCGAGAAAATTGGGAAAATGACCTATAGATTAGAGCTACCCGAAAAATTGGCTGGAGTTCACAACGTCTTTCAAGTTTCACATCTCCGAAAATTTCTACATGAATCTGCTGAAGTGGTAGAGCAAAATATCCTAGAAGAAGCTGAAGTGGAACGCGAAGCAACCGTGAGGAAAGTTCCAACCCACATATTAGAAACGGAAGTGAAGAAGCTACGCAACCGCGAAGTCAAGCTCGTCAAAGTTCAGTGGAGCGACACCGAGGGAGACGCAACTTGGGAAACTGAAGCTAGAATACGCGCAGCATACCCTTTTCTTTTCGAGGGTACATCTTTGATCTTTCTTTTTCCTTAAGTTGCGCTTTTATCTATCATTTTTAGGTATATCTCCGCGACCCTATCTTTTAGGGAAAAACCCTTTGGATGAAAACATGTAATTGAAACATGTTATGGATGATGGTTGCAAGTGGTTGCAAGTGATTGCTAGTTGTTGCTTGTGGTTGCATATACATACACAATCTAGGTTTTAGATCGGCTCAGTCACTTCATATTGCATATGCATAAATGTATTTATATTCGTATATGGTTGAAGTTTAATGTGTTGTCATATGGATGTTGCATTTGTATGAATGATTGTGCACCCATGTAGAATCATGAATAGGAGAATTTGCATAAATAACGGATTCATGGCACTTACATAATTTGCATTAAGGAGGTCAACTGAATCAGCAGACCGACTGATTTTGCATTAGATAAGTACATGCACACACACACTTCACATATGATCATGAAGCATTAGAAATATTTTAAGGACAATGGATGCTCGTGTTTGATGGATGAGTAGATGGATGTTTGGATGTACATTCTTCCTGAACTTGAAGATTTCGGGGACGAAATCCTTTTAAGTGGGGGAGAATGTAACACCCCGTGTATTCTATAACAGTGAAATTTTACAAATTAAAGTATAACTAATTTCAAATCAAAGAATTAAGGGAAACGGGATACGCCATTGCGTTCGTCTTAGAATTCTGCTTGAGATAGAGTCCGAGTTTGCGTAAAACGGACTCCGTATGAGGAAGATATGGCCTTCGGAAGTTTCAGAATTCAGTTTAAAATTCAAACAGACCAAAACAGCTCATAAAAACCAATTTGAAATTCAAAATCGGGCCCAATCGGCCAGGGCGGGAATTTTCCGGCCCAAGGCACCCAGGTCGACTTGGCAGTCGACCTGGGGCTAACCAGGTCGACTGGGCAGTCGACCTGGGTCACCAGGTCGACTGCCAAGTCGACACGGTGTCGACTGGCATGTCGACCTGGCCCCTGAGCCAGGTCGAACCCAGCCCCCTGGCTGGCCTGGTCTGTGTTTGGTCGATTTTCAAAGCCTTGCCTTGTCACTAGGGCTAGGTGTCAGCTCCTGATTGGTCTCTCCTTTGAACGAACGGCTATTATCAAACCAAGCTCCATCTACGGTCCTAATCAACTCACAAACTCTATAAAAAGGACCTAAGACTCACCCTAATTCACATAAACAAAAATGGAGATGAGACCGTCATGCTGCTGAGGAGAGACTAGGAATAGCCGTCAGGAATTGAGAGGCAATTAGGAGATAATTCGAAAGCTTAAGGCAACGTCAATTAAAATCAAAGCAACGCCTACAACAAAGGATAGCATCTCCAAATTCAGAATTCAGATTCCTGAATTGAAGATTCGTCATACGTTGTAAGTAGAGTGCTATTCCGATGTGAATAAATAATTGCGTCTGATTTATGTAAAATGAGAAATAGAATTGTAGTCGATTTGTGGTGATAATAATCTATGTTTGTATGTTGCGTTGATTCTAAACGATTTGGAATTGTTGTGGTATAACGATTGGATATTTGCAAGTATGAGATTTATGTTGGAAATTAACAACTACATGTTTGTAGTGGTTTAATTTAGATTCACGCAAGTATATGATTCATGTTAACAATCATATGTTGTAGTAGTTTATTTGGGATTCATGCAAGAATATGATTCACCATTATGCTAATGTGATGTACATACTTTTATGATCACTTTTAGTGTGTAACTGGACTTGACTAGGTACTATGGTTTATATGAATCTATGTTGGAATTGGCAAATCATACTTTTGTATTAGAAACAAAAGTAAGCATTTTTATGAACATGATCAAACTATGTTTTGTGTTATGCCTAGTTGAAACCATGTTTAGGCCTATGTTGTTATAAAAATCATATGGTGATATAGGTAGCACATGAATTAAGTTGGATTTAGATTCCAATTGCAAGTTTACATGAATAGATTAAAAACCATGATTCATGTCTATGTATGTTTATGCTATGATTATATGAATAGAATGATTCATGTTTAAGTATGTTTATGCCATGATTATATGTTGTTACCATGCAAGTTCACATATGCCTAATTCATGTTAATTAAATCGTTATGTTGCAAGTTCATGCGTTCACACTCCCCTTTTATGTCACTTAGAATATATAAACACCATGTTATAAGCCTCCCTTTTTCATATGGCTAAGTTGGGTTTAAATGGTAAACCCAACATATCTTATATTGTAGCGAATGTGTAAAAATGGGGGTAACGACGATTGGGTTAAAATATGTGTTGGCATGTTTGACGCATGCCAACAACCTTGAAAATTAATTAAGTGGCATAAATAAATTTTAAACCAATAAAGATGAATTTGAATAATGGGCCGCAAATATTTACATATAAAAAGGAAAGAGACAAAATATGTAAATGTAGAAAATACGATGTGTTTAACCCGAGGTTGGATTGAGTTGTGATGTAAACCTGCCCGGAACCGCCCGGCTGTCCAGTAGTCACAACAATACCTATCCAATGTGGGTGGTTAAACACGGAGCCCAATAAGGACCCGAGGTTAGACTGAGTTGTGGCGTAAGACTGCCCGGACCCAACCGGCAACAGGCAGCCACAACAATACCTGTCTAATGTGAGAGGTCAAGGCTTTAATAAGACAATTAAGGCTGAGTCAGGATTGATAGGATTAAGTAAATTGAATTAATACTTAATCAAAATGGAACATGCTAAACTATACAGACTGATTTGGGGTTAGGTTTACAAAACACTTAACCAACTTAGCATGTTGGCTAGAAATAGAAAACCTAGTAGCGGGGCGACCCTTTTCAGCAGTAACCCTACAAGGTGTATCAGGATACCCTGAACTAGGCAGGGTGGGGCGCGATTACTTGGCTAACTGTAAGAGGTCAAATCGACAGCGGTGGGGCAGCAGTGTAGGTTCTAATGGGGTGCGGGCTTGCACACACTCCGGCGCAGAAAAATAAGGCACTGGGCACCAGTTTCATACCTGTGCATTCTAGGATTGTGTCGGGCCGCCACCATGGGACTTGATACACCCCATGGTGGGACCAGCATAGGTAACTACAACATCGGGGGCCGTAAGACACATGTAACCATGCGAGTCGGAGCCGATCATCAGAAATGGATCACTTCACCCTGATTTTGGGGTGCCTGCTGGGAACTAGTTTATATGGGTACGGAGATTAACATGGGGTACGATAGTGTATTCGACCCTAGACAACGTAACTTAGTTTATGGTGCTTTCTCATTTCCAGTTTATACTTATCATACCCAGTTCTTTATTCATAGACTGAATACTCCTAGACTTACTCAGGCTTTTTGTCTGACTCTACTTTTCTTTTGCCTTTTTTTCTTTCGTTCCCCCCCCAGGTCCACAGGGAGGGAATACCGCAGCTAGACCAGCTTTCACATCCAGCTTGAAGAGAAAGAATGTATTGCTTGGATCTTTTTAGTTTTGGACTATGGCTTTGGGGCAGCAATTATGGGACTTATTCAGTTTATTTCTGTTTTCTTTATGCTTCTTTAAATAATGTAATCAAGACAGTTATGAAGATGTTATGTTTTTGGAAGAATTGTAAGACAATTATGGCATGGTCTGTGTAACACGTATTTTAATGAAATAAAAGTTGTTGTTGTTTTCCGCTGTTCAAAAATATGTGTTCTTATATCTGTCTTGTATATCTGTGACTTATACTTATAAACCTCCACCAAAATTAGGGCATTCCCTTTGAGAGTGACCCTAACGGAGGTGGGGTGTTTCAACAACTCTCAGCTTCGTTCCTTTTTGAGGACAAAAAGTTTTAAGTGGGGGAGATTGTAATAACCCGAAAAATCCGATCCAATTTAAAAATTTTATTTTGACAATTTTAATGAATTTTGAATATTTAAAATGAATTATTTTAAATAATAACGATGAGAAATTTATTTTTAATAGAATTAGAATATATATATTTATTTGAATCGACGTTAGAATATAAATATTTATTTATAATTATATAACGAGCCTGAAATGGCGCGGTAGTTCGAAAATTCGGTTTCAAATTTCAAATGAATGTACAGGATTCAAAATAAACCGGATTTTGGCGAAACCAAAAATAATAGAATCTATTTGAAAATATCTTTCCAACGAATCCGAACAATTGAAATTTCATAGCGGGAATGAAAAGTTATGCCTAGTTGAAATTTCAGAATAATCGCTATGGAAAAATAGCCCTTTAAAATGGAAATTTTGCAAACGACCTTCATTTTCGATGAAACTACTTTTGTTGGATCCATGATGTCAGGTTATTGTTAGATTCCAAAATTCATAATTTTTGAAATCAATATGTGAGCGTGGCAAAAGAAAACGTGTTTTGTCAGTTTTAGTCAATTTGGATCGACCAGAAAATGGCCATTTTTCAAACGGCCTCCAAATTTGATGAAATTAGTTTTGTTAGGACCGTATCATCAATACAAAGCTAGAAATAATTTTTTTGTAATTTTTGGAGTCAGTATGTGGCCCCGGTAAATTAAAATGTACGTTAAAATGCAATATATTGATTTATATTTTAATTTAAAGAAAAACTGATCGAAACAATCGAATTGGCTTACGGGGCATATCCCATTGCGTTCGGAATGAGGGTAATTAGCTAGAGGCGACAGTCGTTGGGTTTTATTTCGAGTCCAAAAAAACTAACTTTTTGAAATAAAATAATTAAATTATATAAATTGGTCAACTCCCCTCTTTCCTCTCTCTCTCTCTCTCAAAATCATTCATCATAAAAAAAAGAGAAGAGGAAGACGCGCTCCAGCCCCTAGCCCGCCATTGCTCCTCTATCGCTGGCCCCCTCCTCCTTCTCCTCCTCCTCTTCCTCCTCTCCTCCCTCTCCTCCTCTTTCTCTCTTCCAATTTCAAATCCCTAAACCCCAGATTGCGAACTACCACCACCATGGGCCCCTCCAGCACCACCACCAGCACCCTTCCTCCTCCCAGTTAGACCTGCGCCGCCGCCCCTCAGCCCTCAGCTCCGACCATAGGCCCCACCACCTCAAAAATCACATTTTTCACAAAATCCCGTTTTTGTAAATAACACTCTGAGCTTCCACAGCCAATAACTCCCAAACCGTGCGCTTCTGGCCAAAACTCTATAGTACCAAATTCAAAAAGTATGATTTTCTCTTTGATTTGGTATATGATAGTCCTCTTTTGGATTGCGGAGATGCTGGGAGAACGCATCCAAAGTCTGCTGTCCAAACACTGTCAAAATGCTATCTTTTTGCGATTTCCAGCGAAATGGCACATTTTCGGAAGGAAGACCACAAGGTGAAAGTTGTCCGAAATGGCGCATTTAAGCTAGAAAAAAGATGGTGTGAAGATTGGAGCTTATTTGCAAATTTTGGAACCGGAACAGCAAATCCGGGCATTAGAAAAATGTGAGTTTTATCCGCTTTAAAGCTTCTATGGTTTTTGACATATGAAGTATGTAAAAATATGATTTTTATCTTATAGAAATAATGAAAATATGATTTTTATAATATATAGATAATAAAAATTTGATCTTTATATATATAGTCGAGATATAAAAGTACGATTTTTATATATGAAGTGACGATATAAAAATATGATTTTTATCTATGTAGCTTTGTTATAAAAATATAAAATTATTTTTAAAAAGATAAAAATATAATTTTTAGCCTATGTATGTCATTTATAAAATAATCATAAAAAGAGATAATTATTGATTGGTTAAAAATATAATTTTTGACGTAGATATGCTACATAGATCGGCAATTAAGCACGGCGGAGTGGAAACCAAAGGTGAGAACTTCTCACTAAAATTTTCTGTTCAGTTATTTATTTTATAACTACAAATATAAATTTCTCTCCGTCGTCCACAGACCATGGACGACGTGTTTGTTTGGTAGTGTGTTTGGATTGATTTTTTGTGTGAATTTGGTTTGTGATGTGAAATGAAGTATATACAAATATTCATGTTTGAAAAAAATTCTTTGAACGATAAAAATAACATTTTTATCTTGTATGTGAAGTAATAAAAATAGTCATATGTTGAAATGAATTTTATTTTGTTAAAAATAACATTTTTAACATATATATGAGTATATAAAATAGTCACACCTTGAAATAAATATTAGTTCGCTAAAATTATCATTTTTAGCATATATATGGAATATATAAAATTGTCATGTGATGGAAATATTATTAGTTCACTAATAATATTATGTTTGGCTTATATATGTGTTGTGTGAAATTATATATCGTTGTATGAATATATAAAAGCGTTGAACGAAAATATATGTATGGGCATTGTATGAAAATATACATATACGATATATTGAACAGGTCATAGCAAGGAGGCTAGAGAAGAGGAATAAAATTGTATTCCCGACAAATAGGTACATATTTTTTGTTTTGTTTGCGGTATGATGATTTTATGAGCCGATTGGCTAGTCGCTTAGCTGTTTCTTTTTCTTTCTGGATTGGAGAGGCCTGTATGGCGATTTCGGGATTTTCCCGGTCCTCCCTTGTAGGGGAGGTTATAGCGAAATTTTTCGAAAATTTAGGGTGTTAGCCAAATTTTTGAAAAATTAGAAAGTTCTTTGAAACTGAAAAGTTGAAGAACTTGAGCCAGAACAGAAATTGAAATCGTTTTCAAATGATTTACAAAATACGTTTTAAATGGAAATCTATGAAATATATATAATATATATTATATAATGGCCTGAATAGAACGCGCCGCGCTGCGGTAGTTCGCGAATTTCGACCATCGACTTCGAACGGACATTACGGGAGATCAGACCGTCAGATTCTCCTAAAACCGAAACCGTTGGGTTCGTATCGAAAAGATCTTTCTAACAAAATAAATAAATTAGAAATCTAACGGTTGGATATGGAATTATGTCCAAATCAAATTTGGAAATGGTCGCTGTAAGTGCAGTTCGATGACCGTTTATGGAAATCAACTGTACGGGCCTTGATAAAATTATTAAAAATATTAATAATTTGTGTAAAATCGAAAGAAATGATTTGAAAAGAATTGGGTTGAAAAATTCCATATTTGAAAAGATAAAAATATATTTTTATAGAAATAAACTAGTTATTAACTCGAAGTATAATCTGATTATTTTTAAATAAATAAATTGGATTGAGAAATGGTTTTAAATAACCAAAATTTTCCAACGAATAAATTGGAATGGTTTGGAATGGAAATAATCTTTGTAATATTTCGATATTGGATTCTGTGATTATACGGATATTGTGATGGGAATTTGGAAGATATCGATATCATTATTCCCGATATGATATATGTTGGTTTCAGGATTTGATGTTGAATATAAATCGATACTATCTCTATTCAAAACCTTATATTTAATGTCAAATTGGATTGATTGATTGTTTGGATTGTGCTCGACCAGTTTATGAGCAAGATATGCTTTTACATTTAGCATTGGGTTGGGTAGAAATACTGGTAGGCTAACATCTTGTGAAACACTTCATGATTTGACTATGAGATGTGTAGCGATGTTGTTATGTTCATTTTAAATTCAATGAATGATTATGAAATGATATTTTTCTTAAGTGAAAAAAATGTATTCCCGATTTTGGACAGGGAATGTTTTATAAAACAAAAAGGATTTCGAGGGCTAAAACCCGATGATTTCGAAATTATTTGGAAATGTATTATGGTTTTACATTGTAGTTCATCACATATTCGATTAGTTTCTATTGATGATGTATATGTTTAGTGGCGGTGAATTTATTCTCTTGCTTAACACCCTTCTTTGAGACGTACGAGCTCAAAGGTTATGTGATTAATAGTGACTGATCATATGTGTGAATTGCTAATGTGAAGTACTATAGTTTGAATGTACTTGTGATTATTATGTTGTGAAATGATTTTCCCCACTTCGGGATATGAAATGATTTGGTATGTGGCTAAAGATTTGGTAACCCAGTCTACTAAATGTATGGGTGGGATCCACTGCCTTAGGGTGAGTGGTCAGCGTGTAGCCTGCTCCATGTGTGGGATGTGCATATATATATATATATATATATATATATATATATATATATCGAGTTGCTTAGGTACGTGTCCTTTGCCTTGTCCGAGGGGAGCCCGATATTTGGTTGCATACTTGTTTGTATGCATTGTTATGTTTTGGAATTCATATTTCCAAATGATTTGATTTGAGATCCCGAAGTGAAATCTACTTTGATATAAAAGCTAGATTTTTATTTCAAATGATTTGAAAATAGAAATCGGGAATAAAGTCCGAAGGAATAATTTCTGTAAATTGAATTGGATTTAGAAAATCTACGTGTGGTGATTAATCTAAATGGGTAGATGGGAATATTGCATGTTGATTGATGCATAGTAGATCCGTATATCTATATTCATTGTTGTTTATACACTGGCATTCATGGGGGTAAACCCGTTCCGCGTTAGCGGCGTGATCCTGTGATATGCCATATTATTAAATAAGTTAATTATAACTGTCTAGAGTTTCTTACACTAGTCCCATGACTGACCTGTAGTTTGTGTTTCCCTTGCAAAAATTGGGTGCCCCTATTTTCCACATGGGCAATCGAGTAGTTTTATTTTGCAAATTTATTTAGCAAGATTCTTGATTGAAGCTTTAATCTGTATCTAGTGCATTTATCGTCTTCCGCTATGTTATTTTAAATTTCCGCTGCATTGTATTACATTTACTGTAAATAAATCTTTCGCTGTACGATATTTCGATATACTCTGATATATTCTGTACTCTGATGTAACATTATTATGATGTTTATAATAGTGTTCTGTTATGCGTCCTGATGTGTTGTATGCCCGGAGTTAGCGTATGCGGGATTCGAATGGTCTTGGTCGATTTAGCGATCGATTAGGTCCGGGCGAAATCCGAATCGTTACACTATTTAATCACATTTCGTATATTTATAAACAACATTCGGGAAAATGTTCATTAGTTAAGAAAAATCACTTTTCAATTCATTTAAATCATTCCACGTACACTTTCAATTACATTATTCCATTTCAACATTTTGAGATCTTTTTAAATTTCTATTTACGCCACTTAAGCCCTTTTTCACAATCATTTTAACACTCTAATTCAACTTATACCGCTTAACCATTTATTTAATAATAACCCAGAATTTCCATAGATTATAATTTAAATGATTTTAAATACATAAATAAACTTCGGTGTTGCTTTTAAAATAAACATCGTATTTTAAATACAAAAAATATAACTCTAAAGAAGTTCAGAATTGATTTAAAATCGATTCTTAAAATCTTTAAATTATAAAGGTACTAAAGAGGTAAATATCTACTAATGTACCAACCCATGAAACATTAACTTATTTCACATCCAAATGAACAAAACACATCATGTTGATAAACATTATCTGTAACAACCAGGAAAAAAATCAGAACCAATTTAATTTTTTTTGGCAATTTTAATAAATTTTTAATATTTAAAATGATTTATTATAAATAATTATGACTAGAAATTTATTTTGAATAGAATTAGAACGAATAAATTTATTTTAATTATAAAACGAGCCTGAAATGGCATGGTAGTTTGAAAATTTGATTTCAAATTTCAAATTTCAAATTTCAAATGAATGTACAGGATTGAAAATAAACCAGATTTTAGTAAAACAAGAAATATTAGAATCTGTTTAACAATATCTTTCTAACAAATGTGAAAAATCCAGATTTCATAGCGGGAATAAAATGTTATGTCCGACTTAAAATCTAAAATAGTCGCTATGGAATTTAATATAATATAATAAATAGCCATTTTGCAAATGACCTCCGTTTTCGACGAAACCACTTTTGTTGGATCCGGAATGTCAAATTATTTCTAGATTTCAAAATTCATATATTTTGGAATTAATATGTGAGCGCGGTGAATTTAAGTGTGTTTGGTAATTTCAGTTTGAGTTTAATCGACTGGAAAATGACCGTTTTTCAAACGGTCTCCAGATTCAATGAAATTAGTTGTGTTAGGACCGTATAATCAAAACATAGCTAGATTTATTTTTTTTTGGAATTTTTGGCGTCAGTATGTGGCCCTAGTAAATTAAAGGGTCCGTTTGTCACAGGTCCCTATTAAGTCTCAAAATTAGGCTCACATCCGGTCCTAAACTTATTGTAAATTAGGTCCCTATTTTTCAAAAACATATAAAAAAATATAAAAAAAATATAAAAAAATCACGTAAATTCATAATTAAATAAAACATGTTCACGCCAAAAAAATCAGGTGGAAAATCAATCAACAAACACGTCAAAATCAAAAAATACACAAAACAGCGAAAAATGCAGTAAAATGCATAAAAACATGCACATATTTCAAATAGTTGCATACATGTATGCATCTATTTCAATTCCGCATCATACAGTAGCATATATGCATACATGTATGCAGATTTTCCGAAATACATGCATGATTTCATGCATCTATTCGATTTCTGCATGGAAAACACGCATGCTTGCATATGTGCATACGAGTATGCAGTTATGCAGAAAATATGCATTCAAGTATGCACATACTGTCACGCCTTTGGCTTTCAACACATTACTGCATACAAGTATGCAGCTATTTTGAATAACAGCATACTTGTATGCAATTATTCAGCAGGCTTGCGGATCTTTTTTGCATGTGTATTTAAAAAGTTGCATTCATGTATGCAACTATCAGTAATAGTTGCATACATGTATGCAACTTTTTTTTTTCAGTTTGCGTGGGCTCCTGGGATTATTTCCAGAATTTAGATTTTTTTTTTATGCATGAGCGCATTTTTTTTGCCACAAATTGAAAAAGGCGAATTGGACTTGAGGAGCAGGCGGAAGCGATCAAAAGTTTGGGCGACATCTGATTTTAGGGACCAGATTTATAAATAAAAGCATGGGTGGACGTTGCTTTAATTAAGTTTGAAAATAGGGATATGAGCCTAATTTTCACTAAATTAAAATTACGTTGAAATCAATTTTGAATGTTAAATTGGATTATATTTTAATTTTGATAAAAACTGATCGAAACAATCGAATTGGCTTACAAAGCATATCTCATTGTGTTCGGAATGGGGGTACTTAGCTAGGGTTGACAGTCGTTGGGTTCAATTTGGAGTTTGAAATCATATTGGGATAATTTTTGGATTAAATAATAATAAAAATTATATATAAATATCATAGTCAAAACCCTAACTCACTTCATTCAACAGCTGTCGATATTCTGATTTCAACGATCCAAAACATCCGATTTAGATTCCTTAATCTCCCTCAAAATAATTCGAATTAATTCCCACTATCAAAATCATTCTTTGCTCTATAGATCCATACGGGAATCACGGTTTTCGCGTTGTAGATCAAGTGATTTTGGCTCCATTCGTATCCGATTTCGATTCGGATTTGGTGGCTCGATCTATCACCGGACGTCAAACGAGGCTGGGTGCTGAAGCGACGTCGAGTGGTCATCGCGGGGAGGCGGTCAGGCGGGGCTTCGGCTTGGAAATGAGGCGGCACTGATCAGATAAGTGAGCTCAACGGGTTTTGAAGTTATCTGGAAACATCAACGATAAAGGGAGGAAGATTAAGGTTAATTACAACCTTAATTAAATCATTAATTATATATTTAAATGAAATAAATGTTTATAACATCATATCCTAGTCAAACAACGACGAAATCAGATGATTTCAATTGTGTTGGGATCATGATCAGAAACACTATGCAACATAACAGACTAGAATGGAAACAAAGCTATCTACAAATTTAGGAGTGGAACTCAATGCGAGAACTCCTCACTTTAGTTTTTTTTGTACAGTTGTTTATTTATAGCTGCATATATGAACTGCTCCCTGTCGTCCACAGACCATAGACAATTTATTTGATTGTGTCGTGATTGTGATTGTGGTGTACAATATATATATATATATATATGATGTGAATAATATATATATATATATATGCGATGTGAATATAATATAAATATATATATGAAATGCGAAAAATTTATATATGATATAAAATATATATATATGAAATGTGAAAAAAAATGAAGTGAAAATAACATATATATGAAATGTTAAAAATATATATATGAAGTTTTGAATAAAAAATATATATGAAATAAAATATATATATATATCAAATGTGAAAAAATATATATATGAAGTATGAAAATAATATATATATATATATGAAATGTGAAATATATATATACGAAGTGTGAGAATAAATATATATATGGAATATGCAACGACCCGTATTTTTACGGTATATAAATAATTTATTTAATTATTTAAATAATGGTTTGGTTATTTAAAATGACCAGAATTGAATAATATTGAATATTTAATTAATATAATAATATATTTAATTTCTGAAATAGTCAGAAATATGGAATTCACAAAATAGTGTGAATTGGATCATCTAGGATATTTAATTCAGTTTAGAATTTGAATTAGAATAACGAATATATTATTTAATGACAGTTTGAACACATAATTATAATTTAATTATTATCGAGCTCGAAATGGTGCTGCAGTTCGCTATTTGGCGATTTGAACTTCAACTGAATGTACATGATTCCTTTTAAATTGGATTTCTATGAAATAAGAAACGCTAGGAGCTGGTGAAGTATATTCTTCTGACGGAAGAGAAAAATCGAGATTTCGTCGTGTAGATTTTTAGTTATGTCCAAATTAAATTTTCAAAAAGTCGCTATGGAATTCCTTTATAATTTATATCGATTTATTTATATTTTAAAATGGATTTTTTAATGTAAATCGAATATCGATGTAACACTGGATTTGAATATCGAGTTATAAATCGAAGTGGAGCAATATGATATTCTGTTGTGAATATATACGATAATATTTATTTTAAATATTAAATTTAAACGTTTTTAAATATATTTATATATTTAAATGGGTTATTTAGAGCTTTAAAAATAGCCAGTTTTGCAAACGACCTCAGAATTCGACAAAACTAATTTTGTTGGATCCGTAATATTAATTTATTGCTAGATTTCAGTTTCCGTGATTTTTAAAGTCAATATGTGGCCGTATGGGATTTTAATGTGAAAAACAGTCAGTATTGTAACGGTTAAAAATACGCTATGTGAACAAACAGAGTCGGAATTCGACGAACCAGTTTCGTTTGGTCCGCAATGTCGAACTGTAGCTACATGTCCAGTTTTGTGATTTTTGGGTATTGTGTGCGATCACAGGGATTTTTAAACAACATTTACAAACAACGATAACATAATAATAAATTAAATAATCAATAAAATAATATTTCCTCTCCTCTATAAATACCTATACCCATTTCTAACCCAAAACCAGTTTTCTGTGAAAACTAGAAATTGGCCTCCACCCTCCTCTAGATATCATGAACTTCTAAATCCATTTTAAATTCATAAAAAATCCTAAAAATCAAAGGATGGTATTTTTGGGTTGTATCAGCGTTGATCTCCATCTGTGGTGTGTTTCGAAGGGTGCGCCATCAGGTTTGGGGCTCGTCGGTTTACAGTACACACTTGGGTTTGGGTATATTGGATTTTGAAGCATCGAATGGGATTTTTGAAACCGTATTCAGGTTTCTAAGTTGATTTAGCATCCCGTTGAGGTGTTTGGTGGAATTCGATTAACATTTGGGTCATTGGGGTTTTCCTAGCAATGTCGGTTTTGAGGGAGGACGCGAGGCGTACTGTGGTGCGAGCTTCAGCTAGTGGAGACGGGAGCGTTAGTTTGTGCAGGGTTGAATTTTGGTGGATTTTCCATGATTTATAACGAAGAGAGGAACGAGAATATTGGGGAGGAGGAAATCAAAATGGAGGAGCATTAAGGAGGAAGTCGCGGTTATTATCTGGAGAAGGAGATACTGTGCAAGTCGGGTAGACTTCGTGGGTTTATATGATGGGAGGTTGGGCTTTAGTTCAATGGTAAAGCCCAAGTAATAATTATAATCTAAATTTTTTTTTTATAACATATAAACTTGTTGATATCATAACTTGACCATACGATATCAGAATTGGTCGAAACAAGATCCGTTAGGATCGTATGGGCGGTGGCTACACCATGGAACTGACCGGGAATGAATAGGGGATCGTTTGGATTTACGGTGGAATTTAACGCCTGAATCAAATCAATGGCCAATTATCGTTATTTAACAATGAACCGTCCAATGTGAGTAACTCTCACTAACTCTGCTCAACTTATATTTTCATAACGTATTTTTAAACTGATAAATATTGGTAATTTGCGGTGTGTTTGCTGTTTGGTTGAACTGTAGTCAGTTGATTGAAAATATAGATAACGATATAAATATAAATCGTTAATCAAATAATTATTCTGTTTAGCAGAATAATTCATAGTAAAATGTAATTGATGTTAATTTTATTGTTTAACATTGGTGGATGCAGGGAAACAGGTCGGAGGGACCCAACAGGGTTCCTCAACATTTATTTTACTGTATTCATATATTGTGTTATATGATGTGATATGAAATCTATTGTTGATTTTATTTTTTGGAATGGTACCGATCATTGTTATATAGTACGTTAAATACCATACGGAATACTGGAATGTTAAAAAGGAAATTTTCAATGTTATATTGAAAAACAAATATTCATAAAATCAATAGATTTTATAAAAAGAAAACTATTTATTTAAAAAATAAATAGATTAAAAAGGAATATTTAATTGTAAATCAAATAGATAGAATTGAAAAAGAAATATTTGTAAACTATTTACAAATAGAATTGAAAAGGGATATTTATTTGAAAGTGAATAGAATAGAAAGGGAAATATGTGTAAAGGGAATAGCTAGATTATAAAAGGGATTACTTATAAAATCAATAGATTTTACAAAAGAAAATATTTTGTAAAATAAATATAAGTATAAAAAGAGATTTATTTTGTAAATAAATAGATTATAAAAAGGAAATACTTGAAAAGTGACTAGAATTATACAAATGGAAAATTTTACATTTGAAATGTTTAGACCCGTGCTTCGCACACGGGTGTAACATGATATGGATTTAAAGCAAAGATTTTAAATAGAATCTATTCTAACAGATAAATTAAGAAGATAAATTTATAAATAATATTTTATAAATTAAATAAGATATTTATCATTGGATAAAAAGAATATATAAGTCGGGGCTTATATAGATAAGTAAGAATCGATTTCAACATCGATATTTGAAACTGAATAAAAGTAGAGTTAATCAGTTAGAGTTAATCGGTTAGAGTTAATCAGTTAGAATTAATTAAATATTAGTTATTCAACTAGGTTTGATCGAATATAGTTATTTGAGATAGAGTTAGTCGAACATAGTTATTTAAGATGTGTTGCCATTTCGTACGACTGCTAGCGTAATTCGCAGGGCGGTAGTGTAACAACCCGTATTTTTCGATAACGTGTTAAGACGAGAATCAAGGCAGAATTTAATTTTAAATTCTGAATCAAGTAAAGCGGGCTATGCCATTGCGTTCGTCTCGGAAAAATACGCGAAATAGAGTCTGAGTTTTCGAGAATCGGAGTCCGTATGACCAAGATATGGCCTCGCGAAGTTTCACGAAAAATTCCCAAATTAAAGTATACTTAATTAAGTGAAATGGGTTGCGCAGAGAAATATATATATATTGATATATATATATATATATAATTGAAAATTAAATAAATAAATACGCAAAAATGTTCAAAACAGCGAATTGGGAGAGGGGAATAACCGAACCGGCCGATTTTTGAGGTCGACCCGAGCTCGCTGGGTCGACTAGGGGTTAATCCAGGGTGTTTGGCTGTCAACCTGTGGGCCGATTCGCTCAAATGCAGATTTTGCATTTGGATGGTTCTCATGGTTCATCTTTAATCTAAAGGCCCTAGATGGTTCCTACACTTGACTTCTTCCCCAAGACATGCTTTGATGGCTTGGATTGAATCTAGGTTTAATCCTATGGCCTAAAACACTTGCCTAATCTATAAATAAGACCCTAACCTATCCTAAACCCTCATTATTCACTCATGTAACTAAACTATGGCCAAATTTCTACTCTCATGGCCTCCACTCAACTATCCTAGCCTCCACTTCATTTCTATGAGAGGTTTCATGATCATGAGAGTATTAGAGAGTCCCTATGTTAGTATGAGAGCTCCTCAAGTTGATTTCAAGGCAAAAGTTTTGGTCTTTGTTCATAAAGATGGTGTATTTGTTGATTTGGAGCATCCATCTTTGGGTTTTTGGGTGATGGCATGCATAGGCTTCATTACAAGCTTTAGTTTAATCGATTTAGGCCTTCATAGCAATGTAAGCCCTTCCCTACTCTTAGATATTAACTATGAAGTTAAATGTTCATGTTGCAAGTTTGGGTTTGATCATTGAGAATGATATATGCTATCATGTCATGCAAGTCTATGAAGTCATTAGCTTGATCTTATGAGCAAAAAGCCACAACCTTTATGTTGAAATGTTGCATTATGCAACATGAGAATCTTCATAATCATTATGTCAACTTGCATATGAAGTCATAATCCTTATATGATGATATATGCGAGTTTCTAGCCATCATTCCATGTCTTTTGTCACCATGATTCGCTCATGTACCAAGTTTGGGTTTATGCATGTTTTTGAGGCTTAAGAATGTAACATGCAAGCTAATGAACACATTTGTGCCTCATTTGCCACCATGATTAACTTGTGGCTTAATACCCATTTTTGTCATTCCTTTGCCAAGTCTCTTCTTTTAATCCATCACGTAGTTGCGAACGTATATGCTAGTTTAAAAAGCGTTGGGGTCACATTATGGGGAAACATAATGACATGAATATGACTTGGGTAAATGGGTATAAACATGACAACATGTAACGTTAAATATGACATGTGTTTATACTTGAAAACATGACTTGAAATATAACATGGAAGTTGACATGTAAGTATGCATAAAAACATAAGCTTGGGAATTTACCTATTAAGTTAGGTCTACCCTTTGGGAATTTACCTATTAAGTTAGGTCTACCCAAATGCTTGAAAAACTTGTAACATGTTTTGGAAACATGATGAACATGACACTTAGATAATATAAGTGTGGCCAACTCGAGGTTGGGTTGAGTTTGCAACGTAAAACTACCCGGAACCGACCGGCCTAACTAGTAGTTGCAAACAATAGGACCCAATGTGAGAATTTGGTCATGTTGTGCTTGAACCCGAGGTTAGACCAAGTTGTGGTGTAAAGCTACCCGGAACCGACCGGCTTAACTAGTAACCACAACAAAGTCTAATGTGAGAGGTTGGGGTGCATTAAGTAATTAATGCCACATGATAGGGTTAAGTTAATTTGATTAATGACTCTTAACCAAATATGACATGGGTAAATGGGTTAAGTAAATTGGTTAGGCTAATGATACTTAACAAAACATGACAAGGTTGGGTAGGTTAAGTGATTTGATTTGCCTAATGACGCTTAACCATTTTTATACGACTAGTGGACGGGGATTAAGTTAACCAACACTTAATCAATCCAACATGATAATTTGGCAAGGTTAAGTAAGTTTTCTTAATGACACTTAACCATACAAGATGATTAGGGGATGGGGTTAAGTAATTTACACTTAACTAATCCGACACGGTAATTAGATGGGGTTAAGTAATCCACACTTAACTAATCTAAACACGGTAATTCGATGGGGTTAAGTTAAACACTTAACCAATTTAAACTCGGTAATTCAATGAGGTTAAGTAACCAATACTTAACCAACTTAACGTGATAATTTAATGGGGTTAAGCAACTTATACTTAACCAATTATACATGATGATTTGATGGGGTTAAGTAACTTACACTTAACCAATCTAATACGCGGACCTGATAAGGTTAAGTCACAAGACCTTTTTAGAATATACTTAACCATTATAGTACGATTAGAGGATGGGGTTAAGTCAACCTATACTTAACCAATCCGACTCGATAATTTGATGGGATTAAGATAATCTATGCTTAATCGATCTAGCAAGATAATCCGATAGGATTAAGGTAAGCTAGTACTTGACCAATTTGACTTGATAAGGTTAAGTCATGAGCCTCTGGGTACACTTAACCAACTTGTGGGACTAAGTCTTGAACTTAAATACTTAGCCAATCTTTGACGTGATTCGTGGGCGGGTTAAGTCATGGACTTGAATGATAACACTTAACCCAATAGACAAACCCTAGCTAGAAGAACTAGGTAGAAAACCGTGGTTAATCAAGGATAACGGGAAAGGAAGCTAAGTGGTAAACCATAGTTAAGGGTAACTAAGTAATAATTCTTAGCTAAGGACATAGGACTAATTCTCAAAACGATGAGTAACCTTATACGGTAGGTCATCGCTTAGTATACGAGGGGGAGTAAGTTATCTGACTTGGATAAAAGCTCCAGCGCACTGGGTGCCGAAGTGGAAGCTTCGGGGGACGTGAGGATATTCTTGGGATCCCTCTGTGGGCTGCCAGGTAATTATACTAGGCCCATGAGAGGTTAAGGTCTGCATTAGAAGGACCAAGAGTATGCCTTGGTTGCTATGCGAGCAACCTAAAGACTGGGATGGATTAGCGTGGAGTCGACGATTCTTGTTTTTGCCCTGGATAGCGCATCGCCCACTACCTACCATCTTTAGTCAATCGTGTACGTGCGGAAAGGCAGGGAACCCCCAACAGACCATGTGCTTGCTATCGAGTCATGGGTGAGGTTGGCCCGTAGGAAAGTGGGCTATAGTGGGGCCGTGGAGTGGTTCTTATACATGATTTTTCTTGGATTGCCTTTCAGTAGTTGAGGGAGGGGTCACGTGGGACCATAGCCACGGGTACAAAAACAGACCTTGATATCTGCATCGGCAGACGATTTAAAGCTCCCGACCGAGTTCCGTATTTCTTGATTTGCCCTGGCACGGAACTCGGATGGCACATTGGGAAACATGTGCATCTAGACATGGAAAACGATTCACGATACATACGTGGGATCAAGGGCGCGGTTGATGGGTGGCGTAATCCCTAGTGGTCCTAGGTGGCCAAAACCCAAACCGAGACACGGAAACGTTCATTACGTAGCATAATCCCTAGCGGCCCTAGGTGGCATAAATCCTAAGTGGACGCACGATAGTTCATGGTAAGGAAACACAACTAGATCAAGGGTTGCAGTCCAAAACAACTTCAAGGATAAAACGTTTACAGGGGAAGCCCGTATGGCCTACGGCAAAGGACTGAACTTATACATGGAAAGAAGCATACGAGTTGGGAAAACATACATATGCTATATATTAGGTTGACAAGGACCATTACATGACGTTGGGCAAGGGACATTCATGGTTAACACATGACACGGTGGGGATACTAGTACGGTAGGTGCAGAGCTAAAATACGGGATAGATATCACGGGGCGTTATACGTGACAGATATCTTGGGGATATTATACTTGATAGAAACCTGACGATGTGATACCTTGTTTTATCTTGACATCGTAATTTATCATGACACCTTAGTTTATCTGAGTTCAGTAGTTCATCCTGTTATTTTGATTTAGCTTATCTATCTTGTTATCATGCTTATGTTCATCTCAGTTTCTCATGTCAGTTAACTTTACTAGTTTTTATGCTAATAGTAGATAGGGCTTACTCAGTCTTTTTGACTGACCCGTTTTGTTTCGCCTCTTTTCTTCCGTTTCCCCCCCAGGTTACAGGGAGGAAATACTGTTGTTTAGTTCGGACTTCTTCTGCTTGAAGGTCATCATGGATGGCTTGGACTTTTCTTGGCTAATGGCTACTTTACTGTTTTTACTTGGGGAATAATTTATGAAAATGTCTTTATGCTTCTTTACTATTGCAAGACAGGTTTTGATGTACTCTGATGTAAAAGGCTTTAGACCTTATTTATTCATGTTATGAAAGTTTGATTTTACTTCCGCTATTTTTATATGTTCTGTCTTGTGATATTTCTGTGCATGTTTACCAATAATGCCCCTCTAATGCTAGTGCATTCCTTTGCGAGTGACCCTAACGGAGGCGGGGTGTTACACGTGGTATCAGAGCAGAAGGTTACCAGACTGGGCAAAAGCTTTTAAAACCTTCTGAAAACTATTTGGAAAACCGTTTATGAAGAAGCATTTTTCAAGAAAAGTTTGTTTTAAAAAGGCTATTCCCCAAAGGCCATTAGCACTATCATGGTTTCCTTGATTGAATCTCTTTTCCTTTCTTTCCTCCATCTGTAGTCACAGTGGTTTTAACTGTGACTAGTCTTTTCTATCTTCGAAAGTGCTTTCCAAGCGATGGAGGCTGTTCTCGGGAGACCAGTGGCCGCGTTATAAGAAAGGATAGTGAGAAAGAGGATAAAGGATACGAGTTTAAGGATGAGCAACTTGTTGGTATGGCTCAACTCAGCATGAGAGGGAAATAGTACGCTCCCATTTCTAGGGTGCCTAAAAGAAATGGTGCCGTTGCTAGTAAAGGTTTAGTCGTTCTTTTCTATCATCCCATCCAGACTTTGTCTTGATCATCGTATCATTTAAGTCTGCTTGGATAGTGAGTCTCTGCACCTTAGTACTAGCATAGAAGAGGATTCTATTTTGTCCCGAATCTTGTTAGAGTTGGTCCATTTCTTTATGACTCGTTGGATTTGGGAATGACATGTCTCAACTACGGATGGATTCTGAGGATAAAGGGGTCACCCAATAAGGGGTGCCATTCTCGGTTTTGGAAAGAGGGTAGTTAGACTCTCGACTCATCTTGGTGATACCCTCGAAGTCTCGTGTAACCTTTTGGGTTCTGTCATGATTAGTTACCTGGAATCCCTTGATACCTTTATTGGAAATATTGAAGCCCGATCGAGTGGTGTTCGCCGATGAGACGGATGGTTTATTTCACTTATGCATGGGTTATAGAAGTCACCATAGTAAGTGCGCTTGATAACCTGGTTGACATCTGCTTACTTTCAAGAGAAAGTTCTTCTACGTGGAATACCTTGTGGTACGAGGTCCGAGATTCATTAGTGAATTTTGGAAAGCTTGCATGAGATCATGAGTACGCAGTCATGTTTGCGTCAAGTATTCTAGGAAAAGGATAAGTGCAAGTGGAACGAGAGGCGACGAAGAAATGAGTTCCAGCTCATGTTATGGAAACAGGAATAAGAAGCTACAAAATCGCGAAGTTAAAAGACGACTTTGATGGTCAAAGACTAGATACGCGCATGATATCTCTTTTTGGGAGTATATCCTTGATCCCTGTTTTCTGTAGAGCTTACTTGTAGGCTATCTTTTTTGGACATCCTCTCGGTCCTATTCTCCGTTACAAACCCTGTAAGGAGTTTGTCCTGTTTATCTTCTCGACCCTATTTCAGGGAATTCTAGGTAGAACCCTATGGATGTAAACATGTATTTGAAACATGTTATGATTTATATGGTTGCAAGTGGTTGCAAGTGGTTGCTCGTGGATGCGCGAATACACATTAGATACTAGCTCGACTCGGTCACATTTCATATTGCATATGCACGAGTATTTATACTTGTTTATGGATGAAATCGAATGTATTATCATGCGGTTGTTGCATATGAATGAATGATTGTGCACGCATATAGTATCTATATGACTAGGACTATTTGCATACATGTTGGATTCATGGCACTATACATATTTTGCATTAGAAAGATTATTCAGGCCTGATCATTAGCATTAGCCAAGGAACATGTACACACACGTTTTGCACATATTCATACAGCATTAGAAATCTTCTAAGGACAATGGTTGCTTGTGGATGATGTTTTGAGTAGATGGATGATGGATGGTAGGATATGTACTTCCTAACTTGGAGATTTCGGGGACGAAATCCTAAAAGGTGGGGAGAATGTAACAACCCGTATTTTTCGATAACGTTATAAGACGAGAATCAAGGCAGAATTTAATTTTAAATTCTGAATCAAGTAAAACGGGCTATGCCATTGCGTTCATCTCGGAAAAATACGCGAAATAGAGTCTGAGTTTTCGAGAATCGGAGTCCGTATGACCAAGATATGGCCTCGCGAAGTTTCACGAAAAATTCCCAAATTAAAGTATACTTAATTAAGTGAAATGGGTTGCGCAGAGAAATATATATATTGATATATATATATATATGTATAATTGAAAATTAAATAAATAAATATGCAAAAATGTTCAAAACAGCAAATTGGGAGAGGGGAATAACCGAACCGGCCGATTTTTGAGGTCGACCCAAGCCCGCTGGGTCGACTAGGGGTTAATCCAGGGTGTTTGGCTGTCAACCCGTGGGCCGATTCGCTCAAATGCAGATTTTGCATTTGGATGGTTCTCATGGTTCATCTTTAATCTAAAGGCCCTAGATGGTTCCTACACTTGACTTCTTCCCCCAGACATGCTTTGATGGCTTGGATTGAATCTAGGTTTAATCCTATGGCCTAAAACACTTGCCTAATCTATAAATAAGACCCTAACCTATCCTAAACCCTCATTATTCACTCATGTAACTAAACTATGGCCAAATTTCTACTCTCATGGCCTCCACTCAACTATCCTAGCCTCCACTTCATTTCTATGAGAGGTTTCATGATCATGAGAGTATTAGAGAGTCCCTATGTTAGTATGAGAGCTCCTCAAGTTGATTTCAAGGCAAAAGTTTTGGTCTTTGTTCATAAAGATGGTGTATTTGTTGATTTGGAGCATCCATCTTTGGGTTTTTGGGTGATGGCATGCATAGGCTTCATTACAAGCTTTAGTTTAATCGATTTAGGCCTTCATAGCAATGTAAGCCCTTCCCTACTCTTAGATATTAACTATGAAGTTAAATGTTCATGTTGCAAGTTTGGGTTTGATCATTGAGAATGATATATGCTATCATGTCATGCAAGTCTATGAAGTCATTAGCTTGATCTTATGAGCAAAAAGCCACAACCTTTATGTTGAAATGTTGCATTATGCAACATGAGAATCTTCATAATCATTATGTCAACTTGCATATGAAGTCATAATCCTTATATGATGATATATGCGAGTTTCTAGCCATCATTCCATGTCTTTTGTCACCATGATTCGCTCATGTACCAAGTTTGGGTTTATGCATGTTTTTGAGGCTTAAGAATGTAACATGCAAGCTAATGAACACATTTGTGCCTCATTTGCCACCATGATTAACTTGTGGCTTAATACCCATTTTTGTCATTCCTTTGCCAAGTCTCTTCTTTTAATCCATCACGTAGTTGCGAACGTATATGCTAGTTTAAAAAGCGTTGGGGTCACATTATGGGGAAACATAATGACATGAATATGACTTGGGTAAATGGGTATAAACATGACAACATGTAACGTTAAATATGACATGTGTTTATACTTGAAAACATGACTTGAAATATAACATGGAAGTTGACATGTAAGTATGCATAAAAACATAAGCTTGGGAATTTACCTATTAAGTTAGGTCTACCCTTTGGGAATTTACCTATTAAGTTAGGTCTACCCAAATGCTTGAAAAACTTGTAACATGTTTTGGAAACATGATGAACATGACACTTAGATAATATAAGTGTGGCCAACTCGAGGTTGGGTTGAGTTAGCAACGTAAAACTACCCGGAACCGACCGGCCTAACTAGTAGTTGCAAACAATAGGACCCAATGTGAGAATTTGGTCATGTTGTGCTTGAACCCGAGGTTAGACCAAGTTGTGGTGTAAAGCTACCCGGAACCGACCGGCTTAACTAGTAACCACAACAAAGTCTAATGTGAGAGGTTGGGGTGCATTAAGTAATTAATGCCACATGATAGGGTTAAGTTAATTTGATTAATGACTCTTAACCAAATATGACATGGGTAAATGGGTTAAGTAAATTGGTTAGGCTAATGATACTTAACAAAACATGACAAGGTTGGGTAGGTTAAGTGATTTGATTTGCCTAATGACGCTTAACCATTTTTATACGACTAGTGGACGGGGATTAAGTTAACCAACACTTAATCAATCCAACATGATAATTTGGCAAGGTTAAGTAAGTTTTCTTAATGACACTTAACCATACAAGATGATTAGGGGATGGGGTTAAGTAATTTACACTTAACTAATCCGACACAGTAATTAGATGGGGTTAAGTAATCCACACTTAACTAATCTAAACACGGTAATTCGATGGGGTTAAGTTAAACACTTAACCAATTTAAACTCGGTAATTCAATGAGGTTAAGTAACCAATACTTAACCAACTTAACGTGATAATTTAATGGGGTTAAGCAACTTATACTTAACCAATTATACATGATGATTTGATGGGGTTAAGTAACTTACACTTAACCAATCTAATACGCGGACCTGATAAGGTTAAGTCACAAGACCTTTTTAGAATATACTTAACCATTATAGTACGATTAGAGGATGGGGTTAAGTCAACCTATACTTAACCAATCCGACTCGATAATTTGATGGGATTAAGATAATCTATGCTTAATCGATCTAGCAAGATAATCCGATAGGATTAAGGTAAGCTAGTACTTGACCAATTTGACTTGATAAGGTTAATTCATGAGCCTCTGGGTACACTTAACCAACTTGTGGGACTAAGTCTTGAACTTAAATACTTAGCCAATCTTTGACGTGATTCGTGGGCGGGTTAAGTCATGGACTTGAATGATAACACTTAACCCAATAGACAAACCCTAGCTAGAAGAACTAGGTAGAAAACCGTGGTTAATCAAGGATAACGGGAAAGGAAGCTAAGTGGTAAACCTTAGTTAAGGGTAACTAAGTAATAATTCTTAGCTAAGGACATAGGACTAATTCTCAAAACGATGAGTAACCTGATACGGTAGGTCATCGCTTAGTATACGAGGGGGAGCACGTTATCTGACTTGGATAAAAGCTCCAGCGCACTGGGTGCCGAAGTTGAAGCTTCGGGGGACGTGAGGATATTCTTGGGATCCCTCTGTGGGCTGCCAGGTAATTATACTAGGCCCATGAGAGGTTAAGGTCTGCGTTAGAAGGACCAAGAGTATGCCTTGGTTGCTATGCGAGCAACCTAAAGACTGGGATGGATTAGCGTGGAGTCGACGATTCTTGTTTTTGCCCTGGATAGCGCATCGCCGACTACCTACCATCTTTAGTCAATCGTGCACGTGCGGAAAGGCAGGGAACCCCCAACAGACCATGTGCTTGCTATCGAGTCATGGGTGAGGTTGGCCCGTAGGAAAGTGGGCTATAGTGGGGCCGTGGAGTGGTTCTTATACATGATTTTTCTTGGATTGCCTTTCAGTAGTTGAGGGAGGGGTCACGTGGGACCATAGCCACGGGTACAAAAACAGACCTTGATATCTGCATCGGCAGACGATTTAAAGCTCCCGACCGAGTTTCGTATTTCTTGATTTGCCCTGGCACGGAACTCGGATGGCACATTGGGAAACATGTGCATCTAGACATGGAAAACGATTCACGATACATATGTGGGATCAAGGGCGCGGTTGACGGGTGGCGTAATCCCTAGTGGTCCTAGGTGGCCAAAACCCAAACCGAGACACGGAAACGTTCATTAGGTAGAATAATCCCTAGCGGCCCTAGGTGGCATAAATCCTAAGTGGACGCACGATAGTTCATGGTAAGGAAACACAACTAGATCAAGGGTTGCAGTCCAAAACAACTTCAAGGACAAAACGTTTACAGGGGAAGCCCGTATGGCCTACGGCAAAGGACTGAACTTATACATGGAAAGAAGCATACGAGTTGGGAAAACATACATATGCTATATATTAGGTTGACAAGGACCATTACATGACGTTGGGCAAGGGACATTCATGGTTAACACATGACACGGTGGGGATACTAGTACGGTAGGTGCAGAGCTAAAATACGGGATAGATATCACAGGGCGTTATACGTGACTGATATCTTGGGGATATTATACTTGATAGAAACCTGACGATGTGATACCTTGTTTTATCTTGACATCGTAATTTATCATGACACCTTAGTTTATCTGAGTTTAGTAGTTCATCCTGTTATTTTGATTTAGCTTATCTATCTTGTTATCATGCTTATGTTCATCTCAGTTTCTCATGTCAGTTAACTTTACTAGTTTTTATGCTAATAGTAGATAGGGCTTACTCAGTCTTTTTGACTGACCCGTTTTGTTTCGCCTCTTTTCTTCCGTTTCCCCCCCAGGTTACAGGGAGGAAATACTGTTGTTTAGTTCGGACTTCTTCTGCTTGAAGGTCATCATGGATGGCTTGGACTTTTCTTGGCTAATGGCTACTTTACTGTTTTTACTTGGGGAATAATTTATGAAAATGTCTTTATGCTTCTTTACTATTGCAAGACAGGTTTTGATGTACTCTGATGTAAAAGGCTTTAGACCTTATTTATTCATGTTATGAAAGTTTGATTTTACTTCCGCTATTTTTATATGTTCTGTCTTGTGATATTTCTGTGCATGTTTACCAATAATGCCCCTCTAAAGCTAGTGCATTCCTTTGCGAGTGACCCTAGCGGAGGCGGGGTGTTACAGGTAGATAGCCTATGGCGGTCGGATGTTTCCTGAGGGAATCAGGCGTAACCATTGTGATCGCTGCGATCTAAAGTCAAGCGAATGGAGTTAAATCAGATATTAGCCATTCGAAATAAAGTTAAAACAGACATAGTTATTCGAATGTACATTAATTGAATATTATTTATTAGATAAGTGAGTTAAATAATTTGAGTTAAATAAATTGAGTTTATCAAGTAAGTTAATCGAGTTGAGTTAGTCAAAATGAGTTAATTCAAAGGAGTTAATCGAATATAGTTTATTCGAAAGGAGATTTATTGAATGTAAATCATTCCTAGAAAGTTGATCGAATGTAAATCAATCGAAGAGAGAATATCGAATATATTTATTCGAACAGAGAGTTATCGAATATAGTTTATTCGAAAAGAAGCTACCGAATAGAGATTATTCGAAAAGAGAATTATACATTGAATTCGATTATATCGAAATTTGGGAAAGTAATATTTGCTTTCCGGTAAATCAAAAATTACTTATTTATTTATAGATGCGTAGTTTAGTTTTTGAGTTAAATTAAGGATAAAAGTTACATTTTAAAGTTGGATATTCAAGAAAAAAGGAATTTTAACGCTATAGTTAAATCAATGTTTTAAAATAAAGATGGGGATTCCTAAATAGAATCTGAGTACGTAAGGAAGGTTTAAAGATGTGAAAGGTGAACTTTGTCTATTTTGTGGTTAGGAATGTTGTTCAATTAAGGCCTAAGAGGTAATTATACCCCAATTTGATTGACTTCGTTTTTAACTAAGGGATGGGTAAGGTTCGATAGTGAAGATTAATTAAGTGAATTTAGTTAATGAGTGTAATTGTTTAAATTGGCTTAGTAATGTTTTTATTTAAACATCTTTTTGAAATCAAATGATTAAATTTTGGAAACATTTTCCAAATATAATCAGAGATATTTTCTAATCATAGAAAATGAAATGTTGATGAGAAAGAATATTGGAATGACAGTAATACGTGAAACAGAGATGGAAATGTTTTCCAATGTTTGATGACGTATATTTCCTAAATTTAGAAAATAAGAAATGTCAAGTACATAGAAATGGGAAATGAATAAATAAATGATTAATTTAATTAAAAGAGATAAGTGTTGATTGATGATTGATTGATCGAATTTCTATCTGGAAATAAGATCGTTGGTTGTACACCTACTTTTCTTTGATAGTTAAATCACCGACTATTGAAATTTTTGATCATTTTTTTTCCGTCGTCTATATGGAGAGACCGGGATCAGATTCATTATCTGAAACCCACTCTGTATGGACGTTAGCGTTGCGATCAAATATCGAAGACGGAGTTATGCAAGGGTTATCCTGTTTACAGAATAGTGCCTTCGGTTTGTCCAGTCCCAGGACAAATGTGAATGGACGAATATCTGACAGAGTATATCTAACGGATCACGTAAGTTGATCTATTCAAACATACTTACGTTTGGTGGCGGCGGAATTCGTTTCTCTTAGCTTTATATCCATGGTATTTTTAAAGAAATCAATTTGTGATTTGACCGGTATGACGATGTGGCATTCAGAGTAAATGAATGTATGATCTTTCAAAGATACGTTATGACCTCAAGCCTCATCAACCGGGAAATGACAGAAATCGGGCAGGCAATATGGCTAAGTGGGTCTCTCCCATTAGGGTGTATATCACCTATCTAGAGAAAATCCATTTCATTCTTTTATCTATGATCGATGTTGTCCCTTTTCGGGAAACGGTAGGGTAGCTCCCAACCGTTGGTGATATACATTCGATACAGTCAAGCAAAATGAGTGGTCGGTCATGTGGGTGCCGGGTTGCAAGACGTTCTTGTTGAACCCAGTGTATTCGTCTCTAGAGATACACTATCGTCAGTAGTCCCATACCTTGTCATAGTTGGAATCCAATCCAATAAGCGCCCACGGTTTTGTTTGTATACTATATATGTGGAACGTGAGATGCAAACGTTCTGCTAGATTGTTAATTACTTGTGATTAGACATTATTATAATATCAGAGCAGTATTGATTTCCAAAATTGTTTTGGCTTATCATAAGGTAAAAACCATCCATGTTTATGTGTGGATCGGTCTTACGATTATATTTTCCTTTGAAAAGGATTTTGAAAAGTTAAACCAAATGATTTGAGTTTACTCACACCAGTCCCGTGACCGACCCAGAGTTTTATTTTGTTTTGTTTTCCCTAAACTCTTGGGTGCCCAAATTTGTACGGGCAGTCAAGTAGTTCAGGTCTTTACAGATATACTTAGAGGAGCTTAAAGCAGGAGGCTTCAGGATTATATAGCTATTGTTATTTCCGCTGTATGTAAGTGTTGTATTCTGATGATGCTATAGTGTATATATACGGTTTTATTGCAAAGTTATGTTATATATTATATTTTATTCGTTCCACTGTGAGATTCGTGTTTACTCTGATTGTGTTCTTCTTCTTCTATTATAATTTTCTATCTTATCTATTCTCACCTTCTAACTTCTTTCTATTAATGATCTGGAATGTTCTATACCTGAATAATTAACATGGGTTTTATGTTCATTTTCTGGGTCGAAAATCCCAGTTCGTTACAGTGGTATCAGAGCTAAAAGTTAAATGATTACCTTGGCTCTGTGGCGTGACTCAATAGAGATAGGGTTAGTAATACCCTAGATTGAGTTTGAGTGTATATATATACGAGTGAATGTATTTGTAGATTGAATAAAAATGATTTTATATTGTGGAGATTTATTGGTTGAGTAGTTTGTGAATTCTGGTCGATCAGTTTGATCCACTGTATCGGTAGGAGTTTCTAAACACTCGAATACGATGAATTGACACAGTATGTTTTGAAAGGGGGTAAATGGGATTATTTTACCCAAAGTATATTTCAATATAAAGAAAATATTTATATTCGAATGATTATGGTATGTTGGATGTGTTGGTTGAGTATAATGAAAATGGTTATATAAATAACCAATTTGAGATCGTATAATATAAAAGCAGATTAATTAAATTTGAATTAAATCAGGATTGGAATTAAAATTCTGAAACTGGGGAAAAAGGTGTTTGTTAATGGATTTGAGTTAAGTATAAGAAATTTTAAGATCTTGGGAGATTTTAATTTGTTTATAAGCATCGTGAATGATATTTGAAAAAGATTTCAAAATGGAATTGTTTAAAAATGGTTTTTAGAGTGATATAGTATTGAACTCACTTTTATCACTGGGAAATAACTCTGATGATGCTGGCCACATCATCAGTGTTCATTTTCGAGTCCTAAGTGATGGATTACTACCAAGATTCTGTGTTGGATTATTTTGAGGAAAACAATTTGTTTTGAATCTCGAAAGGGAAATATTTGATTTATTGTGAAAAGAAAAGTTATTTTTAACTCCCAGGAAAAGATCGTCTGAATTAAAAACAAATTTAAACAGGAATGGGTGAAAGCGAATATGAATTGAATTGAAACCAATTAACTGGAAATTTAATTGGAATATAATATATCAAGAGGGATCATTTTGAATTGTGAGATAGGATCTGAAATGGTATTGGATTGATGAGACAAGAGTTCGGAATCGAGAATGAAACTTGAGTTTGAAATGGTAATTGGCTTGTTTAAGCGAATAGCTGTGCTGAGAATAAATCGATCAGAGATTGATTAGCATGACTTTGGTATATGCTGAATTGGCAGCAGAATAAAAGGATTTAGTGATATGCCCGACAAAAAGGTGCACATTTATTTTCATGGATTTGATGATTTATGGGCCAGTTTGGCAAGCCGTTTGGCTGTTCGATTTTCTTTTGGATTGGAAAAGGCCTAGAGATGTGAGATGGAGTTTGAACTATTGACCAGTACAAAGGAGGTGCTGGCGAAATATTTCGAAAATTTCAGGTGTTAGAAAATTTTCAGGATTTTAGAAAATTTTTGTTGATAAGAATTAATTAATATTTTAATTGAAATAAATTAATTTAGTTAAGGCTGAAGTTAAAAGAGTAAACAAATAAATTTGTACTAGCCAATAGGGTTTGCTCTATAAATTAGCAATTTCGAGGACGAAATTATTTTAAGGGGGGAAGAATGTAACGACCCGTATTTTTATGGTATATAAATAATTTATTTAATTATTTAAATAATGGTTTGGTTATTTAAAATGACCAGAATTGAATAATATTGAATATTTAATTAATATAATAATATAATAATATATTTAATTTCTGAAATAGTCAGAAATAGTGGAATTCACAAAATAGTGTGAATTGGATCATCTATGATATTTAATTCAGTTTAGAATTTGAATTATAATAACGAATATATTATTTAATGATAGTTTGAACGTATAATTATAATTTAATTATAATCGAGCTCGAAATGGTGTTGTAGTTAGCTATTTGGCAATTTGAGCTTCAACTGAATGTACATGATTCGTTTTAAATCGAATTTCTATGAAATGTGAAACGCTAGGAGCTGGTGGAGTATATTTTTATGATGGAAGAGAAAAATCGAGATTTCATCGTGTAGATTTTTAGTTAGGTCCAAATAGAATTTTCAAAAAGTCGTTATGGAATTCCTTTATAATTCATATCGATTTATTTATATTTTAAAATGGATTTTTTAATATAAATCGAATATCGATGTAACACTGGATTTGAATATCGAGCTATAAATCCCAGTGGAGCAGTATGATATTCTGTTGTGAATATATACGATAATATTTATTTATAAATATTAAATTTAAATGTTTTTAAAGATATTTATATATTTAAATGGGTTATTTAGAGTTTTAAAAATAGCCGGTTTTGCAAACGACCTCAGAATTCGACGAAACTAATTTTGTTGGATCCGTAATATTAAAATATTGCTAGATTTCAGTTTCCGTGATTTTTGAAGTCAGTATGTGGTCATATGGGATTTTAATGTGAAAAACAGTCAGTATTGTGACGGTTAAAAATACGCTGTGTGAACAGACAGAGTCGAAATTTGATGAAACAAGTTTCGTTGGGTCCGCAATGTCGAACTGTAGCTGCATGTCCAGTTTCGTGATTTTTGGGTATTGTGTGCAATCACAGGGATTTTTAAATAGCATTTACAAACAGCGATAACATAAAAATAAATTAAATAATCAATAAAATAATATTTCCTCTCCTCTATAAATACCTTTACCCTTTTCTAACCCAAAACCAGTTTTCTCTGAAAACCAGAAACCGGCCTCCACCATCCTCTTGATATCGTGAACTTCTAAATGCATTTTAATTTCATAAAAATAAAATCCTAACAAAGGATGGTATTTTTGCGTTGTATCAGCATTGATCTCCATCTGTGGTGTGTTTCGAAGGGTGCGACGTCAGGTTTGGGGATCGTCGGTTTACAGTACACACTAGGGTTCAGGTATATTGGATTTTGAAGCATCGAATAGGATATTCGAAACCGTATTCAGGTTTCTGAGGTGATTTAGCATCCAGTTGAGGTGTTTAGTGGAATTCGATTAACATTTGGGTCGTTGGGGTTTTCCTGGCGGTGTCGGTTTTAAGGGAGGACGCGAGGCGTACTATTGTGCGAGCTCCAGCTAGTGGAGACGGGAGCGTATAGTTTGAGCAGGGCTGAATTTTGGTGGATTTTTCGTGATTTATAATGAAGAGAGGAACAAGAATATTGGGGAGGAAGAAATCGAAATGGAGGAGCATTAAGGAGGAAGTCGCGGTTATTATCTGGAGAAGGAGATACTGTGCAAGTCGGGTAGACTTCGTGGGTTTATATGATGGGAGGTTGGGCTTTAGTTCAATGGTAAGGCCCAAGTAATAATTATAATCTAATTTTTTTTATAACATGTAAACTTGTCGATATCATAACTTGACCATACGATATTAGAATTGGCCGAAACAAGATCAGTTAGGATCGTATGGGGGTGGCTACACCGTGGAACTGACCGGGAATAAATTGGGGCTAGTTTGGATTTACGGTGGAATTTAACGCCTGAATCAAATCAATGACCAATTATCGTTATTTAACGATGAACCGTCCAATGTGAGTAACTCTCACTAACTCTGCTCAAATTATTTTTTAATAACGTATTTTTAAACTGATAAATATTGGTTGTTTGCTGTGTGTTGGCTGTTTGGTTGAACTGATATTCAATTGATTGAAAATATAGATAACGATATAAATATAAATCGTTAATCAAATATTGATTCTGTTTAGCAGAATATTTCATAGTAAAATGAAGTTGATGTTAATTTTATTGTTTAACATTGGTGGATGCAGGGAAACAGGTCGGAGGGATCGAACTGCGTTCCTCAACATTTATTTTAGTGTATTCATATATTGTGTTATATGACGTGATATGAAATCTGTTGTTGATTTTATATGTTGGAATGATACCGATCATTGTTATATGGTACGTTAAATACCCTAAGGAATACTGGAATGTTAAAAAGGAAATTTTCAATGTTATATTGAAAAAGAAATATTCATAAAATCAATAGATTTTATAAAAAGAAAAATATTTATTTAGAAAATAAATAGATTAAAAAGGAATATTTAATTGTAAATCAAATAGATATAATTGAAAAAGGAATATTCATAAACTATTTACAAACAGAATTGAAAAGGGATATTTATTTGAAAGTGAATAGAATAGAAAGGGAAATATGTGTAAAGGGAATAGTTAGATTATAAAACGGATTACTTATAAAATCAATAGATTTTATAAAAAGAAAATATTTTATAAAATAAATAGAATTATAAAAAGAGATTTATTTTGTAAATAAATAGATTATAAAAAGGAAATACTTAGTGACTAGAATTATACAAAAGGAGAATTTTACATTTGAAAGGTTTAGAACTGTGCTTCGCACACGGGTATAACATGATATGGATTTAAAGCAAAGATTTTAAATAGAATCTATTCTAACAGATAGATTGAGAAGATAAATTTATAAATAATATTTTATAAATTAAAAAAGATATTTATCATTAGATAAATAGAATATATAAGTCGGGACTTATATAGAGAAGAAAGAATCGATTTCAACATCGATATTTTAAACTGAATAAAAGTAGAGTTAATCAGTTAGAATTAATTAAATATTAGTTATTCAACTAGAGTTGATCGAATATAGTTATTTGAGATAGAGTTAGTCAAACATAGTTATTTAGGATGTGTTGCCATTTCATACGACTGCTAGCGTAATTCGCAGGGATGCAGATAGCCTATGGCGATCAGATGTTTCCTGAGGTAATCAGGCGTAACTATTGTGATCGCTACGATCTAGAGTCAAGCGAATGGAGTTAAATCAGATATTAGCCATTCGAAATAAAGTTAAAATAGACATTGTTATTCGAATATGTAACGAACCGGAAACCCGTCCCTTTTGAATCGACAATAATCCACACATGTCCAACTCAAAACTGTACGTATTTACAGATTGTTAAATGACGATCCACATCTTCAAACATTATAGTCAAAAATGTAGATAATCAAGGGGATTAATTTAGAATTAGAAAGAAAGAAGAAAACAAACACAGAATCTCGCAACGGAACGAACAAAATATTATAATCAAATAACAGTTCATGAAGCTGTTTAAAATAAACATTTGATCATTTTACAACATTTACCAGAGTTATACATTTATATACATAACTGATAATACAGACTAATGCAACAGAATAGTAGTTTGATACAGTAGTAATAATAGTATACCGTCTTCGTCTTCATCCTTCAGAAGATAATCTTTGAAACTGGAATGTTCAAGTCAGACCCGAGCGTAATGGCGTGAAAATAAAACAAGCTCGGATCAGGCAAAAATATTCTCATCTAAGTCAAATCGATATCATATGAACATGCACACACATAACTCAAGAGATGTTACGGGAAATTCCATCTCCTAAGGATTCGTCCAACTAGATACTATATAATATAATTTCACTATTATACTAGTGTCTATTCACAAATACTTGTCAGAAAAATAGCGTAAGCGGGGTTACAATTATTACCCTTACACAGTTTATAAGCACATGGTCTATGCAAGTCCTGTAACACAACCAGTAACGTCGGTAGCCAGTGAGTCCCCTATAGACCTATGCCAAAAATCAAAATCGTAGTTGTCTCGCATAAGGATAAACGTATGACAAGGCACATGAGGCTATACCCAAAGTAGTATGCTACTAGTTTGCCTGATCCAGACTGGTGGTTACCCCTAACGGTCCACCGTAGACATCCGCCCCATATCGAATCAAAGGGAAATACCTCCCGTCAATGGTGCGCACCAACAAAACAACAACAGTTGAATAGTAATAGTATGGACCCGAGGCCCGGGAAAATCGAAGAGCAGATGTCCACTAAGAGGTAGTCAAGCCTCATTTGGTCTGGCACGGCTCCTGTTTTAGTCATTTCAAATCGACACAAGTGTCGGGGTCATCCATTATCGTTCACTTTCTTCAAATCCAGTAATCGCCTCCAAAATCATCCTGCTTCATTTCTGGAACTCCACCGCTTACACGATTGTTAAAGTGGTTCCAACATTGACAGAGAATATGTCAATAAGAGGCCCCGGTCTCTTTAACAACAAAACGTCATGTTACACACCGATTGGTATTTTATATTTCAAAAGTGAATCGTTATGATATCAAAATATCAAATTAAACTAAACAAATTTTCAGTTTAAAATATCATATTATTTTAATCACTATAATATTTACTTTCACAATTCATATTTTTCTTTGAGATAAATTTCAAATTAAATAATTAGTTATAACTTCAATTTAACCACATTTCATACGAATCATTCAGTTTACTTCAGAAATAGTTTTGAATTCATTTTTGATTTTAACATCAAAATAATCATATTTACTTTTAAATCAGAGATTTAAATGTAAAAAATTTCACTTCTAAAACAGTCTATAAGTTTGAAATAGTTTCGGGGTTTAAATAAAATTTTGAATAATTTTTAAATAGTTAAGAGATTTGGAATAGTTTGGAAATCAAAATAGCTTGAGTATCGGAAATGGTTTTTTTTATTAAAATATTTTATAAGATAAACTACTTATATCTATATAGAAAAATAGGTTTTGGAAACAATTTATATAGAATACTCCATATACCGAAGGAATAAATTTCATAAAATAATATATTTATAAATTTGTTTATATAGAAATAATTTCAAATCAACTGTTTCTTTCCATTTCCAATAAATCTGAACCTAAGTTCAAAACTCAAAACAAACCAAATCGATTCCCAATATCCAATCCAAATCAATTCCCAAAATCAAATTTATTTGAGAACAACCATTTTAAAGGATAACTTCTAATTTCGAAATATTATTTGAATCTATTCGATTCAAATCAAATCCAAGTTCAAGTTCATAATATTTATTTGAGCCATATAATTCGAATTTAATTTCAAATTTTAAATAAACATTTAAACCTTTGAAATAATTTAAATTATAATCAAATTAGTTCAAATTTCAAATAACAAATTTTAGATCAATTCGACTTGAATTTTATTTCAAAGTTTAAATAAAGATTTAAACCTTTGAAATAATTCTATTTCACTTCAAATTTCAAATAACAAATTTTTGATCAATTCAATTTGAATTTTATTTCAAAGTTTAAATAAAGTTTTAAACCTTTGAAATAATTCAATTTCAGTTCAAATTTCAAATAACAAATTTTAGATCAATTCAATTTGAATTTTATTTCAAAGTTTAAATAAAGATATAAACCTTTGAAATAATTCAATTTCAGTTCAAATTTCAAATAACAAATTTTAGATCAATTTAATTTGAATTTTATTTCAAAGTTTAAATAAAGATTAAAACCTTTGAAATAATTCAATTTCACTTCAAATTTCAAATAACAAATTTTAGATCAATTTAATTTGAATTTTATTTCAAAGTTTAAATAAAGATTTAAAACTTTGAAATAATTCAATTTCAGTTCAAATTTCAAATAACAAATAACAAATTTTAGATCAATTTAATTTGAATTTTATTTCAAAGTTTAAATAAAGATTTAAACCTTTGAAATAATTCAATTTCAGTTCAAATTTCAAATAATAAATTTTAGATCAATTTAATTTGAATTTTATTTCAAAGTTTAAATAAAGATTTAAACCTTTGAAATAATTCAATTTCAATTTCAATATAATTCAATTTCAATTTCAATATAATTCAATTTCAACATTTCAATATATTTCACTTTCGACATTTCGATAAAATTTACTTTCGACATTTCAATATATTTTACTTTCGACATTTCAATATATTTCACTTTCGACATTTCAATATAATTGATTTCGACATTTCAATATATTTTACTTTCGACATTTCAATATAATTGACTTTCGACATTTCAATATATTTTACTTTCGACATTTCAATATATTTCACTTTCGACATTTCAATATAATTGACTTTCGACATTTCAATATAATTCAATTTTGAATTGATTGTTTATGATGATGCCTGCAACATTCAAGGCGATAACACTGATATCAAAATATAGACAACATCCATACAGTTCAAGTATATCCATAAATAAACATCCATCACAATCATCATCCAAAACAGATCAATTTGCTATAATTAACTGATTATACATGTCGGGGTTTAACTAGAAATTATATTCAGAAAAATAAACTAACTGTCAAATTAATTTCTAACAGTTCAAATTTTGATGTCCATTTAAAAATAGAAATCAACAACCAAATAATCAAATCAATCACAGAATTTAATTTCACAAAAATGTGAATATTTTTGCAGTGTGAGAAAACTTACTTTGACCGGTTTTGAAATCGTTAAATAACGATTACTTTTAACTGAACTAAACAATGCGTTTAATTCAGTCAAAAATTTCAGCTAGCTCCTATCACAGTCCCGTCAGTTCCGTCGCATAGCATTTTTCGTTGCGAATCCAACGCACTTCGTTTCGCCAAAATCTGATATTGTTTGAACAAGTTATGGCCAACAATGTATTAAACACTTTCATAATTAATTAAATAATTAATTAACTTCTTAATATCCACTTAACTAATTCCTGGGCCGCTCCTAGTTCTCCTTCCATCGTAACTGATCTGTAAAGAAAACCCATCGTTCGACATCACTACTTCACCCACGCGCCTCCATACACTACACCGTCCGTCGATCGGGCATCACCTCACCGTTGCCCTGGCCTTCGCCTCCCTGCGCCGGGCGTCCCGAAGAACTCGCCGTCCCCCTCAGGCCTATAACGGCCACGAACTTCAACGCCTTTGCACTTAGAAACCCACCAAATTGCTCTACGAAAATCGATCACCACCGTACAGATCGATAGATCTCATTCTCCTCTTCCATTTTCGTATATAAGTTACTCACTAATTCTTGGTATTTTGGAGGTGATTAACGAATTTCTTTGGTGTTTTTATGGCCAGCCATAGGTGATGACGGCGCAACACTTATGAGGACAAGGGTTTAGAGATAAAGGGGTGTATATAGTAAATATTAATTATTATTTTATTCTATTATTTCTTTAGATTGAAATTTCGCGTACGAACTCCAAATCAAACCCAACGACTATCGCCCCCAGCCAAATACCCCCATTCCGAACACAATGGGATATGTTTCGTAAGCCAATTCGACTGTTCGAATCAGTTTTTCTTTAAATTAAAATATAAATCAGTATATATTAAATTTAAACGCACATTTTAAATTACTGGGGTCACATACTCACTCTAAAAATTCCCGAAAAATAAATCTAGCTATGTTTTGACGATACGGTCCTAACAAAACTAATTTTGTCAAATTCTGAGTCCGTTCGAAAAATGGACATTTTCTGGTCGATCCAATTTAACCGAAACTGAACAAACACGTTTTCTTTTGCCACGCTCACATATTAATTTAAAAAATTATGAAAATTGAAACCTAACAATAATTTGACATTCTGGATCCAACAATAGTGGTTTCGTCGAAAACGAAGGTCGTTTGGAAAATGGCTATTTTTAAGGGCTTTATATTATATTAAAATATATATAAATTCCATGGTGACTTTTCTGAATTTTAAACTGGACATAACTTTCTGTTTATAAAGTGAAATCTAAGTTTCTTACATTCGTTAGAAAGATATGATTAAACAGATTCAAATATTTCTTGTTTCGCCGAAATCCGATTTATTTTGAATCCTGTACATTCATTTGAAATTTAAAATCGAATTTTCAAACTACCGCGCCATTTCAGGCTCGTTATAAAATTTAAATAAATTTATACGTTCTAACCTCGATTAAACAAAAATTTTAATCGTTATTATTTAAAATAATTATTTTAAATATGCGAAATTCATTAAAATAACTGAAATAAAAATTTTAAACTGGTTCAGAAAATCAGGGTCGTCACAATCTCCCCCACTTAAAACTTTTCGTCCTCGAAAAGGAACGAAGCCGAAAGTCGTTTAACCAACCAACTCACCTTTCGTTCTAGCTTTCATTCTTCAACTTTTCAGTTTCTAAGAATTTTCAAATTTCTCAAAAATTTGGCTAACGCCCTGAATTTTCGAAAAATTTCGCCATAACCTCCTTTGTACGGGGAGCATCGGGAAAATCCCCAAACCGCCACACAGGCCCTTTCATCTCAAAAAGAAAAAGAAAAGGCCAAGTGGCTAGCCAATCGGCTCATAAAATCATCAAATCCCAATCAATATAATAAACATGTACCTATTGGTCGGGCACACAATTTTATTCCTCTTCTTGGCTTTCATGTTATGACCTGCTCAATATATATACATGTACATATATGCAAATTTCAATAAATTTCAATTCAGTTCAAATTTGATTCTATTTGGCTAAATTTTACCTTTTGTTCTCTTATTGGTTTTATCGTTCCAATGCTTTAATTAGTTGAACTAATTATCAAACATCATAACCAGCAATCAATTTGTGAATTAAATTTCCAAAACATATAACTTCTGTATACTCAAAAATCATATTTTCGATGCCAAATCACAACCATTAACCTCTAACTAAGTTTTGGTTCTCGAGCTTTGTAAACCAAAGCTTTTCCATTAAATCTTAGTTAAAAGACTAATAAATTCCAAATCATAATTTCATTGTTAATCGGGTTTTAAGAACTAATGTCATTTAAAACAATGTTCACAATCAACCCAAAACCAACTTCCACTTAATTCTAATTATATTTGTTAACTAGAATACTTCTTAAAACCTTAGTTAAAAGATTTTTTTTTCCTCAAATGGGTTCAAGAATAGTGTTATTTAAGATACCGTTCACGACAACCCAAAATCCACTTTGTTATTTAAACTGTTGGATTTTTTTATATATACTTATTTCAACTATATTAAAAATTTCTATATGCCAGTATTTCGTTTTATCTACACTTATTCTCAATATATTTGAAATTTACATACTTACTCATTTCGATTTCTATATATGTTAATACTTTAATTCATCTACATCTTATTATCACTATGTTTTTATTTTTATTTTATTTAACTTAGTTAAATATTATTGTAAATTTTCTTAAGCTCATCTTGATATTTTATTCAGTCAGAATCTAAGTCCATTTTCCTTTATTCATAACTAACCAAATTTGTAATTTATTGTTAATTCACATTATTTCACAACTTATAGACTTTATTTCCTTTGTTATTTACGTTACTTTATAAATTTATTACTTTGAAATGAATTGTTACTTAATTTCTTAAGTTTATACATTACTTAAGTCACCTTCCCTTTTTGATACAATTCCATTCAAGTTTACAATTGTCTTAGGAGGTTACAATTTTAGTTATTACCAATCCTTTGCAAATATTCCATCCATTTGTTAATCGTTTCAGAACATTAACAATTTTTTTTTATTACAACCACTTGATTTGACCTTTATAACATTACTTTGGTTCAAATTCATTTTTTTTCATCTTTACTTTTCTTTATCTTCATAACATTTCTATGATTCAACATTTCATTTTGGGAACATGTTATTTATTTAAATTTCACTTGTAAAATATTTCAGTACATATTTATATACTCTTAACTTTTCATTTAGGTAAGTTGGTATATATTACAAACGAAATCTAGTATTTCACACTCTACTCTTTATTATCAAAGTAACAGGAGTATTTGTTTCTATTTTTCTTTAACATTTTCCTTACTTTATGTTTAAATTTTTATAATATAATATTATATTTTTCTTATTCATTTATCATATTTCTTTATTCACCTATTCAAATTCAACTTGATATTAATACTGACAATTATTTATTTCGTTGATTATCAACAAGGAGAGTAATTTGTATAAATAGAGACTTGAGAATCTTAAATACCAAATTCTTTTCAAAACATTTTGAAATAATATATGTTATACATAAAAAAAATTATATCAAAACATACTCAAGATTTCAAATTTAAAATTTCAAAAACGAATACGTAGCAATGCTACCAAGTGGTCTCCCCCACTTTGAGACTCGAAAATGAAAGTCGATGACTATGATCATCTCATCACCGAAATTTATTTCCCAGTAGCAAAATAGAGTACTTAACCAATTTTTTTTTATTTGAATATCCTTCAAATATTACTACTATAAATTTTTTTCAAAGTCTCGAAAATCATTTAAAACCAATTGGATTTAAATATCTCAAATTCTCCATTTTATTTATACTCCCTCATTAATTATAAATCAAATATAAATTTTGATTTTTTTTTTTTTGTAATCGATAGGTTAAAAATATTGATTACTGAACCATTTAACTCTCTGAATTTCAAAGTATATCCTTTGTATACAAAATATATAATCGAAAACTATATTGTGTCAAAATACCCTATTCAAGTGTTTTAGAACTCCTGTCGATAACGTTGTCCAGACGCATCGACCAGAACTCCAAACTCAAACTCAACAAGCTAAACAACACAATACAAAACCATTTTATATCAAAATACAAGTACGCTCTCTCATATATATATACACTCAGAACTCATTCTAGGGTGTTACTAACCCTATCTCTAATGAGTAAATCCCAATAGAGCCAAGGTTTACTGCTAAACCATAAGCTCTGATACCAACTGTAACGACCCGGAAACCCGTACCTTTTGAATCGACAATAATCCACACATGTCTAACTCAAAACTGTAAGTATTTACAGATTGTTAAATGACGATCCACATCTTCAACCATTATAGTCAAAAATATAGATAATCAAGGGGATTAATTTAGAATTAGAAAGAAAGAAGAAAACAAACACAGAATCTCGCAATTGAATGAAAAAAATATAATAATCAAATAACAGTTCATGAAGCTGTTCAAAATACACAATTGATCATTTTACAACATTTATCAGAGTTATACATTTATATACATAACTGATAATACAGAGTAATGCAACAGAATAGTAGTGGGATACAATAGTAATAATAGTATACCGTCTTCGTCTTCATCCTTCAGAAGATAATCTTTGAAACTGGAATGTTCAAGTTAGACCCGAGCGTAATAGCGTGAAAATAAAACAAGCTCAGATCAGGCAAAAATATTCTCATCTAAGTCAAATCGATATCATATGAACATGCATACACATAACTCAAGAGATGTTACGGGAAATTCCATCTCTTAAGGATCCGTCAAACTAGATACTATATAATATAATTTCGCTATTATACTAGTGTCTATTCACAAATACTTGTCAGAAAAATAGCGTAAGCGGGGTTACATTGATTACCCTTACATAGTTTATAAGCACATGGTCTATGCAAGTCCTGTAACACAACCAGTAACGTCGGTAGCCAGTGAGTCCCCTATAGACCTATGCCAAAAATCAAAATCATAGTTGTCTCGCATAAGGATAAACGTATGACAAGGCACATGAGGCTATACCCAAAGTAGTATGCTACGAGTTTGCCTGATCCAGACTGGTGGTTACCCCTAACGGCCCACCGTAGACATCCGCCCCATATCGAATCAAAGGGAAATACCTCACATCAAGGGTGCGCACCAACAAAACAACAACAACTGAATAGTAATAGTATGGACCCGAGGCCCAGGAAAATCAAAGAGCAGATGTCCACTAAGAGGTAGTCAAGCCTCATTTGGTCTGGCACGGCTCCTGTTTTAGTCATTTCAAATCGACACAAGTGTCGGGGTCATCCATTATCGTTCACTTTCTTCAAATCCAGTAATCGCCTCCAAAATCATCCTACTTCATTTCTAGAACTCCACCGCGTACACGATTGTTAAAGTGGTTCCAACATTGACAGAGAATCTGTCAATAAGAGGCCTCGGTCTCTTTAACAACAAAACGTCATGTTACACACCGATTGGTATTTTATATTTCAAAAGTGAATCGTTATGATATCAAATTATCATATTAAACTAAACAAATTTTCACTTTAAAATATCATATTATTTAAATCACTATAATATTTACTTTCACATTTCATAATTTGCTTTGAGATAAATTTCAAATTAAATAATTGGTTTTAACTTCAATTTAACCACATTTCATTCGAATCATTCAGTTTACTTCAGAAATAGTTTTGAATTCATTTTTGATTTTAACATCAAAATAATCATATTTACTTTTAAATCAGAGATTTAAATGTAAAAAAATTCACTTCTAAAACATTCTATAAGTTTGAAATAGTTTTGGGGTTTAAATAAATTTTTGAATAATTTTTAAATAGTTAAGAGATTTCGAATAGTTTGGAAATCAAAACAGCTTGAGTATTGGAAATGGTTTTTTTTATATTAAAATATTTTATAAGATAAATTGCTTATATCTATACAGAAAAATAGGTTTTGGAAACAATTTATATAGAATACTCCATATACCGAAGGAATAAATTTCATAAAATAATACATATATAAATTTGTTTATATAGAAATAATTTCAAATCAACTGTTTCTTTCCACTTCCAATAAATCTGAACCTAAGTTCAAAACTCAAAACAAACCAAATCGATTCCCAATATCCAATCCAAATCAATTCCCAAAATCAAATTTATTTGAGAACAACCATTTTAAAGGATAACTTCTAATTTCGAAATATTATTTGAATCTATTCGATTCAAATCAAATCCAAGTTCATAATATTTATTTGAGCCATATAATTCGAATTTAATTTCAAAGTTTAAATAAACATTTAAACCTTTGAAATAATTTAAATTATAATCAAATTAGTTCAAATTTCAAATAACAAATTTTAGATCAATTCGACTTGAATTTTATTTCAAAGTTTAAATAAAGATTTAAACCTTTGAAATAATTCAATTTCACTTCAAATTTCAAATAACAAATTTTAGATCAATTTAATTTGAATTTTATTTCAAAGTTTAAATAAAGATTTAAACCTTTGAAATAATTCAATTTTAGTTCAAATTTCAAATAACAAATTTTAGATCAATTTAATTTGAATTTTATTTCAAAGTTTAAATAAAGATTTAAACCTTTGAAATAATTTAATTTCAGTTCAAATTTCAAATAACAAATTTTAGATCAATTTAATTTGAATTTTATTTCAAAGTATAAATAAAGATTTAAACCTTTGAAATAATTCGATTTCAGTTCAAATTTCAAATAACAAATTTTAGATCAATTTAATTTGAATTTTATTTCAAAGTTTAAATAAAGATTTAAACCTTTGAAATAATTCAATTTCACTTCAAATTTCAAATAACAAATTTATATCAAATTAATTTGAATTTTATTTCAAAGTTTAAATAAAGATTTAAACCTTTGAAATAATTCAATTTCAATTCAAATTTCAAATAACAAATTTTTGATCAATTTAATTTGAATTTTATTTCAAAGTTTAAATAAAGATTTAAACCTTTGAAATAATTCAATTTCAGTTCAAATTTCAAATAACAAATTTTAGATCAATTTAATTTGAATTTTATTTCAAAGTTTAAATAAAGATTTAAACCTTCTAAATAATTCAATTTCAATTTCAATTTTCAATATAATTCAATTTCAATTTCAATATAATTCAATTTCAATATATTTCACTTTCGACATTTCGATAAAATTTACTTTCGACATTACAATATATTTTACTTTCGACATTTCAATATATTTCACTTTCGACATTTCAATATAATTGACTTTCGACATTTCAATATATTTTACTTTCGACATTTCAATATATTCCACTTTCGACATTTCAATATATTTTACTTTCGACATTTCAATATAATTGACTTTCGACATTTCAATATATTTTACTTTCGACATTTCAATATATTTCACTTTCGACATTTCAATATAATTGACTTTCGAAATTTCAATATAATTCAATTTTGAATTGATTGTTTATGATGATGCCCGCAACATTCAAGGTGATAACACTGATATCAAAATATAGACAACATCCATACAGTTCAAGTATATCCATAAATAAACATCCATTACAATCATCATCCAAAACAAATCAATTTGCCATAATTAACTGATTATACATGTCGGGGTTTAACTAGAAATTATATTCAGAAAAATAAACTAACTGTCAAATTTATTTCTAACAGTTCAAATTTTGATGTCCATTTAAAAATAAAAATCAACAACCAAATAATCAAATCAATCACAGAATTTAATTTCACAAAAATGTGAATATTTTTGCAGTGTGAGAAAACTCACTTTGACCGGTTTTGAAATCGTTAAATAACGATTACTTTTAACTGAACTAAACAAAGCATTTAATTCAGTCAAAAATTTCAGCTAGCTCCTATCACAGTCCCGTCAGTTCCATCGCATAGCATTTTTCGCTGCGAATCCAACGCACTTCGTTTCGCCAAAATCTGATATTGTTTGAACAAGTTATGGCCAATAATGTATTAAACACTTTCATAATTAATTAAATAATGAATTAAATTCTTAATATCCACTTAACTAATTCCTGGGCCGCTCCTAGTTCTTCTTCCATCGTAACTGCTCTATACAGAAAACCCATCGTTCGACATCACTACTTCACCCACGTGCCTCCATACACTACGCCGTTCGTCGATCGGGCATCACCTCACCGTTGCCCTGGCCTTCGCCTCCCTGCGCCGGGCGTCTCGAAGAACTCGCCGTCCCCCTCAGGCCTATAACGGCCACGAATTCCAGCGCCTTTGCGCTCAGAAAACCACCAAATTGCACAACGAAAATCGATCACCACCGTACAGGTCGATAGATCTCATTCTCCTCTTCCATTTTCGTATATAAATTACTCACTAATTCTTGGTATTTTGGAGGTGATTAACGAATTTGTTTGGTGTGTTTTTGGCCATCCATAGCTGATGACGGTGCAACATTTATGAGGACAAGGGTTTAAAGATAAAGGGGTATATATAGTAAATATTAATTATTATTTTATTCTATTATTTCTTTAGATTGAAATTTCGCATACGAACTCCAAATCAAACCCAACGACTGTCGCCCCTAGCCTAATACCCCCATTCCAAACACAATGGGATATGTTGCGTAAGCCAATTTGACTGTTCGAATCAGTTTTTCTTTGAATTAAAATATAAATCAGTATATATTAAATTTTAACGCACATTTTAAATTACCGGGGTCACATACTCACTATAAAAATTCCTGAAAAATAAATCTAGCTATGTTTTGACGATACGGTCCTAACAAAACTAATTTTGTCGATTTTTGAGTCCGTTCGAAAAATGGACATTTTCTGGTCGATCCAATTTAACCAAAACTGAACAAACACGTTTTCTTTTGCCACGATCACATATTAATTTAAAAAATTATGAAAATTGAAACCTAACAATAATTTGACATTCCGGATCCAACAATAGTGGTTTCGTCGAAAATGAAGGTCGTTTGCAAAATGGCTATTTTAAGGGCTTTATATTATATTAAAATATATATAAATTCCATAGCGACTTTTCTGAATTTTAAATTGGACATAACTTTCAGTTTATAAAGTGAAATCTCAGTTTCTTACATTCATTAGAAATATATGATTAAATAGATTCAAATATTTCTTGTTTTGCTGAAATCCGATTTATTTTGAATCCTGTACATTCATTTGAAATTTAAAATCGAATTTTCAAACTATCGCGCCATTTCAGGCTCGTTATAAAATTTAAATAAATTTATACGTTCTAACCTCGATTAAACTAAATTTTTAATTGTTATTATTTAAAATAATCATTTTAAGTATTCGAAATTCATTAAAATAACTAAAATAAAAATTTTAAACTGGTTCTGAAAATCAAGGTCGTCACAGAATATAAATTAATTGAATATTAGTTATTAGATAAGTGAGTTAGATAATTTGAGTTAAATAAATTGAGTTAATCAAGTAAGTTAATCGAGTTGAGTTAGTCAGAATGAGTTAATTCAAAGGAGTTAATCGAATATAGTTTATTCGAAAGGAGATTCATTGAATGTAAATCATTCGTAGAAAGTTGATCGAATGTAAATCATTCGACTAGAGATTAATGAATATAGTTATTCGAAGAGAGAGTTATCAAATATAGCTTATTCAAAAAGGAGCTATCGAATTGAGATTATCCGAAAAGAGAATTATACATTGAATTCGATTATATCGAAATTCGGGAAAGTAATATTTGCTTTCCGGTTAAATCAAGAATTACTTATTTATTTATAGATGAGTGGGTTAGTTATTGAGTTAAATTAAGGATAAAAGTTACATTTTGAAGTTGGATATTCAAGAAGAAAGAAGTTTTAACGCTATAGTTAAATCAATGTTTTAAAATAAAGAAGGGGATTCCTAAATAGAATCTGAGTACGTAAGGAAGTGTTAAAGATGTGAAAGGTGAACTTTGTCTATTTTGTGTTTAGGAATGTTGTTCAATTAAGGTCTGAGAGGTAATTATACCCCAACTTGATTGACTTCGTTTTTAACTAAGGGATGGGTACGGTTCGATAGTGAAGAATGATTAAGTGAATTTAGTTAATGAGTGTAATGGTTTAAATTGGTTTAGTGATGTTTTTATTTAAACATCTATTTGAAATCTAATGAATAAATTTTGGAAACGTTTTCCAAATATAATCAGAGATATTTTCTAATCATAGAAAATGAAATGTTGATGAGAAAGAATGCTGGAATGACAGTAATACGTGAAACAGAGATGGAAATGTTTTCCAATGTTTGATGACGTATATTTCCTAAATTTAGAAAATAAGAAATGTCGACTACATAGAAATGGGAAATGAATAAATAAATGATTAATTTAATTAAAAGAGATAAGTGTTGATTGATGATTGATCGATCAAATTTCTATCTGGAAATAAGATCGTTGGTTGTACACCTATTTTTCTTTGATAGTTAAATCATCGACTATCGAAGTTTTTGACCATTTTTTTCATCTTCGATACGGGGAGACCGAGATTAGATTCATTATCTGAAACCCACTCTATATTGACGTTAGCGTTGCGATCAAAAATCGAAGACAGAGTTATGCAAGGGCTATCCTATTTACATAATAGTGCCTTCGGTTTTCCAGTCCCAGGAAAAATGTGAATGGACGAATGTCTGAAAGAGTATATCTAACGGATCGCGTAAGTTGATCTCTTCAAAGTACTTACGTTTGGTGGCGGAGGAATTCGTTTCTCTTAGCTTTATACCCGTGGTATTTTTGAAGAAATCAATTTGTGATTTGACGGGTATGATGATGTGGCATTCAGAGTAAATGAATGTATGATCTGTCAAAGATACGTTATGACCTCAAGCCTTATCAACCGGGAAATGACAGAAATCGGGCAGGCAACATGGCTAAGTGGGTCGCTCCCGTTAGGGTGTATATCTCCTATCTAGAGAAAATCCATTTCATTCTTTTATCTATGATCGATGTTGTCCCTTTTTGGGAAACGGTATGGTAGTTCCCAACCGTTGGTGATATACATTCGATACACTCAATCGAAATGAGTGGTCGGTCATGTGTGGGCCGGGTTGCAAGACGTTCTTGTTGAACCCAGTGTATTCGTCTCTAGAGATACACTATCGGCGGGTGGTCCCATACCTTGTCATAGTTGGAATCCAATCTCCAATAAGCGCCCGCGGTTTTGTTTGTATACTATATATGTGGAAATGTGAGATGCAAGCGTTCTGCTAGATTGTTAATTACTTATGATTAGACATTATTATAATATCAGAGCAGTATTGATTTCCAAAACTGTTTTGGGTTATCGTAAGGTAAAAACCATCCGTGTTTATGTGTGGATCGGTCTTACGGTTATCTTTTCTTTTGAAAAGGATTTTGAAAAGTTAAACCAAATGATTTCAGTTTACTCACACCAGTCCCATGACTGGCCCAGAGTTTTATTTTGTTTTATTTTCCCTAAACTCTTGAGTGCCCAAATTTGTATGGGCAGTCAAGTAGTTCAGGTCTTTACAGATATACTTAGAGGAGCTTGAAGCAGGAGGCTTCAGGATTATATAGCTATTGTTGTTTCCGCTGTATGTAAGTGTTGTATTCTGATGATGTTATAGTGTATATATATGGTTTTATTGCAAAGTTATGTTATATATTATATTTTATTCGTTTCGCTGTGAGATTCGTGTTTACTCTGATTGTGTTCTTCTTCTTCTTCTATTCTAATTTTCTATCTTATATATTCTCACCCTCTAACTTCTTTCTATTAATGATCCGGAATGTTCGATACCTGAATAATTAACATGGGTTTTATGTTGATTTTCTGGGTCGAAAATCCCAGTTCATTACCGAATATTATATATATGAAACATGAAAAAAAACATGAAGTATGAGAATAAAATATTTATATGAAATAATATATATATATATGAAATGAGAAAAAAAAATCTGAAGAATGAAAATAATATATATATATGAAGTATGAATAATATAAATATGAAATGGATATATATATAATGAAAATATATATATGAAGTGAAAATAATATATACATGAAATGGAAAAAAATATGAAGTGAAAATAATATAAATATATGCGAAGTGAAAATAATATATATATGAAATGTGATATATATATATATAAAGTGTGAGAATAATATATATATATGAAATGTGATAATATATATATATATATGAAGTATGAAAATAATATATATATGAAATGTGAAATATATATGAAGTGTGATAATAAAATATATATGGAATAATATATATATGAAATGTGAAAAAAATATGAATTATGAGAGTAAAATATATTTATGAAATAAAATATATATACGAAATGTGAAATATATATATAAAGAATGAAAATAATATATATATGAAGTATGAAAAAAATGTGAACTATTGAAATAATATATATATGAAATGTGAAAAATATATATGTACGAAGTGTGAAAATAATATATATTTATGAAATGTGAAAAAAAATATGAAATGTGAATAATATATATATGAAGTGTGAAATAAATAATATTGGTTTGTTAAAAATATTATTTTTAACATATATATGAGATGTATAAAATTATCATGTAATGGAATATTCAATTTTGATTAAAAATTGAAATGGAAGTTGGAATCGTTTCTAAAACCGAATTTAAAACGATTTATAAAATACGTTTTAAATGGAAGTCGATGAAATATATAATATGTATATATATTATATATATTAAATGGCCTGAATAGAACGCGCCGCGCAACGACCGTTCACGAATTTCGACCACTAACTTTAAATGGACGTAACGGGAAATCCGACCATCGGATTCTCTTAAAACAGAACCATTGGGTTGGTATCAAAAAGAGCTTTCCATTGAATATAAGAGATTTGAAATCTAATGGTTGGATTTGGAATTATGTCCAAATCAAATTTCGAAAAGGTCGTTGTAAGTAAAGTTCGATGACCGTTTATGCAAATCGATTGTATGGGCCTTGATAAAATTATTAAAAACATTGATAATTTGTGTAAATTCATAATAAATGGTTTGGAAAGAATTTGGATAAAAAATTCCAATTTTGTAAGGATAAAAATATACTTTTATCGAAATAAACTAGTTATTTACCAGAAATAATAATCCAATATTTTTAAATAAATTGAATTGGATTTGGAATGGTTTTAAAATAACTAGAATTTTCCAATGTATGAATTGGAATGGATTTAAATTGTGATGATCCCAAAATCCGAGGTGCGGTATTAAGGATAATCATTGGAATATAACACATTAATCATCATAGCAGAGTACAAATAATAGCAAAAACAATAAATAGAATAATTTTACATGGGTATGACAGCGGAATCACAACATGTAACAACATCAAAATAGCACAGCGTAGGATATAACTTAGTAAATAAAAGGGAAGTGATCATCCATCATCGCCAGAGGCGGTACATATACATACGAGAATAAACACTGAAAGTAAAGCAGTCTGCATCGCCAGTGGCGGGATCATAATATAAGTACAATAATGGCGGAAAATGTCAAAGTCATCTCTGTGAAGTCAGCCTCGCCATGAGCCAAAATGCACTCTATGCAACAGTGCAGAGCCAAAAACAACCTATCACCTGTGAACTAGGCTGCCCGTGTGAAAATAAGGGTACCCGCGTTTGCAAAGTGAAACAAACAATGAGTCAGTCATGGGGACTGGTATGAGAAATCTTTTTAACAGTTTAAACAACAGTAATAAGCAAATCATAGGACCATGCCACCTTCGCGGAATGGGTTTACTCCAGTGATTTCTAGTGCATTTAAAACAAAGTAAATTCTTTTAAAACAACGCAATGCTTTTTAAAAGAATGAAGCCATTATAAGACTCAAGTCCCATCATACAATGCAACGCAAGCCGGAGGATAGAGTTTTACCTTATAATGGCCAAATATGCTTGATACGTATAAAGCAAAATCAATTGATATTATTACTAGTGCATATATGTTTCAAAAATGAATAGCATCATAAATATCAATCATAGGCGGCATAGCTACCATCTACTATGTCGCCATACTAGTTCTACAATCGAGTCCGTTATTTCGTATTGGAAATTGGATTTCCGTCATGAGTCGAGGCAAGGGGCAAGCTCCTCTCCGCTTCGAGACATTCTAGCAAATGCCTCAGGACTACACACTCTGGGTAACCCTGGATCCTCCAAGGCCGGTCCTCTCTTACGTTTGAGGATTAGTTATTCCTGAACACATGTTTCCCGGTCCTTACAGACCTATAATCGAGGCGCCTCGCATTCCAATAACCACATAGGTGAAAAATAGATATAAATGTCAGGGCTGGTAAGTCACTGACACCACCATAGCTAGAAAGAAACGTCATACACTCCTTGGGGTCCTTATCCCGTTTTTGACTCATACCGAGGTGTGAGGCTCGCGAATCCACGCTATACACAAAGCCAGGCCATGCAGACCGTGCTTTGATAATCATCCACAAGACTTTGCTTTGCAACAGAAGCCTTGATCATAGCATCTTGGCATGCCACATAGGCAGTCCACTCCATACGACTGATTTCTATCGATGTATAACCTCTGAGCTCGTACGTCTCAGAAAAGGGCGTTAAGAAAAAGAATAAATTCTCCGCCGCCAAACAGATATATATTTAATAGAGATCAATCAGTATAGAAAAAAAATCCAATGTCAGACACACAGTCCATTTACAAGTCCGTTCTGGGTCTGAACGAAACCGGAGGCGTCAAATTCCTCGTATATCCGTACAATCAACATATACGTTCAGACGGCTACTACTTCCGTTCCTTCACGGTAGCTACTCCGGTCAGGAACCTCAGCAGCGCCCCTCCAACCGATACGAAGATCGTCAGTCTTGAATCATCATTGTATTTTCCAATTCGAATCGCTTGATAAATTATTTGAAATGAGGGTTAGCTCGGCCTTCTCAAATAATTCACGTAATTAGAATTTAAATCAATTCTTTCCATGGTTATATTATTCGACATCCATATTTCAGTTCTTTAGTGTTATTTTCGTGTCAATCACATACAACCATCAAATATCAAACAATTCAAGCCCAATTGGTTTATTTGCAATCTATGTTGCTTACAATATTTTATAACAATTTTTCGCCATTTTTATTTGTTTAAAAATGGCCATATTTAATTAAATGACGTTTCAGGTCGTGTCGTGGCACTGGCGCTGTTTTTCCCCTAATTTGTTTTACACATATCGGAAAATCTAACCGTTGGATTTCTACAAAGTCTATATCAGTGGGAAGATATTCCCAAGCGAACCCAACGGTTCCAGTTTTGTGAAAATCCGACGGTCGGATCTTCCACACTAGTCGTTTGAAGTTACAGTTTCAAAATTCGAACTACAGCGTCGTTATTCGATTTAATTTAATTATATTTATATTTATATATAAATATAAACGATTCTGGCGCTGTTTTTCTTCAGATTTGAATTAAACATTCCAGACAATCCAACCGTTGGATTTTTACAAGGTTGGTGCCGTTGGGAAGATATTTCCAAGGCGAACCCAGCGGTTGCGGTTTCGTGAAAATCCAATGGTCGGATTTTTCGTACCAATCGTTTCAAATTACGATTACAAAACATGAACTACACGGCTTCAATTCCTTTTAATTATATTTATATTTATATATATAAATATAGTTCATTCTATAATTCCAACTATAGTTCATTCTATATTTTCAATTTCGTTTTCACTTCAAATATTTCACTAATGCCTTAATATTTCAAAAAATTTCGCCATAACCTCCTTTGTACGGGGAGGGGTTTGGAAATTTATTGGGCCGTGTTAGGTACCCAATAAATCCTAAAAAGCATCCACATATTTATAGTGATATATTCTGGTGTTTACGAGGGAGCATGTATAGATAATCACTCCAGAGAATAAATTCTCGTCACCCCGTTTCCATGTGGAAATAAATAGTCCATGTGCCGTATCTAATAACTAGAGAGACGTGATTATTGTCAACTCCAGACCCTTGTGGGGTTTTTATTAATCTGGCAATTTATCGTTATATTTTATATAGTCCATATCAGTCATCAGTTCAACCTGTAGTATAAAATCATCGCCATACAAGCCTCTCGCTCGTATGGTAAATCTTCCACCTTGTCACACAAGCTCCAATTTCTTATGTGGAATATGATGAAGTATGCCTATCGTCAAGAAGTATGCCATGTAGTGTAGTTCAAAATTAATTATTACTATCCTATGGCGATATTTATTATTTCACACAGAATAACCAGCACTCCGCATCCAATGGCATTCACAGGAGTTGATATAAAAATAAAATTGCGCAGCCAACTCATCAAGGTATACCTATTTGTCGGGCACGCAAATAATTTCTTTACTCTACAGCTTATCCATTTCCCCCTGTTCAACACATGTATATATATATGCAGAACAAAGCTAATAATAACATTTCTAGCAAACTATTATTTATTTCAACACGTGTATTTTTATCAAAGCGTATACATTATAGAAGAAATATTTTTATCATCAAAAATATTTATTCAACACGTGAATGTTTTTTAACACTTCATATTCACAATAAAAATGTAGTTTTTATTGTCAATTCATTTTATTTTAAAATACGATAACATTCAACACATGAATTTCAACTCGACGAACGAATCTCAATTCAACACATGAATATTTTCTATAGTTTGTATATATATAAAAATGTGATTTTTATTGCTAAAGCTATTTGTTTAAATTAAAATAATATTCAACACATGAATTTTGATTCAACGAATGAATTTCAACTCAACACATGAATATTGGTTTCAACATATGTAATTTATTTCAACGAATGAAAATTATTCTAACACATGTATATTTCAGAAAATTTCGGCAGCATAACGGCAGGGTAGTTAAAACCGGGACCGTCCCTAGTACGGCTCCTCGCTCTACCTTAAAACCTCGCGGTTTTTGACAATGGGGATCATGCATCTAGTTTGCACGCAGGCGGCATGTTTTATTTTCAATTACACAATCCTATTCTAATTTGTTTCAACCACAAGAAGGTATTTTTCAACCACAAAGGTATTTTTCAACCACAAAGGTATTTTTCAACCACAATAACAACCACAAACAATTATTTCCAACCATTCATCATACCATATAATATCACGTCAATCACAAGCAATAAATATCGTCCATGGTCTGTGGACGAGGGGAGTGTATATATATATATATATATATATATTATAATTCACTTGCATTTCATCACAATTCAAAGCATATATGTTTCATACAACGCTTGTATAACTTATACATCGCTAATATAACTTATACAACACATGTACATGAGGTATACAATGCGTATATAATTTGCACTTCGCTTATATAATTTATACAACACGATTCCATTCACACAATTTAGTTTAGATTCCACACATTGGTTTTTGCAGTGCTAAAAATTGTAGGAAGATTAGAAAAATCCGCGGCTTCTTCTAGATGGTAGAGAGCCTCCTTGCGGTCACGGTGTCTCCTGTTTCATCGAATTTCGTTAACGAATGAAAAAGATATTATTTTTCAAAGTTTTGAATGCTTAAAAGTGTTATTTTCATTTCATAATTTCGAAGCAGAAAGGTTTTTAAACCTTCAAAACTAGGTTTTAATTTTAAAATCAAACCGTACCTTATTGCTCCGATCAGGCCCTGCGACGTTGAAGGGCTACGAATCAGCTCTCGATCGATGGTGGTGGCGACAGACTCGGCGGCTCCAGCAGGTCACGGCGGCGCTCCAAAGGGGAGGACTTCCTCCTGGAAATTCGACGCGAATAAGCAATGGTTTTCGACGAGGCTTGTTCTGATTTGAAGAGGGGAGGGAGGCGATCAGAATCTTCAACTGGAGGTGGCGGCGAAACTGGCTGTGGCGGCGGCAAAATCGATGGGAAGGTTCGAGCTACGTGAATCGTCCAGAGCAAAAAGGCGGCTAGGGTTATCCGAGATTTTTATTTTTATTTTTTTTGAAAGGAAAAATCCTATTGGCCGAGGGTTTATAGGAAATTTTAAATAGTGTTTTTACAAAGGAACTCGAAATCAAACCCAACGACTGTCACCCCCAGCTAAATACCCCCATTCCAGACACAATGGGATATGTTTCTTTGGCCAATTCGACTGTTACAGTCAGTTATTTTTCAAATTGAAGTATAAAACATTTTATATTCAATTTGAACGTACATTTCAATTTGCCAGGGCCACAAACTGAATCAAAAAAATTCCAGAAAAATAAATCTAGCTTTGTTTTGACGATACGGTCCTAACAAAACCAGTTTCGTCGAATTCTGAGCTCGTTTGAAAAATGGCCATTTTTAGGTCGACCTATTTTAACAGAAATTGACCAATCCCATTTTCTTTTGCCCCGCTCACATACTAGCTTCAAAAATTATGAAATTTGAAAATTAGCAATAATTTGACATCCCGGACCCAACAAAAGTGGTTTCATCGAATTCCGAGGTCGTATGCAAAATATCAATTTTCAAGGGCTATATATGCTATATAGCGACCTTTCTGAAAATTCATTCGGCCATAACTTTTGATTCCCGTTATGAAACTTCGATTTTTCAGATTCTTTAGAAAGTTATTCATAAATAGATTTAAATATTTTCAGTTTCGCTAAAATCCGTTATATTTTCCACCCGGTACAGTCAGACAAAGTTTCTATTCAAAATTTCAAACTGCCTTACTATACCCAATTCTTTATTTTATTGAAATATGCTATTTCAATTATTCAAATTCTTTGGTGATACCCAATTTTAAAATTTTAAAATTGGTTCACATTTTCCGGGTTATTACAATCTCCCCCACTTAAAACTTTTCGTCCTCGAAAAGGAAATAACAGCAAAGTAGGAAACAAAATGTAAATGCAAAGTATTGTAAAGGTACCTTGCACCGGAGTTAGTCAGAGATGTCCACTCTGCATTTGGGGTAGGCTTGTTTAATGCTTTCCTCCGTCTCCCAAGTACAGTCTCTAGGATCACTACTCCACTGCACTTTGACTAAATGAATCTTTTTGCTCCTTAGCTCTCTAGTTTCATTGCCAACTATCTTTAATGGCTCTCTTCTGAGCGCTAATTCTGGAGTTATGTCTATATCCTGTTGCGCTGCTTCTTCCACAACAAGATCTGGATCATGAACATGTTTTCTAAGTTGAGACACGTGGAACACATCATGTACACCAGGCAACCAATCAGGTAATGAAACCCTATATGCAAGAGTTCCAATCCGTTCAAGTATTGGAAAGGGACCAATAAATCTCGGTGCCAACTTCCCAGTCTTGCCAAATTTGATTACTCCTTGCATTGGAGAAACTCTTAAATAAACATAATCGCCAACGGCAAATGATAAATCCCTTCTTCTCGCATCAGCATAACTTTTCTGTCGGCTCTGTGCGGTTTTCAATCGCTTCTTAATGAAATCGACTTTATCTGATGCTTCTCAAATCATATCGGGCCCTAACACAAGTATGTTGCCAGGTTCTACCTAACATATGGGAGATCTGCACGGTCTACCGTATAATGCTTCAAATGGAGACATTCCCAGACTTGCTTGATAGCTATTGTTATAAGAGAATTCGGCTAAATGTAGGTGATCTTCCCATGAGCCTCCAAAATCGATAACGCAAGCTTGCAGTAAATCTTCTCGATTTCTATTCACCCGCTCAGTTTGGCCGTCTGTCTGAGGGTGATAAGCGGTGCTTAGATTCAATTTGGTTCCCAATTCTGCTTGGAATGCTTCCCAGAATTTGCTAGTAAACAGGGGGTCTCTATCACTGACTATATTGAGTGGCTCTCCATGTAGTTTAACTATTTCTTTGAAGTAAATCTGTGATAAACTTTGAGCCGTTCTGTTGGATCGGACAGGTATGAAATGGGCAGTCTTCGTGAAGCGATCTACGATTACCCATATACTGTTGTTTACTTTCTTAGTTCGAGGCAAGCCATCAATGAAGTCCATCGAGATTTGCTCCCACTTCCATCCTGGAATTTCTAATGGTTGTAATAATCCAGCTAATTTCTGCTGATCGCTCTTAACTAGCTTACAAGTGGGGCATCTACTAACATATAATGAAATATCTCTTTTCAAATATCTCCACCAGAATGTGCGTTTGATATCGTTATATATTTTGCTCACACCGGGATGGATACTTAATTTGGACTTGTGGCACTCATCAAGTATTTCTCTTCTGAGCTCAGGAAGATTTGGGATGCGAATTTTGCCCTTTAATCTAGGAACTCCTTTGTCATCGAGTCGGAAACTTGTGGATTCACCTCCCTTGACTCTCTGACTGACTCTTTGGATAAATTCATCGTCTTTCTGAAGGGTCGAGATCCTATCTATTAATGAAGACGTGATGACAAAACTGGCGATGATTTCATTCTTTCTGCTGAGCGCATCTGCTACAACATTGGCTTTCCCTGGAGTGTATAGAATCTCAAAATCGTATGCTGCAAGGAATTCTAACCAACGCTGTTGTCTCAAGTTCAGATCTTTCTGTGTGAATAGATATTTCAAGGATTGGTGATCGGTAAATAGTTCGAACTACTCGCCCAATAAATAATGCCTCCAGATTCTTAAAGCAAACACGATAGCTAATAACTCAAGATCATGAGTTGCATAGTTTCTTTCATGCGGCTTCAGCTGACGGCTGGCATAAGCGACCACTTGGCCTTTTTGCATTAGTACTGCGCCTAGCCCTCTAATAGAAGCGTCTGCCCATACTGTCAAGTCTTGGTTGCCTTCTATAATTGTCAATACTGGAGCAGTTGTCAATTTCAGTTTCAGCTCCTGGAAAGCTTCTTCACATTCGGGAGTCCATTTGAATTTCTCATGCTTCTTTGTAAGCTTTGTCAATACACCAGATATCTTTGAAAAATCCTAAACGAATTTCCGATAGTAACTAGCCAATCCAAGGAAACTTCGAACTTCTGTGGGGGTAGTAGGTTGTTTCCAGTTCTGAATCGCTGTAATTTTGCTTGGATTTACAGCAATCCCATCTTTTGATACGACATGGCCTAGGAACTTAACTTCATCCTGCCAGAAGACACATTTAGAAAATTTAGCTTTCGAGACATTTCTTCTCAGAATTTTCAACACTTGTTCTAAATGTTTTGCATGTTCGTCTTCTGACTTTGAGTAGATTAAAATGTCATCGATGAAGACTAGAACAAATTTATCCAATACACTACGGAACACTCTGTTCATAAGATCGACCAAGTATGCCGGAGCGTTACACTATCCGACCGGCATTACTAACCATTCGTAGAATAAATCGGGACCCCTGAAGGCTGTCAAAGGAATACAGTCTTCGGCTATACGTAATTGGTGGAAACCTGTAGCTAGGTCCATTCTGGAGAATACTGTTGCTCCATTTAATTGATCTAACAGATCGTCTATTCGGGGCAAGGGATATTTGTTCTTCAGTGTCTGCTTATTGAGATCTCGGTAATCAACACATAGTCTTAGAGTACCGTCAGATTTCGGGAAAAATACTACTGCTGCTCCCCAAGCTGAAAAGCTCGGTCTGATTAGACCTTTCCAAAGCAATTCTCGGGTTTGACTACCTAACTCTTCTTTTTCTTTCGGGGCCATTCTTCTAATTGGATGCACTACTGGTCGGGCGTTAGGAATTAGATCTATCATGAATTCAATTTCTCTTTGCGGCGGTAAGTTTTCTACTTCTTCAAACACATCCGCATAGTTTTTAACGACCGATATCTTTTCTAATGAAGGGGGAGTAACTTCTAAAGAAGACCAAAATTCTGTTCTATTAATTTCTGAACCGTGGCATGGTATACATATAGGTCCAAGCTTCGTTTTGACTTTAACGATTCGTTCGGCACATCTAACTTTAGCCTTATATTTGGTTAACCATTCCAAACCGAGAATAACATCGAATTCTAATAAATTCATGACGATTAGCCAATGGGGAAACTTGTAGAAAGAATAGGAGATAGGCACTCTGCAGTACGAACTGAGACGAACAGAACCTCCTCTCGGGTTTTGAACTTTAATTGGTACTTTAAACCTTCTTTGTTTCAATTTTAACTTATGAATAATGTTACCAGAAATGAAGCTACTTGATGCACCAGTATCAAAAAGTACAGAAACAGGAATATTTTTAATGGTAAGGGTACCTCCCAAGACATCGGGTTTACCTGATCCATCGGTGGTAGCTGGCGGGGTCTCCCCATCATACACATGAGCCACTTGTGCATTCTGCTTCAGAGGACAGTTCCTATTGTATTGCCCTTTCTTATGGCAGTTGTAGCATTCGGCTGAGTCTGGGTTTGCCTTTGGTTTCCTCGGGGCTTTGCACACATTAGAAAAATGACCTGGCTTCCCGCAGTTGTAGCAATTTCCTTTCGGTATCTTTCCAGGATTCTGAGTAGCGGCCGCTGTAATGCTAGACTCTGGCTGATCTGCTGAAGCCTTGCGCTTATTTCCAGCTTGGCTTTTGGCGCGGTCTTGGCTGGCGTGTCTTTCATCCATATCTTCATAATTGCAAGCCATTTCTACCAATTCTGAGAAGGAGAGTTTGATGTTGCTCATGGCTCTGCCATGGTACTTGCGCTTTAGCCCAAAAATAAACCTCTTGTTCTTAACTTTGTTAGTCATAATAAGCTCTGGAGCATAGCGCGACAACTGAGTGAATTTATTGAGGTAATCCTGGATAGAGAGATCTCCCTGCTGGAGATTAGAAAACTGCTCTCGCATCCTCTCTAAGGCCTGTTCAGGTACAAACTTCTCATTGAACATGGTCTTGAATTGCTCCCAGGTCCTGACAGTACCTGCTGCATCCTCTGAGGTGATGGCATCCCACCACAACTCTGCTTCCTCTTGTAGGAGCCAAATACCTAGTCGTGCTTTGTTGTTGGTCCCCAATTCCATTCCTTCAAAGATCTTTTCACAGGTCTTCAACCAAGCAATAGCCTCTGTCACTGTACCAAGGCCAGAAAAGGGTTTTCCCCCCAGGTTCCTATACCTCTTCGCTACTCTGTCTAGCTCAAAGTCCTGGGGTGCTGGTGGCTGAATAATAGGGCCTTCCTCAACTGCGGGGATATTCCCCCGTCCTCCTGCTACTCCTGCTCGGCCTCCGCGGCCTCCTCTAGCTGCTGCTGCTGCTCGTGTAGCCATCAGAGAGAGTACTGTATAAGAAAGAAAAGAGTCAAGCTCATAGATTTGATAATTTTCATATATGGTACAGCAGGGGAACATAAGGAAAGGTAATGATGTACTGATCAAATTGTTTTGCTAATCTACTTAGCTCATTCTAGGACATTGCTAATCCTATCTCTAATGAGCTACTCGCCTTAGAACACTACTGATTCTATTCTGACGAGGTGTTTAATGTGTTAGATCCCGGAACTAAGGTTAACCCAAGCTCTGATACCAACTGTGATGATCCCAAAATCCGAGGTGCGGTATTAAGGATAATCATTGGAATATAACACATTAATCATCATAGCAGAGTAAAGATAATAGCAAAAACAATAAATAGAATAATTTTACATGGGTATGACAGCGGAATCACAACTTGTAACAACATCAGAATAGCACCGCGTAGGATATAACTTAGTAAATAAAAGGGAAGTGATCAGCATCATCGCCAGAGGCGGTACATATACATACGAGAATAAACACTGAAAGTAAAGCAATCTGCATCGCCAGTGGTGGGATCATAATATAAGTACAATAATGGCGGAAAATGTCAAAGTCATCTCTGTGAAGTCAGCCTCGCCATGAGCCAAAATGCACTCTATGCAACAGTGCAGAGCCAAAAACAACCTGTCACCTATGAACTAGGCTGCCCGTATGAAAATAAGGGCACCCGCGTTTGCAAAGTGAAACAAACAACGAGTCAGTCATGGGGACTGGTATGAGAAATCTATTTAACAGTTTAAACAACAGTAATAAGAAAATCATAGGACCACGCCACTTTCGCGAAACGGGTTTACTCCAGTGATTGCTAGTGCATTTAAAACAAAGTAAATTCTTTTAAAACAACGCAATGCTTTTTAAAAGAATGAAGCCATTATAAGACTCAAGTCCCATCATATAATGCAACGCAAGCCGGAGGATAGAGTTTTACCTTATAATGGCCAAATATGCTTGATACGTATAATGCAAAATCAATTGATATTATTACTAGTGCATATATGTTTCAAAAATGAATAGCATCATAAATATCAATCATAGGCGGCATAGCAACCATCTACTATGTCACCATACTAGTTCTACAATCGAGTCCGTTATTTTGTATTGGAAATTGGATTTCCATCATGAGTCGAGGCAAGGGGCAAGCTCCTCTCCGCTTCGAGACATTCTAGCAAATGCCTCAGGACTACACACTCTGGGTAACCCTGGATCCTCCAAGGCCGGTCCTCTCTTACGTTTGAGGATTAGTTATTCCTGAACACACGTTTCCCCGTCCTTACAGACCTATAATCGAGGCGCCTCGCATTCCAATAACCACATAGGTGAAAAATAGATATAAATGTCAGGGCTGGTAAGTCACTGACACCACCATAGCTAGAAAGAAACGTCATGCACTCCTTGGGTCCTTATCCCGTTTTTGACTCATACCGAGGTGTGAGGCTCGCGAATCCACGCTATACACAAAGCCAGGCCACGCAGACCGTGCTTTGATCATCATCCACAAGACTTTGCTTTGCAATAGTAGCCTTGATCATAGCATCTTGGCATGCCACATAGGCAGTCCACTCCATACGACTGATTTCTATCGATGTATAACCTCTGAGCTCGTACGTCTCAGAGAAGGGCGTTAAGCAAAAGAATAAATTCTTCGTATCCAAACAGATATATATTTAACAGAGATCAATCAGTATAGAACAAAATCCAATGTCAGACACACAGTCCATTTACAAGTCCGTTCTGGGTCTGAACGAAACCAGAGGCATCAAATTCCTCGTATATCCGTACAATCAACACATACGTTCAGACGGCTACTACTTACGTTCCTTCACGGTAGCTACTCCGGTCAGGAACCTCAGCAGCGCCCCTCCAACCGATACGAAGATCGTCGGTCTTGAATCGTCATTGTATTTTCAAATTCGAATCGCTCGATAAATTATTTGAAATGAGGGTTGGCTCGGCCTTTTCAAATAATTCACGTAATTAGAATTTAAATCAATTCTTTCCATGGTTATATTATTCAACATCCATATTTCAGTTCTTTAGTGTTATTTTCGTGTCAATCACATACAACCATCAAATATCAAACAATTCAAGCACAATTGGTTTTTTTGCAATCTATGTTGCTTACAATATTTTATAACGATTTTTCGCCATTTTTATTTGTTTAAAAATGGCCATATTTAATTAAACGACGTTTCAGGTCGTGTCGTGGCACTGGCGCTGTTTTTCCCCTAATTTTTTTTTACACATATCGGAAAATCTAACCGTTGGATTTATGCAATCAGTGGGAAGATATTCCCAAAGCGAACCCAACGGTTCCAGTTTCGTGAAAATCCGACGGTCGGATCTTCCACACTAGTCGTTTGAAGTTACGGTTTCAAAATTCGAACTGCAGCGTCGTTATTCGATTTAATTTAATTATATTTATATTTATAAATAAATATAAACGATTCTGGCGCTGTTTTTCTTCATATTTGAATTAAACATTCCGGACAACCCAACCGTTGGATTTTTACAAGGTTGGTGCCGTTGTGAAGATATTTCCAAGGCGAACCCAACGGTTGCGGTTTCGGGAAAATCCGATGGTCGGATTTCTCATACCAATCATTTCAAATTACGATTACAAAACACGAACTGCACGGCTTCGATTCCTTTTAATTATATTTATATTTATATATAAAAATATAGTTCATTCTATAATTCCAACTATAGTTTATTCTATATTTTCAACTTCGTTTTCACTTCAAATATTTCACTAACACCTTAATATTTCGAAAAATTTCGCCATAACCTCCTTTGTACGGGGAGGGGTTTGGAAATTTATTGGGCCGTGTTAGGTACCCAATAAATCCTAAAAAGCATCCACATATTTATAGTGATATATTCTGGTGTTTGTGGGGGAGCATGTATAGATAATCACTCCAGAGAATAAATTCTCGTCACCCCGTTTCCGTGTGGAAATAAATAGTCCATGTGCCGTATCTAATAACTAGAGAGACGTGATTATTGTCAACTCCAGACCCGTGTGGGGTTTTTATTAATCTGGCAATTTATCGTTATATTTTATATAGTCCATATCAGTCATCAGTTCAACCTGTAGTATAAAATCATCGCCATACAAGCCTCTCGCTCGTATGGTAAATCTTCCACCTCGTCACACAAGCTCCAATTGCTTATGTGGAATATGATGAAGTATGCCTATCGTCAAGAAGTATGCCATGTAGTGTAGTTCAAAATTAATTGTTACTATCCTATGGCGATATTTATTATTTCACACAGAATAACTAGCACTCCGCATCCAATGGCATTCACAGGAGTTGATATAAAAATAAAATTGCGCAGCCAACTCATCAAGGTTTACCTATTTGTCGGGCACGCAAATAATTTCTTTACTCTACAGCTAATCCATTTTCCCCTGTTCAACACATGTATATATATGCAGAACAAAGCTAATAATAACATTTCTATTAAACTATTATTTATTTCAACACATGTGTATTTTTATCAAAGCGTATACATGATAGAAGAAATATTTTTATCATCAAAAATATTTATTCAACACGTGAATGTTTTTAACACTTCATATTCACAATAAAAATGTAGTTTTTATTGTCAATTCATTTTATTTTAAAATACGATAACATTCAACACATGAATTTCAACTCGACGAACGAATCTCAATTCAACACATGAATATTTTCTATAGTTTGTACATATATAAAAATGTGATTTTTATTGCTAAAGCTATTTGTTTAAATTCAAATAATATTCAACACATGAATTTTGATTCAACGAATGAATTTCAACTCAACACATGAATATTGGTTTCAACATATGTAATTTATTTCAACGAATGAAAATTATTCTAACATATGTATATTTCAGAAAATTTCGGCAGCATAACGGCAGGGTAGTTAAAATCAGGACCGTCCGTAGTACGGCTCCTCGCTCTACCTTAAAACCTCGCGGTTTTTGACAATAGGGATCATGCATCTAGTTCGCATGCAGGCGGCATGTTTTATTTTCAATTCCACAATCCTATTCTAATTTGTTTCAACCACAAGAAGGTATTTTTCAACCACAAAGGTATTTTTCAACCACAATAACAACCACAAACAATTATTTCCAACCATTTGTCGTACCATATAATATCACGTTAATCACAAGCAATAAATATCGTCCATGGTCTGTGGATGAGGGGAGTGTATATATATATATATATATATATATATTATAATTCACTTGCATTTCATCACAATTCAAAGCATATATGTTTCATACAACGCTTGTATAACTTATACATCGCTAATATAACTTATACAACACATGTACATGAGGTATACAATGCGTATATAATTTACACTTCGCTTATATAATTTATACAACACGATTCCATTCACACAATTTAGTTTTGATTCCTCACATTGGTTTTTGCAGTGCTAAAAATTGTAGGAAGATCAGAAAAATCCGCGGCTTCTTCTAGATGGTAGAGAGCCTCCTTGCGGTCACGGTGTCTCCTGTTTCATCGAATTTCGTTAACGAACGAAAAAGATATTATTTTTCAAAGTTTTGCAACGCTTAAAAGTGTTATTTTCATTTCATAATTTCGAAGCAGAAAGGTTTTTAAACCTTCAAAACTAGGTTTTAATTTTAAAATCAAACCGTACCTTGTTGCTTCGATCAGGCCCTACGACGTTGAAGGGCTACGAATCAGCTCTCGATCAATGGTGGTGGCGGCAGACTCGGCGGCTCCAGCAGGTCACGGCGGCGCTCCAAAGGGGCGGACTTCCTCCTGGAAATTCGACGCGAATAAGCAATGGTTTTCGACGAGGCTTGTTCTGATTTGAAGAGGGGAGGGAGGCGATCAGAATCTTCAACTGGAGGTGGCAACGAAACTGGCTGTGGCGGCGACAAAATCGATGGGAAGGTTCGAGCTACGTGGATCGTCCAGAGCAAAAAGGCGGCTAGGGTTATCCGAGATTTTTTTTGAAAGGAAAAATCCTATTGGCCGAGGGTTTATAGGAAATTTTAAATAGTGTTTTTACAAACGAACTCGAAATCAAACCCAACGACTGTCGCCCGTAGCTAAATACCCCCATTCCGGACACAATGGGATATGTTTCGTTGGCCAATTCGACTGTTATAGTCAGTTATTTTTCAATTAAAGTATAAAACATTTTATATTCAATTTGAACGTACATTTCAATTTGCCAGGGCCACAAACTGAATCGAAAAAATTCCAAAAAAATAAATCTAGCTTTGTTTTGACGATACGGTCCTAACAAAACCAGTTTCGTCGAATTCTGAGCTCGTTTGAAAAATGGCCATTTTTATGTCGACCCATTTTAATAGAAATTGACCAATCACATTTTCTTTTGCCCCGCTCACATACTAGCTTCAAAAGTTATGAAATTTGAAACTTAGCAATAATTTGACATCCCGGACCCAACAAAAGTGGTTTCGTCGAATTCCGAGGTTGTATGCAAAATATCAATTTTCAAGGGCTATATATGTTATATAACGACCTTTCTGAAAATTCATTCGGCCATAACTTTTGATTCCCATTATGAAACTTCGATTTTTCAAATTCGTTAGAAAGGTATTCATAAACAGATTTAAATATTTTCAGTTTCGCTAAAATCCGTTATATTTTCCACTCGGTACAGTCAGACAAAGTTTGTATTCAAAATTTCAAACTGCCTTACTATACCCAATTCTTTATTTTATTGAAATATGCTATTTCAATTATTCAAATTCTTTGGTGATACCCAATTTAAAAAATTTTAAATTGGTTCACATTTTCCGGGTTATTACATAAATGGAAATAATCTTCGGAATATTTCAATATTGGATTCTGTGATTATACGGATGTTGTGGAGGGATTTGGAAGATATATATATTGTTGTACCCAATACGATATTTGTTGATTTCAGGATTTGATATTGAATATAAGCCGATATTATTTTCTATTCAGAGCCTTGTATTTAATATTAGAATTGGATTTTTGATTTGTCGTGAATGGTGTCTTCATTAACACTGTTCTTAAACCCAATTGAGAAAAGATTAAATCTTTTAATTAAGATTTGATGAAGTTTACCAATTAATTAATATTTAATTGGAACTGAATTGAAATTGAATTTTGGGTTTGTCATAAGCTGTGTTTAAATGACATTAGTTCTTTAACCCTAGTAAAAGCAGGATTAATTTCCAGAAAGTTGAACGATCAATAAGAAATAATTTCTGGGATTAAAACCAATTAGAGTTTGAATAAATCTTTAATTAGATTATGAATGAATAAATGGTAATTGAATTTACCAAAACACTTTATGTGATTAAACCAATATTTACTTGGTTGTTGATATTCATGATTGGTTGATTGATTGTTTGGATTGTGCTCCTCCAGTTTATGAGCAAAACATGCTTTCACATTTAGCATTGGGTTGGATAGAAATATCTGTGTGCTAACGCCTTGTGAAACACTTCGTGATTTTGATGATAAGGTGTTTAGCGAGTTGTGTACATTTCAAATTTAATCAATGGTATTAAAATGATATTTTCTAAAGTGAAATGAAATGTATTCCCAATTTTGGACAGGGAATGTTTCATAAAAATGTTTTATAAAACAGAAAGGATTTCGAGGGCTAAAACCCGATGATTTCGAAATGATTTGAAAAGTTATTATGGTTTAACATTGTAGTTCATCACATATTCGATTAGTTGTTATTAATGATGTATATGTTTGGTGGCGGAGACCCTTCTTTGAGATGTATGAGCTCAAAGGTTATGTGATTAATAGTGACTAATCATATATGTGAATTGCTGATGTGAAGTACTATAGTTTGAAAGTACTTATGATTATTGTGTTGTGAAATGATTTTCCCTACTCCGGGACATAAAATGGTTTAGTGTGTGGCTAAAGATTCGGGTGACCCAAGAGCAACTAAAAGTATGGGCTGGATCCAGTGCCTTAGGGTGAGTGGTCAACAGTGTAGCCTGCTCAATGCGTGAGAGGTGCATATATATATATAGAGTTGGAGGGGCGCTTACTGCCCTGTCTGAGGGAAGATTCCCGATATTTGGTTGCATACTTGTTTGTATGCATTGTTATGTTTTGGAATTCATATTTCCAAACGATTTGGTTTGAGATCCCGAAGTGAAATCTACTTTGATATAGAAGACAGATATGTATTTCAAATGATTTGAAATAGAAATCGGGAAATAAAGTCCAAAGGAATAATTTCTGTAAATTGAATTGGATTTGGAAAATCTAAGAGTGGTGATTAATCTAAATGGGTAGATTGGGATATTGCATGTTGATTGATGCATAGTAGATCCATATCTCTATTACTGATGTTGTTTATACATTGACATTCATGGGGTTAAACCCATTCTGCATTAGCGTCGTGGTCTTGTGATTTGCCTTATCATTTATATATATATAAGTTAATTATTAACAGTAGAGTTTCTCACACCAGTCCCATGACTGACTCGCAGTTTGCTTTTCCGTTGCAAACTCGGGTGCCCCTATTTTCCACACGGGTAGTCGAGTGGTTTGTTTTGCAGATATTTATTTATTGAGCAGGATTCTGGATTGAAGCTTAAAGATGTGTCCAGAGCATTTATAGCCTTCCGCTGTGTAGTTTACTTGTTTCCGCTGCATTGTATTACATTTATTTTAAATTAATCTTCCGATGTATTATATTTCGATATACTCTGATATATTTTGTACTCTGATGTAACATTATTATGATGTTTATAAAAGTCTTCTGTTATTTGTTCTGACGTGTTGTATGACTAGAGTTAGCGTATCCGAGTTTTGAACGGTCTTCGTCGATTTAGCGATCGATTAGGTCCGAGCAAAATCCATATCGTTGCAGCTGGTATCAGAGCTTTGGTTAACTCAAATCTTTGGGGGTACAACTTGTTAGAATAGAATAAAAGACTCATCAGAGATAGGATTAGTAATATCCTATTTAAGAATCCTCATTAGAGATAGAATCAGTAGTATTCTAGAATGACTGACTCGTCAGAGATGGGGTTAGTAATGCCTCAGAATGAGTTGTGAGTTATATGTTTATAAATAATGTACTTGTGATTATATATAATCTGGTTTTAAAAATATTATTTTTGAATATATAAAAGTTATATATATTTGAAAAGCTAATCAACAAATTGATTGATGGTTATGATGTGTTATTATTGGTTTGATTAATAAAAATATTGAAATAAGAAAACCAATATGAATATGAAAGTTAATTTAGCCAAACTGAGTCAAATTTTGAACTGAATTGAAAATTGATTGGAAATTGGAAATTGCATATATGTACATATATATGTGTGTGAATAGGTCATAGCAGGGAAGCTAAGCAGCGGAATAAAATTGTATGCCCGACAAATAGGTACATGTTTACTAATTTATTGGGTTTGGATGATTTTATGAGTCGACTGGCTAGCCACTTGCCTTTTTCTTTTTCTTTTGGATTGATGAGGGGCCTGCGTGGCTAGTTATGGTTTTAAATGTCTCCCCATAAAAAGGAGGTTATGGCGAAATTTTTCGAAAATTTAGGGAGTTAGCCAAATTTTTGAAAATTGGAAATTCTTAGAAACTGAAAAGTTGAAGAACGAAAGTCAAAATGAAAGTTAAGTTGGTTAGTTAAACAATGTTTAGCTCCGTTCCTTTTCGAGGATGAAAAGATTTTAAGTAGGGGAGTTTGTAACAACCCGGAAAATCGAAACCAATATAAAAAATTTATTTTGGCAATTTTAACAAATTTTGAATATTTAAAATGATTGATTTTAAATAATTACGACTAGAAATTTATTTTGAATAGAATTAGAAAGAATAAATTTATTTTAATTAGAAAACGAGCCTGAAATGGCGTGACAATTTGAAAACTCGATTTGAAATTTCAAATGAATGTACAAGATTGAAAATAAACCGGATTTCAGTGAAACTAGAAATACTAGAATCTGTTTAACAATATCTTTCTAACAAATGTGAAAAATTCAAATATCATAGAGCGAATAAAAAACCATGTCCAGTTTAAAATTTAAAATAGTCGCTATGGAATTTAATATAATATAATAAATAGCCATTTTGCAAAAGACCTCCGTTTTCGACGAAACCACTTTTGTTGGATCCGGAATGTCAAATTATTGCTAGTTTCAAATTTCATAATTTTTGGAATTAATATGTGAGCATGGTGAATTTAAACGCGTTCGGTAATTTCAGTTCGAATTTAATCAACTAGAAAATGACTATTTTTCAAACTGTCTAAAAATTTGATGAAATTAGTTTTGTTAGGACTGTATTGTCAAAACATAGCTAGATTTATTTTTCTGGATTTTTTGGAGTTAGTATGTGGCCCTAGTAAATCAAAATGTATATTGAAATCAATTTTGAACATTATATTGATTTATATTTTAATTTTGATAAAAACTAATCAAACAATCGAATTGACTTACGAGGCATATCCATTGTGTTCTGAATAGGGGTATTTAGCTAGGGGCGACAGTTGTTGGGTTCGATTTGGAGTTCGGAATCATATTGGGATAATTTTTGGATTAAATAATAATAAAAATTATATATAAATATCATAGTCAAACCCTAATCACTTCATTTAACAGCCGCTTATATTCTGATTTCAACGCTCCAAAACATCCAATTTAGACTCCTTATGTGACGGCAAGGAATTTCGCTCGGTCCGAACCAGTCGCTAAACCGATCCAGGCCGTTCGAAATGAAAGGAGATCGGGGGGGGCCTGGTTAAGGGGAGAGAGGGGTTTTTTTTTATTTTTTTATTTTATTATCTTTAAAAGTTGACTTTTACATACGACCTCGAAACGAGGCCCACCGCCTGCCGTCCATAGCGTTTCACCCCCATTCCGAACACAATGGGATATGTATCGTAGGTTGATTCGATTGTCTCGAATAGTTTCCGTTGAATTTACATTTAAATCACTATATTGAATTTTAAACGTACATTTCAAATTACCGGGGTCACATACTAACTAGAAAAATTCCTGAAAAATATTTTCTAGCTTCATATTGACGATACGGTCCTAACAAAACTAGTTTCGTCGAATTCTGAGACCGTTTGAAAAATGGCCAATTTCCAGTCGATTAAAATCAACCGAAACTGGTCAAACGCGTTTTCCTTTGCCACGCTCACATATTGATTCGAAAAATTATGAAATTTGGAATCTAGCAATAACTTGACATCACGGACCCAACAAAACTGGTTTCGTCGAAATCCGAGGTCATCTGCAAAATGTCCATTTTAAGGGCCTGAATTCCATAGCGACTATTCAGAATTTTCAACTGGACATATCTTTTGATTCCTGATATGAAATCTTGATTTTTCGGATTCGTTGGAAAGATATTATCAGTTAGATTCCATTATTTTTGGTTTCACTAAAATCCGGATTGTTTTGCACCCGGTACATTCAATTGAAGTTTGAAATCGAATTATCGAACTACCGCGCCATTTTCAATTCCTTTTATAATTATATATAAATATTTATATTCTAACGACGACGTATATAATATATACGTTCTAATATATTCAAAAATAAATTTCTCGTCGATATTATTTAAAATAATCCTTTTTAAATATTCAAAATTCGCTAAAATCGCCAAAATAAAAATTTTAAACTGGCCCAGATTTTGCGGGTTATTACAATCTCCCCCACTTAAAACTTTTCGTCCCCGAAAAGGAACAAAGTCGAAAGTGGTTTGATTAATCAATACTACGCTCGATCTGGCTTCCATTCTCCAACTTTTCAGTTTCTGAGAATTTTCAAAATTTCAAAAATTTGGCTAATACCCTAAATTTTCGAAAAATTTCGCCATAACCTCCCCTGCACCGGGAGCATCGGGGAATTTCAAATAGCTTCCCCGGTCCTTCAGATCTCAAAAAGAAAAAGAAAAAGCCAAGCGGCTAGCCAATAGGCTCACAAAATCATCATCACCCAAACGAAACAGGAAATTATGTAGTAAACATGTACCTATTTGTCGGGCAAACAAATTTTATTCTCTGGCTCTAGCCTCCTTGCTATGACCTGTTCAAAAGATATACATGTATGCAAGCAAATGCGACCAATTTTCAATATAGTTCAATATTTGGTTCTGCTAGGCTAAATGGCTAAAAATTAGCAAACAAATAAACAAACAACACAAACATCAATCAATTAGTTGATTAGCTTTTCAAATGCATAACTTTGATATATATACAAAAAATCATGTTTTGATGCCAAATCACAACAATGTATTCTAACTATATTAGTTTTGGTTCTCACACCAGTCTAATGGAAATATATAGAAATCACACCTTCGTCACTCGAAAATAAATGCTGATGATGTTTCGAACCACCATCAGAACATTGTCGGGCTACTAGAGTGCGGTTCTATATCTACCCGGTATATTAAAACTTCGAATATACGTTTTCAAGGCGTATATGCAAATTCTTTATATACTGGACTGTCCAAATCAATATAAATAAATAATCAACTACGAATAATTGATTTAAATTTTCAAAACAAAATTTGTTTTCACTTTAAAAATATACTCTTCACACTCGTTCTAGGATACTACTGATCCCATCTCTAACGAGTCATTCTCATTGGATATTGCTAATCCAATATCTGATGAATTCTTTCATATGGTTCTAATGTGTCTTGTTCTCTAAGCTTTGTAAACCAAAGCTCTGATACCAACTGTGACGGCAAGGAATTTCGCTCGGTCCGAACCAGTCGCTAAACCGATCCAGGCCGTTCGAAATGAAAGGAGATCGGGGGGGGGGGGGCCTGGTTAAGGGGAGAGAGGGGTTTTTTTATTTTTTTTTTATTTTAATTTATTATTTTATTATCTTTAAAAGTTGACTTTTACATACGACCTCGAAACGAGGCCCACCGCCTGCCGTCCATAGCGTTTCACCCCCATTCCGAACACAATGGGATATGTATCGTAGGTTGATTCGATTGTCTCGAATAGTTTCCGTTGAATTTACATTTAAATCACTATATTGAATTTTAAACGTACATTTCAAATTACCGGGGTCACATACTAACTAGAAAAATTCCTGAAAAATATTTTCTAGCTTCGTATTGACGATACGGTCCTAACAAAACTAGTTTCGTCGAATTCTGAGACCGTTTGAAAAATGGCCAATTTCCAGTCGATTAAAATCAACCGAAACTGGTCAAACGCGTTTTCCTTTGCCACGCTCACATATTGATTCGAAAAATTATGAAATTTGGAATCTAGCAATAACTTGACATCACGGACCCAACAAAACTGGTTTCGTCGAAATCCGAGGTCATCTGCAAAATGTCCATTTTTAAGGGCCTGAATTCCATAGCGACTATTCAGAATTTTCAACTGGACATATCTTTTGATTCCTGATATGAAATCTTGATTTTTCGGATTCGTTGGAAAGATATTATCAATTAGATTCCATTATTTTTGGTTTCACTAAAATCCGGATTGTTTTGCACCCGGTACATTCAATTGAAGTTTGAAATCGAATTATCGAACTACCGCGCCATTTTCAATTCCTTTTATAATTATATATAAATATTTATATTCTAACGACGACGTATATAATATATACGTTCTAATATATTTAAAAATAAATTTCTCGTCGATATTATTTAAAATAATCCTTTTTAAATATTCAAAATTCGCTAAAATCGCCAAAATAAAAATTTTAAACTGGCCCAGATTTTGCGGGTTATTACACCTTAATCTCCCTCAAAACAATTAGAATTAATTCCCTGTAACAACCAGGAAAATCAGAACCAATTTAAATTTTTTTTTTTGGCAATTTTATTGAATTTTGAATATTTAAAATGATTTATTCTAAATAATAACGACTAGAAATTTATTTTGAATATAATTAGTAAGTATATATTTATTTAAATCATCGTTAGATTATAAATATTAATTTTTAATTATAAATGGAATTGAAAATGGCGCGGTAGTACGAAAATTCGATTTCAAATTTCAAATGAATGCACAGGATTCAAAATAAACCGTATTTAAGCAAAACCAAAAATATTAGAATCTATTTGAGAATATCTTTCTAATGAATCCGAAAAATTGAAATTTCACAGCGGGAATAAAAAGTTATGCCCAGTTGAAAATTCAGAATAGTCGCTATGGAAATATGGCCCTTAAAAATGGCATTTTTGCAAACGACCTCTGTTTTCGATGAAACGACTTTTGTTGGATCCGGAATGTCAAATTATTACTGGATTTCAATTTTTCGTAATTTTTGGATTCAATATGTGACCGTGGCACAAGAAAACATGTTTTGGCAATTTTAGTCAATTTGGATCGACTGGGAAATGGCCATTTTTCAAAAGGTCTCCAAATTTGACGAAATTAGTTTATTAGGACCGTATCGTCAAAACATAGCTAGGTTTATTTTTCCAGAATTTTTGGAGTCAATTTGTGGCCCCAGTAAATTAAAATATGCGTTAAAATTCGATATATTGATTCATATTTTAATTTTGAGAAAAACTGATGGAAACAATCGAACTGGCTTACGCGACATATTCCATTGTGTCCGGAATGAGGACAATTAGCTAAGGACGTCAGTCGCTGGGTTAGATTTGGAGTTAGAATGAAAAAGTAACTTTTTGAAATTAAATAGTTATATAAATTCAACCCTCACCTTCTCTCTCCCTCACAACTCAAACCAACATAAAAAAAAGAAGAAGAAAGGAACCCATCGTTGCAGTGCAACCCCCCCTTCGTTGCCACCACCGCTCCCTCCTCCTCCCCTTCTCCTCCTCTCCTCCTCTCTCTCTTCAATTTCTAAATCCCTAAACCCCCAAATCAGCCCAACCCACCTCCACGCGCCCCTCCACTGCCGCCACCACCTCGCCGCAGCCATCGCACGCTCCATCAGGCCCGCCGCCGCTGCTGGTCGCCCTCCTCTTGGCCGTGGGCCCCAAAAATCCAAAATCTCTCTTTTCAATAAAAATTCCTGTTTTGCAAATAATACCCTGTCACTATTTCGCCAATAACTCCCAAACCGTGCATTTCTGACCAAAACGCCACAATACCAAAATAGAAGAGCACGATTTTTTCTTCGATTGGGTAAATGATAATCTTATTTTGGATTGCGGAGCTGTCGGGAAAACTCATCCAAAGTCTGTTGTCCAAACACTATCTAAATACTGTCTTTTCGCGATTTCCGGCAAAATGACACATTTTAGAAAGGAAGACCACTAGGAGAAAGTTGTCCGGAATGGCGCATTTAAGCTAGAAAAATAGATGGTGTGAAGATTGGAGCTCGTTTGCAAATTCTGGAACCAGAACAGCAAATCCAGGCAATATAAAATATATGAGTTTTCTCCGCTTTAAACTTCTATGGTTTTGATGTATGAAGTATGTAAAGTTATGATTTTTATTTATATAAAGTTATGATTTTAAATTACATAAATTTATGATTTCTAGTTATGTAAAAATATCATTTTTGGTTAGTTAAAAATAGGATTTTTTCGTAGGAAGGAAATATTTTTGGCAAGATTAAAAATATGATTTTTTAACTAGTGTATGGCATGGAAATGTTTTTAAAAAGATAAAAATATGATTTTTAGATTATATATGTAATTTATAAAATGGTCATACAAAGATATAATTATTAATTGGCTAAAAATCTGATTTTTATATATGTAGTGGCGATATAAAAATGTGATTTTTATAATGTAAATATCATGTTAAAAAATATGATTTTTACCTATACAGTAGCGTTATAAAAATATAATTTTTATGTACATGTAGCGACATTAAAAATATGATTTTTATATATGTAGAGTATTAAAAATATAATTTTTAGCGAAGTATAAAATATAATTTTTAGAATTGAAATAAAAATGTGATTTTTACTATGAACAGCGTGAAGAAGATTGCTTTGGAATTTCAGGAATGTCAGGACTGTTTTGAAATTCAGAAATGAAACGGCAAAGTGGAATCCAAAGGTGATAACTCCTCACCAAATTTTCTTATACAGTTATTTATTTTTATAATTGCATATATAAACTGCTCCCCATCGTCCATAGATCATGGACGACTTGTTTGATTGTTTGGTTAGGTTGATTAGATTATTTGGTTGAATTTGGTTGTCTAGATGAAATGAATTGATTATAATTGTTGTGTGTGTATGGCGCGAGCCAATATCAGGAGAAGGGTAATGTTGGACATTAACCGATTTTGATATCGCACCGTTATACTGCCAAAATTTTCTAAAATATGTTAGAACAATAAAAATATCAGTTTTATTGTATAAATGAACTGAATAAAATATTCATGTGTTGAAATAAATATATTATCGTTAAAAATATAATTTTTAACGTTGATGTAAATAAATTAAATATTCATGACGATTTGTTTATGAACACTCATTTTACTGATATGGATTGGGACGATAAATTTTATACATTGCCCAAGTACATAAATAATATTCAGTATTGTTGGTTGAAACCCCATACGGGTGTTGGGATGATATTTGATGTACACTAATCCCAACTGTTTAGTTGTATGTCAATCGATTGGTTGACAGACTGTTGTAAGCGTTAAATATCTATATTTGATGCTTATGCAGTGTAGAATGCACTTTGGATGATGGTTGACTGTGTTTGATTGTTGTTGTATACATGTGTTGTATGAAATCCATATATATCAAATTATATGGTAATTGACTTTGTCTGATTCCAGTTCAGAAGAATAAATATTTTAAAATAACGAATATTTTAAAATAATGAATATTTCAAAATAATATAAAGTAATGGATCAAAATGTGATTTTTATGTCCGATTTGGGATGGACACGGAAATATTTAAATATATAAAGCCGCGTTGATTAGATTAACGCCATTTTGATGTGAATGATATTTTTATTGATTTTATTCATTTCTATAATGAATATCTAAAAGGAATTGATTTCAAAATATAATGTTTTGAAATACTATCATTTATATATCGATGATATGGAATATTCAATTTGGATTTGAAATTGAATATGAAGTTGAAATCGTTTTGAAAACAAATTTAAAACGATTTATAAACTATTTTTGAAAAGGAAATCGATGAAATATTGATTATATATATTATATATATAATATAATGACATGAATAGAAAGCGTCGCGCCGCGGCAGTTCGCGAATTTCGACCATTGACTTCGAACGGACATTACGGGAGATCCGACCGTCGGATTCTTCTAAAACCGGAACCATTGGGTTTGTATCAGAAAGAGCTTTCTAACGGATATTAAATATTTGAAATCTTACGGTTGGATTTGGAATTATGTTTAAATCAAATTTGGAAAAGGTCGTTGTAAGTGCAGTTCGATGGCCGTTTTTGGAAAACGACTGTATGGGCCTTGATAAAATTATTAAAAATATCGATAATTTACGTAAAATCATAATGAATGATTTGGAAAGAATTAGGATGAAAGATTCCATATTTGAAAAGATAAATAGGTATTTTTATCGAAATGAACTAGATATGAACTAGAATAATAAATCCAATGTTTTTAAATAATTAAATTGGATTTGAAATGGTTTTAAAGATAATCGGAATTTCCAATATATGAATTGGAATGGATTTGGATTGAAATTATCTTCGAAATATTTCGATATTGGATTCCTTGATTATACGGATATTATGGAGGAATTCGGAAGATATATATATCGTTATTCCAATACGATATTTGTTGATTCTAGAATTTGATATTGAATATAAGCCGATATATTTTCTATTCAGAGCCTTGTATTTAATATTAAATGTGATTTTGGGTTTCTCGTGAATGGTGTCTTCATTAACTCTGTTCTTGAACCCAGTTGAGAAAAGGTTAAAAAAATTAATTTAGATTTAATGAAGTAAACCAATTAATTGATATTTAATTGGAATGGAATTGAAATTGGTCTTTGGGTATATCTTGAACGGTATTTTAAATAACACTTGTTCTTTAACTCGATTAACAATCGAATAAGATTTTGGGTTATCGTGAATGTTATCTTTAATAATACTGTTCTTAGACCCAATGGAGTTAAGAAAATCATAAACTAACTGGAGATTAGTTAAGTTGAATGGTTTCTGGGGTATTGATCTAATGTTGGTTTCGGCCTTCGGGGTTAATACTTAGGGAATTGCTCACTTGCTAATTTACGGTTAAAGGCTGATGGAATGGAATGTGATTTTGGGTTTATCGTGAACCATGTTTTAAAGGACATGGGTTCTTTAACCCAGTTAAAGACAGGAATAAGATTTTCGGTTGTCGTGAATGGTATCTTTAGTAATACTATTCTTAGACCCAATGGAGTTAAGAAAATCGGAAACTAACTGGAGATTAGTTAAGTTGAATGGTTTCCTGGGTATTGATCTGATGTTGGTTTTGGCCTTCGGGGTTAATACTTATGGAATTTGTTCAGTTGCTAATTTACGGTTAAAGGCTGATGGAATGGAATGTGATTTTGGGTTTATCGTGAACTGTGTTTTAAAGGACATTGGTCCTTTATCCTAGTTAAAGACAGGAATAAGATTTTGGGTTGTTGTGAATGGTATCTTTAATAATACTGTTCTTAGACCCAATGGAGTTAAGAAAATCAGAAACTAACTGGAGATTAGTTAAGTTGAATGGTTTTCTGGGTATTGATCTGATGTTCGTTTCGGCCTTCGGGGTTAATACTTAGTGAATTTGCTCACTTGCTAATTTACGGTTAAAGGCTGATGGAATGGAATGTGATTTTGGGTTTATCATGAACGGTATTTTAAAGGACACTGGTTCTTTAACCCAGTTAAAGACACGATATGATTTCCCAAGTTAAACAATCATTAATATTGATTATTGGGAGGATTAAAACCATGTGGAGTTTTAATGCATCTTTAATTAGATTGAAATGATATCCAAAGGAAGATTAAAGAATAAATTTAAAGAATTTATCTTTGATAAAATTAATGGGAACCTTTCCCAAAGTATAAGAATATTTGAATAAAGGAATATTCTAGATTGGAATGAGGTGTATGTTGTGTTTTTATGGCACTTGTTTATTATATACATGAGTTATTCAGAAAGACCGGGTTAATCCCATTCGAAATAACTGATTCAACGATATGTCAAGGATGAAGACGGTGGTTGAAGAGAGGAGGTCTTCACATCATTTGGATGATTACTGATGTCTTGATTGGGCCGTACACCCAAGACGAGGTAATAAGTGGTGATCGTCCAGACGTACTTGGAGATCGAAGGATATGCGAGGGCCTCTCTCCTGTGTTGGACATACGGGAGAGGAATAAGGTGCCTATGGTTTCGTTCAGACCCAGAACGAACTTGTAAATGGACTGTGTGTCTGACATTGGATTTCATTCTGTTTGATTGATATCGATTGCATAGCGTGAATTGCCTGTGTGGCATGCTGAGATGCAAATGATCAAGGCTTTTGTTGAAAAGCAGAGTCTTGTGGTTGATGATCAAAGCATGGCTTTAATATTGCATAGCTTTGTGTAGTATTAATTCGCGAGCCTCACACCCTGGTGTGAACCAGAAACGGGAGAGGATCCGGGGAGGACATGTGTTTCCTTCTAGATAGGGGTGGTGTGTGCTTTCTGCAAGCCCTGACATGTTTGACTCGTGTGGTTGTTGGATAGCGAGGCGCCTCAGTTATATCGGTCGTTCCGAGGCCGATAGTTTGGTTGGGATATGACCAGTTGATGCCCCATAGGGCGGGGAAACGCATTGTTCAAGCATTTTAATCCACTTCGTGTGGACCGGCCCTGTGGCTCGTAAGGGTCGATGCGTTCTGATCCTGATAAACGGGCTAGAGCATCTCGAAGCGGTAAGGACGATTCCTTGCCTTGGTTTGCAGATGGAAATCCAACTTCCAATACGACATCATGCGGTTTTAATTATAGAACTAGCATGGCGACATGATATACGGTACCCATGCCATATATGATTGATACGTTCATATTTGAAGTTGTTTTCTTCACTTATAGTAATAATAAAAGATGAAATTTAGCGTATCAAGCATTCTTTGGCTATTATAAGGTAAAACCCTATCCCCCGGCTTGCGTTGCATTGTGTGATGGGACCTGGGTCTTATAATAGCTTCATTGTTCTTCATTTAGCATTGCGAGGTTCGTTTTATGCACTGGTATTCTTGGGAGGAAACCCATTCCATGTTATATGGCGTGGTCCCTTGATTTACCTAACTTTAAAATAAAGATTAATAATTGTTTTAGTTCTCACACCAGTTACATGACCGACCTAGAGTTTATTATTTTAACCTAAACTCTAGGTGCCTCTATTTTCCACACGGGCAGCTTATAGTTTTGGTTATGCAGATTTATATTCACAGGATCTTGGTTTACAGCTGGAATGATATTCGGAAAGCTTTGTATCCGTACATTCTTTTCAGTTGTGATTTGTATTATTTTCCGCTGCATTGTAACTTGTAAATCTCTGATATTTAGTAAATGTGTAATATGTAATTCATACTCTATATATTCTTGTATTCTGATGAAATTGTTGTAATAAACAATGAAATGTTCTTCTGTTTGTGTTCCGATTCATCTTGTCCTCAAGGTAATTTGTTCTTCCTCTTCTCCTCGGAGACCGAAGAAGTTCTTCGTGCTTAAAGTGGTATCAGAGCTTTGGTTTACAAAGCTCGGGGAATAAGAAACGTTAGAACCAAACGAAAGAATTCATCAGAGATTGGATTAGTAATATCCAATGAGAATGACTCGTTAGAGATGGGACAAGTAGTATCCTAGAATGAGTCAGAAGAGAGTTGTTTTCAAATAAAGATGAAAACAATTTTTGTTTTGAAAATTTAAATCAATTATTCGTATTTGAATATTATTTTTATATTGATTTGGACAATCAAGTATATAAAGATTTTGCGTATACGTCTGATCCACGTGTATTTGAAGCTTTAATATACTGGATGGATATAGAATCACACTCTAGCCATCCGGGCATAGTTTTGATGATTGACGCGTTATCATCAGTATTTATGTTCGAACTTCGAAAGTGAGATATCTATATATTTCCAATTGACTGGTGTGAGAACCAAAATATAGTTCGAATATATTGTTGTGAATTGGCATCAAAAACATGATTTTTGAGTATATAAAAAATTATGAATTTGAAACATTAATCAACTAATTGATTGTTGATTGTGTTGTTTGACTATTGTTTTGATTAATTAAAATTTGGAACCATTAAGCCAAATTGTATCAAATGTTGAACTGAATTGAAAATTGATAGAAATTGCATGCATATACATGTATATATATTGAACAGGTCATAGCAGGGAAGCTAAGCAGAGGAATAAAATTGTTTTCCCGACAAATAAGTACATGTTTAATGTATTTCTTGGGGTTTTGATGATTTTATGAGCCGACTGGCTAGCCGCTTGGCTGTTTCTTTTTTTTTGTTTGGAGAGGCCTGTGGGGCGGTTTGGGGATTTTCCCGGTGCTCCCGTACAAAGGAGGTTATGGTGAAATTTTTCGAAAATTTAGGGTGTTAGCCAAATTTTTGAAAAATTTGAAAATTTCTTAGAAACTGAAAAGTTGAAGAATTTAAGCCATAAATAAAATAATGAAAGTTGAGTTGATTAGTTAAACAACTTTCAGCTCCGTTCCTTTTTTAGGACGAAAAGATTTTAAGTGGGGAGATTGTAATAACCCAGAAATCAGAACCAATTTAAAAAAAGATTAATTTGGCAATTTTAGTGAATTTTGAATATTTAAAATGATTTATTTTAAATAATAATAACTAGAAATTTATGTTTAATAGAATTAGAAAGTATATATTTATTTGAATCGTCATTAGAATATAAATATTTATTTTTAATTATAAAAGCAATTGAAAATGGCGCGGTAGTTTGAAAATTCGATTTCATATTTAAAGTGAATGCAAAGGATTCAAAATAAACCGGATTTTAGCAAAACCAAAAATATTAGAATCTATTTGAGAATATCTTTCCAACGAATCTGAAAAATTGAAATTTCATAGCGGGAATAAAAAGTTATGCCGAGTTGAAAATTCAGAATAGTCGCTATGGTAATATAGCCCTTAAAAATGTCCATTTTTCAAACGACCTCCGTTTTCGACGAAACCACTTTTTTTGGATCCGGAATGTCAAATTATTGCTGGATTCCAATTTTCATAATTTTTGGAGTCAATATGTGAGCATGGCACAAGAAAACGTGTATTAGCAGTTTCAATCAAGTTGGATCGACCAGAAAATGGCCATTTTTCAAACGGTCTCCAAATTTGACGAAATTAGTTTTGTTAGGACTGTATCGTCAAAACATAGCTAGATTTATTTTTCCAGAATTTTTGGAGTCAGCATATGGCCCCAGTAAATTAAAATATACGTTAAAATTCATTATATGGATCATATTTTAATTTTGAGAAAAACATATGGAAACAGTCGAACTAGCTTACGAGACATATCCCATTGTGTTTGGACTAGGGGAAATTAGCTAGGGACGTTAGTCGTTGGGTTCGATTAGGAGTTAGAATGAAAAAGTAACTTTTTGTAATTAAATACTTATATAAAGTCAACCCTCACCTTCTCTCTCCATCGCAACTTCAAACCAACGTGAAAAAAAGAAGAAGAAAGGAACCCGTTGTTGCAGTGCAGCCCCCCCTCTTCCCTGCCACCACCGCTCCATCCTCCTCCCCTTCTCCTCCTCCTCTTCTTTTTCCTCCTCCCCTCTCTCTTCAATTTCTAAATCCCTAAACCCCCAAATTAGCCCAACCCACCTCCACGCGCCCCTCCACTGCCGCAACCTCCTCACGCTCCATCAGGCATGCCGCCGCTGCTGGCCACCCTCCCCTTGGCCGTGGGCCCCAAAAATCCAAAATCTCTCTTTTCAACAAAAATTCCCATTTTGCAAATAACACACTTTCACTATTTCGCCAATAACTCCCAAACCGTGAATTTCTTGCCAAAACTACATAATACCAAAATCGAAGAGCACGATTTTCTATTCGATTTGGTATATGATTGTCCTATTTTTGATTGCGGAGCTGTCGGGAAAACGCGTCCGAAGTCTGCTGTCCAAACGCTATCAAAATACTGTCCTTTTGCGATTTCCAGCGAAATGGCACATTTTCGGAAGGAATACCACTAGGAGAAAGATGTCCAGAATGGCGCGTTTAAGCTAGAAAAATAGATGATGTGAAGATTGGAGCTCGTTTGCAAATTCTGGAACCAAAAGTGCAAATTCGAGTGATAGAATATATGTGAGTTTTCTCCGCTTTAAAACTTCTATGGTTTTGATGTATGAAATATGTAAAGTTATTATTTTTATTTACATAATGTTATGATTTTTAATTACATAAAGTTATAATTTTTAGTTATGTAAAAATATCATTTTTGGTTAGTTAAAAATAGGATTTTTATCGTAGGAAGGAAATATTTTTGGCAAGATTAAAAATATGATTTTTAACTAGTGTATGGCATGGAAATGTTTTTAGAAAGATAAAAATATGACTTTTAGATTATATATGTAATTTATAAAATTCTCATACAAAGAAATAATTATTAGTTGGCTAAAAATCTGATTTTTATATATGTAGCGACGATATAAAAATGTGATTTTTATAATGTAAACATCGTGTTAAAAATATGATTTTTACCTATGCAGTAGCGTTATAAAAATATGATTTTTATGTACAAGTAGCGAGATTAAAAATATGATTTTTATATATGTAGAGTATTAAAAATTAATTTTTAGCGAAGTATAAAATATAATTTTTAGAACTGAAATAAAAATGTGATTTTTACTATGAATAGCGTGAAGAAGATTACGTTGGAATTTTTGGAAAGTCAGGACTGTTCTGAAATTCAGAAATGAAACAGCAGAGTGGAACCCAAAGGTGAGAACTCCTCGCCAAATTTTCTTATACAATCATTTATTTTTATAACTGCATATATGAACTGCTCCCCATCGTCCACAAACCATGGACGACTTGTTTGATTGTTTGATTTGGTTGATTAGATTATTTTGTTGAATTTGGTTGTTTGGGTGAAATGAATTGATTAGAATTGTTGTATATGTATGGTGCGAGCCAATATCAGGAGAGGGGTAATGCTAGAATTACCCGATTCTGATATCGCGCCGTTATGCCGCAAATTTTTTCTAAAATATGTTAGAACAATAAAAATATCATTTTTATTATATAAATGAACAAAATAAAATATTCATGTGTTAAAATAAATTATTTTATCGTTAAAAATATAATTTTTAATGTTGATATATATAAAATAAATATTCATTTACAAATCAGACGATTTGTTTATGAACACTCATTTTACTGATATGGATTGGGACGATAAATTTTACACATCGCCCAACTACACAAATAATATTCAGTATTTGTTGGTTGAAACCCCACATGGCTGTTGGGATGATATTTGACATACATACTCCCAACTGTTAAGTTGTATGTCAATCGATTGGTTGACAGACTGTTGTAAGCGTTAAATATCTATATTTGATGCTTATGCAGTGTAGAATGCACTCTGGATGATGGTTGGCTATGTTTGATTGTTGTTATTTACATGTGTTGTATGAAATCCATATGTATCAAATTATATGGTAATTGACAGTGTCTGATTCTAGTTCAGAAGAATAAATATTTTAAAAACGAATATTTCAAAATAATGGATATTGTAAAATAATATTCAGTAATGGATCAAAATGTGATTTTGATGTCCGATTTGGGATAGACACGAAAATATTTAAATGTATAAAGCCGTGTTGATTAGATTAACGCCATTTTGACGTGAACTATATTTATATCGGTTTTATTCATTTCTTGTAACACCCCACCTCCGCTAGGGTCACTCTTTCGGGGGCACTAGCTTCTGGGGGGCGTTAGAACTGGGTAAGCATGCATAATGATATATCAAGGCAGAACAGGAACATAAATATATATGTAAAACAGAGTAAGTGAGAATAAAACAGCGGAATATCTCAAACCATCTCAAAACAAGTCTAGTACATCATAAAGTCATCTGCCAAAATAAATATGTCTAGTACAACATAAACAGAAATACTGAAATACATAGTGCTATCCCCAAAAATAAAAGTGATAAACCATAGCGAGCTCAATGTCCAGACATACATGAGCTATCCAGCGAACAAGCAAGCGATCCAAGCTAAGCACCACTGTTCCCTCCCTGAGAACCTGGGGGGGGGGGGAACGGAAGAAAAGAAGCGAAAGAAAACAGGTCAGTCAAAAAGACTGGTAAGCCCTACTACGATCAGTCTTTAAACTAATAAAGCTAACATCATGATGGGAACTGAGATGAATATACTGGCAATAGATAAAGGTGTCATCACATAGAGAAGATTAGGCTTTGCACCACAGTGTACTAGCAAACTAACATAACAGGTAATGATCCCTCAGCCCAAACTTTGGCCCAATAGCATGAGGTGACCTTAATGCAAGGTCCAGCCCAACGGTCTAGTCGATCGGCTCCCTATAAACCTAACACGTCAAGTGTTGGTGTCCATACGGCCCACATATGGTTGTAGTCAGACTGTGCTGGGTCCACCTTTGGGTGTATCAAGCCCTCGGGTGTCAACCCCAGACACCTAAGCAATAATGCACAGTCTAAACCTACTGGTACCCGTGCCTCGAGTTTGTCCAACACCGAACTACGTGCACGTCCGTAGCCCGCCTGGACCCGCACCGCTGTACCACTCAGCCGTCGCTTTGGTCGCTTACATCAGTCCAGTAATCGTGCCCCGCCCTAGCCTAGCCTCTAGGGTTGTGAATGATACCAAACTGGGATTACTGCTGGAACAGACCACGTTGCTAGGGTTTTCTAAGAGGGTTAAGTGTGGTTTAACCCCTCACTAATCATGGATTAAATTAGCTAAGTGTAACCAATAGTTCACCACTTAACCCCATTTAATCCCTCGTATCCCCAAAATTGGTTAAGTATTAGTGGGCCATGACTTAACCCTAATCATGAGGCATTAATTTAATTGTACCTTAACCTCTCACATTAGACTTTGTTGCGGTTACTAGTTAAGCCGGGCGGGTCCGGGTAGCTTTACACCACAACTTGGTCTAACCTCGGGTCCCAGGTACACATGACCAACTTCTCACATTGGGTCCTATTGTTTGTAGCAACTAGTTAAGCCGGTCGGTTCCGGGTAGGTTTACGCTACAAACTCAACCCAACCTCGAGTTGGCCACACATGTTTTCTAAGTGTCATGTCCACTTTATTTCAAACCATAATTACAAGTTTAACAAATACTTGGGTAGACCTAACTTAATAGGTAAATTCCCAAGGGGTAGACCTAACTTAATAGGTAAATTCCCAATCTTATATTTTTGTGTATTTTAAGTTTTACCCAAAAACCCCCAACGTCATTCTATCGCTTACATATTCGTCATACGCATAAAGGATAGAAAGAGGGAACTTGGCACAACATACATGATGAATCTCACATATCATAATAAACATGCATAACATGTTGAACTTGCATAACTTAACATAGTGAACTTGCATGAACATGCATAACTTGTTAAACTTGCTAATCATGGCATAGTGAACTTGCATAAACATGCATAACTTGTTAAACTTGCAAATCATGGCATAGTGAACTTGCATAAACATGCATAACTTGTTAAACTTGCAAATCATGGCATAGTAAACTTGCATAAACATGCATAACTCAATAAACTTGCAAATCATGGCTTAGTGAACTTGCATAAACATGCATAACTTGTTAAACTTGCAAATCATGACTTAGTGAACTTGCATGAACATGCATAACTTGTTAAACTTGCAAATCATAGCATAATGATCTTGCATAAACATGCATAACTTATCAAACATGTGTAACATAGCATAGTGAACTCACATAAGCATGCATAACTCATTAAACATGCATAACATAGCATAGTGAACTCGCATAAGCATGCATAACTTATTAAACATGCATAAATCCCAACTTTCATCACATATTAACTTTAGAGTTTCTAAAATGAAGGTAAGAGGGCTTACAAATATTATGAAGACATAAATCTACTAATAAAGATTGAGAAGCCCTTTTATGCAAGCATATAAAAACCCAAAACAAAGCTCCAATTAACAAAAATCCCAAAAACTCTAGCTTTAGCAATTAAAGCTTGCAACTTGATGATGTATGCAAGCTAATGATCATTCATACAACTTAGAAATGCTTGTATGAACATCAAAATCTTTATAGAAATGATTTTTGAAGAGGGTGGAGGCTAGGGTTTTTAGGTGGAGGCCATTTGAGAATTCAATTTGACATAGTTTGGTTGCTAGAGTGAATAATGAGGTTTTAGGGTAGGATTAGGGACTTATTTATAGAAGATTAGAGTGTTTTTAGCCCTAGGATTAACCCTAGGTTAGTTTAGGTCCGTCAGATTTAGGAATTCTCTAGAACCAAGCCACCAGACCAAGCCCCAAATCAAAATGGTGCGCCAGGCAAAACTGCCCGACCACCCCGTGTCGACAGGGCTGTCGACAGGGCAGTCGACACCCTTGGACCCCTGTCGACATGCCTGTCGACATGGGGGTCCTGGCGGGAATTTTCCCGCCTGACACCAATTAGCCCTAATCCTTGTTTTTAATTTAAAATTTAAATCTGTTTTTAATATGGAAATTTCTGAAAACTTCAATGGGCCTTAACTGGGTCATACGGACTCCGATTTTCGAAAACTCGGACTCTATTTCGCGTATTTTTCCGAGACGAACACAATGGCATAGCCCGTTTCCCTTGATTCAGATTTTAGAATTAAATTCTGCCTCGATTTATGTTATAACAGGTTATTGAAAATACGGGTTGTTACATTCTCCCCTCCTTAAAGGATTTCGTCCCCGAAATCTTCAAGTTAGGGAGAACGTATCCTACCATACAATCATCCATCTACTCAAAGCATCATCCACGAGCAATCATTGTCCTTAAAAGATTCTAAATGCTGTATGAACATATGCAAAAGTGTGTGTGTATGTACTTATCTAATGCAAAGATCAATGCAAAATATTTTAGTGAAATGTATCCATATGTATGCAAATCCCTAACATAATGTATAATATCTACATGCGTGCTCAATCATACATCCATATGCAACATCCATGTGATTGCATACAAATTTCATCCAAGAATAAGCATAAACACTCATGCACATGCAATATGAGGAGTGTGTGAGCCGATCTAGTGCCTAATGTGTATCATGCATCCACGAGTAACCACTTGCAAACACTTGCAACCACTTGCAACCATCAAACATAACATGTCTCAAACACATGTTTCATCCAAAAGGTTTCTATCTAAGGTTCTCATGACAAGATTAGCACGATAATTAGATAAACATGGATAGCAAAGAGAAAGATAAGCTAACAAAGGAAAGAGATTGAGAGTGTACCCTCAAAAAGGAATGGATAAAGCTCACGCATCTTCTCCTCGGTTTCCCAAGTTGCGTCTTCTTCGGCTTCACCCCATTGAACCTTCACCAACTTGACCTCTCGATTCCTTAGCTTCTTGGTCTCCGTCCCCAAGATACGAATCGGAGCTCTCCTCAAAGTTGCCTCTTTCTCTACTTCCACGTCTTCAAGAATGCTAGGTTCAACCACCTCAGCGGACTCATGTAGGCACTTTCGGAGATGCGAGACATGAAAGACATTATGCACTCCTGACAGCTTCTCGGGCAATTGCACTTTATAAGCCATCTTCCCAATTCTCTCTATGATAGGGAAGGGTCCAACAAATCTTGGTGCTAACTTCCCAACAGCTCCAAATCGGACCACATTCCGCAAAGGAGAAACCTTTACGAAAACCATGTCCCCAACATCAAACTTCAAATCGGATCTTCGCTTATCAGCATAGGATTTATGTCGGTCTTGGGCCGCCTTCATCCGTCTTCTAATCAACTCGACCTTCTCGGATGTATCTCTAATCATGTCAGGTCCAAGTATAAGCTTATCTGTAGTCTCCCACCAACATGTAGGTGACTTGCACGGCCTCCCATATAAAGCTTCAAATGGTGCCATCCCTATGCTTGCTTGATAACTGTTATTATATGCAAACTCAACAAGAGGAAGATGGTCTTCCCAAGCACCACCAAAATCCAGAATGCAAAGCCTCAACAAGTCCTCAAGTACCCTATTCACCCTTTCTGTCTGACCGTCCGTTTGTGGGTGATAGGCCGTACTCAGGTTCAACCTCGTGCCCATAGCTTCCTGCAAACTGTTCCAGAACCGACTAGTAAAGATAGGGTCTCGGTCACTGACTATGCTGGAAGGGACTCCATGTAGTCGTACTATCTCACGAAGATATACTGATGCTAGTCCAGATGCGGTCCTTTTGCTCTTCACCGGAATGAAATGAGCACTCTTCGTAAGCCTATCTACAATGACCCATATGCTCGTATTCCCCTTCCTTGACCTTGGAAGCCCATCAATAAAGTCCACAGAAATACTCTCCCACTTCCATAGCGGGACCTCTAGAGGATGCAATAGCCCACCGGGCTTCTTCGACTCAGCTTTTACTCTCTGACAAACAACACATCTAGAGACAAACTCTGCTACATCCTTCTTCATCCCAGGCCAGAAGAAAATGCGCTTCATATCCTTATACATCTTATCTCCACCCGGATGTATAGTCATTTTGGAGCGATGTGCTTCATCAAGAACTTTCCTCACCAAGTCTTCTACCATCAGAAAACAAAGCCTTCCGTCTCTCCTCAGCCAACCCTTATCATCTATGGAATATTGAGCAAGGTGACTAGATGTCTCCCCTCGAGTCAGCTTATCCATGATCTCAATTATCTGTGGGTCTTCCTTCTGCAAAGCCCCAACTTGATCCAGAAGGGTAGGCCTGAGCTCAAGAGATGCTAAAGAACCGGTCATCGACTCCATCGCCAGAGAGAAATCAAAGGTTGCCAAGAACTCTAAATTCTTCATCTCAACAAATAGAGGACTTAGGGTCAACCTTTTTCTACTCAACGCATCCGCTACAACATTCCCCTTGCCAGGGGTATAGGCTATATCAAAATCATAGGACGCCAAGAATTCCATCCATCTCTGCTGCCTCAAGTTCAGATCCTTCTGCGAAAAGAGATACTTCAAAGACTTATGATCAGTATACAGCTCAAATCTCTCTCCCAGAAGATAATGACGCCAAGCCTTGAGTGCATATACTATCACTGCCAGCTCTAGATCATGAGTAGGATAATTCTTCTCATGCACCTTAAGTTGCCTCCCACCAAAACATATAACTCTGCCCTCTTGCATCAGAACGACGCCCAATCCTGTGCCACAAGCATCAGTGTACACGGTAAATATCTTACCACCATCGGGTAAAGCTAGAACGGGTGCAGAGGTAAGGGCTCTCTTGAGTCTCTGAAAAGCAAGCTCACAATCCATATCCCAAGCAAAAACTAAGTTCTTCTTAGTCAACTTAGTAAGAGGAGCGGATATCTTTGCGAAGTCCTTGATGAACTTCCGGTAAAAACCCGCAAGACCTAGAAAACTTCTCACCTCGGTTGCATTCCTTGGAGTCTTCCAATCCTGAACTGCAACCACCTTAGCGGGATCCACCACTAAGCCTTGCTTGGATACGATATGCCCAAGGAATCTAAATTCCCTTCTCCAAAAGTGACACTTGGAGAACTTGGCCTTTAACTGATGCGCTCTAAGCGTATCCATCACCTCTACAAGATGCCTCGCGTGCTCTTCTTCATCCTTGGAGAAAACCAAAATATCATCCACAAAGACCACGACAAACTTGTTCAAGAACTCCCGAAACACCCTACTCATCAAGTCCACGAAGTACGCGGGTGCATTCGTCAAACCGAACGACATAACAAGCCATTCAAAGAATCCATTTGGAGTTCTGAATGCAGTCTTGTCTATACTATCTTCAGCCACTCTGAGCTGATGAAATCCAGTAGCAAGATCAAGCTGAGAGAAAACAGAAGCACCAACAAGCTGGTCGAAGAGATCATCGATCCTCGGTAACGGGTGTCTGTTCTTCTTAGTCAGCTTATTCAATTCTCTATAGTCCACACAGAGTCGAAGAGAACCATCTGCCTTAGTAGCAAACACCACAGGCGCTCCCCATTCGGATATACTTCGTCTGATGAAGTTCTTTTCAAGCAACTCTTTCACTTGCTTGCTCAGCACCCGTCTCTCACGCGGAGCCATGTGCCGAACGGGCAAAGAAACAGGCTTAGCATTATCCACCAGATAAATGCGAAAATCAATCTCTCGTTTCGGGGGCAACCCCTTAACTTCTTCAAAAACATCTGGATAATCTCGGACCACCCTTACAGACTGAAGGGCTTCCTCTGACGAGTCGAGAGATTCAAGATAGCACAACATGACGGGGTCCTTCGGATTGCATGAAATCTCTAAGGTGTTGCCAAGGCGAGTCACAAGCCTCACAACCCTATGCTCACAATCAAGAATGGCTCCATATCGGGACAGCCAATCCATGCCCAATATCAATCCGTATCCCCTGAAACCAAGAACATATGCACTACACAAGAACTCTACACTGAGTATAGAGATCCTCAGATCCTCGCATATCATAGATAGATGAGCAGAACCCCCAATGGGATTCGAAACACAAACGGGATCATCCACTAAGCTAGTACTAAGGTGCAAGCTATCAACAAGATCAGATGAAATAAAGCTATGTGATGCACCAGAATCAAACAAGGTACGAACTGGAAGATCAGAAACATAAACAAGGTTCTCAACAGAAACACTACCTCGATCGGGAACTGGAGCGGTATTGAGAGCATGAACTTGCCCTCCTGAAGGTCCAGCCTGTCCTTTCTTCTTCGGGCACTCCTTGCTGAAGTGTCCGGCCTCACCACAGGAAAAACATCCGCCACTAAGCTTCCTTTTCTTCTTCCTACAATCCTTAGCAAAGTGTCCAGGCACACCACAGTAATTGCACTTTCCCTTGCCTTTGTTGTTGTTCCCCTTCTTGTTCTTGCTCTGATTCCCCTGGCTGCTTTGACCACCTTGATTGCCTTTGCCTTGAGAATCAGTCTTCTTTACTTGAGTATCACTCGTCTTGACCTGTTTCTTTCCATCTCCCTGAAGTAGAGCCATATTGACCAAACTCTCAAAAGTAGCCCCATGCGGAATATGTGACATCGCCAAACCCTGCAGCGACTCATTCAACCCTCTAGCAAATCGAAGAGCCTTCTTCTCAGGAGTGTTCACCATATCCAAACCAAAACGGGCCAGCTGATTAAACTTGTTCACATACTCCTTGACAGACATATCACCTTGCTTTAATGCAATGAACTTCTCCATCTGTAAATTCGCCTCAGCAGAAGATAGAAACTTGGCCACAAATCTATCCCTCAAATCGGCCCAAGTCTCAACGGGCCTCGTCCCATTGGTGACTTCCCACCAATAGGCTGCTTCATCCTTCAAAAGCCACACTGTCAATAAGATTTTCCTCTCGTCATCAATCCCAAAGATAGCAAACAAGTCCTCAGTATCTTTCAGCCAATTCCTAGCTTCAACAAAAGATTCTGTGCCTAGGAAATTCTTGCCTCCCATTGCCTTGAAGTCTTTACAAACCTTCGTGAACTCAACCTGAGGATGCTGAGGGGGAGGAGGAGGAAGAGGAGCCTCAGCAACTGGAGGAGGAGGAACATTAGCAACGGGAGGAGGAATATTAACCACTGGAGGGACCACCGGAGGAGGGACATTAGGGGGAGGATTCTCAACTACAGGAGGAGGAGTGGGAGTAGGGTTTGCGGGGCCGGCTACCGCCCTAGCTTCTAGAAGTCTCCTATACCAGAGTGGCACATTTACTCCATCCGGGATGGCAAAATCCTCATCCATACTGAAACGAAGGATAAGATAAGATTAGGTCAAGGGAACGAAGGATAACGCTAATGGCTTTTTGGGGAATAGCCCTTTTAAAATACTAGACTTTTCTTTGGAAAATACTTTATACTTGTTTTGAAAATAGTTTTTCAAAAGTCTTTTAAAAACTTTTTGTTCTTTCTTGTAAACCATATGCTCTGATACCAAATTTGTAACACCCCACCTCCGCTAGGGTCACTCTTTCGGGGGCACTAGCTTCTGGGGGGCGTTAGAACTGGGTAAGCATGCATAATGATACATCAAGGCAGAACAGGAACATAAATATATATGTAAAACAGAGTAAGTGAGAATAAAACAGCGGAATATCTCTAACCATCTCAAAACAAGTCTAGTACATCATAAAGTCATCTGCCAAAATAAATATGTCTAGTACAACATAAACAGAAATACTGAAATACATAGTGCTATCCCCAAAAATAAAAGTGATAAACCATAGCGAGCTCAATGTCCAGACATACATGAGCTATCCAGCGAACAAGCAAGCGATCCAAGCTAAGCACCACTGTTCCCTCCCTGAGAACCTGGGGGGGGGGGGGAACGGAAGAAAAGAAGCGAAAGAAAACAGGTCAGTCAAAAAGACTGGTAAGCCCTACTACGATCAGTCTATAAACTAATAAATCTAACATCATGATGGGAACTGAGATGAATATACTGGAAATAGATAAAGGTGTCATCACATAGAGAAGATTAGGCTTTGCACCACAGTGTACTAGCAAACTAACATAACAGGTAATGATCCCTCAGCCCAAACTTTGGCCCAATAGCATGAGGTGACCTTAATGCAAGGTCCAGCCCAACGGTCTAGTCGATCGGCTCCCTATAAACCTAACACGTCAAGTGTTGGTGTCCATACGGCCCACATATGGTTGTAGTCAGACTGTGCTGGGTCCACCTTTGGGTGTATCAAGCCCTCGGGTGTCAACCCCAGACACCTAAGCAATAATGCACAGTCTAAACCTACTGGTACCCATGCCTCGAGTTTGTCCAACACCGAACTACGTGCACGTCCGTAGCCCGCCTGCACCCGCACCGCTGTACCACTCAGCCGTCGCTTTGGTCGCTTACATCAGTCCAGTAATCGTGCCCCGCCCTAGCCTAGCCTCTAGGGTTGTGAATGATACCAAACTGGGATTACTGCTGGAACAGACCACGTTGCTAGGGTTTTCTAAGAGGGTTAAGTGTGGTTTAACCCCTCACTAATCATGGATTAAATTAGCTAAGTGTAACCAACAGTTCACCACTTAACCCCATTTAATCCCTCGTATCCCCAAAATTGGTTAAGTATTAGTGGGCCATGACTTAACCCTAATCATGAGGCATTAATTTAATTGTACCTTAACCTCTCACATTAGACTTTGTTGCGGTTACTAGTTAAGCCGGGTGGGTCCGGGTAGCTTTACACCACAACTTGGTCTAACCTCGGGTCCCAGGTACACATGATCAACTTCTCACATTGGGTCCTATTGTTTGTAGCAACTAGTTAAGCCGGTCGGTTCCGGGTAGGTTTACGCTACAAACTCAACCCAACCTCGAGTTGGCCACACATGTTTTCTAAGTGTCATGTCCACTTTATTTCAAACCATAATTACAAGTTTAACAAATACTTGGGTAGACCTAACTTAATAGGTAAATTCCCAAGGGGTAGACCTAACTTAATAGGTAAATTCCCAATCTTATATTTTTGTGTATTTTAAGTTTTACCCAAAAAACCCCAACGTCATTCTATCGCTTACATATTCGTCATACGCATAAAGGATAGAAAGAGGGAACTTGGCACAACATACATGATGAATCTCACATATCATAATAAACATGCATAACATGTTGAACTTGCATAACTTAACATAGTGAACTTGCATGAACATGCATAACTTGTTAAACTTGCTAATCATGGCATAGTGAACTTGCATAAACATGCATAACTTGTTAAACTTGCAAATCATGGCATAGTGAACTTCCATAAACATGCATAACTTGTTAAACTTGCAAATCATGGCATAGTAAACTTGCATAAACATGCATAACTCAATAAACTTGCAAATCATGGCTTAGTGAACTTGCATAAACATGCATAACTTGTTAAACTTGCAAATCATGACTTAGTGAACTTGCATGAACATGCATAACTTGTTAAACTTGCAAATCATAGCATAATGATCTTGCATAAACATGCATAACTTATCAAACATGTGTAACATAGCATAGTGAACTCACATAAGCATGCATAACTCATTAAACATGCATAACATAGCATAGTGAACTCGCATAAGCATGCATAACTTATTAAACATGCATAAATCCCAACTTTCATCACATATTAACTTTAGACTTTCTAAAATGAAGGTAAGAGGGCTTACAAATATTATGAAGACACAAATCTACTAATAAAGATTGAGAAGCCCTTTTATGCAAGCATATAAAAACCCAAAACAAAGCTCCAATTAACAAAAATCCCAAAAACTCTAGCCTTAGCAATTTAAGCTTGCAACTTGATGATGTATGCAAGCTAATGATCATTCATACAACTTAGAAATGCTTGTATGAACATCAAAATCTTTATAGAAATGATTTTTGAAGAGGGTGGAGGCTAGGGTTTTTAGGTGGAGGCCATTTGAGAATTCAATTTGACATAGTTTGGTTGCTAGAGTGAATAATGAGGTTTTAGGGTAGGATTAGGGGCTTATTTATAGAAGATTAGAGTGTTTTTAGCCCTAGGATTAACCCTAGGTTAGTTTAGGTCCGTCAGATTTAGGAATTCCCTAGAACCAAGCCACCAGACCAAGCCCCAAATCAAAATGGTGCGCCAGGCAAAACTGCCCGACCACCCCGTGTCGACAGGGCTGTCGACAGGGCAGTCGACACCCTTGGACCCCTGTCGACATGCCTGTCGACATGGGGGTCCTGGCGGGAATTTTCCCGCCTGACACCAATTAGCCCTAATCCTTGTTTTTAATTTAAAATTTAAATCTGTTTTTACTATGGAAATTTCTGAAAACTTCAATGGGCCTTAACTGGTTCATACGGACTCCGATTTTCGAAAACTCGGACTCTATTTCGCGTATTTTTCCGAGACGAACGCAATGGCATAGCCCGTTTCCCTTGATTCAGATTTTAGAATTAAATTCTGCCTCGATTTATGTTATAACAGGTTATTGAAAATACGGGTTGTTACATTACTATAATGAATATCGAAAAGGAATTGATTTCAAAATATAATGTTTTGAAAATACTATCATTTATATATCGATGATATGGAATATTCAATTTGGATTTGAAATTGAATATGAACAAATTGAATATGAAGTTGAAATCGTTCTGAAAACGAATTTAAAACGATTTATAAAATACGTTTGAAAAGTAAATATATGAAATATATATTATATATATTATATATAATATAATGGCCTGAGTAGAACGCGTCGCGCCGCGGTAGTTCGCGAATTTTGACAATTGTCTTCGAACAGACATTACGGGAGATCCGACCGTCGGATTCTCCTAAAGCCGGAACCGTTGGGTTCGTATTGAAAAGAGCTTTCTAAGAATATTAGATGTTTCAAATATAACGGTTGGATTTTTAATTATGTCCAAATCAAATTTGGAAAAGGTCGTAGTAAGTGCAGTTCGATGGCCGTTTGTGGAAATCGACTGTATGGGCCTTGATAAAATTATTGAAAATATTGATAATTTGTGTAAAATCATAGTGAATGATTTTGAAAGAATTGAGATGAAAGATTCCAGATTTGAAAAGATAAAAGGTATTTTTATCGAAATGAACTAGTTCTGAACTAGAATAATAAATCCAATGTTTTTAAATAATTAAATTGGATTTGAAATGTTTTTAAAAATAACCAGAATTTCCAATATATGAATTGGAATAGATTTGGATCGAAATTATCTTTGGAATATTTTGATATTAGATTCTGTGATTATACGGATATTGTGGAGGAATTTGGAGGATATATATATATATCGTTATTCCAATACGATATTTGTTGATTCCAGAATTTGATATTGAATATAAGCCGATATTTTTTCAATTCAGAGCCTTGTATTTAATATTAAATGTGATTTTGGGTTTGTCGTGAATGGTGTCTTCATTAACACTGTTCTTGAACCCAGTCGAGAAAAGATTAAATCTTTTTATTTAGATTTAATGAAGTACACTAATTAATTGATATTCAATTGGAACGGAATTGAAATTGGTCTTTGGGTTTATCGTGAGCAGTGTTTTAAATAACACTTGTTCTTTAACCTGATTAACAATGGAATAAGATTTTGGGTTGTCGTGAATGGTATCTTTAATAATACTATTCTTAGACCCAGTGGAGTTAAGAAAATCAGAAACTAACTGGAGATTAATTAAGTTGAATGGTTTCCGGGGTATTGATCTGATGTTGGTTTCGACCTTCGGGGTTAATACTTAGGGGATTGTTCACTTGCTAATTTATGGTTAAAGGCTAATGGAAAGGAATGTGATTTTGGGTTTATCATGAACCGTGTTTTAAAGGACATTGGTTCTTTAACCCAGTTAAAGACAGGAATAAGATTTTGGGTTGTCGTGAATGGTATCTTTAATAATACTGTTCTTAGACCCAATGGAGTTAAGAAAATCAGAAACTAACTGGAGATTTGTTAAGTTGAATGGTTTCCTGGGTACTGATCTGATGTTGGTTTCGTCCTTCGGGCTTAATACTAAGGGAATTTGTTCACTTGCTCATTATGGTTAAAGGCTGATGGAATGGAATGTGATTTTGGGTTTATCGCGAACCGTGTTTTAAAGGACATTGGTTCTTTAACCCAGTTAAAGACAGGAATTAGATTTTGGGTTGTCGTGAATGGTATTTTAATAATACTGTTCTTAGACCCAATGGAGTTAAGAAAATTAGAAACTAAGTGGAGATTAGT